>OX421442.1:5735082-8135082 GCA_949126915.1 Musotima nitidalis | reverse complement strand
GTATACGAAACAATTGAAGATAACAATTCTGAGACAAGCATAGAGGATTATAAAAACAATTTGCAAGGGGAACTTGACAAACTGTCAGTGGAAACAAAAGATACGCGCGAAGAATCGCCTCTGACAAAGAAATCCAATTTGAAACCGCCAAAATCCGACACTGAAGCCTGCTCAGACGACGATAGGTCCGAAAGTGGCAAGAAAAAGGTCACGTTTAGAAAGCACGTAATTTTCGACGATGGAGAACAACAGACTGACGATGAGAACGACTCTTCCTTCGAATCCCTTACTTCTGAAGAGGAAGAAGATGAATATTTGGAGGATTCTTTACCAGACAACGACGAGCTATTGGGAGGTTACGTGGTTTCTAGAAACAACGAAGACAACAGAACAGTAATTTGCGTTACAGAAGACAACAATAATACAGAAGATGAAATTTTGAAACGAATATCTAGTGAAAACAGCGACAGTGGTTTTATAGACAGTGAGAGAACAGAGACGAGTGATGAAGTGACTTGTGCGAAAGTGGAAAGTGAGGACAGCGCTAGTGAGAGTGAAGTGAGTGAGAGTGAAACGGACGAGGAGATAACAGAAGTGATAGAGGAGATTACTGAGGAGATAATTGAGGAGGAAGAATACGAAAGCCCTCCGGAGCATTTGGATGAAACGTAAGTTACATAAAATTTATAAAATGATAATAATTATAGGTTCTAAATTCAGTTAAATTATACCCATGCACAGAATACAACACAGAATACAACAAATAAAAATTATGTACAATACAGTCAATTTAAATTCATTTCAGTAATTAAAGATTTTTTTACCTAAATTGTGTCAATAGTGCATTACTGTATGTGAAGGAAATTAAATAATTGCTTATTATTTATACATACATTTAATTCAAATAAAAACATAGATTTCCAACCAAATAACATTTTCAAAGTGCGCTATATAATTAATCAAAATGTTATATAATTGATCAAATGTTACAAACTGAAATTTTAATGACAATACATTGCTTTACTTTTGTAAATTTTTTTTTTGAGCAAAAAGTAGTTAGTAGAATTAAAGAAGTTTTTATACCACACACGATACTTATATATCCCGTTAATTCATACATCTACCAGCCCATGCTGTGTGTATTTTATGTATTAGAAATGCGTATATATTTACAATGAAAAGAAATAAATATTCTTTAAATATAAAGTACCTATTTAGTTCCAACCAGAACCAGACCACTCATGTTTATACACACAAAGATTTGTCCTATATGGGAATCGAACCCACGACCTCAGAAGCGGAGTGCGACTATACACGCCACATCATCGTCAAATTAGTTTATGTTTGTTTTTTGTTATAATAGTTTTATATTTTTTTTATCACTACTGGGTGTTACCTATTTTTATTAAGTATGTACCTATTAACAAAAAAAAAGTATTGATGTATGTTTATCCGTTCTTTAGTATCCCTAGCACAACTTCTTATTGATCTTATTGATCTTTATCTTGGAACTAAATGATTGGTATAATTGTCAGAAACTATTTATTTATTTATAAGTAAGTAAATTCTTATAAGTAAATAAATAAAATAATATTTCTTTCTTATGGTATAATGTTCATGATAAAACAATTATTCTAAATAATGCGGAAACTAAAAAGACTTAATTTTTACTATAGCGTGGTCTGTAAATGGTGTTTGTGCGATCTTTTAGAATTAGAAAACATATCGATGTGTCCAAATAGTTTATTATATGTAGGTGCCAGACGGATAACCTGTTTCTCCGTAGGTATAGAAAGAGGCATATTATATGCCCACATTAAACCAGTAACCAGTCCCATGTAATAGGTGGCGAGCCTATTGCCGCTTACCGGGTACTTTTAAGTTCGCCAGAGCCTCGTCCGTTGATCGGCAGGTGCACCACTTGCAGGGGGCCTACCACCGAATTCAATGGATTACTGGTAATCCATCTAGATCAAACTTTGTTTTGCGTTCATTAATCCGTATGGGGGAATCTGCCGACAGCCACCTCTCATTCATGACCTTCAGTCCGTGACAGACCAATAGGTAAATGGAGAACGCCATGTTGTTTCGATTTCCATGAGTTTGGCGGTACGACAGAATCAATTCGAAATCTATTTTGCCTTATAATCGATTGCCATCGAACTCGGCGGTAGGCCTCCTGGTGAGGTTGGCTTGGACTTCTCAGATCTTGGTAGGAGCCCTACACACCATATAACATACATAATGTTCTTAAAATATAAAACCACACACGTCTTCTTATTAATTCTTGTTTATAAATGCCTTTCAAATGAAATTCTTTAATAGTCACTTCATTATCAGCGCATCCTGTTTTTCAGATGCCATAAATCATAACGTATAAACATAGCTTGTAAACAAACAATGTGTTTCATACATCCGCCCCACCACTGAGCACCTGTCTCCTCTCACATACAAATAATCCACCGTTATAACGCATTAATGCTCGAAATATCACAAATTTAAGAAAATAAAACAAAACTGCAGACATGACGCTTTACTTTTGTTTTTTTTATAAAATGTCTTCGTGTGTTTAGTACATTTAGCCAGTGTCAAGTTAAAGATATATTAATATCATATAAACTATAGTAAATGAGAATGAGTGGTGATAAAGATGATAAATGGTAAATGAGATGCCCTCTCCCTAAACCCCTTTAGTCCTCAGTAAAGATGTGGGACTATACTGAAATCGCACATGGACTTCTTGAGAGAATTTGATAAGTTATGTTCCACTATTTTGGTTCATTTACCAACACTCATGTACGTACACAAACACTTTACGGTTAATAATCCACCGTTATTACACATTAATGTTCGAAATATCACAAATTTAAGAAAATAAAACTAAACTGCAGACATGATGCTTCACTTTCCCGCTAAAAAGTCGAGGCTTTACTTTCCCGCCAAAAAATCGACGCTTTACTTTTGCGCCAAAGAGTCGGAAATTATTTTTAAGGGCCTATAGTCTGTGGTGATAACTTTCCATTAAGTGGGCTGCATGGTTGAGTACCACTTTGTTATACAAGAAAAAGTATAGAATATTTTTTGGCACTTAACCAAAATACTTTATTTAAACTAGGAAGTGCCAAATACACATTATAACAAAGATATAGTATGTCATTTTGATGTGCTATTTAACTACAACATAACTGTTTACGCTAGACTTCATGTCTATACAGCCCAGAATTTTTATTGGCATTGAATTTATTGTAGTAATCATTCGACAAAATTTATCTACTATGCCATCCCACACTGGGTTACTGGGTCCAAGTATGACCTGAAGCCCCTTGTGGCGCTAACACCACAAGCTATGAATGAAACGTACAGATAATTTAAATCCTGAATCGGGCAAACAGAATTCCTCAGGCTGACATGACATCAGTCGATTTTTTTTTCTTTTAAATAATGGCTTCGTGCGTCTAGCACATCTAGCCAGTGTCAAGTAAGTGATATATTAATAATATTAGGTCGGGGAAAAAGTCTTTTCGCATAACGTAGGTATAAACTTATTATAAAATTTTTTTGACTGTACTATTTGTGTCTGGCTGGTTTTGGTAACATTAAAAAGGTTCCATTATAAAGAAAAGAAAAAAATAAAAAAAAGTTGTTTCCCGCTATTTTTCATTTGTTTTTCTCTCCGTAAAAATGAGTGAATCTAATGAAGAAATTCGATACATTTTAAAATTTTATTATAAAAAAGACAAAAATGCAACTCAAGCAGTGAAAAAAATTTGTGATGTTTATGGACCTGATGCAGTGTCAGTAAGAGTAGCACAAATTTGGTTCAAACGTTTTCAGTCCGGAAATTTTGATGTTAAAGATGCACCTCGCTCTGGTCGCCCTGTTACGAATAAAATGGACGCCATTTTTGAAAGAGTGGAGCAAGATCGGCATATTAGTAGTTACGATGTAGCTGAAGAACTGGGAATTGACCACAAAACAGTTTTGACCCATTTGAAGAAAGCTGGTTATACAAAAAAGCTCGATATTTGGGTGCCACACGAGCTCACTCAAAGAAACTTAATGAACCGTGTACTCATTTGCGATTCATTATTGAGACGTAATGAAACCGAGCCGTTTTTGAAGAGATTGATAACTGGCGATGAAAAGTGGATCACGTACGACAAGAACGTGCGAAAAAGGTCGTGGTCGAAAGTTGGCCAGGCTTCACAGACTGTGGCCAAACCTGGCCTAACACGAAATAAGGTGATGCTGTGTGTATGGTGGGATTGGAAGGGCATTGTTTATTATGAGCTTTTACCGCCCGGCAAAACCATCGATTCTGATCTTTACTGCCAGCAACTGATGAGATTAAAGGAAGCAGTCGAGAGAAAACGGCCGGAATTGATCAACAGGAAGGGTGTGGTCTTTCATCACGATAACGCTAGACCACACACATCTTTAGCCACTCAGCAAAAATTAAGAGAGTTCGACTGGGAGGTCCTAGTGCATCCACCATATAGCCCTGACCTTGCGCCTTCAGATTTTCACCTGTTTCGGTCTCTGCAGAATTCTTTAGGTTCTGTAAGGTTGACCTAAAGAGAGGACTGCCAAAACTATTTGTCCCGTTTTTATGATCAGAAGTCCCAAAGTTTCTACAGTAACGGGATAATGTCTCTGCCCACAAAATGGCAGAAAGTTATTCAACAAAACGGTACATATATATTGTAAATAAATGTAAATAAACTTTGAAAAAAATGTCTTGACTTTTCATACAAAAATACGAAAAGACTTTTTCCCCAACCTATTATATAATTCATAGTAAATGAGAATGAGTGACGATAAAGATAATAAATGAGATACCCTCCCCTAAGCCCCTTGAGTCCTCAGTAAAGATGTGGGACTATACTGAGATCTCACATGGACTTCTTGAGAGAATATGAAAAGTGATGTTGCACTGCTTTGTTTGATTTACCAACACTTATGTATATACACAAACACTTAACGGTTAATAATCCACCGTTATTACACATTGATGTTAGAAATATTACAAATTATGGAAAATAAAACAAAACTGCAGACATGACGCTTCACTTTCCCGCCAAGAAGTCCTACGTCATGTTATGAGTAGGAATTTAAATTTTTTTCTGTAAAATTTTAGTAAATAAACCTTTTTCTTAAATTTCGAACAATTTAAAAATGCTGACGCATAATTTCGCGCCCTCTTTGACAGCTCAAGGACGCCATGTTGTTTTGACGAACGCCGCGTTCCATTTCACGTTTGAATGACGAAAATTCATTAGTATATTAAAACATAGCTTACATTAAACTTCCTAGATATGTTTACTTGATATTACTCACCATTGTGTTCTCCTATGTATATTAAGTATGTATTTACAAAAAAAAAAGTATTTAAGTATGTTTATCCGTTCTTTAGTATCCATAACACAAGTTCTTAGTGATACTTATCTTGGAACTAAATAATTGGTGTGATTGTAAGAGAATATTTATTATTATTATTGTGGATTGCAGAACGACTGTTAAGTACGGAAGTCTGTAAATTCATAAATCGTCCCACAGGTTGTGTATTACTATAGGTATACGAAAAGTATGTTTTACAATTTCAGAAGAAGGTTTGTAGTAAGTTTATATGTTGTTTAGTTAGTGTACACATAGTACATGCTAGGTTTAGTTTGGGTTTGACGCTTTCATGACGGCCTGCTAAAATGCCGTTTCACGCCCCGCTTAAAAGACCTGGTAAAAATTAAGTTTGCCAAAAGTTATCAGACCTCAAAATATATACTTATATACAAATTCGACGACCCATATGTCGTGGTGGCGAGTACACTCGCACTACGCTCCTGAGGTCGTGGGTTCGATTCCCACACAGGACAAATCTTTGTGTGCATTATAATATTTGTTCTGGTCTGGGAAACACCCAACAACTTAACTACTTAAATAAAATATAATTAGTACCTATACAACTTAAATAAACTACCTTAACTTAAAACTATAATATAAATAGAAAATGTCTTTATTATTATTATTATTTATTACCAATTATTTAGTTCCAAGATATGTATCATTAAGAACTTGTGTTATGAATACTAAGCAACGGATAAATACTTAAATATCGTGTTATTTTGTAAATACATACTTAATATGCATAGGAACGTTCGTACGTTCCTGCGTACTGGCTGGAACTACGATCACCAATCCGCCTGCCCGGCGTGCTGATTATGGGCAGATACCCCCAATAGAATGAATCTATTGGGGGGCCATGTTTAGCAGTGGACTTTATAAGGCTGATGTGATGATACATGGGAAAAGACTATAAGGTATTATTAGTTGGTTTTTGCTTCTGTGTGAATATTTGCGTTTCAGTAAAAATCTTTAAACTTGCGGGCAAATTTGCACATCTCTAAAATATACAGGCTAAGTAGGGTGAGTATTTTAGGCAAGTAATGGATTAAAAATATCTTTGTAACAATTCCCGCGCTACTATAATTTCCAGAATAATCGAGAAACTATTCAACACGACACGTGTTTCGCCATTACACAGGGCATCTTCAGGTAAGATAGGAGCCTCAGAACAACGATGTCTTCACGACCAACGCTAAAACGAGAGTAAGGGTGAAACACGTGTCGTGTTGAATAGTTTCTCGATTTTTCATGAAATTATAGTAGCGCGGGAATTGTTACAAATATATTTTTAATCCATCACTTGCTTACAATGGATTTCCGTAAAGTAACGCCTGAATCAATAAATTAATCGATAAATTATTTGAGTATTTTAGACAGAATATTAAAATTTATTATTTGATACCAGCCAAACCAAGCTCTACAAGCACCTACAACATATCCATAAAACGCATGCACCAATATACCTCATTCTCTACAAAATGAACAAAGTGGTATCATATTAAAACAAATTTTGATTAGTAAATGGTTTTATGATGTCAGGGAATAAATAAATAATCGTCAAGATTCAATAATGTACGTTTGTGATAAAAATAAATAACTATTAAGATTTGAATCATCATAATCATTATCTCCTAGCATTATCCCGGTTGCCCTAGACTTAAGCTTAGGGCCCAGGGTCTGCTCACTGGTTTAACCAGATATAGCTGAATTTTAGTTATTACATGGAGCGATTGTCGTCTGACCTCCGCAACCCAGAGGGAAACATCATTCTATGGTTAAACCAGCTGTCAGGATGTTAGAAGGCACTGACTTTCTACGATTGCCATGGATGTTCATGATAGCCGGGAACAACGGCTTAAAGCGCTTTCCGAGGCGCGGAGCAAGCGAAAATTACGAAATAACTTATAAAAGTCATGTGTCAAGTGCACTAGGATTTGAACCCGAGTTCTTCTAAATTTAAGCAAGGGGTCTCAACAAAATAATAAGATTTGGATATTAAATTTTTCTTTTGTTTTTTCAATTACAAGTGTTTGAACTACTCTCTCTTCGTTCTTAAAGTCTCGGTTCCGACAGGGTCCATAACGATGGTCTCAAAACTCATTATGGTTTTTTGATATTTATCCTGAATTTTAATTTGACATGGAGTTGGTGGCCTAATAACATCAGTAGAACATCTATGGCAGTCGTTATTAGGAAGTCAGTGTCTTCTAACAGACTAACAGGGTGTTTATACACAGAATGTTTCCCTCTGGGTGGCGGAGGTCAGACGGCAGTCTCTCCACGTAATAACTGAAATTCAGTCAAATCTGGTTGAACCAGTGAGCAGACCCTGGGCCCTAAGCTTAAGTCTAGGGCATCCGGGATAATGCTAGGATATGATGATGATGATCAGTAAGTCAGTGACGAAATCGAGGGTTTGTCAATAACAATAAAATCTAAAATATAACAACTATGCATTTCAAATTTTATGTTTAGTAATTTGACCAAAATATGGCCACTGGCAACGAGTAATTTTTTACTAGTAAATACATAATTTATTTAAATTCTCACAGGAAGACCCTGGTGAGCCAGGACAGCAAGTTCCAGTCGCAGGTGACAGCGCTGACCGAGCTCGCTGACTCCAGACGGGACGAGGCCGAGCTCACCCGGGACCTTATCGCGGTACTGCGCAAGGAGATCGAGGAAAAAGACCAGGAGATCGAACGTGAGTAGTCAGTTTGGACATTGTCAATAAGTAAGTTTTCTTTAACATAAACACGCATTCACGTGGAAGAGCTCGTAGCTCCGCGATGCTCGGTGGTCGGAAACGATTAAATTCAAATTCAAATTTCTTTATTTGCTTCAAATAGGGTTGGTATACAACTTTTGTCTTAGCATTTCAACTACAGGAGCTTAACATATCGCATGCTGAAAGGAATATCGACCTATTAATACATAGGTCTGGTTTGAGTTACGTAGTTACTTAAACAGTCTTTCTATTTCTTACTGAGATCAAATTAATGTTGATCATACGTTCAAAACACATTTAGAAATACTAATTAATAAATCAGTATCAATTTAATGCGCTTACAAGTATAACAATTATTCTTTAGAAGATCTTCTTTTGTGATGTCCCAAAAATCGTCTTTTTTAAGTTAAGTCACTATTCCATTAAGCATGCGATATTTAGCCGTATAAAAAGGCATGCAAACCGTAAACATAATTGGATTATTATTGTTGAAATCAAATTATTTATGTTATCATTACAATATCATAAGTAAAATTATATATAATTGTTAAATTTAAGTATTATTGTTAAAATTAAATATTATGGTTAAAGGTAAGGTAAGTGTTACGTAGTAAAGCAGAGTTTTCAGAGGTCAGACCTTGGATGGGTGACCGTTTGCATGGCATTTGATATCGAGCGCTTCCGTGCTTCGGAAGGCACGTTAAGCCGTTGGTCCCGGTTATCACATAATTTTGTAGTCGTTAAGCCATGTTGAAGGCCTAATTGGGCGGCTTGAAAAATTCTAACTGAAGGACGCCATACACCTGCCTCCGCCAATCTGCACTGGGTCAGAGTGGTGGAGTATGACGCAATACCCTCGTAACTTGTTATGTGAGAGGAGGCTCGTGCTCAGTAGTGGGACGTTAATGGGCTGAGATGATTATGATGATACACACACGTATGTATGCGTGTTGTGTATGGGTGTGTATCCATGCGCACACACACGACTCGCATACACACATGCTCAAATTCTCACCAACACTCACTCATTATGGTGGCACTTCACTAGGCTATTTGGATTGGCTATTGGGTGTTTGTTGTATTTCTTTAATACTTGACATGTGTACAATTATAACAAAATGTATTTATTATTTATTAATTCAACTTTACAATGTAGGTCAATCAAGTAGTATGTAGTCCAACACCACCCACAAGTCAAAAATACTGACATAAAAAAAAACAATAGTTATTATCAAAAATGTGTATAGGTTTTACGTCGGTATTAAAATGCGTATACGCACTGCCTTCCGGCCAAAGGGTTACCGAAAGCGGGTGTGGGCCTCACTACCGACAGACGCGACTGCCAGCAGTAATATCCACTAAAATTCTGACGGCGCCCGCCGCTTGTTGAGAAAGAGGCGGGGGCCAGTACCTGGGTTGCAGCGTCTAACACCCCACCTGCGGCCATCGTCCCCCGGACCAAGGCCGGGAGGAGTAGACGCGCCTCTTCTACCTCCCTGTGCGACCATAGTGTGTGTGGCCGACTTTTCGGAGGGTCCATAGTTAGACAGCAGGGGCCCAAAGCCCCCGCCGCCTAATACCCTCCTGGCGCTGCTTGACGGGCCCTCCTGGCACGCCCGCTGCGCCCTCCACAGGTCCTTTTTAGTTTCTCCCCGGTAGTCAGTACTAAGGGCACCCAGAGTCGCCAATCTCTGAGTGTTAACTTTTCCCGGCCTCCGGGAGGTACTCAGCCCCCCCACCACGACAAGGTGGAGACTAGTCGGTGATCCTACCAAGACCTAAAGAGCCCACGCCAACCTCACCTGCAAGTGGTGCACCTGCCGATCAACGAACGAGGCTCTGGCGAACATAATGGTTCCCGGTAAGCGGCAATAGGCTCGACTCCTATTATTTATTAATTTAATCTTTATTGCACGTAAAAAAGTACAAAGGCGAACTTAATGTCGAAGTCTAATGATCTCTACCAGTCAACCATGAGGTTAGCAGAGAGTATTAATGGCGGTGCTATAAACTAATCATCATCATCATCTCAGCCCATAAACGTCCCACTACTGAGCACGAGCCTCCTCTCACATACCAAGGTGCGAGGGTATTGGGTCATACTCCACCACGCGGACCCAGTGCGGATTGGCGGAGGCAGGTGTATGGCGTCCTGCTGTTAGAATTTATCAAGCCGCCAATTAGGCCTCTGATATGGCTTAACGACTACCACATTTACTGATAACCGGGACCAACGGCTTAACGTGCCTTCCGAAGCACGGAAGCGCTCGATATCAAACATCGATATCGATATAAACTAATACAAAATATTAATAAACTTACATAAATCAACTAATTTAAAAAAATACTAATAAAGTACATAAATATATATAATACAGGCAAGATGATAGTATGGATACTTAACCCGACTATTACGTGGGACCAACAATATAACTGGCCGAATATGGACGTATAATATGCCTCTGCCTACCCCTTTAGTAAACAGGCGAGATATTATGTATGTATGTAAAATAAAATTTAATTAACATTTGGTCCACAATAATGTCTTTAAGCTAAAAAACAAAAAAAAATATACTAAAAAAGTCAATGTTATTAAATTATATACGGACTTCTTGGCATTAAAGTGAACTGTCATGTCTGCAGTTTTGTTTTGATTTAAATTTTCTAAAATTAGTGATATTTCGAACATTATATGTAATAACGATGGATTATTAACCGTTAAGTGTTTGGGAACTAACATAAGTGGTGGTAAATAAAACAAAACAGTGCAACATCACTTTGCAAATTCTCTCAAGAAGTCCATGGGAGATCTTAGTATAGCCCCACATCTTTACTGAGGACTCAAGGGGTTTAGGGGAGGGCATCTCATTTACCATCTTTTTCATCACTTATTCTCATTTACTATGATTTATATATTACTAATATATCTCTTACTTGACACTGGCTAAATGTGCTAAACGCACGAAGCCATAATTAAAAAAAAAGTGTAATTACGGTGAATTATTACCCGTTAAGTGTTCGTGAACGTACATGAGTGTTGGTAAATAGAACAAAACAGTGCAACATCACTTTTCAAATTCTCTCAAGAAGTCCATGTGAGACCTCAGTAATTGCTTCACTTTCCCACTAAAAAGTCGACTGTATTTTTATGCAAAAAATTTACGGAACAAAAACAAAAGAATTTAAAATAAAAATAACAAAAGATTGATCCTATTTATATGTGAGCGATGCAAAAGTATTAATAGTACATTATTAGGGTTCAATATTCGCCTTAGTGGAGTATTGGTCGTTTTTACACCGATCACTGGCTTGAAGCCAGCGCTTCTGGTCTTCTGTTGGGTAGTTTACAAAGCATTTCTTTGTTTGAAAGTATTTTCAGTCACGGCTGAACAATGAATTGTACGTATTTATTGGTGCTACTAAGATTTTGACGTCGTTTGGACTTAGTAATGTCAATACTTTCGTCAGTCTATGTGATAGATGATTGAGTGATTGAGCTGCTGTGTTTATTTTTGTTCTGATTTATTTATTGATTAAACTAATTACATTTTAACTTACAAACATAAATCCCAATAACAATTCGAGTAACACATGACAAAACAAATATTCAGGTCAAACTAATCAGGAATTCCAGTGACGTGAGTAAAATTTTTACTCTACAAAAAAAATGCATAAGAATATTAGAAAACATTGACCAACTAGAATCCTGTAGAGCACACTTTATTAGACATCAGATTCTAACTCTCACTTCAATTTACATTATGGAGTCATGCAAGTTTATAAAAAAAAACCAAACCCTATATTCACCCGAAAAAAGAATGAGAAGAAACAATAGATATCAGAACAAACTAAAAATCCCTTTTTCAACATTAAAACTAATCTCGACAAGCCCTCATAGCATGTTAATTAAAATATTCAATCATATACCAAATTACATAAAAAATATAAATAATCTTCTGCTTTTTGCTAAAACTTTGAAGACATTCTTAATTAAAAAATGCTATTATATAATGCAGGAATATTTTGATGATAAAATCAATTAATCTATATAAATAAATAAGTATATTGTTATTCTTTAATGTCTTAAATTTTTGTAAGTCATCTAGGACGCAGGCACTTAGTAGGTCCTTTGTTATGTTGCTATGCCCTTACAGGGCGTCACATTGTATCTAACCATATTTGTTGTTACAACCTACTTCCATGTGACATGCAATAAATGATTTGTATTTGTATTTGAATTTAATAATATTATGATAGTCATTATTTATATACATACATACATTCACGCCTGTCTCCCTGAAGAGGTAGGCAGAGACATATTATGCGCTCACACTTCGCCAATTATATAGTTGGTCCCACGTAATAGGTGGCGAGCCTATTGCCGCTTACCGGGCACTGTTATGTTCGCCAGAGCCTCGTCCGTTGATCGGAGGTGCACCACTTGCAGGTGAGGTCGGCTTGGGCTCCTTAGGTCTTGAGAGGAACTATATACTTACAGAACAATTTTACAATAAATAGCAAGTCAGCAATTTTTATGGCAAGTTAAAAGTCATGATTGGAAATAGAAATTTAAAATGTCTCTGAAAGCAATAGAATTCAAAATAAGGCAAGACATAAACAGGCATAGATGATGCCGAAATAAAAACGGCACTGCTGAAATGGGACTGAGCGGGCAACGAAGCCAGGATGCACCCACAGCGATGCGCCAATGGATTGCACGGAATGGGTGCCGGAAGACGGCAAGAGAACTAGAGGTAGACCTCGGAAGCGATGGCGAAACGACATTGCCTCTTTCGTCCCAGACCGGGGAAGACTCTCCCAAGAAAGAAAGCAATGAAAACAACAGGGGGAGACAGACTAAATTAAAAAAATCTTAAAGCTTATCTACACAAAATTTTATACAAATAGGTGTTAGTGACAAATTTCTACCTGTAAATACTTAACATACATACATAAGGGAATGAGAGCGGCGAAAGCCCAGTGCCCAGAGTAGACTTCAAATTAAGAGGGTCTCGTGTTCAAACCCTGGCACCTATGACTTTCCAAAGCTATGTGCGTAATTATCGTTTGCACCGTGCCTCGAAAAGAACGCTAAGCCGTTGGTCCCGGCTGTTTTTTTATTCTCTTACAATCACACCAATTATTTAGTTCCAAGATAAGTATCACTAAGAACTTGTGTTATGTATACTAAAGAACGGATAAACATACATAAATACCTTCTGTTTTTTTGTAAATATATACTTAATATACATAGGAAAACACCCAGACCAAAACAAATATTCATGTTTATGCACACAAAGATTTGACCTGTCTGGGAATCTTACCCACAACCTCTAGAGTGAAGTGCAGGTATACTGGTTTGACGACCGATATGGCGTGGAGGTCAGTATAACCTACACCTCACTCCAGAGGTCGTGGGTTCGATTCCCACCAGGACAAATATTCATGTTCATTGTGTGCATGAACATGAATATTTGTCCGAATACGTATGTATTTACAAAAAAAAAGGTATGTAAGAATATTCATCCGTTGTTTAGTATCCATAACACAAGTTCTTAATGATACTTATCTTGGAACTAAATAATTAGTGAAACTGTCAGAAAATATTTATTTTACTGACCTCCACGCCATTTTGGTCGTGTCTTGAACCTCCATAGAGGAAGTAGGGACCTTATACGCCATACTAGCGACCCGCCCCAGCTTTGCACGGGTGGCATGCTTATATAAATAATTACCTAGGTATATAGGTATAATGTAATATTACATAATTACAGAATGTCTCTATATGGGCCGCCCGTACCTACCAACCATAACTTTTCGATTTAGCGTAAGTTTATTCGTTTGATATCTTCTAAAGTACTGGTCAAAACTACATGATGTAAAAGACAAATTTAATCTATGTTCTATGCAGAAATCTCAAAAATTTACAATGTTCCACTACTACATTATGCATGTATTATACATATAAACCTTCTTTAAGAATTACTCTATCTATTAACAGCGACTTTGTATATGTGAGTGACATAGTCGAAAATTTTTTAGTGGGTAGGCTGCTGGCGGTCGCGTCTGCCGCAGTGAGCCCCACGCTCCCCTCGCCGGGAGGCAGTGCGTGAAGGCAATAAAAAAAAACATTTATTGCTTATATATCATGTTAATACATTAACATGACAAATCATAAAATTTAAAATAGTTATAATCCTAAAAGCAACTGGAGTAAGCTCAGCTTATGCTGCACAGAGTAGGCTACTCTACGCAGCGCTGGTTTTCAGCCCCCCCCGTTTCATTAGGTTCGCAATATAGTAGTGACCACGTAGAAAAAAAAATAAACAGAAATTACAAGTTAACACTTCAGCAAAAACGAAAAGTAAACAAGCAAAAATTAAACTGCAAATAAAAACGAACCACAAAATAGAAACAAAAATAATGATAATAATAAATTTCACTTTTCTTAATTTAACAAACAATAATTTAAAAATTTAGATGAGTGTATGCGTGTGTGTTTGTGTGTGTGCGTGTGTGTCTGTGTCTGTGTGCGTGCGTGTGTGTGTGTGTGTGCGCGTGTGTGTAAGAATGTGAGAGATTTCAATTAAATTATATGTATTATACATGTAGGATTATTGTAGTTTTAAAAATAGTTTTTTATTTTGAGTTCCTTTACGTAGGAGAACATTACGTTCTCAGCAGCAAGTTGCCGATTGATTAAGGCGGATTTGTAACGAGTCTTGAACAAATATGAGCTTATAAAATGCAAAATAAAATGTTACCGGAATAAATAAAATAAAAAAGAAGTTACGTAGATATGTCAAGTTCCATTCCGAACAGTCCCCGGGAGTATATGAGTCAGCAGACTCAGCAGTGATATTTCGTCAATCAGTGGCAGCGGTGACGCGGTCACGTTTGGCATTGAATGTAAGCCAGTGGGTAATTAGTAAAGTATGTATGTATATTGTTATATTGTGTGTCGAATATTTTGATAGTTTGTTCCTTTTGGGAGAATACTTTGTTGTGAGACAGTTATACGGATTATAAATATCGTTTACTAGCTGACTCAGATAACCGCCATTTTTATTTAATATTCACGTAAAAAATTTTAAACAATCTCCTAAAAGTCAAAGTCAACAATCGGTTTAGAATATATATATACATAGGTATAGAATTTTTACTCAATAGAGCTCTTATGAAAATCAAAACTTAAAAACTAGCGCACCCATTGACTGCGGGCGGGAGCTTGATCGTAAAAGAACGGGCAAGAAAATCGTCAAGGTTTGTTTTTCCTCCCGCATGTTACAAGTAAAAGGAACTTAATAGTAAAACAATTTGACAAGTCTTCAAACATGTGTTCTGCAGTCACAAGATTTAAAATAAAAGATGTAAATTCCTTTTTTTTAGTTCAGTTATAAATAATTATGCCTAATATAATAATAATAATAATATCTTTATTTTATCTATAATTTCATTGTACAAATGTGTTTGGAGCATCCTTTTAGGCAAACAATGCCTGTGTTAGGAGGCTCCGCTCTTCTATATCTAATTTAAAAAATTACAAGTTTTGCAATACTATATTACATGCTAATATTTGCAAAATATACCTCTTTAATTTTTTTTTCAAGCTTTAAACAAGACTTGTCGAAGGCTTGTCTTGACAATAGCAAAAACACAATAAAAGTATTAATAACTATCACGGACTATAATTGACTTTAATGTGACTAAACGACGAAAACTACAAAGAACTGAGGAGCCCCTATTTTTGTAAAAAAAAGCTGTTTACGCACTGTCTCCCGGCCAATGGGGGGACCGGGAGGAAAGTGTGGGGCTCACTGCGGCAGACGCGACCACCGCAGTCCTACCCACTAAAAAAGTTCCGACGACGCCCACCGCTATTGAAAAAGGGGCGGGGGGCCAGTGCCTGGGTTTGTAGCTTCTGGCACCCCGTAGAACTGAGGAGCCCAAGCCAACCTCACCTACAAAGTTCAAAGTTCAAAGTTCTTTATTGCATTCATGTTGTACATATACAGGTGTTAACAAAGATAGAAGGTAACAAACATGACCCTGCAAGGGCACAGCAAGTACATATTATTATATATATTAAAAGTAACTTATTATTAAATAAAATATAATTCGTGATAGTAATTTAACAAATTTTTAAAAATTTACGTAACAAAAATATTTGTTGAAAAACATACCTACCTAGGTAATTAACTATTATCTAAATTATTTTTCACCAAAAAACTCCTGCAACGATCAACGATCAGCCAATCGGCAAGGGCTGACGAAATGTGGGCGTATAATATTATTCTGCCTACACAGGCGTGATATTACGTATACAACTTTTATTCGTAACGTACGGTCGTAACTTTATTTAATTACTTGACACTGACAAATACTTTAAAAGAGTGAGTCCTTTTTTATATAAGAAAATAAACCTCTATTTTTTTCCTTTCAAATAATAGCTTCGTGCGTTTAGCACATTTAGCCAGTGTCAAGTAAGAGATATATATATTACTAAAATATGAATCATAGTAAATGAAAATGAGTGGTGATAAAGTTGATAAATTGTAAACGAGATGCCCTCCCCCTTAACCACTTGCGTCCTCAGTAAAGATGTGGGACTATACTGAGATCTCACATGAACTTCTTGAGAGATTTGAAAAGTGATGTTGCACTGTTTTGTTTCTTTTACCAACACTCGTGTACGTTCACAAACACTTAACGGTTAATAATCCACCGTTATTACACATTAATGTTCGAAATATCACAAATTTTTGAAAATAAAACAAAACTGCAGACATGACGTTTTACTTTCCCGCCAAGAAGTCGTCAACATTTCTTATAACTTTCAAATACTTTTTTTTAATTATTATTAACCTCTTTTAAACATAAATGAACCTAAAATAGAACTGAAACATTAAGTTCCGCCAGTTTAGTAGTCCACACGTATTATTTAACACTTTAATACCATTCACTTTCATTTGGCACGGCTACTGGACTGGACTATTACAAAAATAACCGTCCCAAATGTATGTAAACAGATGTCTTATTCTAGATCGAATGACTTCTGAAGTGTACGTATTAATTACTGAAGGTTTTGTGGGAGTTAATTAGATAGATAAATAAATTCTTTTTTGTACACCAAATAAAAAATAAAACAAGAAAACAATTGCAAAAGAAAAGCGATTCAATTGGCGGCCTTATCGCTTACAGCGGTTTCTTCCAGGCAACCTTGTGTTGTGATGTTTACTTTTGTTTTTATTGTAATCAATTCCGTTGAATTTAATTGTACATAATCTCATTTATTTTAATTGATTCTGTTATTTTTATTTTTTGTAAATTAATGTGTGCTCTGTATCGACAATGTTGTGTACGCCTGTTATCGGTTCTCATGTGAGTCCGGAACCTATACCTTTACTAAATGTTTAAGGTAGGGTTGTAACGGAACTTCGCCTCCGCCTCCGTTACTGCGGAAGCTCCGCAAGAAATCGTACCTCCACCTCCGCCTCCGTAAAATATATGCGGAGTTATAACGGAGGTGTATTTACGTTAATCGGTACAAAAACGCGCGAGCAGCGACGCTCGACGACGACCCAACCGTCCGCCGCCAAACTCTTTTTTGTCAAATATAATTTGCCTCTTCTTAATTTTGAACACTAGTTGATTAAATAAGTAATTAAAGCGTACTATCAATGTATGTACCTATTTCATTGAAATACCGACTTTATTTTATTATACTATAAGTGAATATTTTGCTATATCCACTTTCACCTCCGCCTCCGTTAACCTCCGCATCCGCCTCCGCCTCCGCTAAGGAGGCCTCCGTTACAACCATAGTTTAATTAAAGTATGCATGTGAACTTGTTGGTGTACCTATTTAAATAAATAAATAAATTTAATATAATTAAATGGGCTGTAACCGTGCTATCATCCTTATATCATCATTACTGTGCTTATTATAATAGTTAATAGCATGGGCGTAACCACGGCGGGGCAGGGTGTGTACTTGCCACCCTGGCTCTATTCTGTAAACTTCCTAAGGGTTAATCATAAATTACGTCACACATTGAGAGGGTGGGAGGGGGTTGACAAAGTGTGACATGGTATGACAAGGGGATGGGACGTCACATTTCAAAATCCAGGTCCAATTAAAAATTAGAGAACTGCTGTTTTAATTTAATTATTTCTTGCTGTATAATTGCTAAATATGTGACGTCACACTATGGAGAAGGGAGTCTTACTAGTGTGACCAGCTGTGACCGTTTCCACGCTCAAGACCCGCGATAGAAGCTATGCAATAGCTTTAAAAATGTGCTGAATGTATGAAGCCGTTATTTAAAAGGTAAAAAAGTGTTGTAAAGCAAGATGGTCGTACCTCAGCGTTGTGTTGCTCAGCGAGCAAACCGCTGTTTGACAGCTACAATGTAAAGTCTACTTTCTACGTGAAACTATATATGCTGTAGCTGGGTTATGATATCCTCATTTCACGCTATTTTTCTTTATTTTTTTATATACATTACAAACATACATTTACGCCTGTTTCCCCGAAGGGGTAGACAGAGACATAAATACTCTAATTGGGTAAGTCCACATTAAAAAAGAAATTAAAGTTAACGGTATAGACGCTTAGTGCTTATTTTACTTCTAACATGACATTAAGACGGTACAAATACTAGTAATAATATCGAAAGAAAACCTGCCATAACCGCTAGAAGCTCTCATTTGAAAGTGCAAGTGCTTGAGTTAAATATTAGTTTTGAGTTCAAGCTACTACGACTAGTTGGAGATAAAGGAAAGTCGTAGACACTTTTAATTACAATGTAATTACATAATTACATGCATACATACAATCACGCCTCTTTTTCCGAAGAGGTAGGTAAAAGCATATTAAACGCCCACACTTGGCCAATTATATAGTTGGTCCCACGAAATAGGTGGCGAGCCTATTGCCGCTTACTGGGCACTGTTATATTCGCCAGAGCCTCGTCCGTTGATCGGCAGGTGCACCACTTGCAGGTGAGGTTGGCTTGGGCTCCTTAGGTCTTGGTAGAAACCCTATTTTTTATATTTATTGTATTATTACGGTTTATTTGTTAAGGTTGAGTCGCCACTTATAAGTTAACTATAGTTTAACTCGTACTTTTACTGGAAGAAGTTACAAACATCAATCATTACAAGCAGTCACTAGTAAAATTGCAAATATTTTATTTTATTTTGACATTTAAAGACAACTTGCAGCAATTTTCGACTAAATGAAATCTAAAGTGAGGTTGGTTTAAAACTAGTGCTGTCACTTTCATTTCATAAAATAAAGACAGTGACAGCACTAGCTTTAAACCATAAGGGGCTTATTATAAAACAAGGTTTCAAACTAATTCTCACACTTTTGACGTGAGAACGTCTTATAAATTGGTTTGCCGGGTGACACTTCAAGAAACTGCGTTACGCTCCGCTCACGTTATAAGATCACAATGAGAGCGAGTGAGAGGCACGCGTCCCTTCCACTCGGGCATGGTTAGCCCGCCTAAGAGCGAGAGAGACAGACATAAATATAATTCTTTGTATAAATAAATGTTTTAAATTGTTACTATTATTTCATCCTTCTTCCTACTATACGAATGAATATTCACATTAAAATTATTTTACCACTCAAAGTCGTTGTCACGTAAAACTTTCGCCCGTATACCGACTTTACAGGCAACCAATTTTTTATGTGACAGTGACAGCACTAGTTTTAAACCTGGTTTAACTTAAGATCTCCTTTTGTAATCAGCCTCATTTAGTTTAATAACTCACATATTACGGAAGACCACTTCTAATTATCCACATATATCAAGGGTATCTTCATATTTCTGATTGCAGAGTTAAAATGCGAACTAGCTTCTGCCTACAAGGAGTCAGAGCTGATAAGGCAGCGCAGCAGGTCGCTGGAAGAGGAATTGTCTGCGGCCAGGAGCTGTTCCGCAGACTTGGCTGACCAGCTGCAGAGGCGAAATGGTTGGTTACATACAAACATAATTATTGATTACGCCTTAATCTTAGAGTTTATATCCTAGCGTTTGCTGCGATCTTTTGCTTAACTCACGCTCATCAGGCGAGCTGGCATTTGCTGCCAGGAGCTGTTCTGTAGACATTGAAGACCTTCTTTGTATACTGTTTTTCTCAATGCTGAAGGAACCCTTTTTTGTTCTTTTTTTGTTTTACGTCGGTAAGAAAATGCGTTTACGCACTACCTTCCGACCAAAAGGGGACCGAAAGGGGGTGTGGGACTCACCACCGGCAGACGCGACTGCCAGCAGTAATACCCACAAAAAATCTTCCGACGACGCCCGCCGCTTGTTGAGAAAAAGGCGGGGGCCAGTACCTGAGTTGCAGCGTCTGACACCCCGCCTGCGGACATAGTCCCTCGGACCAAAACCGGGAGAACCTCCTCAGAGAGGCGCAGTGGACGCGCCCCTCCTACCTCCATGTGCGACCATATCGTGTGTGGCCGACTTCTCGGAGGGTCAATGGTTAGACAGCAGGGGCCCCCTGCCCCCACTGCGTAAGACCCTCCTGGCGCTGCTTGACGGGCCCTCCTGGCCCACCCGCTGCACCCTCCACAGGTCCCTCTTAGTTTCTCCCCCGTCAGTCAGTACTAAGGGCACCCAGAGTCGTCGGTCTCTGGGTGTTACCTTTTCCTTAGCGCCTCGTGCGCCCTACCGGGAGGTACTCAGCCCCCCCCCCCACCACGACAAGGTGGAGACCAGTCAGGGGGGATGCTGAGGGAACCGTGCGCCAACATTGCTGGTCTTCGGTCACACGGCCTCGGTCTAAGGTAGCGCGGATCTGGCCGGTACATTAAATTGGGCAGCGTGCTCGTGGCTTTTTCCCCTCCACCTTACTGGAGATATTTTAATTTGTAGCGTAGTTTAATTCAATCATCACATTTACTGCCTTCCAGATGAATCAGTACGCCAGTTGCGTGCCGAGCTGGAGGATGCGAACAACAGACGAGCGGAGCTGGATTCCAGGGTGCTGGCGTTGGAGAGAGATAAGGACAGACTGCATCAGGAGAGGGTGCTGCAAGAGCAGAAGGCTCAGGAAGTAAGAGCGAGAGGGATATAGGACTTCTTCTTCTAAGTCGACGTAGACATCATGCTGTGGTATTTGTAGGAACAGATGAAATGCACCTGACAAAATCTCGCCGTCTGTCACTGTTTGCGGTCATGCTTGTATAGGGCTTACGTATACTATTTAAATATATAACATCGTCAGCCTACATTCGTCCACTGCTGGACAAAGGCCTCTCCAATGGCACGCCACTGAGTTCAATCTTCAGTTCTTCACCACCAACCGCTGCCAGCCGTTTTGCGTATGTCGTCGCTCCACCTAGCTGGAGGGTGTCTAGATATATAATCATCATCGTCTCAGCCATCTGACGTCCACTGCTGAAACATAGGCCTCCCAAATAGATTTCCACATTGAGCGATCCTGAGTCACCTACATACATCGGCTTCCCGCCCCCTTGACCAGATCATCGGTCCAAAGCGTGGGAAGCCGTCCTCTACTACATTTGCCGGTTCGCGGTCGCCATTGAAGAACCTTAATGCCCCATCAGTCGTCGGTTCTTCGAGCTATGTGCCCCGCCCATTGCCACTTCAGCCTCCTCCTACGGATTTCCTCATTTCTGATTCGATCACGTAGGGACACTCCGAGCATAGCTCTCTCCATTGCACGATGAGCGACTTTGAGCTTTCTAATGAGGCCCATAGTCAGGCACCAAGTCTCAGTACCGTACGTCATCACTGGCAACACACACTGATTCCAAACTATGTCTGTATTAAATTTCACACAAATCGGTTCATTAGTTTAGGCGTGAAGAAAAGAGAGACAGAGTATAACGCAAATGCATATACTTCTAGTGTCCGAACCCCGACCAATCGTCAAGGTTGTCCGCCGCTACTTACAGTCCGCGCGCGCCTGTTGTTGTTTTTACATACTGTATGTAACATATGAATGAAACGCTCGTAGCTCCGCGATGCTCGGTGGTCGGAAACGATCACTGAAGTACAGCAGAGTTTACAGAGGTCAGTTCTTGGAACCCATCCAAGTTTTGGTGACTTGGACCGTTTGTGTGGCATTTGATATCGAGCGCTTCCGTGCTTCGGAAGCCACGTTAAGATGTTGGACCAACCTGGTGATTAACTTCTTGAGGGAATTTGAAAATTTTGCATCGTTTTGTTTGATTTGCCAACTATAGTCCACTGTTATTAATGTTCTAATAAACACAAATTTTAAAAAATTTAACAAAAGTGCAGACATGACTTAACCTTCCCGCCAAGAAGCCTTTATTCAGTTGGTCTCTTAATGAGACTTTCAAATCGAATAACGCATTTTTGATTTTCCATAAATTATTATTCAAGATTCCGTGCTTCGGAAGGCACGATAAGCCGTTGGTGCCGGATATCACTAAATGTGGTTGTCGTTAAGCCATGTTAGAGGCCAAATGGCGGCTTGATAAATTCTAACAGCAGGACGCCATACACCTGCCTCCGCCAATCCGCACTGGGTCCGCGTGGTGGAGTATGACCCAAGACCCTCGCACCTTGTTGTGTGAGAGGAGGCTCGTGCTCAGTAGTGGGACGTTTATGGGCCGAGATGATGATGATGTAACATACGATTTCATTTGTGAAATATTTATCTTCAACGGCATCAGTGTCGATGAATCAGTTTGGATTTCTCGTCACTAAATTTCCGCAGTGACGTCACATTAGGTGTTTAAAAGTCGGCACACTTGAATTCAATAATAATCTTGATACTTGCGTTATCTATATCTGTGATTGATAAAGTATCAAGGATATACAGATTAATTTTTAAATATTCGAGTCATATCATCAGTATCATCATCATTTATTAAGGTATTGCATAGCTTCTATCGCGGGCCTTGAGCGTGGAGACCGAATCCAGAAATTTCGTAACGAAAAAAAACCTAACACCCTCCACTCTGACCAGCACAGCGGTGATACTTTCTAGTTTTTCTGTTCTCTTGATAAATAGCAGAACTTTTGAAATATCACGCTTGTCTCTAATCTAAGCT
Organism: Musotima nitidalis; assembly: GCA_949126915.1. Classification (NCBI taxonomy): domain Eukaryota; kingdom Metazoa; phylum Arthropoda; class Insecta; order Lepidoptera; family Crambidae; genus Musotima; species Musotima nitidalis. Next base: position 8,111,887 of record OX421442.1, on the reverse strand, counting down.
TCGTGATTGATATAAAAAATGTTTTTCATGTATATTTTGTTTTGACGTTTTCAAGTCTAAGGAATAGTTTATGAAATAAATAACTTTTTACTTTACTTTTTTTTTCTCTTTAGTTCAGCAACCCGCCTTTAGGTGGCATTGGTTGTATCGGCGTTACTGCGCATGCGTATTTGTTTTATGTATAGGTTATACACATTAATGCCGCGCAGAGAAAGTATATATCATATTTTATCTATATAAATGTACATAAAAGTAAATAATTATGATTGCATAAATTGATAAAAAATGCTATGCAAAAGCTTTACCGCGGCAGTCTCCGAGTGCCACGCGTCTTCTTAAATTTTATTTTGTCTCCAGGCCTTAGCAACAGCAGAAGCCAACACATCGAAATGGCGCGCGGCACACGAGGCCGCCCGAAACCAGGCCGCCGCGCGCGCCGAGCGCATGCTGGCTGACTGCGAGTGGAAGATGAGGGAACTTGAGCAGCGGGCCAGGGACACCACCAAGCAGAACCAACAGGTACTTAATTAGTCGTCATCAACTTCTTCATCAACTGCGGGGCATAGTCCTATCCTATGGAGACCAATATGACGTAGTGGCGAGTATACACCCATACGACTCCCTCACAGGACAAATCTTTGTGTACATGAACATGAATATTTGTTCTGGTCTGGTTGTTCTCCTATATATGTGAAGTATATATATTCTTTATTGCACAACATACAATTTAAAAATAATCCCTACGTAAAAAAGACGAAGTACAAAGGTGGACTTATTTCTAGTATGTGTTCTTATTTTTTAGTATGTATTTATAAAAAAAATAAGTATTTATGAATGTTTATCCGTTGTTTAGTATCCATAACACAATTTCTTAATGATATCTACTGAATGATCTTGGAACTAAATAATGGGTTTAATTAGCAGAAATTATTTATTTATGTAATGGCACGTCACTGATGTCGGTCTTCAGCTCTTTGCCTCAACAGCTGCCAGCCGTTTTGCGTTTGCCATTAATTACTGGGAGAACAAGTTAACACAAGTCAGTGACCAATTGTATGACTTTTATTTTGCAAATTGACGTAGTTATGCAAAATGAATCCAGCCACAAAAACTTACATTTGTGACAACAGGAGTTTTGGTAAATTTGATATAGCATAATATGAAAACTGTAGTTTGTTTTCGATTTCCTGTTAAATACTGGGTATTGTTATCTACTTCTTGTCTAGTATTGTTTTAATAAGTTACACATTTATGACAGTATCTCAAAAAATCTTTTTGTGGGTTGGATCCATTTTGCATAACTACGTCCAATTGTTTTCTTGTGTTATTTTTATTTTGATGTACAAGAATTTCTACTTAATAGCCTAACAGTAGTAATATTCTCTCTAGCTAACGGAAACAGTGGAACAGCTAAAAAAAGCAGCACCCTCCGCCTCGCACATGGCGGAACTGCAGCAGCTCAGAGGGTTAGCTACAGAGCAGCAACGATCTGTAGAATCACTCAGTCTGCAGCTTCATCGCGTGGAGACGAGAGAAGAGTCGCTGAAACTGGAGGTTCATCGGCTAAAGGATGTTCTGGACAAGGAAAGCAGGATTGGGAAGGAGAAAGAAGAGCGGTATTTGCAGGTCAGTAACAGGAGCAATTAACTCATTGTATTAGTAGTATATGCGCCAAATGCAGACGAGGGAAGAATTGCCATAACTAGAAGTGCATTGGCTAAAAGATGTGCTGGACAAGGAGAGCAGGATTAACAAGGAGAAAAAATAACGGTGCAGGTCAGTAACAGGAACCCTAGAGACTCGTAATGGGCGCTAAAAGATATGCATCGTATAGATAGAAGATCTGTTGGATTAGGGGAGCAGGAGTCAGGAGGAGATACATATGTGCAGGTCAGTATTAGTAACATTCATCTCACTCCATTAGCAGTTACAACGGATGAAGTACCGTGAAAAACGATAAACTGTATGTGTATCGGCTAAAAAATGTGTTGGACTAGGAGAGCAGGATTGGGAAGGAGAAAGAAGAAAGATATTTAAAAGTCAGTGCTAAGCATAGACACCTCCGTATATTAGAGGTTAATGATACCTTTAACGGCAGCATATCCTTATGGGGGCTTATAAATGGCATCGTAAATTCTCTTAGAACTACAAATTAAAATAATTGCACATGGTAACCTCACAATCCCACATTCTCTTACATTTTTCTATTAATCTCTGATGCCCCGCGCAATTAGGCCCATAACTTAAAAAAGTCATAGGTGCGCCACCACGGTTTGAACCCTAGACCTTCTAAATTAGAAGTCTTTGGATGTCGCCACTGAGCTATCGTCAATCCTATGTACCTAAAAGCTACTTTTTTTTTTAATAATGGCTTCGTGCGTTTAGCACATTTAGCCAGTGTCAAGTAAGAGATATATTAATATAATAACAAATAAATCAAAAGAAATGGTAAATGAGATGCCCTCCCCCTAAGCCCGTTGAGTTCTCAGTAAAGATGTGGGACTATACTGAGATCTCACACAGACTTCTTGAGAGAATTTGAAAAGTGATGTTGCACTGTTTTGTTTTATTTACCAACACTCATGTAGTTCACAAACACTTAACAGTTAATAATCCACCGTTATTACACATTAATGCTCGAAACATCAGAACCTTTAGAAAATAAAACAAAACTGCAGACATGACGCTTCACTTTCCCGTCAAGAAGTCCTAAAAGCTACTTTTTTGTAATGGTATCTATATTTTGTTGAATCCGACAGACAATAGAACGTCTAGAGAAGCGACACGTCGAGTCTATAGAAGCACTTCGCGCGGACCACGCGTCGTCTGCGGCCGCGTCCCGAGCGACGCTGGAACGTTCCCACGCAGCTCGCACGCGCGCTGCGCTCGCGCAACTACGCGAAGACACAAACAGGGAACATTCGAAGGAGCTTGCCGACATCACTCACAAGGTTGGTGTTAACCTAACAAAACGATAGATAAAAAATTCTTAATTGTACACCAAATTAAAAATAAAACAATTGCAAAAGAAAAGCGATACAATTGGCGGCCTTATCGCTTACAGCGATTTCTTCCAGACAACCTTAGGATGGAGAGTGATTAAAATTAAATGAAAACCGGGGGTGTAGAATATAATAAAAAGACATAGTTATATTTTGATAAACAAAAATCCTAATTCCCACTATAATATTATAAACGTGAAAGTTTGTATGTGGATGGATGTTTGTTACTCTTTCACGCAAAAACTACTGGAGCGATTGTGATGAAACTTTGTACGTGTATAGCTGCAGTAATTTATTGATTCAGGCGTTACTTTGCGGAAATCCATTGTAAGCATACTTGCTTATAGCTGCAGTCCTGGACTAATATATAGGACACTCCTTATCCCGATATTTCCACGGGAACGGAGACCACGCGGGTAAAACCGCAGGGCGCTGCTAGTAATAAAATAAAGCTATTTACATAAATACTTACATGGTATAGTACACTCAGCAGCAGGACATTACTTCTGTGAAAGGAAAAGCTTCTTTATTCCAATGTTGAACACATTTAGTGATTGCGCTTGTCTTATAGTAACTGGGAGAGAATTCCAGAGACGAACAGCTTGTACAGTAAAAGAAGAGTCGTAAAAAGAAGTTTACGTAGAAAAGAAGTTTTAGTAGAAGATTTTTAGGACAATTAAACTTTTCTTTAAAAAGTTGCTTCTAACTCAATCATAGTCACGTGTGAGTAATTACATTACTGTAATTACATTACGTGTGATTTAGAACTTATTTTGTAAATATAGGATGTAATACTAAAGTTATATATCAGGTAGGCTAGTTTATGTTATATTATATTATATTTAAATAATATTGTAGATTAATAATTAAAAAGATAGAATATTGTATTTATTATAAACATTGCTATGCTATCGCACCTGTAATGGTAGCATAAGATTATAAATAAATAAATTACGACCATAATCGACGTATAATCATGCAGAGGTATCACATTTATGTAAAGAAAATAAGCGCGTCGATAATTTGAGGATGTAAAGCGATCCTGTCAAGATCTGAGGAGCCCAAGTCAACCTCACCTGCAAGTGGTGCACCTGCTGATTAACAGACGAGGCTCTATCAAACATATACGACAGTATAATTGAGACGAGTGCTATCGGCCTAGAATAGTCCCCCCTCATCTCGAGAGGAGTCGTAAGAGTCGACGAAGAGGAATTCTACCGAAAGATGGGCAGCAGCGTCATCCTGCGTACTGGCTGGAACTGTGATCCCAACCCGCCTGCCAATTGTGTTGATTATGGGCAAATACCCCCAATAGGAAGGAATCTATTGGGGAGGCTAATGTTCAGCAGTGTACTTTATAAAGCTGATATGATAACCAGTATAAATGGCGAAAAGTAGGCGTATATCATCATACCTCTGCCTAACCCTTCGGAGAAATTGACGTGATATTTTTATAATTAATATTTTTGTATAAACGTTCGTACTTCACTGACAATCGGTAATGTATTATAATTTATCCGCGGATGAGAGGCCTGGTGATCTAAGACACAGGCAGACTTTTGCCTAATTTAGACTTCAGGCTCTCGAATTTCACTAAATATTGTTTGTACCTTTTTTTTTCATTTATTTCTCGTAACAACATAAGTATATAACTTAAGTATTATTATCGCTAAAATGCATGACAGTTTGTTGGCGACGTAGGCTCCCAATTACTAGTTACACATTTTAAAGAAAAACATTAATTAACACTAAAACTTATCTATACCTAAGTTTTTACTTATGAACTACACAGACACATAATCATTTTAGCAACAATTCATTTCGGAACATCTTTTTGTGACATAAAGTTCTGTAACAAATATTTTTTAAGTTTCTTTTTAAATATTATTTTACTTTTGCACATATTTTCATCAAACATACTATTATAAATCCTAGGAATTAAGTATTTTTTGGTTCTTCGGCAGTCATAATTACAAGCGCTTGGTTCAATAAAAATTTTATGAGAAGTCGTGTCTTTTGTGTATTAGTGTATGTGGGGGAAATTAAATTATTTATTATTATTATTATTTTTTATGAATGTATAATTTGAGTAACATGCTTGTATTTAGGGAATTCTCAAGAGGATGAGAGGATCCCTAGAAGATGCGCGAATTTTTTTTAGCTTTTATTTAGTTTGTACTTTAAACAATTAACATAAAGTTTATTATGCTATGTACGTAAAAAGTCGCTTCTATTCCATTCCGAGGCGATGAAAATTAAGCCTCAACGTTAACAAAATTTCAGTACGAAAGTCTGAAAGAGCAGCTGGCGACCAAGGAGGCGGAATACGAACGCGCCCTGGCCGAAGCGCGCAGCAAGGCTGACTGGCACGTGATGCAGCTGAGGCACATGCTCGACAAGGCCGACATTACATACGCAAACAATATCGAGCAGATGACTGAGAAGTTTGAAAAGGAAAAAGGTAGGTATTATATAAGTAATTGTACCATACCATGTTTTGCTCCAGGGTGACTTCTATCTTCTAAGGAAACTGGTATAGTGTCAATGTGACCACCTCTCTCTATATCACACGTGTCCATAACCATTTTGCAACAATATACTTTTTTCTTTTAAAAACAAAGGTATTTATCCCCCAAATGCGATTTTAACGAGAAGAATGCTAAAACTAACAAACGATGATACTAATAATATCCTTTCGATTCAAAAAGCGCACTTTGGCCACAAACTAAGCAAAGTATGGACGTTGTACTGGACTATGAATTAACATAATTATCAATCATTTAGCCAATTGATCTCCCTTAAAGACGTCAATCAAGTCCGTCCTCTTCGTAACCATTGGTATGGTTACCTAGAAGAAGATCACGTTAATTGGCACTCTCTGGGGAAGGCGTCTGTTCAATTATGACGACCGATATGGCGTGGGGGTCAGTATATCTACACTTCACTCTGGAGGTCGTGGGTTCGATTCCCACACAGGAGAAATCTTTGTGTGCATAAACATGAATATTCGTTCTGGTCTGGGTGTTTTCCTATGTAATTAAGTACCTATGTATTTACAAAAAAAAAAAGTATTTAAGTATCCGTTTTTTAGTATCCATAACACAAGTTCCTAATGATATTTATCTTGGAGTGATACTTATACTTATCTAAATAATTAGTGTAATTGTAAGAAAAAAAAATATATATACATTTATATATGTATATAAAAATTTAATAGAGTTGGTTGTGTTAGTAGATTTAATTCATAATTCCTAATGTTTGTAAAATTATACTTCAATCTTAATTTGTTCTTCGCAATGATTAAAATACTTTTGTTACATAATAATATTTATTGAATCCAACAATAGGTACATTTTGTCTTATTACATGATTTTATTATGCGAGGCACATTAGAGACGGAGTAAAAAAATAAATATGAACTAAATTATTTTTGATACCACAGAAAACCTTATAGAAGAATGGACACAGAGAGTCAACGAAGTGGAAGAAGAAGCCTTGACAGCTGCAGATGAAGCCAAAAAGCTGCTCGAGGGCACACGGCTCAAGCTGGTAGCGGAGAGAATGGAACAGGTCAACAAATTAAAGGAACAACACAAGCAAGAAATGGGTTAGTTTGTATACCTACATATTAATTCATAATCAATTATGTATAAATGATTTCATTTCTTATTTTTGTTTATGTTTACATGCAGTGAATGTTATGTTCATCTGTTAGAGATATACATAGAAGTTCTCTGTCTCGGCAATAAATTTTTTAAAATGTATATTGTTATTAAATTCTTATTAAATTATTCCTATTAAATTCATAAATATATAAATTATTTGCATATATCATATGGTAACAAACATGGTCTTTGACTCGTAAATGTACTTTTTACGAGTCCAAGACCATGTTATTATGTTTGTGTATTTATATAGTCCATTTATATATGTATATAGTCCGTTTATATATTTATATAGTCCATTTATATATTTATATAGTAAATTTATATATTTTTATAGTACATTTATATATGTATATAGTACATTTGCGTGTTATAGTCTGTAAGGGCGCAGCAAAGTCATCATCATCATCTCAGCACATTAATCTCCCACTACTGAGCACGAGCCTCCTCCCATATACCAAGGTGGATAATGGGTCATACTCCACCACGCGGACCCAGTGCGGATTAGCGGAGGCAGGTTTATGCCGCCCAATCAGGCCTCTAACATGGCTTAAGGACTACCACATTTAGTGATAACTGGGACAAACGGCTTAACGTGCCTTTCGAAGCACGGAAGCGCTCGATATCAACTGTTTGTGTGGCATACACAAAGGGTCACCCATCCAAGGACTGACCTCTGTAAACTCTGCTTTACTTCGGTGATCGTTTCCAATCACCAAGCACCGCGAAGCTACGAACGCTTTCGCGAGTGCATTTATTTTTAAATAACAACATATAGCACTACTTATATTAGCATAAAACTTTGAAATTCAAATTTAGTTTACTCTTAAACTTTTGATATTATGATAATCTTACTTTTTACCCTATTTCTCCTATATAAACTTTAATTTTGCCCCCTTTTTTTCTTCTTTTCTTCTATACACATACGTCTGTAAGTAGTGGAAATATTTACTAATATAATGAAATTATTAAAAAAAAATTAAATATCATGCACAAACACAATGCATCGAAAAATATTAAATTAACATCGTATACGAAGTTATGTTTTGATAACGAAACATTCTTTGCATTTATCAACAACCAGTCATACAGATTATATCGTATTGTGATAATTGTAAATGAGTAATTGTACAACCAGCACCATTAAAGTAAAGTAAAAGTAAAAAAAATATTTATTTCATAAACTATTATACATAGTACTTGAAAACGTCATGATTACAAATGAAAAAAAAAAACAATCGAAATAATATTACACTAAATCACGAAGCTTAGATTCACTTACATGCAACAAAACAATTTAAAAACAAAAAATAATTACGTGTAAGTGAATCTAAGTGCCAGTTCCGAGCCACCGCTCTGTGAGAAGAACTGGCAAGAAACTCACAGGCTTTGCTCTTTTAAATATGTCCATTAGATTGGTACTAGAAATACAATCTTCATTTGTCTGTGAAGCTATACAATGCAATATAACATAACCTTAACAATATTAATTTTATCAAGTCATTCATATTAGAATAGCCTATATGAAACGGCAGTTTAATCCCAAGCATTTTTATCTGCCATGTAGTCTTTAATAGAATAGTATCCCTTTGAAGACAGCTTGTGTTTTATTGTTAATTTAAATTTATTTAGGCTCAATTGCTGTATGTTGCTTGGGATTTTATTGTAGAATCGCACACATTGACCTTTAAAAGATTTGTTTATCTTTTGGAGCCTAGTGGCAGGTACAACTAATTTATGCTTATTCCTTGTGTTTAGGTTATGTACACAGCTTTTCTTACTAAATTGATCAGTATTCTTATGTACATAAACCAGGTTATCATAAATGAATTGACCGGCCACTGTTAAAATACCAATTTCCTTAAACTTTTCCCTTAGTGAATGTCCACACGGGAGATTATAAATTGCTCGAATAGCCCTCTTCTGCAGCACAAAGATTGTTTGAATGTCTGCGGCACAACCCCACAGAAGAATACCATAGGACATAACACTATGGAAATAGCTATGATAAACTAGCCTAGCTGTTACAACGTCTGTTAATTGGCGAATTTTCTTTACCGCGAATGCTGCAGAGCTAAGTCTACTCGACAATTCACCAATATGTGGGCCCCACTGTAGCTTAGAGTCTAAAGTAATCCCTAAAAACTTGGTAGTATCCACAAGGGTCAACTCATCCTCCTTTACCATAATAGTAGAGTTTGCCTGTCTGACGTTAGGCGTCACGAATTTAATACATTTCGTTTTAGCCCCATTTAATAGCAAATTGTTAACGTCAAACCAGTGCACAACCTTCGAGATCGCACTGTTTACTTCGTCTAAATTCTGATTTCGTTTTAACTTAAACAATAATGATGTATCATCAGCAAACAAAACTATCTCGTGGTTTTCTTTAACAAAATATGGCAAATCATTAATATAAATCAAAAACAAAAACGGACCGAGAATCGAGCCCTGTGGTACCCCCATTTTTACAACAGACCCCTGAGATCGCTTTCCATTAACCTCAACCCTTTGAATCCTATTACTTAGATAAGAAGTGAGAAGATCCAATGCGGAGTTTCTTATTCCGTAATATTCTAATTTTTTTATCAATGCTTCATGAGGAACACAGTCAAAAGCTTTGGACAGATCGCAAAAGATACCTAAAGCGTCCAAAGAATTTTCCCAAGCATCAAATATATGTTTTAAAAGCTCAACACCTGCATCGGTTGTAGAGCGACCCTTAGTGAATCCAAATTGTTTCGAATGCATTAATCCATTTTTATTGAAAAATATTAACAGCTGGTTGTAAACAAGTTTTTCAAAAATTTTACTAAATGTAGGCAGAACTGAGATAGGTCGAAAATTTGTTGGGTCTGTTGTACTGCCCGATTTATATAATGGAATGATTTTACTTTCTTTCATTAGATCAGGAAATTTGCCGCAATCTACACATTTATTAAATATTAGAGCCAAACTGTGCGCCACCGAAACAATGATAGGCTTGGTAACTACGATGGAATTGCCCCAGAGGTCTGCAGCTTTCTTAACACTAAGAGTATTGAATGTCTTAATTATATCCATAGACATGACTAAAAGTAAAATCTACTGTACATATATTCACGTTATCTTTCAAAATAGACTCCGCTAAAGTGGGCGAACAATTTAAAGCTTTTGTGATAGACACTGGAATATTAGTAAAAAAGTTTTCGAAAGCATTGGCTACATCTAAGTCAGATGTAAGAGTTTTTGTATCAATGTTGAGTTTAAACTCAGTATTATAATTTTTACTTTTTCCCGTTTCACTATTAATAATATTCCAGGTCATTTTAATCTTATCATCACAATTTTTTATTTTAGAGCTTAAATAATAAGACTTTGCCGTATGACATGCTTTTCTAAATATTTTAGAATATTTTCTTACATAATTACAAAATTGTTCACTGTTGTTTAATTTTTTCTCGTCATACAGTTCATACAGCCTCTTTCTACATTTATGTAGCCCAGGAGTAGCCCATTCACTAAAGGTAGCTTTATTATTTACCTTAACCGTTCTGGGAGTAAATATTGATTTAAATGTGTTAGAAAAGCTGCTGAAAAAATCATTATACAAAAAATTTGGGTCACAGTTTTCACCTATAAAAGGTAAACTATAGCATAATAATTTACTGTTAAACCTCTCAAAACGATTATTGGTTTTTGGTACAAATGTAATAGTTTTTTTAGCTACAGTTTCATTTTTACAAATAAAAGACATTTGTTGCCCGCAATGATCTGAATCTAATTGATTAATAATTTTTTTATTGTTATCACTTAGCATAATATTTGTAAAAATGTTATCTAAGCAAGTAGCAGAAGTAGCAGTAGTTCTTGTTGGCTCCAGAAACAAATTAACCAAATTATGAGATTTAAAAAGTGCCTTTAATCTTGTACTTGGACTGGAACTCTCTAACAAATTAACATTAAAATCTCCACACACAATAACTTTTTTATTACTTTTACAAAATTTTCCTAAGGCTTTATCCATAATACCTTCAAATAAATCATTTGAAGCTGAAGGAGGTCTGTACACACTCAATACAATAAACTGCTGCATTTCTATACAGACCATTTCTATAATACGTTCAACAGAGAGATTGACTATATCATGGCGCTCCTTGAATTTAAACTGTTTATTTACTATAATTAATGATCCGCCATGTATAGCACCACTCCTGCAAAACGAACTACCTAACATGTGATTGTTGAAATTGAACATGAGCTGGTTACAATTTAGCCAATGTTCAGTAATACACAAAATATCAATATAATTATCGCTCATGAACAATTCAATTTCCAGTTCCTTGCCCAATATTCCTCTAATGTTTTGGTGAATCAGAGTGATTACATCATTTTGTTTCTGCTTTGTGTACTTTTTATTGCCAGAAAAACAGTTCTCTTTTGTCTTAACACCTAGTTTAAATTGTCAAATAATGAATTATTTATGTCGGAGTGCTCAATAGAAGCAGATTGTACCAAATTCTTGGTATTAATGTCAATTAAATATAATAGTGACAAAACTATTTGTCGTTTAAAATAATTGGAAAGGTAAAACCTACCTTTGGTCAATAAATAATTATTTCTAACAATACTGTTAGTGTCAATTATTCTACATTTATTACTATAGGTACATAGGTTGTACAAAGATAAATTTAGTATGTATCTTCGGTCATTTTCGGACTTTGACAAATGCTGAGAATAGGGGAAAGTGAACATAATAATTTCTTTCACCTTAAGTAAGTTCAAAGCTTCATAAAATTGTATTAAATCACTTTTGTTCACTGTTCCCCTATTTCCAATAAGAATTAGCAGTGTCGCCTGTGAATGTATATTACTGTCCATTAAAATTTGTTTAGAAATATTTTTAAGACTACTATAAGGCAAACAATTGCTGATTGCGCTATGTCCCTTTAGGTATGAGTTTAACAGTGAGCCCATGCCATGTCCTACCTCATCGCAGTACATGATAATACTAGGTTTAAGTTTAGGTGTACTTGGTGTAGTTTGGAAGGAACTGTCTTTGGATTTATTTGGGTTACTAACACACACACTTGGTTCCAGTACACTAGTGGACAAACCATCATTCACTTGATTACATAAGCAGGACTGATTATTTGTCAGTGACTGGAACCGCTCTGAGTTATAATTAATTTGTGATATTAAATCATCCATTGCTAGCGTATATTCATTTATAATTTTTTTTGAACTTTGATTAATTTTTTGTAATGAAATAATTGAATCTTCTAAAGTTTGAATTTTTTGCTGTAATATATGTGTGTCAGTTTCATATTTCAATCTACTATTTTCTAACTGAGAAGAATACAAATCTAATTCATCCACCAGATTTACATTTAGTTGGCATGATCTCAATTTTTTAATGTATCTTCTATTCTGTTTTGATAACTTTTGCACTTGTTTTATACATTTATTAATTTTTATATATTTTTTTAGTTTTTTACCGCTGCAATTTACTAATCTTGTTTTGGAGAAAGTATCTTGTTCTGCAACAATAATAGGGTCTTCAATTGGAGCGATAACCAACTGAGGCTCTGGGCCAACTAACTCATCGAAAAGGCTCTGAGTGTGAGCAGATGTACTTTCCCGTTGGGATTCCTGGAGCTCATATATCTGCTCGTGGGCATCATGCAGTGCGGTCTTAAGTGTGTAGATCTCCTTTAGGGACTGCTCGTACTCAGTGCTACACTCAGTAAACCTTTCTACCGTCTCATAAAGCTTGGCCCTCTCACTATTTAAATTATTAAAGTCACATTCTAACGTACAGAGTTCTTTTTTTAACTTATCTCTACTGTCGAGTACCTTCTCGCTGTCCTCTCTCTCAGTCAGCAACTGAGCACACAACTCCTTGGAATTTTTTAATTCTAATAAAGTTACTTGTAATTTATCCGCCTCTTGTTGGCGGGCTGCAACGGCTGCTCTGCGAGTGAGCATTATGAATGTTTAAAGTTAAACAACGACTTAACAACACGTAACAAGGAATTGCTTACTCAAGCTAAATGATTTAGGTACTTACGTGAAACAGTAACGCAACAATAACATACACTGTGTTCCAATTTTATTATTTGTTAATTTTAATATGAAAACAAGTTGACTTTAAAGCAAACTGAGCACAGATTTCGAATTTACAACCTACAACGGTTACAATTCCGAAATGTTACGACACTTGTAAACGTTACTAAAACACTTCACCAGTTATGTATACATATGATTATGATAAAAACTATTAAATACACTTGTAATAGTCTAAATTTAACACGAATTATATAAAAAATAACAATAAAAATAAGGGACCTAGTGAAATTAGCTGCTCATTCTTTGACAGCTGTCAAGTAATAAGGTTATTTACATTATTCACATATAGTTAAAAGAGACCACTATAAGTACATAAAACTTTAATTAATTTTGAAAATGCAACCTATATACATAGATCCTAAGTGAATACAAGAAAAACAAGAAAAAATGTATATACATATCAACTTATAGTAGTGTCCAAAATTTCCAAAAACATACAAAGCAGCACTACCTTTTTGTAGCTTCATGTTATGTAACTTATGCTAATAATATATTGTTTCAGAGGAACAATGGGTACAATTCATGTCCGACAAAGAATGCTGCCTCGAGAGAATGAAAGCAGAATGCAGACAGGAAGGAGAAGAAGAGAGAATAAAGAGAGAAAAGGAACTGCTGGAAGAGATGGCTGGTCAGTGAAGATTTAACCATACAAATTAAAACTCATTAAGGGAAAGGCTTACTTACAGTGGACTGCCAACGAGCAGCCAACTATTAAAAACGCAGAAAACTAAAAAAATGCATTATTATAAAAAAACACCTAATTGTCTAGTACTTAACCAAGGTAGTCGGATACATAAGCTATGTCGTTTATAATACGTTAGGATGCACAGTTTTTTCCTTTATGCATTCTCACACACTATTATCAAAAAGGGTAAACTTATTTCTTATTACTACGATTAATTTCAAGACTATTTACGTTTCCAAATTTCAGAATTGAAATCTCAAGTTCAATCGCAATCAGCTGATTTTGACCAACTAACAGTGAAAGCCGCGGCATGTGGCCGTACTTTAGCGGTCACGGAAGAAGAGCTAAAGTAAGTTTTAATTACATCTATTAATCACTTTATTGTAAATATTGTATTTACATCGATGACATGCTTATAGTAGTTTCATGGAATACTTAGATTCATTTCGAAACTTTCCATATTTTTATTGCAACTTTTATTCTAATATATTTTAATTAGAATAGGAAATATCTTTATGTACGAGCATGTATATATTAGCCCCTTACTTCTAATATTGGCACTGAGATATTTACTGTAGTAACATTTGGTAGCAAAATTTAGTCCTTAGAACAGTCCTATCTTGTAATTACTTCCTTTTATTTATAGCTTAGTCTAGGGATAGTAATATTGTCTTTTGGACAAAATTGGGCTACCATATTTGCATGTAATGATATATATTATTATGCTAGCAAAGTACATTTTTACACTAACAATTATTATCATCTTATTCCTGATTTGTTTTATTTTGCTACATCAAAATGTACATAACCGCACATATATCTTCATTACAACATCACACTTTATGTGCACACGTTCATATATCAGCTTACATTTCTTAAACAACTTCGAAACTAAAATTATGTCCAAAAGGCAGTATTATAATGGTTTAGGTGGTAATGGCTTTAGTAGTATTAGAAGTCTGGTTAGATATAAACTCTTATTTTTACTTTGTCAAATAAACACCTGCACTATTTTTGCAATGTATATTAGAATATTATGAGGCACTCCTTTAGTTTTATTGTACTGCAATCATGCGGCAATGCGGTGTATAGGGATCCTCCCAAGCTCTGAGGGGCCCAAGCCAAACTCACCTGCAGGTGGTGCACCTGCCGAACAACGGACGAGGCTCTGGCGAACACAAAAGTTCCCGAAAAGTGGCAATGGGTTCGCCACCTATTACGTGGGACCAATACAATTGGCGAAATGAGGGCATACAATACGCCTCTGCCTACCCCTTTCCGCGTGATATTATGTATGCTTTTAATCATTATTTAATGTTAATTAGCTATAGCGAACCAAGCTACTAAACAATGTTTGATGCTACGTAAAGGAATCATGTAATTTTTGGTCGTGATCGATATTACCAGTGATGACTTTCGGATCCGAAACGTATTCTTTTGCTATTGGCCTTCTGGGGAAGATCAGAGTCGCATAGCAAGCTATGGAGAGAGCTATGCTTGAAGTTGAACTACGAGATCGAATTCGAAATGAGGAGATCTGTAGAAAAACTAAAACCATCGCCATAATAAATAAATAATCAGAAAATTAGCAAGCAGATTGGAATACGATAAGCGATTAGCACGTAGAACTGGCTACTTTTGGTTTAGAAAAGTTTTGAACATAAAGGACCTATTATAGCAAGGTCACGTTAATCACATTGGAACTTTATGGGGGAGGCCTATGTTCAGAGGTGGACCTCATGAGGCTGATGACAAATAGAATACACTTTAAATATTAGTTGCCTGTTTTGGATTTTGAAGTATGTTCTAGCTACAAGGTTATAGTCACAATTTAACTAGTATTACAATTTAATGGTTCACTATCGCTGACTTAGGATATACATAGTAACAACGGTGCCGCTAAAAGGCTGTTATTCGACAGCTCCTCGCCAACTTCAAGCACCCTGGGCGCGCTGGTAGCGGCTGGCGGTGTTTGTGCTTTCACCGGCTCTCTCCGTCTCACTCTCGCCACGTTCCTCCTCTCGCTCGCTCTCGTTTTCTATTTACAAATTGTTGACAATAGAAAAAATAAGGTTTAATGAAATATGAACAATATTTTACTCTGTTTTTTCGTTGTTTGTTTTTGACATTAGCATATTATATAAAGCTTTTAGGTGTGTACTTATATCTTAATCTTACAAATTGGAAGACTGTCATTATTATCATTATAGAGTATTTAAAAATGTATACAAGAAGTATTGTTCATATAATTGATTAAATTTCTTATAAAATTCATCCTATTACAATGCTGCCGATACATCATCATTATTTAACATTTATACATTTCACATATCTAGTCATTTTTACATTGTACCTATTTACATAACGTTATTTAATATTTTTTTATTCATATACTTTTATATAATCACTTTCATATAATTTTAACCTTACTAAGAACCAATTATTTCTTATTGTTTATTAAAACATACATTTTATTTTGTAAACATGTTAATATCAACATTAGTATAGTTAAAATCATTGTTTATTAATTAATATTTAACACGACAATAATTATTGTTTAAATATTTTTACCAATATTTTTTAATTTTATACCTTTCTTACCATTGTAGTTTTTTTGCGAATAAAGTTTTAAAATTAATATTTCAGATTTATTTTCTAATCCTCTGTAAAGCATATTTCGAGTATTCAAAATATAAATTGAATTTTTATTGATTAAACATTTCGTTATCATTAAAATATATGCCTTGATCAAACACACTGCCTTTTTTAGATTTGCTTTATAATTTGTTAATGGTTTATTCGTAATAGTTTCACTCATCAGTTCAATTGTACATAGATATATAGCAGTATAAACTTATTTATTGTCGATTGCTCTTTTTTAATTCCATAGCTTTACATAAATGTTATTGCTAAGTACTAACCTTGCGTTGTTTGATATCAACTTAATGTATCATTATGTGAAAATGTTCTGAAGAAAGATATTATGAAATCTAAATTTTACATGTTGAATTGTAGAGCTGAATATTCATATATATGAATATCTATGTAATTAAAATGAATAAATCATTATATCGATATCAATCGAAAAATAATTCATTTCAAATTCGAACTGTGTTAAGATGCTGATTTAGACAATTGAATTGAGGAATTTAACTATAAGAAACAAACCTTTAAAACTCTTAATTGAACGTAATTACATATAAGAAAGTAGTTAGTCAATATTAATACTTTTTTGAACCTTAACTAGACCGCCTCCCTGAGAGACAACCGAATTAATCTAGTTTGACCACGCTTTCCCCCTATAATTGAATCGATTTATTCCATATCCCTCACTAACGTTAGAGAGGCCTTGACGAGAGAAAAGGAGCTAAGAGAGAGGAGATCAGAAGATGCCACTAAGCTGAAACAAATGGAGAGAGCGTCCAAAGATCAGATAGAACATTTGACAAGAAAATGCGCATGCTTAAGGAAATTGTAAGTATTTGTGGATGTTTTGTGTCTTTATCATTATTCGATAAAACAGTAATTGTAAACGAATGCATGAGTAAATTAGGAGTTTAAATGAAATACAGTTCATAATCGCTGGCCACCTTTCGTTCGAGTCAGCAAATGTTAGTCATATCATCACAAACATCACAGAATCAAGTGAAAAACAACATATTCATGAATAAAATTTCGATCGTGGAAATCAGTTCCCTTAGGAACTAAAGCCCATTGTTCAGACACTAGTTGAAGTAAAAACCAATTTACATAAACCAGTGACTATTTCAGACAATCTTTATGCATTTGCAAGGTTTTTCAATTTCCTTTCGATCAACTGAATGTTTCAAGGATTAACAAAATTAGATAAAAATCTTTAAACCAGTCTATCAGTTATTGTTGTCACTAGTTTATAAGTATGTATACTTATTTTTACTATCTATGAACTTCATATCGAACACACCAGACAAATCTTTGTGATTTATTGTGTGTTTAAAAACCATGTGAAAATGTTATTATGTTTAATAAATAAAGAAAAAATAAAAAACAGAGTTATTCAAATCCATGAACACTGTTGAAGTATTATTAAGTATTAGTGGTCGTATTAAGTAAGACAAGCTTTAATGTCTTCCACTTTACGAAATACCGATGATTTTTTGGAATGAAGTCATTGCATTTATATGTTAATAACTATTTCATCGTGCATTTTAGATTCGATGACATACGAGCGAAACTAACGCTAAGAGAACGGGCAGCGGAACAAGAAATCAAAAGCAGAGACAAAGAGGTGCACCAACTGCGCGCTGAAGTGGCCAGGCTCACCAAGATACTGGTGGAACAGAGGTAACTTATTTGCTTACCTGTGGTGATTTCTTCTATTCCATTCTTTTAGGCATCGTCCACACCAAACTCTTGTTGCTGAATTTCTACCGGAGGGATTTTTTCCTCATACTCATGACAGGAGCACGTACAGTACGTTTCAAATTTAAATTTCCCCCGCATATCCTCATGATGATAAGGCCTCCTCGTAACCTAGGAGTAGCGTAGGGGTCACGTATATCACTTCCTTTCACTTGCTATGCCTCTGGTACACACTTATAACATCACTCACACTCATCAATATTCTACTGCATGCTTGAGGTTAAGGTTACTTTTTCCACTTTTTTTTTTGGTTTACGTCGGTAACAAAATGCCTTTACGCACTGCCTCCCGGCCAAAGGGGGACCGAGAGGAGAGTGGGGGGCTTACTGCGACAGACGCGCCGGAGAGAGAGCGGGTCCACCACTTCGCAGAAGGAGAATGTTACTTTTGGACTGTCCTATCTTCGATAACTTGATTACTCATTGATTTGATGATTCCTTACTGCTATTTTATTGGTAACATTCCATCCAGTTTATTTATTTGTCATTACAAAGGAGATAGAACTTTGTGGAGTTCTTTTACTTCCAGCAGTTCTTCCTGACTATCTCAGCCCATACGAGACTTAGGTCTGCGTGGTGGAGACCACGCAGACCCAGTGCGATGTACTATGTGACGTCTTGCTGTTAGGATTTATTTAAACCGCCGCACCGTTAAGACCCTCTTACATGAATCAACATCTGAACGAAATGTCTGCAGCACGTCACCAATTAAAGTAATTTGTTGATGTTGGTGTTACTTACAGGAAATCCCTCGTAAGCAAGTGAAGACCCATAACAAACTGGTGCAACTTCAATCTTACTTCGTTCTTCTCCTCTTTTCAGCTCAGGTTGTCTAGTCTTACCTAAGAATGCCCTGTGTGGGGGAAAACACGAAATGTTCCCAAGTTGTTTCTCGATTATTCGTGGTTCATCATTTCAGCCATAGAATGTCCACTGCTGAATCTTGGCGTCCCCAATAGATTACAATCTAGTGGGGGTATTTGCCCATAAAAAGCACGATGAGCAGGCGGGTTGGTGATCGCAGTTCCAGCCAGTACGCAGGATGACGCTGCTGCCCATCATCCGGTAACATATTTCTTCGTCGACTCTCACGACTTCCCGTGAGATGAGAGGGGGTGGCACTATAGTCACGCCGCCAACTACTATATAATATCCAGCCGACAACCCGGCAACCGTGTCTCACTCATGGTTTCATACATTTCCGCAACCCGCACGTGGGTGCCATGTGTCAAAGGAAAATATTGTATGAAACTTTGGGACCGATGTGACACGTTTGAGCTACACCCACTAGTGAACCTTATCATATCCTAGCATTATCCCGGTTGCCCCAGACTAAATCCAGGGTCTGCATACTGGTCTAACCAGATTTGGCTGAATTTCAGTTAATACATGGAGCGACCGCTACCTAATAGATAGATGTAAAATGATAAATAATATATTCAAATTCATATTCATTTATTCAAGTTTGGCTCAAAAGAGCTCTTATGAACGTCAAAACTTAAAAACTAGCGCGCCCATTCACTGCGGGCGGGAGCTTGATCGTAAAAGAACGGGCAAGAAAATCGTCAAGGTTAGTTTTTTCTCCCGCCAGTTACAAGAATATTTATATAAAGAAAGAAAATGTGAACGAGCGTATCTCGCCCACAAGCTTTATAGCTTGGCGAGGAATATATGTAATGTCTTTACTGTATGTTTTAAAATGAATAAATGATTTAAAAAAAAAAAATGTGCTGTTGTTAAATTGACCAGATCATGAAGTGCCTAGGCGTGTTATAAAAAGTCGCTTTTTGTAAATTAATTCTGTTTATCCGTATTAAGTATTAATATATTATAAGCTTTCCGAGGCACAGAGCAAGCGATAATTACGCACATAACTTCGGAAAGTCATAGCCAGGATTTGAATCCTATACCCTCTGAATTAGAAGTCTATGGGTCCTCTAGGCTATCGTCTTTCGCTATGGCCCTAACATCAATGATATAGGTCGCGTCATGTAAAAAGAACGCTGGCGGTCAAGCTGCGCATTAGGCGATTTATCGGTCTATTTGGTGGTATGAGGTGCGGCGCGGGGCGGGCGGGTCACGCGCCGCATGCTAGACGGCGCGCGATTGGTTCGTCAGTCGACCCATGCGCAAACACACCCCCTCCACTTTCTTCTAGCGTTCTTTTTACATGACGCGACCTGTAAAGGTATTTTGTCCGGTAGTTCCCCGGCGCTGGGCGCGCGAAGCCGGGCGGACGGCTGCGAGCAGCTGGAGGTCGTCGACCCCGCGCGCCGCTCGGGTATGTGACGTGGATTCGCTCTTGTCTATAGGTGAGCACTGCTTAACGCTTTCTTACTTTCTTTTCTTGGCTAAGTAGAAGATGGAGTAATTTAACACTGATATTCTCTAGTATTTAAATAATAATAATAAAATAAATATTTCTGACACTTACACCAATTATTTAGTTCCAAGATAAGTATCATTAAGAACTTGTGTTATGGATACTAAATAACGGATAAACATACATAAATACTATTTTTTTTGTAAATATATACTTAATATACATAGGAAAACACCCAGACCAGAACAAATACTCATATTTATAGACACAAATATTTGTCCTGTGTGGGAATCGAACCCTCGACCTTAAGAGTGGAATGCGGGTATACTTGCCACCACGCCATATCGGTCGTCAAAATTTACTTATAATTATTGATTTTATTGAGGCACACCAACAACATATTATATATTATTAATTATTATCTCACATCGTAAATACAGGTCTAAAAACTACAGTTTGATATACATGTCTCTTATGTGAATATAGCGCTCATCATAATTTAAAAAGGCCAAGAAGTAAACAGTTTTTTTTTAACAATTTAAAAACGTTTGTCTCATTTTCAAACTGCGTGACTCCAGAAAAAAAAATTGACTTTCAATACCATTTAGTGTCAAATTGACTTCTTGGCGGGAAAGTGAAGCGTCATGTCTGCAGTTTTGTTTTATTTTCTAAAATTTGTGACATATCTAACATTAATGTGTAATAACGGTGGATTATTAACCGTTAAGTGTTTGTGAACATACATGAGTGTTGGTAAATCAAACAAAACAGTGCAACATCACTTTTCAAATTTTCTCTTAAGGAGTCCATGTGAGATTTCAGTATAGTCCCACATCTTTACTGAGGACTCAAGGGGCTTAGGGGAGGGTATCTCATTTACCATTTATCTTCTTTATCGCCACTCATTCTCATTTGCTGTGAATTATATATTATTAATATATCACTTATACTTGACACTGGCTAAATGTGCTAGACGCACGAAGCCATTATTTAAAATAAAAATAAAAAATAGTGTCAAATTTCGAGATCTTTCGATTGGAATATCTCTCAACTTCAATAAATTAATATTTAATTAGTTATAAACGAATTGGAATAACACCTACACTCAATGAACTTCTTCCTACAAAGTTTGCTCAAAGAACATAAGCAGTTTGAAAATTAGGCTGACGAAATGTAAAGATTTTCAAACTGCATAACATTGTTTGAGCTTGTCAAATTGTAATTTAATTTCATATTAGATAGGTAGATTATTTTACATTATAAAACTATGATGAGAAAATGTTATTTATCAGAGATGGTCTTCGATTAAAGCTCTGGTCACAAACCTAATACTTTTCGGAATTACACCCGAAATTATCGCCAGAATTATCCTTGGAAAGCACGTTAAGCCTTTAGTCCCGGCGCCTTCTAAGATCCTGACAGCTGGTTTAACCATAATGTTTCCTCCTGGGTTGCGGATAGAGTTGCCACTTTTTTTTTGACAGTTAAAGTACATTGGTAATTATAGGTAAGAAAAAAAAGTACACAGTAAAAAATAAAGTACTATTTATTTTTTCTTTATTCTTAAAAAACATTTTTTTTTGCTTTTTGCGGTTTCCATCAAATTAGTATCTCTACTAAACAATTGCACAGGTTCTTTACAGTCTTCATTTAAATTAAAGTCCAATCCCAAATCATGCTAAAAAATGAGTATTTTCGTGTACTTTATTGTTTTCATAAAGTATAAAGTACAATTAGTTGAAATAAAGTACAATAATTTATAATAAAGTACGGGTAAAATAAAGTAACCCTAGGTCGTAGGTGGCGGAGGTCAGACGGCAGTCGCTCCATGTAATAACTGAAATTTAGCCAAATCTAGTTTGATCAGTGAGCAGACCTTAACCTCTAAGCTCGATTCACTAGTTTTTTTTTTAAATTTATTATTATTTTGCGACGGAATTCGTGACGTCGACGAAGAAGGGTCTACTTACACAAGCGACTTATGGACGATTTCACGGCGAGGCGTATAGCCGCAAATTCGCGCCATGCACGCGCGCATGCGCCAGCGATATCGGCGCAAGCATTAAATTATTTTGTTCAGACAGGTTACTTCAATAAGCCTACAGCGCAAATGGCTAATAAAATAAATTTAAAATGATTCCATCTTCTACTAAGCTTTTCTGTTTTATTGTAAATTTCACACACTTAGTAAATACTGAATTTGTGTTTTTATATACTTAATTTTTTTTATAAGGTACCTAAAAGATTAACGCAACTTTTTGGTAAATCAGTTAAGGATGGCTCGTAATTAGAGATTTGTTGATTTATATGCAATGAAAAATATATCTGATTAGTTAGATTTTCGCAAAAGTAAAATTACATGATTGTGTCGGATTGATTTTAAATAAATAAATAATTTCTAACATTAACACCAATTATTTAGTCCCAAGAAGAAGTATCATTAAGAACTTGTGTCATAGATACTTAATAACGGATAAAAATACTTACATTTTTTTTGTGTAAATACATGCGTAATATACATAGAAAACACCCAGACCAGAACAAATATTCATGCTCATGCACACAAAGATTTGTCCCATGCAGGACAAAGATTTGTCCTGTGCGGGAATCGAACGCACGACCTTAGGAACGGAGTGCGGGTGTACTCGTCACCACGCCATATCAATATTCAAATTTGCATAAATCGATTTTGTATAAGTTTTTCCTATGTAGATTACAAGTTACAAATTGACGACGACCGATATGGCGTGGTGGCAAGTATACCCGCATTCCACTCCTGAGGTCGTGGGTTCGATTTCCGCACAGGACAAATCTTTGTGAGTATAAATATGAATATTTGTTCTGGTCGGGGTGTTTTCATATGTATATTAAGTATGTATTTACAAAAAAAAAAGGTATTTATATATGTTTATCCGTTATTTAGTATCCATAACACAAGATCTTAATGATACTTATCTTGGAACTAAATAATTGGTGTAAGTGTCAGAAATATTAAAAAAAATAATAAAAAAAATTATACAAGGCAACTTTGCAAAACGCTTTCACGAACGTTTCACAATATGACTATTTTTCTGGCATCGTCGACTGGTCACATCCTGTGTGGTCAGTATTACGTCTCACATTGCAAGGAAAATAGATAAGTTATAAAGTCAAAGTCAAGATTGTTTCTTCAAGTTTGTCTCAATAAAGCTCTTAAGAACGTCAACAAACGGGCAAGAAAATAGGGATGTGAAAAAATAATGGATTGAAAATAATGCTATTTATATCGATTTATTGATTAAAATCAATTATTTTTTTAACGTACGCACGTACTATCAAAAATGACGGTGGTCTAGGCAGTTGTTACAAACAAAAGAAAAGGACGAAAAGACATTGCGTCGCATAGTAACGCCCCCCCCCCCCCATGCCGTACTTCGATTGAGACCCGATAATGTGTTATTGTATTAATTATTAATGCCGAGATTTTTGTTGGACATTTATAAATAAAACAAGCGGCCGCCCGCGACTTCTACAAATAAACCTTCCTCTTAAATCACTCTATCTGTTAAAAAAACCGCATCAAAATCCGTTGCGTACTTTTAAAGATCTAAGCGTATATAGGGACAGACAGCGGAGAGCGACTTTTTATGTAGTGATTGTAATTTTAACAGAATCTTGAGTAAAACATGCACTGGGCATTGTTGCATATTTGTTATTGCAACCTAATTCAGGTAAATAATCAAGTGACTTGATGTGCTGTGTTTGATTGGGCTTTTTGTGTTCTACTTCTTTTTCATTTCTATTTTCTTCTCTATATCTTTTGAAGCTTCAAGCTTTTTATTATCAAGTTAAAGAGTGAAGTCTTACTAATACTAAAGATCGGTTGGTACAGTCCGCGGCGCATAAGTTGAATAAAATGGCGGTTGTCTGCGCAGTTACAATCGTAGACAAAATTAAGAAAAAGACGGAAAGTGGCTTAACGCATGCGTTGAGTTTTGGCGCCAACGCGAAAAATTACAGTATGTTATTATACAAAACTAGTGTTTTTGTGTAAATTTAGTAGATTTTTGGACATAACTTCTTTGGCAAGGCAGACAAGTATTACAGTGAATTGTGATTTTTCAGTCTAAGACTCCATAGACTCCTCTTGTGAAACTCCACTACTTTACTGGGGTATGATTTCGATTTTACTCGATTATGACAGACTTTACCCGACTTTGACTGTGACTAAACGCGAAAACGCTGCATTTATGCAAATACATACATACATTCACGCCTGTTTCCCCGAAGGGGTAGGCAGAGGCATATTTTACGACCACACTTCGCCAACTATATAGTTGGTCCCACGTAATAGGTGGCGAGCCTTATGCCGCTTACCTGGCACTGTTATGTTCGCCAGAGCCTCGTCCGTTGATCGGCAGGTGCACCACTTGCAGGTGAGGTTGGCTTGGGCTCCTTGGGTCTAGGTAGGATCCCTATACACCCCTTACTTGCCAACATAAGAAACAAAAACGCATTCGTTGAGTCGCCGCGTTGTTATAGTAACCCCCCCCCCCATGCCGCACTTCGTTTGAGACCCGATGAAGAATAACTGCGCATCAAAGGTAATTGTTCAACTTATGCGCTGCTAATTGGCCAAAAAGGTATTAATCGGTACGCTCCCTCCACTTTTTAATGTGGCCAGTATTTTACTTGCAGCTGTTTTAAAGACTGCTTTAAATTTATAACCTAATTGTTAAATGATAAACTTGATAAACATTT
Source organism: Musotima nitidalis (assembly GCA_949126915.1). Taxonomy (NCBI): domain Eukaryota; kingdom Metazoa; phylum Arthropoda; class Insecta; order Lepidoptera; family Crambidae; genus Musotima; species Musotima nitidalis. The sequence continues at coordinate 8,086,964 of OX421442.1, read as the reverse complement.
TATTCACATTTTTAATTAAAGGAGGATCTTTCAACACACCAGAGACAACGAAAAAACGATCTTCTTTAGCCGGCCCTCCGCCGACACTACCGCCAGTTTGGCGCCAAACAGCTGACTCCGCACAAAATGGCCGCCGACGCTCAAACAGCGTCGACCTTCCAGCCGTCCAAGTGCCGACAAGAATCAAGCAGTTGCAAGAGAAATGTAATAATAATTATGATACATAATAAATTTAAAAGCTTTTGTGTATTCTAAAATTGATATAATATGTCTCAAAAGTACTGAATTCGCTATTTACATACCTACTAAGTTCTAATCACAACTTCGCCCGCGTGGCGTATATCATTAGTCATTACAAACATGGTTTCCTTTCTTGGAGATTTCGTATGGATCCGGTATTTAAACATTTAATAATATAGTATTTACCTACGATGGAAGTAGCTCTCTATTACTGAAAGTATTATTCAAATCGGTTCACTAGTTTTTGGGCCTAACAAACAATAAAAACTTTGAAATAAATTTTTCTTCATTTTTATTTTACTTTTAAATATTTCGTAATGACAATATTCAACAATCAATAACAAACGTTGACGTCATACGGCGTTTTTTTTTATCATGGCCTGACTTCTAAGAACGTAACAACACGTATTTATTCACTCGTTATATAACTCGTTAACTTTTTTATGCCTAAACTACTTATGCTACTTTTAATTTAACGAAAGAATAAACACTTTATTTTACCTTAAACATACTAAATAAGAATCTGCAATCTAATTTCTTCATTTGTGACCTTTCCAAATTGTGCTTGCTTTAAAAATACTTTATACTCTTTGCTCATTCATATATTTATTTTTATATAATTATAATTATGGCGCTAATGTTGAATTTAAAAATAAAGAAGTATAAAGGGTACTAAAAGTATACTGTAAGAACCTAATGGAGGAGCTTATGTTATCTAAATAGGTAGGTACTGATTTTATGACATTATATAGGTACATTTACATTGTACATATATTTATGTTAAAATAATAAGAAAGGATCAAATCTGGTTTTAACAATGTTTTTGCGCGAAGACATGCACATCCATGGTAAATCAAACCATTACAAGAGTTACTGTTACTAAAGTCAAGAGAACTTTGTAATCGTGATACTTCATAATGAATGAACTGATGCAAACCACTATTTTTACAATAAGGGGTAGATTGAAAGATAACTTATACCATACTAATAACTTATTTATTAAGTTATTTTTATGCCAAAACTAAAATGTCTATCGAATTTATTGTAATACCATTTAAGGAGCTTTCCCAAAATAAATTAAACTTAATAACATGGTGACACACATTTCAGAGTTGATTTGAATTATTTAAATGAAAAGTTTTTAATTTGCTTACATAAAATAAAATTAATCTAAGTATAAGGTTACTTTTTAATTTTAGTTACAAGCTTTTATAACATCCTAGTCTCCAGTTGCAATAAAATGGTTGTCTATATTTTCTTAATAAGAAAGCCTTTTGGTGTTTTCTATGTGCAATATTTTTTTTAGTTTCACTAGGGTATTAAAATTTATAACTAAATCCGAAGCTCATGTAAATGTATGTGTTAAAATTATACTTTTAGAAATATCTCTGCTAAAGATTCGTTTGCAATTTACCTTTGTAAATCTTTCAAAGTGGCTTAAAATCAAATATTAAAGCTCTCTCTCACACTCCACAAGCCTCTAGTCCGTTCTAAATAGTTTTTAGTTTAGTTTGAAGTTTTCAGTCAACAATAAAATGTAATGTTTATTAAAAAGTATTATATTCAAGATTACATAATTTACTCACAATACAAACACATTGCATTATACATTAATATAATGCAACTGATTTCTCATAATCCTAGCGACTGATTAGGGTGAAAGATTTTAGAATAAATACCTATAAAAAGTACAGACCTGCACTGTAGCACTTAAATAAAAAAGTTCATTCATTCATAATTGAAATTATATTTTTGCTGCTAAATTCACAGAGACGTTCGTTCAACGTTATTAATATATTACTCCTATCTGGCCACTAGCCCTCGTAACTTCTCTATTAGTATAACATATATTCTATTTGTACTTATTACCTTATGACACGCCTATGGTCGATTAACAAATTGTCGACAAGCGTTGAATTGAAATTATGAGAAATTAAAAGATTAAAGAAGAAAATTGAACAAAATTTAAGAAAGATAGCCAACTTTGACTTGTCAATATAAAATTAATTAATTATGGCCAATGTAAAAAGTACAACATATTCTGTTTGCTAAAAAAATAACGTTAATAGACGTCTGTGAGTGCAGCAGTTGTGTATAAACTTTTAACGGCGTTTTAGGACAAAACGTCACTAAATTTACATTAATTGGTAATATTTAGATAAAAACATTATCAAAGTCTATAAATTTAAGATAAAAAGCCGCAAAATGTTGAATTATTACATAATATAACTATACGCATTGCTTTTATTTTTTATATAACTTTGAAACGTCTCCTCTCAAAACACATATAGACCTTTTTAGTGACTTTTACTCGGCGACAAAATTATCAATATGCTAGTCTCTGTTTTTGGTTTCAAAAGATCACGTTAAGAGTACAGTGCAATTTTATATATAAGTTAAAGTACATACATACCTACCTAGTTGTATTTACTTAAGTAATCAATTGTGTAAATAAATCTTTTTTGTAATAAAAAAATAAAATCTTAAAATTATGGTTTTGGTTGTTTTATTATTTTCGAGTTATTTGACGCAAATTTAAGCCCCTTCAAACGACCTGTTATGATGAACTGATGCATACTTATTATGTCGTCCACGGATTAGATAAATGACGTTGGATTGGCAATAGGGACACTTTTGTTTGAACATCAGTGTCGCCGCTTGACTCCCACCAAACAATCACAAAACATAGGTAACACAAAAAGATTACATCTCTCAGTGTCTTTTACCGGAACTACTACGGCGAGTGTTCTGAGGAGCTTTTCGATCTCATCCCGCCCTCTCCTTTCCTCTCCCGAACAACACGTGCTGGTCTTCGAAACCATCCTCATACTGTGCAGAATATCAGCACTCGAACCAAGAAATTTGGGAGGTCGTTTCTGAGCAAGACCACTAAGCTCTGGAATTCGCTGCCGGCTCATATGTTTCCTGTTTCCCATGATCCCGGGTCTTTTAAGCGGGGCGTGAAACGGCATTTTAGCGGGGCGTGAAACGGCATTTTAGCAGGCCGTCATGAGTGGATGCGCTTTATAGCGTGCTTATTTCACGTTATAAAGCGCTTTCATTTTCCTATTGGACTGCATCGACTGCTTATCATCAGGCAGGATGTAGTCATTATGACGTGTCACAATTAAAAAAAAAAAAAAAAAGATGCACGGACTTCTTGCAGGGAAAGTGAAGCGTTATGACTGCAGACTTGCAGGTGAATAAGGCACGACCCATCTATTATCTAAATCTATTTCCTGACCACGTAACCTTATTTTAGCTGTAAAGCCACCATGTTGCGGTGATTTTCGACGATACAGTGGATATCCGTTTTCTCCCGATATTGTTTGCTCTGAAAACTCTCGAGGATATCTTTTAGAGCAACCTTCTTGCATACATGGAGAATTCCTGTTCAATGTGCCGCATGGTCCGTGTATGATGTGTGTCTTTACAATATCGAATAATATGGGATCTACGGTCTTATCAGGCAATTCAGCACTAATAATAGTATCGATAGCATCAGGTCTAATTTTTTCGTCTAGCCACAGTAGTATGTGGGCATGTGGCAACCCCCGTTTTTGCCACTCTACACTGTACATGTAACATAGAAATGATGAAGCCTAGCCTCACGTTCCTGAGATGAAGTAAGCCTCGCCTCGCGATCTTCTTCAGTTTTTTGTGATCGTACTAACCTGATCCTTTTAGCATTTCTGCTGTACTAAGAGAGGTTGGATCTTTTTCTACCCTTCTTCTTCTTACCTGCAGATAATGATTATACAAAACAAAAGAAATGAGCAACAGAAAATTTACAAAATAAAGAAAGTCAAAGAAAAATCTTAACTTATACCATAAAAACTAAGAAGTAAAAAAAAACTTAATCAGTTTAACTATTAACACGTATTAATCTAAAACAACTATCCTATAATACAAAATGCCTAATATATAGCAAATAAGTACCTACACACAATATGTATTTTTTTTATATTAACTATAATAAAAAATAAATATAAAATGAAATTAAATTTTATCGAATGCCGTGCGCCTCCAGAACACGTGCGTTCGCTACGAATAACTGAATGCTTATGGCAGCGGCCGGTCGGTAACGGGATCTTCTGCCAGATGGCAGGTTCGGGCTTCGAGCCATTGGGCTCATTCCCCGGGCTTCATCTCTCGAGGCTTCGACCTCAAGGCGTTGGGTGCCGCTATGCGGCCGTCGATTGACGAATGGCGTTCTCACCGTGGAGCGCCGCCCTCAGCGCGACAGGCACACCGGGTGAAACCCCGAAGGGAGGCCCAGCAAGCCGTCAGCGAGCAGGCGGTGACTGAGGTAAGCAAGGATGAGATATTGTTTAGAAGGGTGGGTTTGGGGGTTTGGGGATTTGGTGGGTGTGAGGGTGAGGCGTCGGCGGCGCGGCTCTCGGCGCGCTTTATATACCCGCGTATATTGTCGTTTGTACAAAGAATTTCATAATTAGAAATGGTTTTTGGACAAAAATATCTATAATACGAAGAGTTTATGCTTACCGATGAAAAGAAATACCTCCTTTATGAATACTTGATGTCTGACTCTTTAATTTACATGTAAAAATCGCACAACACGGCACGACACGATTTTAGCGCAGCCCCGTCCCGTGACACAAACTATGAGTGACTGATAAAGTGTTTCGTTGAAGTATGATTGTCTAATCATACCAGTGGCGCTTCTGCCCCGCCCACATTTCCAATCCAACCTCATGTTTATAATCAGTGATGACGTCAGTCTCTCTTCAGCTAAGGCTTCCCGCCTTCCTACATGCGCCACCTAGCATTCCGCTTAGTGCGCGGCCGTCCACAAAGGCTTCCCGCCTTCCAACATGCGCCACCTAGCATTTCGCTTAGTGCGCGGCCGTCAACAAAGGCTTCCCGCCTTCCAACATGCGCCACCTAGCATTCCGCTTAGTGCGCGGCCGTCAACAAAGGCTTCCCGCCTTCCAACATGCGCCACCTAGCATTCCGCTTAGTGCGCGGCCGTCAACAAAGGCTTCCCGCCTTCCAACATGCGCCACCTAGCATTCCGCTTAGTGCGCGGCCGTCCACAAAGGCTTCCCGCCTTCCAACATGCGCCACCTAGCATTCCGCTTAGTGCGCGGCCGTCCACAAAGGCTTCCCGCCTTCCAACATGCGCCACCTATCAATCCGCTTAGTGCGCGCCGCGTCGGTGCCTCCCCACTCCCCAGGTGCCGTGGGGGGTAGTTCCAAGTAGGGTTGTTGTTGTTTTGACGTCAGACAATTACACTTTTAATACCATCCAGTGTACAATTTCGAGATCTATCGATTGGAATATATCATAAGTCCCATAATTTTATATTTAATTAATTAGGAACGAATTGGAATAACACCTATATTTAATTAGTGCCTTAACTATGAAAAATAAACGATTTAAACTTCCTATAAAGTTTGCTAAAAGGAACATAAGAAGTTTGTGTTTTGTTAATAATGGTGGATTATTAACCGTTAAGTGTCTGTGAATGTACATACGGCCAATGGCCGTGTGTACATGAGTGTTGGTATATAAAAAGAGTGCATAATTACTTTGCAAATTCTCTCAAGAAGTCCATGTGAGATCTCAGTACCTTTATTGAGGACTCGGGGGGCTCAGGGGAGGACTATAGTAATTAGAACACTCCATAATTATATACATATAAATCCATGTATCGTATATAGATTAGTTGATGAAATGAATACCTATAGCAATAAGACGTATAATGGAGGACACTTGACGTCCCTGTCGTAACGCTTGCGCAATATTGAATGTTTGTTTAGGGCAAAATAACGCTCAAGGTCTAAATTTCAATACACTTTGTATATACCCATACAGTCTTTCAAATTAAATCTAAACTATTTTTAGTCCTACTCCAAATTCTAACGTTTTTGTGGGTTTCAAAATTTTCGTTGTGCTGTTTCACAAACAATGCCAGCTGCTTGATATTAATACCAGTTAGCGATAAATTTTTAATATCTTAAAATAATAATGGGCGACAAGATTCCAAGTAGTTAGCACCACGTTTAGTCCTGACACATATTTTATGTATCTCAAAGACTCTATTCGCCTCTGTAGAGTTACATCATTAAGCCATATTGCATGACGGAAGCCATAATAACCATGACAAGCTTGTAAAGCTGCTTCTCTTGAGACAGTTTTGCTTACTCTTCTTAGAGGAAATACAAACTTTTTTAATTAATTACAAGCCGGTTTAAAATGCAATGCAATTTCCATCAAAGTGTATTATCAATTTCTAAGCCTAGGAATTTGTACCAAGTGACATTTTCTATTTTAATGTCATTCAGTATTAAATCTAATTCAAGTTTCGGATAACATATTGATAAAAATTACTTAACCTTATTCTTTGTCAGGTTAATGATTAAATTGTTTGCTTTAAACCAAGTCAGTACATTATTCAGTGCTAAGATAATATTTTAAGTGTTCTTTTATCAATTGATTTAATTTAAGCAATGTCGTCAGCCAAAATAATTGTTTTATGTGGAATACAGTTAGGTAAATCATTTATTATAAACAATATTGGCCCCAATATGCTTATATCCTGTAACGACAGTTGTGATGATAGACAGACAGCAGACGGTCTCTTAGGACCAAACAATTGACTAAATCTATTTAAGCATTATTTGACTCTCATACCAATACTCATTACGTATAACAGATACTCTGCCCATGCCTCTCCATATTGTTAAGAAACAAAATGTCACCTAAGATTGACGTTTGGTTCTCAGATCAAAATATAACCTCAAATTGGTTGAAAATTTCGTAACACTATTTTGTTACTTATAAATGTAATATCGAATAATAATGTCGAACAGTAGTCAATTTTTAAAATCAGGGTTTGTACGAGCGCCTCTCCAAAATGGAGTCGGTCGTTTCGTTCCTCAATTACAAAGGATTGTGCTGAAATTCTGTAAAAGTCATGGAGCAAGTAGAGGCTTAAGGTGAGGAGTTCTAAACCGTAGTTAAATAAACTATTTGTTTCCTAAATTAACCAAAACAGTTAAAGAGTAAAACAGTGTTTAAATACTACTAAAGAATCATAATAATTAAAATTCAATATACTGAAAACCTACTTACTTATTTTTCAGAGATTATGTAGAACAAAATTTAGTGGAATTTGCTAAACAGAATCCTAACGTAGTGGTATATCTCAAGCCCCGCCGGCACCGAGGCCCTGTGGTTGTGGCCGAATATTGTAAGTTTTCTTCATAAGTTCAGATTAATGTAAAACATTATGGAGTGCAATAAACATTGAATTGAATTGAATTACCAGCCTTTTACCCTCAAGTGTCGTGGACATATTTCGACACTGAAATATGAAAGCTACTATTTGACAGCACCAAATGCCGAGTAATATACCTCTTATTTTTTGGATGCATCATCAAATGACCTTCCGCTGTGGGTGAAGCTATCTATTTACCTTCTTAAGCATGCAATGTCCTGGGGCCAGTCAACTTCTGTTCTGGGTTTGATTTCTATTAATGACAAATATTTGTGTTATGCATATACTGCTACGTCGGTGACTCCCCTGGTGCCGATCGCTTCGGATATCACCTTCACAGTAGAAATACTAAAGGCTATTGGGGCCAGTCAACTTTATATTTCAATATTTGTGTTATGCATATACTGCTGCGTTAGTGCCTCCCCTGGTGCCGATCGCTTCAGATGTCACCTTTACAGTAGAAATAATAAAGGCTATTACAGGAAGAGGTTTTGTCGGTTCAAGTCCGACATTACCACACACACCGGGTGTGTGGTATGCAGGGGGCATTATTTCCCGCCTCCCACGGTGGGGGGTAGTTCCTTGTAGAGTTGTTTTTTTGGAACGCAAAAAAACATTATGCATAAATCTATTTCATGGCTAGCACCCATAGCCATGTTTTAGTGTGGGGCTAAATGGTGCAGTGCCCAATCTGATCTGGTTGATGAAGCAGTCACTGATGTTTTCTCTTACACTTTTTTTTTAAATTTATTGTATAAAATATATTAACATTATAATTTATGTTATAAGCCACTCACTTAAACCACCAAGGTTTTTTTGAGTGGGAGTTCACAACTTATATACTTATATATAAATAAATAGATTGCTTTAATTAATAAATTTACAATTGTATAGATAAATGGATAGCTTTACAATATTTAAGCTTTACAAGTTTTGATTGATTTTGATTTATATATATATATATAAACAACTCTACAAGGAACTACCCCCCACCGTGGGAGGCGGGAAATAATGCCCCCGCATACCACACACCCGGTGTGTGTGGTAATGTCGGACTATAGTATTTATAAGAGTATATATATATAAATGGATAGCTTCACAATATACAGATACAAATGAGAAGTCTGTGAAGGTTTTCAGAAGGAAAGCCTTTAAGGATCCCTGGTAGGGCTGATTTTTTATGTATTTGGCCAGTATTCCTTCCGCCACTATGCCACTACATTATGGCCATAATTTAATATTAGATGTTTATACCAAGTAAATAAAACACAAACAACCTATCCAACCTAACGAGCCACGAGCACAGAAAGCAGTGGTGTTTTGTTATTAATAAATTATTATTAATTAATAGCCTTTATTTAGACATTATACACTTGGGTTACAATATATATGGTTATTTATAAGTAGTAATATTATGCATCGACTCTGTCTGTATGCCTTATGTTGACAAAGGCCTTCTCCAACTAGACAGATCTAGACCATTAAGATGGTGGGTTGATGATATCAAAGCTATAGCAGGTCTTTTGTTATTACAATGTAATTATTATGGATATTTGAGGCATATAGTATGTAGAAGACATAATGTAGGAAACAATCCCTCTACCCTTGATACCAATATTAGATACCTAAACCTCTTGGCATTGGAAGTATAATTGAATTTTTTTCTTCAGTGAATGGTGATCGCGTGTGGATGAGTATGCACAACAAAACTCATTCAGAAATAACCAGATGGATTGAAGTTATGAGAACGCAGCAAGGGGACATCTCGTCGTCACGTCTCCGCAAACACCAGTATACAGACTACCCCTCAGTGCAAGGCCCCTGGACGCCTTTCACCTTCAAAAACCCTGAACTGAACACTGCCAAGCTGCCTGATCCTAAATTCGGTGCACATAACAGACTCCCTATGTCAGCTACGGAAAAACTTCGAATAATGTTTGAAAAACAGAAGTTGAATGAGAGTGAAGTTAAGACTGCTGAATAACTGTAGACCGAACCAGCATATAAAAAGCATAACCACTAGTACTCTTTACAAAGATCTATATTCCTGGTACATGACATAGCTTGGGTGCTAGCACCATAGTGGGAAAGTTAACACATACCTTCTACAATGTTCTTTTTATTTTTTTTATGTACCATGAGGGTACATAAAAAAAATAGCCCTTTGAGCTGGTACCGCGTCAGTATAAACCCACGTACCAATGTAGCTACTACCCGTGATGGTACAAAGATCCTTTTAATAAGAATTCCTCAATAGACATTGGGAATCATTTGACGCTTGATCTTAAGCTAATGGTGTGCATACAAAACCATACAAATATATTTTGAATTTTGTGCTGTGGTTACTGTTGATAATTTATTTTAAAATTGTACCTTTCTGTACCTACTTTGTGTACTGATAGATAATGCTGGTAGTCAATTGTTCCAGGCATCAGGTACAGAAATGTAGAAAATGATCATAACTTGTTTTTAGTAGTGACAGATTAAGTTAAAAATGTTAATAAAAACTGGTAACTAACACTTATACAGTTATTGTATTTTTTATTTTAATATTGTAGATATTTTTTAGAATAGATAATTATAAAGGTTTATTCCTACTTTGTATTTGATTATGCAGAAACATATTTTATTTTAAGGGCGACCCTTCGACAGAATACGTGGCATGAGACTGCTATACCGTACAAGCGATGAACTCAACGTAAAAATCGTGCAAACAGGATTATTCGCTATATATACTACACCCACAATCATACGACGATCAGATAAAAGTTGCAGGTTCACGATGGATGGATAGTCTCTTACAACAAATAGTCCACACTGCAAAATTTATGGGGGATGCCTCTGTTCAGCAGTAGACTTCCTTGAGCTGCAGATGATGATATTTTTGAGAGCGACGAACTCAATGATTTAGCTTCTATCTGGACATCAATAGTTTAGTGAAAAAGTGCATTTTTATTTGAGTTACAAAAAAAATTTCGTTGTGCAGTGTCAACTTCTTGAAATAAATAAATATTTTCTGACAATTACACCAATTATTTAGTTCCAAGATAAGTATCATTAAGATCTTGTGTTATGGATACTAAACAACGGATAAACATACTTAAATACTTTTTTTTTGTAAACACATACTTAATATACGTAGGAAAACACCCAGACCAGAACAAATATTCATGCACACAAAGATTTGTCCTTTTTTAATGCGGAACCCACGACCTCTGGAGTGAAGTATAGGTATACTGACCACGCTATATCGGTCGTCGTAAATAATATGAATATATATAAGTTTAAGAAGAAAAATTATATGTATTAATAAATAAATTAAAATAACACAACAGCAAACAGATTATAGACTTTATTTAAAAAGCAATAATTGGTAATTATTTGGTCTTTGAATCTGACAGGTTTTTAATATGTAGTAATAACTATTGACTCAAAAACAAATAAATGGCTGCTATTCAAATAGCATATAGATATGTCCAGGTTGACAGCAAGAATATCCGGAGTATCCTTCTCGTTGCCAGATTCTAAAGAAGGCATCGTTAGGGATACTTCCAAATTTAACTTAAACATAACTTCAATAACTTGTACTCTGACTTAAGTACTAAACATAATAACAATAACAGCTTTAACAAACATAAGTAATAATAAACCCATCACATGCCCAATTGACATGTAATCTTTGTAACATTAAAATAATAATATCTAATGAGAATTTTTTATATGTATTTTCAAATATCTTGGCGAACGAAAGCTTTTTCCACAATCACACGAGTACTTTTTCCCATCGTCATAATGTACTCTCCTCATATGATTATTAAGATAAGATTTCTTTAGCACTGAGTCACACTTATTACATTTTACTTTTTCGCAGTGGCAATTTCTTAAATGTGTTTTCAAAGCATGCTTATGAGCTAGAATTGATGGACACAGTTTACATCTAATTCCTATTGCTATTGGCTTAAGTAGAAGTGGTGACTCTTCTAAGGTAAAGTTGTTTTTGTCATCTTTTTCTAACTTAACGGAAACAGTAGCTGATAGTATGTCTTTTTGTTTAGGTACACCATTGCGTGTACCACCAAAATGAACATTTAGTAAATGTCTCTTCAAATACCTCATACTTTTATATTTATTGTTACATATATCGCATTGGAATTTCCTAGGACTGTGGACATTCTTTTCGTGCTCATGCCAAGATTTATATGGTAACATTTTATTACAATATCGACACTTTTTTAATGTGGAAATTTTGTTAGGATTGAAGATGTGTTGGTTGCTTTGGTTTTTTATAATTGTCGAAGATTTCAGTTCTTTTAAGTATTGTAACGAGTCATTGGATTTCGAAGTGTCGAATTGAGACAGAGGTTGTAGTTTCAGTTCTAAATGAATCAAGTTGTGGTGCAGGAGGGAATAACTGAAATAAAATTAAAGGTTGTCTTAAATAAAAAAAAAGTAAAGAATACAATGCTACAATACTGATTAACATAGCAAAGGGGCGGGAAAGTGATGCGCCAATTCCGCGGATTTGTTTTATTTTCAAAAAATTATGATATTTTAAACATGAATGTGTAATAAAAGTGTATTAATAACCATTCAATGTCTGTAAATTTACATGAGCATTGGTAAATAAAACAAAACAGTGCAACATAAATTTTCAAATTCTCTTAAGAAGTCCATGTAAGATCTCAGTATCTTCTTCCCACATCTTTACTGAGGACTCAAGAGGTCCAGGGGGAGGCATCTTATTTATCACCTTTTTCGCCACTCATTCTCATTTACTATGAATTTTATATTATTTATATATCTTTTACTTGACAGTGGCCAAACATGCCAACAGCATGAAGCCATTATTTAAAAAAGAGCAGATTGACACTGGGAAACAGAAAACTTCATTGTAGTAGGTTAAATCGACGTCATAACTAGTTCAAAGAAGGGATATTGCATCAAATTTTTTAAATTTCTTAAACACTTTACAAAAAAACACATGATATTGGCAAAGACTATGCCCAGCAGTGGTCAAAGATAAGCTGACGATGATGACGATTGTTTCTTTGGTCAGATAATAAAGTCAGAATGTTACTTTTAAGACTTGTATAGAAATCAATTGTAAATTTAAATGATCAAATTAAGTTTTTTTTGTATTCGTGCGACAAAGATAATTTAGTAGAATATAGTTTGAACTATTTAAATGCCTTCTGCCTTCAACTTTTTATTATATTAGTACCGGCATTATTAACTCAGTTATGGAAGTCTGGAGAGTTCTGTCAGCAGTACTGGAGATGTGGTATCTTTAAATCTGTTGTGTGAACAGTTAGCACAAAGTTTCAAGCTTTTTAGGGCGCTATAAAACTTTTAACAGCATATCCGACATTTATCTCCACTAATCTAGGGTACAAGGTTTAACAAGACAAGAAAAATTATAAGGTTAAACAGTTTTGATAATGAAACTTTACCAACCTGTCCCCGAAAATCTTGTGACAAACAGGACATTTTTGTTCACAATATTCAATAAGTGTTTCGTAGTCGATGACGCCGTAATCTATGGCATTTTCATTAAATGGAGAGCTATCTTCCTCACCCCAATCGTGAGGTTCACTTTTAATGACAGAATTCTCGATTTCTACTTTAACATTTAAATCGTAGTTCGCTTCGGTATACGACGATTCATATTCATAGTCGTCTTTTTCTTGTTTAATACAAATATCCGCTGGTAATACCATTTTGCGGAAGACTATAGTCAGCAAAATTGAGGTTAGGTTCTAAGTACTATTGAATATGAAAAAGAGGGTCTGAGAATATCCATTAAGTAATTAATCAAACATGAGCTTTAGCTTATACTGTTACGTAAACAAATATTAAGTAAATAAAATTAAAACTAAAAATAATTGTTATCTTCTACACAAATAACAACAGCAATGCATTGAAATGACAGATGACGCAAGTTGTCATGAATGACATACAAACCACACTCCAATTCATGCATAAAATTTTTGAACTGTTTTTATAAAACATTCTCGTACATTTCACACAGCGCCACCTGCATCCATATGATTATTATAAGAGATACTATTATCTCATAACCTAAACGTCTCACTATTGAGTATAAGCCTCTTCTCATAAACAAAGAATAGACACATACCTACAATCACACTTGTTTCGCCAAACGAGTAGGGTGGGGCGCACTTAAATTGTTTTTAATGTGCATAAGTTGCAACTTGTTTTGTGTTTGCATAAATAAATGAAATAAACAAATCGAAAAGCGACACTTCACTAGAACTAGAGCCTGCTTGGAGAAATTGGCAAGTTTTTGTCTCAGAATTATTCTCTCAGAATTCGGGAAGGGTGAGCATTGATATTTTTAGTTTTCTTTAAATCCAACCCAATGACGTCTGGTTCTCCAACGTTTTAAAGTGCCGACCTATGTGCGGAAGCGCTCGATATTAAATGCCATCAGGATCTGAACTCTGTGAACTTTGCTTGCCTTCGATTTTCGTTTCTAATGCCTTAGAGCTACGAGCGCTTGATATTATGAGAAATTCCTGTAGAAAAAATCAAGTTTTTCCAACTTGATTTTATTGATAACCTTAAACCTTCTTTTTCAACTTAGCGTTATTCCGGTTGCTGCTTTACGGGCCCGGGATCCGCTTTCCTACATCTTCTCCTCCACTTCGCACGGTCTTCAGCAGCAAAGCCTTACGACGTCAAGCCAGCATTTCCTGGGCCTGCCCAATCTACCTCGGCCGGGCGGCGGTGCCATGGGCATACATTTGTTCCCCACGTAGTTTGCCGGTTTTCGTAAAAAGTGGGCGTACCAGCGTAGGCGACATTCTTGCAATTTATCTGCGATGCCACGAACATGAAGGCTGCCGCGGATGCGCGGGTTCTTGTCGCGGTCCTTTCGCGTAACAGCCCAGCATTTTCATTACCGTAATACGCAGCTCTTGCTTGTGTCGCTCAAGCACAGGCCACGCTTCACTGCCATACAAAATGACAGGCCTAATGATGAATTTTTAGACCTGGCCCTTCGACTTAACCAGCATTTTGGAGTCACAAATGGCACCAGACACCTCACGCCACTTAGCCCATGCCGCAGAAATGAGTGTCTTGACGTCGCAGTCTATTCCACCGGACGCGCGATGTGCAGATCCTAGGTACTTAAGACCGTCAACCGGTCTGCTCTACCATGTTTCCGTCTATGCAGACCGGTGTGGGATCTGTCGTGTTACAGGCCGCCGTTCTCAAGTGACTCCTTCCACTTGTTGACGTGTCGCACCAACCGGCCCCTGTCCGCATCTACCAGCACGATGTCATCTGCGTACATGAGTATCGCATGCGCATCTCGGACGCTTTCAGACATCGCGTCCAGTATCACGCTGAACAGGAACGGGCCAAGGACGAAACCCTGGTGGACTCCAACGGTAACTTCGAAGGGTTTTGTGTCACCAACAGCGGCCCAAACCACAGAATCGGAATCTCGGTACATATCTGCAATAATGTCCATATAAGAATCTAGCACCCCTTTGGACCGCAGCGCCCACCAGATCATCACGCGAGGGACACAGTCGAAGGCTTTTTGCATGTCCAAAATCAGGAAATGCAGAGGCGTATTCTTCGTCCTATATTTCTCCATGACGATCCTTAGGACGAAAACAAGGTTCACAGTGCTGTAACCAGGGCGGAAGCCATACTTAAACTCCGAGACAGTGCACTCCTGTCGGATTCAAGAATCAATACTGATAACCTTAAACCGTACGGGTAAAAGTAAAAAACTCGTGTTAAGTTTCAAAATTATATTACATAATTAAACAAATATCAATATTTACAACATTTACATACAAGAACAATTGACATGTCATATATTATTCAGTAATTTTTTTTTGTCGTATTTAATTGGTTTTAGTCATTTTTGCATGACAGCGTCTAACTTTCTAAACAATGACCGCCAGTGATAAAAAAACAGCAAGAAATTTTACCTTAATTAATATTAAAAAAAAACTAAGGTGGTTCCATATTGCAGTTCGGAAATGTTGGATATAGAATAGTTTTTTTAACATTTTTATTGGAAATTATTTAATATGTATATTTTTCTGACAACTATAACAATAAAAAAAAACTTTATTGTCTTTTTATTCAACAGGATCATTCAGATTCGTAAAATTTTTACAAACAAAATGGAAATTACATAATTTTTTAAACAACAATGAAATTGATATGAGCCATATACCATCATCAAGAAATAAAATCAAATGGATTCTATGTCAGAATTTGTCAAGGCTTCTAGGCTAAGAGCAAAGTATTCTATTATCACCCGCTTCTATTGCTGATATTATAATTTATTGATGGAGACTTCAATCGTTTTACCGTGGGTTCGAATCCCACACAGGACAAATCCATGTGTGACAAACATATATTTGTTCTGATCTGGGTGTTTTCCTATGTATATTAAGTATGTATTTACAAAAAAAAAGTATTTATGTATGTTTATCCGTTATTTAGTGTCCATAACACAAGTTCTTAATGATACTTATCTTAGAATTAAATAATTGGTGTAATTGTCAGAAAATATTTATTATTATGAAATGAAAACTCTTTACGTATGATCTCTTTACCTAATCCATTTGGTAAGCATTAAACCAAGTCATGACTCATTGATATTATAAAAAGTCATACCAGGCTGAATTTCAGTCATTACACGACTACCGTCTGACATCCGGAACCCAAAGGGGAACATTATTCCAGGTAGACAGTGAAGAGACCCATAACCATAAGCCTTCAAATCAGAGGGTCTCGGGTTCAAACCCGGGAGCACCTATAACTTTACGAAGTTATTTGCGTAATATGATATGATGAAATTGATGAATGCTCAAAACGTTACGAGACAGGTTAGGTTGTATGTAGCAAAATAGTCATTGAAAAAACGAATTCACACAAATTCTATTATAACGTTAATTGTAATGATATTTATTTAAAACTTCGTAACCCGGCAAATTTCGAAAAGCTATTTTATTTCTTCTAAATATTTCTTTAATTACTTTTTTTATTTTATACAAATCTTGTCCTGACTTTGAAAAACACAATAAAACAAGAATTATCCTTTTTGATGAAGCAGTACGATAGTGATGCGATCATTCATATTATATATAAAAATATAACAAGTAAATTCTATACATGATATACAAATAAAAAACCAAAAATAATTGCCTTTGAACTAACAATTTCAAATATCACTAGTTCACTATTAATAATAACAGCCAATCGTCACTAACTTCATTCAAGCTTCAAAATAAATTATTTCATAAACTATTTATTACCTAGTATTTTAAAAGATCAAAACTAAATATAAAAAACCACCGAAATATGATTACACTGAACTCACGAAGCTAAGATTCACTTACATGCAACAAAACAATTAAAAAACAAACAATATTTAAGTGTAAGTGAATCTGAGTGCCAGTTCCGAGCCACCGCTCTGTAAGAAGAACTGGCAAGAAACTCACAGGCTATGCTCTTTTGAATTAACAATTGGTTAGGTTCTGTAATTACTATCTTCATTTGGCTATGAATCTATACAATGCAATATAATAAAACATTAACAATATTCATGTTCTAAATCATTCATATTAGAATAGCCTGTATGAAACGGCAGTTTAATCCCAAACATTTTTATCTGCCATATAGTCTTTGATAGAATAGTATCTCTTTAAAGACAGTTTTCGTGTTATTGTTAATTTAAATTTATTTAAGCTTAATTGCAGTATTTATTTAAAACAGCGTACACCTTAATGATAATAAGGCATTTCAGTATTAATTTTGAATAATTTACTACTTATTAAATATTTGCTAATATTTTAATAATTACCTATTAAGATTTACAAGATATTTTTAGAATCTTTAAAAGCATTTACCATCTATCTACCAAGATCTGAGGAGCCCAAGCCGACCTCATCTGAAAGTAGTGCACCAGCCGATTAACGGACGAGGCTCTGGCAATCACAAATGTTCCCGGTAAGCGGCAATAGGCTCGCTACCTACTGACGAAGGTGTGCGTATAATATGCCTCTGCCTACCCTTTCAGAAAACAGGCGTGACATCATGTATGGACAAGAAACCAATATTTTACGAGTTTCTTGTCCGATACTTTTAAAAGAAAGAAAGGAAGAAAAATGTTTATTTACGATCGCTCCCGTCCGCAGCGAATGGGCGAGTTAGTTTTTAAGTTTACGTTTATAAGAGTTTTCTTGAACACCTCACATACTTGTCGTGTGGTAAAGACACTATTCTAGGTCTACCCCCTCTCATCTCACGAGGAGTCGTAAGAGTTGACGAAGAGAAATGTTACCGGATGATGGGCAGCAGCGTCATGCTGCGTACTGGCTGGAACTGCGGTCACCAACCCGCCTGCTCAGCGTGCTGATTATGGGCAAATACCTCCAATAGAATGTAATCTGTTGGGGAGGCCAATGTTCAGCAGTGGACTTTATAAGGCTGATATACAAACATAATCTTATCATTTCAGCCATATGACTCCCCAATAGCTTTCCTCTGGGTCGCCTGCATCTACCGGCTTCCTGCCGCCTTGACCAGATCAGCGAGCGATTATGTATCTAATTGATACATGATGCTACAACTATTCTAAAGGGAAATCTAGAGTTATAGCAAAGTTTGATTTTGGCAGAGATCTGTGGATGAAACGTGAAAAATGAGAGGTGCTAGACCTTGACTAGAGGTGGTATGACCTGAACTCTTCCTAAATTTAGACCTAAATCTAAAAGGCCTACAGTCTCTGAATTCCTACTTTTAAAGATTTGTTTTTAATCGATTATTATTTTATTACAATTTTTCGTCCCTTAATTTTAGGTATAATATTAATAATATATACAATAATGCACAGTTATAGTAACAAAAAAAAATATTTAAAAAAAAACAACAAGAAATTTTATCTTAATTAACTTAAAAAAAATAATAATGTGGTTCCACACTGCAGCTCGAAAATGTTAGATATAGGCTAGTTTTTTAACCATTTTTTTTGGAAATTATTTCATATGTATATTTTTCTGACAACTATTAAAATAAACTTTATTGTCTTTATGATCAACAGGATCATATAGATTCGTCAGATACAAACAAAATGGATATTCAATATATTTTTAAAGAACAATATGAGTTGTACCATAATCTAGAAATAAAAGCAAATGGATTCTTTTTTAGAATTTGTCAAGGTTTATCAGTCTGCTGTGGTTTTTTCTCAAGATATGTCAGTATGGCGGTGATTTTTATCGGGGAGATATGACAGTCAGCCTGTCGTGTTTCTAAAGGGGAGAGAGGATTGTCCGCCAGTGACTGACTGGCCTGTCGGTGACTCCCACGAGGCTTCTAAAAGGCAACGAGATTGAGAAGAATGCTTTAAGAAACTCATCTTTATTAACAAGCTGTTAGCCCACTAAGTTTGAATTTATATGCAAATACCTCAGTTAAGCAAGGTTAATTGCGATAAAATGTTCATTTATGAATGTTTACTAACATTTTAAATCTCCAGTATGGAATCACCTTTACAGTCACAACACTAACATCCGAAATTATTAACCTATCTTGATCCACACCTGGGATAGAAAAATCTATCCTGGGATAGATAAAGCGTCTTAATAACCAATCCTGGGATTGAAAATTTTAGGAACTATTGAAATCAAGATAGGCGTCTATCTCAGATTGCGGATAGTAATCAATTTCGAGCGTAAAACAGCCAGTCCAACTTTACAATTGCAATAGTCCCACAACAATATAACATCTTTAACAGCTCCTCAGTAGTGGTCGGCCATGATGGCGACAAGGAGGGCGCTCCAGCCAGTGAAAGGCCTACATCCGGAGCCCCGGCCTGTCTCGCCCGAGTACTGCTCCCATAAGTACCCAGAGCGGCGGTACTCCGTTGTTATTAACGCTGGTAAGAAAAAAAAACATGATAATAATCACATTCATATTCAATTATTCATAAAATTACTAGGAGGTCATGAACGGGAAGGAGGCAAGCTTTTACAGAAACAAAAACGAGTTTAAAGTGTCAAAAAACAAGACTTTAATCATCTTTTGAAAAAACACCAAAATTTTTTTTTTCAAAACATGTACTATATGAGAATGAGTAGTGATAACGATGATAAATGGTAAATGAGATGCCCTCCCCCAAACCTCCTGAGTCTTCAGTAAAGATGTGGGACTATACTGAAATCTCACATGGACTTCTTGAAAGAATTTGAAAAGTGATGTTGCACTGTTTCGTTTGATTTACTAACACTCATGAAAGTTCACAAACACTTAACGGTTAATAATCCGTTATTACACATTAATGTTCGAAATATCACAAATTTTAGAAAATAAAACAAAACTGCATACATCCACTTTCCCTGCCAAAGAGTCTATAACTATTATTAATATATCTCTTAATTGACACTGGCTAAATGTGCTAAACGCACGAAGTCATTACTTAAAAAATTAAAAAAGAGTTTGATGTACCTCTACGATGAGTATGACTTTTTAAAATAAAATGTAATATAGTCCTTTTCACCTAAGATGAGTTCTATGACAGATCGATTTTTGACACTTGTAGAGTTGTCCGTTAATTAAATCGTATCTAATAATATTTCCGATAATCGATAATAATTTATAAGGAAATAAAATCGATCGATAAATAAACTAAAGCTTAAATATTGTTGTTGTATAAGTAAAATATTGAAAGTTAATTGTGCATAAATACATAAACGGTATATTTTGCACAGTTTTATTAAGGTAAAATACAACAAATTTTTAAAAGACTTAATTCTTTGGTCACTTTCTGAAAAATCACTGTCAGAATCTCTTGAAGAGTCGCTATCGTCGAAAATAATTATAAGTTCGTCTTTCCACCTGTCTATTCTGACCTACCGCTCCCAGTCCTCTAATATAATCTCTGCATTTTCAAGCGATTGTCGAGCGATCACAAGATGACCGCCGATTATGTGATTTCTCAGCCCTATGTTCTTCCACGGCCAAGAATTGCATAGGTATTTTATTTATGTGCCTTTTTATTTTATATTTCATTAAATTAAACTAAGCGAGACTGTTTTTGTTTCATAAGTTTAAAGTATTCAATTTTTACATTTTTCGTAACAACGTCACCGTAAAATATAAATATTATACAGTAAAATTATTTTTGTTTTTCAAACAAAAAACGCGTAGTTCGGAACACGATGAAGTGTCACAGAAATCATCCAAGGTGAAAAGGACTATAGGCTGCCATGAACGATAAGAAGGATTGCTCCTATAAGTAGTCTTAGCGGAGGTTATTCTTGCTGTTGCAAGAAATAAGCTGTTTTGTTACTAAAAAGAAAAAAACCTAAACAAAAAGTACTAGGCGGCCATGAATATAAAGGAGTTTTTATACTTACAGACTACATTACTCCTAAGTTTAGAATGTAGCTCCTTGGCCCGTTGAGTGTACGGGCCGGCGGTGTTGCCATAGTGTTTCAAAGCAGCCAATGCTAGGTAGTTGATGTTTATCCAGACCTGACCTCTCCAATATGGCGGGTCGTGCTCTGTGTTGCGTTTCATGAAGAAAGGCGATGATTTTGACAAGGATCTGAGAACAATATTTTATTAATTATCGAGCGCTTTCGTGCTTCGGATTAAGCTGTTCGTCACGTTTATAACTATGTGTGGTAGTCGTTAAGCCATATTAATATTATATTAGCTATTGCATGGTATTGCTTCTATCGCGGGCCTTGAGCGTGGAGACCGAATCCAGAAATTCCATAACGAAAAAAACCTAACACCGCCCACTCCGACCGGCACAGCGGTGATACATTTTAGTTTTTCCATCTATCGATAAATAGCAGAACTTTTAATGACTTTTAGAAATATCACGCTTGTCTCTTTAGTTCAGCAACCTGCCTTTAGGTGGCATTGATTGTATAGGCGTTACTGCGCATGCGTAATCCCCTTCTTCGCCCCGCAATCTAGTGAATCATTGACTTCGCTAAGTACTTACTAATTAGTTTTCTTATCGGTCACCACGTTCAAAGTGTGACTTGTATTAATATCAAAGAAAACAAAGAAAAAAAATACTGCATAAATATAATAAATAAATAATTATAATTGCATAAGTTGATAAAAAATGCTATGCAAAAGCTTTACCGCGACAGTCTCCGAGTGCCACACGTCTATTTTTATTTATTTATGAAACAAACAGCGGTTCACAGTTCAAATACAGTAGTCTGACGAAACATTAGCTTTTAAGACGGATTTTCTACTAAAAAATCTCGTCTGCTTAATGGGATTTGAACCCACGACCTTCGGGTAATCATTGCACTGCTCTTACTGACCTTAGCTTTTTAACTAGCATAAAACGTAGTTAAATTTTAAACTTAAAGCTAAACCCATACCTGAGACCATAAGGAGACCACAGTAGATTAGGGTTGTCCAGTTCTTCTAAAATCTTGCCAAGATTCTTGCTATCCGGCTTCAGTACTTTCAGCAGCATTGGGAAGAGGGAGACGTATCCTGAAACAATAATTCATAACTAATTATTTTATTTTATTGAGACAGGAACTAGGCAACAACAAATCTTTTTTTTAAAATAATGTCTTTGTCCGTTTAGCACATTTAGCCAGTGTCAAGTAAAAGATATTAATACTACATATTAGTAAATGAGAAAGAGTGGCGATAAATCGCTTTATTAATATTGTTGTGGCCAACCAACAGCACTTAATTTGATTTAAAATGTCATTGCATTTCAGTCATTCGCTTGAAGTTGAGAGAGACAGAACGATGTTTTGAATAGATTTTGCACTAAGCAGGATAAGTGGACTTCATGGCGGGAAAGTAAAGCGTCATGTCTGCAGTTTTGTTTTATTTTCTAAAATTTGTGATATTTCGAACGTTAATGTAAAATATCGGTGGATTATTAACCGTTAAGTGTTTGTGAATGTACATGAGTGTTGTTGGTAAATGGAACAATACAGTGCAACATCACTTTTCAAATTCTCTCAAGAAGTCCATGTGAGATCTCAGTATAGTCCCACATCTTTACTGAGGACTCAAGTGGTTTAGGGGAGGGCATCTCATTTACCATTTATCATATTTATCACCACTCATTCTCATTTACTATAATTTATATGATATTAATATATCTCTTACTTGACACTGGCTATATGTGCAAACCGCACGAATCCATTATTTAAAAGAAAAATAAAAACAGGATAAGTGACCGTTGTGCAGCCTTTTCAAAATGTTCTATAAATTGATGTACTAGGACATCAGAACCGATCAGGAATACTACCAACAATCAGTAATTCATACATGACTGTCACGCATTATTCTCGTAAAGGAAGGCAGAGATCACATCTTTCACTTGCTACGTTCCTGGTACATACTCTTAGCTTTATTTATGCAAATTAACCTTCAGTCGGTTTAGGGCATAGTCTAAAATAATATGTAACTAGCAAACTATACCAACGGTTACCCCGATAACTTTTTCATAAAAGAAGGTTACACCCTTTAGCACTCTGTATCTGTATGTATAATTCGAGTTATCCAAAACACTTTCTTATTGCCCTCCTACGTACACCACGAAATCTTTTAGGTTTTAGGTAGCTTACAGGTCAGTGCCAGCCCATAGATTAGGGTACTATATTGACGAGCCCTAACTATAAAACTTAAACTTCAGTAATATAAGGAGGCTGTGATAAATAGAGTGTAAAGGGATTCTACCAAGACCTGAGGAGCCCAAGCCAACCTTACCTGCAAGTGGTGCACCTGCCGATCAACGGACGAGGCTCTGGCGAACATAACAGTGCCTGATAAGCGGCAATAGGCTCGCCACCTATTACGTGGGACCAACAATAAAATTGACGAAGTGTGGGCGTATAATATGCCTCTGCCTACCCCTTCAGGGTAACAAGCGTAAATGTATGTATTGTATGTGATAAATAAATAAAAATGAAATAAAATATACTTTATTGTCTTTAAGATCAACAGGATAATTTAGATTCGTCAAACATTTACACACAAAATGGAAGTTCGATAATTTTTTTTTAACAACAATAAAAGAGATATGAGCGGTACCATAATAAAAAAATAAAAGCAAATGGGTTCTTTGTCAGAATTTGTCAAGATTTGTCGGTTTATCTGTCTGTTGTGGTTTTTCTCAAAATTTGTCAGTCTGCCGGTTACTCTTATCAGGGGCAACTGTCATTATTCGGCCCGTCGTTATTCCCTAGGGGGTGGGGATTGTCAGTGAGTCAGTCTGTCGAAATGTCACATGGTGTTACAAGGGGGTGGGAGGAATCCTATATTTTGTGATGTCACATTTCAAAATCCAGATACTGTAAAAATTTTGCTGCTGTTTTGATGTAATTATTTGTTGTAACCAGCTCAATTGCAAAATATGTGACATCACACTATGGAGTCTCACAAGTGTGACCAGCTGGGACACGGACAGGGGGGGGGGGGTCAAAAATAATAATTTATGGATGACCCCTTAGAATAAATACTACATACCAAAGGCAGAGGTGACGAGCTGAGGTTGTGGCGGAGTGGTGACCACCCTCACCACCCTGTGACCTTCATGAGGGTTCTTCGACTTGATCTTCGTCAGTTTCACACCGTCCGAGTGTAGACCTGCAACAAATGTATTGACCAGACTGACAAGGCTACGCATTCCAATGAAATAACAGCAACTATACAGATAAAATGTATTCACAGTACATATACCAAAAATATTTTCTTTAATTTTGTCTGTCTGTTTGTTCCGGCGAATCTCTGAAACGGCTCCGGCGAATTTAAAGGGACTTTCATGTCCTTGCGTATTAAGAACTTAGGCCACTTTTAAATATCTCGAGACAGCGATTTAAAAAAGTTCTCAAAGTCGCGGGCGGTCGTTAGTTCAGAATAGTTTTATTTTCGCTCGTTGCTAGATCACCAAAGTACAGCAGAGTTCAAAGAGGTAAATTCTTGGATGGGTAGTATTTAATATCGAGCGCGATATAATTTTTACTATAATGTCTTTAAGTTTTAAAGTAAAAAACATGAAAGTGAGATTAATGCAGTAGAGATGAGAGTACTCAGAAGTATTCTAGGTGTGAAATTGAGTGATAGAATTAGGAATGAAGTGATAAGGGTCGAAGCTGGTGTAAAAGAAGATATAGTGACAAGAATTGAGAAAGGTATGCTTAGATGGTTTGGTCATGTTATGAGAATGAATGAAAGTAGACTAACGAAAGTGATTTATGATGGACAAGTGAATGGAAGCGTTGGGAGGGAAAGACAACGTAAGACCTTCCATGACCAAATTCTAGAAAACTTTGGAGAAAGGGCATTTCAAAACTATTGTACGCCCAAGAGGCAGACCGCAGCTAGATCTAAACCTGTACTGTAACACCTATCCTGTGTGTTCGCAATAAACTATATCGATTGATTGATTGATTGATTGATTGAGTACTCTAAACCGACGGGCGTGTATGAGGAGATTAATGAGTGTGAATAAAGCTAAAAGCGTGTGCCAAGATCGTAGCAAGTGGAAGGATGTGATCTCTGCCTACCCCTACGGGAAAGAGGCTTGACATTATGTATGTATGTTTTAAAGTTAAATTACTTAATAAGTTTTAACAGCAGGACGCCACACCAGCTTCCGCCAAATCCGAACTGGGTCAGTGTAGTGTATGACCCAAACCCCTCTCATCTAGGTACGTGAGGAAGTTAAATCTTTTGCTTACCATAGTCAGCATACGTCTGCTTCTCATCAGACCAGTGCAAAGAGTTCAGCAAGTCTTCATCTCCTAACTCGTCCCTTGTGTCTTCATACCTGCATAATATTAATTAATATAAATAAGACTAGCGGACCCGACAGACGTTGTCCTGTTGCTGAAGAATTTGTACCGTGCTTTTTCTATGATATAATGCTTTATAGACTGAATCGACTGCTTGCCGTCAGGCAAGATGACGAATGAAGTTGTTATCATGACGTGATTTTTTTTTAACGTGACATGTCAAATTGACTACATCCTGCCTGATAAGCAGTCGATGCAGTCCAATGAAAAATTGAAAGCGTTTTATAACGTGAAATAAGCACGGTATAAAGCGTGATCGCTAAAATGCAGTTTCACGCCCCGCTTAAAAGACCCGGGATCATAGGAAATAGGAAACACATGAGCCGGCAGCGAATTCCAGAGCTTAGTGGTCTTGCTCAGAAACGACTTTCCAAATTTCTTGGTTCGAGTGCTGATAGTCTGCACAGTATGAGGATAGATGATGAGGACAGATTTAAAAAAGAAAAATAACTCTCCCCTGTACCAGGAGGCCATAAAAAGCAAGAGAAACTCACGCCCGAACATCCAACAGTGCGGATCACGTTAAGCCGTTGGTTCCAGTTATCAAGACATTTTGTAGTCGTTAAGCCAGTATAGAGGCTCTACCCCCCCGACTGTTCTCCACCTTGTCGTGGCTGAATGCCTTCCGGTAGGGCGGAAGCGCAGAGGTTGCGACTCGGGGTGCTCTTAATCCTAACTACCGGGAGGAAAAGGTAAGTAAGGAAGAGGTTTCCCCCTCACACTGGCTCGTGATACGAGGTTCGTGCCTACTGGTGGGACATATTTTTGATAGACAAATATAATGATCATATCGACCAGTGTTGCGGATGTAGTACACTACTAATAATAATAGCCTTAGACATTTCACACGGCGCCCTCTAACCCCAAACTAATATACTTATTTACCGCTCCCCTGTACTAGGACGACATAAAGCGCAAGAGTAAGCTGTGGCTTCTTGCAGATAGCTAGCTACAACGGCCATACTGTCGGCTGCGTCGAACATCAAACATCTCAGAAATAGGATAAACTTTTTTATGTAATTTTATACTTATTTAACGCTGGCATGTACCAGGAAGACATAAAAAGTAAGAGCAACTCACGCTCGCGGCTTTTTGCCTATAGCTAACTTGAGTACTAACGGCCATACTGTCGTCGGCTTCAGCGATTATCCAAAACCTCAGATAACGGATAAACTTTTTAAGTAAATATATACTTATTTAACGCTGGCATGCACCAGGAAGACATAAAAAGTAAGAGCAACTTACGCTCGCGGCTTCTTGCCGATGGCTTTAGCTATGACGGCCATACTGTCAGCTGCGGCGAACATCCAACACCTTAGATCCACATGCCTCTCGATGTTTGATGGGTGCGTCGCTCTGGTGAAACAATAATAGACTTTAATAAATAAAAATAGAGAAAAGCATTTTCATGAGTATGGAATGGAATAAAATTTAATGTAATTAATTTATCGAAACATCATTCAAAAAATTTCAAAATTAATCATGATTATACAATGAGTCATTTAATTGTACAAAATTTGTTGCAGATCCTTATATTTCATGGTAGCCTGGTACTTTTGATTTGAAATTGAAATGATTTTTTCAAAATAAGAGAAAGTTGTAATGAAAGAAAAAAGGGAAATTACGTCATATGTTTGACTCGCTTTTTTATATTTTGGTTGATATTTCGCCTCTTTCAATATTTTTAATATGTACTTGTAATGAGACTAAATTCAACACTATCAATAAAATACTGTGTTTCACTTCCTGGAATAATTTTCATAACAAAATAGAGTTAATTCTTATAGCCAAGTCTTAGTTTTAGATTTCACTGGTAATGGTAAGCCGTAAGTTCATAATCATAGAAGTTTATGGTGCCCTAGTACTTTTACCCAGGTGGGCTACATTATTCCTTGATTAATGTCAACAAAAGTATACCTGGGGTAGTCATCAAGGCCTGAGGTTAGCGTTTTGGGGTTCAGTTGTAGCCCATCGTCCTCCCTTCCCCGCCATCTGTACGACGAGTACTCTTCGCCTTTTTGGGTCGTTTGAAACCAGCTGTACCAGGCCTGAAGGAAAAATCATACAATTTTTTTTGCTTTTAAACCGACGGGCGTGTATGAGAAAGTTAATGAGTGTGAATGAAGCTAAGAGTGTGTGCCAAGATCGAAGCAAGTGGAAGGATGTGATCTCTCCCTACCCCTACGGGAAAGAGGCGTGACGTTATGTATGTATGTAAAAATCCTAGGAATGGACTGAAAGAGTACAAGTTAACATGTTTTTAAAAGAAAACTTAAGTTAATTTTTTAGATTTTATTTTGTAAGTTACAAACTCACAAACAATGTAAATAGTTTTGTAGAACTACTATATTTTCACTGCTAACCACTATTTATTTAATTAATAAATAATAATAATAATAATAGTGCAAAAGAGACAACACGTATTGTAAGTAAGGTTGTAAGACAGTGTTTTATTACTATGGCGTGTCTGAATTATCGGTGTCATAGAAGTAACATCTTAAATCGTTATGCTCGCCTGGTACAATGAAAAAATTTACGGAGTCGGAAAATATTTTTATAATTTTTTTTCTCTTTCCTTCCTCAGTTACACGTCATATATCCTTATTAGTAGTAGCTTAGTATACTATAGTCCATTTCACCTAAGATGAGTTCTATGACAGATCGATTTTTGACACTTGTAGAGATGTCCTTTAATGAAATCGTATCTAATATTTCCGATAATCGATAGTAATTTATAAGGAAATAAAATCGATTTCAATAAACCAAAACTTGTTGGTAATAAACAAATATTGTTGGTGTATATGTATTATATTGAAAGTTTATTGTGCATAAATACATAAACGGTATTTTGCACAGTTTTATTAAGGTAAAATACAACAGAATTTTAAAAGACTTCATTCTTTAGTCACTTTCTGAAAAATAACTGTCAGAATCTCTTGAAGAGTCGCTATCGCCGAAAAGTATTATCAGTTCGTCTTTCCACCTGTCTATTCTGACGTACCGCTCCCTGTCCTCTAATATAATCTCTGCAGTTTCGAGCGATTGTCGAGCGATCACAAGATGACTGCCGATTATGTGATTTCGCAGCCCTATGCTCTTTCTACGTTCCGTTCCACGGCCAAGAATTGCATAGGTATTTTATTTATGTGCTTTTTTATTTTATATTTCATTAAATTCAACTAAGCGAGACTGTTTCTGTTGTATAAGTTAAAGGTATTCAATTTTTACATTTTTCGTAATAACGTCACCATAAAATAAAAATATTATACAGTAAAATTGTTTTTGGTTTTCAAACAAAAAACGCATAGTTTGGAACACGATGAAGTGTCACAGAAATCATCCAAGGTGAAATGGACTATAGTAGAACAGCAGGCCTACTATAAATCAACGAGAAATGAAACTTCGTTATACGTTATACCTATCTCTTTGCTTTGCTGCGGACATACATAATATATTTGTACTACAAAAGCGCGCCATAAGAGCTATCTATAATCTTAAGTTCAGAGATTCTCTCAGAGAGATGTTTAAAAGAATTAACATATTAACGGTTGCATCACAGTATATATTCGATAATATAATGTATGTTCGCAAAAACATTAATACATTTGATAAAAATTCAAAAGTACATAATTTTAATACTAGGAATAAAAATAAGCTCTCTCTGCCAAATTGTCGACTTCACAAAACAAAAAATTCATTATTGGGTAATAGTATCAGATTTTATAATAAAATTCCGCAGGAAATAATTGATCTACCATTGGCAACTTTTAAAACTGTAGTTAAAAAGCAGTTTCTTCAAAAGGGGTATTATGCTGTCAATGATTACTTATCGGATAAACAAGCTTGGGCTTAACATTTTCAACTTGAATGTGTATATTAGAATAAAAAGTCAACCAGATCATTGTCGCGACCAGCCCTTATTGTACAGGCTCAGCTCAGTTTCACTATACATAATAAATAATAATAATAAATTAATAAATAAATTTCTTTATTTCATAATCAACCTGGTACATTAGAATATCTAGTAGCTGGTGCCTCCTTTTAAGCTTGAATAAGCCTGTGTCAGGAGACACCGCTCTTCAATAACACATAATCTATGTTTTGGTTTGAGCAACAATTTTATATTAGTATTAGACAAACAGTTTTACTTATTTTAATGTTAATAAACAATTTTATATGACAAAATAAAAATGACAATTTAAAAAAATAATAACAATAATACTTACTTACTTGACTGTGATGGAAGGTTCCCTTAGTGCTACTTTATTGGTTACAGCTTCGGGGGACCCTTTCAGTATCATCAAATTACACTGTGTGTGTTTTGTAATAAAACTAATTTAAAAGAGCATAGCCTGTGAGTTTGTTGTCAGTTCTTCTCACAGAGCGGGGGCTCGGAACTGGCACTTAGATTCACTTACACCTAATTTTTATTTATTTGCATGTAAGTGAATCTAAGCTTCGTGATTCAGGGTTGATATAAAAAAAAAATGTTTCATGTATATTTTGTTTTGATGTTTTCAAGTGCTATGTAATAGTTTATGAAATAAAAAACTTTTTACTTTTACTTTACTTTACTCTTTCACTCTCTAGTTATCACTGTCGAGTGAAAAGGATGGGTATAACGAAGTTGCATTTTTCGTTGAATTAGAGTAAGCCATCTACAATTACATCAAACTCGCGGCGCATAAATTGAACAATGATGTTTAAATGCGAAGTAACGGGTAACATGTTTGGGTTTCAACAGCCTAAAATACACCTAAGCGATAAATGTCATTTCTGTTTGACTGACGTGCCGTCAATTATACCATCTCACCTTGAGCCTCTTGTACATCCTTTCCAGGGTGTTCCTATGGGGCGAGTTGGTCAGGAATAGATGTGGACTGGTCCTGATGACTCTGGCTAGCTGGATTAGGAGCATCGGAGGATTGGCTGCGGAGTTGCTTTGGACCACGAATTCTTTAGGCACTCGCGCTAAGGCTTCGGCTCCTATGGGAATACAAAACAATGATAAAATAAATATTTTTAAGTTATACTATTAAAGTAAATAGATAAAACTGTTTGGGTTGCGTAAAATCCAACTTGGGCTGCATTAAAATACATACATACATACATTCACGCCTGTTTCCCCGAAGGGGTAGACAGAGGCATATTATACGCCCACACTTTGCTAATTATATAGTTGGTCTCACGTAATAGGTGGCGAGTCTATCGCCGCTTACCGGGCATTGTTATGTTCGCCAGAGCCTCGTCCGCTAATCGGCAGGTGCACCACTGGCCCCCCCCGAACAGGTCTCCACCTTGCCGTGGTGGGGGGGCTGAGTACCTCCCGGAGGCCGGGAAAAGGTAACACCCAGAGACCGACGACTCTGGGTGCCCTTAGTACTGACTACCAGGGGGGAAACTAAGAGGGACCTGTGGAGGGCGCAGCGGGCGGGCCAGGAGGGTCTAGGCAGTGGGGGCAGGGGGCCCCTGCTGTCTAACCATGGACCCTCCGGGAAGTCGGCCACACACGCTATGGTCGCACGGGGAGGTAGGAGAGGCGCGTCCACAGCGCCTCTCTGAGGAGGTCCTCCTGGTTTTAGTCCGGGGGACGTTGGCCGCAGGCGGGGTGTCAGAAGCTGCAACCCAGGTACTGGCCCCCGCCTCTTTCTCAACAAGCGGCGGGCGTCGTCGGAAGATTTTTAGTGGGTATTACTGTTGGCAGTCGTGTCTGCCGGTGGTGAGTCCCACACCCCCTTTCGGTCCCCCTTTGGCCGGAAGGCAGTGCGTAAATGCATTTTGTTACCGACGTAAAACAAAACAAAAAAAAAGGTGCACCACTGGCAGGTGAGGTTGGTTTGGGCTCCTTAGGTCTTGGTAGGATCCCCATACACCTTTACAATCAAACATTCATACAGAAGCAACATTTATATTGACTCAATACTTACCTAAAATCTGCTCCCTAGGGATCCAGCCTTCAACATTGACCAGGTCCAGCCAATGGGCCGCAATGTCCATTTGAATGTCCACTGACCACTTGCTTATGAGAAGACCATGGAACCCTTCATCCCAGAGGAAACCGCGGGGAAAGAACGACCTGGATAACAAATATTACTAGGGAGTTTTGAAATTATGTACTAGGAGATCATAAACGCTAATAGACTAAAAGCCCATAAACAAAATTGCCCTCTGAGATAAAACAATGTGAATAACGCTCAGCAATAAGCCGTCACTTTCAGCGGTATAGGTGAGTAAATGAAATATCCCAGTACAAATAAGAAATTACGCCTAATTATTTATGTACGGCTTATACTCATAGCTAGACAAACTTAAAGAAGCACTTGCTATCAAGCTAGTCACTATGATTTTTGTTTATTTTTTATTTTTCTTTTTATTTATTTATGTATATAAGTAGGTTTATATATCTGATATGTATCTTATATCATATTTTTGTATATGTATATGCGTAATATTATCACATTGTAGTGTGATATTAATGCCTGCTAACTATCTCTC
This sequence comes from Musotima nitidalis, assembly GCA_949126915.1. Taxonomy (NCBI): domain Eukaryota; kingdom Metazoa; phylum Arthropoda; class Insecta; order Lepidoptera; family Crambidae; genus Musotima; species Musotima nitidalis. The sequence continues at coordinate 8,055,136 of OX421442.1, read as the reverse complement.
CAACTTCAGTTAAGGATGACTGGAAGAGATTTCTTTTAGAAATAAGTCCACATTTGTACATCGTCTTTTTTACATAAGGCTATTTTTGTGCAATAAAGAATATATATATATAATCGATGTCTAAAAATATATGTCGAAAAACCTAGTGCCATATCAAAGTGGTAGTGTCGGAATTCAGTGTAATTTTTATTTCGCCGATAATTGTAGAAGCAATGTAGGTAATTTATTACTGTACGCCATTTGTGTAATCCTCACACTCATAGCAAAGTGAAAGACAAAAAGAGAAACAGAATACGAATGAAATTGACAAAATATTTTTACCTTTCTTGTAATCATTAAAAATTATCATTATCAACTTCAGTACATGCTACAATAAACAACAACAACGTATACAACTAATACTACATACATTCACGCCTGTTTCCCCGAAAGGGTAGGCAGAGGCATATTATACGCCCACCACTTCGCCAATTATATAGTTGGTCCCACGTTATAGGTGGCGAGCCTATTGCCGCTTACCGGGAACAGTTTACTAATACTAGGAGACCATAAACATATCAGAGCATAACAATACTGATTTAACCTTTAACTGACCTGCTAGGAACACCTGTGTAAAGAGGAGCCTTCCAATAAGGCACTGGTTCTCTGGTATGCTGGGACTGGACTTTGCCCGCTCCGTAGAAATAACCAATGCCTCCCAACATACTGGATAGGGCTGTTTTTGCTACCTCCACGTCTCGTTCAGAATATCTGTTGGAGGAAGCATGTTATTTAAGTGTAAAGTTCAAAAAGCAAAAAAAGCAATATGGAAAAAGACATCGAAGTAATTTATTTTTCAAAATTAGTGCAATCTCGAGATTTTATGTGCATTTTTAGACATTTGGGGGCTTATTACAAAAGAATGTCTAAAGTTAGTTTAAAACTAGTGTTGTTACTGTCTTTATCTTCACTACATAGTATAAAACAAAGTCGCCTTTTCTGTCCCTATATCCCTATGTGCGCTTAAATCTTTAAAACTACGCAACGGATTTTGATGCGGTTTTTTCCAATAGATAGAGTGATTCAAGAGGAAGGTTTATATGTATAATACATGCATAATATAGTAGTGGAACACTGTCAATTTTTGAGATTTCTAATGTGATGTCGTAAATCAACTCACTTTTTTGCGCTTATATTGCAAACGCTGGCCAAACCCTACGAGATTAGTCAAAATAATGTACTACAATATTGTACAACTTACAAAATTCTTCAAAAAAGTCCGCGATGGTATATGTCTATCTCTCAAGAATACCCCACAATAACCAATTTTATCTTTTACTTTTTACTAAAAATAATGTCTTATTAACAAAGCCATTTTAAGTATGTATAACATTAATTAATATCTAAATAAACATATTAGTAAGCTTGGACATTAGACATAGATTAAATTTGTCTACTACATCATGTAATTTCGATCAGTACTTTACAAGATATCAAACGAATAAACTTACGCTAAATCGAAAAATTATGGTTGCGGCGGTGGTAGGTACTCGCGGCCTATATAGAGACATTCTGTAATTATGTAATATAAGTAACTATTAATATTAGCATACCACCCGTGCGAAGCTGGGGCGGGTCGCTAGTTTCAAATAAAAGTGACTTCTTTTAAACCTGGTTTAACCTAACTTTTGTAATAAGCCTCAACTTCTTTGGCAATGTATACACAAGTATAGGTTTTTTTTGTGTTAATTCCAAAACTTCATATAAGCTTATAGTAAAATCTCCACTACACTACTGTGTAGTAGTAAGCCTGGCTAGCTACTGGGGGTAGAGCATTAATGGACTTTACTTGACTTTGACTATACAGCGAAACTGCTGCATTGACACTGGCAAATATTTATTGAACTAGTAAGCTCATATGAAAACAAAACAATTAATATGTCAGTTTTTTATGTCATACAATGGTATTTTCTTGAATACATATATAAAGGGGGAAACAATAAACTTTTTTATATGTTTAATAATAATAATTATTTAAAAAAAAATTCATAATCAACCTCTCTTCGATAACACATAATCTAAGTTTTAGTTCGAGCAACTATTTGCTATATTTATTTTTATAAAAATAAAATTAATTAATTTAAAAAATGATATATAAAATAACCTTAAAATGTAGCGATTCCCAAAGTTGGAACTTATTATAATACCATTAAATAAAAAGTACGGCTAGTACAAACGTTTTACAGCGAAATGTATCATTTTATTATATGTCGGGTTATACCCGCCATTTTCACTCTGTGTCAACTGTCAGCTTTCTTTGTTTACCCTTTGTCCCAAGCCTACATGAATAGGGTATAGATAGTATTAATGAATAGAAGCAATTTGGTAAAAGTAAAGATATCATTAAATACAACATAAAACTAGACAATGCCATGTTTATATTTTATAACTTTAAATTAATTATTTGTTTGTTAAAAAAAAGAACTCACCCTTTGTCAGTAAGGCCAAATTTACTTTCAAAGTCCTTATCAAAAGACTTCTTCCTCTCTTCTAAAGCCCTGGTATATTCATCGCCTTTCAGAGGCTCCGTCGACAGATCGTCTATGGTATACACCATGTCCATTACAAAAGGAGTTTCTACTAACATTTGGTAGGGTATGAAGTTGATTTCTTTTTCCTGAAATTGGTAGAGCTCTTTACAGATATGCTATCCTGGTACTTTTACCAATTAATGTTGAGGTATTTTACCTGATACGTCATAAACTGTCCAAGACATGACAGTATGACGCCGAGTAATTTTAACTAGGTACAGTCAGCGTCAAAAAGATTATTATTATTTGACAGGCAAGCAGTTGCTACAAGCTAGCGCCGGTATCCAGATTTATGTAATTTAATTAGGCTAATTTAATACTGTCTGTTTTTGTTATTTTTTCAGTTATTTATCTACTCTATTTTTAAATTGGTTGATGTTGGAGACCAAGGCAACATCATCTGGTAGCTTATTCTATTCTTTTACCACTCGGTTGCATAAAAAATATTCATAGGGGTTGCTATTAGCAATAGCAACACGGGTACGTAGTTTGAAACAGTGACCTCTGAGGTGACTGTTTCCATTTCTATCGAAAATCGTGCTTGCGTGCGTGATTGTACGTTTCAATCAGATGCCAGCGGCTTCAGCAGTTTTGTAAAGTTGTAAGTTTAAGTGCGGTCTTCTTGGCGGGAAAGTGAAGCGTCATGTCTGCAGTTTTGTTTTATTTTCTAAAATTTGTGATATTTCTAACATTAATGTGTAATAATAACGGTGGATTATTAACCATTAAGTGTTTGTGAACAAACATGAGTGTTGGTACATCAAACAAAATAGTGCAACATCACTTTTCAAATTTTCTCTCAAGGAGTCCATGTGAGATCTCAGTATAGTCCCACATCTTTACTGAGGACTCAAGGGGCTTATGGGAGGGTATCTCATTTACCATTTATCATCTTAATCACCACTCATTCTCATTTACTATGAATTATATATTATTAATATATCACTTACTTGACTCTGGCTAAATGTGCTAGACGCACGAAGCCATTATTTAAATGGATGAAGTTTAAGTGCGTCCAACCGTTTCTCGTATGGGCGTCGCTTTGAATGGAAGCACTTAAAGCGCCATGTATTAACCCTAACCCCTAACTAACGACTTAACGCTCTTGATATTAGAGATGAAATTATTAGAGACTAAAAGAAACCTCCAGCTTCAATATATTCAAGAATAAATTTAAAAAATTCTTGACCAAAAAATTTTATTACAATATAAAAGAGTTTTTCGAGGACAGAACTAAACTGTAACACAGTGTAAAATATAAATAAATAAATAATAATTCAATTATTAAATGTTAAAGTAACTAGTACAAATATATCGGAAAAATAATAATAGAGGTATATATGAGTATAATAATCAGAGGTCGGAATTAGGTAGAGTTATTTATGTACTTGCGTCGAAATGTTGATATTAATGTGGACCTTCCCGGGATTTCAAATGGACAATCCCGTGTGGCCAACAACAATATTACAAATATTCGGTCATCCAATATCATTGATGTAAGTTTGGCAACGTCGCGCGTGCAGTAGTCTAAATTAAAAAAGTAAAAGTAAATAACTTTTTATTAAAAAGTAACGGGATTTTTTCTATTCTTTAAAGTTAATCCCGGGATTTGAGGCATATCCACTATATTCTTTCGCTGTGTGAAATCAGTGTAAGTACATGAATAACTCTACCTAATTCCGACCTCTGATAATAATATATAAATAGATAAATAATATAATATAAGATTAATTAAATAGTATGTAAGTAATTTTATATTAAAAATAATAAAAAATAAAAAATCATTTATTGCTTCTCTTTACATAACGCGGTTAAAAAAAGTTTTTACATATTAAAATTGAATAATAAAAAAAATAAAAAAATTGCAGAATTTAATTTAATTATAATTAAGAAGGTCCAGAGAGCAAAAGGTGATGGCTCAGCTTGTGCTGTCCAGCGTATACACACTAGACGGCGCTGGTTTTTTAAAATTGTGTTGCTGCGCCCTAACAGGGTATCATGTATGTACCTTTACTTTTTATAACGTCCTATGTCTACTCATGATCGCAATAAATATTTGAAGTTTGAAGTTTGGTGTGCTTCACCTTTATGGCTCTTTGGACTTACCAACTATATGATACTGAATATGCAGCAGACTGACTGAATTTGGGAAATATGTTCCCACCACATATTGAACCTTATGAAGTTAAGTTAAGGTAGAAAATAAGGATGACAAATTTCAACATGCTCTGTCTGATTAAGGGTTTTGAACCAGAACTAAGCATTAGAATATTGAACAGCTACTTAGCCTAAAGACTATAATATAAATTTCTAACCTTTAACGTAGCGCTTAGATATCAAATTCCATTCAAGCGGTCACCCATTCAAGAATTGGCCTCTATGATCAATGCTTAACTCTACCTGATAACATTAATATTCATGACGCATTGAATTCGTAACTGGCCACCCCCCCCCCATACCGCACTTTGATTGAAACCCAATAATGTGTTACTGCGCATTTGAATGATAATTGTTCAACTAAGGCGCCACGACTTATTTACCTTATCCTCCAATTCCTCGTCCGGTCCAACCATTGCCATTCTGCCAAAATTTGGATGTTTCTGCACTTCGAGCAGGGAAAATAGTTTCTCCTTAAGAAGATGCAGCCCTGGTGCATAGGCTTCCGAATATGCCGTGTGTATGAGTTTTCCTGAAAAAAAAACCCGAAATCTTTATATCTATTATATATATAAAAGAAAGTCGTGTTAGTTACACCACTTATAACTCAAGAACGACAGAACAGATTTGGGTGAAAATTGGTAGGGAGGTAGCTTAGAGCCTGGAGACGGACATAAGATTTTTTATCCCGCGTTCCCGTGTGACTTGACATGAAACGTCAGTCACTATAAAACGTGGTATAAAAAAAGAATCAGACTTGGAATAACAAAACGCAAATGACAGTTATGTAATTGACGTATAATGACAGCTATGTAATAACGTGGGAAAACAATTTGATATTTGTAAGAAATCTATATTCAAACTATTTCTGACTTCTTGGCGGGAATGTGAAGGGTCATGTCTGCAGTTTTGTTTTATTTTCTAAAATTTTTGATATTTCGAACATTAATGTGTAATAATGGTGGATTATTAACCGTTAAGTCTAACATTACTTTTTAAGTTGACGACCAAAATGGCGTGGAGGTCAGTATACCTACACTTCACTCCAGAGGTAGTGGGTTCGATTCCCATACAGGACAAATCTTTGTGTGCATGAACATGAATATTTGTTCTGGTCCGGGTGTTTTCCTATGTATATTAAGTATTTATTTACAAAAAATAAAAAAAAGTATTTAGGCATGTTTATCCGTTGTTTAGTATCCATAACACAAGTTCTTAGTGATACTTATCTTGGAACTAAATAATTGGTGTAACTGTCAGAAAATATTTATTAATTATTAATTATTTATTTATTAAATTCTCTCAAGAAGTACATGTGAGATCTCAGTATAGTTTCACATCTTTACTGAGGACTCAAGGGGTTTAAGGAGAGGGCATCTCATGTATCACCATTTATTCCTATTTACTATGATTTATATATTATTAATATATATCTTACTTGACACTGGCTAAATGTGTAAAACGCACGAAGCCATTATTTAGAAGAAAGAAAGAAACCTTAGTTTACTAATACTAGGAGACCATAAACATATCAGAGCAAAACCATTTGTAACTAAAGAACCGCTGAAAATTGGTGGGGAGGTAGCTTAGAACCTGGAGACGGACATAGGATACTTCTATTCTAGTGCCATAAGACGTGGTATAACAAAACGCAACTGACATGGCACAACAAAACGCAAACGGGACCTTCATCAACTTATGATACTATATATTACTTGATGACCGAAATGGCGTGGTGGGTAGTATACCCGCATTCCACTCCTGAGGTCGTGGGTTCGATTCCCACATAGGACAAATATTTGTGTGTATAAATATGAATATTTGTTCTGGTCTGTATTAGGTATGTATTTCCAAAAAAAAAAAGCATTTATGTATGTTTATCCGGTATTTAGTATCCATAACACAAGTTCTTAATGATACTTATCTTGGAACTAAATAATTGGTGTAAGTGTCAGAAATATTTATTTATTTATATTTATTGCTACTTTTTCAAATAACTTGATTTATCAAAATAATTGACACTGTGGCACATGCTTTTTAACGTGTGAATACATTATAAGAGGAAAAAATACGTCTATCAAAATTGTAAACATGTTGTAATATTTAGTTTTTTGACGTGACAACGTCTTATAAATTGGTTTGCCGGGTGACACTTTAAGAAACTGCGTTACGCTCCGCTCACGTTATGCGGTCACAATGAGAGCGAGTGAGAGGCACGCGTCCCTTCCACTCGGGCATGGTTAGCCCGCCTAAGAGCGAGAGAGACAGACATAAATATAATTCTTTGTATAAATAAATGTTTTAAATTGTTACTATTATTTCATCCTTCTTCCTACTATACGAATGAATATTCACATTAAAATTATTTTACCACTCAAAGTCGTTGTCACGTAAAACTTTCGCCCGTATACCGACTTTACAGGCAACCAATTTTTTATATTATATTTCATTTTAACGTTTCAAGTGCTGTATAACTCAGAAGAGTCATGAATAAAAGGCCAATTCACACGGAGCCATTTATTGAGGTGAGACATGCATTGCCAAGGTATATATGCGAACGTTAATATATAATACTTGCGCGATTAAAAGTTTACAGCGACATCTATATTCATCATCATTTCAGCCATTCGAAGTCCAGTGCTGAACATAGGCCTCCCCAATTGCTTTCCACGTAGATCGATCCTTTGCCGCCTGCATCCACCGGCTCCCCGCCGCCATGACCAGATCATCGGTACATCGCGTTGTGGGCCGCCCTCTACTACGTTTGTTGATTACATCTATATTGCTAATTATAAATATTAAACGCCATCTACCTACCGTATGACATCTATGATGTGATGTATGGTGAAAGTTGTACATGTGCTATGTAATAGTTTATGAAATAAAGAAAACTACTTCACTTTTACTTTCACTTTTACTTTTACTTTACTTTTACTTTACTTTTACTTTACTTTTACTTTTACTTTACTTTTACTTCCACTTTTACTATTGTTTTTAAGCAGGTTTTGCTTATGCTTACAAGAACTATTCTAAGTATCATTAATAGTCAGAAAGGAAAAAAAACCTTGATATTTCTCGAGTGTCATCTTAAATTCTCGTGGGGGGGCGTCAGGTGAAGGTATCCCCCCTTCCATCCCGTCCTTCACCATGCGCAGGTAGGGGGCATCTTCGCCTGCAGGTGACTCTTCTAGAGCCGCGTACCATATCAACATCAGGTTACTCGGGATGTTGCCCTGGAAATAAATATGGTATTATCATCATAGTATTGGTGTATAGGGATACTACCAAAATCTTGCCCAAGCCAACCTGCAAGTGTTGATCAACGGACGACGCTCCAACGAACATAACAGTTCCCGGTAAGATAAGATAAAATAAGATAATAATTTATTTTAATCACAAACACACACATGCAGAAATATACAATATAGACATAACAATCAAATAAAAATAAAAATACACAAACAAGTACAGAAATATTTAAAAAAAAAAATAATAAAAACCACATAATTTGCTTTCCATAGCATGTATGCAGCAGTGACGCAAACGGCAAGACGTAAGCGGCAATAGGCTCGCCACCTATTACGTGGGACCAACAACACAATTAACAAAGTGTGGGCGAAGTATGCCTCTGCCTACCTCTTCGGGGAAACAGGCGTGAATGTATGTATGTACAATTTAGAGTCGATTTACTAACGCCAAAATAACTTTAACAGATTAGGTTGAAAGATTTTTATTGTTAAGCCATTAATTTTACTTGCAATAAATTCACGTTGAAGTGAAATTAAAAAATATTTTTGATTCGACCCATTCCATATTAGCAGAGCTAGTATGTCGTCCTTCTGTAAGAATTTCCCATTGTCATATATTATATAATCATAATTCTTTATTGTTTCATTTGGTGTACAATTAGGTCTTAAAAATAACGTTTTCAGTCAGTCAGTATACCTGCACTTCACTCCAGAGGTCGTGGGTTCGATTCCCACACAGGACAAATCTTTGTGTGCATGAACATGAATATTTGTTCTGGTCTGGGTGTTTTCCTATGTATATTAAGTATGTATTTACAAAAAAAAAGTATTTAAGTATGTTTATCCGTTGTTTAGTATCCATAACACAAGTTCTTAATGATACTTATCTTGGAACTAAATAATTGGTGTAATTGTCTGAAAATATTTATTTATTTATTTAACGTTTTGTCCTTAAATTAAACTGTTTGATCCTAACTGTATATTGTAGTAAAGGAAATAAACAATTATTATTAAAAAATGAACCCTACAAGGGTATCACAATTTAAAATAGGAACACATTTCTTCCTTATATTATTATAGAAATTAAAAACATTAAAAAATAAATAACTATACATACATTCATATAATGCTATATATACTTAAAACTGACCTTCGAAGTAACATTAATCCTAGCAGTCCAGGCCCCTCCGTGGTTTCCTCCGAGGGTCTTCACGAAGGACGTGACGATAGTGTGAGGGGGGTCCGAGATGACCTGTTCCCCGAATGACAGGCCATCGTGGCGCACCCAACCGTAGGAGGGTAGGTTGTCATTTTGGTCACACCAGTGTCTGTAGTACGGGAATATTATGTGAATATTTAAAGCTATTACAGTTTGATTAATGGAAATTCGTGGTTCTCTTTAAGTGTAATTTATACAGGTGTATATATATCATAATAATTATTGTTAATTAGAGCACTCTATTGCGCTATCCTATGTGTATACTTCTTATCATGTCGTATCCATCTCAAGGTTGCCAGGAAGAAATTTCTGTGAGCAATAAGGCCGGCCATTGTACAATTCATTTTATTGTAATTTTCGATTGCTGTATGTCTTTTTATTTTGGTGTACAATAAAGTGTTCATTCATAAATTCAATAATATTTTTCTATTTACAAATTTTTTTTGCATAAAAAAATATTAAAAAGTGGCTTAAAACTAGGATGCACAATGGAGCTGCTTATAATAATAATAATAAAATCATTTATTTCAGACTTAGTCCATAATAACACATTAAAAGAAATTACATTATATTAAATAAAAATAAATTAATAATAAAAAGTAAAAAAAATAATTAGATAAATAAAATCAAAATTCAAAACTTAATGCTACTTTATAAAAGGTGATGAGCTAGAATGTAGACTCATCCATCTCAGTAATATAGGAGAGTCCCACCGTTCAGCCAATGCCGTGTCGGTATTCCTAAAGAAATTTCTTTCAAGTGTCCAAAACAAAGACAAAACATTCAAAAGTAGATGACATGTATAACAAAAACAGAATAAACTTAAATGACCACAAAATGTACTATTGAGAACTAAGTACTAAACTATACCAAGCTGTTGTGCCGTATGGTACCGGTCTAGAATAGTGCCTCCCCTCCTCCCCTCATCTCATGGGGAGTCGAAAGAGTCGATGAAGAGAAATCCTATCGGATGATGAACAGCAGTGTACTGTGTACTGGCTGGAACTGCGATCACCAACCCTCCTGTCTAACGTGTTGATTATGGGCAAATACCCCCAATAGAATTCAATCTTTTGGGGAGGCTCAGTAGGATTTTATAGGGCTGATATGATAAAAATGATGACCAAACTAATGCCACAAACAGTTCTGTAGGAAATTATTGTTATAGCCAAACATAGACAGGGCCTTTTGGTACATTTTCTTGTAATTGGCGGGAAAAAAAAAAATTAATCTTGACGATTTTATTGCCCATTCATTTACGATCAAGCTCCCGTCCGCAATGAATGGGCGCGGTAGTTTTAAAGTTTTTAATTTTGAATTTCATAAGAGCTCTATTGAGCCAATCTTGAATAAATAATTTTGACTTTTTTTGATGTTTGATAAAAGTATTTATGTGGTGTGCTAGAGAAAGATCTCCTTACTTAATAAATGGCTTCCTACCTACTGGGACCACGCAAACACCTGCTTTAATTATTGACAACCAATATGACATGGAGGTCAGTATACCTGCTCTTCGCTCCTAAGGCTGTAGGTTCGATTTCCACACAGGACTAATCTTTGTGTGCATGAACATAAATATTTTTATTTTTTTATTTAATTAAGCATTTATTTTAAGAAATTTTTATTCAAGTATGTTTATATGTTATTTAGAATCACTAACACAAGTTCTTAATGATAATTATCTTGGAACTAAATAATTGGTGTGATTGTAAAAGAATACCTAATTATTTTTATTAAATATGTGAAATTATATATATATGTCAAAAACTTTGGAATTTAGGAAACTAAAATCTAATCTCACCTTACACCCCGATGAGAAACAGCAGCCAGGTCGTACCACATCAGCCCAAACACTGGGGAATATGGCTCTCTGCTCTTCATTCCGAAGTATACTCCAGGTCGGTAGGAGCCCCAGTATCGTTCTGGGACATCAAGACCAAAGTCTTGAACCACCTGGAAGTTAAATTTTTAAGTTATGTAAACACTAACTTTTGGTACAGTTTACATTATAAGAAACAAGAAAGAAAGAAAATTTATTCTGTGACAACATCAAAAGAAAACAGATACATTATATTTAAGTAACTACTTAAAGAGTGTCACAGAAAAGGTATCCACTCAGCATAAAGCCCAGGTGTCACGAAAACGCCTCGACGCTGGTCAAGAGAAATCAATGTCTTCATATTATTATAATTAAAAGACTTTAACCACCTGTAAGCTGACATTACAATGTTTACAATACATATATACATTATGTGTGATGCAGGGTAGGCAGAGGCATATATACACCCACATTTCGCCAGTAATATTGTTGGTCCCACATAATAGGTGGCAAGCCACCGTGTTTGCCAGAGCCTCGTCTGTTGATCAGCAGGTGCACTACTTGCAGGTGAGGTTGGCTTAGGCTACTCAGATCTTATAGGAGCCCTAAACAATAATTATTTGAAAACCTTTTAGTCAAAAGTTTACCATATCTTGTACAAATAAGATAATGCTAGGATATGACAAGTCAACATAGCTATATCACCATTCATATGTTAAGAACAGAAGAATGTATCAACAAGTGTACTATGCAAAAAGTATTAGGACATTTGATGAGGGAAAAGCCTAGTTGTCTGTTTCTGAAGTAGCCTAGTTGTCTGTCTCGGGACTAGCCTAGTTATCTGTTTTGGAACTAGCCAAGTTGTCTGTCTCAGAACTAGCCTAATTGTCTGTCTCGGAACTAGCCTAGTTGTCTGTCTCGGAACTAGCCTGGTTGTCTGTCTCTGAAGTAGCCTAATTGTCTGTCTCGGAACTAGCCTGGTTGTGTCTCTGAAGTAGCCTAATTGTCTGTGTCGGAACTAGCCTAGTCTTCTGTCTCGGAACTAGCCTAGTTGACTGTCTCTGAAGTAGCCTAGTTGTCTCTCTGAAGTAGCCTAGTTGAATGTCTCAGAACTAGCCTAGTTGTCTGTCTCTGAAGTAGCCTAGTTGTCTGTCTCGGAACTAGCCTGGTTGTCTGTCTCTGAAGTAGCCTAGTCTTCTGTCTCGGAACTAGCCTAGTTGTCTGTCTCGGAACTAGCCTAGTTGTCTGTCACGGAACTAGCCTGGTTGTCTGTCTCTGAAATAGCCTAATTGTCTGTCTCGGAACTAGCCTAGTTGTCTGTCTCTGAAGTAGCCTAATTGTCTGTCTCTGAAGTAGCCTAGTTGTATGTCTCTGAAGTAGCCTAGTTGTCTGTCTCTGAAGTAGCCTAGTTGTCTGTCTCTAAAGTAGCCTAGTTGTCTGTCTCTGAAGTAGCCTAGTTGTCTGTCTCTGAAGTAGCCTAGTTGTCTGTCTCTGAAGTAGCCTAGTTGTCTGTCTCGGAACTAGCCTAGTTATCTGTTTTGGAACTAGCCTAGTTGTCTGTCTCTGAAGTAGCCTAGTTGTCTGTCTCTAAAGTAGCCTAGTTGTCTGTCTCTGAAGTAGCCTAGTTGTCTGTCTCTGAAGTAGCCTAGTTGTCTGTCTCTGAAGTAGCCTAGTTGTCTGTCTCGGAACTAGCCTAGTTATCTGTTTTGGAACTAGCCTAGTTGTCTGTCTCGGAACCAGCCTAGTTGTCTGTCTCTGAAGTAGCCTAATTGTCTGTCTCTGAAGTAGCCTAGTTGTATGTCTCTGAAGTAGCCTAGTTGTCTGTCTCTGAAGTAGCCTAGTTGTCTGTCTCTGAAGTAGCCTAGTTGTCTGTCTCAGAACTAGCCTAGTTGTCTGTCTCTGAAGTAGCCTAGTTGTCTGTCTCTGAAGTAGCCTAGTTGTCTGTCTCTGAAGTAGCCTAGTTGTCTGTCCCTGAAGTAGCCTAGTTGTCTGTCTCGGAACTAGCCTAGTTTAATGTCTCGGAACTAGCCTAGTTTAACGTCTCGGAACTAGTCTATCTTATGATATGTTTTGGGGCTGGCTGTGAGATATAATAAGTTGCATAACGACAACATATGGCAGTTAAGTTCGTTATCATATCAGACACGCAAGCTAGTGTGCTTTAACTCAAAAAGAAAATAGATAAATTTGATAAAAAAGTTTTAATTATGATTTACATCGTTGTGCAAGATGTAAGTAATAAATTAAGCCGTAAAATAATATATTGCATTACATCAACATATAGCAAACTTAAGCTTGTTAACCCGCTATCTTATAACTTGAAAATTACAAGATTTATATGAAAACCTAGCATAATTTTCGCGCACGTTGAAGGAAAGTGATATACCTTTTCATTGTCAAATGGAGTGTTAACTCGAGTCTCCAAATATCCAAGAGTGCTCACGTACACTGCTACTCCAAAACACACGAAACCCGCTATAGTTTTCCACACAGATAACATTCTAAACATTCGGTTTAACAGGGAAGTCCTGGTGTTAGAAGGACTAATTCTTGTTTCAGTTTTAAGCGCGGACTTGAGCTGTATACTGCCCGGTTTTCTATTTCGAGCCATGTTTCCTGAATTTTTATTCATTGAATAATTTTTTTATGACTGTTCTAGGTTCATAACTTGAAATTTTTACTCAAAAACTGCAATTTATTCGCTTTAGAGCCGAGCGGCTTTTGTGATGGAAACGTCAATACCTACCTTTTACGTGTACTTTTTGACATTTGTATACTGACATTGTTATTTTTTTGTACCGTTATATGTTATACAGCCTCAATTAATTTGGTCATATTTAATTTAGCGCTCAACAAATGAACAGGAACTCATTAATAATGATGAGTCATTATGTCAACGACATTATAATTGCTTTTTTAAGTCAATAAATATTATATGTATAATCAATGATAACGATACGTGTAAACTAACAAAACAAAATGTTTACACATTCGGCTATAAGGATCAAAAATATTAGAAAAAATTAAGTGTTTATGAAGTTTCTTGTTTATGTAAAGAATTGTTTTATTAGTTAAGTCTAACTTTAATTATAACGATCGTCTCGATCGATCGATTGACGACTTAAACTAATTACACAATTTAGACCAATAAAACTATTTTTTATAATGCATCGTGGCAATGTTATTCTAATACAAAATAATAATGATTAAACTGCAAATAAAATTGAAAAAACAAGTAAGTATGATAATATATTCTAGAAGACCGTGACAAAGGAATGAAATTCAACGAATACATCTAATTAAACAAAAAGAAACAATAACTACATACACAATACGTACAAACTCGGTTCGGTACTCTCGGAAAAACTAGAAATTCCAACAAAAATAAACAACACCTGTCCTGTGGCAGGGTCGGCATAGCAGACAAAGCTACGAGTGTCGGTAAAGCAGACCCGAGCGCCTCCCGCGTCGCCCCTCCCCTAGACCCCTGCCCGAGAGGCGAGCGCGACGCTCCCAAAAAAAAAAAACCAGTGCGATCGAGCGAGTCACGTCGCGCGAACATATCGTAGTGACAAAAATGCAAAACGCAACGCTCTCGTGAATAATACTTTATTTTCCTTAATATTAATCAGTGGAATAATGTAAATTGGTACATATCCTGCGTACGGTGACGCGGCGGAGTGATATACCTGCTCGCTCGCTTCGTTTACCTCCCGCCGGCCGGCACGCTTGCTTGCAACGCTACCAAAAAAAACTTCCATGTCGAGAACCATTGTGTCAGTGTAGTGTAGTTTTAGAATAGTTAAATGGATCGTGCAATGTTCGTATGAGGAAGAAGAGCAACCGAAACATCGTAAGTCTGCAATGTGATGCTCAGTGTTTTCTGTTGTGTATAGGCAGTATGCAGGGTAACTCACCCTAGCCTAACATTCGAGTGGGGCGGTCGCCGTACGAACTTAACGGAGGTACGGAGGACTATCCCTCGTATTTTCGATGCTTTTTTTTTGTCCCGGGCAGGTCCTTCTGTAACCCCTTTTTTGTAGCGTTTTGGAGGGAATATATGAATCAATAGTTCTTGTAGGTTATGATCGCCTGGTAGTTTGTTTTTGGCCAAATGTCAAAAAATCTTGTTGTAAACACGATTATTTCGAACTGCGATACTATAACGACTTACTAACTAATTTCTAACAAGTCTTTATTGCAAAACCAAACAAATTAACCATTAGCAAACGTATACACAATATTCCGAAATACCAAAAACAAGAACGAAATAAGCCTATAAAAAATAGAGCAACATGAATTTATTAAAACCTCAAAACTCGTTTTCTTCGCGTTCGCTCAATCGCGCCTCAGCTCTATCTTTTCTAATTTATTGAAATTTTTATTTATAAACCTTTTTAAACATTTTAAATAATACATTTTCGTACACAAATTTATTATTAATACTTCATTAAGGTATTAAGTTAATTCAATCTATAAATTTTTGTGTTTGTATTACACTATTTAGTTACCAAATTGAATACACAGTTTCGTTTCCCGCGACTTTTTATTCTTAACAAAATGAGAAATACTGATTGTTTTTATGTCATTCTTTAAAGTGCGTTTAAAGGGTTTAAAGAACAGGCAAAAGTACCCTAGCTGACGAGAGTAGGGCTATGAGTGTGAGTGAGTAAAGCTAAGAGTGTACCAGGATCGCAGCAAGTGGAAGGAGATGATCCTTATACTGTGATTGGTAATAATAGTGTCTCTGGCAAGCATAAATAATTTTAATGAAATTTGAAATAGATTTATATGCAAAGTTAAGAACGACTCATGATGCTTTTAATCCCGACAGGACTTTTTCTAATTAACAGAAACGAAAACTTTCTAATTAAAAGTCACTGATATACAAAACTAAAAATACTTTAAACGAGTAAACATTACGAAAAAATATTACTTTTTATATAACACTTAAACGAACTTGATGGCCCTTCTTTTTAATCAAAATAACATAAAATTTTTTATGAAATGTAATACATACATAGAGGCATACTATACGACCACACTTCGCCAATTTCATTCTGGGTCCCACGTAATAGGTGGCGAGCCTATTACCGCTTACCGGACACTGTTATTTTCGCCACTCTCGTCTGTTGATAGGCAGGTGCACCACTTGCAGGTGAGGTTTGACCCCTGATTCTTGTAGCTTTTTATAGATCAAAGTGAGTGGTCAAACTGAAAATGAGACTGAAGTCCACATTAAAACATGAAACAAGACCAAACATTATAGGGCATATTACAAAACGATGTCTAAAGTTATACCAGGTTTAAAGCTAGTGCTTTCACTGTCTTCATCATCAGACATCCACGATTACTACTCATTAATGTCCGAATTATCACAAATTTTGGAAATTAAAACAAAACTGCAGGCAGGACGCTTCACTTTCCCGCCAAGAAGTCCAGTAAAATAAATTGTGAGACGAAAATGTTGCTTGATTTTTTTCCTGTGGTTTGTAGAGCTCATTTTTAACTATAATAATTCTTAATAACATAAAAGAAATATTACATATAATAAGGACATGTACAAAGGCGAACTTATCTCTATAAGAGATCTCTGCCAGCCATCCTCATAGAGAGTCACGTAATTACAACAAGGATAGGTATACATTCGACGTCCGCTATTGCGTAGACGCGACCCGCACTTCGTTTCTGAGGTCGTGGGTTCGATGCGCACACAGGACAAATCTTTGTGTGCACAAGCATGAATATTTGTTCTGGTTTAGGTGTCACCTATGTATATTATGTAATTACAAAAAATATTTTTTTTTTATATGTTTATCCGTTATTTAGTATCCATAACTGGTGTAATTGTCAGTAAATATTTATTTATGTAAATAAATTTAAATAATAGGTTGGGGAAAAAGTCTTTTCGTATTTTTGTATGAAAAGTCAAGACATTTTTTTCAAAGTTTATTTACATTTATTTACAATATATATGTACCGTTTTGTTGAATAACTTTCTGCCATTTTGTGGGCAGAGACATTATCCCGTTACTGTAGAAACTTTGGGACTTCTGATCAAAAAAACGGGACAAATAGTTTTGGCAGTCCTCTCTTGAGGTCAACCTTACAGAACCTAAAGAATTCTGCAGAGACCGAAACAGGTGAAAATCTGAAGGCGCAAGGTCAGGGCTATATGGTGGATGCACTAGGACCTCCCAGTCGAACTCTCTTAATTTTTGCTGAGTGGCTAAAGATGTGTGTGGTCTAGCGTTATCGTGATGAAAGACCACACCCTTCCTGTTGATCAATTCCGGCCGTTTTCTCTCGACTGCTTCCTTTAATCTCATCAGTTGCTGGCAGTAAAGATCAGAATCGATGGTTTTGCCGGGCGGTAAAAGCTCATAATAAACAATGCCCTTCCAATCCCACCATACACACAGCATCACCTTATTTCGTGTTAGGCCAGGTTTGGCCACAGTCTGTGAAGCCTGGCCAACTTTCGACCACGACCTTTTTCGCACGTTCTTGTCGTACGTGATCCACTTTTCATCGCCAGTTATCAATCTCTTCAAAAACGGCTCGGTTTCATTACGTCTCAATAATGAATCGCAAATGAGTACACGGTTCATTAAGTTTCTTTGAGTGAGCTCGTGTGGCACCCAAATATCGAGCTTTTTTGTATAACCAGCTTTCTTCAAATGGGTCAAAACTGTTTTGTGGTCAATTCCCAGTTCTTCAGCTACATCGTAACTACTAATATGCCGATCTTGCTCCACTCTTTCGAAAATGGCGACCATTTTATTCGTAACAGGGCGACCAGAGCGAGGTGTATCTTTAACATCAAAATTTCCGGACTGAAAACGTTTGAACCAAATTTGTGCTACTCTTACTGACACTGCATCAGGTCCATAAACATCACAAATTTTTTTCACTGCTTGAGTTGCATTTTTGCCTTTTTTATAATAAAATTTTAAAATGTATCGAATTTCTTCATTAGATTCACTCATTTTTACGGAGAGAAAAACAAATGAAAAATAGCGGGAAACAACTTTTTTTTATTTTTTTCTTTTCTTTATAATGGAACCTTTTTAATGTTACCAAAACCAGCCAGACACAAATAGTACAGTCAAAAAAATTTTATAATAAGTTTATACCTACGTTATGCGAAAAGACTTTTTCCCCGACCTAATATAAAAACAACTAATCTTATAAACATACTTAACATATAATATACATACTTACATGATGAGCAGATGCTCAGATTCTATAGATATAGAAGCCAAAAAGTACCCCTACACCATATCGACCCACTGCTGGAACTTTAACAAAAAGTCTGAGACTAGGAAAGAAATCAAACCTTTTAATAAATCCAGTCTATTTCTCAAATCAAAATCTATTTATTTCATAAACTATTACATAGTACCTACTTGAAAACGTCAAAATTATAAAAAAATTACTAAAATCACGAA
This sequence comes from Musotima nitidalis, assembly GCA_949126915.1. NCBI lineage: Eukaryota > Metazoa > Arthropoda > Insecta > Lepidoptera > Crambidae > Musotima > Musotima nitidalis. Next base: position 8,036,672 of record OX421442.1, on the reverse strand, counting down.
GCTTAGATTCACTTCCAACCAAACAATTAAAAAAACAAAAAATATTTAAGTGTAAGCGAATGTAAGTGCCAGTTCCGAGCCACCGCTCTGTCAGAAGAACTAGCAAGAAACTCACAGGCTCACAGGCTCACATGCTCTTTTAAATTATCGACTGGTTAGTTACAATCTTCAAATCTTACGAAAAATATCAGTAAATTAAATAAACTAAATTGCTTTCACTTAGTTCAAAAAAAAACTTATCCTACTAGGCTCCTTTTTCTTCTTCTTTTAAATAATGGCTCCGTGCGGTTTGCACATTGAGCCAGTGTCAAGTAACATATGAATTATAAGTAACATAAAAATTATAGTAAATGAGAATGAGTGGTGATAAAGATTGTAAATGAGATGCCCTCCCCCTAACCCCTTGAGTCCTCAGTAAAGATGTGGGACTATACTGAGATCTCACATGAACTTCTTGAGAGATTTGAAAAGTGATATTGCAATGTTTTGTTTTATTTACCAACATTTAACGGTTAATAATCCACCGTTATTAATTACACATTAACGTTCGAAATATCACAAATTTTAGAAAATTAAACAAAACTGCAGGCAAACGCTTCACTTTCCCGCCAAGATAATATTACTAAAACTACTAGGCTCTTAGTAGATTTTTGGATCGGTGAACATTCTACGAATGTCAAAAGTGACGTTTTGCGGTTTCACTACCAGTATTGAAACAATCATGACTCAAATCTTTTTATTTGCGTAATATGGGTTATACAGAGGTTTTTTACATAAATGCGAAAAACCTCTGCAACGCAGCAGTGTCCTCCTGCGAACTGCGTGGAGATGTATGGATTATAAAGCTGATAATATGATGAATCTTGGACAGGACGTCTCATACATTAGTTATTTATTTTAAAAGTTATTTACTTAGTAAATAAATAGTTTTAGGAATTGAGTGATAAAAACAGATTGTGGTGTGAAACATGAATTAAGTAAGGTTTGATCCTGTTGAGAGGATGAACGAAAGTAGATTGGCGAATGGGATTTTTTATGAACGAGAAAAATAAATGTTGATAGGGGAAGACCGCATATGGCCTTACATGATTAAATCCAGAAGGTTTTGGAGAAAGGGCAGCTCTAAAGTACCCTCAAGAGAGAGACAGATCCGCCGTCTCTTCGGATACGACGTTTGCGGGGCAGGAGGGCTCGTAGAGCTGCCGTCCAGGATGTTACGTCGGGACGATCCCAGAAAGAGACCGATGCACTTCAGTAGTGTTCCGCTTGAGGGGTAGGAATGGGTGCTGTTACTGCACCACTCTAGGTTAGCGGATATTGCTGGTGGCGTGGACATGAGCTGATGAGAGACCATGGTCCCGCCTCCCTAACTCAACTAGTGACGGCCGTCGCCAGTTTTAGTGGGCAGGCTGAAAAAATTCTACAGGAGCCCCACATATCCCACGTCCGGTCCCCCGATCGGCTGGGTATGCATGCATGCGTAAAATTTTAAACGTTAAAAAAATGTGTGTACCAGGATAGTAGCAAGTAGAAGGGTGTGTAAATAAGACGTGACACAGTATAAAGAATTTCGCGATTTAAATGACGCTATTTCAAAAAGAAAAAATATGTTCGAATTCGAACAGTCGTTTTTATTTTAAAAAGCGGCAGCTATGCACAATTTCAGAATCTTTGAAAATAAAATATATTTCGTAGTCGACTGCATAGATAGAGGTTGAATTGGTAAAAATGTGACTCGCCCCTTCCGTTTTTTCCGTCTATTTTAAAACAAAAATAAAACTGCAGTCATCGCAGCCTTGAGTATGACAATGAACTATAGTACTGCCTACCTGCTACATTGGCTGATATAAAAATAAAGTAAAAAGGTTGGGCTCTGACTGCACTGCACCAGTCCTTCTGTGTAAAGATAACTTCGAGTTCTATTTGTTTTTCGTAAGGCTTTTGTTTTATTTTTTCTTATTTCTGGCCAGTTACCCATAGAGGTTTTATAGGTTACTATCTTTTGACTACGGCTTTGCTTACGTAACCTAAATTTTTCATACATGGGTTATATTCATTTGTCAGAGGTCCCTAATTTAAATTTATATGTGATAAAGCTTATGTTACTTACAAATATTACAATACGAATACAAATCAACGAATATTACAAACAAAAATTTTTTACGCGGAATATTGAATGAAGGTTTTTTTTTTAACGCAAATTATTGAACTTTCTTTGGTCTTAAGGTTTATTGTCAATTTAATCACAAAACCATGTCGAATTGGCGATGCCTGTTGGGAATTAAGGGAATAATAATACTGCAGTGCAGTGGAATACTAGACGAATCAGCTGTAACAGAAACTTTCCGATAAATAAAACTAGGGCTACAGAACTCGAAAGAGCAAAGTTGAAATGTCACGCCAGCAAAAAACCATAAAAGTGAGAGTGGGTGGTTTATGGAAGTACTAGGAATGTATAACTTAAAAGGTCCTTTTTTTCGATTTGTTACGGATTGATTTGTATATAAAATTGTCAAATACGAACTATTCAGAATCGGAGCTCGTTGGAAATACTTATATTATAGAGATTTTTTCATTGTATGTTTTGAAAATTTATCCTCGCTATAATAATAATATAAATAAGAATAAATAAGATACCTATTAGTATTATAGGGCTCTTAAGACCCTTATTTTTTGAGTGGTAATGCATTTACGCGTTGAGCGGCGACAGTCCAGTGGCAAGGCCCCTGCCTCTAAATTCAGAGGGTCTCGGGTTCAAACCCTGGTGACACCTATGACTTTTCGAAATTATGTGCGTAATTATCGCTTGCTCCGTGCCTCGGAAACCACGTTAATCCGTTGGTCCCGGCTGTCATGAACATCTATGGAGTCAGTGCCTTCTAACAGACTGACAGCTGGTTTAACCATAGAATGATGTTTCCCTCTGGGGTGCGGAGATCAGACGGCAATCGCTCCACGTAATAACTGAAATTCAGTCAAATCTGGTTGAACCAGTAAGCAGACCCTGGGCCCTAAGCAACCGGGATAATGCTAGGATATGATGGGGATGCATTTACGCATACTTTGCACCGCGGGGACAGCACAAAGTTATATCGGGCTCCCTGGCCATGATGGTGGTGGCAAGGACTACCGACTAAACCCCACTGTTTCCTGCTCCACGTAAGGTGCCAAGGAGGTAACAGAGTAACCACATCCTCCGTTGGCACTGCACGCCTGTCCGTATTACAGACCCTTCGTCTTTTTTTGTTACTATTGGTTGACCTCCTTGGAGGCGGCACACTAGGAAACATTGCCCTCTAATCCTTCCAAGATCTAAAGAGCCTTTTTTTTCTTATTTACGTCGGTAACAAAATGCATTTACGCACTGTCTCCCGGCCAAAGGGGGAGACCGGGAGGGTGTGTGGGGCTCACTGCGGCAGACGCGACCACCTCAGTCCTACCCACTAAAAATCTTCCGACGACGCCCGCCGCTTGTTGAGAAAGAGGCGGGGGCCAGTACCTGGGTTGCAGCTCTGACACCCGCGGCCAACGTCCCCCGGGCCAAAACCGGGAGGACCTCGCGCCCGAGTGGACGCGCCCCTCCTACCTCCTTTTGCGACCATAGCGTGTGTGGCCGACTTCTCGGAGGGTCCTGGCGTTACTTGACGGGCCCTCCTGGCCAGCCCGCAACGCCCTCCACAGGTCCCTCTTAGTTTCCCCCCCGGTAGTCAGTACAAAGGGCACGAGAGAGAGAGAGTCGCCTGGGTGTGATCTTAAGAGCCTAAGCTAACCTAACCAGCAAATAGTTGCACCTGCCGATGAACCGCTAAGGCTCTGGTAAGAAAAAATTATACATACATTTACGCCTGTTTCCCCGAAGGGGTAGGCGCATATTATAAGCCCACACTTCGCCAATTATATATATGGTCCCACGTAATAGGTGGCGAGCCTATTGCCGCTTACCGGCCACTGTTACGTTCGCCAGAGCCTCGTCCGTTGATCGGCAGGTGCACCACTTGCAGGTGAGGTTGGCTTGCGCTCCCTAGGTCTTGGTAGGAATCCCTATACACCCTATAGCAAGAATATAATTTGCGAAATGTGGTCATATATGCCTCTGTCTACCCCTTTAGGGAAACAGGCGTGTTTCTGTGGATGTATAAATAAAATATCCACAAATGTAATAATTGGAAACCTCGATCGCCTGATGCTCCTGGGCGAAGAGTTCATGGTTACCATCAAGCAGCACGCCATTGGCAACACGACATGCGACGCGGTCATTCAATTAATAAGGCTCGTTACACATTACCCCGCATTTTGCGACTCGGGTCTACAGTGTAGAATTAAAGTATCTGGGGCTTATTACAAAGCGAGATCTCAAGTAAGACCAGATTTAAAACTAGTGCTGTCACTTTCATTTGATAAGATAAAGACAGTGACAGCACTAGTTGTAAACCTGGTCTAACTTTAGATTTCGTTTTGTAATAAGCCTCTCTCTGTTTACGAGAAATAAGGCTTATAACCCATTGCCCAGCATTTTTCGACAAGATGCGACGGTTTTGAGTGGTAATCTCAGTGTAGTAAAAGTTAAATTTTGAAATAATCTTATTACTATTACCACATAGTATTAAACAAAGTGGCTTTTACGCTGTCTGTCTATATATGCTTAGATCCATAAAACTACGCAACGAATATTAATGCGGTTTTTTATTAGATGGTGTGATTCGAGTGGAAGGTTTATAATTTAGGTCTCGCTAACAAAGTCGTGAGCTTCAGCTAGTTTACGATAAATAAGGCTAATTTCACATTGTCCAGCACTGCGATATTGGGTAGTTGTGCAGAATTTAAGTACTTCTGTTTACGATAAATAAGGCTTCTTACACATAGTATGCGACACAGGGCAACACTGTCGAACAAGTATCTAAGTTTATGACACAAGCTGAGAGAGATATTAACATGTTTTATACTGGTCCTTTTTAAGATAATGTATTTGATAAGTAGAATAATTGTGAACTAAGCGTGGCCCCCTAGCACATATTTCCCATAAATACATCTCAGGGAACAGGGGTGCCTGAAAACCAGCGCCGTCTAGTGTGTATACGCTGGACAGCACAAGCTGAGCCATCACCTTTTGCTCTCTGGACCTTCGTAATTATAATTAAATTAAATTCTGGTTGCAATTTTAATATGTAAAAACTTTTATTTTTTAACCGTATAAATGATTTTTTATTTATTTATTTATTTAGTTTATCAATACATAGTATAAAAGTAGCTTTTCCGCTGTATTTATGCTTAGATCTGTAAAAAATAAAATGATTCAAGGGGAAGGTTTATATGTAGTTCACGAGTACGAAATAGCGGGCTGCCAATAGTTTACAGTAAATAAGGCTTTTTACACATGCCACAGTGGTTTATTTATTTACAGGATTACCAACATAAGTACAGCCATTTTTTAACAAAAAATACAATAAACTTATTTAATAAATATTTTGGCTAACTGCACTTACAATTACAGGTTAAACACATCATGCAATTAATTGGTTCATCACTAGTACATAACAAATATGCTTTCCTTTATCTGTCGCTTTGTATGCTTATTTAAAACTACGCAATGGATGTTGATACGATTTTCTTTAATAGAAGTGATTTAAAAGGAATTTTTATATTAAGGTCTCGCGCACTAAGACGCGGGCGGTCGCTAGTGGCTTACCACATTGCGCCGCATCCGTAACTCCTTATGAAGCTAAGAATGTGTACCAGGATCGTAGCAAGTGGAAGGATGTGATTTCTGCCTACACCTACGGGAGAAAGGCGTGACATTATGTATGTATGTGTGTGTGTTTAGGAACACCTTTTCAGCATCATGTAATAATATCTATTGTGGATTTATTGAATAACTAGTTACAATATCGGAGTTTTTGCGCCAATGCGAAAAAGGACACGTCGTAGCAATGTTTATTTTCTTAAACTATTGTTAATTCAAGATTTTATATGTAAATAATATGAATAAATAATTTCCAACAATTGCACCAATTATTTAGTTACCAAAGAAGTATCTATAAGAACTTGTGCTATGGATACTAAAGAACGGATAAACATAGGTACTTAAATACTTTTTTTTTGTATAACCATACATAACACATGTTCTTGATACTAAAAAAGGGATAAACATACGTAAATACTTTTTTGTAAATACTACTTAATATGAGGAAAACACCCAGACCAGAAATACTTGTGTTTATGACCTCAGGATTGAAGTGCGGGTGTACTCGCCGCCACGTCATATCCGTCGTTATATATAGCTGTGCTTATTTGTGGTGGTGACCATGTAAATAAATAAAATTCAAAAATAAGTAATAAATAAAAAGAAAATACAAAAATATAATATAAATAAAATTAAAATAAATTCGTGAAAGAATTATTTCTTGAGCTTGATAACTCCTCTAGATATGACTATTTTATTTAATATCACATTTGTAGACTGTCCCAAAAACACTTAATTCATACTACTTGGGTTGTGACGTCATATGTTGCTATTTTTGCTATTCTTTCTCGAACTCAGAGGGTATCGGGTTCAAACCCTGGTGGCGCCCCTATGGCTTTATGTTTTGTGCGTGATTATCGCTTGCTCCGTGTCTCGGAAAGCCCGTTAAGCCGTTGGTCCCGGCTGTCATGAACATCTATGGCAGTCGTTATTAGGAAGTCAGTGCCTTCTAACGTCCTGACAGCTGGTTTAACCATAGAATGATGTTTCCGTCTGGCTTGCGGAGGTCAGACGACAATAATTCGGCAGAAATTCAGCCAAATCTGGTTAAACAAACTTGGGATTATGCTAGGGTTATGATATGATGAATAAATGTTGCGTTTAATAAATTAAAAACCGGCCAAGTGCGTGTCGGGCCACGCGCAATATAGGGTTCCGTAGTCACCCTTTTCTAATGAATGAAATTTTAATACATTTAATACAAAAATTTATTTGATTGTCGTCCATTACTCGAAAACCAGTAAAGCCTACTTAGCCGTGATAGTTTTCCTATTAACTTCATTATATAACTACTATTGTGAATTTTTTCCACTTTAAAGCTTAATATTTCAAAAACGGATCCCTAAATCGAAAAATGGTTTTAAGAAACTCTATTACTTTTGAAAGACCTTTCTAACGATACCCAACATGATAAGATAGACTCGAGAAAAAAAAATCATTCCTACTTTACGTGTAGGGGAGGTACGTTAAAAAACAATATTTAAAAAAGAAATCTACAGGTTTTTTTGACGTGATTATTATATGTATACCCACACCAATTTTCAGCTGTCTAATGTTAATAGTCTCTCTGCGCTAACCCGCGGACGGACGGACATGGCGAAACTATAAGGGTTCCTTGTTTACTACGGAACCCTAAAAATGGTTATCTACCAAAAGTTTTGAAATGGACTTGCCCGTCTAACTTTAAAAGTTAATGTATCATTTTGGTTTTCACAAATGTGTATGAATTTGATTTTAATGATACTTTCTTATGAATATAATAAAACATGCAAAATAAAACACACGACCATACGCTATTGTAATTTTCTGTTTTAATTTTATAACTTCATAGAGTTTTTAGTAATCATAGACAAAAAGTCATTTATTCAAGCTTGGCTCTATAGAGCTCTTAAAAATGTCATACTTATAAACTAAAGCGCCCATTCACTGCGGGCGAGAGCTTGATCGTAAGGTGGGTATAGACAACAACATTTTCTGGAGCATTGTAATGCTCTGGAGACTGCAGCAGTGTAATGTAACGTTCTTACGAATGATACAATACAGGCAAAAGCTCAGTTTCCAAAGCATTTCCATGTAATGTAACGTTCCTGCGAATGCTCGGCGTTATGATACGGGTAAATGCGGACCGCGTGCGTCTTTCGTCCCTCTCCCTCCGCGTCACCCCGCAACCGCGCATCGCCCGCACTCGTGAATGTTACATCAGTACGCTCGACGAAATGTTACACCAATGTGCTCGTTGGTTTATAACAAAGAGGCGAGCGTGCTTAATGTTTAGTTCGTAAAAGGATGATACACTAGAACATATCAAAATGCGACTCGTTGTTCTGTTTCAATTTAAAGTTGTAGTCTATACTCACCTTTAAAAGAACAGGAAGAAAATCGTATAGTTTGTTTTTTTTTCCCGCCAGTTACAATAAACCTTATACAATTGTGCAGTCACAAGATTTTAGAGAAAAGAAGACAAAACTGTTTGTCAGTTTTCTTGGCGGGAAAGTGAAGCGTTATGTCTGCAGTTTTATTTTATTTTCTAAAATTTGTGATATTTCGAACATTAATGTTTTGGCGATTATTAACCGTTTAGAGTAGAACGTACTTGAGTGTTGGTAAATGAAAAAAAACAGTGCGACATCACTTTTCAAATTATCTCAAAAAGTCCATATGAGATCTCAGTATAGTCCCACATATTTACTAAGGACTCAACGGGTTCAGGGGCATCTCATTTACCATTTATCATCTTTATCACCACTCATTCTTATTATTATATTTCTTACTTGACACTGGCTAAATGTGCAAACCGCACAAAGCCATTATTCAAAAGAAAAAAAACGTCTTCACTTCTTTGACTTAACTTAATGTTGACGGACTTTTCTTGAAATGACATGACTGCATTAAGTAAAGAACTTGATTTATTAAATTATAAACGACGTTTGTTAAACGCCTAGGCCTAGTTCGATCAGCCCCGGATTTAACGATCGGTCGACATTAATTATAATTATGCAATAAGCCGTTATCTTTTAACATTATAATGTTTGACCTCGTGTCAGGTGCAAGAAGGTCAATTTAAATATATTTAGTTTCTTTATCAAATTGGCAGATATTACACGACGCATTAAGCAGAATTGACCGTGAGTGTCAGTTTAAAAAAACAGCTTAAAGATAGTCTGTATGAAGGCGCGTTACGGTTAAGTTTTAAAATTTTGTATGTAGACCTATGTCTGAAAATATTTAGGTAGTACCAGGAGTTCAGACCTATAAAAGAGTAATGAGCATTAGATTTTTGTATGTACAAAAAAAATATGAAACACAAAATATGTCAGGTGCAGTAAAATAAATTACAAACATCCCTCTAAATGTGTGAAATTATAAAAGTCGTACTAGGAGTTTAGATCTGTAAAGGAGTAATGTGTATTGTTTAAATAAATATAAATATTTATTATCATTAAGAACTTTTGTTAGGAATAACGGATAAAAATACTATTTTTTTTAAATACATACATATACACCCAGACGACAACAAATATTCTTGTTTATTCACACAAAGACTTGTTCTGTGTAAAAATCGAACCCCAAGACCTCTGAAGAAGAGTGCGGGTATACTCGTCTCCACGCCATATTGGTTGTCAAAAAGGATGACAATCTTTTTTTCAATGATTATGTCACAGGTTTTTTTTATCTATAACTCACTCTTTTTTTCCCCACGATACAAACGGTATTCGTAGCGACAGAGGCGTCCTCTTGATACAGTTCTTTCAAATCATTAGCGTCTTTCTTTTCATCAGTCCTTGGTCAATGGTCGTCTTCCCAGGACTCAAACTTTGACCCTCAAATCAGGAACCCCTGTGAAATGTAGCTTAATTTCGATAGGTTATTTAAAATTAAAAAAAATAAAATTCGATAGGCGTTTACGATCAGCCTGAGGATTAATGGTACTAGGAGCTAAGAACTTTTAAGGACGTGACATTTAACAAATTCGATACAACGTTTCCGATCAGCCTAAGGATGAATGGTACTAGGAGCTAAGAACTTTTAAGGCCGTGACATTTTACAATGTTTGGATTTTTGCGAGAGGCTAAGGTGGTGGTGGTGCAGGCGCTGCAAAAGAGAATAATATCTTGAAACTTCAAACTGCATCTAGAACCAAAAATATCTAATGGATCGTGTCATCTCATTTAGATTACCTCTCATCGGTTACGTCATCATCATCATATTCCTATACAAAGCGTGTGGCGGAGCACAGTTTGTGACGTCCAGCTGCCTTCTCTAGGCTACCACTTAATCACAGTATTGGCAGAAAACAATAGCTTAACGGGCCTTCTGAAGCACAGCAGCGCTCTGTATTAAATGCCACACAGACAGTCAGTCACCTATGTCACTTAGTATATATATCGCTGAGCTACGAGCGATCGGTTAGATATTAGGGTGCTTTCGAAGCACATATCGATGCCACACCAACGGTCACCTATCCAAGAATACAAGCGATCGGTTAGATACTAGGAGTTAATAGGTTTGTAAGAGTAATGTTTGAATGTGTTCCGCAGATGTCGGTGGGGCTGCAAAGGCGCGTGCCAGCGCTGGACGAGACAGCTGGCGGCGTGCCGGCGGCGTGGAAGAGTGGCAACAGCGAGCCGCCGTTTCCATCCTTCGCGCCGCCGGCAGGCAGCCCGGCGGGCCCGGCGTTCGCCGCGTCGCCGGCGCCGTCGACGCCGGGCCCGGGCGGGTTCGCCGGACCGCCATACGCGGCGCCGGGCCCGTTCGGCAGCCCGTCGGCGCGGCCCGGCTCCGGCGGCGGCTTCCCGCCGGGCCCGCAGCAGCACTTCCCCGGCCCGGGCTTCGCGCCGCCCGGCTCCCCCTTCCACCCGCACCCGCCACATCCGCCTATGCCGCCGCATCCACACATGATGGCTCCTCTACCGCCACCTGTTGACAGGTATTGTCATACTTTCATATTTTCACCATAAATCTTATCGTTTATTTTTCATGTGACTTGTTTTGTAGGTAGGCTGTGGATGCAGTCCAAAAAAAAAAAAACATTCGATCGCATGGTCTTGTCATGTCACGTCATCGCGGTATGTAAACTGCTTAAAGATTAGTCGATAAAGTCCAAAAAAATTAGAGGGCTCTAAACCACACACGGAAATTAACTATTCACGGTATAACAACAAGCGCACCCACTCATGACGGACTGCATGAATGCAACGTAAGCCAGAGATTTGCTAAGATATATTTCCCATACACTTTCGTTCTTGTTCGTACTGCGTCATAGTTTTCTGCTAACCCAAAGATTAACTGGTAGGGAATGCCTTGTAGCATTAAGTTTGCCTTTTATTTGTGCGATAAAGTTTAAAAATGTACCAAATCAAAAACATTTTGGATCCTCTAGACGAGGAATTGCTATGGGTAAAAAAGTCTGTAACGGAGTGCATAAACTGCATATGCATGCTTTGCAAACAATGGTTCGACATCTTTACCCCCATATACCAGGCTACTATGAATATGAAGGAGTTCATTAGTTGCATTGCAAGTCGCCGGTAGCAGTTGCCTTTGCCGTTAACAACTTGCCGCTCGTGTTTATGAAGCCCCAGTTATATATATGAGACCCATTTAAATATATCTTAATTTTTCTAAATCATAAAGCCCAAATTCCCAAACCCTGTGCTGACTGACTTTAGAGATGTTTACGTATCCTAGGCTAAGACTTCACCTTTGAATCCGTTGAACACAGTGTAAGAGAATTCCAGCCATAAGTATATCAGAGTAAGATCAGAAATAGTTTAATCACAAGCAGTGATGTCGTTGCAGCTGACTGCTAAAAGACAGTTGCACTGCCAATTTTAATTCGACCTAAATATTGCAGCATACGTCTTAAAATACTGTACTGTACTATTGACGGTTGCGTTTTATTGAATCTATAAGAAAAAATTTAAGTAAATATTTTTTTTTTTAAATATAGCGGCTAATACGTAGTTTACTTTTGTCTTAATAAGTAAACACATGCTTAAAATTAATAGAAAAACACCTAGACTAAGACAAATATAGGTTTATGCACACTAATATGGGTACTGTGTGGGCATCGAACCTACGACCTCAGGGCCGGATAAAAGTAAAGTAAAAAGTTCTTTATTTCATAAACTATTACATAGCACATAAAACTAAGTATTACCTTCACTGAAATCACGAAGCTTGGATACACTTACATGCGAAAAAAAATTAAGTGTAAGTGAATCTAAGTGCCAGTTCCGAGCCACACTGCATAAGGATAAAAAATTGTACACATTAGTCTAGGGTGGAAATCGAACCCACATTGTCGTTTAATTATTATGGCAAATTATGTGAGATCGCTAAAACTGGACTTATTAATTTAATTGTTCTTTGCTTTCTTTTACGAAAAAAATGGACGAAAATCTCTACATCGTATAACACATGAGAACGTGTGGTTAAAAATGAAATAACCCGTTTAGTTTCTCTATATCACATACTAGCGGTTGCCCGCGGCTCCGCCCGCGTGGATGTCGGTTACCGCCGCAAAATGCCTACCCAGGAAAGACACGGTCAGCAAAATGATTCCCAGGTCAATTCACAGACACCGACACTAACATCGACGACGCAGTCATTATCCGCAGGCTGCATAGATTGTCTTTATGTGGATGTTAAATTTGTTAATGATGGAAATATTTAAATGTAATTAATACTAAGTTTTCACTCCTACGGGCAGTCCCGAAGTGCAACCCGTTGTTTTTGGGATAGATAACTAAAGCGATTATTGTAGAGCTTCTCTATAAACAACATTTGACGTTGAATTATTTTCAGGTAACAAAATAAACTGATGGTCGGGAGCCCCGACCCGTGATAGGGCGTAATAATTTAATTTCGCCATAACTTCAAAACCAAATATCCAATTTTTATCATTCAAAGACCAAATATTATCTATATAAACTGCACTTAGTGATGAAATAATTTATTTTGATAAGGATTAATATCATTAAAAAAAAATGCGTTTGAATGTAGTCCAATAAAAAAAAAGATTTTTAAATTAAAAATGGTTGTTGTGCCTCACTCGACATTGATAGGTATAGTGTGTCGCGAACTTTTTAGTAGATATTAATAAGATCTTCAATCAATTAGTACATTTTGTGGTTTTATCCTTATCCTTACTTCCTTACTAATATTATAAATGCGAAAGTAACTCTGTCTGTCTGTCTGTTACTCTTTCACGCCAAAACTAATGAACGGATTTAAATGAAATTTGGTATACAGATAGTCTAGACCCTGAGAAAGGATATAGGCTACTTTTTTTTGCAAAAAGGGGGTTGTAAATGCTACCCAAATATACTATTCCATGCGGACGAAGTCGCGGGTAACAGCTAGTCTTTTATAGTTTAGACAGCGTACGCAAAATGAGTAACTGTTTTGGTCGATTTTTTACACTTTGTGTCCGAAAAACCCCAATATCTTACGGAACCCTATTTCTTCCAAATTAAAATTTAACCTATGTTACTCAGTGATAATGTAGCTTTCTAATGATAAAAGAATTATTAAAATCGGTCCAGTACTTTTTGAGTTTATTCGTTACATACAAAAATACAAATATTTCCTCTTTATAATATTAGTGTAGATGTATTTAAAGTTGCGTTTCGACTTTTTTTTTCGGCAATTTTACTTTTAAACTATTAATCGTCTAGGGCTACCGGGATAATGCTAGGATATGATGATATAGTGGAATTTTAGACATAACTTCATCCGCAACGTATACAAGTGTAGGAAAATGGCATATAACAGTGATTTTTCCTTGTTGATTCCAAAACTCCATAGAGCCTCTAGTAAAGTCTCCATTACTGTACTGGGGTACGACTCTGAGTCCACTCGCTATGACAAACTTTACTTGACTGAATGCTAAAAACACTGCATCTATGGAAACAAGTTTTTTTTTTAAATAATTTTTTCGTGCGTTAAGCACATTTAGCCAGTGTCAAGTAAGAGATATATAAATCATAGTACATGAGATAAATATGATAAATAGTAAATGAGATGCCCTCCCCTAAACCCGTTGAGTCTTCAGTAAAGATGTGGGACTATACTGAGATCGCATTTGAAAATCTTGAGAGAATTTGAAAAGTTATGTTAGACTGTTTTGTTTCATTTACCAAAACTCTTGTAAGTTCACAAACACTCGTCTAATAATCCACCGTTATTATTACAAATTTTTGAAAATAAATCAAGTAAAACGAATGAGTCCATAAAATATAGTAGAAAAAAAAACTGCAATCGTGTGTGATAAGTATTTGTGTTTATAATCTTAAATATTTGACTTCATTTGAGTGTTGCCATCTTAGCTCCGCGGTGCTCGGTGATCGTTTCGATCACCGCCAAGTAAAGCAGATTTGACAGAGGTCAGTCCTTGGATAGGCTTTCGTACCTCGGAAGGCATGTTAAGCCGTTGGTCCCGTTTATCACTAAATGTGGTAGTCGTTAAGCCATGTTAGAGGCTTAATTGGGCGGCTTAAATAATTCTAACACCAGAACGCCAGACAATCTACAAGACTCCGGCAATACGCACTGGGACCGTGTGGTAGAGTAAGACCCAATACCCTCGCACCTTGGTATGTGAGGGGGGGCTCGTGCTCAGTAGTGGGGCGGTAATGGGCTGAGATGATGAAACAAAATGTCCCATATAACTTGATTTTACGCGGACGAAGTCGCGGGCGAACCACTAGTAAGATATACGAGAATAACATCACGCTACGAGCTGATGAACTACGAACAAGAAATTTTTAAAATTTGAAACTTTTAAAAACCTAACAGCAGGACTCCTGTCTCCTGCCAGGGTTGCGGGATTGTTCGAAAGGGTTACCGCGGCCTTGGTGTTACAGGCTCAAGAAGGAACATGGATGGTTTTTAGTCAGTAGAAGTCTGACACACCCTCCCGCTCCACCCACAGCGGGGGACGGTCATTTGATGATTTTCCATCCAAAAAAAAATAAAAAAAGGACTCCTGTCTCCGCCAATCCTCACTGTATGTGAGAGGAGGCTCGTGCTCAGTAGATGGACGTTAATGGGCTGAGATGATGAGTGTTGCCCACAGATTTAGATAATTATACAATAGATAGTGCAAGTATCACTATTTGTATTGAAATCAAGCTCGCTGATTTTTAAACAGCTGTGACGTCACTGTCTATATTTAGTGACGGGGAATCCGAACTGATTCAACAACACTGATACAGTTTATAAGAACAATTGAACACGTGCAAATATGTCATTTTTATATATTTAAAAAAAAATAACAACAACAGACGCGTTCGGACTGTAAGTAGCGGCCAATCTCGACGCTTGGTCGGGGTTCGGACACGCGAAGTACGTGCATTAGCGTTGCCTATTGTACATTTGTGTCTGTTGCCTGTGTATTATAAAAATCGACAATTAATTCTCTAAATAGAAAAAGCTTTATTAAATTTGGATGCACTGACAAATGTCAAGATATATTAGCACCAACGCATTCACAATCTTCTCCACTTAAGCTCCTGCCTGTGAGATGAAGTGGAGAAGATTTGGCAAAGAATCTCGCCAAGAATCTGTTCAAGAATCTTGTAAAGTTTTGTTTTCCCGCCATTTACCAATATCATTATAAACTAGCATTATTCCGGTTGCCCCAGACATTTTGGTTAGGGCCCAGGGTCTGCTCACTAGTGTAACCAGATTTGACTGAATTTCAGTTATGACTACCATGATACTGATAAATAACCACGATCTTGCCAGATATTTAATTTGGCGATATCGTATGTGATCCTTACAAAGTCGCGGCACATCAACTATTATTTTAGGTTCCGGGTATTTTTAACCCATAAATTACTACCCAAAATACTGTCTCGCCTAGATTTTTAAGGGTTAACATGAACTAAATCCTTTAAGGATCATCATCACAGCCCATTAACGTCCCACTACTGAGCACGAGCCTTCCCTCACATACCAAGGTGCGAGGGTATTGGGTCATACTCCACCACGCGAACCCAATGCATATTGGCGGAGGCCTTCAAAGATAGATCTGTAAAAAGCGACATTTTATAAAACGCCTAGGCTTATCATGATTTGGCCGAATTTAACAAACGGACAATAGGTAGTTTTTTTTGTCATTAGAAAACCCACATACTGCCCAATCAGCTAGATTAATACCGAAAAGACGTTGCGACCTACTTGATCACAGCGAGCCGCAAAATACACCAAATGATGGAACGTCAAAATTTAATTTCAAATTTCGAATGATTTTGATCGGGGAGCGCGCAGCAGACGACACTCGAGCAACCGAGTGGCGTCTCACTCCACATAGTCTTTACTTATGTACGTATACTGCGGCCAGAGCCACTTGACCCCTGTAACGTCACCTTTAGTTCCCTCCGCGGCTGGCGGTTGTTCGCGGCGCGGGGGGCGCGGCGGCTCAACGTTCACCGGTTAAAGCGGTACCAACAAATACATAGACGCGAGGTATAGATAGATAGAGAGAGGTAGTACTCGGGGTGGGCGAGTGTACTGTCCGCAGTGACAATACAGGCAGGTCGAGTTAGAAAAAAAAAGAATGTTTCTTGTCCCGATACGTTTTACGTCGAACACAAGCGAGACACGGCTCAATCATTTTGTTCGGGCCATAATAATGAGTCGAACTTTCATATTTAGAAACTGTATTCCCACACGAGATGGCTGGCTGGTTAGAAAATATGTATTATCGTATTTTTTTGTAATATAAATATTTTAAAGATGTAAATAGTACTGCAGATTTATACGTTATACTTATACGTTTTTAAGTAGCCCTGCAGACTTTTGATAAAATAAATTTATGACTTTTTTAACTCTACATATTACTCGACTAAAACAAATAGGAGCATGTATGAAACAGACATTTTGTTGTTTTGTAATACTTAAGAATTTTAGCTAAATTGCATAACATATTCTGTAATTTAATCCAAATGTATGAATATAATTGTTAAATAACCGTGTCTGCATCTGTGATTGGAATCGCGTAAATAGTGCCATTGATGTCATCTAAATTGGTTTATCAATCTGAATGGCTTCGTGCGCTTAGCACATTTAGCCAGGGCCAGTGTCAAATAATAGAATATATTAATAACATATAAATTATAGTAAATGAGAATGAGTGGTGATAAAGATGATAAGTGGTAAATGAGATGCCCTCCCCCTAAACCTCTTGAGCCCTTAGTAAAGATGTGGGGCTATACTGAGATCTCACTTGTACTTCTTGAGAGAATTTGAAAAGTTATGTTGCACTGTTTTGTTTCATTTACCAACACTCATGTACTTTCATAAACACTTGACGATTAATAATCCACCGTTATTTATTACACATTAATGTTTGAAATATCACAAATTTTAGAAAATGAAACAAACTGCAGACATGACGCTTCATTTTCCCGCCAAGAAGTCCTTCAGTTAAGTTCAAAATGAACTATAATATCGAGTACCAGTCTAAATAAAAAACGAAAACAACAACACTTGCCTCAAATACTTTATTTTTAAACCAGATTGGACTGAAACAAAACCATCAGTAATAAAATAAATCCTTAAAATATCACAAATAAATAATTAAATAAAAGCTGATTAATAATTAACAATTAAACGCGCCTGCTAACGGTACCTACTACAAAATATATATACGAACCTCACCTACATTTATTTGTGCACACACACAAGCAAAGTTTTATAGCGCACGCACACATCGGCGCGTTGCCTGCCTCACGGAGCAAGCTTCGGGCCGCGTTTTTATTTTACTCAGAGTTCGGATAATATTCCGATTTTTACTGTCGCTCGCTCATAGCCGTTGCCTTCATACTTTTTTATACGAGTATTCGCCCGCGTTTTTCTTGTTCCGATTTTGAATTGCGCGCCATTTGACATAAAAATATTTGTGGTATTTATTTTTTGTAACATTACGTATTTTCTTTTGTTTATAATTTTTCTTCTTTGATATGGATTATGGACCCACTAGCTTAGAGTATTTTCCAGTGTCAAGAAATTTGATAAATCAATAGTTTATACGCAATACTACGCATTCACTGTAGATAATACGCATATAATACGCATTTACTGTGATGCAGCGTTATCATGATTTAATCAAGTCTACTCCAGTATGGCCAGGTTTGCTAGAGGCTTTTGAAATCAACACGAAAACCCGCGGTAAATTTATTATTGTGACAATGACTTTTCTTCAACATTTTGTGCCTCATCTCTAAAACTGATGGACGGATTTTGACTAGACTCTTTGGTAATCAAATATCTCCTATGTATCTATTGCCTCCTGGTCTCGTCACTGACTTGAATGTATTTCGTGGCCTGCACTTCTGGACTTGAATTGCCTCTCAGAACCAAGGTGAGAGGAATCTAGTCATACCATAACGCGGACTGACTCTTTAGTAATGATATCTTCTATATTCTATGGTCTCCTGGTATATTCACTGGTTTGATTGCATCTCTTGGCCCACTTGCTCGGGTCTCCTCTCACGAACGAAGGTGATGAGAGGGATTCAGATCTCCACCACGAAGACCCTGTGCGGATTGATGGAGGCAGGTGTGTGGATTCCTGCTGTTAAAGCTTTTTAAGCTGCCCTATAGTGCTCCTCATTTACGGGTTCTTAAGCTTATAGTAGTTTTAGATCAAATAGACTGAAGTTCATTCAAAATTTATCCAAATGATTGAATTTACCAGTCCCATCGAGTTTTGGGATTGTAATGAATAATTTTATATACTTTTACCAAATACTTTCTTTTCGAAATCTCATATCATCTAGTAGTTACTAAGTAAAGAATAATTACATGCTACATCTTACAAAAGTAAGAATTTGCCCAATAACTACCACAATTTTTATTTATGAGACAATTTTTTTACAAAAAAAAACCGACTATTCGTAACCCGGGTACGCATCAAACCTAAGACCTTCGGTAAACCGGTTCTCTGCTCTCATCACTGACCTATCGAGGACTTCGATAGACGCGTTGAATCTTTCTAGTAAAGTAAAATAAAAAGTTTTTTATGTCATAAACTATAAACTAAACACAGGACTTGATAACGGCAGTAAAATATAAATACAAAAAAAGACGTGTGGCACTCGGAGACTGCCGCGGTTAAGCTATTGCATAGCATTTTTTAACAACTGATGCAATTAGAATTATTTAATTATTTATGCAGTATTTTTCTAAGCAAAACTGAAAACTCTAAGCAGGCATGATTCCCCAGATTGCGGGGCGAAGATGGGGATTACGCATGCACAGATTGCACAGTAACGCTGATATAACCAATGTCACCTAAAGGCGGGTTGCTGAACTAAAGAGACAAGCGTGATATTTCAAAAAGTCATTAAAAGTTCTGCTATTTATCGATAGATGGAAAAACTAAAAAGTATCACCGGAGTGGGGGGGTGTTAGGTTTTTTTCGTTATGGAATTTCTGGAATCTGCTTTTGCTATTCTGGAATAGCTTAAAAAAGTAGTATCAACTAGTACTTGATTTTTCGTTTCTATTCTTTTTGTCTCTTCAGTACTACGTGTGGTACCGGCCTAGAATAGTTCCACCTTCTTTCATCTCACGGGGTGTCGTAAGAGTCGACGAAGAGAAATCCTACCGGATAATGGGCCAGCGTCATCCTGCGTACTGGCTGGAACTGCGGTCACCAACCCGCCTGCCCAGCGTGCTGATTGGCAAATACCCCCAATAGAACGTAATCGATTAGGGAGGTTAATGTTCAGCAGTGGAATATATAAGGCTGATGATTTATTATTTTAGCTATAATTTTCGTAATATTTAGATAAAAAATACGACTAAGACATTATCTCTTGCAATAAGAACCAAATTGCACTGACAATTTACACCTGTCACTAAGCTGTCATCCGTGCCATGACCGCCAGTAACAGAAGTATCAGGTGTAAGTCTACCGACGTTCAGTAATACCGTGTTCTAAGTGCTGTAGTTTGCGAAACTACTAGGATTAGGATTATTTCTGACCTTTTATTGACATTTTTATTTTATTATATTTGAATACTAAGCTATGTCTTTTTAGACTTCCGTACCCAAAGGGTAAAATACGGAACCGATTGTCTGATAGTTGATTTTTTTACAGATGATATATTTCTATTGCTGCTATAACAAAAAATACTAAAAAACTAATAAAATTAAATTTAAGGAAGCTCCCATACAACAAACGTGACTTTTTTTTCTCGTCGTGCATTAGATTTAACAAAAAATAAAATTCAGCACCATTGTTATACAAAATGGTCCGGAACCTTTCTTGCACGAGTCCGGCTCGCACTCGGCCGGTTTTATTTATTTATTTTTTACGAATTTTAATGCGATAAAACACTAAGTTGTAAACTTACGCTATAAGGAGGTTTGAGGTTTTATTCTGAATGTTTGTTATTATAAATAATAAACGCGTTTATCTTATTTAATGTAAATAAATATAAATATTTCTGACACTTACACCAATTATTTAGTTCCAAGATAAGTATCATTAAGAACTTGTGTTATGGATACTAAATAACGGATAAACATACATAAATACTTTTTTTTTTGTAAATACATACTTAATATACATAGAAAAACACCCAGACCAGAACAAATGTTCATATTTATAACACACAAAGATTTGTTCTGTGTGAGAATCGAACCCACGACCTCTGGAGTGAAGTGCAGGTATACTGACCTCCACGCCATATCGGTCGTCAATGTATGTTATTGAAGCTTCTTATGTTTTGTCATTATATTTTATTTCTTTATTTGTTTATCTAGTACACACACAGAAATATATATACAGAAATACTAAAAAACTAAGAAACATTGGGTACAGGGCACAGCTTATTCCAAACAGAAATACAGTGTAAACTCTTTATAACATCTTTCTTTATAACGATAAACTCTCTATAACATAGAAAAGATCACAATTTGGTTGGTTTACCTTCATTAATAGGTACACTCTTTATTTGGTTTGTTTGAAAATGATGGTCTCGAACAAACATCTACGTATCGTACCTATTATCAGTTGTAAACTGTTAACATGGCAAAAAACGTCAGGCAAAGTTAACTGACTGTATGTATTAATTTTATCAAAAACATATTAAAGATTATAGTTAATTTGGTTGTTTTTCTTTCTTCACTCCATATAACATAAACTCTCTATAACGATAATAAAAGATCGGTCCCTTGAGTTACGTTATAAAGAGTTTACACTGTATCTTTCAGCTGGCCCGCGATAGGAAAAACTTAAGATAAAACAGGCTAGTCTGTGCGTTGTAATATACTAAACACAGAGAACAAAAAATACATAATACTAACGAAGACAGATACAAACAAAATAACAACAACAATAGTAATATAAAGTGTAAACAAAGAACAAAAACCTAACAACATGACAAAAAGTGAACTTTTAAATGTTTCTTAAAAGAAGCAACGCTGGGGCAATTCTGACATTCCATAACCTGACTGCATGCACTGAGAAGGAATATGAAAGAAATTAGACTTGTGAGGAGGGAATTTAAGGAGGTAACGAAGATGAGGTCTACAAGGAGCATCGCGAGTGTGGAGGAAAGAGAACCTTTTAATATAAGTATGTGTATAAAATGATGGAACTTAATTTTTTTTAATGTGAATCATGTGGATACTTGTAATTGTCATGTCTAAAGGTTTTAAATAATTGTAATGAATGTAAATAAATATATTTTTTTATGTAATAAGCGGCATTAGGCTCGCCACCTATTAAATATTGTGTGGAACCAACAATATAATAGGCGAAATGTGGGCGCATAATAACCGAAACAGGCGTGATATCATGTATGTATGTTAATAAAATCTTTTACATCGAAAACGATATTTACGTAAATGTTATTATAACACAGATGAATACTTAAATCGCCTACTCGAGCTGTCAAAATATTCGACAGAAAATTCGACATTTTGACCGCGTCAAGTTTGTCGTAACCTATATTTAGGTACCTAACCGCTGTATATAAGAGGGGGGGGGGGCGAGCACGTGGCGAGGGTGGCTCACCCTCTCGCGATTTCTGTCCGCCTGGTATAGTCTAGTGGAGTTAAGGCCTTTTTATCGCTTTTACTTAATTGAAAAAAAAAAATCATGTCATTATAATTTTTTGTGGTTGCTGTATTAAATTGTGTCTCATTTTTTTTTTAGAAACTAAAGCAATTGTAAATATTGTAATACAGTTTTACTGTAGTTTAGGGAAAAATAAGGTTGTCTCTTTTTGTTGTGTTATTAGTTGCAGTTAGATTAAAAATGCTTTGCGAATAAATGTTTTTTATTGTTATGGAACAGGACTATGCTATTATGATATATAAGTAAGAACTGGACTCCTTGGCGGGAAAGTAAGTCAAGTCACCTACAATCAGAGATAAGTTTTGTGAATTGTTTTTATAAGTACCAACTAAGCATGTGATTGTGGTGAGAAAATAAACATATTATTATTATTAATTAGGCCTCTAACATGGGTTATCGACGATGTAGTGACAACCGGGATCAACGGCTTAACGTGCTTTCCGATGCACGTAAGCGCTCGATATTAAATGCCACGCAAACGGTCACCCATCCAAGGGACTGGCCTCTGTAAACTTCGCTTTACTTCGTTGATTGTTTCCGAACAGCTTCGCGGGGCTGCGAGCGCTCTGAATTTGTTTTCCAAATGTACAAAAAAGAAAGAAAAAAAGAAACCACATAAAAAAATAAACGAACAATGGTTTCGAAAAAAATTTAATATAAGTTAATAATATAAGTAACCAGGCCTCCATTCAGCTGCCTTTTCTTATTAAGGCCATGAGGCCTATCCGTCAAAGCCAAGTTTTGTAAATGCTTAATACAGATCTTGACAAATATTCAATTGTATTCATTAAAACACAGAATTTAACACATAATTAGTTTTATTTATATTTAGGTACACGGACAGATTATCATCATTAAAAATTAAGTACGACTAATTAAAAGAAAAGAAAACATAAGGCTAGACAATAATACACAATTAGTGTACACAGCATGACTTATAAAATATAACAGTATTTAAAAAAAAAATGCTAATATCTAACAATTAAATACTAACGGGAAAATATAACAAACAATATAATATAAACAATAACTATACACGGGAAAAAAACAATATCAGGAAAAAACTATATTAGGATTTATGAGAGGAGGATGCTTGGTGCTTTGATGCTTTTTGAAAAACGCATTTATTTTTGGAATAAGCTGTGCGCTGTACCCAATGTTTCTTAGTTTTATGATTTTCTGTAGTTACATATCTGTGTGTGTACTAAATAAATAAAATATATAAACACAACTACCATAAAAACCTAACATAACATTTTTAAAACAACAAAGCAAGTGAAATTTTGAAAATAATAATAAATTAATTACTGAAGTATCAAGCTCCTTCGGTCGCGTTATAACACGTGGGCTCACCCCCAACCCGTGTAGGGTCAGCAGAAACAGAAAAGCGTTGTCGGTGATGTTATATAAAATATACCTAGCTTTTTCACGCCGTTTCACTCGCTTACTGTGAATCTTTTCATACTATCTATGCCCGCGATTTCACTCGAGTTAAATTAAGAAAAGCAAGTTAAAATATTGACATACTTCATTAAGTAGAATGAGATGTAGTCCCAACATAACCTTGAATACGTTAGTAATAATAAAAATCATTTATTTCAGAATAATAATTTCCATAGCATAACAAAAACATAAATACGGTTGAAACGGATACATACAATCAAATCAAATACATTAAAAATAAATTAAATACAGTAAAATCGTTAAAAGTAAAGTAATATAATAGGCTCGTAGTTAGTAAATATGTTTGATACACCAATTAGGCACGGTCTTAATTTTGTTAGATTTTAGTTTTAATTTTGTTATTTATTTAATATGTATTATACACCTATACATTACCTATATATAGGTATAAAGGGCTCCTACCAAGATCTTAGGAGCCCAAGCCAACCTTACCTGCAATTAGTGCACCTGCATTAACAGACAAGGCTCTGGCAAACCTTTCCTCTCCCGAACAACTCGTGCTGGTCTTAGAAACCATCCTCATACTGTGCAGACTATCAGCACTCGAACCAAGAAATTTGGGAAGTCGTTTCTGAGCAAGACCACTAAGCTCTGGAATTCAGTGCCGGTTCATGTGTTTCCTATTTCCTATGATCCCGGGTCTTTTAAGCGGGGCGTGAAACGGCATTTTAGCAGGCCGTCATGAGTGGATGCGCTTTATACCGTGCTTATTTCACGTTATAAAGCGCTTTCATTTTTATTTGGACTGTATCGACTGCTTACCATCAGGCAGAGTGTAGTCATTATGATGTGTCACATTAAAAAAAAATACAGGATTTGTACGGAAACCTCGGTGCGCGAGCCCGACTCGCAGTTGGCCGGCAAAAAAAAAAACATGAAAGTGCCCGGTAAGCGGCAATAAGCTCGCCATCTATTACGTAGGACTAGCAATATAACAGGCAAAATGTGGGCGTGTATTCTGCCTCTGCCTACCCCTTAGGTGAAACAGGCGTGATATTATGTGCGTAAAAATAAGTTTCTTTTTTTTTTATTTTGTTGTTACGTTATTTAGTTTCTTAATTATTATTACTATGGAGTATATTCCAAGTAGTTTGACGTAATAGAATGAAGACAAAAGCCCCTAAATAATATTAAGATTTAAAAAAAAAACATTCGTCGTTTGTAGTTCATCAGCTCGTATATCTTACTAGTGGCTTCGCGTGAAATTATATCGCGCATCTTTGCACTTTAATTAGTCAATAGGGCAGTTATGGTACTGCTGAACTAAGGGCTCCAATGCAGTGTTGCCATATGTTTATTTTAACAAGTCGACATAAAAAAAAATTATAGAAAAAAGCGGAAAATTTTCGTCAAAAGCAGGTCATAGTAAAAAAGTATATAATCAGAGGATCTACTACAAA
This sequence comes from Musotima nitidalis, assembly GCA_949126915.1. NCBI lineage: Eukaryota > Metazoa > Arthropoda > Insecta > Lepidoptera > Crambidae > Musotima > Musotima nitidalis. Next base: position 8,011,969 of record OX421442.1, on the reverse strand, counting down.
AAACGTACACAATAATCGGAAGACGTCCGTTTCGTGTGTCGTTAGCAACAGAGTCTAAAATAGTAAACCAATGTATCTACGAATCGCGTCTGAATCATAATAATAAATAAAAATTAAATATTCTCTTACAATCACACCAGTTATTTAGTTCCAAGATAAGTATCACTAAGAACTTGTGTTATAAATACTAAAGAACGTATAAAAATACTTCAATTCTTTTTTTTTTGTAAAAACATATTTAATATAATACATAGGAAAACACCCAGGCCAGAAATAATATTTATGTTCATGCACATAAAGATTTGTCTTGTGTGGGAATCGAACCCACGACCTCTGGAGTGAAGTGCAGGTATACTGCAGGTATAACTACACGCCATATCGGCCGTCAAAGTTCATCATGATATAGTTTTTGGAGTAAGATGAAAGGCTCAGATGTTATTAATAATCCTCTCTTTATTTGAGACGCACGGTCAACTCGAGTCCTTAAAAAGCGGGACTGACCCTAATCTGATTAATTTTCAGTTAAAAATCGAGACGTATGACAACGCTTTTTTTTTTACGTATGGCAACGCTGCTCCAATGAGCGCCAACCGTCACTGTCCTCTGTAGAACGCATAACGAACTAACATAATGTCGCACATATAATTCTTAAAAGACGTAAATGTCATTTACTCAGTTTTACAGTTGAACAGTATAGATTTTGTTTGTCATAATTATAACATGAAGCGCTCGTAGCTCTGCGGTTCTCGGTGGTCGGATACGATCACCAAAGTACAGCAAAGGTTAGAGGGCAGTCCTTGGATGGGTGACCGTTTGTGTGGATTTTGGTATCGAGCGCTTCCGTGCTTCGGAAGGCACGTTAAGCCGTTGGTCCCAGTTATCACTAAAAGTTGTAGTCGTAGATAGGGAAACATAATAAACTAGCAAATATCTGCCATTTAAAGTATTGTACTGTCCGAGAAGCTAAAAAACTTGTCTCTAATACCCTAATGAAGTGGACTTATATTGAAACAGAACGTATGTTAAAAATTAACAAATGAGCTTTTGCACTCGTTCATGTACTTACAAACACTTTTACACACTCACACACACATACACACACACATACACATACACACACACACACACACACACACACACACACACACACACACATTATAATTCTTATTTTTGTATTTTTCAAATAATGTAATTAAGTAGAATACCTTACTTGTATTCCGTTTCGGCAATAAATGTTATGTTCATCGTATATTTTCCCCACAGGACAGGCTAAGCCTAGTGTGGGGACTAGCAATTGTACATTGTTAAATTGTTAAAATGGAAATAAAAATAAATTTGAATTTGAATTTGAATTTGACATCATACTATAGTGAAACCAGCTGTCAGCCTATTAGAAGGCACTGACTTCCTAATAACGACTGCCATAGATGTTAATGACAGCCGGGACCAACGGTTTAACGTGCTTTCCGAGGCACGAAGCAAGGCATAACTACGTAGTCATAGGTGCGCCACCGGGGTTTGAACCCGAGACTCTCTGAATTTAAAGGCAAGGGGTCTTGCCATTAGACGATTTTACAATCAATAACATACAGCTATCTGACGACCGATATGGAGTACCGTGCACTTCGCTCCTGAGTTCGATTCCCACGCAGGACAAATCTCTGTGGGTAAGAATAGTAATTGTTCAGTCCTATGCAAATTAAGTATAAGTATAAGAATAAAAAAAGTATTTAAATCAGTTTTAATTTACTATTTAGTATCCATGACACAAGTTCTTAATGATACTTTTGACCATCAATGGTGGGGAATATACCTGCACTTCTAAGACCGTGGGTTCAATTCCCACACAGGACAAATCTTACTGTGCATGAACATGGATATTTGTTCTGGTCTGGGAGTTTTTCTACGTATTTAAAAAAAAAAATTGTTAGTCCGTTAAGTAGTATTCATAACACAAGTTCTTTATTTATTTATTTATTTATTGGATTACCAACATAAGACACAGCATTAATTACAATAAAAATTACAAAAATATACATTAAACAACTAACTGTTCTTATAATTATAGGTAAACACATCTTGCATACTTATTCTTAATGATACTTATCTTGGAACTGAATAATTGGTGTAATTGTCAGAAAATATTTATTTATTTATCAAATAAACAGTTGTACTGCACAGAATACCCTTTATCCAACGTACATAGTAAGTTAAGTTATGCGAACTCTCAAAAACTTTAAAAGCAACCCAACTGTAGCCAAGTGCATTATTGATTTTTCATTTGCATGTCAGCTGAGACAGATATATAGATTCCTACGAAGTGTGAGCGGGACGGAGAATTTATTAATAGGGGAAAATAAAATCAACAGTTGCCCTTTGTAGAAATGTGACTGATATTAAGATGCTGCCAGCTGTGTCGCCACTGTCTACGTGAGCTGTCACTTTGTATATGAGAAACGTTTAGTTCGTAATTTGTCCGTTGTTTTTTTGAATTTTGGCGTGTTATTTATTATAAGGGCGAGATTTGTAGGTCCAAAGAGATCGTTCTTTCTGTTTTTTTTTAGTATGAAATCACTCGATTAAAATATTTGCCTGTGTCAAGTATTTTGATAATTCAGGTTGTTTGCAACAATAAAATTAATTGAAATTTTATTTAGACATAAAAATTTAAAATTATTTAAAAATAAGTTAAAATATAATATGCCTAAAAAGGACTCCACTCAGCATGTGCTTGCAGTTGAGGACCACAACAGCGCTAGTCTTCCGTGGAGACCTAATAACTTTCGTGTGCAACAGTCACACCAAAAGGCAGAAACTTAACAATAACAAAATGTGCAGCGTTATGTCCTTTATTCACTGTTAAAGTTAAGTAAAAGTCTACCCAAGTAAAGTAATTAAGACTTTACTAGGGGCTTTATAAAGCGCTCGTAGCCCTGCGGTACTCGGTGGTTGGAAATGATCACCGAAGTACAGCAGAGTTTACAGAGGTCAGTCCTTGGATGGGTGACCGTTTGTTTGGCATTTGATATCGAGCGCTTCCGTGCTTCGGAAGGCACGTTAAGCCGTTGGTCCCGGTTATCACTAAATGTGATAGTCATCAAGCCATGTTAGAGGCCTAATGGGCGGCTTGATAAATTCTAACAGCAGGACGCCATACACCTGCCTCCGTCAATCCGCACTGGGTCAGCGTGGTGGAGTATGACCCAATACCCTCACACCTTGGTATGTGTGAGGAGGCTCGTGCTCAGTAGTGGGACGTTAATGGGCTGAGATGATGAGGGGCTTTATGGAGTTTTGAATTATTTGAAGAAAAATCACAATTCACTGTACTTTTCTACACTTGTGTACGTTGTCTAAGAAATTATGGCTAAAAATCAAAATAAAAATTAAATTTAACTTTTTTTCGAAAAATAATACTGCCGCGATGTGTCTTTTCGCGTTGGCGCCAAAACCAGATCCAATTATATATCCAATCTGATGAAAGTACTTTATGGTAATTTAGTACAAATTTAAAAAAAAACAAAGAATTTTTATTAATTGTAAAATTTTATGATTTTGTATTTTTAGTCATACGTAATAGGTGGCCAGCCTATTGCCGCTTAGCGGGTACTGATATGTTCGCCAGAGCCTCGTTCGTTGATCGGCAGGTGCACCACTTGCAGGTGAGGTTGGCTTGGGCAGCTAAGAAGTTGGTAGGAACCCTACACCAGGGTTGGTGTTCATTTAATTGAATATTTGTAATGGTATGGGATTTCTCTATTTTAATACAAGTAAGATTTTTTTACAATAATATTTAATTGTGTGAAATATATTTTTGTAAAATTCCAATCTCTAGTATTTATAGTTCCACGGGCAGCCCAAGCTTACTTTTAAAGGCCTTCACATAGGTCAGTCCTTGGATGGGTGACCGTTTGTATAGCATTTGATATCGAGCGCTTCCGTGCTTCGGAAGGCATGTTAAGCTGTTGGTACTGGTTATCACTAAATGTGGTAGTCATGTTAGACGTCTCATAATTATCAACATCCGAGCGGTTTCCCGGTTGCCAGGGTTCCGTCATAGACCTTGGGATAGTGGTAGTAAGTGATAGGAAACGAGCGTTGAAGGGAACCAGGAGAGGCGAATATGGGGCGTAGAAAAAATGTAGAAAAAATTAAAAAAAGCGAAAAATTTATTACATAAATAAAAATACGTACTTGGTGTATATTTGAAAAAACATCTATTACAAAGAAAAACCCCCAGACCAAGATGTTCCTATCCATGTTCATGCATAAAAATACTTATACTGCCAGGGAATCGAACTCACGACCATACTGGGGCCATTGCTCTTCCTAATATAAATAAATGAACTACCAAAAACTGTAGAACATAAAAAGGTACTTTTTGCAGACGATAGTACAGCTGTTATAAAACGTAATGTAGAAAATGATTATGAAGACGATATAAATAATTCTTATTCTGAAATTGTAAATTGGCTAAATAATAATAATCTTGTAATTAATTTAAATAAAACTAAATTAATGCACTTTTATCAACGGCTTAATAGACCACAAGTAAATAATAGGTTGGGGAAAAAGTCTTTTCGTATTTTTGTATGAAAAGTCAAGACATTTTTTTCAAAGTTTATTTACATTTATTTACAATATATATGTACCGTTTTGTTGAATAACTTTCTGCCATTTTGTGGGCAGAGACATTATCCCGTTACTGTAGAAACTTTGGGACTTCTGATCAAAAAAACGGGACAAATAGTTTTGGCAGTCCTCTCTTGAGGTCAACCTTACAGAACCTAAAGAATTCTGCAGAGACCGAAACAGGTGAAAATCTGAAGGCGCAAGGTCAGGGCTATATGGTGGATGCACTAGGACCTCCCAGTCGAACTCTCTTAATTTTTGCTGAGTGGCTAAAGATGTGTGTGGTCTAGCGTTATCGTGATGAAAGACCACACCCTTCCTGTTGATCAATTCCGGCCGTTTTCTCTCGACTGCTTCCTTTAATCTCATCAGTTGCTGGCAGTAAAGATCAGAATCGATGGTTTTGCCGGGCGGTAAAAGCTCATAATACACAATGCCCTTCCAATCCCACCATACACACAGCATCACCTTATTTCGTATTAGGCCAGGTTTGGCCACAGTCTGTGAAGCCTGGCCAACTTTCGACCACGACCTTTTTCGCACGTTCTTGTCGTACGTGATCCACTTTTCATCGCCAGTTATCAATCTCTTCAAAAACGGCTCGGTTTCATTACGTCTCAATAATGAATCGCAAATGAGTACACGGTTCATTAAGTTTCTTTGAGTGAGCTCGTGTGGCACCCAAATATCGAGCTTTTTTGTATAACCAGCTTTCTTCAAATGGGTCAAAACTGTTTTGTGGTCAATTCCCAGTTCTTCAGCTACATCGTAACTACTAATATGCCGATCTTGCTCCACTCTTTCAAAAATGGCGTCCATTTTATTCGTAACAGGGCGACCAGAGCGAGGTGCATCTTTAACATCAAAATTTCCGGACTGAAAACGTTTGAACCAAATTTGTGCTACTCTTACTGACACTGCATCAGGTCCATAAACATCACAAATTTTTTTCACTGCTTGAGTTGCATTTTTGCCTTTTTTATAATAAAATTTTAAAATGTATCGAATTTCTTCATTAGATTCACTCATTTTAACGGAGAGAAAAACAAATGAAAAATAGCGGGAAACAACTTTTTTTTATTTTTTTCTTTTCTTTATAATGGAACCTTTTTAATGTTACCAAAACCAGCCAGACACAAATAGTACAGTCAAAAATTTTTTATAATAAGTTTATACCTACGTTATGCGAAAAGACTTTTTCCCCGACCTAATATAATGTATAATAATTGTCCCATTGAAGAATGTACTAACTTTAAGTTCTTAGGTATAACAATAGATAGTCAACTTACCTGGAAACCTCATTTGCAGGAAATATGTAAGCGACTAAATAAATCTGCTTATGCTCTGTTCCAATTATCGCAAAAAGTAAATATGGAAACACTAGTTACAGCATACCATGGATTAGTAGGTTCAGTATTGCGGTATGGTGTAATTTTTTGGGGAAATTCGACAGATAAAGAGGTTGTATTTAAAATGCAAAAAAGGTGTATACGATCAATGTGTAATTTAAAAACTACAGATAGCTGTGTTCCCTACCTTAAAAAATTTAAAATACTACCTTTACCCTCTCTATATATACTAGAAACTGCTCTTTTTGTAAAAACTAATCCACATCTGTTTCAAAAACTTTCCCCCACTAGAAAAATTCCAACACGTACACAATATAAGAACCGATTATGTAATATGTAATACTGCTTTAGTAAAAAAAAGTTTCTTTGGCACTGCTTCACAAATTTACAACAAAATACCTAATGTAATAAAAAGCATGACCTTGCATGAATTAAAAAAATCTTTAATTAAAATACTACTTGAAAAATGTTATTACCAAGTAGATGAGTTCTTAGATGATAAGACTTTACTGTAATTTTAATTATAATACATTATTAGTCTAATATTCTTTGTTAATGTTTATATGTCTCAACGACAAAACATAGCGCACATATTTAGTATGCAAAACCTTAATGTAAAATACCTATGTTTAACAAATCAATAAATTATATTCTATTTTATTCTAAATTCTATTCTATTCTAGAGCGAAGTATGGATATGTCGATCTCCGCGCCATATATCGACGGCTTTGTTAAAAGCGATTTAGAAGTGAAAACGTAACTTAACTGACCGACAGATAAAAAAGTACTTTCACATATTTTGTAAAAATTAGAACAATACCCTTTTAAACAGCTGAATAAGATCGTACTCTCTCCTTAAATTTAGAAAGAACGAAAAAAACAAAACGTCAAAACCCGCTGTCAATCAATACGTCATTCGCGTTCAAATTTGGAATTTGTAAATACCAGAGATAATACGCCGCCACATAAGGTGGTTCGCGCGAGAATTTTCACTTGCACCGACTATATCTATGTACTAGTAGCTTGTAATAATTATGTGTATGTGTGAGTGCGCGCTCGTAGATGAGGCGCGTTCGAACGGGCGAGTGGCCTGGACTGGTTGCAATTATTTATTTGTTTGGCAAGTTCACTTGAGCGAGTAAAAGATGTAGGTGCTGTGATTTGAATTAATGGTGTTAATATTGTATTTGTTTTATATATTTGGAACTTTGAAACATACTTCACACTTTTTGATATATTCCGGTTAGTAATTTTGGTATTTTTTTCTAATAAAATAGTTAATTGACATGATACATTACTTAAAACATAACGCATGTTTTAATCAATTTAAATCTATGATTGTGATAATAATAATCACCACCCCACGTTTTACATAATTTTTATATTAAAAAAAGCTTGGCTCTGATATAAATATTTGCTGGCTATTATGAAACTGCTTGTATTTAATGTGTCATCAAAATTAATCCCCTATGAGATATTCAATCAGTATTTTTGATGACATTATTAGAGGATCAGTTTATTACGTTCCTTATGAAGCTAATTTTTTGAGAGATTGAGGAGAATACTAAACCTAAACCAGTTTAATACTAGGAACTATTGCCATGTCTAGGATTATTCCGCTAAACACTATATGTTAAGCGAACGGATTAGAGCACAAGAGGTATCGAGTCCTTCTTGCTAACTTGGCGGCCAGGCTGGTGTATCAATGAATTTAACAAAATTTGATTTCAGTCATTACTTTTATATCATATTTTATTTAAATTAAGTGTTAATGCTTTTTGGTTTTGACACTATAAATCTCGGCTTTGATATCAGTTATGACTGTTTTTATGCCCATGTATCTTAGATCTACTGATGAATAGCTCATGAATCTTCTTACTATATTGTTTTATTGTAAAGATGGAGATCCTATCTTAAAGATCTTTGTTTTTGTGGTTTCTAGTATACTATATTATATTACCTTACCTTACCCTGTCATATTATATTTTTTATCAATAACTGGAATAACTGTTTGTAATCTTATGTGCGCCTACTCTACATTTGTCTTTAGTAATTGCAGTAAAGTCCAATTATTAAAGTCCAAATATACTACAGCCATTTCAGTATAATTTTCATGAATAAAATTAGCGTTGCTAGATGTATTACTTTTCACAAATTGCTAGTAAATAAATATTATCCCACCAAAAAACATTGTCATGTCAATTGTTGCCAAGACGAGATCATATGACTCACAATGTCAAATAGTAATTAGGTCTCACGTAGAGCCAACCTCTATAAGGCCGATCTCTACAGACTCTACACCTTATAGACAATATATTATTACATAGGCTTAAGGGAAAAATGTATTTACTGCTCAATACTTTTCTGTTAGATATTAGTTTTTACAGTAACGAAATGATATTTTTTTGTTCGAATAACTCATTACTATCTCGGGGCAAGGCAGTGCCCCCACCAAGTCGAGCAAAAAGCGGCACGGCCATACCATCCTTTTCTCGAAGCAATTCAGGCCCTTTTCGATCCCCTGTAACTTCGTTGTGGATACAACTAGAAGACTGAATTTTCAGTAACCATACAGGCATTGTAAAGACACGGTATATTTCAAATTTAATTTGAACCAGTAGCTTAAGAATTATAACGGGTCAAAATTTCTTAATTTTGTCACTCACTGACTGACACACCGATCATCAAAATTCTAAGGCACTTCTAGAAGACCTAGAAGCTTCAAATTTGGAATATAAGTAGTGTTTGGTGCATGAATCAAGGGACATCTAAAATATTTGGGGGCACGGTAGTGCCCCCGCCCAGTCGAGTAAAATTTTTCAATTTCGGTCCAGTTTTCTAGATATCTAAAACGAGAGAGAGACAGGGAGTGGGCTCTTAGAAAAACTGTAGCTGAAGCTCAAGAAGTAGTACCGGAAAAGAGAAAACGGAAGGCTACCTACAAAAATAAGAAAACTTAATAAGTCAGAGAGATTAAATTAAGAAAACACGTGTAAACTAAATAATTTAATTTACACGTGTTTTCATGCGATGGCCGAGTTAATATATTAATATACAACATTTAAGATTTTTAATGCTGTTAATTATCACGTAACAAGTTAAGACAGAAAGTCGCTTAAGTAGAGGCTGAATTAATTAATAACCGACTTGGTATTACATGAATCTCACAACTTTTTACCGTAGAACAACTGAGTTGCGAGACTTGGTTTTTTTGACAAGTATTGTTTTTGATGGGATCTATATTATAAAAATCTACGTTCCCCCTTTTTTTGCTTAGTTTTAAAAAAAATGTAATTGTCTTTTTGTAGTTATTTTTTTTATGTAATTCAAAATGCTTTCCTGATTTAAAATAGTAATGTTAAGTTCTGTGGTTTAAATATTTTCTGCGGTCCACTTAATAAAATTTCTAAAAAAAATAAACTCCGCTAGCAAGCGAGTAGTAAACGACGCTAGAACGCGCGCAAAACTGCTGATAGCCCCTTATCTCATCTACTACTACGTCAACAGACGCGCTCTGTCTCTTTCCAGCGCTCTATTAGCGTATCACGCCTTCTCACCCTCTTATTCGAACCTCTCGCTCATTCAGTAGAAGTGCAACGTCGCATTCTCTCGCTCGCACCGGTCGGTCTCTCCGTCTCCCATAATGAATTAAATCAACAAGCTTCGCTCCCTCTCGATAGAGATGATCAGCGTTCCATATTTGAATTTATTTTGAATTGGGGAAAACATTTTTGTACATTGTTTTATCTAAAAAGACGAATAATACTTTTTTTGCATATAGTATAGTTTCGATGAATTAGTATTCTATATTTAAAATTAATAATGAAGCAAAAGGTGATGTCTTTAGAAATCAGATAATTCTCCGTCTTTCGTCCCCCCAGTGCGAATTAGCGGAGGCAGTTGTGTGGCTTTTTTTCAAGCCACCCAACAGAGCCACTTACTTGGCTTAACGTCTACCACATACAGTAATAACCGAGACCAACAGCTTAACGTAGAGAACGAAAACTCTCCATATTAAATGCCACACAAACGGTCACTTATCTTTTAATTTTTTTTAATTTAGTTTTTTTTTTGTATTTTATGTACGTATGGTGTGTAACAGAGTGCAGCGTTTTCGTCATTTAGTCACAGTTGAATTCAAATCAAGGAAAGACAGAGGCTTTACTTAGAGCTTCTATCGAATTTTGGAATCGACACGGAAAACAACAAATTCCATTTTCCTACATTTGTGTACGTTAAAAATCCACTACATTTAAACTTTATCATATCCTAGCATTATCCCGGTTGCCCTAGACTTCTTAGGGCCCACGGACTGGGGGCCTACCGCCGAGTTCGATGGCAATCGATTATAAGGCAAAATGGATTTCGAATTGATTCTGTCGTACCGCCGAACTCATGGAAATCGAAACAAAATGGCGTTCTCCATTTACCTATTGGTCTGTCACGGACTGAAGGTCATGAATGAGAGGTGGCTGTCGGCAGATTCCCTGGCACGGATTAATAAAACGTAAACAAAGTTTGATCTAGATGGATTACCGGTAATCCATCGAATTCGGCGGCAGGTCACGTAGGCCTGCAAGTGTTAAACCTGCCGATTAAAGGTCGTGGTTCTGACAAAGATACAAGTACCCGGTAAGCGGCAATAGCCTCCGTCCGGGATTCCGCGATTTTGTCCTAGTTTGTAAGTGTCCGCGAGAATACACTGACCCTTTTGTTGTCAGAGAAAAACCATTTATTTAAATTTATTGCTTATTTTTAGAGATCACTCACTACTCCAATGCGATCGTATATTTTTGCATACCACTTGTCATACTATCATCATAATATATTATATCGAGGGTTCCGTGCTCAAACCCGATAAGTGACAACATCAGATACATAATTTCTGCCGCTTTTTCTTGTGATATTATCAAATAAGTCGATTTCAGAAAAGAAGACTGAAAACTGAGGACTTCATAATCCAATAAGTAAACCTTTTAAGTTTAATTTTTTTATTTAACCGATAAATTCTTTTAAGTACTGCTTTAAGCCCAAAAACGCAAATTTTGTCACTTATCGGGTTTGAGCACGGAACCCTCGATATATTGTGATGGAATTAGGTGATACTCAATTGACGAAACACGCGGATTGATTCATAGTTAATGAAATAAATTATCTCCTATGTATCTATTGACTCCTGGTATTCTGACTGATTTGACTATATCTCATGGCCCACTGGTGGGCTTAGATCTCCTCTCTCAAACCTTATTTTTAAAGATAAGCGATGTATTCATACAAATATTAGTTAAAAAATTATTTCATAATAACCCGAATCTAGAATGTATACCCTATATGTATAGGGATATACTCATAGGGATCCTACCAAGACCTAAGGAGCCCAAGCCAACCTCACCTGCATGTGGTGCACCTGCTGATCAACGGACGAGGCTCTAGTGAATGTGCCCGGTAAGCGGCAATAGGCTCGCCACCTATTACGTGGGACTAACCATATCATTACGGAAGTGTGGACGTATAATATGCCTCTGCCGCTGTAGCAGGAAACAGGAATGAATGTATGTACGAATCTAGAAAACAATTATTAATTATAACGATGTTTGTTTTCTTGTTCCAAAAATTGTTTTTAAAATGGTATAAAACTATCTATATCGCCCAAATATCTGGGATTTTTGCCTACCCCTATATAATATGTCTTTGCCTTAATAGGCGTAATTGTATGTATTTAGAAAGCCAGTCATTTAAATATGTCATCGCTGTGACAGGTGAGGGGGCAGTCAATACTCTAGCATTATCCTAAGAATCTTGCTACTCAAGCGGACCGTCAAATTGTCGCTTACGGCACACACCTAGCGCGGCTTTCACTACCTTTCTCTTGTACAAAAGAACCCGAGACACAAGAATGGTATGCAAAAATATACGATTGCATTAGAATGCAATCGTATATTTTTGCATACCACTTTTCATAATATCATCATATTTTACGTTCAACTAAGAGCACGGGCCTCCTTTGACGAAATAAGGTCATACTCAATACGCATATTGACCTCTTTAGTAATAAAATGAGTCATCTCCTACATATCTATTAACTCCTGGTATCCTGATTGATTTGACTACATCTCATGACATTTTTGTACCTTGTAAAAGGTGAAAATTCTGTAAACAACATCTAATTATTCTATTCTATGGCCCACTGGCGGGCTCGGATCTCTCACAAACCAATTGTAAGAGGGTTTCATGTCAAACTCCACGCGGACTGACTGTTTAGTAATGAGGCATCTCCTGTGTATCTATTGAGTCCTGGTATCTTGATTGACTCGACTACATCTCATGGCCCATGCTTTGGCTTGGACACCAATTATTTAGTTCTAAAATAAGTATCATTAAGAACTTGTGTTATGGACACTAATTAACAGATAAACTTTTATACATACTTTTTTATATGTAAATAATACGGGTGTACAGGGATCCTACCAAGACCTAAGAAGCACAAGCCAACCTCACCTGCAAATGGTGCACCTGCCGATCAACAGACGAGGCTCTGGCGAACATAACTTTGCCCGTAAAGCGGCAATAGGCTCGCCACTTATTAGGTGGGACTAACTATATATAATTGGGTAAATGTAGGCGTATAATATGCCTCTGCCTACCCCTTCGGGGAAACAGGCGTGAATGTATGTATGTAAATAATACTTAATAAGCATAGAAAACACCCAAACAGAACAAATATTCATGTTCATGCACACAGATTTGTCCTGTGTGTAAAGCGAACCCACGACCTCATGAGCGGAATGCAGGTTTATTGACATCTACGCCATATCGGTCGTCACTTTATCTAATGCTAGCCCACTGCTGAGCTCGGATCTCCTCTCACGAACTAAAGGATTTAGTCAAAATCATCACGTGGACTCAGTGCGGATTAGCAGAGGTAGCCTGGCATAAGAATTCTGCAAGCTGCCCAATAAATAATTGATCCCCCATTGCCAACTTTGAAAACTGTAGTTATAAACTTATAAAGCAATTTCTTCAAAAGGGTTATTATGCTGTTAATGATTACTTATCGGAGAAACAAGCTTGGGCTTAACATTTTCAACTTGTGTGTAAATTAGAATAAAAAGTCAACCAGATCATTGTCGTGACCATCCGCTATTGTACAAATTCAGCTCAGTTTCACATTACTTGACTGTGATGAAAGGTTCCCTTAGTGCTACTTTATTGGTTACGCCATCTGAGCACCCTTTCGATATCTTTAAATATTCACTGTGTGTGTTCCGTGTTGTTATATTTGATTGATAATTTAAAAGAGCATAGCCTGTGAGTTTCTTGTCAGTTCTTCTCATAGAGAGGGGGCTCGGAACTGACACTTAGATTCACTTACACTTAATTTTTATTTATTTGCATGTAAGTGAATCTAAGCTTCGTGATTTCATTGTAGTATTTTTTTGACGTTTTTAAGTGCTTTGTAATAGTGAAATAAAGAACTTTTTACTTTACTTTAATAGGGCCTTTAATGGCTTAACGACTACCACACATAGTAATTACCAGGACCCACGGTGTAACCTTACCTTACGAAGCTTTAAAGCACATTGATAATACATGCCAGACAAAAAATCCCAGGTCACCTATCCAAGGACTGACTTTTGTAAATTCTGCTTTACTTCATTTACTGATTCTTAGCACCACAAGGCTACCAGCGCTTGTTTTTGGATACTACTTGATACTAGGCTATACATAAATTATGACACATGTTATCAATATTAACTCGAGACGCCAAGAATCGCCACTTGACCGTCTCCGTCCTGTCAAACCTGATTTTCGTCTATTGTAAACCGCCCAATGTGATTGACCTAACGCAAAAACCTGTTTTTTGCTATTAATCACTCTGACATAATCTAGTCGTGTAATATATCCGAAGTTGCCGCGGTGTCGCCGGCCGAGCATCCCCGAGAGCGCCCGACGACGGCCGAGCGTTTGACAGCTCGTCACTCGTCCGTCACAACGCGGCACACTTTCCGTTATATACTGGATTGTATTACATAGGTGCAGTATACGCTGTCGCGCCGGCTATCCTAGCGTTCTCTTTTCGAACATTACGCGGTTTGCAGTTTCAAAATACGGTATCGGTCGATCGCGGGACGCGTATACGTGCATTTTTTGCTGTATATCGATTCGCAACGTTTACCAACCGATTGGGTTTATATTTTTACGCGCACTCGCTTGTTCGGCGGTTGTCGCGCGGTGCACTTGCCGTGATGCGCCCGGGTTTTAACGAAAGGTGTTAAGTCTCGGGAGTTTTCTGAGTCGTATTTCAGCGCACGTGCCGGTGCTGTTTACGTGTTACATTGTGCTGTGTTTAACTAAGTGCGGAGTCATTGACTCGGCGCCGTGACACACATTCCGAACTGAACGCTTTAGTCCTCGGCTGCTTGCTGTTTTTTTTCTATACATCACTTCACTCCATACCGGCGCGTCTAGCTGTTCATTGTCTAATTTATCTCTTTACAACCTCGCATTGTCTGATAATTGTTTTCGGCTCGGTAGTGTGCTCGGGGGGCTAAAATCTGTTATCAAAGATTGTGATGGTATGCGTTATCTCGTGGCGGATCTTCGTGAGTTTACCTGTCCGTGTAGTTGCTATTGTGTTCTTTCTGTTGAATTTATTGTGCGGTTACAGTTTTGCACAAGTGACATTTGACCTCGGTGTGTCGGAGTGTCATCATTTTGCGTCACAAAAAAGTTTGAAATTAGTTTATGGCTTCGTAATTAAGGAAAAGTGCTTTTTATTTTACAAAACAAATGTTTGTTTTTGTTGTAAATTTGAATGAGGACAACTATAGTGCAGTCTGATTATGTTGTTTTTGCAAATAATCAACTTTTAAGATATATTGAAGTGTACATTTATTTTAAAATAGCGTTCTTTAAATTTTATGTTTGGTAAATAAACTTTAGACAACAAAAAGAGGAATATCAAAAAGTATATTACTTACTTATCAATAAAACAACTCTTTAAATAATTACGTGCAATATACGGAGAAAAAAAAGCATTGGTTCTTTTAGAGAACAATACAAATAATAATAAAAGCATTATTTAAATAATTTTGTACATGGGTTTTATCGATAAAATTTGTTAAACCCCCGTCACTAAGACCCGTTTTATAAATTGCGAACTACAACAGGCTACATACCTAACTCGTACGTACGAAGTAGGTACTTTGATGTAGCGTATATAAATATCGCCTAGTACTTAAATCCGTCAGTATCTATCCTGTACATACTTCGACAAAAATTTCAAAATTCGAATACTAATAAAAACAAATGATGTACAAGGAAATTTTCATGGACTTTCCTAGAGTTATTTTTAGTTTGATTTGTAAAACGAGCAAACGTCGTAGTTCACCTACATACGGGCTTCGTAGCTCACGGAATGTACATATAATGTACATCTTGCACTATGTAAACGTATGTACGACATAACAATATAAGCGGCGTGCCGGTGTGTGCGTGCCGGAGTAATGAGCGCTCTATGTGCTAAGAAACAGTAAAAAGTATGGCGCGAACGCACCGAGCGGCAACGTCGCGTGCGTTCCGAGGCCTTGCCGCAGTGAAAACAATACTCATTTTTATTATTTTGTATACCTAGTTTATTTGTCCTTTGTTTAAATTAATGCTATGTTTATTTTTGCACAGATAACTTTAAATGTTTAAGCTATTTTTAATTTCATAACCGAAATGTTTTTGTTGATATTACTGTTATCGCTATCGTCCTTATCAGTTAACGAAATACAAAATGTGTGCCAAGCAAGTCTGCCAAATGACAGTTCACACAAACTCCGAAAAGTATGACAATAGCTTTTCAAACAAGTTACAAAACATTTTTATCTGTACCAAAACAGTAAAATATTACCTGCCTACGAACTTATCCGGTCTACCGAATACATTCCACGAGGACCAAAAATCGATATATCAATAATAAAAAACAAACAAAGCATCGAAAATAGCCAGTGGTTGAAAAAAATTGTAACCGATGTTGACCTTTCGGAGCTCGCGTCGTTACTAGCGGCCAGCTGACGCGACGTTGCCAACCCGACCTCTGCTCAATCGTATCTAAGTGCTTATCGCTTCTAAGCCATAGGCGTAAAGGTGACAATTGCGTGCGGTTGTCAAGTATATAATGGATTTAGGACGTTCGTTCACGGTACGATGACACTTCCCGCGCGAAAAATTCGAAATGCTTTTTATCAGTCACGCTTTGCGCTGCCTAGCTGGCGTACGATTTGTGTTCATGATTCATTGTGCCGGATTAAATATTTTATTTGTTTCAATCACAATAAATTATTTATTGTTTTGTGACTTTTCTCAGTGTAAACTATAAAAAAGTAAAATAAATTGTGAAAAATACCAAAGTGCCCAAAGATATCAAATTATTTATTATATTTAAATTATTAAAACAAAAGTGAAAAACTTGTGCTATACAAACAATTTATAAAAAACAACAGTGTAAAAAAAAAGAAAGGGAAAAAAGTACCAGGCGAACATAAGACCGCAAGAGTTATTTAAAAGCGAGATGAAGAGGTGACAAAGTGGCCTACATGCCGGTGGCGCTGGGCTCGCTCGGCGGCGAGGGCGAGTACCACCATCTCTCGCCGCATCCGTCACACCCTCAACACTTGCAGTACCATGAGTACGCGCCGCCGCCGCCGCCGCTATACCACCCGATACCAGACCCTTACTTCAGGTAAACTTTTTGAGAGTTATGGTTTCCTAGTAGATAGTCTCTGATTACACGTCGAACTAACTACACTGAAAACGTGATGACAACACAATCAAGGAGCTAAGTTCGAGGTATATTTAAAAAAAATAACTTAAATTATTCCCGAGTACCCGATAGGGCCGACAGTAGACCCTTACTTCAGGTAAACTTCTTAAAAGTTATGGTTTCCTAGTAAATCCTTACTGTCCTTGGTCTAATTAACCAACAAATATACAACCATTGTAATTCTTCATGACACGTCATGATTACACAAAATTTAAAGAAACTACAAAATCATGAATCAGACCATTCTACGTTTCTATTTAAAAATATATAGGTAAATAAAATTAAAATTAAGGTGTATAGGGCTCCTACCAAGATCTGAGGAGCCCAAGTCAACCTCACCTGCAACTGGTGCACCTGCCGATCAACGGACGAGGCTCTGGCGAAAAGTGTTTGGAAAGTGGCAATAGGCTCGCCACCTATTAAATGGGACCTAGTGTGGGCGTATAGTATGCCTCTGCCTACCCCTTCGGGGAAACAGGCATAATATTATGTATGTATGTATAAATAAAATTACACGAGTACCAGACCCTTATCTCAGGTTAACTTTTTAACAGTCCTATCGAATACGATCATTCGCTCGTAGCTCAGCGGTGCTCAATGTAAAGCAGTGATCACAGGTCAGTCCTTGGATGGGTGATCGTTTGAGTGGCATTAAATATCGAGCGCACGTTTAGCCGTTGGTCTTGGTTCTTACTATTTGTCGTAGTGGTTAAAACATGTTAGAATCCTAATTGGGCTTGAAAAATCATGACAACGAGACGCCAAATCGGAGAGCCCCCAATACGCTCTGGGTTCGCGTGATCGAGAACCCCATTACCCTCTCACCAAGTTTTTATCTATGCTTAGTAGTGGGAATGGGATGAGATGAGTTAATAATTCTATGCCTCCTGTAAAAACAGAAATATGGAGTAGGTACTGAATTGTCTCAGTCCTTGCTCTGTCTGATTAACTAATACCATTGTAACTTTTATCGCGTCTTCGTCGTACTGGCTATAAATAATTTTTTTTTTACAGATAAACATACTTGTTAAAAGTTATGATTTCCTAGTAGACGTTTGGTGGTCAGGTAAAGGTTTCCTTAGTAATTACTTACCTGCCTCTGCCACCACACAGCGTCTGTGTGGTGGAATACCCTAATCCTTCTTACCTTGTTTTCTGGAACGGACCTCCAGCAGTGAATTATCAATGGTCCGAGCTGATAAAATGATTCTTTAAATCATCAGAATGTTTTTCAATTAGTTTTTTTAATAAAAAGTGTAATGGGATCATGTAAAACTCTCAACTCATGAGCTACTCAGCCCCCCCCCACCACGCAAGGTGACCTGTCCAGGGGGGAAGACATAAGAAGCCAAAGTCAACCTCACCTGCAAGTGGTTGACCTGCCTATCAACGGACGAGGCTCTGCTCTGGTGAACATAACAGTGCCCGGTAAGCGGCAATAGGCTCGCCACCTATTACTTGGGACGAATTTTATAGTTGGCGAAATGTGGGCATATAATATGCCTCTGCCTACCCCTTCGGAGAAACAGGCGTGAATGTATGTATGTTTGAAAATAAAACTGTCGCAATGTGTTCTTCAGCATTGGCGCCATAATAATTTTTTCTCGCGTTGGCGCCTAGGATCACAAAGAAATGTATTCAATAAAAAACTGTTTTTTAAAATGACTATAAAATTTTGCTCTATATTGGTTTTTATTTTACTAAGGTTAACTGTAAGAAGTCTATTTTACCACAGGCCATTCTATCCTCATATCCGAGCATTATCCCGGTTGCCCTAGACTTAAGCTTAGGGCCCAGGGTCTGCTCACTGGTTCAAACAGGTTTGACTGAATTTCAGTTATTACGTGGAGCGACTGCCGTTTGACCTCCGCAACCCAGAGAGAAACATCACACTATGGTTAAACCAGCTGTCAGTCTGTTAGAAGGCACTGACTTCCTAAAAACGACTGCCATAGACGTTCATGACAGTCGGGACCAACGGCTTTACGTGCTTTCCGAGGCACGGAGCAAGCGATAATTACGCACATAACTTCAAAAAGTCATAGGTTTGAACCCGAGACTCTCTGAATGGGCAAGGCAAGGGTTCTCGCCACTGGGCTGTCGTCGTCTTAAAGTGTAATGAAAAGAAATAAATTGTTATAATTAATCAGTTGTTTTATGCAGAGTGAAGCCTTATTAGGAGCACATTTTTATCATTTCAAAATTAATAAATATTTTCTGACAATTGCACCAATTATTTAATTCCAATCTATACGTATCATTCAGAGCTTGGTGTTATGGATACTAAATATCGGATAAACACACATAAATACATTTTTTTTAAAATACTTACTTATTATACAAAGAAAACCACCCAGACCAGAACAAATATTCATAAAGATTTGTCCTATGTGGGAATCGAATCCACGACGTCAGGAGCGATACCACGCCATATCGGTCGTCAATAATATTTTTATTAGATTGGTCGTTATTTTTTCATTATCTAGTCGTTTACTTATTTTTTTTGTCAATACATAAATATTATATTATATAGTATAATAATAATTATACTAATAGTGTAACGTTCAATATATTGTACATACATACATTCACGCCTGTTTCCCTGAAGGGGTAGACAGAGGCATATTATACGCCCACACTTCGCCAACTATTAAATTCGTCCCAAGTAATAGGTGGCGAGCCTATTGCCGCTTACCGGGCACTGTTATGTTCACCAGAGCAGAGCCTCGTCCGTTGATAGGCAGGTCAACCACTTGCAGGTGAGGTTGGCTTTGGCTTCTTATGTCTTCCCCCCTGGACAGATCTCCACCTTGCGTGGTGGGGGGGGGCTGAGTACCTAGAAAAGGTAGCGACTCTGGGTGCCTTCAGTACTGACTACCGGGGGAAACTAAGAAGGCCCTGTGGAGGGCGCAGCGGGCGGGCCAGGAGGGTTTTAGGCAGTGGGGGCAGGGGGCCCCTGCTGTCTAACCTTGGCCCCTTCGGGAAGTCAGCCACACACGCTATGATCGCACGGGGAGGTAGGAAAGGCGCGTCCACTGCGCCTCTCTGAGGAGGACCTCCCGGTTTTGATCCGGGGGACGTTGGCCGCAGGCGGGGTGTCAGAAGCTGCAACCCAGGTACTGGCCCCCGCCTCTTTCTCAACAAGCGGCGGGCGTCGTCGGAAGATTGTTAGTGGGTATTACTGCTGGCAGTCGTGTCTGCCGGTGGTGAGTCCCACACCCCCTTTCGATCCCCCTTTGGCCGGAAGGCAGTGTTACCGACGTAAAACAATAAAAAAGGGCTTCTTAGGTCTTGGTAGGATCCCTATACATCCTTTGTAGTGTGTAGGTTTCGAATCGCGCACGTAATTACATCACAGAAACCCCACATTTACATTGTTTTCAATCTAATTTATCTGTCTGGACATCCAAGGTTCTTTTTACTTACTTTATAAACTAACAGCCGCCTGCGAAATTGTTTTACTACAAGTAATTTATTTTTAGGAATCAAATAAAAATAAATACTTTTTGACAGGTACACCAATCACTTAGGTTTAAGATAGGTATCATTAAGAACTTGTGTTATGTATACTAAATGACTTACCCTAAATACCCTAAACAGAAGTATTGTGCTACTTTTGAGCCCTAGCTTATTTTAATGTGGTTTTCCTAGAACTCAACCCAATGAACGATGAACAGATAAATTAAATAAAATAAAAATAAAATTCGTTCATTTCGGACCAAAATCCATAGTGTTAGTAACAATAAATCTTAAAAACTATGTTAGTTATACAATTTTATAATTAAGTACATAACAGGATACCACCATTACACATACCGGTTATATGTAATTGTGGCATCCTTGGTTATGTGAACGCGTGTCCAGTGCTGCATAATAGCACTGTCCACATCAAGCCTATTGGCCACAGTTTTCAGGAAGCTGTTGGAACTGCCACGGACCCGCTGTAACAGCGACGCTATTCTCATTCTGATAATAGCTGAAAAGCTATCAACCCCAGCCGAGGCCAGCATCCCTGAGGCACTACAGTGGCGTCGCAACCCCAACAGCGCCCTGAAGGCATTATTATATTGGGTACGCAGGGTCCTGTATACTCCCTGAGTATAATTCATCCACAGGCCGCACGTGTACAAAGAGTGACAATACGCTTTGAAAAGCGTGATTTTAGCTTGTTTAGAACAGCGTGCAAACCTGCGGGATAGCATATTTGCTCGAACACACAGGGCCCTGCGCTCCCGTTCCATATCCATGTCATCCCTAAACGATTCGGTGACCCAATGCCCCAGGTGCTTAAAGCTAGTAACTTGTGCTATCGGAGTCCCATTGAGCGTTACTGGAGGTACTTCGTAAGACTTATTACCAGCCTTGAACACAAGAAGTACACTTTTAGATGTATTATACCTAAGACCATGAGCCACTGAACAGAACATAGCGAAAGGATAAAATATAATTTCAAAAAAATACGTATAATTTGAGAGAATTCTTCGCGCAGTGGACCGGTTTTTCAAAGGTCGCAGGTTCAATTCCTGCCCGGAAACCCCGGGCGAGTTGAATTTTTCTATTAAGTAATTCGTCTATGTATAATTTAAGAAAGTATAAATTTAGCACTTTTTTAGAAACTCACCTTGGAGTGCTGTTTTTTTTAAACAAAACAAATTTTGTTGTTTATTTCCCGGTACAAACACGAAAAGTTATGTTCCATGATCAATACATAGAAAGTTGACCTTAACTGCTAAAAAATTACGATAATTATTAAAAACTAAATACTTACAACCAAACTACGATTAATGTACCAGGAATTCATAACCATTCAAGAACTTTTGCTGACCTCTCGATTGGCTTTTCAATAATGAGTTTATTGAAACATCAAACTCACTTTGTAAACGACATTTATTACTCGTATAAAGTTTAAAGAATCGGTTATGTTTAGAAACGGTACTGGAGAAGTCCCTCAAATTAAAAGTCGAGCAAACATGCATTTGTCGTCGCCGACTTAAAATAAAATATGATTGTTCTATAAAAATACAAAGTAGGTTTGTTATTTTAATTTCTTAGAACAAGCTACTTTATTGTTATGAGTTCCTGGTACATTTATTTTTAATATCGGTTTAAAACTTTTTTGGTAATATTTTCTGTAATTTGCTCTTCCATATTTTGTTATGGATTCGTTCCTGGCAAATAAATAACCCTAGAGTTATTTGCGTTTTCGTCATTTAGTCTTAGTCTCACACGCTGTTGTCGAAAATAGTATTGCTGCTAATTAAAATTCTACAGTTTTAAGCTTAGTTCCAATTTCGGCCACCGGATCAGTTCAGTTTGTGGCACTGTAGTGGCGACTTTATTACAAGTTCAATGAAGTTTTGAAATTATCAGGGATAGTGCTAATCCGCGAAACTAGCATACGTAAAGTCCGCGTATCTGCAATATATATAAATTTACATAGAAGGGTAAAAAAACTTAACATGTTCCTTATTTCAACTAATTTTGGGCTCATTTTTACACTTTTTATAGTTAGTTATATGTTTTCTAACTTTTGGTATATTTTATTTTCTGAAAGTACATAATTTTGGGCTCTACGACAATTACGCTCATTACTTAAATTAGCAAAATATTTCATATACGCGGTATTGTCTACTGCTAGTTACGCGGATTTGCACTATCCCCGACGATATGTCACTTGCCTACACTTGTGTACGTTGTCTAAAAATCCACTATTTACACATAAAAACTCTTCTTCTTCTTTCTTTTAAATAATGGCTTCGTGCGTCCAGCACATTTAGCCAGTGTCAAGTAAGTGATATATCAATAGTAAAAGAGAAAGATGTGCGACTACACTGAGATCTTACATGGACTCTGAGAGAATTTGAAAAGTGATGTTGCACTGTTTTGTTTTATTTACCAACACTCATGTATGTTCACAAACACTTAACGGTTAATAATCTACCGTTATTACACATTAATGTAAGAAATAGCACAAATTATAGAAAATAAAACAAAACTGTAGACATGACGCTTCACTTTTCCGCCAAGAAGTCACATAAAAACTCTAAGTCACGTATTGATTATTTTTGGGAAATAAAATACGTGTATGCGTTGTTGGCGCCAAAAAAACGAATTGTTTATTAATCTTACTTAAAAGCGCGCACGGCTTGTACATTTAGCCAAACTGTTACAATGATGTCTAATGTTATTTTGTTTTCCTTTTTCCAGGCGGCACGCGCCATACTTCGGCCAGCCAGACTACAGAGTATATGAACTTAATAAACGGTTACAGCAGAGGACAGAGGTTGGTTTAATTTTATATTTATATACATTACATAAAATACACATTGTCACGCCATATTCCCATCCCTACGGGCTAATAATTACATCCTTCCACTTGCTACGACCCTAGTACATACTTTCACTCATACACTTTAAACCTCAATCTTCGTCGATTTAACGTACCTGCGTAATTTACATGCTGGGCCGTCGTTATTTTTAAGATCCTCGGAAACGATTATCGAAGTTAAACTGCGATCATCCTCCTGCGTCACTCCTTGGATGGGTGACCGTTTGTGTGGCATAGCGATGCGTTCCCGTAGGCACGTTAACCCGTTTCAAGTCCCAGTTATCAATATGTGATAGTCTTTGATTCAAGTTCGAGAGGCCCTATTGGGCGGCTTGAGATTTTCTAACAGCAGAATGGAACTCTCCTCTTTGATCCGTGGGAAGAAACTAGTGCTCAGTAGTGGGACGCTAGGCTATGATGACGATGCTAACATCTCTCTCTCTCTCTCTCTCTCTCTCTCTCTCTCTCTTTAGTCGATGTGGGCGTATAATATGCCTAACCCTGGGGAAACATGCGTAATAGATAGATACAATATGTATATTCTTTATTGTAAAAAACAATAACAAAAAAAAAGCCTTACGTGAAAAAGACGAAGTACAAAGTTGGACTTATTTCTATAAGAAAACTCTTCCAGTCAACCTTAACTGAAGTGGGAGAGATAGTTAGCAGGTAAAAATAAGATATAAGATACATATCAGATATATAAACCTACTTATCATACTTTTTATTTATATGTATATAAATAATTCATTCTTTTTTCATCATTCAAGGAATTTTTTGAACAACTATTATAATGACTAGCTCGATAGCATGTGCTTCTTTAAGTTTCAACCATTTCATTTCATCAAAGACGCAATTGAAGGACTGTCCCGGACATCACTTGGCAACTTATTCCACAACTGTGCACCACGGGCAGTGAATGAATTACGGAAGAATTTAGTATTGTGTCACCATCAGCTTAAAGACGTCCACTGCTGATCATAGGCCTCCAGCATTAGCTTCCAATGTGATTGCAGATGGCCTGCATCGAACGTGATCCTGCAACTTTCACTAGGTCCATTGCAGGTGGAAGATTCCCGCTATATTTCCTATCAAGAGGTCTATTCCAGAACCCAACGGCCGTCAGTTCTTCGGGTTATTTGCCTAGCCCACTGCCACTTCAGCTTACTGATTCTTCGAACTACATTCGTTCTTCTACGGATCTCCTGATTTCTGATTCCATATCGCAATTGAATCCCAAACATAGCTCTCCATTGCTCACTGTGCCCTACTTGCAAATATAATTTGTAATTATAAATTACGTAATAATATAATTCATCATCACCATCATCATCTCAGCCCATTAACGTTCCACTACTGAGCACGAGCCTCCTCTCACATACCAAGGTGCGAGGGTATTGGGTCATACTCCACCACGCTGGGGGCCTACCGCCGAGTTCGATGGCAATCGATTATAAGGCAAAATGGATTTCGAATTGATTCTGTCGTACCGCCGAACTCATGGAAATCGAAACAAAATGGCGTTCTCCATTTACCTATTGGTCTGTCACGGACTGAAGGTCATGAATGAGAGGTGGCTGTCGGCAGATTCCCCGGTACGGATTAATGAACGCAAAACAAAGTTTGATCTAGATGGATTACCGGTAATCCATCGAATTTGGCGGTAGGCCCCCTGACCCAGTGCGGATTGGCGGAGGCAGGTGTATGGCGTCCTGCTGTTAGAATTTTTCAAGGCGCCCATTTAGACCTGTAATATGGCTTCACGACTACCAAATTTTGTGATAACATATTATTAATATTGATGTAATTATTTATGTAAATTTGACTATACTTTATGTTGGCCGGCGTGTGGTACCGGCCTAGAATAGTGCCAACCCCTCTTATCTCACGGGGAATGGTAAGAGTCGACGAAGAGAAACCCTACCGGATGATGGGCAGCAGCGTCATCCTGCGTACTGGCTGGAACTGCGATCACCAACCCGCCTGTCCAGCGTGCTGATTATGGACAAACACCCTCAATAGAATGTAATCTATTGGGGAGGCTAATGTTCAGCAGTGGACTTTATTAAGGCTGATATAAGGATGTTCGACTAGGGTATTAACACAGTGTCTTATTTACATTTAGCCTGCGTTAAAAATATAAACACAATTTTTAAGTTAAAAACTTAAAAATTGTGTTTATATTTATTGTATTATTAAAATCATTAATATTTCAAATAACACACTGTATGTTACTTAAAATTAATTTTTCGTTGTAGACTTCTTCACAAACCCTGAAACAAAACAAAAACTAAAATCATGCCTGTTTCCCCGAAGGGGTATGCAGAGGCATATTATACGCCCACACTTCGCCAATTGTGTTGATGGTCCCACGTAATAGGTGGCGAGCCTATTGCTGCTTACCAGCCACTTCTATGTTTGCCAGAGCCTCGTCCTTTAAACAGCAGGTGCACCATGATGGTAGCATCCCTGTACACCCAAAACAAAACAGATGCTTCAAATAAACCAATGTTCAGCAGTGAAACTTCTAAGGCTGATATGATGTCTTAATTTTATGTTTTAGTGTCTAACGTTTTGCTTGTCTGTTTCCAGGACTCTGACAACTTGTGGTGGGACGCGTTCGCGACAGAGTTCTTCGAGGACGACGCGACGCTCACACTCACCTTCTGCTTAGAAGATGGACCCAAAAGATACAGTACGTCAACACGATTTAATTTATATAACCGTCCGTGTTGTCAGCCGAGGGTGGGTACCCCTGGTGGGTGGGATAAAGACTGCTAAAATGCCGTTTCACGCCCCGCTTAAAAGACCCGGGATCATAGGAAATAGGAAACACATGAGCCGGCAGCGAATTCCAGAGCTTAGTGGACTATCTATATGTGGCTGTAACAAAGATGAATGCTGTATATTTGTTACAAATAAACTCTGAAACTACTGGACAGATTTCAATAATTCTTTCACAAATAGAATGCTATCTTTATGGGATCTCTACGAAAACTCACCTCCGCTAATTTTTTTGTTTCATCTAGTTTTAAGTTATTTTTACATATACATAATGTCACGCCTCTTTCCCGTAGAGGCAGGCAGAGTTCACATCCTTCCACTTGCTACGATCTTGGCACACACTTTTAGCTTCATTCACACTCATTAACCTCGTCATACAAGCCCGTCGGTTTAGGGTACTTTTGACCTGCCCTTTCTCTAAAACTTTTGTATTTGGGCATGGAAGGTCTTACGTGGTCTTCCCCTCCCAACACTTCCAACCACTTGTCCATCATAAATCACTTTCGTTAATCTACTTTCATTCATCCTCTCAACATGACCAAACCATCTAAGCATGCCTTTCTCAATTCTTGTCACTATATTTTCTTTTACACCAGCTTCAACCCTTATCACTTCATTCCTAATCCTATCACTCAATTTCACACCTAGAATACTTCTGAGTGCTCTCATCTCTACTGCATTAATCTTACTCTCATGTTTCTTCTGCCATAACCAACATTCGCTTCCATACATTAGTGTAGGTACCAACACACCTCTATGAACTGCCAGACGTGCCTTTTCAGACACTTTCTGACTGCTTACAAAGGCGTGAAGTGCCCCATTCAACATGTTTCCAGCATTCACTCTTCTATCGATATCGCTTCCACACTTTCCATCTCTCGTAAATTTCGATCCCAAATACACAAACTCATTCACTTGTTCTACTTTCTCACTTCCGATTAAAATTTTAGTTATTTTTTATTTGTAATTAGTACCTAGTTTTAAATTTGTAGCTTGTTTTTGTTTCAATTTTATTAGTAGTTGTTTTGTTATCTTTGTGTTAGTCGAATTAATTCTTTGTCTTGTGTTTATTTATTTTCTTTTTAATTATTTTTGGACATCACGATTCTGTGTCCTTCACTTTTTCTGTCCATTTAAGGTTGCCTGGAAGAAATTGCTTTAAGCGATTAGGCCGCCCATTGTATATATCTGGTAAATTTTGTTATTTGTGTGTAATACTTATCATGGTGTACAATAAAGAGTAAATTGTTATCATTCTATGGGTAAACCAGCTGATAGTTTATTAGCAGGCACTGACTTTCTAATACTATAGATGTTCATGACAGCCGGGACCAACGGCTTAAAATACTTACCGAGCAGAACTAGTAATTTTTTTTTTAATTATTAACAATGACCATTTTTCTTTTTCCAGCGATAGGAAGGACGTTAATACCGCGTTACTTCCGCAGTATATACGAGGGCGGCGTCTCAGAGCTATATTATACGATGCGACAGCCTAAAGAATCCTTCCACAACACAAGTATCACACTAGACTGCGACCATTGTACCATGGTCACGCATCACGGCAAGCCCATGTTCACAAAGGTAAGCTCTCACTTCTTATCGTTATGTAGTCCTAGTAGTAACTTACAGTCGATTCTACTGTCGCTTACTAAGTAAGACATTCTCCCAATGTCATTTGTCTCGGCAAACCCAAATTCACTAAGGTAAGCTCTACTGAGTAATGCAATACTCGTAGTAGATAGCGACTTAAAAAGAATTATCCAAAACTAACTAAGCCCACTTTCAATGTTATGAGGTCCTGGTACTTGTATACGTAGGCGGTATCTCAGAACATGAGATTATGAGACAGCCTAAAGAATCCTCTCTCAACACAAGTATTAGACTGCGACCATTGTACCATTGTCACGCATCACGGCAAGCCAATGTTCACAAAGATAAGCTTCTTATTTAGTAGTTATACAATCCTAGTAGGACCATCCAAAACGCCTAAACGTACTAAGCCCACTATCGTAATGCTATGTAGTCCTGGTACTCGAGATAACTAACTGGTAATGATACGAGGGCGGTATCTCAGAGCTTCAGATGATGCGACGCGACATCCTTCCACAACACAAGTTAGACTGCGACCATTGTACCATGGTCACGAAACACGGCAAACCCATGTTCACAAACAGAAGTTATCTCTCTCTCTCGTTATGTAACCCTTGTAGTAAGCCGCAGACGACAAAATAATAATTAATCGTCCAAAACGCCTAAACGAACTTCCCACTCTCTCAATTTCATGTGGCCCTGGTTTTATTGCATTGTTCAACTTATGCTCCGCTGACTATAATGTTAAAAGTAAATCTTGTATTCTAGAAGTCACTTTTTCTTTTTAAAAAATAACTCTTTTCTATCATGAAGCCCCAGGTGGTAACTTCAAAAGGTCTTTTTTTTATTCATTCCATGTATTATTTATTTTATTATTAACGTCGAAAACTTTTTATTTTAATTACTTATATGGCATCTGCTTATAAAAAAATTCTAAATAAATTCCAGGTGTGCACAGAAGGGCGGTTAATCCTAGAATTCACATTCGACGACCTGATGAGGATCAAGTCTTGGCACCTAGCGGTCCGGGCGCATCGCGAGCTAATACCGCGACAGGCCGTGCTGCCTCCAGACCATTCGGCGCTGGAACAGCTGGCCAAGAATATCACACGCCAAGGGATCACCAACTCCACGCTCAACTACTTACGGGTCAGTTTATTGTATAGCAGAACTCTTGGTAAATCATAGTTGCCTGGTAACTTGGCTGTCAAATTGCCAAGCTAATACCGCGCAATCAAATAACTCCACGCTCAACTACGCAAAGGTATAATATAATAATGCATCAGTTTTTTTTAATAATGTCTTCGGGCGGTTATCACATTTCGCCAATATCAAGTTAGAGATATATTAATAATACATAAATAATAGTAAATGAGAATGAAATGAGGTGTTAAAGATGGTAAATGAGATGCTTTCCCCCTGAACCCCATAAGTCCTCCTCTGTAAAGATGTGTGACTATACTGAGATCACATCCTCTTGAGAGAATTTGAAAAGTAATGTTGCACTGTTTTGTTTATTTACCAGCACGTTCACAAACACTTAATAATCTACCGTTATTACACAATGTATGTTCGAAATATAATTTTTTTTTTAAATTTAACAAATCTGCAGACATGACGCTTCACTTTCCCGCCAAGAAGTCGAGATCAGTTTTAATAATCCATCAGCTTTTTTTAAATAATGGCTTCGGGCTGTAGCACGGTTAGCCAGTAAAAGTAAAGTAAAAGTAAAAAAAAGTGGATATATTAATAGTATATAATTCATATTAAATGAGAATTAAGTGGTTAATGAGATACTCTCCCCCTAAACCCCATAAGTCCTCTCTCTGTAAAGATGTGTCACTAAACTGAGATCTCATATCGGCTGTCCAAAACCAAAACCTAGCAAGCGACATATTTATTAAGACACGTTTTTTAAAATCAATATTTCCAAGATGTCAAAGTCAAAGTCAAAATACTTTTTATTTCATAAACTATTACATAGTACTTAAAAACGTCAAAATTATAAAAAAATAACAAAAACAAATAAAATATATACTAAAATCACGAAGCTTAGATTCACTTGCAACCAAACAATTTAAAAAAACAAAAAATATTTAAGTGTAAGTAAATCTAAGTGCCAGTTCCGAGCCACCGCTCTGTAAGAAAAACTGGCAAGAAACTCACAGGCTATGCTCTTTTAAATTATCGATTGGTTAGTTACAATCTTCATTTGTCTGTGACGCTATACAATGCAACATAATATAACAATATTGATTACGAGTAGTCATTTACAAAACGTATTTAAACAAAATGTCTATTGCTAGGTCAAAGTTTTGGACAGCCGATATCCTTTTGAGAGAACTTGAAAAGTTATGTTGCACTGTTTTGTTTCATTTACACAAACACTTAACGGTTAATATAATCCACCGTTAGTACACATTAATGTTCGAAATATCACAAATTTTCAAAATTTCCAAAATAAAACAAAACTGCACACATTGCACTTGCCCGCCAAGAAGTCAAAATGCATCATGGTTTATGATGACTTAAACTCAAGACGCAGTAGAACTCCTGAAAGGTTATGAATGCTTGGTAACTATCATCAACTCCACGCTCTAAAGTTAGTTTACTGGTCAGTTTGTTGTAGCAGAACTTGTAGCTGTCAAATTGTCGAGCATCAGCTCCGTCAACATTAGCGGTTATAACAGCACCATCAACTCCACGTTTAACAGTAGTAGTTTTATAATTTTGACGTTTTCAAGTACTATGTAATAGTTTATGAAATAAAAAGTATTTGATTTGATTTGATATGCGAAGTATACAGTTGAGAAGTAGAGTCAATATACAGCAATTAAGCCTAAATACATTTAAATTAACAATTAAGCTTCAAGAGGATACTTTTCTATCAAAGACTATAATATGGCCGATAAAGATGCGTGGGATTGCGGTTTCATACAGGCTATTCGAATATGAATGACTTAAAACATGAATATTGTTAATGTTATATTATATTGCACTGTATAGCTTCACAGACAAATGAATGTTCTAACTAACCAATTGATAATTTAAAAGAGCATAGCCTGTGAGTTTCTCGCCAGTTTTTCTTAGACACCGCTCTCTAAGAACGCATGGAACTGGTATTTAGATTCACTTACACTCAAATATTTTTGTTTTTTAATTGTTTTGTTGCGTGTAAGTAAATCTATGCCCTGTGATTTTATTGTAATTACATTTTGATTGCTTTTTATATTTAATTTTGACTTTTTCAAGTACTATGTAATAGTTATAAATATATTTGAAAATATAACTAAAGTCAAAACAACCCTTAATGCCAAACAAATTATTTAGGCACAGTTAAATACCAATTCAAGTATAGTATAAGTTAAGACTTATGCCAAAATCAAATTAAACGCCTCTAGGACTCTTAATCTAACCCCAGATAGTAGTAATAATCTTTAAACGTAATTCCTACTGTGTAGCGAATTAAAAATGAATCGTGTCTTTCTGGAAACTTATTATCACCTGGTACCTTAAACTGGAAATCAAGCATGAAGGTGGAATGGAAGACGTTTATTTATGGGTAAAATACTTCGATGTAAAATAGTTTAAGGCCCACCTAGGCCATTTGGTTTTCGTAGTAATTAATTATAGATTTGAAATAAATAAAGCAAGAAATAACTTTGTTTTTTTTCTTTTCAGTTATGCGTGATTTTAGAACCAATGCAAGAATTAATGTCTCGACACAAAGCGTACGCGTTGTCGCCACGAGACTGCCTCAAGACGACGCTATTCCAGAAATGGCAACGGATGGTGGCACCTCCTGGTGAGTCATAGTAGCCTGGTACTTAAACTTTTTTTCTTTTAAACAATGGCTTCGTGCGTTTTGCACATTCAGCCAGTGTCAGAGATATATATTCTGAGAAGCCCAAGCCAACCACACCTGCAAGTGCACCTTTCGAACAACAGACGAGGCTCTGGCGAACATAAAAGTTCCCGGTAAGCGGCAATAGACGCGCCATCTCGGCTGTCCAAAACCAAAACCTAGCAAGAGACATTTTTTTTAAATATATTTTGTAAATTCACCGACATAGCATATAGGATTAGCAAGCTGAAGTAGCAGTGGGCTGGCCATATCTGTCGAAGGACCGACAACCGATGGAGTAAACGAGTTCTTGAGTGGAGACCGCGACTTGGCAAACGTAGTGTAGGACGTCCACTCGCCAGGTGGGGTGACGATTTGCGAGCGGTCGCTGGCAGATGCTGGATGCGGCAAGGGAAAATGGCGCGATTTGGGGGAGGCCTATGTCCAGCAGTGGACTAGTATAGGCTGATGATGATGATGATGGTTTTAAATTACTACTCGTAATTATTGTGAAAATATTCATTTTAGAAAACGTGTCTTAAAAATATATCACTCTAGGTTTTGGTTTTGTACAGCCGATCTATTGCGTGGGACCAACAATATAATTGACGAAATGTGGGCATCTAGTATGCCTCTACTTCTTTGTGGAAACAGGCGTAATATTATGTATGTACTAAGATTTAAGAAAAACATATTGCGAATAGGACATTCTGCGACTAGACCAGTTAACATCTACTCTATGTGGCATTCTCTGTGTTCCAGAGTCTCAAAGACCCGCCAGTAAACGACGCAAGCGCAAAGGCAGCGCCGGAGCGAATGCCGCGCCGCCCGCCCCTGCCAAGAAACGCTCGCCCGGACCCAACTTTAGCCTAGCTTCACAGGTAAATAAAGTAAGCGCGATATCAAATTTAGCCTAACTTCACATGGTACATAAAATGACGCTTATATTGTATATTGTCGACCGATGTGGCGTGGTGGCGAGTATACCCGCATTCCACTCCTGAGGTCGTGGGTTCGATTCCCACACAGGACAAATATTTGTGAGTATAAATATGAATATTTGTTCTGGTCTGGGTGTTTTTCTATGTATAATAAGTATGTATTTACAAAAAAAAAAAAAGTATTTATGTATGTTTATCCGTTATTTAGTATCCATAACACAAGTTCTTAATGATACTTATCTTGGAACTAAATAATTGGTGTAAGTGTCAGAAATATTTATTTATGTAACGTGTCCTCAAAACTAATAAATTACCAACTTAACCTAACCTTAATATACACCAGAAATACTAACTCAGCCACCTAATCCCCTAATAGGTGCTCAATCAGTATTTTTGATGTGCAAACAAGGAAGGTCTTATTACAAAACGAGATGTTAAGTTATACTATGTTTAAAACTAGTGCTGTCACTTTCATTTGATAAGATGAAAACAGGACGGCACTAGTTTTAAACCTGATAAAACTTAAGATCTCGTTTTGTAAGAAGCTCCGAAATGTTTAGTTTTTTATATTCCGTACAGCTTTTTGACTATTGTGCTATGAATAATCATACATAACTAACTAACTGTTGACTAGTTAGTCATTTTATAAATAAACTAGTCCAGGAATGAGACATTACACTCTTGCTAGTGACTAGGGTATAAGGAATGGTATAAGGTATTTTGTATAAGGTATTACACAATGTGTTCAGAATAAATAATTAAATTGAATGAGTGAGGCTAGTCACACGCTTTCCTTTGGCAGCGAGCTATAAGGTTTGAGTATAATCGGGAATATGTCTAATCATATGCTTTACTGACTAGGGCATCAGAAATGAATGAGGCTAATCATATCTACTTTTTTGGCAGGACGTGATGGTAGTCGGAGAACCGTCGCTAATGGGCGGCGAGTTCGGAGACGAGGACGAGCGGCTCATCACGCGGCTCGAGAACGCGCAGTATGAGGGCGACGACTGGAGCGCGCCGCCCGCAGAGCCCGCCAAAACGCCGCCCGCGCATTGACACACACACATATTATATTCATTACCACTGTGATGATTGACTTTTATTTATAATTAAGCACCATTACTATTTGAATTCTTGGCGGGAAAGTGAAGCGTCATGTCTGCAGTTTTGTGTTATTTTCTAAAATTTGTGATTTTTCTAACATTAATGTGTAATAACGGTGGATTATTAACCGTTAAGTGTTGGTGAACATACATGAGTGTTGGTAAATCAAACAAAACAGTGCAACATCACTTTTCAAAATTTCTCTCAAGGAGTCCATGTGAGATCTCAGTATAGTCCCACATCTTTAGTTAGGACTCAAGGGGCTTAGGGGAGGGTATCTCATTTACCATTTATCATCTTTATCACCACTCATTCTCATTTACAATGAATTATATATTACTAATATATCACTTACTTGACACTGGCTAAATGTGCTAGACGCACGAAGCCATTATTTAAAATAAAGAAAGAAAGTACCATTACTTATTTAATAAACTACTGAAAGGTGGCAGGGAAAACTAGTTCCATTTATACTGCTTTTTGTATAGGAATTATTGGAATTTCTACCAGGATTACATAAATCAACTGAAGTACGAGAACGCGCAGTACGAGAGCGACGACTGGAGCGCGCCGCCCGCGCATTGACACACACACATATTATATTCATTACCACTGTGATGATGACTTTTTATTTATAATTAAGCACCATTACTTATTTAATAAACGACTGAAGGTAGCAGGGGAAACTAGTTCCATTTATACTGCTTTTTGTATAGGATTTATTGGAATTTCTACCAGGATTACATAAATCAACTGTGGTACGAGAACGCGCAGTACGAGGGCGACGACTGGAGCGCGCCGCCCGCAGAGCCCGCCAAAACGCCGCCCGCGCATTGACACACACACATATTATATTCATTACCACTGTGATGATTGACTTTTTATTTATAATTAAGCACCATTACTTATTTAATAAACTACTCTGCCTTAAGTAGTTTATTAAGGGGAAACTAGTTCCATTTACATGCAATATAGAAATTATTGAAAACTACTGAAAGGTGGCAGGGAAAACTAGTTCCATTTATTCGAATTTCTACCAGGATTACATAAATCAACTGTAGTCATTTGGAATTTTCTAAGCGGCTGAGAGGGACATAAGTTACTAACGTCTTTTTTATTCTCTCTCTCTCTTTTTTCTCCCTCTTCTCTTCCCCCCCCCCCTCTATTCTCCTTTTAACCTCTCGCCTTCTACTCTAGGGAGTGTGTTCCCTTTAATAAAAAAGCTTTTTACGCAGTTGGCATAAATTTATATAAATAAATAGCAATTTTACCAGTATTGCATATATCTAATTTATTATAAATTTATAATTTTTCGAACATTAAAGTGTAATAACGGTGGATTATTAACCGTTAATTGTTTGTGAACGTACATGAGTTTTGATAGATCAAACAAAGTAGTGCAACATCACTTTTTAAATTCGCTCAAGAATTCCATGTGGGATCTCAGTACTCAAGGGGTGTAGGGTAGGGCATCGCATTTGTCATTTATCATCTTTGTCACCACTCATTCTCATTTAATATGATTTATGTATAATAAAATATAATTCTCTTACTTGACACTGGCAAAATGTGCAACCCGCACGAAGCTATTATTTAAAAAAAATGTCTCCCTTTCACCCCTAATTAATCACTATATTAAACAAATTTCTAGACTAAAGTTACCAGGACAACATAAGTTGACGTAGAGCTTGGGCAATAGAATGAGTTCGAAAACGAGGAAGAGCGGCTCCTCACGCGACTCGAGAACGCGCAGTACGTGTGTGCGACGACTCGGGGTCCTGCTGTTTGACCAAAAGTCATTTGGCAAAATTACACTTGACAAAATAAAATAAAAAATCATTTTATTTTATTTTGTTGTGTTTACAAACAATGTTTGGCTTCACCAATTGATCATTTTACTAACGACTCACTTTTCCAAATGATCAACACTTAAATTTACATTTTATAAATAATTATTTAACATTCAGCAACTGAATTATCAGACAAAACTTCTATTGGTCTAAAAACGTTTGATAAAATGTTTTTCAATCTGTTAAATCTATACTAATATTATAAAGCTAAAGAGTTTATTTGTTTGTTTGAACGCACTAATCTCAGGAACTACTGGTTCGAATTGAAATATTATTTTTGTGTTGAATAGACCATTTATCGAGGAAGGCTTTAGGCTATATAACGTCATGCTGCCACTGTTATGAGCCAAGAAATAATAGAAAATAAGAAAAAAACAAGGAAAATTATTCATCTTTTAGGGCTTCCGATGCGTGCGCTACGAAAACGGTTCAAGATACCAAAAATATATATATATGAAAGAATTATTCCTCTTGAAATGATCTAAAAAAAATGTCCACGACAGACATGTCTATCTTTTAAGATTAACTTATTAGCTGTGCCAACACAATACGGCCAACTGTATGTCGCGTTGTCAAGATCAGGTTGTGGAGTAAACCAATATATTCTTCTACCACAAGAAAATAAAACTAAAAATATAATTTACGCAGAATTACTTTAAAATAATGATGTTCTTTTAACAACTTAAAAACTAAATTGTCTAAAATAATAACAGAAAATGACGCGGTCAAAGTCGTGGGTAACATTTATAATTTACTAGCGACCCGCCCCAGCTATAATTACAGAATGTCTCTTTAAAGGCCGCGAATACCTACCACCGTGCACCGCCGCAACCATAATTTTTCGATGTAGCGTAAGTTTATTCGTTTGATATCTTGTAAAGTACTGATCGAAATTATATGATGTAAAAGACAAATTTAATCTATGTCTAATGTCCAAGCTTACTAACATGTTTATTTAGATAAGAATTAATGTCATACATACTTAAAATGGCTTCGTTAATAAGCCATTATTTTTAGTAAAAAGTAAAAAATAAAATTGGTTATTGTGGGGTATTCTTGAGAGATAGACATATACCATCGCGGACTTTTTTGAAGAATTTTATAAGTTGTACAATATTCTAGTACATTATTTTGATTAATCTCGTAGGGTTTGGCCAGCGTTTGCAATATAAGCGCAAAAAAGTGAGTTGAATTACGACATCACATTAGAAATCTCAAAAATTGACAGTGTTCCACTACTATATTATGCATGTATTATACATATAAACCTTCCTCTTGAATCACTCTATCTATTGGAAAACCGCATCAAAATCCGTTGCGTAGTTTTAAAGATTTAAGCGCACATAGGGATATAGGGACAGAAAAGGCGACTTTGTTTTATACTATGTAGTGATAAAGGTGAGGAGGTTGTTCGCAAAAATAAATGACGCCCAAAATAACTATTCCACTCGGACGAAGGGACTTCTTGGCGGAAAAGTGAGGCGTCATGTCTGCAGTTTTTTTTTTCTAAAATTTGTGATATTTCTAACATTAATGTGTAATAACGGTGGATTATTAACCGTTAAGTGTTTGTGAACATACATGAGTGTTGGTAAATCAAACAAAACAGTGCAACATCACTTATCAAATTTTCTCTCAAGAAGTCCATGTGAGATCTCAGTATAGTCCCACATCTTTACTGAGGACTCGAGGGGCTTCTGGGAGGGTATCTCATTTACCATTTATCATCTTTATCACCACTTATTCTCATTTACTATGAATTATCTCTTTTAGTATTGATATATCACTTACTTGACACTGGCTCAATGTGCTGGACGCACAAAGCCATTATTTAAAAGAAAGAAGAAGAAGAGTTTTTATGTGTAAATAGTGGATTTTTAGACAACGTCCACAAGTGTAGGCAAGTGGCATATCGTCGGGGATAGTGCAAAGCCGCGTAACTAGCAATAGACAATACCGCGTAACTGAAAAATTTTGCTAATTTAAGTTCATTCTCATTCACCATGAATTATATATTATTAATATTTGACACTGGCTAAATGTGCTAGACGCACGAAGCCATTATTTAAAATAAAGAAAGAAAGTGGACGAAGCACAGCTAGTATAATATATAATGACAATCAGGGCGAAACTTTCGATGATAGATTAGGTTGAGGTTTTTTTTTTTTGACCATCACAAAGGTATTTGTTTTGACCTGCTATGGTTATATACTATAACAACATATTTTGGACAAATGTTTGATTTGCGAGACATTTTATTTGGTAAAATAAAAAAAGGTTAATTGTCATTTTAATATTTAACACATTTAACAAGTGCAGTGTTTGCTAATGGATAATTTGCTAAGTGAGTTTTTGTAAGATGATACTTTTGTCACATGTCTCGTTTGCATGAACATTTGGTGAAACGTTGTTTGTTAAATGACAATTTGTCAATAGTTTTTTGGTTAAAACATTAGTAATCCACCGCACACATTATATTCAGGACCACTGTGATGACGACTGTTTAATTTGTAGTTACTGGCTAAATGTGCAAAACGCACGACGCCATTATTTAAAAGAAAAAATAATAGTTAATTACCCTCCATTACTTATCCAAGCCACTCATGATGGTGGGGACTCAAGTTCCCCGCCTAACTGCTTTTGTGTAGAAGTTATTGGCAATTTTACTAGGATTGCGTATATTGACTAAAGTTAAACTGGTTTTTTTTTAGAGATTTATCTGGTAACAAAACAAGGGAGGCACACAGTTACACCTGGTTTCACTGTCTCCCCTCACATTCCACAATTACATACATACATACATACATAATGACACGCCTTTTTCCCGTAGGGGTGGGCAGAGATCACATCTTTCCACTTGTTACGATCTTGGCACACACATTTAGCTTCATTCACACTCATTAACATCTTGCACGTCCGTCAGTTGAGAGTACTTTCGACCTTTTTTTTATCGTCGGTTAAAAAATGCTGTTTACTTACGCACTGTCTCCCGGCCAATAGGGGGACCGGGAGGGGAGTGTGGGGCTCACTGCGGCAGACGCGACCACCGCAGTCTTACCCACTAAAAAACTTCCGACGACGCCCACCGCTGTTAAAAAGGCACCAATGCCTGGGTTGGTATCCCGCTCGCGGCCAACGTCCCCCGGATCAGAACCGGGAGGACCTCCTCAGAGAGGCGCGGTGCGAAGCGCCCCCCCTATCTCCTTGTGCGGCCATGGCGTAACTGGCCGACTTCTGGGGGGTCTGTGGCTAGGCGGAAGGGGCCCCCTGCCCCCGCAGCCTAAGACCCCCCGGGCGCTGCCTGACGGGCCCTACTGGCCCGCCCACTGCGCCAACTCAAAATCAAATTCAAATTCATATTCATTTATTCAAGCTCCTATGAACGTCAAAACTTAAAAACTAGCGCGCCCATTCACTGCGGGCGGGAGCTTGATCGTAAAAGAACGGGCAAGAAAATCGTCAAGGTTAGTTTTTTCTCCCGCCAGTTACAAGAATATGTACTTAGTAGTAAAACAATTTGCCAAATCTACAAAAACATATGTTCTGCAGTCACATGATTTAAAATAAAAGCAAAAAATAACTTTTTATTTTAAGTTATACGAGTATGAGTACGAAAAAACATAGTAGACATGAGCAGACCAGTCCCCACTGGCGGCACCCGTTCACGAGTATGACGCATGAACCAGCCATCGTTTCGCTCAACCATATTTTAGGGAACGCAACGACCCGACGCATGACGCCACCACAGCAAAGACATTTGAGTGAGCATGACATACTCAAGCTACAGGCTAAACTAATTTTAACAAAAATAACATTATATTAATTAAAAGTGCTGCAAACCACAAATATTTTTGGTCTTATGAAAGATATCATTTACAGCAATTCAGTCTTAATATCTATATAATCATTTGAACAATACTATGCGTTCCTAATCAAAAACATCATTTAGGAGAATGATAGGACAACAAAAATTGTGTGTGCAGCTATCAGATTAAAAATAATATTAACTTTTTTCAGTTAGCTAAATCTTTAATTACAAATAAAAATAGTAGACAAGAGCAGACCAGTCCCCACAAGCAGCACTCGTTCACGAGTATGACGAATGAACCAGCCATCGTTTCACTCAACCATATTTCACGCGTCCCTTCCACTCGAGCACAGTTAGCCCGCCAAAGAGCGAGATATTCTTTGTATAAATTAATGTTTTAGATATAATTCTTTGTATAAATAAATGTTTTAAATTGTTACTATAATTTCATCCTTCTTCCTACTATACGAATGAATATTCACATTAAAATTATTTTACCACTGGAAGTCGTTGTCACGTAAAACTTTCGCCCGTATACCGACTTTACAGGCAACCAATTTTTTTATAATGTAATATTTTTCATACATATTTTAAAATATGTGAACGCATCTGTCACGTCTGGCATTTTGGCCACACGTCACCGTCGACGTTTTCTGGGGAACGTTCAAAACACATGGAGACAGAGATTATTTAAGGCTCTGGAATAATTCACATTAATTTCTACAACCTAAAAAATAAGATTTAAAGCATTATTTCTTTAACATTACCATATTATACTATCGTTAAATATTTTTACAATTTCTAAACAAACTTCTGTAGTTTTACGAATAAAAATTGAGATCTCGGTCAAGTTATAAATTAACCTTTCACCATCGTACTACCTTTCGAACGATATTTCCGTACGTGGATCGACCGCTACTATTATAAAATTAAATCCGAATTTATTTTATTTCTTTATTAAGCTAATTAGTCACAATTTTGAATACAGTAAGCATCAAAATGGTCACAAAATACTTTGTTACCTTCCTCGCCTTGGTTTCTATCAGCGGAGCACTTGCACAAAGTTGCCAAAACCCTAAAGTGGAAGCAGCGTCATTCACAAGTTTAGATGCAACAATTGTCACACAAATAGCATATATTACCGAGTTTTCTCTAAAGTGCGACAACCCCCTGCCTGAAAACTACGCCCTGTATGCAGAAGTTGGCGGTAAATCACTCATAGCAGCTCACATTGGCGAGGGCAAATACCAGGTTAGTTCCCACTTCCCATTTTTCTGTTGCAAATATCATCATCATCATCATCATCACAGCCCATTAACGTCCCACTACTGAGCACGAGCCTCCTCTCACATATCAAGGTGTGAGGGTTGCAAATATCACTAATTATTAATAAAAAATAAGTCTTATACGATACTAAAGGTAATATATTAGCTTACAAGAATGTTAATATTTTGTTGTATATAATTGTTTATTACATAGAATTTAAAACTACACTTATTTCATAATTTGTTAGCAAAATTCCTAAATATTATTCATTTACCTTCAATTTTATGACTAAGTTACACAAAATTTCATTGTTACAGCAGCACGTTTGGCATTTTGTCTAATAATTGATGGGTCTAGATATAAAGGCTTCAGTTCGTATTTTAATATATCAAAATAACTCACTTTCTAGTGTAGCACTTAAGGTTAAAAAAGGTTTATTTATATAGCACAACCACTTTAAGCATATTACACATTATAAAAACATTTTTATTTTAATGTGCTTACATCTGATATACTTAACAATTATGGTGTACATAATGGTGTTAATATTATACCTTTCTTTAATGTGTCTGGTAAATAAATTTAATTTTTCTGGTTCATGCCACATATACAACGACTTGTAGCTAAATATGGTGTTGTGGTTATTAAAAAAAATAATTCTCTTAAAATTAAAACCAACTTATTTTGTTGTATATTGTTTGCTGATGATACATCATTATTATTTAAAATAAAGCGATATCAGAACCCAGACGATGTAAACAATGCGATCTCAAAGGTGGTGCACTGGTTTGACGTTAACAATTTATTATTAAATGGGGCTAAAACGAAATGCATTAAATTCGTGACGCCTAACGTCAGACAAGTAAACACCACTATTAAAATAAAGGAAGATGAGTTGACCCTTGTGGATACCACCAAATTTTTGGGTGTTATATTAGATTCTAAGTTACAGTGGGGCCCACATGTTGGTGAATTGTCGAATAGACTCAGCTCTGCTGCATATGCGGTAAAGAAAATTCGCCAATTAACAGACGTTGAAACAGCTAGGCTTGTTTATCATTGCTATTTTCATAGTGTTATGTCGTATGGTATTCTTCTGTGGGGTTGTGCCGCAGATATTCAAAATATTTTTGTACTGCAGAAGAGGGCCATACGAGCAATTTATAATCTACCATGTAGACATTCACTAAGGGATAAATTTAAAGAAATTGGTATTTTGACAGTGGCGGGTCAGTTTGTTTATGAAAACCTAGTATATGTACACAAAAATTTTGATAAATTGAGTAAGAAAAGTGATATACATAACCTAAACACAAGAAATAAGCATAAACTAGTTGTACCTGCCACTAGGCTCCAAAAAATTAACAAATCTTTTAAAGGTCAATGTGTGCGATTCTATAATAAAATCCCAAGCAATATACAGCAATTAAGCCTAAATAAATTTAAATTAACAATAAAACGCAAGCTGTCTTCAAAGGGATATTATTCTATTAAAGACTATATGGCTGATAAAAATGCTTGGGATTAAACCGCCGTTTCATACAGGCTATTCTAATATGAATGACTTAAAGCATGAATATTGTTATATTATGTTGCATTGTATAGCGTCACAGACAAATGAAGATTGTTACTAACCAATCGATAATTTAAAAGAGCATAGCCTGTGAGTTTCTTGCCAGTTCTTCTTACAGAGCGGTGGCTCGGAACTGGCACTTAGATTCGCTTGCACTTAAATGTTTTTTGTTTTTTTAAATTATTTAGTTGCAAGTGAATCTAAGATTCGTGATTTTAGTATAGTTATATTTTATTTGTTTTTGTTATTTTTTTATAATTTTGACGTTTTCAAGTACTATGTAATAGTTTATGAAATAAAGTATTTTTGAGTTTTTTGAGTTTTGTAATTAATATAAGTATCCAATACATCCCATAATACATCCCTAATATACATAGGAAACACCCAGCCCATTACAAATATCTATGTTTATGCACACAGTGTGGGAATCAAACCCACATCCTCAGAAGTGGAGTGCAGGTATACTGATCTCCACACCATATTTGTCATTAGGGTTGTAACAGAGGCCTCCTCAGCGGAGGCGGAGGCGATGAGCTTTGCGGAGGCGATGAGGTGAAAGTGGATACAGAAAAATATTCACTTATAGTATAATAAAATAAAGTCTGTATTTCAATGAAATAGGTACATACATTGATAGTACGCTTTAATTACCGATTTAATCAACTAGTGTTCAAAATTAAGAAGAGGCAAATTATATTTGACGAACAAGAGTTTGGCGGCGGACGGTTGGGTCGTCGTCGAGCGTCGCTGCTCACGCGTTTTTGTACCGATTAACGTAAATACACCTCCGTTATAACTCCTCATATATTTTACGGAGGCGGAGACGGATGCGGAGGTACGATTTCTTGCGGAGCTTCCGCAGTAACGGAGGCGGAGGCGAAGTTCCGTTACAACCCTATCTGTCAT
The DNA here is from genome assembly GCA_949126915.1 of Musotima nitidalis. Taxonomy (NCBI): domain Eukaryota; kingdom Metazoa; phylum Arthropoda; class Insecta; order Lepidoptera; family Crambidae; genus Musotima; species Musotima nitidalis. The sequence continues at coordinate 7,969,178 of OX421442.1, read as the reverse complement.
CATCATAGAAATCTTAATAATAAGACACTAGAAATGGTATATGCTGCGTAAAACTATTGGAACACAATTTGCCAATATGAAAATTTTGACAGAGGTTGCTGTCATTTACTTCTGACTATAAGTATTTCTTGAACACCGTACATTGATTGTTAGTATTTAACATATAACAAAATGTCTAATGTGCATAAATAACTATTTTTCTTTGGGTTGGGGGTTTTTTTTCTTACCATTTAGAGACATCTATTTAAATATGCTTTTTTTGCGCTTATGACTATGTGCGCCTAAACGGTGCGAAATACCTGTTGTGTAAACTGTAAAATAATTTTAATTTTCTGCCTTAAATGTCACATCATCTGAAAGAATTATATATTTTTATTCTGTTTACTGTCTATATTTACAGGTATCCTGGACGGAAGAACTGCCCAAAGCACGTTCAGGTGTGCATGAGGTCCATATCCTAGACGAGGAAGGTTTCGCATCTCTTCGCCGTGCTCGCCGCTCTGACCCATCAGCGACCATCGCACCACTGCTGACCATTCAGCTTCACCACCCTGGCAGTCAGTATTTTTTTAAATTTAATACATAGGGGCCTCTTACCCGTAAGGGTGGGCAGAGATCTCATCCTACCACTTGCTACGATCTTGGTACACACTCTTATCTTCATTCTCACTCATTAACCTTCTCAAACACGCCGGTCTGTATAGGGAACTTTTGACCAGTCCTTTTAAATTGTCTCTTCATTACCACTTCACACCCCACTACTGTCTGATGGCAAGTAGTTCAACAGGTGAGAGCGCTCTCTACTGTTTAACAAGCAAGGGTGATCAGACAGAGCTGTTTTTTTTTGTTTTCAGTAAAAGTGGAACCTATGGAATCAGGGTGTAAAAGCTCCAGATAAAAGCTGAGAGCTTCGAATTATTCCGGTCAGATCCCTCACATCTGATACCCTAGAGGATCCGTTTAATTTTATAATATTTTATATTCTGGTCTGATATCCTATGCAGAGGATCAGAAACAAATAGTAATAGAAATATTTTGTTCCGACGGGATACCGCAGTCATTTGCGAACATGTTTTTGAGACAGTCTGCACCAATTTAAATAATAAATAAATATTCTTTTTTACACTCACACCAATTGTTTAGTTCCAATATAAGTATCACTAAGACCTTGTGTTATGGATACTAAAAAACGGATAAACATACTTAAAACATTTTTTTTGTAAATACATACTTAATATACCCTGTATGTAAAAAATTTATGAAAAAATGTTATATTGCAACATTATTATGTTAATAAGTTTTTAAAAATATAGCAACATTACTACACATGTATCGTCAGAGCCTTGAGACCCTTAAAAGTTTTTTACCTGAAAAAATGCGATTGTGTTTATGTGTGATGATGGTTGCAAATTAAAACAGTCAATAAAACGAATATCTTACTTAAACATCTACTCAATTGACTGTACTTACCTTCGAAAATTTGAAGGGGATCCGTTCGGAATAGCAATGTCAGGGTACCGGTCAGAAAAAATAGAACAATATGAATTTGCGAGGGATCCGATCAGGTGATCAGACCGGAATGACTCGAGCGCTACCTATTCTGCACAGCATTGGGATCTCTTTTTTAGGAGTATTTTTAAACACCTAAAAATAAAAATAGTGTCCTCAAAAATTTCTTTGCTATGTTATAATTATTGATTTTTAAGCTTTATTTCGAAGATTCATCGTTGGTTTGATTCTTGACGACCGATATGGCGTGGAGGTCAGTATACCTGCACTTCACTCCAGAGGTCGTGGGTTCGATTCCCACACAGGACAAATCTTTGTGTGCATGAACATGAATATTTGTTCTGGTCTGGGTGTTTTCCTATGTATATTAAGTATGTATTTACAAAAAAAAAAGTATTTAAGTATGTTTATCCGTTCTTTAGTATCCATAACACAAGTTCTTAGTGATACTTATCTTGGAACTGAAGAATTGGTGTGATTGTAAGAGAATATTATATTATATTATTCTCCTTGCTAACATATTTTAGTATGATATGTTTATATTTTTATGTAGTTTATGATAAGAGTATTTTATTTTTTATGTTAATTTATGTATGTTTATTACCTACCGCACCGCCTTTAAAGTTTTCTGCTAACCCTAAGGTTAACTGGCAGAGAATGCCTTATGGCATTAAGTTCGCCTTTTGTAATACTTTTAAGTGTGCAATAAAGATTAAATAAATAAATAATGTGTTGAATGCGTAGTTTTGGAATGCGTAGTTTTGGAATGCGTAGACTTTTTCCATTGTTTTTATTATTTCTACTTTATTTTTTACTCCTCAGGCTACTCCGGACCCTGGGTAAACTCAGAAGTGCTGGCCACAGCGATCTCAATAGTCGTCGCATACGTCGCTCTAAGAAAAAAGAGCAAAATTATGGCTTAAAATTAAATTAGTTGATTTTTTAAATATAATTGAATAAATTTCGTTTATGTAAATTATTATTCATGTTTTTTATTTTAATGGAGACTACCAACATCTTAGAAGTAAAATCCAACCTCACCTGCAAGTGGTGCACCTGCTGATCAACAGACGAGGCTCTGGCAAACAGATAATTCTTTGTAAGCGGCAATAGGCTCGCCACCTATTACGAGGGGCCAACAATAGAATTAACAAAATGTGAGCTTATAACATGCCTCTGCCTACCTCTACGGGGAAACAGGCGTGATTAAATGTATGTATGTTAATTTTTATAGTGCGCTTTCCGTCCGCGCGGTTTGTAAAAGCGGCCCGTAAGCAAACAAAACGATCATGAGTGTAAGGAACGATTCAAATGATGAAATACCGGTACCCCGATGCGCCATCAACTGCAATGCCGAAAGCGTCACTGTAAAAATGGGATGAATATACTTTCCTAGTACCAAGTGCTACCAACCTAAAATAGTGTCAGCCCCTCTCACGGGGAGTCGTAAGTGTCGACGAAGATAAATCCTTCTACACAACAGACACAGTGATTCCACTGTGTCTGTTGTGTGTGTAACGGCAAAGTCATAACAACACCCAAGCTGAGGGAGATATTAACATGTTCCATAATGTTACTTTATAAGGTAATTGTAAACCTGTTTATTAAGAAAGTAAAATTGTTAACTAATCGTGGCCCCCTAGCACATATTTCCCATAATCTTATCTCAGGAAACAGGGGCTGAAAACTAGCGCCATCTGTAGTAACATTAACATACACTGGACAGCACAATCTGAGCAATCATTTTGTGGTTTCTGAACTTTGGTAATGAAATAAAAGTTTGTTATAATTTTAATACTCAGAAATCTATTAACCTGACAATGTGAATTAGCATAATTTATGTTGAGGGAAGCAATAAATGTTTATTTTTTATTAAGTCAAAAATATTTCTATCCTGGTTTATCATGGACATAGTCTTTGAGGATGAGTATTTGTTTTTACAATTTATTTAATAAAACGTATTTGATGTATATTCACTCGATGATACAATTAAGTTAAATACAACATGCCTTATTATACACAAATCCAGGCCAGTACAAATTAGATAAGATAAACAAACAAACAGCTGATTTTGAGCGACAGTTTTGGGGTTATGTTTTGGTCACAATTCATGAATTCACAATAATTGTATGTAAACTGAATACAAAATGACTGTAAAACCTCGCGAAAAGCCCGCTGATGACGACAATCCGGTGGAGTCTATGCTGAAGAGAACTGGTTGTTTGGAGTTACATTATAAAGTTCAGGTGATATTTTCTTTTATCTTATGTGGCAGATTCTTCATGTACATAAAAAATGCTTCTAATTTAAGGATAGTTTGTTTATTTTTTGCTCAGTTAAGAATCATTAAGAATTTGTGTTTTGGATTCTAAAGAAGGGATAAAAATATTTAAATACATACTTAATATACGACATAGGAAAACAACCAGACTAATACAAATCTTTATGTCCTGTCTAGGAATCGAACCCACGACCTCTGGAGTGAAGTGCAGATATACTGACCTCCCTGCCATATCGGTAGTCGTATGATGTGATGATGACACTAATATTCCATTTTTCTACCAGGAATGCATAGCTACAACGAAGGACTGGAGAAAATGTCAATCGGAGGTGAACGATTTCAAAGTGTGCATCAACAAACACAAGCAAGAAGAAATGGCAAAAAACTAAAGTGAAAGAAATGCCTTAGGTTACAATAAATTATACTAGTGTAAGAAAATCTGTCTTTTTGAATTCTTAGACTTGTTTCGTAAAGGTTACTTGGAACATTGCAGGCTCAAGAAGGAACATGGATGGTTTCTACTCGGTAAAAGTCTGACAGTCATTCGATAATTTTCCAACCGAAAAATTTAGCTGTTTGCCCTTTAAATCGCGAACTATCGCGAAGTTTTTTTATGATATTATAAAACTTTTGCTGGTAACAATTATGAAGCTGACTGTTCCAAGCGACACGACGTAGCGTGGTGCAGTTGGCTGAACGCTTTAGAGTGGAGCGATTTCCTTTCTCCACCATTTATATCAATGGTTACCATCATCATCATCATTATTCTATCTTCGTCAACTGCTGGACATAGGCCTCTCCAATGGTACACGATCACGAAATGGTAGATGAACAAGTAAATAAAATTGAGGTGTCTGTTTGGATTATCAAAATGAGAGCTTTTTATAAAATTCATTCAAAGTTATATGGTAATAGATTTTTATTGTGTCTGGGACCGCTGGCATTTGACGTTGTATTGTATTGGCTAATCTTAAAAACTGCTCGATCAATTGAGGGGAGGATTTCATTGGCATATACAACTTATTATTATTGTAAATAAACTACTATATTTTACTGCAAAAAATAAAATGGCAATCTTTAGTTATCAATATAAACTCGATTAAAATTAATTACATTGTTGACGCTAAGTCTGAAGTCGCTAGATCGCTAGTCGGTCGGAACTATTTGAGTAAGACCTTTTTCTAATAGCGCAGTCGAAATAAGTCTATCTTTGGTAAAACGCGCCAATGCATTTGGGAAGTATACCTCTTGTATCTCGCGCGAGTAAGAACCCATCAGGATCTTATTGGCGGGAAAGTGAAGCGTCATGTCTGCAGATTTGTTTTATTAACTTTTATTTTATTAAATTTGTGACATTTTGAACACTAATGTGAAAAGTGGTGCCTGACTATGGGCCTCATAAGGAAGCTCAAAGTCGCTCAGCGTGCAATGGAGAGAGCTATGCTCGGAGTGTCCCTACGTGATAGAATCAGAAATGAGGAAATCCGTAGGAGAACCAGAGTGACCGACATAGCGAAGCGCGTTTGCAGGCTGAAGTGGCAATGGGCGGGGCACATAGCTCGAAGAACCGACGACCGATGGGGCGTTAAGGTTCTTGAATGGCGACCACGAATCAGCAAACGTAGTAGAGGGCGGCCCCCAACGCGATGGACCGACGATCTGGTCAGGGCGGCGGGGAGCCGGTGGATGCAGGCGGCAAAGAATCGATCTACGTGGAAAGCAATTGGGGAGGCCTATGTTCAGCAGTGGACTTCGAATGGCTGAGATGATGATGTGAAATAAATAACGGTGGATTATTAACCGTTTACTGTTTGTGAACGTACATGAGTGTTGCTAAATAAAACAAAACAGAGCAACATCAATATCACTTTTCAAATTCTTTCAAGAAGTCCATGTGAGATTTAGGGGAGGGCATCTCATTTACCATTTATCATCATTATCACCACTCATTCTCGTTTACTATGATTTATATATCTCTTACTTCACACTGGCTAAATGTGCTAAACGCAAGAAGCCATTATTGAAAACAAAAAAAAAGAACCTATCATCTGCACAGGCTTAAGCTAAAACCACAACATTCGTCGCCACCTATTACGTGGGACCATTAATATAATTGCCGAAATTTGAGCGTATAATATGCCTCAACCTATCTCTTCGTAAAACAGGCGTCATATTGTGTATATATTTTCTATAGACTACAGCTAAATATATATGGATACGAGTGGTTAAACATAAGGCGTTTTTTTTTTTAACGTTCTAGAAAACCAACAACAACCCTACTTGGAACTACCCCCCACGGTGGGAGGAGGGAGATAATGTCCCCGCATACCACACACCCGGTGTGTGTGGTTATGTCGGACATGAACCGACTAAACCTCTCCCTGTAATAGCCTTTAGTATTTCTTACCATGAAGGCGACATCTGAAACGGTCGGCACCTGGGGGGCACCGTCGCGGCGCACACTAAGCGGAAGGCTAGGTGGCGCATGTTGGAAGGCGGGAAGCCCTGACTGATAGACGCACACTTAGCGAAAGGCTAGGTGGCGTGTGTTAGAAGGCGGGAAGCCTTATCAGATGAGTGCACGCTACATTTTTCACCCATTACGTGAATTTTGTTTAAGTTCCGGATTAATTATTGAAAAATATTTATTAAAAATCATGAATAAAGATAATGTTTGCCTATATTCGATCTAAGGAGGCAATAAAAAGTTAAGGAGTAAAAACTAAAATGGTTATAACTGAGAAGGACAGAGGCAACTGTAAATATGTATTTCTAGTAAACTTACCTGTTAATTAAATTTATTTTATCAAGATGTAATGTTAAATGCATTGTAGATTTAGGTACATTTTTTTTCACAGTACAGTTTTATATTATTGTATGATAATAATTACCCTGCATTGATATTTCCGAAATATTTAATGTTCTAATAATAAAAAATCAATCCAAAAGATAAACAAATCTTTTAAAGGTCAATGTGTGCGTTTCTGCAATAAAATCCCAAGCAACATACAGCAATTGAGCCTAAATAAATTTAAATTAACAATAAAACACAAGCTGTCTTCAAAGGGATACTATTAAAGACTATAAAAATGCTTGGGATTAAACTGCCGTTTCATACAGGCTATTCTAATATGAATGACTTGAAAACATAACCTAATAACATAATAACATTGAAAGCATTGTATAGCTTCACAGACAAATGAAGATTGTAACTCTAGTACCAAACTAATGGACATATTTAAAAGAGCATAGCCTGTGAGTTTCTTGCCAGTTCTTCTTACGGAGCGGTGGCTCGGAACTGGCACTTAGATTCACTTACACTTAATTATTTTTTGTTTTTAAATTGTTTAGTTGCATGTAAGTGAATCTAAGCTTCGTGATTTAGTGTAATATTATTTTCATTGTTTTTTTTTCATTTTTAATCAGAACGTTTTCATGTACTATGTATAATAGTTTACTTTACTTTACAATGTTGAAGTTTAAATTTAATAAAAACCGCGTAAAACACTGTTTCTGTAATGACGCTGGTCACGTGACACGCACGTCTCACACACACTATAGTAAACCGTTTGTTTTGATTAGAGCAGTTAGAGTATTTTTAATTGTTAATTTATATTTATGCCCTAAAATGGTATACAAAGGTGTGTAGTTCCACGTTGTACGAGTACAAGTATAAGGAATCCTCAGTATTGTTTGTTTCTGTGCCAAACAATCCCAAGAGACGAAAAAAATGGTTACAATTAGCTCGAAGAGACCCGAATAGCATTTTATCTCATACAAATGTTTTTATGTGTGAAGATCACTTTGATGTAAGTAATAATTAACTACAATTAAATATGTGTGTAGATTGTAGTTAATAATATGTGATAATCTAACGATATATGTACTTATTTGTTTTGGTTCAGTTTGTATCACTATATAACCTCTTAATATACGGCAATATTATTAAGAATTCTTTAAAAACCTATTAATTATATATAATTAATATAAAGGGTGTTTTTTTAAGCTAGATAGAACTTTAAATTGTAAAAAGTAACACAAAAAATTAAATTTTGATGAAACTTTTTTTTTAATTTGTTTCAGTATACTCTGACAAATCATCATGAATAGACTCACGCTTGAACAACGCTACGAAATTATCCAAATTTACTTTGAAAATCAGTCGTCGATTCGCGCAACTTATAGACGACTTCGTCATTTGTATGGCGTACATAATCGTCCATCTGAACAAGCCATTCGTCGAACTGTGGATAGATTTCGTACCACATACTCTCTAGAGGATGCAATAACACCAGCACGTCGAAGGAATGTGCGTACTGAAGACAATATCGCCGCTGTAAAGGAAAATGTGGAAGAAGATCCAAATTTATCGATTCGTCGTCGGTCGCAGGAATTGGGGCTCTGTCCGTCCACTACGTGGAAAATTTTGCGCAAAGATCTCGGCCTACACCCGTATAAGATCCAGCTGGTACAGGAATTGAAGCCACGAGACCATTATATGCGTCGTTCTTTCGCCGATTGGGCTCTAGAGCAGTTGGCAACTGACCCGTTGTTTTATCGCAAAATTGTGTTCAGCGATGAGGCGCATTTTTGGCTTAACGGGTTTGTTAATAAGCAAAATTGCCGCATATGGAGTGAGACCAATCCACAACAGACCCTACAGACTCCATTACATCCAGAAAAATGCACCGTATGGTGCGGTTTTCACGCTGGTGGCATCAACGGACCTTATTTCTTCAAAAATGAGGCCGGAGCTCGCGTTACGGTCAATGGAGATCGTTACCGTACCATGATCAATGATTTTTTGTTTGAAAATATGGATGACATTGATCCGGAGGAGATGTGGTTTCAACAGGATGGCGCTACGTGCCATACGTCAAGAACAGCCGCGGTGCCCATATGCCCGAAATATGCCCGTATTGATCTTTTGAATAAAAAAAAATTTTGATTACAATTTAATTTTTTGTGTTATTTTTTACAATTTAAAGTTCTATCGGGCTTGAAAAAACACCCTTTACTATGAATATACGGTATTTGAATTCTAAGAGTCAATAGAAATTTTTTATGTTAAACTTATTATATTATTGTTTCTGTATGCTTAAACAATAAAGATTATGGTCTTTTATTTGGCCCACATTTGCCATTGGCCATTAGTCTATTCAAGGCAATTGTTCAATTTAAGGCATTCATCATCATTTCAGCCATTCGAAGTCCACTGCTGAACATAGGCCTCCCCAATTGCTTTCCACGTAGATCGATTCTTTGCCGCCTGCATCCACCGGCTCCCCGCCGCCCTGACCAGATCGTCGGTCCATCGCGTTGGGGTCCGCCCTCTACTACGTTTGCTGATTCGTGGTCGCCATTCAAGAACCTTAACGCCCCATCGGTCGTCGGTTCTTCGAGCTATGTGCCCCGCCCATTGCCACTTCAGCCTGCAAACGCGCTTCGCTATGTCGGTCACTCTGGTTCTCCTACGGATTTCCTCATTTCTGATTCTATCACGTAGGGACACTCCGAGCATAGCTCTCTCCATTGCACGCTGAGCGACTTTGAGCTTCCTTATGAGGCCCATAGTCAGGCACCACGTCTCAGTCCCATACGTCATCGCTGGCAACACACACTGGTCGAAGACTTTCGTCTTGAGACACTGAGGTACTTTGGACGAGAAGATTTTGCGTAGTTTCCCGAACGCAGCCCAACCGAGCTGGATTCGACGATTGACCTCTTTCTCGAAGTTGGACTTACCTAATTGGACTTTTTGTCCCAGGTATACGTACTCGTCGACAACTTCGAGGGCCGAGCTTCCCACTATTACTGGGGTAGGCACAACATGGATATTTGACATGATTTTGGTCTTATCCATGTTCATTTTAAGACCTACCCTTCGGGAAGCTCTGTCGAGGTCTCCGAGCATTGTGCCCAGATCCACAAGCGACTCCGCTATGACCACTATGTCGTCGGCAAATCGAAGGTGAGTCATATACTCGCCATTAATGTTGATGCCGTTGTTTTCCCAGTCCAGTAGCTTGAAAACATCCTCCAGAGCAGCAGTGAACAGTTTCGGTGAAATGACATCACCCTGTCTCACGCCTTTCTGCAAGAGGATAGGATTCGTGCACTGGTCCAGTACTCGTACGGACATGGTGGCGTTTCTGTATAAACTCCTCAGAACTTCGATATACCGATGATCAATGCGGCATCGCTGCAGGGACTGAAACACTGCCCAGCTCTCGATCGAATCAAAGGCTTTCTCATAGTCCACAAACGCTAAGCAAAGTGGCTGGTTATACTCCTCGGTCTTCTGTATAACCTGCCGCAGCGTGTGAATGTGGTCTATGGTTGAAAAGCCTTTTCGGAAACCGGCTTGTTCGGGAGGCTGGAAGTCGTCAAACCTTTGACCGAGACGGTTCGTGATGACCCGTGAAAACAACTTATAGACGTGGCTCAGTAGCGTGATTGGCCTATAATTCTTCAAAAGGGATTTGTCACCTTTCTTGAAGAAAAGGACAACCACACCACTGGACCACGCCTGTGGCGTACGTCCCTCGAGAATGACGGTATTAAAGAGCTTCTGGAGTACCTTAAGTACTGGTGTACCACCCGCTCTCAGAAGCTCTGCTGTCATCCCGTCTTCTCCGGTGCCTTGTTGTTTTTTAGTTGTTTCAGGGCCATCCTAATCTCGTACAGGCTGACGTCCGGGATGTCTTCGGTGGTATGTCGAGTTAGTTTGGCTCTAGGGTCTTTAGCCAAACAAGTAGCGGGATCTTGCGTACTGGTATACAACTGTCCATAAAACCTTTCGATCTCCCTCATAATCTCAGGTCTCGACGTGACTAGACTGCCTTCGTTGGTCTTCAGCTGTGTCAACTGACTCTGACCAATAGACAGATCCCGTGCGAACACTTTTGAACCCCTGTTCCTCTCTATTGCATCTTCAATACAATTTGTATTGAATTTGCGAATATCGAGTCGCAAGGATTTCGAGATCTGTCTATTGATGAGCCGGTAAGAAGACGCTTCCACTGAAGACTGCAATCGCATGTCTCGTCGCGCTTCCATGAGATTAAGAGTTTGAGTCGACAGTTTATTGGTTTTAGTTTGTCGGGTCTTATAATGTTTGGACCCGACAACGTGGACAGTCTCAACCAGCCCGCCGCTTATATCGTCAACGGTTACGCAGTTCTCCAGACCTGCGAAGCGATTTTAAAGCTCGAACTGAAAGTTCTCGGGGTTTTGAATATGGGCAGCTGAGGGTCGGAGCGTAGACCTCATCAAACGGGACCTTTCAAGCTTTATATTAATATTCAATGTGCCCCTTACCATTCGGTGATCGCTACCGGTTTTCACCCTGGCGATCACAGAGACATCATTGAATATTTGTCGCTTAGTGGTCATGATGAAGTCTATCTCATTCCTCGTGAAACCATCGGGGCTCAGCCAGGTCCATTTCCTGTGTGGTGGCTTCTTGAAGAAGGAGTTCATCATAAAGAGGCCCTCCTTCTCCATGAAGTCAGCCAACCGCTGTCCCCTATGGTTCCTTCGCCCTATTCCAAATTGCCCCACTTTCTGCTCGTCACCGCTTCGTTGGCCTAGCCTTGCGTTAAAGTCTCCCATAACAACCGTGTAGTGAGTCGGTGAAGTATGAATGGCGGCAGAAATGTCATCATACAATATCTCCACGTCCTCGTCAGGGTGTGCCGAGGTCGGTGCGTAAACCTGAATTACCTTCAACGAATACCGTTTGGTGATTCTGAGTATTAGGTACGCTACCCTGGTCGACACACTCCGAATAGACACGACGTTGTTACGGATAGACTTCCGGACGATAAAACCGACACCACCTTGGGACAGGCGATCGCCCTCCCGGTGGTAGAGCAAGTTGCCGGACTTAAGGATTACCGTATCCTCTCCCTGTCTACGGACTTCGGATAACCCGATAATGTCCCAGTGCAACCGCTCTATTTCCTCCTCCAGCTCGTCAATCTTCTCGTCGGTCCTCAGTGTGCGCGTGTTATAAGTTGCCAGGTGCAGAAGTCGTCGTTTTGGGTGGTAGCCGGATCTCTGCCGGTGATTCTTAGCACCCCCTGCCCCGCCGTTACCAAGACCGCTACCGTAATCTGGAATAGCGGGGCCGCCGGGGACTGGGGGCCGTATTCGAGTGTGTGCCATTTTCCATTTGGGGGTATTTGCCCATAATCACCACGCTGGGCAGACGGGTTGGTGATCGCAGTTCCAGCCAGTACGCAGGATGACGCTGCTGCCCATCATCCGGTAGCATTTCTCTTCGTCCATTTTTACGACTCCCCATGAGATGAGAAGGGGTGACGCTATTCTAGGCCGGCGCCACACGGTTTTGTTGTTCTATTTGTTCAATTTAAGGCATTAATAGTTTAAAATAGTTATAAATGCATACTCCTCTGGCCTCCCCTATTAGTAGATTATAATGATTTTATTGGCCAGATACTTTAAATTCGAATGCCATTATGTTTTTTTTTTCTTAGAAATAATATAAATAATAAAAATGGAAGAATATCAGAAAACTGCCAATAAACGTATAAAAACAGGAAAAACACTCACGAAGCGAACTATCGAGACAACTGTTTACCTGTGAGTGACGTCACCGGAATGTCAACCAATCACAGGCCGTTCATGTTCCAGAAAAAATTTTAAAAATATTACGTAAATTTGCTTTATTTTGTTAAAAATACTCATGATTTACATCAAAATAAAGTGGAATATATTTCTTTATAATATAATCTTTTAGGATGACAACAATTTGTTGTATATTTTGAATGTTGTCAAATAGCCTATTGGATTTAAATGAGCCCAATCATACCCGATTCACATCGCTTCAACCATTTATTTGACTTGCCTTACGATCTTACATAATCAAGAATTTAATAACATTCATTAACAACTTCCTAGGCTAAACAGTATTACATCAATACCCATTTCAGAGTAAAAAAAAACGTTAAAGGATATTATGACAATGACAGTTGAGCAGCACAACAAGTAATTTTAGGTTAGAAATATGTTTACAAAAGTAAAATTCCGTTTTCTTTCATCTTTATACAAAAAATACACTACCAGAGTTTCCATAGACGCAAGTCTAAGGGATAGTTTTGATAACAATGAGTTCAAACCCCGTAAACACCCCGGTACGACTCGAATTAAAATCGCTGCTTTACCACCAGATATCCAGAAATCTATACGGATTGTTTTAGAAGATTCTGCAGCAAAAGCTTTGTACCAAGACAGTGTATTACTAAACAACTATTTACGATCAAGATTACTCCCGCCAGAAGAAAGCGAAATAGATTTAAGGGCAGAAAAAATTTACAATAATGTTTCGAAAAAAATGCTCGCAAAGAAAGAAAATATGTCAGACGATCAGTACCAATACGTGGAGAAGCAGGTTCAAGCGAAAGTTTTTAATATTCTCAAAAATAATGTGTACCGCTGGGGAAATATCTCGTATGACAAGCCGACTAGTTTACAGTATTTGATGTCAAGAGCTGCTCCGGATTATGCTATCCTGGTACGTGTTTTAGATGAAATAAGAAAAAAGTATCCAGACTACAAACCTAGAAGTTTCTTTGATTTTGGATCTGGAGTAGGAACTGGGACATGGGCTATGAATACCTTTTGGCACGGGGATATTTTTGAATACTTCTGCGTTGACACTTCAACAGCGATGCATGGTTTAGCTCGATTAATCCTCTGTAATGGTAAAGATAACATTGTTATGCCCCTGAAAGCTTATTTCCAAAGACAGTTCCTTCCGGCATCATCCGATTACAAATACAACATAGTTTTATCAGCCTTTACACTATTTGAAATGCCTTCAATGCAAAATCGTTTAGAAACTATACAAAAATTATGGAATAAAACTGAGGACTTTTTAATAATTGTTGAACAAGGCTCCAATGCTGGCTTTAAAGTTGTCAATGAAGCTAGGGAGTTTGTGCTAAACTTGCCAAAAGAGAAAGGTGGACATGCTTTAGCACCGTGTCCAAATGATAACGTTTGTCCTAGATACTTAGAACATGAGACACCGTGTAACTTCCTCATGAAGTATGAATCGTTACCGTATCCCTCAAAATCTGAAGTCCTAGCCGAAGTGTTCAGTTATGTAATATTGAGAAAAGGTGAACGTTCCAAAGACGATCCTCAGTGGCCTCGCATAGTCAGGGCTCCGATAGTTAGATCTGGTCACACTATTTGTAAACTATGCACAGCGCAAGGGGATTTGAAAGAGGTTATATTCTCAAAGTCTAAATATGATAAAACAACATACAGATGTGCTAGATCATGTAATTGGGGTGACGAATTACCTGTAAAATAAATATTGTACAGTATTATCAATGGTTTGTTTTAATTATTCAATCATTGGAAGCACCAATTGTTGATTGCATGGCAGTTGATAAATAAATCTACTTTATCCTATATCGTCTGCTTACTGGTAAAACATGATAAATGCATTTTTTTTCTAAAATGACTTATGAATGCATTTGAAAATTACATATTTATATGTAATTTTCGATGCTTTATCTACTGGTAAAACAGAATAATCGATAGGACCGTAAATACAAAGATAGCTTAGTTAAAAACATAGTAACCTACAATGAAATAGCAATAATCATTCAGATAAACTGAGGTAAATCATCTTACCATTGATTTCGAGCTAAACTGTACAAGTAAATGATGATATATCACTTTAAGATATTTTCGTTGTAGATGTACCTACACCACATCTACGTAGCTATGAATATTATGTCAGGCTAAAATATGTTAAACTGATTTATTTACGTTTGTTTGCTATAAAATACAGGTAAAAAGATATAAATGCAGTGAAGGGTACTAAAAAGCAACGCCAATTTACAAAAATGTTTCATTTATCACGATGGATCTAAACATCAAAAAAATGTTCAAAAATAATTCTGTTACATTTTATCGAAAAAAAGAACCTCCTAACAAAAGTAATGAAGCTGCTGTCGATTACCTCAAAAAGCATATTGAGTCTTTCCCTACCATGGGCCACATTATATGTGATTCATCGAAACATTTATATGTAGATGCCTCGTTGTCTACTGCGATAATGTACCAGCTTTACCAGTTTGAGCGAAAAATGCACAGGTTGCAAGTAGTATACCAAAAGGACGCAGAATTATGGAACAACCGCATGAAACTAGCCAAGTACGTCTTAAAAAACTTTATTCTAAGGCTTTGCCGATAACTAAAGCAAAGAAAGAAAATCTTCTGACGTTATTTTAATTCAGGTGTTATCCCCGAAAAATACCACGGCTGGTTCCAATCTTTAACCGACATAATTCATAATTCATACTTCATTCATAGATGGGCCTGATCACCAACCAGAACCTGCAATTGAAGAAGATTCTCCTGAAGAATGTAATCCTCCATAGTATTAATTTACAATTTCATTTCCTTGATTATACTTCCCTACTCTGATTTCTTTATGATTTGTGATTACGAATGAATACTGTCTGACTTGATTATTAAATTATACACCTTCAGCAACACTTTAAAAGATGTTGAACTTATTTGTATGAAAATTTTTATAATAAGTGCACAATTCATTTAAAGTCCTACAAGTAAAATCAGATAAATGCAGAGTTTCACCCAATAATTTCACAACTTCATCACATACGCACCTTTTTTCTATTATAATGCCTAGCTTTTACCCTTCGCTTGTTGTTTTCATTCAAATTACTAAGATTTTATGGCAAACATAGGTATTATCTCTGTTTTTTCTATTACAGCTAAAACCAGTTAAGTGCATGCCCTGCATCAATATTACCTGATTTATTGCTTAATTTTTTGATACTGATATTGTTTTAAATTAATAGAGATAAAGTGTAATATATTACCTATCAATTAGCATAAATGTATTTTACAAAAAAATATTTTAATGAGAGTAATAAATCTATTGAACTTTCAAACCTTATTATCTCAGTTCAAGGAAATATGCATTTAACACACTTTACCAGTAAGCAGACGATATGCATACTCGGTTAAAAAATTTTTTTTTTTAAATGTGACACGTCATAATGACTACATCCTGCCTGATGATAAGCAGTTGATGCAGTCCAATAAGAAAATGAAAGCGCTGTATAACGTAAAATAAGCACGCTATAAAGCGCATCCACTCATGACGGATTGTTTGACTCAATTTTTCCTTGTACAAAATAATTTTCATTTTGATAAGAGCTGTCTTAAATCAACTACAATTTAGCCTGTCTAAAGACTAATTATTAACTTTCTTTTATCATAAACTACTACATATTTGAAAAGTAAGAATTTTATTTGTTCAATAACACTATTTTTACTGTTTCTATTAATCAATTTATTTCATAACAATTGACATTGTGTTGAAAACATTAAAATAATATAAAAAACTAAAACCGAGACAATACATAATACTGCAGAAAATTAAACTATAAGAAAATAAAAATAGTCAAGTCAAAAATAGTATTAAGGCGAGTAATGTGTCACACTTACTCACACTTAGTCACAGTATTACACTTCACTGACACTACACTAAACTATCTCAAAAGGTTTTGTCCTTCTCAGTCTTCTCACTAGGTCTGCTTAGCCTCAAAATTTTCTTAATGAGGAGATGAGGCAGAGATTTACTTTTATCAGCAATTAAAGTGCTGCATGGCCGGATCCAGAGCCCAGAACTCCGGGACCTAATATCCCGACTTAACGTGCCCGACAAATACGTTCGACAAAGGACTTGTCGTGAACGCCGCTTGTTTCCGCCACACATTTGTCTCACTGCTGCGCACAATCACTCCCCGATCGCCCAAATGCCTGACTGTGACATATTCGTAGATAGATGGAAATCAATCCACGCAAAATTGTCTTTATGTAAATAGAAATGTCCTCTTTAATTATCATCATCTCTCATCATCTCAGCCCATTAACGTCCCACTACTGAGCACGAGCCTCCTCTTACATATC
Organism: Musotima nitidalis; assembly: GCA_949126915.1. NCBI lineage: Eukaryota > Metazoa > Arthropoda > Insecta > Lepidoptera > Crambidae > Musotima > Musotima nitidalis. Next base: position 7,952,404 of record OX421442.1, on the reverse strand, counting down.
AAGGTTTGAGGGTATTGGGTCATACTCCACCACGCTGACCCAGTGCGGATTGGCGGAGGCAGGTGTATGGCGTCCTGCTGTTAGAATTTATCAAGCCGCCCATTAGGCCTCTAACATGGCTTAACGACTACCACATTTAGTGATAACCGGGACCAACGGCTTAACGTGCCTTCCGAAGCACGGAAGCGCTCGATATCAAATGCCACACAAACGGTCACCCATCCAAGGAATGACCTCTGTAATCTCTGCTGTACTTCGGTGATCGTTTCCGTCCACCTAGCACCGCAGAGCTACGAGCGCTTTAATTATATTTTTACTTAATACGCTTGTAATTTACTCAGTTAGGTATTATAATTAGGCCAGACCCGTGAAACTAATAAAATAAATAATAAACCACTTGCAGGTGAGGTTGGCTTGGGCTCCTCAGATCTTCATGAGATCCCTATACACTATACTTTACTGGGCACTGGCAAATACTCTAAACGAGTGGGTTCATACTAAGAGAAAAACTAGCGGGCGACTGAATAAATAAATAATAAATAAATATTCTCTTACAATCTATCACTATCACTAATCACTAAGAACTTGTGTTATGGATACTAAAGAACGGATAAACATACTTAAATACTTTTTTTTTTGTAAATACATACTTAATATACATAGGAAAACACCCAGACCAGAACAAATATTCATCCATATAATATAAATATTCATGTTCATGCACACAAAGATTTGTCCTGTGTGGGAATCAAACCCACAACCTCTGGAGTGAAGTGCAGGTATACTGACCTCCACGCCAAATCGGTCGTCATAAATACATACATAAACGCCTCTTTCCCGTAGGAGTAGGCAGAGATCACTTCCTTCCACTTGCTACGATCTTGGCGCACACTTTTAAGCTTGATTTACACTAATTAACCTCCTCATACACGCCCGTCGGTTTAGGGTACTTTTGACCTTTTTTTTTTTTTTTTTATTATCGTCTGTAAAAAAATTGCTGCTTACGCACTGTCTCCCGGCCAAAAGGGGGAGACCGGGAGGGGGTGTGGGGCTCACTGCGGCAGACGCGACCACCGCAGTCCTACCCACTAAAAAACTTCAGACGACGCCCACCGCTGTTGAAAAGGGGCGAGGTACCAGTGAGGGTACTTTTGACCTGTCCTTTCTCCAAAATCTTCTTTATTTATATAATGGCCTAGTGGGTACGCTGCATAAGGGTAATTTGTAAAATCGGGAATCGAGATAGTAGTGTCCCACATTTTGAAGTCCTAAAAATATTGACACTGCCTTGTTTATATATTTTAGAAGCCGCAATATTTGCAAAAACAAACGAAAATAAGTTTAAAATGGAATCACACCAACGGGAAAACCCTACGAGAGCACAGTATGCTAAAATGTTTGCTAAACCGCCATACAAAATAGCTCTCTTACGAAAAAGCATACTAAGCTTAGCACCTCGTATTTTCAATAAAGTACCTGAGAGAATAAAAAGTTCAAATTAAATTCAGTTTAAGAGAAGATTATCTGAACACTTGGTTGACAAAAATGTTATTACGCCATCCAGGATTACTTAAATTACTAATAAGTGAATTTTATTTACCTTTCTGGACATTTAATTTACAATTTGACATATTTTAATTAAGTGAAGCGCTCGTAGCTCTGCGGTGTTCGGTGGTCGGAAACGATCACCAAAGTACAGCAGAGTTTACAGAGGTCAGTCCTTGGACGGGTGACTGTTTGTGTGACATTTGATATCGAGCGTTTCCATGACCCAATACCCTCGCACCTAGGTATGTGAGAGGAGGCTCGTGCTCAGTAGTGGGACGTTAATGGGCTGTGATGATGATGATGAATTAAGTATAATGACCATTTAATCTTTGACAATATTTTAAACTGACATTCGTGCTTTGTATTTATTTTGTACTTTATATTAATTACTAATGTTGCTATTATTGTTAATATTATATCTACTTGCATGTAATTTTTGCATGTCCCTTGAGACAAAACATGCCGATCCAGCTATTTTAACTCAAGACCATTTGTATGTAACTACCATGTTTTTTAAGCAAATAAATTATTTGATTTGATTTGGTCATGGAAGGTCTTACGTGGTCTTCCTCTACCAACACAAGACAGCAGGCGACTGCTGACATGTTTTAAGAATAATTAACAATTAATAAATAAATCTTTTTGACAATTACACCAATTATTTAGTTCCAATATAAGTATCATTAAGAACTTGTGTTATGGATACTAAACAACGGATAATCATACTTAAATATATTTTTTTTGTAAATGCGTACATACTTAATATACATAGCAAAACACCCATTCTAGAACAAATATGATGCATGAAGCACACAAAGATTTGTCCTGTGTGGGAATCGAACCCACGACCTCTGGAGTGAAGTGTAGGTATACCGACCTCCACGCCATATCGGTCGTCAACTCGTCGTCGTACTCGTATACATAAAACGTTTTTTATCACACCAGTCGGCTGTCATTATGCTTTATTGTTCTGTATATTAAAACTAAGATATCATTATCATTACTGGCGCTAATGTAAGTAAGTGTCATAATGGGGGCATGCATTCCGATAGTTTGAGGAAGCACATACCATTTTATTGTCTTGTTATGAAATGAAATTAATTTTTATTTAGTCATAAATACATATAAACAAAGAACAGAAATCAAAACAGTCAACAATTTTTACTTATAAGTTTAAATATAATATGCCTAAAAAGGACTCCACTCAGCATGTGCTGCAGTGGAGGACCACAACAGCGATGGTCTTCCGTGGAGACCTAATAATATTACTTTCATCAATTCTATGGTTCAGTCAATGTGATAAATAGGTATTCGAAAAAACATGCATAGTATCAATAAAATTCTAATTTTAATGAGTTTCATCATCATCATCAGCTTGTCTTTCTCCACTACTGGACATAAGCCTCTCCAATGGCACGCCACAGGACTCGATCTTCAGCTCTTCGTCTTCAACCGCTGCCAGCAGTTTTGTATATGTCATCGCTCCATCTAGCCGGAGGGCGTCCTTCACTGCGCTTACCGAGACGTGGTCTCCCTCTCAGAACACAAAATAAATAACAATAATTCTTAATTTTACTGAGGACTTAAGGGGTTTAGGGGAGGGTATCTCATTTATCATTTATCATCATTATCACCACTCATTCCCATTTACTATGATTTGTATTTTATTAATATATCTCTTATTTGACACTGGTTAAATGTGTTAAACGCACGAAGCCATTATTTAAAAAAAAAAAAAAAAGAATGTTGGTAGTCTTAAATTTTTATTGTTTTAAATTAGGACAATGCATTAACAAATGACCAATTAAGGAAATCGCGTGATTAACTAAACCTGTGATAACTGATTGGTTAGTTATGTTAGGGCACTTACACATAGTGTTAATCCCTCGGGGTCAGGTGTGGCGTGGTGGGGGCTGAGTACCTCCCGGAGGCCGGGTAAAGATAAAACCCAGAGGTTGGCGACATCCGCATTAATAAGTGGTCCAAAATGTCAGCTCTTGGATGGGTGTCCGTTTGTGTAGTATTTAATTTGGTAAGTCGTTCCTGTGTAAACCTTCAGGCTTTGGAATTCTTTGCCTGTGCATGTGTGCTCAGATGTGGTCATTATAACGCGTCAAATAAAAAGTAGTAATAATAATATCAAGCGCTTCCGTGCTTCGGAGGGCATTATGAGCCGTTGCAGGTTATCACTTTATTCCCCCCCGGTCTCCACCTTTACGTTGTTGGGGGGCCGAGTACCTCCCGGTAGGACGGAGAAGCCGCAAGGGAAAAGGTAACACCCCGAGATTGACGATTCTGGGTGCCCTTAGTACGGACTAACCGGGGGGAAACTAAGAGGGACCTAGGGAGGGCGCAGATTATTAGTGGGTATTACTGCTGGCGGTCGCGTCTGCCGGTGGTGAGCCCCCACCCCCTTTCGGTCCCCTTTTGGCCGGAAGACAGTGCGTAAGCCTTATCGGCCTAATTTTGCCGTTTTGTTGCACTTACGGTAGGTAAGTTTCGCTTGATCCATGTAAATGTAACATTTTTTATATATTTTTGTAGGCATGTACAATAAAGGATATTCAAACAATTATAGTCGCAAAATCGCATGTGTGTTGTAACCCTTATCAGCCTAATTTAGCCGAGTGGTTGCACTTACGGCAGTTCTCGCTCATATCACACGGTACCTTGATACCTAACGGTACACAATACTGTCAAATCCCCGTTAAGCAAAATACATGGTGATTTACACGCGATTAAATCTACACATAGCCACAAAAATATCTTATAAATTCACATTTGAAGTGAATTTCAATATTATTATGAGAAATAAACTTTTCAACCTTTAATGACTAGTATAGAATTATATTTCAAGTGCTTCAAAGTGACGTGTTGAGTTAATTGCTAGTGTAATATAACGATTGTAATCAGTACAAAACGTGTGATGTATTCATTTGTTGTGTGTTTTGTGTTGATTGCAGTACAAGGATACGTAGACGCAGGTTGGCTATTGTTTATTATCATTTGTTTATAATTGTCAGGCTGCTGTCTCATGTAAATTATATTGTTGGGTAAGTATTGTAATTTGAAATTTGTTTCTCAAGTAATTTACAAAGATAATTATATTTGATTAGGGGCCATCCATAAATTATTAAGGGGTGGGGGGGTCCCAAAATATGTGATATCAGACATAAGGGGGAGGGGGGTAATAATGAGACTTGCTGTGACAAAAAAGGGGGACGGGGTCAAAAAATTATGAAATTCGTGTGACGTAATTAAAGAATGGCCCCTCATCTTACTAGAAAAAGTGTCTTGTGTTTAGTTGTAATATTTATTGTTTATTTTGATTTATTGAACGCTCGCCGCTTGTTAAGAAAGAGGCGGGGGGACAGTACCTGGGTCGCAGCTTCGGACAACCCTCCCGCGGCCAACGTCCCCTAAGCCAAAACCGGGAGAACCTCCTCAGAGAGGCACGCTCTTCCTACCTCCTTGTGTGATCATAGCGAGTGTGGCCGACTTCTCGGAGAGTTTATTGTTCGACAGCAGCTTCCTGGCCCGCCCGTTGCGCTCACTTGACTTCCCTCCCCGTAGTTAGTACTAAGAGCACCCAGAGTCGCCAACCTCTGGGCACTATCTCATCCCGGCGACCCCTACCGGGAGGTTCTAAGCCCCCTACCTCGCAAAAACAACCGGGATTATGCTAGGATGATGACTCTTGTAAGTGCCGTGCGTAGAATAGTGTCACCGACTCTTAACTCACGGGGAGTCGTAATAGACGACGAAGAGAAATCCTACCGGATGAATGGCAGCAGCTTCATCCTGCGTACTGGCTTGAAGTGCAATCTGCCTGCCCAGCGTTGTGATTATAGGCACATACCCCCCATAGAATGTAATCTATTGGGGAGGCAAATGTTCAGCAGTAAACTTTCTAAGGCTGTTATAGTGGAGGGGATAGCCCCTAAAGAACATTATGTATGTGACCTAATATCCTATCATCTGTCTTTGTGATCAGTAGTGGTATCTGTGATGATGATAATATGTTTCAGGATGCAACCTGTCCCTAAAAGATGACTTCGGCCAACCGTCACCTGTTTATTTACAAAATGGCGGACTTTTGGCGCCAAACTCCAACGGCAACGTCACCATGGCGCGATCGGACACGCTGCGAGTCCTCTGTCCGGGTGATAAGAGGAAAATTGTTGTAAACAATGTTACCAGTGCTTATAATGACTTGGTAAGTAATGCCCTGACATCCAAGTTGCAATTTTTTTACTTCTGTAATAAAAATCCCTTTTGTGCACTGCCTCCCGGCCAAGGGGGACCAGAAGGCGTGTGCGCTGCCCGCTGGCAGACATTACCAGACATACCCATGAACAATCTGCCGCCCGTCGCTTGTTGACAGAAAGGGGTGAGGGACAGTATACTTTTAGCTACCGCCCCCCGCTGACAACGCGTCTTTCGGGACTAAACCGGGCGTCCCGGTGCGACCATGGCGCGTGCCCCCTACTGGAAGGGTCGGCTGATAGACAGCAGGGGTTTCCCGCCCCCCCCGCCTAGGCCCACCTAATGCTGCAACGTATCTGAAGAGAGAGCAGCCCCGCTCCCTCTCGCGCTTCGCAGCCTCCTACGACATCGTCACCTAGCTCCTAAACAATACTTAATTCAAAAAGCTCATATTTTGACATCTCATACACTATTGACTTAATTTCTTTGTATGTAAAGAATGTAGATGCTATGCGGAAATAGATACTTCTTTTCATACTCTACAACTGTTGTTATTTCCAGGAAGCGCATTGTATCATAAACGATACCTTCCGCGTGGTCTGTTAGATTGGCGCGTTCACTGCGTTCTTTATTCAAAATACAAAAATGTAATAGGCTAAATCGATTTAAATGTTTTTTTAATATTTTTTTTATCTGCGTGAGACGTTTTTAATGGGTTGAGATGATGATGGTAGTTGAAATTATATTTTCAAAATGCGCGTTATATTATAAGTGATGCCTTCCGCGTGGACCGCTGTAAAACGTAGCGTTTTATTCTCTAAATATATGATGAACCACAGACTTACAACTTTACCTGTTACTTACCTAACCCCTTTTCTTTTTTTTTGATTTACGTCAGTAACATAATGCCTTTACGCACTGCCTCCCGGCCTTTAGGAGGAACGAAAGAGGGTGTGGGACTCACCACCGGCAGACGCGACCGCCAGCAGTCCTACCCACTAAAAATCTTGACGACGCCTATTGCTGATGGAAAACTTATCTAACCCCTAGAAATGTTGTGGTTTCCAGGAAGCGCATTGTATCATAAACAATACCTTTCGCGTGGACCGCTGGATTGGGGCGTTCAGTGCTGTAAAATGCAGCGGCCCTCCTTGGTACACGGTTGAAGAAACCAAGAAGCGATGTAACGGCGGGAATAAAATACACAGGTGAACATTTTATAAAGCACTGCTCCTTTTTTTTTGAAGCTATCATCTCAGCTGCTTTTGAAAGTCCGCTGCTGAATTAAGCCTTCCCAATTGTTTTTCACGTCTAGCGATCTCACGCAGCCTGCAGCCACAGACTTACCGCCATCTTGACTAGATCATCGGTCAGGAGATACTCTAGCTGTATTTTGTTTTACGTCGGTAACAAAATGCATTTACGCACTGCCTTCCGGCCAAAGGGAGAACGAAAGGGGGTGTGGGACTCACCACCGGCAGACGTGACTTCCAGCAGTATTACCCACTGAAAATCTAACGACGACGCCCGCAGCTTGTTGAGGAAGAGGCGGGGGCCAGTACCTAGGTTGCAGCGTCGCCAACCTTTTCCCGGCCTCCGGGAGGTACTCAGCTCCCACACCATGCCAAGGTGGAGTCCTGTCCGCAGGGAAGAAGATACTGTACCTACGTTAACTGGTTCGCATCATATTTTCAGATTTTCCCAAAAAGCATCATTCAATCAATTCTCCCACGTTGTGACGTCACATTTTTCCATATTTGGTTCGATTGAAAACTTGTTCTAAATCTACATCAATTTTACGTATATTAAAATGGTTTCGTAAAGCTTTTTTAAATTTATTCCATACATTTGTATTGAAAAACGAAACACAGACACTTGTCTGTAGAGTATTTACCCTATTGCACTAAATGCCTATCAAATCTACCTTCCAGAGTGGGCTACAAAATCGGCAGTGCGTTCCACCAGCTGTACGAGGCGTGTTTCGACCAGGAGCTAAAGGCGACGCTTTATGTGCTCCACGAGATATCACCGAAGACCCAACATGTGCAGCCTTTCAAAAACAGACCTAAATTTTTTGGTGAGAATAATAAAAATTACAATAATAATTTTAAGGCATTTCCAACGGCTGTTCCAAAGAAGTTGATATCATCTTGCTGTTGCATGGGCAGCGCTTTGTTTGAAAAATACGGGTTCGCTTTATTTGACAGATTCTTGTCACTCCGAGTATTTTTGGTATAACACACTCGGCATGATCTTTTTTCAAATAATATTTTTAAGGCATATAAATTTGCTAGTATAACTGTCGTTAGGCCGAATATTTTAATATGTTCTAATTTAAAGCATAAGTACTCTTTTAAGTTGTTGTGCTTGCATGCTGCAAATATGTTGCTATATTAAATGTTTGCTTACTATGCATATAAAAATATAAATTATGTGTTTATTTGCAGCTGGCGATTTATTTGACAAAGTGCCTTTGAATAAGTTATATACCAAAACATCGCAAGCAGATATCATAGATAACATTTTGGGCTCTAAAATGTCTCAAGAATATCTATCGAAAAAACAGGTAAATATGAAATTATCAATTAGTACTGGACCCAGAATGGCACCTTGAGGTACTCCACAGACTGTCTGGTTTATCCCTAGGTTGATGTTTTGCTCTGGGTTGCGGAGGTTGATCGGCAGTTGCTCCAAGTAATAACTGAATTTCAGCCAAAATCTGGCTAGACCAGTAAGCAGACGCTAAGTCAAGGGCAACCGGGACAATGCTAGGATGTTGACTTCATAGACTCTCAACATGTGAACAATATGTTAAGTAAATTAAACCCAAATTCATCGTTCAAGAAAACGACTAGGCAAATTGTTGATGCAAGCGGTACAGGATCGATCTACGTAGAAAGCAATTGGGAAGGCCTATGCTCAGCAGTGGACTTCGAATGGCTAAAATAATGGCAACTGTTAAGTTTTGCTAAGGCATTTAGAACATTTTTGTATAAATAACGTGATCATATCTACGAGTACTTCTGTGTTACTAGCATATTACTCTGACTGTTTTTGGAGTTCCTCAAGGTTCCATTCTTGGTCCGGTATTATTTGCTCTTTAAATAATACTAGCATTTGGAAACCGGTGCAGACATAACATTTAAGCTAACTATTTTCAAATTTATTCTAAGGCATTGTTCAGACCAATCTATGTGCCAGTACAGTCTGCAAAAAGCAAGACTTTTTGTCGGCTGTCACTCTAGTTACTTCTACGTAAAGATCAATCGTTGGTACAGTGTGCATTAACTGTTTTTTTTCCAGTACCTGACACGTGGCCACCTAGCACCGCGTGCAGACTTTCCAATGCGCGCCGAACAGCAAGCCTCGTTCCATTACATCAACACGGCGCCGCAATGGTTTAGAGGCAACGCAGGAGACTGGGCTGCTTTGGAAGAGGTTTTCCTTTTAGTTTTTATACCACAAGGTACCACAAAAGTGATCACCGCAGTCGAAGAACGTTGCATCACTGAGGTGTTACCGACACTGCATTGTCATCTGAGGCTGTCTAAGATCATATACCTGAAGAAGCAATGTGTACGGCCCAAACACGTGTCGTGTTGTATTGTTTCTCGATTCATCGGGTAATGACAGTTGCATACATACGTACAATCATCGGTTGGCATCGGGGGCATCATGGGATATATCATTTATAACATAATTATTACATATATACATATCACGCCTATTTCCCCAAAGGGGGTAGGCAAAGGCATATTTCTCAAATTTATTGTTGGTCTCCATAATAGGTGGCGAGCCTGTTGCCGTTTACCGGGAACTTTTATAAATGCCAGAGCCTCGTCCGTTGATTGGCAGGCGCTCCACTAGCACGGGAGGTTGGCTTGGGTTACTATGATATGAGGCCTTGTATGGGGCCCCAATATGGGCGAGCTCCATCGCGGGTCGCCATCGACAGATTCTGCAGCAGTCGCAGAGGGTCATGGCGACTCGTGTGGTCAGGGGTTATAGCACCAACTCCCAAGAGGTGGCTTGCGCTCGCTGGATCTCTACCGTAGGACCCCGACGCCGGGGTTCTCTCGGTGGTGTTCTGACGGTAAGCGCAATGCCGGAGCCAGGGTCTCCGCCCTGCACCGGACACTGTACCTGTATTCCTGTTTTGTACTCTGTTGTTGTACCAGAAATTAATAAATATTAGAAGCTGACTGAGGACGTCTATGTTCAGCAATGGACGTCTTTGGGCTGATGATGATGCTGATTCGTATTCCAGGCCTTAAGACGTCGAGTGCTGACCTTAGGAAGGCCCGTGAAGATCATTACAGGCACCCACGGCGTAATGACCTTGGCAGACAGTAATGGCAACATGAAGCCGGTGTTCCTGAACGTAGCCCAGAATAATAACCAGCTCGTTCCTGTGCCGATGTATTTCTATAAGGTGAGTGGGACTTAAGGTATTAGGGAATATTTAAGTAAGCGCCCTCACAGCTTGGTTCGTGAGAGGACCAGTACAGAGACGTTAATGAACTGATATAGGGTGTACGGGGATCCTACCATCATCTCTGGAGCCCAAGCTAACCTCACCTGCAAGTGGTGCACCTGCTTAACGGACGAGGCTCTGGCGAACATAGAAGTGCCCGGTAAGCGGCAATAGGCTCGCCACTCAGGACGCGGTACACGACGTCTCCCGGCCAAAGGGGGACCAAGAGAGGTGTGTGGGACTCACCACCGGCAGACACGACCGCCAGCAGTAATACCCACTAAAAATCTTCCGACGACGCCCGCCGCTTGTTGAGAAAGAGGCGGGGTGCCAGTACCTGGGTTGCAGCTCTGATACCCCGCCCGCGGCCAACGTCCCCCGGACCAAAACCGGGAGGACCTCTTCAGAGACACGCAGTGGACGCGCCCCTCCTACCTCCTTGTGGGACCATAGCGTGTGTGGCCGAGGGTCCATGGCTAGACAGCAGGGGCCCCCTGCCCCCGCTGCCTAAGACCCTCCTGCTTGATGGGCCCTCCTGGCCTGCCCGCTGCGCCCTCCACAGGTCTCTCTTAGTTTCCCCCCCGGTAGTCAATACTAAGGGCATCCAGAGTCGTCGGTCTCTGGGTGTTACCTTTTTTCGGCTTCCAGGAAGTACTCAGCCCCCCCACCACGTCAAGGTGGAGATACCCTGTTTTGTTTTACGTCGGTAACAAAATGCATTTACGCACTGCCTTCCGGCCAAAGGGGGACCGAAAGGGGGTGTGGGACTCACCACCGGCAGACACGACCGCCGGCAGCAATACCCACTAAAAATCTTCCGACGACGCCCGCCGCTTGTTGAGAAAGAGGCGGGGGCCAGTACCTGGGTTGCAGCTTCTGACACCCCGCCTGCGGCCAACGTCCCCCGGACCAACCGGGAGGACCTCCTCAGAGAGGCGCAGTGGACGCGCCCCTCCTACCTCCCTCTGCGACCATAGCGTGTGTGGCCGACTTCCCGGAGGGTCCATGGTTAGACAGCAGGGGCCCCCTGCCCCCGCTGCCTAGACCCTCCTGGCGCTGCTGAGCGGGCCCTCCTGGCCTACCCGCAGCGCCCTCCATAGGTCCCTCTTAGTTTCCCCCCCGGTAGTCAGTACTAAGGGCACCCAGAGTCGTCGGTCTCTGGATGTTACCTTTTCCCTAGCGCCTCCTGCGCCCTACCGGGAGGTACTCAGCCCCCCCACCACGACAAGGTGGAGACCAGTCGGGGGGGTCCTGTATCTCACCCAGGTTTAACTGTCTGCATCGAGGAAAATAATATAACAAAGGTATGGTTGTTATTATAAAATTTATTAAGCTATTGCATAGCTTCTATCGCGGGCCTTGAGCGTGGAGACCGAATCTAGAAATTCCGTAACAAAAAAACCTAACACTCCCCACTCCGACCGGCACAGCGGTGATACTTTTTAGTTTTTCCATCTATCAATAAATAGCAGAACTTTTAACGACTTTTTGAAATATCACGCTTGTCTCTTCAGTTCAGCAACCCGCCTTTAGGTGGCATTGGTTGTATCGGCGTTACTGCGCATGCGTAATCCCCTTCTTCGCCCCGCAATCCACACGTCTTTTTTATGTATAGGTAATACACGTAAATGCCGCGCAGAGAAAATATATATGATATTATATCTATATAATTGTACATAAAAATAAATAATTATAATTGCATAAGTTGATAAAAAATGCTATGCGATAGCTTTATTACCTATAGTTTTCAAATAACTTATCACCTCTATAATAATTTCAGGTATTATACGACACAAAAACGAAGACAGCAGTAGCGTTTATCTCAATAAACTCATCTTTCTACGACGACGCCATTTTGAATGAGCTGACATTCTGCGAAGACGTTTGTGGCGGGAACCCCAAGTTCAGCTGGCTAAGATGGCGGGCGAATGACGGAACGTTTAGTTTTTGCTGCGAGTACGACGATTTTATAAGAGAAGTTATTGAGTTGCCTTATTTAAACGTACAGGGATTGTTTTATTAATATAATATTGTTTATTTCCTATTATTTATTTTATGAAATGTTTGTAAGGATTTCAAAAATATATGCCTCTTGGGTTGATTTATTTATTACAATCTTATAAACTGAACTGGGATGCATAGGGATCTTACCATCATCTTTTGAGCCCAAGCCAACCTCACCTGCAAGTGCCGATTACGGACGAATCTCTAGTAATCGACAATAGGTCCGCCACCTATCACGTGGCATACAATTGGCGAAGGGTGAGCTTATATTATGCCTCTGCGTACTCCTTCAGGGGAACAAGAGTGATTTTATGAATGTATGTACGTTTAAAACGAATAGGCCTTGCAACCAACTTTTGTAGTGACTAAAAGTGGTAAGTTCAAGGCCTATTTTTTAAAACGAATTAAAAAATAGGCCTTGCAACCAACTTTTGTAGTGACTGAAAGTGGTAAGTTTGTCTTATTCTTTTATTTTAATATGATAATGCAGAGTGAGCCTTTTCAAGAAGGAGATCGTAACCGCGATTTTACCTTATTGGGCGGCTTGACAAATTCTAGAAGCAGGACATCATACAACTGTGCACTGTTCCAATGGGTTACCGTGGCCCCGGGAAATAGCAGGCTCAAGAATAAATAAATTAATATTTTCTAACAATTACACCAATCATTTAGTTCCAAGATAAGCATCATTAAGAACTTGTGTTATGGATACTAAATAACGGATAAACATACATAAATACTATTTTTTTTGTAAATAAATACTTAATATACATAGGGAAACATCCAGAGCAGAACAAATATTCATGTTCATGCACAGAAATATTTGTCCTGTGTGGGAATCGAACCCACGACCTCTGGAGTAAAGTGCAGGTATACTGACCTCCACGCCACTCCACCACTGTCTTATAAAGGGTTATAACTGGCGAACTGTGGGCGTATAATATGCCTCTGCCTACCGTATCGGGAAAACAGGCATGTATGTATGTATTTATATCTGTGTCAGTAAGTCTGACACAACTTTCCGCGCATCGTTTTGATAATTTTCCACATATTACCTTTTAACTATTAGAATATGTCGCACATCTAGTTCTTAAAGTACGTACTTAAATGTAAAAAACTGCAAAATTGAGTTAACTATGCCACAAGTTTCCTTTTCATCATCATCATCATCTCAGTCCATTAACGTACCACTACTGAGCACGAGCCTCCTCTCACATACCAAGGTATTGGATCATACTCCACCACGCTGACCCAGTGCGGATTGGCGGAGGCAAGTGTATGGCGTCCTGCTGTTAGAATTTTTCAAGCCGCCCAATTAGGCCTCTAATATGGCTTAACGACTACCACATTTAGTGATAACCGGGACTTACGGCTTAAAGTGCCTTCCGAAGCACGGAAGTGCTCGACATCAAATGACCAATCCAAGGTCTGACCTCTGTAAACTCTGCTTTACTTCGGTGATCGTTTTCGACCTCAGAGCATCGCGGAGCTACGAGCGCTTACTTTTATGTAGCTGCATTGAGTGCTTAATTTTTTTTTGTAATTCGACAACTGTCCTAAAGAGAGAGCAAAACACCAAAACGAGTATGTTATCGTATACCTATAAGACAAAAAAAACTTTAAACCGTTTTACTGTCAAGTTGACAATATGGAATTCTTGGCGGGAAAGTGAAGCGTCATGTCTGCAGTTTTGTTTTATTTTCTAGAATTTGTGATATTTCTAAAATTTATGTATAATAACGGTGGATTATTAACCGTTAAGTGTTTCTGATTATACATGAGTGTTGGTAAATCAAACAAAGCAGTGCAACATCACTTTTCATATTCTCTCAAGGAGTCCATGTGAGATCTCAGTGTAGTCCCACATCTTTACTGAGGACTCAAGGGGCTTAGGGGAGGGTATCTCATTTACCATTTATCATCATTCATTCTCATTTACTATGAATTATAATATTATTAATATTATCACTTACTTGACACTGGCTACAATGCTAGACGCACGAAGCCAATATTTAAAAGAAAAAAAAAATTGACAATATGGCATTTACCTGTTTTAAGAACTAGATGTGCCATGTCGTAAACTCCTTGATCAATCCGGGGTGGGTCATCGTAGAGGAGTGTGAGCTCCTTCCATTTGCTACAATCCTGGTACCCACTTTTAGCTTTTTTCAATATGTTACAATGGGTAAAATAAAAGATGTAATTAATATTAATATTTTTTGTATATTCATCTTAAATCTAATGTCTTTTATAGTTTTTTTTTTACATTATTTATTTTCCATACAATCACATAACATTTCTACAAGCATAGAAACTCGTGCATAAGTATACGCATAACATAGTAGTTTGTATATAATTTTACATTATATTTATACATCATAAGAATGATTTTTTATTATACGTGATAATTATACGCTAAATAAAACACGTTATCCGGATTTAAATTGCGGTTTAATTAACTTTATTTATGTTTCGTTTACATTTAAGTGATAGTAAATGAATCCGCGGTTTAAATCCGTAAATGTGTTTTATTAAGTACCATGTAAAATAAAGTAAAAAAATACATCATACATAAATTTTATAACATTTACTTACCACATAAAATTATATATTAAATCTAGCATTTATACATAGGTGCGTTGAATTAAGTACTTTTTAGTTAAGATCCGGCTTGAAGGACCATTTTTACATTATGTAATATTTATGTGAATTGTCAAAATACCTCAACTAAAGCGATATGTTTTTACAATAATCACAGATCGGAATAGGTAGAATTTTTAAAAACTAAATGAGGTCACATTTATATTTCAAAAATTGCAGAATTATTAAGAAATGTTGTTTTTATACTTCATCGATCATCACTTTGCCGTTGTGTGGTAACGGCCTGGAATAGTGCCACCCCTTCGATTCCATGGGGAGTAGTAAAAGTCGACGAAGAGTAATCCGGATAATGGGCAGCAGCGTCATCCTGCGTACTGGCTGGAACTGCGATCACCAACCCGCCTGCCCAGCGTGCTGATTATGGGCAAATCCAATAGAATGTAATCTATTGGGGAGGCCAATGTTCAGCAGTGGACTTTATGAGGCTGATATGCATCAGCAACAACCAAGCTATGATCTATAAATCTACTTAAAAGCTTTACCTATTCTGACCACTGATTATTATAAAAATTTCATTGCTACTTTTCATACAAAAAAAATTTTTTGTGCTTCCAAGTATTTTACTTAATGAATATTAAAACGTACTAGTAATTAAATGGGCTGTGACCATTAATTTTTAGTAACTCATTTAATTTCTTTTTACCGTCATTGTACTATTCTTTTTTGTATGGGTAACCTTACATTGTTATAACAGACATATTTAAAAAAGAGGAATTTTGTACTTTTGTTTTGATAGTATTTATTAGCTAGTATTTTATGGGTGAACAGAAATAATCTTTAACCCAAAACTACCTAAACGACTGATGTCTAACCGATCATGATTTTATCAGTAATGTCATATTTGGCCAATTTCACAATTAAACAATAAAAGACTATTGGCTACCGCCCATGAGCTACAATAATAGCTGAGATTTTATTTTGTAGTATAATTAGAAACATGTAGAATTCAGACAAGTGATGGATTAAAAATATCTTTGTAACAATTCCCGCGCTACTATAATTTCCCGAAAAATCGAGAAACTATTCAACACGACACGTGTTTCGCTCTTACACAGGGCATCTTCAGGTAAGATAGGATCCTCAGAACAACGATGTCTTCACAACCAACGCTGAAACGAGAGAGGTCTCTCTAGAGTATCTCTGCTTACAATGGATTTCCGCAAAGTAACGCCTGAATCAATAAATTATGTAGAATTCAATACTTCCAACGTCCACCAGCTACAAAATTCTCTCTAGGACATAATCGCTGCTTCCCGGGCGACGATAATGTCGATGTACTATATAATGAAACGTTCGGAAATGTACATATTCTCCAACGATCAAGCTCCCGCCCGCTTTGAATGAGCGCGTTAGTTTTTGAATTGACATTCATATGAGTTCAATTGCGCGCGCGGTGTACCGTAATCCCAACCAGACCTCACCTGCAAGTGGTGCACCTGATCAACGGACAATCACCTAATATTAACAACATCAGTCCATATCTTAAGAACTATCTTTACCCTCAACTATAGCACATAGCGCTTGTCTATCCTTTTTATTCTCACACGCGCACGTTATCAATGCTATCAAATGCTTGTTAGAATACTCCAACCTTTCCCTAACGAAATCCTCTAAACCATTTCTTGGTAAATAATATGCTTTTACATATCTATCGACATAATCTTGATAAGGTATCGGTTTTAGGCCTGATATTTTTTCTAGTTTCACAAATAATTGTCTGTAATCCAGTTGCATCAGCCCTCGCCCGCCGTTGGAGCACTTAGTTGCATTAGAAAATCCTTCAACAAGTAGATGAACTATAAACTTGGATACCATAGTCCAAATTGCATTTAACACTTCTATATTCAATGTTACTTTCGCCGATATGTTTTCCAAACGAAGTGCGAACACTTGGATTTTCCTAGTCAACATGTCTATGTACGGACTGTGTTCTACAGCAACGTCTTTCACGCCCCATTTTACTTGTGACATCGCTATAAGAGCTGATCTAGCGTCAACCGCTTTGGACGCGGAACACATATATATTGGCATTCTCAAGTCAGGGACAACAGCCAAAGTATTGTCTTTGAAATGCTCCAATATCATCTTCTGGTGTGGAGACACAATAGATTCTAAATATGGTTGGAGAAAAACGTATTGCTTTGCTAAGAATATAACACTTTCGACTGCAACTATCCTTTCGCTTAGACCGTGGAGGTTTTCCTCTGAAGACATGTCTAAATGATTCGGAGTATCAGGACATAAAACTTTACCATCGCTGTCTCCTGAGTTAGAATCGATGATGTTCGAAATTCTTTTCAAAACCACGTTTAACTTTGTACTGTACAAACTGGATGATGCGACTTCTAGATCAGATGTAAAAAACAGATGAACGGTGTAAAAGTAATAGTCGAAAAGCTGATTCATTAACATTATCACTTCCAAAGATATTTGGGGTAAGTATCTACAAATTTGCAAGTACTGCCCACAATTTCTTAACACAGAGAGTGTCGTATTGGTAACTATAACAGACTCCTTTACTTTTGATGGACTTTCTTGTATTTTATCAGCTACAGTTGACGCATATTCGTGTCTATCAGCTTCATCAACAAATTCTCGCTTCAGTTCTTCAGGTTCCTCATCAGATTCGTCGCTCGCCTCCAATTCAGGTTCTAGCCCAAATATATCGTCGTTAGTAACATTTTCGTTTCTGAATATTTCAAAAGGAGTATGACTGGTTTTTTGGTTAAAATATTTAGATATATAAACGCTGTCGTCTAGAGAATGAACAGAGGAAGTGCCTTCTGATTGTGTTTTCATTATTGAACTGTCGGATTTAGTAGGATTTAAATATTTCCTAAACTGTTTGAACTCTTGTAGATTCAGTAAATTGAAAGTTGACTTTACTGGGCACTGTTCCCAGCCTTCGTTCTCCAAAAATAGCTTCAACTCCTCCATTCGACTTCTATGGTAATTCTTAATATACAACACACTTTGAGTTTTAATAAAGTCCTGTAATAGATCAGATTTGTCTCCGCAAAATACTTCAGCCACTTGCGTAAGTTTTCTAAGAATTCCTAACATTTGTATAAACTTTTCGAATTGATATTCTTCTAAACCCGAACTCTTGAGGAAAGTGGAAACTTTCGCTTGGACATCGTGCCATATTCTCAGAAGTCCTGACTTTAGTTTTTGTCTGATATATTCTCTACTAACATTCTTTTCTATTTCAAATACGTTACTAGAAGATGGTACTGTCTCCTCCTCATCATATTTCGCATGCCATTTCACTAGTAAATAATAACTCCGCATTATTAGAAACAGATTCTCACACAAGTTTAAAAGGCAAACCGGAGCTTTGTTGTGCTGTACAGATTGACACATCTCTTGGAATTTTATTTCGATTGAAAACTCTGCTACATAAGGTTTGACTGCTTCAACTGATGTCTCATTAACTGCGGATGAGTAATGCATGTGGAGTTGTTCCATTGCTGCCTGAGTTTTGCCTAAAAGATCGTAAGCTTTTCTTAACTTCCTAAAGACGTTTGGATCGAAGTTATAACAAATAGAGGATAGAACAGCGTCTAACTTCTCTTCTGTCATATCCAACGTGTCTTGCAATCTCGTAGCCAAATCTGCTATGCACGTATATTCCCTATGCTGGTTGGCTGCTTTTTTGCTCTTAAGAATCAAATCTATTGCCTCAAAATATTCTTTCCTACTTAAAAGATCTGCGACATCTTTTTCCACGCTCCGTAAACTCCTTAGCAACTCCAAAGATTTGAGAACGGATCTTATTATCTGTCTCTTTCTAACGTTAGCTAGTATGACAAAGGTGGATATAGTTAGGTGGTTGGAAGCATTTCGTAGTTGTTCCCTGGCGTTTTGGCATGTTTCTAAGGTGTTAATGAGTTGTTCCCGAATGTTCTGGATTTCAGCGAACTCTCGATCGCAATTGTCGCGTTGTTGTGAGATTAAATGGAGTGCTTTACCTGATACCACCTGAAATATATAAAAAAAATCGATAAAAATACAATATACATACTTTGTTGTCTTTAAGATCATTTAGATTCGTCAAATTTTTACAAATAAAATGGAAATTCGATATTTTTTTAACAACAATGAGAGATATGAGCGGTACCATAATTAAGAAATAAAAGCAAATGGATTCTTCGTCAGAATTTGTCAAGGTTTGTCAGTTTATCTGTCTGTTGTGGTTTTTTGACTCTAATCGAGGGGATCTGTCAGTCAGCCTGTCGTGATTCTAAAGGGGGGAGGGGAGGGGATGGTCCGTCAGTAAGTCAGTCTGTCTGTGACTTTACCGAGGCTACCAAAATGCAACGATATTGAGGAGAATGCCCTAAAGAAACAAGATATAGTTTATGTTATAGGTTGTTATGTTAGCACAAAACATGCTTGTATGTACTTAATAAATAAAAGGACGAACCAATTAGAGATTGATTGAGTAAGTGAAAAATTATCTGATCGAGAAGGTGGAACAAGCCAATGATGAATAAACGACAGCATGACATAAAGAGGTGTGTACTAAGGAGATCTGAAGGTAGAGCAACTGGGAGCATGTATTAAAATGTCAAAGAATATTTAAACGACTTATCACTATAAACTTTTGACAAAGTCCGACTTGTTAGTATTACTTTTCAAATCCATAAAATCTGATTTCGTGTTATATAAAATCGCAAATAATTGTACGCCCATGAGGCAGACCACAGCTAGATCTAAACCTGTACTGTAACACCTATCCTGTTACTTGTATTCGCATTAAACGATTTTGATTGATTGAAGGAGTACCAGGAGATTAGAAGTAAGATAGAGTCTCTGGGAGCATGGCAGGAGGATGATAAATGTACAAGGAGATCAGAAGTAGAGTAACTGGGAGCACAACAGGATAATGACTAGTGTACTCATATTCTTATTCATTTATTTGCTTGTACTAAGAGAGCAGAAGTAATATAGAGTAACTAGAAGCATAGCAGGAGGATGAGGAGCGTACTAGGAGGTCAGAAGTAGAGTAACAGAGCACGAGGCTGATGATTTTACTAGGAGTGCAGAAGTATGAAAAAGTAACTCACCTGTTGTTGTCGTTTTAGTTTAGTAAACATCTGTTCTATAGCTTCGCAAGATGGCGGGCTCGGAGCATGTTCCAGCACATATCGAGCCGCGTCAAACTCCGATGGAGACGAGAAGTAGACATTTTCTATTTCGCGAAGGACCTGTTAAAAGTATATATATAGTCACTCGGATTAATTCTTGTGCATTTTATTTGAGTGTCACGATAGGTATGCATATTAATCTAAATATTTGACGACCGATATGGCGTGGAGGTCAGTATACCTACACTTCACTCCAGAGGTCGTGGGTTCGATTCCCACACAGGACAAATCTTTGTGTGCATGAACATGAATATTTGTTCTGGTCTGGGTGTTTTCCTATGTATATTAAGTATGTATTTACAAAAAAAATAATATATAAGTATGTTTATCCGTTGTTTAGTATCCATAACACAAGTTCTTAATGATACTTATCTTGGAATTAAATAATTGGTGTAATTGTCAGAAAACATTTATTTATTTATTTTTATTCCATATCGATAAGGCTTAAATCCATGGTAATAGATATTTATTTTGACTAAAAAGCAGCAGACACACACATACACAAAAATATCAACGGTTTAAGGTTAAACGCGTTCTAAGAAGTGTTTAACTTTAGGCAATCAATAGACAAAGTTTTGTCATAGCTTAACTTTTTAGTGATAACACTGTATGTGTTTATACAGGACTGACATGGCGCGGCGATTGATATATTAGTTGTTAGTTCGTGGTTTCGAACCTCAGTTCGTGTTCGTACGTAAGTCATGTTATTAGGTCGGGGAAAAAGTCTTTTCGCATAACGTAGGTATAAACTTATTATAAATTTTTTTTGACTGTAGGTACTATTTGTGTCTGGCTGGTTTTAGTAACATTAAAAAGGTTCCATTATAAAGAAAAGAAAAAAAAAAAAAAAAGTTGTTTCCCGCTATTTTTCATTTGTTTTTCTCTCCGTAAAAATGAGTGAATCTAATGAAGAAATTCGATACATTTTAAAATTTTATTATAAAAAAGGCAAAAATGCAACTCAAGCAGTGAAAAAAATTTGTGATGTTTATGGACCTGATGCAGTGTCAGTAAGAGTAGCACAAATTTGGTTCAAACGTTTTCAGTCCGGAAATTTTGATGTTAAAGATGCACCTCGCTCTGGTCGCCCTGTTACGAATAAAATGGACGCCATTTTTGAAAGAGTGGAGCAAGATCGGCATATTAGTAGTTACGATGTAGCTGAAGAACTGGGAATTGACCACAAAACAGTTTTGACCCATTTAAAGAAAGCTGGTTATACAAAAAAGCTCGATATTTGGGTGCCACACGAGCTCACTCAAAGAAACTTAATGAACCGTGTACTCATTTGCGATTCATTATTGAGACGTAATGAAACCGAGCCGTTTTTGAAGAGATTGATAACTGGCGATGAAAAGTGGATCACGTACGACAAGAACGTGCGAAAAAGGTCGTGGTCGAAAGTTGGCCAGGCTTCACAGACTGTGGCCAAACCTGGCCTAACACGAAATAAGGTGATGCTGTGTGTATGGTGGGATTGGAAGGGCATTGTTTATTATGAGCTTTTACCGCCCGGCAAAACCATCGATTCTGATCTTTACTGCCAGCAACTGATGAGATTAAAGGAAGCAGTCGAGAGAAAACGGCCGGAATTGATCAACAGGAAGGGTGTGGTCTTTCATCACGATAACGCTAGACCACACACATCTTTAGCCACTCAGCAAAAATTAAGAGAGTTCGACTGGGAGGTCCTAGTGCATCCACCATATAGCCCTGACCTTGCGCCTTCAGATTTTCACCTGTTTCGGTCTCTGCAGAATTCTTTAGGTTCTGTAAGGTTGACCTCAAGAGAGGACTGCCAAAACTATTTGTCCCGTTTTTTTGATCAGAAGTCCCAAAGTTTCTACAGTAACGGGATAATGTCTATGCCCACAAAATGGCAGAAAGTTATTCAACAAAACGGTACATATATATTGTAAATAAATGTAAATAAACTTTGAAAAAAATGTCTTGACTTTTCATACAAAAATACGAAAAGACTTTTTCCCCAACCTATTATGTGCGTAATTATCGCTTGCTCCGTGCCTCGGAAAGCACGTTAAGCCGTTGGTCCCGGCTATCATAAACATCTATGGCAGTCGTTATAACGAAGTCAGTGCCTTCTAACATCCTGACAGCTGGTTTAACATAAGAATGACGTTTGCCTCTGGGTTGCAGAGGTCAGACGGCAGTCGCTCCGTGTAACTGAAATTCAGCCAAGACTGGTTAGGCTAGTGAAAAACCCTGAAAAACTTTTAAAAACAGATGTGTTAAGGTTCGAGTGCTTACTTCCAAATCAGCAGCCGAATGGGCAGCACTCAAGGACCGTGAATTGACCCCTGGAGGGCCATGTCGGCTTTCCACTGCATCCTCGGACAGCATGCTGAAAATGAAAAGAAAGAAAATACACATGCGCCAGGTACACACACATTGAAACTTGGCACTGGCCCCCGGCCTTTTTCAATAGCGGTGGGCGTCGGCGGAAGATTTTTAGTTGGCAGGATTGCTGGCGGTCACGTCTGCCGCAGTGAGACACTCCCCTCTCTGTCTCCCTTTGGCCGGGAGGCAATCCGTACAGGCACTTTATTTCCGACGTAAAAAAAAAAACAAAAGGTACACACACATTGGTGCCAGTTATTAACATGAAGTAAACAATACGTAGGCTATTACCATACCTCAAACGAGGCGAACATAAAATTTACTGATAAGCGGCATTAGACCGGCCACCTATTACGAGGAACCAAGAATACAATTGGCGAAATGTGGGCATATAATATGCCTACTCCTTCGGGGAAACAAGCGTATTATGGGTGTTTTCTTATGTATATTAAGAATGTATTTATTAAAAAAAATAATGTATTCAAGTATGTTTATCCGTTATTTAGTATCCATAACACAAGTTTCTTAATGATACTTATCTTGGAACAAATAATTCGTGTGATTGTAAGAGAATATTTATTTTATTTATATATGTTTACTATTGGTGGTAGTCGTTAAGCCATATTAGAGACCTTATTGGACGGCTTAAAAAATCTATAGGCGGCAGGACGCGTCGTAAGATAGTTGGTGTTCCACGCGCGTCTTGAAGAGATCAGCACAGTGAGGGACCCCTGGGGAGAGGGTCAAGCCTGCCAGGGCTGCGGGACTGTTTGAAAGGGTTACCGCGGCCACGGGACGTAGCAGGCTCAAGAAGGAACATGGATGGTTTTAGTCAGTAAAAGTCTGACATACACTCCCGCTTCACCTATGCCGGAAAAATGTCATAAAAATATTGTGTTAATTTCTATTGGGTTGATGGTTGGAATGTTTCACCAGTTTGTCTGGTATTATAATTATTATTAATTAACGCCTGCCTGTTAAAACTGATTGCGCCTGTATCCAATTCATCTGCTTCTAGTTCCTCTTAACCGGTTGCATGTGTTTGTCCAGCTTGTTCTTGAATGAATTGACAGTGGGAATTGACACTATATCTGCCGGCAGCTCGTTCCACTGTCTTACTACACGGTTGCCTAAGAAGTGCTTATGTGGGTGGTTGGTAGATAAGCTAGTGCAAAGTTTGAGGTGATGGCCTCTTAGGTGGGTATTGTCGCTATATGTGAATAGTTTGGCATCAAGGTCTTTAATGTTATAGTGTTTATGTAGAATCTTGTATGTTTCAATTAGATCTCCCCGATCTCTGCGATCCTTTAAGGTTGTGAGCTTCAAGAGTTCCAAGCGAGCCTCGTATGATTGGTGTTTCAACTTATTATTATTAAAAAAAAAACTTAAAACTATTACAGTTAGTGAAGTCCACATATCACAGAAAGTATTTGAAATATTGGAATATCAATCATTAATGAACTCTCAAAAACTCAAAAAGGTACAACCAAACAAACAAAATGACATTTATTTGGTACAATTGAGACACATGTTGTTCTATGTTAGTGGTGGCGGTTTCCGCACTAAGTCCTTGTTATAGACCATTGTGCGTGAGCCGTTGAGCCAATTGAGACACATACAACAGACTATAAAAAAATAAAAAAAATCTGACAATTATACCAATTATTTATTTCCAAGATAAGTATCAATTAAAAAGTTGTGTTACTTGTGAACATAGGAAAACACCCAGACCATAAAAAAATATTCAAGTTTTTGCACACAAAGATTTGTCCTGTGTGGGAATCGGACCCACAACCTTCAGGAGTGAAGTGCGGGTATACTCACCTCCACACCATATCGGTGTTGGTATTATGTTTAATTATATAGGTATATACCATAATTCTAATCTAAAGCATTTTGTATTCTATTTATAGGATATTAGAGACAAGGTTGGTTTTAAAGTTTTATATAATTTAACATAATTAATTATGTTAATATTGCTAAAAAGAGTTTTGTCTTCTTTTCTTTTAAATCTTGTGACTACAGAACACAATTGTTTTAATATTATTTTAATTGTAACTGGCGGGAGAAAAAACCAACCTTGACGATTTTCTTGCCCATTCTTTTACGATCAAGCTCCCGCCCGCAGTGAATGGGCGCGTTAGTTTTTAAGTATGACATTCATAAGAGCTCTATTGAGACAAACTTGAATAAATGAATTTTGATTTGAAAGTACTAAATATTTATTTAACTTCCTATCTACGGAAACTTTGTGTTTCTGCTAAAGCAAGACGCCACAGAAGATCGCTACACTAAGCTTGACCTTTGGATTGACACTTGAATTATGTTTCATACAAGACTCTTCAATGTGTATAAGAATCTTACTAAGATCTAAGGAGCCTAAGCCAACCTCACCTGCACTTGCCAATCAACGGACAAGGCTCTGGCGAACATAACAGTGCCCATTAAGCGGCATTAGGCTCGCCACTACAAGGTTGGCGAAGTGTGGGCGTATAATATGCCTCTGCCTACCCCTTCGGTAGGTTCTGGATAATTGGTTCAAAATTTAATGTTGTTGTGCCCTAGCAGGGTCTATATTTGAGAATATTTAATTTAATAAATTCTATCTCATTTAATAACAGTAATTTAATAATAGTAATTTAATAATAATAAGAATTATACGGCCCCCTTCCTCCTCCTACACTATGCTGTGCCCGACAGGGTCCACAAATGTACGAAATTGTAATATTCACCGCCTTATAAAACCATTGTGGAACGCAATAAAGTATTGAATATTACTATTTTTATTAAGACCTATTTTTACAACAGAGCGGCTACGATAAGTTCATAGGAATATTAAACATATACACACACACATACACAATGTCACACTTCCTTCCTGTAGAGGGTAGGCAGAGATCACTTCATGGAGGAAAATACTTAATCTTCATTAAAACAAATAATATAATGAATTCACTAAAAATATATGGGTTGTGTGATTTTATAGTTTTTCATAAATAATTATAATCTTTACATACCTGTGGTATTCGATTCTGTTCTGAAGAACACAAAGCTATTTATGCATCGATCATGTTGAACAATATTCTAACTAATTATATTTTTATTTACATACATATTGTGAATTTATAATGTCAACAAAGTCTGAGTTCACAATAACGTGAGTTTCATATTAGTGTAGGTCTATTTACATAACTGTTCTATTTAGAAGATATCTTTATTGTAATATTTTGCAAAAACATTTGGAGGATAAACACATTTTTGTTTATAATTATAAATAAGCCAAAATTTTGTCGTAAAATCAAAATAATCTTTCTTTTCACCACAGTGAAACGACACGGACGTCATAAACGATTCTCATCAGTCAGTCGTGTTCTCTTCCATCAGGAAAGCAAGCCCTCACTTTTTGTAAATACAAATGGAACGAAAAGGATTTCCTATTAAATAATTTGAGAAATATATCGAATAAATAGAACTCGCCCAAATTATTTAAAAACAAATTGTCAATTTGGTTTTTTTTTATGTCAACTTAGACAAAGAATATACTTCATCATCATCATCATCTTAGCCATATGACGTACACCAATAGATTTCTACATTCATCCATCGGCTCCAGACGCCTCGACCAGATTGTCGGTCCATGGAATATACTTATGTAAACACAAACAGTACAGGTTTTAGGTGTTGCTCTGCGAACAGTCACTAATCCTGATTAGTGGTCAATCTAAGTAAATAACTTTTCAATTTCATACAAATGCTTGAAATGCAATGATATCTTTTTCATTAATTTTAAGTTAAGCTATTGAGCTGTTGTGCAAGCCGGCCTTAATCTTTTGTTTAATCTTGTAAAGTTGTTTTTGTATTTATTTTGTTAATAAGCTTTAACTTTACACTACAATATGGTTGGGAAACAAAGTGACAATTTTTTTTATTACTTAAAATACTAGTTAGTGTAGAAATCGAACATTGATGCATTAAAGTGACTATGGCATTATTCGAAGTTACCATTGCCTAGTTACTAACTTCATCTCAGTACTTAAAAAAAACAGTAGTCTTGACGTCATGCGAGCGATGATTATTTAGCGATCGTGAATTGGTTATTTGGTGGTGTATTTAGTGTACATACATTAATGTGTTTAGTGAAATAATTAAAATGGAGACTGAAAGGATGATAGAAGATACCTTACCGCCTCAGGTACGCTGGAAAAATTAAATTGGAGCATACCGTAATGTCATGGCTGCATCCGCCATCTTTTGTCATAGTACCGTTTTGAGATTGTATTTTATATTTTTTACCAGTTTCCTGCTATGTAAATTTGATTAATGTACACGACCTAATTCCTAACTTTTACGACTGGCAAATGGTCGTAGTTTATTTACATTACTCAAATAATTTCACTTCCTGTGCACTAGGAAATGGTTGTTTCTGCATTGCGGATTCTTATTTCCGAATTTTCACATCTAACATTATCCAATTTAACTTTAATAACACCAATCTTTGTAATTAATCAGCTTTCAATCGTTTAATAATGATTCATCGTTTAAATTTAGCTTATAGGCATAAACATTGTAACATAAACATTTATTGATAACTTTCTTTTGAATCCATGGTTACGTATTTCCAGGAACATAATACCTACTTATTTTCTTTCTATCAAAAGTTTTATTATTAACACATTAACAGTAGTATTTTTGTAAGAAATTTCCTTGTAATAAGTGGATTAAATGTGTGATTATTACAAAAACAAGTTATAACATGAAAACTTAGTGTCCCACTTATTTTATTTCGCAATTTTCGAATGTGTGCATCAGACAATGCCTTGTGAATCATGACATAACGACAAATCTTGTTTTTAATGTGTATTAAGTCTTACAACACCTCAATTCTAGTTTATTACGATTAGTTCTTTATTACATACTTATTAAACATTGAAATAGTATTTGTTTGTCAATAAAAAGCGACTATTAATTAGCTAAGTTTCTGTATAATTATTACAAATAAGCTCTAAAATGCCTTAAACTATCAGGACTTTTACTGGCAAAAGCAGTAAGCTACTTTTTAACATAGAACAGTTTTCAAATATCTGAAGAAATCCAATGACTCGTTAGGTAAAAAAAATAAATATTGTTCATTTTTGATGTACATTTGTCATAAGCTAATAGATTATTTACACATACATAGATGTAACATTAACTACATACCCACTCAAAAAAGTGCAGCAGAGATAAATAGATATTTTCTGACAATTACACCAATTATTTAGTTTCAAGATAAGTATCATTACGAACTTATGCTAAATAATGTATAAACATACATAAATACTTTTTTTTCCTTTGTTGTAAAAACATACTTCATATACACATGAAGATGAGAAGAAATAAATATTATTACAATTAAAATTTATTAATTATAATTAATGATTGTCTATGATAGGATATTTATGAAGTACTTACTCAGAAAACATTAAAATTTGTGATGGGCAAAAGAAGTGCAGATATCACTACTTTCTTGTAAAAATAAGATATTTGAACATGGATTTAAAAAATTGTATAGGAGACATTTTAAATGTTAATGAATAAATAAAATGTACTTGTATTTTAGAAGTTACATAGTATAAAACAAAAGTCTTTTTCCTCTGTCCTTATGTATGCAATGTGCAATGGATTTTCATGCAGTTTTTTTTAATAGAGAGAGTGATTCAAGAGGAAGGTTTAAAATAATAATAATTTACTCTTTATTGTACACCATAACAAGGATTACACATAAAAACAAAGAAAATTAAACAGGTAGGCATATACAATGGGCGGCCTTATCGCTTAAAGCAATTTCTTCCAGGCAACCTTAAATGGACAGAAAAGTTAAGAACACAGAAAGGTACATCGTGATGTACAATAATAATTGAAAACAAAATAAATAAACACAAAACAAATAATAAATTAGACTAACGAGGATAACAAAAAAAACTACTACTAAAAAAATACAAACAAAAAACTTTAAGGAAATATTTAAATTTTTAAGGAAACAGATGGTTATTATTATAAGGAGGTTTATATGTAGGTTACGCGAACAAATTCGCCAGCGGCTGCCAGTTTGATATATTGGGTGTGTGGCATGCATGAGAAAGTAATAAAAAGCAGATATTTTAATATTACAAACAATTTATTTATCTGATGATAGATTAAAAAACTAGCATATTATCACTTTCTAAGGGTGTCTTGCACAACGGTCATGAATCCTGTTTAGTGCTGTTCCCATTTAAAACATTGTTCTGTCACTCTTTAACTTCAAACAAATGGCTGATATGCAATGACATCAAATTTAGAACTGTTGTGCAAGCTGACCTAAGAGAAAAATTTATTGTGTGAAGAATAATGGATGTGACGATGATGACCAACCGAGGTGAAAGAAAAGACATAGAGAAAGGACATAGAGAGACAAACATAGAAGTTCCCGGTAAGCGGCAATAGGCTTGCCACCTGTTAATTGGACCAGTAACACAAATGGTGAAGTGTGTGCGTATACTATGCTTCATCCTACCTATCTTCGGGGAGATGGTGTGATTGTATGTATGTATGTAGGTAAAAATAAAAGGGAAATGCATTCTTTGTCAGAATTTGTCAAGTGGTCAAACAATTAATTAAGTAAGTAAAGTAAAAAAAATATTTATTTCATAAACTATTATACATAGTACTTGAAAACGTCATAATTAAAAATGAAAAAAAACAATCGAAATATTATTACACTAAATCACGAAGCTTAGATTCACTTACATGCAACAAAACAATTTAAAAACAAAAAATAAATAAGTGTAAGTGAATTTAAGTGCCAGTTCCGAGCCACCGCTCTGTAAGAAGAACTGGCAAGAAACTTACAGGCTATGCTCTTTTAAATATGTCCATTAGTTTGGTACTAGAATTACAATCTTCATTTGTCTGTGAAGCTATACAATGCAATATAACATAACATTAACAATATTCATGTTTTAAGTCATTCATATTAGAATAGCCTGTATGAAACAGCAGTTTAATCCCAAGCATTTTTATCTGCCATATAGTCTTTAATAGAATAGTATCCCTTTGAAGACAGCTTGGGTTTTATTGTTAATTTAAATTTATTTAGGCTCAATTGCTGTATGTTGCTTGGGACTTTATTGTTATGTGTATCTACTTGGGTAATTATAATTATCCATAAGCCCCCCCCCCCCCCCAATTTATGTGTAATAATAAGTTTCATTTTATGCCAGACAAAAAATAATTGCTTTTGTTTCCATTATAATAAACTGATCATTTACATATTCTTTCTTAAGTGCAATAAGTATTGGTTGGATTGTCAATTTATTTATTTTACACAATAAACTTAAATTTACATATAAAATTTACTTAATTTATTATTACATATTACAGCTTAAATGGAGACTCCACCCACTTAGTATTTAAGTTAAACTATGTAAACGAAAATGAATATTTTATTATTTTTACTATTATTATTACACAAGACATTATGACATAATACAATTTTCCTAGTAGTTTTGTAAAATGTGTCATTTTGTCAATCTGCCTTTGACTTTTACACCCAAATGTACACCTTGTTCTTGGAAATAAATGCATTGAAATGAAGAGGAATGAATGGTTTATTCATGCTGACTGTATAGGCATTTAAAATTATGTCAATTCATATGTATTTTATATTCATATTAATATGTATTCTACCTAGGATTGTTTTGTTTTTCATATTACCGATGTACATATTTACAGCTTTAAAAATGCCAAAATTGTTTGTACAAACAAGTTATTTTTTTTGTTTCGGGCAGAAAAAAATATTATAATTCTTTTTAGACTTTATAATGGTCTGAGATTATTATACGATTAGTTCCGCTATGGTATGGTTCCAGCTATGGCCCCCTGGCAAAATACCTACCAAAAAATCCCGCCACGGCACCCATCTTTTAGATGTATGTCATAAATTGAAGGTATAATTGAAAAGAAAAGTTTATCTGTAATTTTTTTGCATCTAATAGACTTAATTATTCAGGAGTACAAATAAAAAACATATTGCTAATCAAATCAGTCTTGTATTCATTCCAAAAAGAATTACAAATAATCAACAGATTTAAAAAAAATATATAAAATAGTAGCAAGGGTAAACTTACAAAGAAAATCAACAATATTAATTACCTACAATTAGGGAGCGGGTACAAATAATTAACAGCTGAAAAATATACTAGTTGTAAATGAAAAATGGAAAAATAAATCAACAATATCTATTAATCAACAACTGAAAACATATTTTATCGAAATTTACGAGAGATGGAAAGTGTGAAAGCGATATCGATAGAAGAGTGAATGCTGGAAACATATTGAATGGGGTACTTCACGCCTTTGTAAGCAGTCAGAAAGTGTCTGAAAAGGCACATCTGGCAGTTCAAAGGTGTGTTGGTACCTACACTAATGTATGGAAGCGAATGTTGGTTATGGCAGAAGAAACATGAGAGTAAGATTAATGCAGTAGAGATGAGAGCACTCAGAAGAATTCTTGGTGTGAAATTGAGTGATAGGATAAGGAATGAAGTGATAAGGGTTGAAGCTGGTGTAAAAGAAGATATCATCTCAGCCCATAATCGTCCCACTACTGAGCACGAGCCTCCTCTCACATACCAAGGTGCGAGGGTATTGGGTCATACTCCACCACGCTGATCGAGTGCGGATTGGCGGAGGCAGGTGTATGGCGTCCTGCTGTTAGAATTAATCAAGCCGCCCATTAGGCCTCTAACATGGCTTAACGACTACCACATTTAGTGATTACCGGGACCAGCGGCTTAACGTGCCTTCCGAAGCACGGAAGCGCTCGATATCAAATGCCACACAAACGGTTACCCATCCAAGGGCTGACCTCTGTAATCTCTGCTGTACTTCGGTGATCGTTTCCGACTACCGAGCACCGCAGAGCTACGAGCGCTTCTCGAAGAAGATATAGTGACAAGAATTGAGAAAGGTATGCTTAGAAGGTTTGGTCATGTTGAGAGGATGAATGAAAGTAGATTAACAAAAGTGATTTATGGTGGACAAGTGGTTGGAAGTGTTGGGAGGGGAAGACGTAAGACCTTCCATGACCAAATACAAAAAAATTGGAGAAAGGGCAGGTCAAAAGTACCCTAAACCGACGAGCGTGTATGAGGAGGTTAATGAGTGTGAATGAAGCTAAAAGTGTGTGCCAAGATCGTAGCAAGTGGAAGGATGTGATCTCTGCCTACCCCTACGGGAAAGAGGCGTGACATTATGTATGTGTGTATCAAGCGTGACTTTTGAACATCTATCGTGACGTCACTGCCGATATTTAATGACGAGAAATCCAAATTGATGCATCGACAGTGATGCCGTTGATAGTAAATATTTCATAATGTGAAATCGTTGTTACAGTATTTAAAAAAAAAACCTAAGTAACCTAAGGAGAACGGACGAGGTTCTGGCGAACATAACAGTGCCCGGTAAGCGGCAATAGGCTCGCCACCTATTACGTGGGACGAACTATATAATTGACGAAGTGTGGGCGTATAATATGCCTCTGCCTACCCCTTCGGGGACACAGGCGTGAATGTATGTATGTTAAAAAAACAACAAAAGACGCGTGCGGACTGTAAGTAGCAGCGGCCAACCCTGACAACTGGTCTGGGTTCGGACAAGCGAATCACCTGAATTTGCGTTATCTATGGTATATAATATACTATACTTAAATGCCACCTGGTGGTATAAATAGAAAATAGATTGTACCTTGAGTCATTTACCTTCAAATGACAGGAGATTTTGTTTGCTTGCAGGTGACCTCGCTGACTTGCCTGGATACTGGGGTGCGACCTGCGCCCAGCAGCCCAGCATACGCGGCAGAGAGAGACGCGTGCCTAAACTACTTCACAAGATGGAACGAGACAGACCAGGTATGATAATATCAGTCTTATAAAGTCAACTGCTCAACACTAGCCTCTTCAATAGGTAACATTCCATTGGGGGTATTTGCCAATCAGCACGCTGGCCAGGCGGGTTGGTGATCGCAGTTCCAGCCAGTACGCAGGATGACGCTGCTGCCCATCATTCGATAGTATTTCTCTTCGTCGATTCTTACGACTCCCCGTGAGATCAGAGGGGGTGGCACTATTTTCATGGCCAGTTCAAAATTCAAAATCATTTATACAAGTTTGGCTCAATAGAGCTCTTATGAAGGTCAAACTTAAAATTTTACGCGCCCATTCACTGCGGGCGGGAGCTTGATCGTAAAAGAACGGGAAGAAAAAATTTGGTTCTTTCTCCCGGCAGTTACAAATGTACTTGAACTAAAAACATAGTTTACAAAAAAAACTTGTGTTTTGCAGTCACAAAATTTTTAAGAAAAGAAAAAATATATATATTTATCTCTTACTCCTTAGCAAGATGAACATAATTAAGGATAAACAATAGTAGAAATGAGCAGACCAGTCCCCACTGGCGGGGACCATTACGATATTACCGGTATCAGTACTCGTAATATTTAGCTCAATCAAACAATAAGTTATAAATAAATAAATATTTTCTGACAATTACACCAATTATTTAGTTCCAAGATAAGTATCATTAAGAACTTGTGTTATGGATACTAAATAACGGATAAACATACATCAATACCATTTTTTTTTTTGTATATAAATACTTAATATACATAGGGAAACACCCAGACCAGAACAAATATTCATGTTCATGCACACAAATATTTGTCCTGTGTGGGAATCGAACCCACGACCTTGGAGCGGAGAGCGGGTATACTCGCCCCCACGCCATATCGGTCGTCAAAAAGTCTAATTTCTTAGCACGATATTCATATTTCAATGTGACCGTAACTAACAAATAAACAATACATCTAATATTAAAACTGCGTAACTCCAAAAAATCAAAAAAATTGACTGTTAATGCCATCTAGTGTAATTCAAATTCTTAAGTCATTTATTCAAGTTTGGCTCAAAAGAGCTCTTATGAATGTCATACTTATAAACTAACGCGCCCATTCACTGCGGGCTTGATCTTAAAAGTTTGGTTTTTTCTTCCGCCAGTTACAATAAAAACACCTAATACAATTGTGTTCTACAGTCACAATAACCATAAATTGTTATTGAATTAGTTATGAACGAATTGTAATAAAACCTGTTTTGTGCCTTAACTATGAAAAATAAACAGTTTTTACTTTCTCCTATAAATTTTGCTTAAAAGGACATAAGCAGTTTAAAAATAGGCTGACGAAATGTAGTATAATTATCATTTAGTTGTTTATTAGTTTTACGCAAGCATATTTGCAAAGTGATGGGGCAGTGAGGCACATAGTTCAAATATCTGGCGACCGATATGTCGTTGAGATTCTGTAATGGCGACCGAGAATCAGCAATCGTAATAATCGTAACCGAGGTCAAGACCGCGGGAAGCCGATTGATGCAGGCTAACACTAACACTTGTTATCAAAGTCCTGGCCACTTCTGCTTACTGCTTAGTTGTTTCGCTGACTCAAACTGAAGTGCTTTTATTCAGTCCAGGTATATTTAGACATTAATATAAAAATGTAACACTTCTTAATGACATTTTAAAGTGACCATAATTTTAACATTTTTTGACATTCATACGCCCTGCAATGGCAAGATAGTAATAGAACTTTAAGAAATTGTTTTAAGATCCCTGCGACATTATCTTTTATGAATAAACATTTTTATTTACATATTTTTGCATTTCATTTTCAAAAAAATAAAAATAGTTTTTTTTTCCACCACCAGGTCGAGTTTGTGGAACAGCTGCTGGCGCGCATGTGTCACTACCAACATGGACACATCAACTCATACCTCAAGCCGATGCTGCAGAGGGATTTCATCAGTATGCTGCCCAGTAAGTCTACTCTCTCGTGTACATAGTTGGGTATACTCAATAAGGTGAGGCGGTTTTTCACTCCCGAGCAGCGCTGTTTGTTATACAAGACTCAAGTGCGATCGAGTGTAGAGTATTGTTCCCATCTTTGGGACGGTTCTGCTAAGTACCTCCTCGATGCACTTGACAGACTGCAACGGCGAGCGGTTCGCATTATAGGGGATGCTGAGGTTACAGCCTCACTCGAGGATCTACAGCTGCGTAGAGACATTGCATCTCTCAGTGTCTTTTACCGGAACTACTACGGCGAGTGTTCTGAGGAGCTCTCCCGAACAACACGTGCTGGTCTTCGAAACCATCCTCATACTGTGCAGAATATCAGCACTCGAACCAAGAAATTTGGGAGGTCGTTTCTGAGCAAGACCACTAAGCTCTGGAATTCGCTGCCGGCTCATGTGTTTCCTGTTTCCTATGATCCCGGGTCTTTTAAGCGGGGCGTGAAACGGCATTTTAGCAGGCCGTCATGAGTGTATGGTGCCGTGCTTATTTCACGTTATAAAGCGTATTTCCTTATTGGACTGCATCGACTGCTTATTATCAGGCAGGATGTAGTCATTATGACATGTCACATTAAAAAAAAAAAAACATTCCAAATCTGTGAGCTTAGTCTAATTCAACGTAAATGAAACTTCGTTACACCCATCCCTCTCACTCGATAATGATATACCTAGAGAGTGAAAGAGATAGGGATAACGAAGTTTCGTTTTCGTTTAAATAGAGTAAGCCCTTTGAACTCAGTGACTGAACGAAATTGGAAACGGATAGCTGAATATGATATACAGGCTGTAAGAAAACCAGCAGCATTAGGATTTTTACATTATTTATTTATGGAAATAGAGTAGTTTGCCTATATGAATTTACCTTATTGTATTGAAATATATTTAAATTTTAGATCGGGAAAAAAAGGAATTTAAATTTCAAGGTCCACCTTGACGCAAACATGATGAAAAATGTCTAATTTTACATAATCATTCCATTATTTATAGTTTTTCTTTAAGTTATGTTTAACAAAGGTCACTTTTAAGTATGTATTCTTAACCTTCCGTATACGAGGTGACTAAAGTCATCATTTATACCTCGGTTATACTAGGTGGGGTTTGATAGACCCCAAATATAAAAGGTAGTAAAATTCGCATAAGTTATAATGTAAGATTGTTAAAGATTGTATAAAAATTAATATGTTATCTAATAATGAATTGGATTAAGAAAAACAAATTTGAGTTTTATTAATAAAAATACAAAAACTTAACATTTTCTTCAAACTGCCTTTTCTTGAGTACTAAAATTAAATGGCATATAATATCACAATCTTCTTAATTTATAAGACTACAATATAGCTAGTTTTAAACATTAACAATTTAGTAATATCAAACAATAATAATTCAGATCTTAATCAAAGGTGGGGTGTGTGATACCCAAGCGCACTTAAGCGCGTGTCACACGACTTGTGGCAGACGCCGGACTAAATGTTTCACACGAATCGGAGCGGCAACGTCGCATTTGCAGCTACTGAGAAAACCAACTTGCGCGTTTTTTTCGTTTAGGAATTGCAACGTTTTTTTTCCACTGGGGTATGTTATACCCCACCTCGTATACGGAAGGTTAAATAATATATGTTTAAACTAGCTGACCCGACAGATGTTGTCCTGCATAATATTTCAATAACCTAGATACCTGCAGCGCCATCTTCCGGGCTGATTTGTGTATCTAAATCATCCAACTCAGCCATACTCAACCTATTTTTTTTAGGGGCCACAAACACGTTTCAGTCATGGTGTCGAGGGCCGCAAGCAAAAATTATTTAGGTATTAATTAAAACATAATTGCAAGTTACCGACATATTTACTGTATTAGTTGTAACAAAGATGTTTATAAGTTTTAATGCGATTTTTGATACTGTGAACACTTTTTCATAATTTTATCAAAATTTGGCTTGTCGCTACATGCTATCCTTATTATGTCATCCAGATGAGAATCTGTAAGTTTGTTTCTGTACACGTTTTTTGTGTATTTCATTTTTGAAAAAGACGATTCGCATACATACGTAGACCCAAAGAATGTTAGCAGGATTTGAGCACATCTTTGGACGCTTTTATATTTTTGGGGAACAATACTCCAAAATTCCACATATTCTCTGTTTTTCCTTTTTTCTTTAAACATAACTTCTAGATTGGTATCGTTTTTAAAATCTATAAATTCATCAAATAAATCTGAGTATTTGCAATTTAAAACTGAAGCCAACTCTGAGATAGTCGTTGTTTCTAAATGCCATGGATTTTCTATAAGAAACAAACTTTTTTTTATTTTTCTTAGATCTTGGAACCTTTTTCGAAATTCGTTTAATAGTGCAGTCAAATAATTTGAAATTATAAAGCAGTTTTTTTCCGAGATGTTGATATCGTCCTCTGTAGTTTTTGTCATAGTTGGAAAATTTTGCAGCTGTTTGTTCTTTATTTCTTCATGATAAATGCTTAGCTTTTCCTCAAATGCAAACACTTTATTTGCCATATTGGAGACCATATTATTTTCACCTTGTAAACTCCGATTCAGGATATTGAGTTTTTCCGTAATATCACACAGAAAGGCTAAAATACACCACCATTCATCATTTTGTAATTCAGGGTACACTTTATTATTTTGCTCTAAAAACAGTATTATTTCATGGCGTAAAGAAAAAAACCTTTGCAAAACTTTTCCTCTACTAAGTCATCGCACCGAGGTATGTAAAAGGACGTCGTTATACTCACATCCCAGTTCTTCCAGAAGGCTTTGAAATCTTCTGTGGTTCAATTCTCTGGCTCGTATATAATTGACAATATTGATAACCGTCTTCATTACAGCTTCTATTTCTGGATTTACAACACGCGCAGCCAAGTTTTCTTGGTGGATAATGCAATGAAATGTTATTAAATTGGTTAAATTATATTTATTTTTAAATAACGAAATAAATCCATTTTCGGATCCAGTCATTGAAGGACAACCATCTGTACATAAACACACGATTTTTTGTATGTCAATTTCATTCTGCTCTAAAAAATTACAAATAGTATCAAGATAATCTGTGCCTCGGGTTTGACCTCTCATGGGTAGGAATTTCAAAAAAATAAAATAAATAAATACTAAATCATTTTCTGTACAATATCTAACAAAAACCGAGCATTGCGATGTTGCTGAAATGTCGGTGCTGGAATCGAATGCCAAGCTAAAAAACTTGCACTTTCTAAGGTTATCTAATATATCATCGTAAATAAATTTAGAAATATCTTCAATACGCCTCATACAGGTTGAATCCGAGAGCTGTAGTTTTTTTATTTCAGATAGTATTTGCTTTTTGTTTCTGAATTTATCAAAAAGTATATTGGCAGCACTAATAAAGCATTCCTTAACAATTTCTGCATCAGTGAAAGGTTTCATATGCTTACCAAGAATGTAACAAATCTCATATGATGCCTTAGTTACCGCTGAGTCTTGTGATAATGCCACAGACATAACATTTTGTTGTTGATGCAATGACCTCTTAAAAAAACTCAATTTCTCATTTCTCAAGGACGATCCAAGAGGAAACGTTTCGTCGAATGATTTATGTTTAGTTGTAAAATGACGCGAAATATTGTATTTCTTCAATATAATATTTTCACGACATATCAAACAAGTAGCTGCATTGTTTTTGTTTAGCACAACAAAATAATCCATTTCCCACTCATCTTGAAACAATCTATTTTCACTAGATATTTTTCTTTTATATTTAGAAGACACTCTTGACATTATTTCGATAATAATTTTACACTAAGACGACAAATAACTGCGATTACTGGTTGAAATTACTACCACCCACCGTAGATGAAAACAAATTCAAAACAAGTTACGACCGGCAAACAAAGCGACACGTACGTCCGTGGATGGGAAGGGGATTCCCGCCGTGCATTACGTCTCACTCGTGCAATCACAGATTATTAATACCTACTTATAGATGGGCTGCGTTCCGATTCATGCCTGATGGGCGCGAAAATTAAAATGGTTTACAATAAACTTAGTTTTTGGCGGGAAGTCAAGGGGTTTAGTTGGAGTTTGCTTTGAATTATTTTGCAAATTGGTTCTAGTGTACTTTATAATGTGAAATTGGTATACTTTGGTGTTAAATGCTCATGATCATGGACGATATGCGACATATTGAAAGTGAATAGTCATAGTACGACTGTAGTGATATTTATTTGCGTCTTTGGGCGTCGTCGTTCGCCACTCAATCGGCTGTGAACCAGTGGACTCTTACAGATTTGTCGCCAGAAGCTCCTTGGAAGCAATCAAAGGACCTACAGTCCTACACCAACCTTTGATTGATCTTTGTAACGAAGAATTATATCAACCAAATATCAATTTACTTGTAACTGGCTAGATACGTTTAACGTGAAAGACATTTAGAGAAAAATAAATAAATAAATTTGTAACTTCAGATGGGCCAATAACAAAGGCCCGGCGGGCCGCATGCGGCCCGCGGGCCGCAGGTTGAGTATAGCTGATCCAACTAAAAGCATTCACAAAAAATCATTCGAATTGATTTAGCCGTTTGGTTGCAGTATAGAAAAATAACCATTCATACAGGCTATTCTAATATGAATGACTTAGAACATGAATATTGTTAATGTTATATTATATTGCATTGTATTGTATAGCTTCACAGAAAAATGAAGATTGTGATTTAAGTACCAAACCAATAAATAATATTTAATTAATAGCCTGTGAGTTTCTTGCCAGACTTCTTCTTACAGAGCGGTGGCTCGAAACTGGCACTTAGATTCACTTACACTTAAATATTTTTTGTTTTTTAATTGTTTTGTTGCATATATATATATTCTTTATTGCACAAAAAACAAACAATTACAAAAAAAAAACCTTTTGTGAAAAAGACGATGTACAAAGGTGGACTTATTTCTAAAAGAAATCTCTTCCAGTCAACCTTAACTGAAGTGGGAGAGATAGTTAGCGGGCATTAATAACACACTACAATATGATAATATTACACATATACATATACAAAAATATGATATAAGATACATATCAGATATATAATCCTACTTATATATATAAATAAATACAAAGAAAAATAAAAAATAAACAAAAATCAAAATGACTAGCTCGATAGCAAGTGCTTCTTTAAGTTTGTCTTAAAAGACACAATTGACGGACTGTCCCGGACATCACTTGGCAACTTATTCCACAACTGTGCACCACGGGCAGTGAATGAATTTCGGAAGAATTTAGTATTAAAGGAAGGATACTCAAGTGTTTTAGTAAAACAGGAGCGCTTGGGACGGGATGTGGGAGACAGGTATGTAAACCGAGATCGTAAATAAGGGGGGAGTTGAGGAAAATTCAGAATTTTATAAACGAGACAAAGGACATGCATATCTCTGCGAAGCCGAATGGGGAGCCATTTTAGCTTAGCGCGATATTCCGAGACATGATCAAATTTTCTAAGCCCAAAAATAAATCGAATTGCCAGGTTCTGGAGTCGTTCCAATTTGTTAAGTAGCACCTCTGTAGCGTCCAGGTAACAAACGTCAGCATAGTCCAGAACAGGCAGCAGCAGAGTTTGAGCCAACATAATTTTCGTTTTGAATGGCAGGAAATATTGCAGTCGCTTGAGAGAATGATAGGAGAAGTGCATACGGCGACTCACTTCATTAATATGTGCACCCCAGGAAAGGTCACAGTCAAGTGTAAGACCAAGATTCTTAGCCTGAGCAGCGAACTCAATATGCGATGTACCGTAAACCACCTTAGGCAAAGAGTAATATGAAAGTTTGCTACGGATTCTAGTACTGCCTATCACCAGCGCCTGCGACTTGGAAGGGTTAACAACAAGCCCAAAAGAGTCCGCCCACATCTTTACAGTCTCACGCGTGCGGTCACTGTCCGCGCTCGTGTTATCGGTCGTTGAACCGCCGCCGTGCTAACTTTTCTACAAAATGACGAGTGAAGTAAAGTGCATATCTTGTAATATTGTTATTGACGAACTACTAGCGTATGTTCAAAATAAAGTGTCTGTGGCCGATGAGGCAAGTCTCGTAAAAATCTGCGCGTCTGTGTTCACAAGTGAGCAAATTCAAAAATCAAAAACGTTATTATTGGAATCGCTGTCATCTGAGGTGCGCAGTAAGGTTCGAAAAGGGAAAGGCAAGGAAAACCGCGTATTAAATGACATTATTGGAATTTTTAAAGGAACTGATCCGGATTTACTACCAATTTTTGTTGCCCGCGATCTTAACAAATTGCCGCCTATAACTTTCGATCATCTTGATGTATCACAGTTACTGAAAGACCTGGCGTTATAAAATCATAAAATCATCGTACGTGACTCACGAGGCACTGGATGACATGAAAAAGGAGTGTGAGGAAAAATATTTGTCACACAAAGTGCACAATAAGGCAAATGTAAACACCAAACCAACAAACCAGGAGGGTGAATATTGTGGTGAAATTCCTATTTTATTAACAAATAAAAGTTCGAATCATCAGAACACTAACATTATTTCATTGGAGGGTGTTGAGGGAAAAAGTGTAACGGCGATCCAAACTGCTACAGCGAGAACGAAGCGAGCGGGTAGCGTTGAAACAAGGCGCAATACGTCACTGCATCAACCGGTTACCGTTACCTCAAGCAAGTTAAACGAACAGCTGACTCATAATAGTCATCCGCTGAGTAAATCGTATGCTTACGCTGTATCGGACGAAACTGTAGCTAATGACGGTTTCACATTA
This sequence comes from Musotima nitidalis, assembly GCA_949126915.1. Lineage (NCBI taxonomy): Eukaryota > Metazoa > Arthropoda > Insecta > Lepidoptera > Crambidae > Musotima > Musotima nitidalis. The sequence continues at coordinate 7,911,316 of OX421442.1, read as the reverse complement.
GTGCGAAGGAAACAAAAACCTAAAAATAGGTTTATAGGATCTTTAGGAAAGGGCGAAATCGAGTCTGACGAGAAATTTAAAGCGGCGGACCGAAAGATACCTATGTTTATAAGTAATGTACACAGAGATGTTTCAGAGTCGGACATAATTACCTATATACGGAAAAAAACAGGAGAAAAAGTTGACCTTGAGAAAATTAATATAAAAAGGCAATGCGAACACAATGCCTACAAATTTTTCGTTTCACAACAGTTACTCCCTATGTACCTGGATGAAAAACTGTGGCCACAGGGCATTGTATTTCGCCGTTTTATACATTATAAAATGAAGCGTATTGATTCAGCGCTAAAGCGATTGGATAACGGTAGTCAACCAACACACAATGAATGATAATGTTTTCAAGTTTGTGACCTTTAACTGTAAGAGTGTCAAGCGCTCCGCTCCAAACATTCGTAAGCTATGTGAGCAATTTGATGTGGTTGCTCTTCAAGAGACATGGCTGCTACCAGAAGATATCCCTTTTCTAGACGGCTTAAGCGACGAGTTCAGCTGCACGGGAGTATCGGCAGTGGACACCTCGGCGGGTATGCTGCGGGGACGGCCTTACGGGGGCGTAGCTCTCCTGTGGAGGCGAAGCGTTTTTCAGGATGTGACGATAGTTCAGTGCGGTAACCCTCGTGTTTGTGCGATTAAAATAAACTTAAAAGAAAAATCTCTTTTAGTGTGTAGTGTTTATATGCCGACAGATACCACTGCCAACTTAACGGATTTTACAAACATCTTGGGCTTGGTGAGTGCTATTATTCTCAATAACAATACAGATTGTGTGTTCGTGTTAGGAGATTTTAACGCACACCCGTCGGAACAATTTTATTACGAGTTAAATGATTTTTGTAATGAACAAACATGGAAATGTATCGATGTAGAATTTTTAGGTATACAGTCGAATGCATATACATTTCTGAGCGACGCGAATGGGTCCAAACGTTGGCTTGATCATTGTTTAGTAACAGAAGCGGCCGGGAATTCGGTTAGAAATGTGTATGTTCTCTATGATGTCATATGGTCAGACCACTTTCCATTAGTGATCGAATGCTGTTTAGATGTAATTGTTCCGAAAAAATGTGTTTCCAATATATGTATAAATAGGGTTGTGTGGGGGGAAAGATGTCAAAGTCAAATAGAATTATATCAAAGAGAATGTCATAAGAGACTGAAACTTATTGACTTCCCACACGAATTGGGTGATTGTTGTGAAACTGTTTGTAAAGATTTGACACATATTAATGTGATAGATAAGCTGTATTCAGACATCGTGCAGGCTTTGAATGAGGCGGCTGTAGTAGGTCGGGAGGGCGATAAGTGGCGTTCTAAAAGGGTCGTGATAGGTTGGAATAGACATGTCGCTGACGCGCACAGGGCCGCAAAGGCAAAATTTACGTTATGGGTCTGGCACGGGAAGCCGGGCTCCGGTTTGATTTTTGAGGAGATGTGTGAGGCTAGAAGAATTTTTAAATCAAGGTTGAAGTGGTGTCAAGACCATGAAGACCAAGTGAAAATGGATATTCTGGCCTCGCACCACTCCAAAGGTGACTTTCGCGGATTTTGGAAGCATACTAACAAATTACAAGGTAGGCCGGGTGTCCCTGTGAGTGTCGGTGGCAGGACTGATCCGCAGGAGATAGCTGATCTCTTCGTGCAGCACTTTTTTGTTAAGTCGCCCTTGGGTCCCTCATGTTCGGGGTTTGATGCTGAGCCCGGTACGGCAGTAGAGGTTAAATTCACAGCTAAAGATATTGCGAAGAGCATCAGAACAATGTCAAAGGGTAAATCCCCGGGCCATGACGGGCTGAGCATCGAGCATCTGCAGCATGCGGGCCCGCACCTGCCGCGAGTGCTGGCTATGTTGTATGGGTTTTGTACAAATCACAGTTATTTGCCTTTTGAGATGATGAGAACGTTGGTCATACCTATCGCAAAAAATAGGACCGGAGATCTCTCAGATCGAAACAATTACAGGCCCATATCACTGGCAACAGTAATAGCTAAGGTGTTTGACAGCATGCTTAATGACTACCTAAATAAACATGTTAATATCCATAGTAATCAGTTCGGATTCCGACCTGGTTTATCAACGGAGAGTGCAGTGCTATGTCTTAAGCATGCTGTCAACTACTACACAAAGCGAGGGACGCCTGTTTACGCTTGCTTTCTCGACCTTTCCCTAGCTTTCGATCTAGTTAATTATGATCTGTTATGGATGAAGCTAGATAAAGAGAAAATACCGAAGGAAATAACAAATATATTTAAGTTCTGGTACGGCCATCAAACGAATGTTGTACGATGGGCTGGAAGCTTGTCGCATCCCTTTGAGTTGGAATGTGGGGTGAGACAAGGGGGTCTGACTTCGCCTACGCTTTTCAATTTGTATGTTAACGAACTGGTAGGCGAGCTCAGCAGGACCAGAGTCGGTTGTTACATAGACGGCATCAGTGTCAACAATATTAGCTACGCAGACGACATGGGGCTGCTGAGTGCGTCTATCTGTGGTCTTAGGAAACTTTTAAAAATATGCGAAGACTATGCTCGAACTCATGGATTATTGTATAATTGTACGAAGTCAGAAGTCATGGTTTTTGAGGCAGGGGTAAGGACTTAGATAATATACCACAGGTAAAACTGAACGGGCTGCCATTAAAACGTGTCAACACATTTAAATATCTTGGTCACATAATAACCCCCTGCCTTAGCGATGACTCTGACATTGAGAGAGAGCGAAGGGCGCTGTCTAGACGGGCAAATATGCTGGCCCGCAGATTCGCACGGTGCTCACTTAAAGTAAAGATTTGTCTGTTTCGGGCCTACTGCACAACATTTTACACGTGCAGCCTGTGGGTCAATTATACGCAGAAGGTCTACGGCGCCCTCCGCGTTCAATATAACAACGCATTTAGGGTGTTGGTTGGGCTGCCCCGTTTCTGTAGCGCATCGGGGATGTTCGCTGACGCACAGGTAAACTGTTTTTACGCTACCATGCGTAAGAGGTGTGCATCTCTAGTTTCTCGGGTGCGGGGTAGCTCCAATCCGATTCTAAATATGATTGCAAGCCGCCTAGATTGCACATATGTGAATCGCTGCAGTGCTATATCACATGGTATGGTACTGCGGTGAGTCACAGTGAGGTGTATTTATGATTAGATGTTAATAAGTAGTTTTTAAGTTTATTAACATAGTTCATAAGTTGTACTAACATTTTGAGTCCTGGTCACTTGAATAAAGAATATTATTATTATTATTATTATTTACAGCTATATCTTCTATTCATATCCTCTAAATATAAGTGAATCTAAGCTTCGTGATTTTAGTGTAATAATATTTCGATTGTTTTTTTATATGTAATTTTAATTTTGACGTGTTCAAGTACTATGTAATAGTTTATGAAATAAATAATGTTTGATTTTGATCTTGAACCTACATACCGACTGCAGCGCCATCTGCTGGGATGATTGGCGAATGTAAACCATCCAGGGCGCCACCCAAACGCATTAAAAAAAAACATTTAAATCGGTTTAGCCGTTTATGAGAAGTTCAGTGACGTTCGTTTCGTTAGCCTAATTTTCAAACTGCATATGTCCTTTTGAGCAAACTTTATAGGAGGAAGTAAAAACTGTTTATTTTTCATAGTTAAGGCACTAATCGAATTATAGGTATTCTTCTAATATATCATCATCTCAGCCCATTAACGTCCCACTACTGAGCACGAGTCTCCTCTCGCATACTAAGGTGCGAGGGTATTGGGTCATACTCCACCACGCGGACCCAGTGCGGACTGGCGGAGGCAGGTGTATGGCGTCCTGCTGTTAGAATTTTTTAAGCCGTACCGTATTAGGCCTCTAACATGGTTAACGATTATCACATTTAGTGATAACCGGGACCAATGGCTTAACGTGCCTTCGGATGCACGGAAGCACTCGATTTCAAATGCCACACAAATGGTCACCCATCCAAGGACTGACCTCTTTAAACTCTGCTTCACTTCGGTAATCGTTTCCGACCACCGAGCACCGCGGAGCTACGAGCGCTTCATAAAATTATTATAACTATTATTTGCTTCTTCATCAGAAAAAGGACTGGATCACGTGGCAGAGAACATCCTGTCATACCTGGACGCTGGGTCCCTTTGCGCTGCCGAGCTGGTCTGCAGAGAATGGCAAAGGGTCATATCTGAGGGTATGCTGTGGAAAAAACTGGTGGAGAGGAAAGTCAGGACCGACTCCTTGTGGAGAGGATTGGCGGAAAGGAGAGGATGGTAAGTCATCTGGCATTACTAAACACACTTGCACACACACACCAACATATACACTCACAAACACACACACAAGCTGAGAGAGATATTAATATACATTTTCATGTCATACTGGTTCTTTTTAGAATAATTCAATTTCAAATTTCTTTATTTGCTTTAATTGTAAACTCGTTCATTTAATAAGTAGAATTGTAAACTAAGCGTGGCCACCTAGCACATATTTCCCATAAGTACATCTCAGGGAACAATCAAACCCGCCACCCGGCTGAAAACCAGCGCCGTCTAGTGTGTATACGCTGGATAGCACAAGCTGAGCCATCACCTTTTGCTCTCTGGACCTTCGCCCAAAAATAGATTATAACGCTTGCTTAAAGAAACATCGACCCATTAATAGATAGGTCATAGGTTTGAGTTAGGTACTTATACAGTCTTTCTATTTCTTACTGAGATCGAATCAATGTTAATCAAACGTTCAAAACACAAGCAGAATTACTAATTAATAAATCAGTATCAATTTAATGAGCTTACAAGTAGGACAAGTATTCTTTAGAAGATCTTCTTTTGTGATGTCCCAAAAATTGTCTTTTTTGAGTTATGTCTATATTCCATTAAGCATGCAATTTGTTCTGGTCTGGGTGTTTGCTATGTATATGAAGTAGTATCCGGTATTTAGTATCGTTAAAGACGGTTATTCGTGGAACTAAATACTTGGTGTGATTTAATTATCGCATGCTCAATGGAATATTGACATAACTCAAAAAAGACTATTTTTGGGACATCACAAAAGAAGATCTTCTAAAGAATACATGTCCTACTTGTAAGCTCATTAAATTATACTGATTTATTAATTAGTAATTCTGCTTGTGTTTTGAACTTTTGATTAATATTGATTCGATCTCAGTAAGAAATAGAAAGAAGAAACCTATCTATTAATGGGTCGATGTTCCTTTAAGCAAGCGTTATAATCGAATCGAATTATATAAAAATATTAGTCATAGTTAAAGTCAAAATAAAATATACTTTATTGTCTTTAAGATCAACATGATCATTTAGATTCGTCAAACATTCACTCACAAAATGGAAATTCGATATATCAAAGAATATAATAAAGAAAAAGACGATATAATAAAGAAATGACAGCAAATGGGTTCTTTGTCGGAATTGTCGAGGTTTGTCAGTTTATCTGTCTGTTGTGGTTTTTCTCAAGATTTGTCAGTATCGGGGGTATCTGTCAGTCAGCCTGTCGTGATTCTAAAGGGGGGAGGGTATTGTCCGTCAGTCAGTCTGTCGGTGACTCTAACGAGGCTTCCAAAAGGCAACGAGATTGAGAAGAATGCCTCAAGAAACTCATCTCGGCTTTTTTCAAATTATGTCTTAAGATCTAATACAATTAATAAATAAATAATAATAAATAAATATTTCTGACACTTACACTAATTATTTAGTTCCAAGATAAGTATCATAAAGAACTTGTGTTATGGATTCTAAATAACGGACAAACATAAATAAATACTTTTTTTTTTGTAAATGCATACTTAACCCTTTGTAAGGCAGTGGTAAACATATTCCCACCATACATTTAACCTTATAAAGTAAAGTAAAGTAAAGTAAATGTTTATTCGGAGCAATTTTACACCATGAATATTACAAAAAAAGAAACTAAAACTAAAAGAGCACATTGCTACCGAAATGGATGCCACTCAGCTCATGCCCTGACAAAGAAATGTCAAGACGCTGATTTTCAGTGGCTCCAATCAGACCACAAAAACAAAATTATTAGGCAAACAACAGGTAAATTAAATTCGACAGTAAAACCAAATGACAACACAAAAAAACAAAAAAAAAATTACATAAAAATCATTGAACAGAAAAGCACATAACACTGAACAGAAAAACTATTATAAAAAAAATAAAAAAATTAAATAAAAACAGAACATACACAAAATTCACAATACGCCACCTCAAAGGTGCTGTGCGTTATATAATTGTTCTTTCATAAGGTACTGTTTTAGATTTGACTTATGGAGTTGAGTTAAGGTAGAAAATCAATGAAAATCTTTAACATGTTCTGCGCGTTAAAGGGTTAATATACATAGGAAAACACCCAGACCAGAACAAATATTCATATTTATACTCACAAAGATTTTCCTGAGATCCTGTGCGGGAATCGAACCCTCAGGAGTAGAATGCGGGTATACTCGCCACCACGCCATATCGGTCGTCAAAATTGAAATGGAATGGAAAGTCAAAGTGCGTTACGGTGGATTCTTAGTCCTAATTGTTTCCCTTTAATCCTCAGGATCCAGTACTTATTCAAACCGAAGCCAGGCTGCCAGCATCCGTCGCATTCATTCTATAGACAACTGTACCCGAAAATTATACAAGACATACGATCTATAGAAGACAATTGGCGAATGGGCAGGCACAATTTGCAGGTAATTACAATATAAAACTATATATATGTATAGCACTCGAACCAAGAAATTTGGGAGTTCGTTTCTGAGCAAGACCACTAAGCTCTGGAATTCGCTGCCGGCTCATGTGTTTCCTATTTCCTATGATCCCGGGTCTTTTAAGCGGGGCGTGAAACGGCATTTTAGCAGGCCGTCATGAGTGGATGCGCTTTATACCGTGCTTATTTCACGTTATAAAGCGCTTTCATTTTCTTATTAGACTGCATCGACTGCTTATCATCAGGCAGGATGTAGTCATTATGACGTGTCACAAAAAAAATAAAAAAAATATGTTGCCGGCCATACCCGATTTAAGGACAAACCAGTATAGCCTAGCCCAAACTAATTTAGGTGGGCTGCAACTATTATAATAAAATGTATAACAATGGTAAGAAAAAAAATAACCTCAACCTAACCCAAAAAGAGAAGTATAAGTACCTCTTGTGTGCTCTGCCTACAGCTTTCCTGTTCTCTCCTTTGCGTCGGGTTGTCTGGAAGAGATCGCTTTTAGCGATAAGACCGCCTAGATTGGCTTTAAATTTTATTTTTTTCAATATTGTAATCTGTAGTTTTCAAGTTTCTTGGCCAATAAAGAGTATATCTATCTATCTATCTTTTGACGACCGATATGGCGTGGAGGTCAGTATACCTGCACTTCACTCCAGAGGTCGTGGGTTCGATTCCCACACAGGACAAATCTTTGTGTGCATGAACATGAATATTTGTTCTGGTCTGGGTGTTCTCCTATGTATGTTAAGTATATATTTACAAAAAAAAAAAAATTATGTATGTTTATCCGTTATTTAGTATCCATAACACAAGTTCTTAATGATACTTATCTTGGAACTAAATAATTGGTGTGATTGTAAGAGAATATTTATTATATTTATTATTATTATTTATTATTTTATCTTTTTGGGTTAGGTTGAGGTTATTTTGTTTTTTACCATTAAAAAACATGTTATTATAATAGTTGCAGCCTACCTAACTAATTATTATTAGTTTTGACTAGGCTATACTGGTCTGTCCTTAAATCGGGTTTGGCGGGTAACATATATACTATTAGCGGACCCGACAGACGTTAAATTAAATTAAAAATTCATTTATTCAAGTTTGGCTCAATAGAGCTCTTTTGAATGTCATACTTATAAACTAACGCGCCCATTCACTGCGGGCGGGAGCTTGATCGTAAAAGAACGGGCAAGAAAACGTCCTGTATGATATTTCAATAACCTATATACCATATGCAGTTGGAAACCTGATCTGCTTCTGGGGAGGAAATATGGCCGTAACGGCTTACGCACAATAGTCTATAACAATGACTGTGCGCAGAAACCACCACCATTAACATAAAACATACTGTATGCAGCGCCATCTGCCGGGCTAATTTGTGAATAGAAATCATCCACGCCCTGCACTACCCAACACTGCAAAGAAAAGGAGAATGTTGAGTTAGTGAGTGTATGTTTGTGTGAGTGAAAGTATGTTCGTGTGTGAGTAAATGTGTTGTGTATGTGATTTTGAAGCGGAAACTTGATTTAAAAGAAATACCTTTAAGTGTAATGCCATTACCTGCAAGTATGTAGTAAAGTAAAGTAAAAAGTTCTTTATTTCATAAACTATTACATAGCACTTGAAAACGTCAAAACAAAATATACATGAAAAAATTTTTTTTTTAATATCAACCCTGAAATCACGAAGCTTAGATTCACTTACATGCAAATAAATAAAAATTAGGTGTAAGTGAATCTAAGTGCCAGTTCCGAGCCCCCGCTCTGTGAGAAGAACTGACAAGAAACTCACAGGCTATGCTCTTTTAAATTATTTTTATTACAAAACACACACAGTGTAAATTTGATGATACTGAAAGGGTCCCCCGAAGCTGTAACCAATAAAGTAGCACTAAGGGAACCTGTTGATATGTGACAAATTCTAACCCCGTTTTTGTGTCTTTTTGTGTTAACAGAGAATTAACTGCAGATCTGAAAACTCTAAGGGTGTATACTGCCTGCAGTACGACGACAATAAAATAGTATCCGGACTGAGAGATAATACTATTAAAATTTGGGACAGAAAAACGTTGCAGTGTGTTAAGGTTAGTCTGAAAAATAAAACTAAAAATTACACCAATAATTTAGTTCCAAGATAAGTATCACTAAGAACTTGTGTTATGGATACTAAACATACATAAATACTTATTTTTTTTTGTAAATACATACTTATTACATACTTACGATTGACGGACGGGCTTGACGTTTACGGTTCATCACTCGGAAAGTTCACATAGATATATAAATTTATAATTTTACTTTAGACTACGTGCATTTTTTTTCTTTATTTTAAATAATGGCTTCGTGCGTCTAGCACATTTAGCCAGTGTCAAGTAAGTGATATATTAATAATATATAATTCATAGTAAATGAGAATGAGTAGTGATAAAGATGATAAATGGTAAATGAGATACCCTCCCCTAAGCCCCTTGAGGCCTCAGTAAAGATGTGGGACTATACTGAGATCTCACATGGACTCCTTGACAGATATTTGAAAAGTGATGTTGCACTATTTTGTTTGATTTACCAACACTCATGTATGTTCACAAACACTTAACGGTTAATAATCCACCGTTATTACACATTAATGTTAGAAATATCACAAATTTTAGAAAATAAAACAAAACTGCAGTCATGACGCTTCACTTTCCCGCCAAGAAGTCCTACGTGCATTTGTTTGGGAATTGTATGTGCTTTTTTTAAATTTGTAATTTATTCATTTTGTATTTGTTGTACTTATGTTTAGTTTTTCAAATTATTTTTTCACTTCTCGTGATTTGGACGTTCGACATAGACCAGTCATGCTGTTCACACATGTTAGTGGAGATACAGCCTACTTATAGAATTTTGCATGTAACATAATTGTGTCTTTACTGTATCTCTGTTTTGTGTGACTAACAAATAAATAAATAAAAATAAAATACACGCCTGTTTTCCCGAAGGTACCCCTTCCGGTGCTTACCGGCAGAGCCATATTATTCGTGCACGCTTCGCCAATCATATAGTAATCATATATTGGCGAAGTGTGGACGTATAGTATGCCTCTGCCTACCCTTTCGGGGAAACAGGCGTGATATTATGTAAGTATGTATGTATACCACTTTCCTCCACTTGAATACGTTGACAAAGTTGTTGTGTAATATATAATCTTCTTTGTATGGCTTCGTGCGTTTAGCACATTTAGCCAGTGTCAAGTTATAGATAAATTAATAATTATTAATTCATAGTAAAAGAAAATAAGTGGTGAAAAAGATGATAAATGGTAAATGAGATGCCCTCTTAAACCCCTGAGAAATCTCACATGGACGTCTTGAGAGAATTTGAAAAGTGATGTTGCACTGTTCTGTTTCATTTACCAACACTAATGTATGTTCACAAACACTGAACGGTTAATAATCCACCGTTATTTCACATTAATGTTCGAAATATTAAAAATTTTAGAAAATAAAACAAAACTGTAAACACGACGCTTCACTTTCCCGCCAAGAAGTCGCCCAATTAAGAGTTTCTCTAAACAAGAGTGAATATTTTTTTCAGGAACTTCAAGGTCACACTGGGTCAGTTCTATGCCTACAGTACGACGAAAGAGCTATAATATCAGGGTCATCAGACAGTACGGTCCGAGTATGGGACGTCAATACTGGAGCCATGCTGAACACCCTCATTCATCATTGTGAAGCTGTACTGCATCTGAGGTTTAGCAACGGGATGATGGTCACATGTAGTAAGGTTAGTGTTCATCAAGTACCAGGATAACATGAACTGGGAGGAAGTATGCTGATATCCTGAACAATTCTTATGAAAGTAAGACGAATAGAAATTTGTATTCGTTGAGTACCAGGCTGTCATGATCTAAGAGGAAGTATGCTCATATACTTCTTGATGACCACAAAAGTTAGTTTTAGTTTCCTATATCGTTACGAAAGTAAGACGAATATAAATTAGTGTTCATTGAGTACCAGGCTGTCATGAACTAAGAGGAAGTATGCTGATATTCTAAACAATTCTAATGATAGTAAGACGAATATAAATTTGTATTCGTTGAGTACCAGGCTGTCATGATCTAAGAGGAAGTATGCTCATATACTTCTTGATGACCATAAAAGTTAGTTTTAGTTACCTATATCGTTACGAAAGTAAGACGAGAGTACTAGGCTGTCATGAACTAAGAGGAAATATGCTGATATCCTAAACAATTCACTAGTGTCTATATTTCGTTACGAAAGTAAGACAAATAGACTGGATCATCATAAGGATAATTTTTTGGTAAATTACTAAGAGTGTCAGAAATAAAAGAAAAACCGTTAATTTTTATTCAACCGCCTTTCGATCGGTGTAAAGTGGCAGGGTATTTTTTTTTTCTCGTGTAGATGGTTCGATTCCCGTTTCAACCGTGTAATTATTTAAAAATCTATGAACGCAGTTTAACTTGTTTTTTGAAATTAAAATAATAGCTTTTTTCAGACAAATGTAATATAATACATACTCCATCTTCAATATTCAATGATACTTTCCTCCATGTGGCATAGCCGTGGGACACCTGGTTTATCTTTTATATCGCTATCGTTTATTATAGAAAGTAAGACGAATAGAATTTTGTGTTCTAAAGTACCAGGCAGTCATGAACTGAAAGGCTAATCTTAATATTTTTCGTTAACAGAATTAATAATTCTAACCATTTAGTTATTTCTTCCACCAGGACCGTTCAATAGCAGTATGGGACATGACGTCAACGACTGAAATCAACCTCAGACGAGTGTTGGTCGGACACAGAGCAGCGGTCAATGTTGTGGACTTTGACGAAAAATACATAGTCAGTGCCAGCGGGGATAGGACTATTAAGGTTAGTGCAGTGGTTCCCAAACTTATTTTGTCTACTGCCCACTTTGAGAATAAATATTTTTTTAAGAGGCCTCCTAGCTAAATAAAATTACAAATCACCCCCCAGGCCTATACACAACGCCCCCATTTTCTTTCTGGGTCTCTTACCGCCCCCCTTGAGACCTGCAGCGCCCACAAGGGGGCGTTATCGCCCACTTTGGGAATGAGTGGGTTAGTGCAACCGTTTTGGAGAAGGGACTTTGGGGGGGACATGCAAGATAGCTGGAATATCGACGGTCTAGTGGCTTGACCCATTAGGCAGGCTTTAAATTCCTTATCGCTCACCTATGGCTGTTCAAAGTTGTCTAAATTATCGCTTGCTCCATGCCTCGGAAAACTCGCCAATCCGTTAGTCCTGGCTGTCATGAACATGCCTGTCTATGGCAGTCGTTTTTAGAAAATTCGTACCTTCTAATATACTGGCAGATTTAACCATAGAATGATGCTTCAATCTGGGTTGCGAAGGTCATACGGCAGTCACTCCATGTAACAACTGAAATACAGTAAAAAATCTCCGAGGTTTTGTCCCTGTTAAACTAGCTAGGGGAACAATTACGATCACGATTACTAAGCTATATTCACAGAGGTCAGTTTTTGGATGGGTGACCGTTTGTTAACGCCTTGGCTTTACTAGAAGAGATACCTGAAATATCCAACTCGTTTTCAGGTATGGAACACCTCATCGTGCGAATTCGTGCGGACACTAAACGGACACAAGAGAGGAATAGCCTGTCTCCAGTATAGAGACAGGCTAGTGGTGTCTGGATCTTCGGACAATACCATCAGACTGTGGGACATCGAGTGTGGACAGTGCATCCGGGTGCTAGAAGGTCACGAGGAGCTGGTTAGGTGTATACGGTGAGTGTGAAGTACTAGGGTTACATAAATTGTAAGTAGCTTCGGACAATAACTCTCAGCTCGCCACCTATTACGTGGGACCAGCTATATAATTGGCGAAGTTTATTTATTTATTTATTAAGGAACTCCAACAAAGGATACACAGTACATGTAATATTATATAAAATTGTCAGAAGATTTGTGCTCCTTCAGTTACAGGAGAACACATCATGCATACATCATCTTTTAAACATAATTTTTAAATATAATTTTTAAATAAATATGTTAATTTAAACACAACAAAATACAATTCAAAATAAAGTAAACAACAAAGTAAAGAACACAAGATAAAAAATATATATTTAAAATTAAAATACGGAATATTATATAGGCGGAATATTATAATCTATTATATTATTTAGGCGTATAATATGCCTTTGCCTACCTCTTCGGGGAAAGAGGAGTGAATGTATGTATGTATGTATGTAAGCCATTTCTTTCTTTAAATTTCAGATTTGATAACAAACGGATAGTAAGTGGTGCGTATGACGGTAAAATTAAAGTGTGGGATCTACCAGCAGCCTTGGATGTTCGGACGCCGCATCAAGAACTCTGTTTAAGAACGCTAGTGGTGAGTCTATTAACTGTTCTATTCAACTACAACTTAGACGACCGATATGGCGTGGTGGCGAGAATACCCGCACTCCACTCCTGAGGTCGTGGGTTCGATTCCCACACAGGACAAATATTTGTGTGTATAAATATGAATATTTGTTCTGGTCTGGGTGTTTTCGTATGTATGTTAAGTAAGTATCTACAAAAAAAAAAAAGTATTTATGTATGTTTATCCGTAATTTAGTATCCATAACACAAGTTCTTAATGATACTTATCTTGGAACTAAATAATTGGTGTGATTGTAAGAGAATATTTATTTATTTAAAATCTATTCAAATTTACACTAGTTTTAAAAAACGAAATACTGCTATGTGTCTTTTTACGCGTTATCGCCAAATTTGAAAGTTGCAACAGCGTACGGTTTAATTCGTTCTATAGAGCCCTCTGTTGCTCGCTGCAACAGCGTAAGATTTCATTTGTGCTATAGAGCGCTTCGTCGATTTTGCGTGAGGTAGCACTTCCCCTCTGTTGCTCGCTAACGACATTTTTAAGTTTCAGATAAGTATAAAAGCACAGGAAAGTATAATAATAATAATCCTTTATTGCACAAAAATAATTATAAATATTACATGAGGTATATAAAAAAACATGTACAAAGGTGGACTTATCTCTAGAAGAGATCTCTACCAGCCAACCCTAGCAGTTGTAAACTAAATAGTTGTACGGGATAAATTATGTCCAAGAAAAGTGTTACTAATAAAAAAAAATAAAAATAAGAACAAAATATAAAGCAAATCTCTTATATGCTAATATTATATCAAAATATATACATAGATACATACATACAACTTATGCTAACATTATTGTAAGATAACGAATAAAACATTTAAAGGGGGAAAAAAAAATCATATCAGCCTTATAAAGACCCCTGCTGAACATGTTCTTTATTACATAGCACTTGAAAACGTCAAAACAAAATATAAATAAAAAAAAACTAAACATTACTACACTGAAATCAGGAAGCTTAGATTTACCTACATGCAAATAAATAAAAATTAGGTGTAAGTGAATCTAAGTGCCAGTTCCGAGCACCCGCTCTGTGAGAAGAACTCACAAGAAACTCACAGGCTATGCTCTTTTAAATTATCAATCAAATATAATTTAAAGTAACAATACAAAACACACAGTGAATAATTAAAGATATTGAAAGGGTCCCCCGAAGCCGTAACCAATAAAGTAGCACTAAGGGAACCTTTCATCACAGTCAAGTAATGTGAAACTGAGTTAAATTTGTGCAATAGGGGATGGTCACGACAATGATCCGGTTGACTTTTTATTCTAATTTAATAGTTTTCCTCGCCAATCGATCTTGTGCCGCCTACATCCATCGGCTTCCCGCCGCTTTGGTACGAACTACAACTATGGTTCGTGCCGTATAAATCTGTATAAAAGTTAATTTAATTCTCAGGCCTCACTACCAATGTACTAAATATTTAAATGCGACACTTTTTCTCATAATCCTTACTAATATTATAAATGCGAAAGTAACTCTGTCTGTCTGTCTGTCTGTTACTCTTTCACGCCAAAACTACTGAACGGATTTAAATGAAATTTGGTATACAGATAGTCTAGACCCTGAGAAAGGATAAAGGCTACTTTTTATTGCGAAAAGGGGGTTGTAAATGCTACCCAAAGATACTATTCCACGCGGACGAAGTCGCGGGTAACAGCTAGTAGTTACTATAGCTAAACGCTCCCTACTTACTTCTCGTAGTAGAGGTCAGGGCCACACGCATGCGCGTTTCACTTTCTGCGCTTTTGAGTGCGCCTAAACCGGTGCTAGTACTAGATAGTCCCCGGCGCATAAGTTGCACAATGATCTTGAATGTTGAAATTTTTCGTTGATTTTCTACCTTTATTTAACTCCATAAGGTTTACGTTGGGAATATATTTACCACAAAATGTTTAATTGATTTTCTATCTTAAGTCAAGTCCATTAGGTTCAATTTACAACTGCCTTGCAAAGGGATAAGATTATGAGTCAAAATGCTGTAATCTGCCGTATCACGTAGATTTCCATTAGTTTATTACATACAATTCCCACAGGAGCACACCGGTCGCGTATTCCGGCTTCAGTTCGACGAGTTCCAAATAGTGTCGAGTTCCCACGACGATACAATCCTGGTGTGGGACTTCCTAAACTGTAGCGGGGCTTCCCCGGCACCCGCGCCCCTGCCTCGGCCGCGCACGCCCGACCACGAGCCGGACCTGTATGACTAACGGTGAGTCTGAATTACGTAGATACTTGACGAATTCCTGTATCTCTAACGGTTAGTCTCATTGATACACTTAACGAATTCTGACTGGAATCCTGAATGGAATACTAAAATATATCTTGTATTACTGACGGTGAGCCTAGTTGACACATGTTATGAAGTTATTGTAACATGGTTTAGACTCAATCTAACTCAAGATATGCACACACCAGACCTCTATTACTGACGATAAGTCTAGTACTCTATCTCACCATAGAGTGTATGATTAACGGTGAGTCTATTTGACACACGTAGTGAAGTGTGTAGTAGAATTGACATACTTAATGAACTCCCATATTACTGACAGAGAGTCTCATTGACACATTTTATGAAATAATTGTAACATGTCTTAAACTATCACATAACAACACATCTGCCACTAGTCTATATGATGGACGTCTAGAAAATCTTATAATATACGGATTTATTCGCCCACCCTTTATAACAAACCATGAGTCTTCTTGACTCACACAATGTCTTTTAAATTGGTAACTAATTGTAATGATTTTCAGGTTGTTCTGATGACCATTGGGGGACAGTATAATTACGCTAGAAAACGACCGCCTCCCCGCGGTCTTGCACGGACTGATGTGTTGTAAAGTGAAATAGTGTTACCAGAAGAAGAATCTCCCCAAAAACGGGGTACGGACTGTGACAAAACGTGGTGCCCTGTGGAGTAATCGTGACTTAACTTGTGTTATATTGTGAGATAGTGCCGTTGTGTGAGTGTATGACGCGTCGATGCGCAGACTGATAAAAGGTAATAAATAATTATTATTTAGTAATTATTTTGTTCAGAAAATTTTCAATGTGTTACTTATTATATATATAGTACTGAATTAATATTACGAAGCTATGTCACAATTCATGAAATCAAGATTGAGCTTTTGTAATTACTGTAAGGTGATTATAAAAGGAGTATATATTGAATACGGAATACAGTACAGTGAGTGTAATTTAATAGTAACTATGAATAGAAACTTAACTCAGGTACTTCTCCCACTTTTTCAGCTCTATTCAGCATATCGTCGGAGACAGTGCAATTCCTAGTTTTGTATAATTCCGCATATCTGACAAATGTAGCCAATTTAAGTATTTGCAGGGAATCCGTCCTAAATTAAGTACATTCAAGAATCTTTTCTTAATAAGAGAAAGAACACATAAGTAATTACTTAATGTGTAAAAATTAGCCTAAAGTTAGTCGAAATAAGAAACTTATTAAGTTTTAACCTTCCCCTGTAAAACTAGATTTATTGCAAATGCGCAGTCTTTACTTATGGTAGATAAGTGGATTTGCACTATCTTTGAAGATATGTCGCTAGAAAAGAATAATTTTGTTTGGTCAAGCTCTCTGCTGAGGTTTTCCAAAGAGATTATAACATGAGGCTCTTGAAAAAGGGCGTGAAAAGGCCAAGGATTCACGCCTAGTGATGAATGTCCTGTAGTGCTTCTGGTGTGGTAAGCGTATTATTTGGGCCCTTAGCTATAGTGCCACCTTATGGTAATAATTAAAAAGCAACGACATACACATACATATCGCATGCTTAAAGGAACATCGACCCATTAATAGATAGGTCAGGTTTGAGTTACGTACTTATACAGTCTTTCTATTTCTTACTGAGATCGAATTAATGCTAATCAAACGTTTAAAACACAAGCAGAATTAATAATTAATAAATCAGTATCAATTTAATGCGCTTTCAAGAAGGACAAGTATTCTTTAGAAGATCTTCTTTTGTGTTGTCCCAAAAATCGTCTTTTTTGAGTTAAGTCACTATTCCATTAAGCATGCGATATATACTATAACCCCTATCCCCGAAGAGCTACGTAGAGGCATATTATACGCCCACATTTCGCCAATTATACTGTTGGGGCTGTATAGAATATGTGGTAAGCCTATTGCTGCTTACTGGGAATTTTATGGTTGCCAGAGCCTCGTCCCTTGATCCTCAGGTGTACCACTTGCCGGTGATGTTGGCTTGGGTTCCTGAGGACTAAAGAGGATCCCTAAACACCCTAGTGTCTAGATAAACAAAAGAGTACAATAATCTTTTTACCAAATTGTTGTTTTCTATGGACATACGCTGAATAGAGAAAAATAAGTGTAAGTAGTCACTAAGAGTCCTACAATGTCCAAAAGTTCCATTAGAGTTTACTTGACTGATAGTCGATATAGAACTCATTTGAAACTGCGGATGATCTCTTTGGGTGTTTTGCACAACAGTCACTAATTCTGATAAAAGTTAAAATCTATTTAAAACTTTATTCTGTCCCTCTTAACTTCAAACAAATGACAGAAATGCAATGACATTTTAAATCAAACTTAGAACTGTTCTGCAAGCCGCCAGGCAGGCATGTTATGTTTCATTAAAGTTTGAATGGTAATTTTGATGTTAACTATTAATTGTCCTGTGGCTCTGCTTATATGGTGTTTCTATTTTTGTCATATATTTGGTTTGGTTACTGGTAATATATGATAAAGGAATTTTAATTAGCATGTAAAATTTCATCATTGTATAGAGCCTTGATAATCACAAAGTTATAGCTCATTATTGATTAAAAAAATGCATTTATCATGGTTACTAGTAAGCAGACGATTTATTATAATTTAAACAACAAAATTTTGTATATGGCCTTGCTTAAATATTAAAAACCAGTTGTATTGTATGGGCCATCTTCTAAAGCAGCAAAATACTTTAATACCATGTCCGAGTATTACTTTAACTCATCATAACGAATGACCACATCCTGCAATGGCAAACAGTTGATGCAGTATATAAAAAAATGTTCTTTCTCAGGGTCTAGACCATCTGTATACCAAATTTCATTCAAATCCGTTCAGTTGTTTTGGCGTGAAAGAATAACAGACAGACAGACAGAGTTACTTTCGCATTTATAATATTAGTAAATTAAATGCTCTATAGCAAATCTTTATGACAGCTTGCATATGTGCTGGTAATGTTCATACATTGGAACAGTTTGCACAAACCATTCTAGTCTGCACAGCATGAAGGTGGTTGCTTGAGATCGAAAAGATTTACCGAACACTTTGTAATTTCCCATAATATGTACTAAAATAAAAGTTGTAACTTACCTACTCAACTAGCCTTCGAGTTAATGTGACAAAGGAGTTATAAAATTAATATTCAATAGAATTGGTTTGACATAGTACTAAAATGTTTTGCTACTTCTTAAGCTGTCTTTACTAGTACAGAGGACATTTGTAGATGTCCTGGAACGAAACGGTCTAGATTAGAATATTCTTTATAGTACCTATATGTTATGCAAAACTGTAATACCAGTTTAAATACACTGCCCAAGAGACTTAATAATTAGTACATGTTATTTAAATTTACTTGTAAAAATGCAAATAAATATTTTCATTGCATATAAATGCCAATCAAGCAAAGTCACAGTGTTAATTCAAATAAATAAATTGGTTGAAAATTATATTTTTGGCAATACGAACCTGACACATTTTACAAGGGTGCTTAGTACAGAGAAAGAGACTCTTAATTCTATAACACTATAGTAATTCTAAGGTATATGACGAAGCTTTTGTGTATCATCATATCAGCCTTCTAATGACTACTGCTATAGTCCGGCAATCTCGTGCGCGACCGTCCCGCGGGGTGACAGACGGTGGCGGGGACGAGGTAAGGCGAGGTAAACAAGATGTCAGCGGGTAGCGGGGAAGGGAAACGTCGCACCTCGTCCCCGCCACCGTCTGTCACCCCGCGGGACGGTCGCGCACGAGATTGCCGGACTATAAACATTAGCCTCCCAATAGATAGTTTAATAGTTTAAGCTAGTATTCACTGTCGAATCTTTCAACTCCCTGTGAAATAAGAGGGAGTGACAAAATGCTAGGCCACGTGGCTCTTGTGTATGTATTATACTTAAAATGTAGCTTATTTCTCATGGATTTAAAATGTAGTTTACATCAAATAAGTTATTGATTCAGGCGTTGCTTTGCAAGGAAATTTGTAAGCAAGTTTAGGTTTAAGAATGACTTCGTGATAATTCCCGCGCAATTGTAATATTCCGAATAAGTTGAAAATAACTTAACCCGTAACAGGAGAGTGATAAACATATTCCTACCATAAATTAAACCGAATGGAGTTGAGTTTATGTGCAAAACGCATTAAAAAAATTATTTGCTGCTTGTTAAAGGATTAACACTGTAAGTGTTTCCTTACACAGGGCATCTTCAGCTAAGATTATTAGACAACCGCAGAATAACGACGTCTACACGCCTAACAGTAAAACGAGAGAATTTGTGCGCTTGCAGTTTATGTGTTTTATTCAGCTTTATCAAATCAGCCTTATAAAGTCCATTGCTGAACATGAGCCTCCCCAGTAGATCACATTCTATTAGTGGTGTTTGCTCATAATCATCACACCGGGCAACCAGGTTGGTGATCGCAGTTCAAGCCAGTACGTAGGAAGATTCTGCTGCTCATCATCTGGTAGGAAGATGCTGCTGCCCATCATCATCCGGTAGGATTTCTCTTAACACTATTCCGAATAAGAATATGACTCCCTGTAAGATGAGAGGGGGTGACACTATTCTAGACCCGTACCAAACGGCATTGTATGTTTAATCTGATGTTTATTATTAAAAAAGCCAAGATGAGGCTATTCTTCTTACTTTTGTCTATCTCTGTACTATGTATCTCTGTAATGACAATTTTTCATTGTTAATTAGCTTACGTTACATTGAATACAGAATATAAAACACAAAAAAAATTAAAATTGTATGATAAATATCTTTAGGGACCATCAAGGACACCGTAGTCTGGCCACTGTTTAAGTCTAAATTGTACTAAAACACGATCAATGTGTGTACACAGCAGCTTTCTTTAATAAAACTGTCGAGTAGTACCATAAGTACCAACTACTTTTAGGAATAGTTTTTAAAAGTGACCAGGCGATGTTGAGCTTGATAATAGGTACATTGTGTAGCCAGTTAAAACACAGTTCGATTTTTGGGTGCTAGTGTCTCATTTTCTCAAATCAGACATTGT
The DNA here is from genome assembly GCA_949126915.1 of Musotima nitidalis. Classification (NCBI taxonomy): domain Eukaryota; kingdom Metazoa; phylum Arthropoda; class Insecta; order Lepidoptera; family Crambidae; genus Musotima; species Musotima nitidalis. The sequence continues at coordinate 7,890,831 of OX421442.1, read as the reverse complement.
CCTAATATTTATTTAAAAAAAAATTTAAGAGTTTCTAATTCTGTCCCAATAACTATAACAATTTTTTCTACTCAGTAGTTTAATGAGTCATATGAATGTCGTTTAACTGTATTAAGAGTATCAAAGACTATTTGGTAATGAGCACCCTTACTTTAAACAGCATTTAAATTTAGTCTTATTCGTACCGGTATCCATTACAACGCCAATGAAGTGCGCTAAAATATTCATGAAACTCATGATTATTACTGGAATGAGCATACTTTATTTATGTAACTGACTGTTACTGATTATTAGTACTTATAAGACTAAATAAATGATATGCACTAGATTTTTATGCTGTGTATTTAATTTTGCTGTACCAAAATGGAAATATACTTTATCTTTTTATAATGTAACAGGCTCCTTACCGTGAAGAGAGCACGATAACAAGCGCACCTCTAAATGCCGTTTCACGCCCCTTTTAATAGAAACGGAATTCATCAGTAAAAGTATTAATTTATCAAAGGTATTAGGACAAATTTGATTTGGGTCAATAATACCCTTAATCCATTTTTTTGTAATACAAGTAAATGCTAGAGAGGTAACATTCACTTCCTCATGTGTGAGATAATTATAAATACATTATATATATAAATAATTAAACTAAATACTTTCTGTTTTGTATAAAGCTGTTAGGTAAGGTTATAATTTTAAACAAGCTGTAGATATATTAAAAATGTTATGGTTTTGTCGGTCGAGTTTTGAAGTGAGGTTATGTTAAGTCGAGGTTTCATACAGAGTTCAATACAATATTTTGTTCCTATATTTTTTTTGTATAGTACTTTGACGCCATGACAGTGTCGGATGAAGCGTACAGCTGACATTTTAAAACATATAGTATGTAAAATTATGGAATTTAGCATTAATTATGAGACGGAATTTTTAATAGAAAAAACTCGGTCTAGAAAGACTCAGCGCGTTTATCAGATTCCCCGGTAGCTCAGTGGTTAGACCAGTTATCCCAAGGTGGTTCGATTCATACACTGGCCATTGCTGACAAGTTGTTTTTTTTTCTTAAAAATTTAGTTTCATCCTAGGCTATGTAAAAATTTAGTCTCATCCTAGGCTATGTAAATGTATACTTTCCAAAATATAATATACTGCCTTACCTTTCCAATACTGAAGGTGGTATTAAAACTATTTAACCATGAGTAAAAATTTTGAACTTTTCATATTTTATGTTGATTTTTTGTAACTACCGACGAACCAAGTTCTCAAATAGCAGTGGTTTTGAATCTGACTGAAATGAAATAAGTTTAAATTAAAGATAATATATTCTGACACAATTTTTTTAATTTGCTATTGTGAATTTTTGCTTTAAAAGTATCAAAATTAAGTGTTTAAAGTATTATTCTTAATTAAGTGCGTTTAAATGATAAAGTCAGGCTATAAGATATATTAAATAATATGTCGGCAAGTATAATTATAGCACCAACCTCATCATGTTAAAGTTCTGTATTTTTGACAATGAGTTTTTATTGAGCTTTGAAGGTTACAGTTAAAATGTCTTGTTAACACATTTTTATTTGAAATGAACTCTTATAGCAAACTGCCATAATGATGATCTCGGTATATTTTAATCTATAACTGGGCTCTCCTCACACTAAGCAAGGACTAGGAACCAAGAACCATGGAGGAGAAAGAGTTTTAGGTAAATACTGATTAGCTGAAGAAGGGAGTGTTCTGCTGATTTAAATTTCTCGCCAGAGAAAACTTGCTCCAATGAACAGATAATGTACAAGGATTACATAGGCACTATAGTCATCTTGTGATCGCTCGACAATCGCTCGAAAATGCAGATTATATTATAGGACTGGGAGCGGTAGGTCAGAATAGACAGGTGGAAAGACGAACTTATAATTATTTTCGACGATACTTCGGCGACTCTTCAAGAGATTCTGACAGTGATTTTTCAGAAAGTGACCAAAGAATTAAGTCTTTTAAAAATTTGTTGTATTTCACCTTAATAAAACTGTGCAAAATATACCGTTTATGTTATTATGCACAATTAACTTTCAATATATTACTTATACACCAATTATATTTAAGTTTTGGTTTATTTATCGATCGATTTTATTTCCTTATAAATTATTATCGATTATCGGAAATATTAGATACGATTTCATTAACGGACAACTCTACAAGTGTCAAAAATCGATCTGTCATAGAACTCATCTTAGGTGAAAAGGACTATAGGAGTTGTCATTTAATCTGTATTTTATATTTATTAAGGTTTCTCTGGAATTAAACATAAAATTGTTGATAACAAAAACAGCAGAAAGTAATATGTCCTGGGCTAATACTATCAGTAATTTAATAAGTTAAAATAAAAATACATGTATTTGAGCTACGAATATTTAAAATTTAGTACCCAATTTGTAAAATATGTAGTCGAAATGTTTTAACTGCACATTTTTTTAAAAATGTTTATGAAAGCAACAAGCTTGACCTATAGTGTTTAGTAAATAATACTGCTATATAATTTGACAAATCAGTGTTTAGTAAGAAATACTGACTGTAAGAAATGTTTAGTTAAAACTGCCTTACCAATCTAATTTTTTTTATATTTCATGTATCTACTTCTTAATTGTCATTTTGTCAATTTTACAGTAGAATGGTTTAAAGATTTTGTTTTTGTCATGATAACATATTCGATTTGATATGTGGCGCTCTCTATCGGACGGTTATCGAACTACAAAAAAGATCTTAGAGCACTCAATGCAATAAGGAAATTTGTAGCTCAATTTTGGATTTTTTGATATGTGATTTAAGAATCAAATGTGCGATTTGATGATTTGGATTTAAAACCATTTTCAATTGTCAGCTGTACGCTTAAATAATGTATGATTCTGAAGGTCTGCCTGTATAGTATAGGAAAGTTCAACAAGGAAAGAAAATTATTGTACTAGTTTTGCAACTAATTCTCAAGGCTTATGTATGTATGTATGTATGAATTTGCATGTTTAAAAAAAATGAGAATCATAACGGTTCGCTGTATTTATTTGTATTAATATTCTGTATAGATTTATTTGAATGTAGAAATAGAAGAATTTTTTTAAAATTAATTTTGTTTTTTTTTAATTTTCGCAAGAACTGCCTATCTGAAATGTCAAATCTTGATTTGCTTACTTTATTGGTGCGACGATATTGAAAATAAATTTATATGTTTCGCAGCATACTTACTAAGCTGAAGTATATTTGACGCAATTTTTAAGAAAATAGTTTTCTTTTACTTTATCCCCTAACTCCCATAAAAATGTGAGAAAGATTTATTTAAAAATACTATGTTTGTCTGGTCTCTTTAATGCATTAAAATACATATATTTAAGCTTACTATATATTTACTAAGCATAAAAGCATAATTATGTTTCTTAATATGCAAATTTTAAGGAAAATCATACATTTTCTTACTGTATTCTGTAAAGCCTATAAACTTTTTTGGAAATATTTATATTCATAAGTTATAATGTTAAAAGTCAAGCATTTAACAGATCAGATAATATATTGTTACCATGGAAATAAAAGATATAATTAAGGGTAAGTAATGACAAGACCGGGTTACATGTCAAGGCTTTGTTGGCTTGAACTACATTATGCAAAGAAGCACTTCATGCCACAAGACTAGCTAATTAAAGACTACTTGTGCTCATGATTTTATATTCATTTAATCCTCTTAAATTTATACAATACATACAAGAGATGTTTGCATATGCTATATTCTGTGACACAAATTTTTAAATTGCTATTGTGAATTTTTACTTCAATAGTCAAGAGTATCAAAATTGTGTGCTTAAATTATTATTGAAGGCTTTGTAAGTTACAGTTAAAATGTCTCGTTAACACATTTTTATTTGGAATGACGTCATAGCAAACCTTAACTGTCAACTGTAACTTAAATGTATATATTATGATATATAAAATGTTTCAGTTCAGAGATGTTTTCATCATCATCATCATCTCAGCCATCCGACGTCCACTGCTGAACATAGGCCTCCCCAATAGATTTCCACATTGAGCGATCCTGAGTCGCCTGCATCCATCGGCTTCTCGCCGCCCTTACCAGATCATCGGTCCATCGCGTGGGCGGCCGTCCTCTACTACGTTTACCGGTTCGCGGTCGCCATTGCAGAACCTTGACGCCCCATCGGTCGTCGGTTCTTCGAGCTATGTGCCCCGCCCATTCCCACTTCAGCCTGCAAACTCGCCTCGCTATGTCGGTCACTCCAGTCCTCCAATGGATTTCCTCATTTCTGATTCGATCACGTAGGAACACTCCGAGTATAGCTCTCTCCATTGCACGCTGAGCGACTGAGCTTGATGTTTGATGTTTTCATATGCTATGGAAATTGAATGTTATAGAAAGATTTTGTAAATAAAATATTTTTTAGTGCTGTTTCAAATGAACTGTTCTGAAGGGCTTTGTATTTCGGAGGTAGGTGATTGTAAACTTTATTAGCCATGTTGTAAGCGTTATTTTGATTAAGACTCAGGTTTCGAGAGATAACAGCATGGAACTCTTTAAGAACAGCTTGAATCGGCGTTTACAGGGTCGGCTACGCGCTAGGACTGCCCCCCTTTTTTTCTTTTCGGATGAAAAATAATCTAATTACCTCTCGCTGTGGGTATGTCAGACTTCTACTGACTAAAAATCATCCATGTTCCTCCTTGAGCCTGCTACGTCCCGATGCCGCGGTAACCCTTTCGGACAGTCCCGCACCCCGGCAGGCTTGACCCCCTCACTGTGCTGACATGTCTCGCGTGGAACACGAACGCGCCGTCGACGAAGCCTGTCTATAGAAGACGGACGGGTGGGTGGTGAGTTACCCATTACTCACCGCCCACAAGCCAGCGCCTACGGTTGCCGGGAGTCGTCTCGTGGCTCCCGACGAATCGGGCGTCCACCGCGGCGGCTGGGACCGAGACGAGAGCGTCCTTGTTCTGCTGTCACTACTTTCCTTCAGATAAGCCGCATAATTGAGTGCTACTTATAAAAAAAGAATAGCTTTTTACAGCCCTGACTGAGGTTATATTATTTATATTTAAGGTACAGGAACTGAGTACAAATCAGGTATCATAATTGTTATACAAATACTATATAATTAAACCTGCACTCACTTATCTAAGTATAAAAAGTATCTCCTATAGATCCTACCAAGATCTAAGAAGCCCAAGCCTACCACCTCACCTGCAAGTGGTGCACCTGCCGATCAACAGACGAGGCTCTGGCGAACATAAAAGTGCCCGGTAAGCGGCAATAGGCTCTATTAAAACAATTCAATTTATATAACTTTTGTTGTTATTCACGGAATAATACATAAAACACATTTAACGTATTTAAATCCGTAATGTGTAAAAAAATGTTGTGATAGATATAACGCATACGTTGATATACCAGAAACAGACACTCATAAAACATTACTATTAATAGACATTAACTAGGTACTTACGACATGTCTTTGCATGGGCGTAGCCACGGTGGTGCGCTTGCCTCACCCCTTTTTTTATTTACGTCGGTAACAAAATGCATTTACGCACTGTCTCCCGGCCAAAGGGGGACCGAGAGAGGAGACCGTCAGGCACGACCGCCAGTAGTAATACCCACTAAAAATCTTCCGACGACGCCCGCCGGGAAAGAGGCCTGGTTTGCAGCTCTGACACCCCGTCCGCGGCCAACGTCCCCCGGACCAAAACCGGGAAGACCTCCTCAGAGAGACGCAGTGGACGCGCCCCTCCTACCTCCTTGTGCGACCATAGCGTGTGTGGCCGACTTCTCGGAGGGTCTATGGTTAGACAGCAGGGGCCCCCTGCCCCCGCTGCCTAAGACCCTCCTGGCGCTGCTTGACGGGCCCCTCCTGGCCTGCCCGCTGCGCCCTCCACAGGTCCCTCTTAGTTTCCCCCCCGGCAGTCAGTACTAAGGGCACCCAGAGTCGCCAATCTCTGGGTGTTAACTTTTCCCTGGCGCCCTACCGGGAGGTACTCAGCCCCCCCACCCACGACAAGGTGCAGACCAGTCGGGGGGAGGTCATGGCTACTTACGCCCATGGTTCTTTGTACATATTCCATGGTAACAAGTGCCTTGCGTTCGCCAAATCACAATGTATTAATTGATGTTTCAGTATAGGTATTTAGATTTGACAGCAGATTTGAATAAAAATTTTTTTTTTATTTGTCATCTATACGCTATTGTCGACAGCCTGTAAATAAAATGCCTGCACATTGATATGTTTTTTTGTATACCCCCCTCGGAATCTCTTAAATTTAATTATTTAAGTTACTTAAACCACTTAAATATCCATCCACATCGGATGCAGGCGGTATAGGATCAACGTAAGAATCTATTGGGGAGGCCTCTGTTCAACAGTGGGCGTCATTTGGCTGAGATAATGATACCTATAATATATATGTTACCCCGAAAGAGTATTCAGACATTCTCATGGACGTATCCATACTGTGTTATTTAACTACACTGTGTCAATATTAGATTCCATTTTAGTATGTAAACTATTTCCAACTACCAACATTGTTTGCACTTGTCAGATGAATTTAATATTTTTATTAAATGGGTAGATTGTATTATTTAAGGATACATTGTAAAACTATGGTGAGAATAAACATTTATTATTATTATTTCGTTCCACATGGAAGGCTCGCCACCTATTACGTGGAACCAACTATATAATTAGCGAAGTGTGGGCCACTTAATATGCAACGGCCGAGACTCTTGATCCAAGTCTTAACTTAAAAAAATAAAACTACCAAAATATAAATTGCAACATATATTTCATCATAATTATAATATATTTACAAGCTTAAAATTAGTTTAAATTTTATGTAAAGCAATAGACAAGCTAGAGTTCATTCTCGTTCATGCATTTACAATAAGTCCTTACAAACGTTTGGTTTGTGTCATAATTCATTACTTCTAAAGAATGTTGCAATCAAGGTCATTGGTAAGACAAATAGACTGCCAGAAGGTATCAGGTTCAAATCCTGTTATGTGCGTAATTATCGCTTGCTCCGTGCCTCGGAAAGCACGTTAAGCCGTTGGTCCCGGCTGTCATGAACATCTGTAGCAGTCGTTATTAGTAAGAACACAGATATCTGAGACGACATATTTTATAATACGTTCTTAACCTCTCCCTCATTATCCGACGACCGATATGGCGTGGTAGCGAGAATACCCGCTCTCCGCTTCTAGGGTCGTGGGTTCGATTCCCACACAGGACAAATCTTTGTGTGCATAAACATTAATATTTGTGTTAGTTTGGGTGTTTTCCTATGTATGTAAAGTATGTAATTACAAAAAAAAAGTTTTTATGTATGTTTATACGTTATTTTGTATCCATAGGAGAAGCTCTTACTGATACTTGGAATTACAGCGTGCTGATTATTGGCAAATACCTTCTCAATATAATGTGCTCTATTGGGAGGCTAATGTTCAGAAATGGACTTTTTATGCCTAAAATTATGAAGTGTGAGCAAGAGGTCCGATAAAAATAATTTATGATTGAGAAAACCTTAAGTGCAAGCGAGAGGTCTGATACTTAGTAAAGCCTATAAGTGCGAGCGAGAAGTCCGATAAAAACATGACCAATTCGCACGTTCGTAATGTAATGTGAACTCAAGTATAGTTCCTCATATCTTCTGCTACCCTGGTAGGTCAGGCAGCTTTGATGAGGTCATTGACGTGCGACAAAGCGCGATTGGCTGCGGCAAGTCGTGTCGCTTGTCGCCGCCCGCTCTGCGTCAAAAGCGACACGCTTCGACGCAGCGCCCGGATTCTGCCGTGTACGCGACGCTTCTCATCCAGGAGTAGGTCGTAGGCTTTTGGACCTGAAAGTTAATTCATCATTACACGAATATTTTTTGGGGGATTCAAATAACTCCATCACAATATAGCGTGATGGGCGCTCCTGAGGTCGTGGGTTCGATTCCCACACAGGTCAAATCTTTGTGTGCATAAATAAAGATATATATTAGGTCGGGGAAAAAGTCTTTTCGCATAACGTAGGTATAAACTTATTATAAAATTTTTTTGACTGTACTATTTGTGTCTGGCTGGTTTTGGTAACATTAAAAAGGTTCCATTATAAAGAAAAGAAAAAAATAAAAAAAAGTTGTTTCCCGCTATTTTTCATTTGTTTTTCTCTCCGTTAAAATGAGTGAATCTAATGAAGAAATTCGATACATTTTAAAATTTTATTATAAAAAAGGCAAAAATGCAACTCAAGCAGTGAAAAAAATTTGTGATGTTTATGGACCTGATGCAGTGTCAGTAAGAGTAGCACAAATTTGGTTCAAACGTTTTCAGTCCGGAAATTTTGATGTTAAAGATGCACCTCGCTCTGGTCGCCCTGTTACGAATAAAATGGACGCCATTTTTGAAAGAGTGGAGCAAGATCGGCATATTAGTAGTAACGATGCAGCTGAAGAACTGGGAATTGACCACAAAACAGTTTTGACCCATTTGAAGAAAGCTGGTTATACAAAAAAGCTCGATATTTGGGTGCCACACGAGCTCACTCAAAGAAACTTAATGAACCGTGTACTCATTTGCGATTCATTATTGAGACGTAATGAAACCGAGCCGTTTTTGAAGAGATTGATAACTGGCGATGAAAAGTGGATCACGTACGACAAGAACGTGCGAAAAAGGTCGTGGTCGAAAGTTGGCCAGGCTTCACAGACTGTGGCCAAACCTGGCCTAACACGAAATAAGGTGATGCTGTGTGTATGGTGGGATTGGAAGGGCATTGTTTATTATGAGCTTTTACCGCCCGGCAAAACCATCGATTCTGATCTTTACTGCCAGCAACTGATGAGATTAAAGGAAGCAGTCGAGAGAAAACGGCCGGAATTGATCAACAGGAAGGGTGTGGTCTTTCATCACGATAACGCTAGACCACACACATCTTTAGCCACTCAGCAAAAATTAAGAGAGTTCGACTGGGAGGTCCTAGTGCATCCACCATATAGCCCTGACCTTGCGCCTTCAGATTTTCACCTGTTTCGGTCTCTGCAGAATTCTTTAGGTTCTGTAAGGTTAACCTCAAGAGAGGACTGCCAAAACTATTTGTCCCGTTTTTTTGATCAGAAGTCCCAAAGTTTCTACAGTAACGGGATAATGTCTCTGCCCACAAAATGGCAGAAAGTTATTCAACAAAACGGTACATATATATTGTAAATAAATGTAAATAAACTTTGAAAAAAATGTCTTGACTTTTCATACAAAAATACGAAAAGACTTTTTCCCCAACCTATTATTTGTGCTGGTCTGGGTGTATATAATCTATATTAAGTATATATATGACCGATATGGCGTGGAGGTCAGTATACCTGCACTTCACTCCAGAGGTCGTGGGTTCGATTCCCACTCAGAACAAATCTTTGTGTGCGTGAACATGAATATTTTGTTCTTGTCTGGGTGTTCTATGTATCTTATGTATGTATTTACAAAAAAAAAAAAGAAGTATTTATGTATGTTTATCCGTTATTTAGTATCCATAACACAAGCATTTAATGATACTTATCTTGGAACTAAATAATTGGTGTAATTGCAAGTGAATTAATTTTTACATGCCACCCTTCGCCGAAGTTCGACGCTTCGTATAGCCATATTTTGTTTAATCCATCAATGTTCCGTCAATATATTGAAGATCTCTCAGTCTTCTGTCTCACTCACTCATATTTAAAACAGATTTTAAAAGTAGGTATAAATATTTTAAATTTGACAAAAAAGAATTAATCAATAAAAATAATATTTAATTTTCTGCAAACGGCGATACATTTCTGAGATACAATTATATTTACATAAGATATTACATTAAAAAACCAAGGGCCAGTAACTTACCAAGTAAAGGTATGTAATCAGATGCCCGCTCATCCCGGATATCCAGGGTGAACCAGTCATCGTAGTCATCCTCTGAGTCGGACGTGGGCAGGTTCTGAAACCAGTTGCGGTATTACTTTACTGTGCGGCATATCAATGGTACCAATAAGTACATATCATTTATGTCATACATGTAGATGAGTCAATATCATGTATGTCAAACATGTAGATGAGTCAATATCATTTTTGTCAAACATGTAGATGTGTTAATATAATTTATGTCATATATGTAGATGTGTAAATATAATTTATGTTCGACATAAATAAATAAATAGACATATCAATGGGATCAATATAATTTATGTCAAACATGTAGATGAGTCAATATCATTTATGACAAAAATATAGATGAGTCAATAACATTTATGTCACATGTAGATAAGTCAATAACATTTATGGCACATGTAGATAAGTCAATATCATTTATGTCAAACATGTAGATGAGTCAATATCATTTATGACAAAAATATAGATGAGTCAATAACATTTATGTCACATGTAGATAAGTCAATATAATTTATGTCAAACATGTAGATGAGTCAATATCATTTATGTTTTGAATTAGACTGACGATGTGGATTATTTTGTTATCGTTTTTTATTTTTTTTATTTTATGTTTTAGTTCGGTTATAAAGAATCGATCAATCGTTCCGTAAGGATACGTGATGAACGAGAAAGCTGTTTTCTGGTTTAAAAGTCACGAATAAGACAAAAAAAGTTATACATATGATATCTGGGTGTACAGGGATCCTAGCATCATCTTTGGAGTCCAAGCCAACGTCACCTGCAAGTGGTGCAACTGCCGATTAACGAACGAGGCTCTGGCAAGCATAGAAGTTCCTGGCAATAGGCTCGCCACCTATTACGTGGGACCAACAAAACAATTGGCGATGTGTGGGCGTATATTATGCCTCTGCCTACCCCTTCGGGAAAACAGGCGTGTATGTATGTACGTGCTATCTTACTACACCCCCCCCTTGTGACTTTTGACGAAACCCCTCCACCCCCTAATACAGGGCTGAATATTCTGATTCTCATTCAATTCACGTGTGACCAGATGATACTTACATCGTACAAGCTGTCGACTTCGGAGTGGCTGTCACCATCAGAGATCATTTCCTCGTCCATCTGTTCCGGTCTCATAATGCGCTGCTTGTCTTCATTACGGTCCAGTTCTGTGTCTGATTCCATGGCAAAGTCCTGTGTGAGAGAGACATTCATTACCAATACGATCACCAGACTAGCAAACTATCACAAAAGCCTATCAGTGTTAATCAATCAATCAAAATCGTTTATTGCGAACACAGGTTACAGGATAGGTGTTACAGTACAGGTTTAGATCTAGCTGTGGTCTGCCTCATGGGCGTACAATTAGTTGCGGTTTCATGTAACACGAAATCAGATTTTTTGGATTTTAAAAGTAATACTAACAAGTCGGACTTTGTCAAAAGTTTATAGTGATAAGTCGTTTGAATATCCTTTGACATTGTATTAGCATTTTTCTATCAATAGTTCACACGTAATTTTAACTTAAAGATATTTTGGGAACGCAGCAGACGTATTTTATTCAAACAAAAGGTTAAGTAAAAATAATTTATTCAAGTTTGGCACAATAAGTAAGTAGAATGTAAGTTTATAGAATGTAGAAATAATAATTTTATGTAATATTAATCGGACAGTGACATTTTAATTTATTGAATAATTGTATCTTTAAATTCAATCTAAATATATTGTAACATTTGCACACTTAGATATAAGTAGATTTTGACGATACAACTAACCTGTATAAGATCTTTATGGGAGCACGCAAAATCAAAGCAAATAAATCTATTTCAATAAAGCTCTTGCGAATGTCACACTTTTTTAATGTGACACGTATGTACGTTTATTTCTTATCATGTCCTCTCCAGTGCCGTAACGAGGGCGGTGCCAGCAGTGCCCAGCCACAGGGCGCAGACCCTGGAGGGGCGCAGAAATGACCAGACTAGTATCTAGTTTTATCTCATGCATCGTAGCTAGTAGGTACATTTTGTTTTATTGCGAACATGGTGTAGACGCGCCCTACTGTACCTGGCCTGTATTATCAGAGCCTGGTCAAAGCATTTTCCAAGGGCGCAGTTTTAAAAACTCGCACTGGGTGCATAAAATGCTAGTTACACTGGTCCTGTCCATCCCAAGGTTGCCTGAAATAAATTTCTGTGAGCAATAAGGCAGCCTATTGGACAATTAATTTTAATGTAATTTTTCATTGCTGTATTTCTCTTCATTTTGGTGTACAATAAAATGTTTATTCATTCACGTTATAATGACTACATCCTGCCTGAAGGTAAGCAGTCGATGCAGTCCAAAAACAAAAAGGTGAAATAAGCACGGTACAAAGCGCACTCACTTAAGAAGGCCTGCTAAAATGCCGTTTCACGCCCCGCTTAAAAGACCCAGGATCATGGGAAACAGGAAACTCATGCCGGCAGCGAATTTCAGAGCTTAGTGGTCTTGCTCAGAAATGACTTTCCAAACATTTAATTCTTACGTTTCACGCCTTGCTTAAAAGACCCAGGATCATGGGAAACAGGAAACTCATGCCGGCAGCGAATTTCAGAGCTTAGTGGTCTTGCTCAGAAATGACTTTCCAAACATTTAATTCTTACGTTTCACGCCTTGCTTAAAAGACCCAGGATCATGGGAAACAGGAAACTCATGCCGGCAGCGAATTTCAGAGCTTAGTGGTCTTGCTCAGAAATGACTTTCCAAACATTTAATTCTTACGTTTCACGCCTTGCTTAAAAGACCCAGGATCATGGGAAACAGGAAACTCATGCCGGCAGCGAATTTCAGAGCTTAGTGGTCTAGCTCAGAAACGACTTACCAAATTTTATAAACTAACGCGCTCAATTACTGCGGGCGGGAGCTTTATCGTAAAAGAACGGGCAAGGTTGATATTTCCCAGTCCTTCCTCCCGCCAGTTATATAAAATTTACTTTATTATTAAGTATAACGCGTAAACCAGCCATATTTAACGGAACGTAACGACCCGACGCATGACGCCACCACCGCAGAGACAATTAAGTGAGCATGACATTTTCAAGCAAACAAAAATAACATCAATATTAAAAGCAAGCTGTGTTGCAAGCCAGAAATTCATTCATTCATTCATATTCATTTATTCAAGTTTGGCTCAAAAGAGCTCTTATGAACGTCAAAACTTAAAAACTGGCGCGCCCATTCACTGCGGGCGGGAGCTTGATCGTAAAAGAACGGGCAAGAAAATCGTCAAGGTTAGTTTTTTCTCCCGCCAGTTACAAGAAAATGTACTTAGTAGTAAAACAATTTGACAAATCTACAAAAACATGTGTTCTGCAGTCACATGATTTAAAATAAAAGAAGAAAAATTTTTACTGTCAAAAATTTTTTTTTTCTAATGTGACACTTCATAATGACTACATCCTGCCTGATGGTAAGCAGTCGATGCAGTCCAATAAAAAATGAAAGCGCTTCAAACCGTGAAATAAGCACGGTACAAAGCGCATCTACTTATGACGGCCTGCTAAAATGCCGTTTCACGCCCCGCTTAAAAAAAACTAATTAATTAATTGTATTAGTTCACAGGTATTTTGATCGATAATCGTTTGTGGAATTTGGTATGTAGGCAGCGTGCTTTGCAGAATACTGTGTATCATCATGGTACTCTAGCATTATCCCGGTTGCCCAAAAATTTAGCTTAGAGCCCAGGGTCTGCTCACTGGTAAAACAGATTTGCCTGAATTTCTGTTATAACATGGAGCGACAGCCGTCTGACCTCCGCAACCCAGAGGGAAACATCATTATATGGTTAAACCAGCTGTCAGTCTGTTAGAAGGCACTGACTTCCTAATAACGACTGCCATAGATGTTCATGACAGCCGGGACCAACGGCTTAACGTGCTTTCCGAGGCGTGCGAATTAATTATTCAATAATCCTTCCTCATTATTCATAATCTTGTTTTGTAATTCTGAGTCCAGTAGAAGGACTCCAATGGGCTGATATTAAGTCGATTAAATTAAGATTGGGCTTAATTCAGATTTTGGAGAGTAAATAGGGAGGGTAACTGAAAAATCTTTGGTGTGGCAACCTTTGAAATTCAGAATAAGCAGAATTTAGAACAGAATAGGGCCACCCCTCTCATCTCACAGTCGTCAGAATCCACTAAAAATCTTCCAATGACGCCCGCTTGTTGAGAAAGGGCCGGGGGGCCAATGCTTGGGTAGTTGCTTCTGGCACCCCGCCCGGGCCAACGTCCCCCTAGCCAAGACCGGGAGGACCTCCTCAGAGAGCCGCAGTGTAACGCCCCCCCTACCTCCTTATGCGATAATGGCGGATGTGGCCGACTACTGGAAGGGTTTATAGTTAGACGATAGGGGCCCCCGCTGTTGGTGCTGCTAGACGGGCCCTCTTGAAGAGAGAACAGATCTATATATCCTCCTCTTTTTTGTTTAACGTCGGTAACAAAATGCATTTACGCACTGCCTTCCGGCCAAAGGGGGACCGAAAGGGGGTGTGGGACTCACCACCGGCAGACGCGACTGCCAACAGTAATACCCACTAAAAATCTTCCGACGACGCCCGCCGCTTGTTAAGAAAGAGGCGGGGGGCCAATACCTGTTGCAGCTTCTGACACCCTGTCTGCGGCCAACGTCCCCCGGACCAAAAACGGGAGAACCTCCTCAGAGAGGCGCAGTGGACGCGCCCCTCCTACCTCCTTGTGCGACCATAGCGTGTGTGGCCGACTTCTCGAAGGGTCCATGGTTAGACAGCAGGGGTCCCTGCCCCCGCTGCCTAAGAACCTCCTGACGCAGTTTGACGGGCCCTCCTGGCGCAGTTTGACGGGCCCTCCACAGGTGCCTCTTAGTTTCCCCCCCGGTAGTCAGTACTAAGGGCACCCCTCGCTAATCTCTAGGTGTTACCTTTTCCTGGCCTCCGGAAGGTACTCAGCCCCTCTACCACGCCAAGGAGACCAGTCCGGGGGAGACGCTCTATTCTCCTGCGACATCGTACGACTACTGTACTAACCTCATCCAGCTCAAAGTCATCGTCTTCTAAGAAGTCTTCATCTTTGATTATATCTTCCTCTTTAACTTCCTCATGATCCTCGCCTAAACTTGATATTGACAATACCTGAAAATAAAATTCTTTATTTTATTTATACATCAGCAATAGTTTAGTCTACTGTGTTTAATTTTATATCATCATATCAACGTTCACCGATGAACATTGGCCTTCCTAATAGATTACATTCTATTAAGGGTACATACATACATAATGTCACGCCTCTTTCCCGTAGGGGAAGACAGAGATCACATCCTTCCACTTGCTACGATCTTGGCACACACTTTTAGCTTCATTCACACTCATTAACCTCCTCACACACGCCCATTGGTTTAGGGTACTTTTGACCTGCCCTTTCCTAAAATATTCTAAATTTGGTCATGGAAGGTCTTGGTTGGTCTTCCCCTCCCAACGCTTCCATTCACTTGTCCATCATAAATCACTTTCGTTAATCTACTTTCATTCATCCTCTCAACATGACCAAACCATCTAAGCATACCTTTCTCACTTCTTGTCACTATTACTATTTATTTTAAAAATAATAAATATTTCCTAACAATTACACCAATTATTTAGTTCCAAGATAAGTATCATTAAGAATTATCGATACTAAATAAGGGATAAACATATATAAATAATATTTTTTTTGTAATTACAAACTTAAGATACGTAGGGAAACACCCAGACCAGAACAAATATTCATGTTCATGCACACAAAGATTTGTCCTGTGTGGGAATCGAACCCACGACCTCTGGAGTGAAGTGCAGGTATACTGACCTCCACGCCATATTGGTCGTCAATGTTTAAAAGGACATGTCTAAAACTAAGGTTTACAGAAGAGTGAAATAAAGGTTGAAATGGCTCTAGAATAAAAAAAAATTATTAATATAACAAAACAAGACAATAAAGTATTTTGTAATATTATAATAAAAAAAAAAAAAAAACTTTCATTTTACTAGAGGAGGAAGTGGAGGTCAGTATACCTGCACTTCACTCTAGAGGTCGTGGGTTCGATTCCCACACAGGACAAATATTTGTGTGCATGAATATGAATATTTGTTCTGGTCTGGGTGTTTTCCTATGTATATTAAGTAGGTATATATTTACAAAAAAAAAGTATTTAAGTATGTTTATCCGTTGTTTAGTATCCATAACACAGGTTCTTAATGATACTTATCTTGGAACTAAATAAATGGTGTGATTGTAAGAGAATATTTATTTATTTATTTTAGTTTTAAACATGTCCTTTTATACGTATGAACCGTCGAAATATTCAAACTTCTGTCTCTATGGAAGTTCACACCTATGTAGAACAACATAAGGTGCAATTTTTTATAGAAATGTTAAATTTACAAAAACTGCAGATTCGTAAGTTTGCCGTGAAGGTGACGATATTAGCGGTATAAAGTCCCCTGTTGCACGTAGTCCTCACTAATAGATTACATTCTATTAAGGATATTTACAGAAAATGAAACGAACACGCTGGAATTACACACTAACTTCGAAAAGTCATAATTGCGGTAATATGTTTTGAACCGGAGTCCCTCTGAATTAGAGTCACCGACAGACTGTCTGCCTGACGAACAATCCCCTCCCTCCTTTAGAATCACGACAGGCTGACTGACAAAAATCTTGAGAAAACCACAACAGACAGATAAACTGACAAAGTCTGACAAAGAACCCGTTTGCTTTTACTCCTTTATTATGTTACCGCTCATATTTCTTTCATTGTTGTTAAAAAAATATATGGAATTTCCATTTTGTGTAAATGTTTGACGAATCTAAAAAAACAAGAAGCTTTTCCTTTTAGAGAAGTGTCCTGCTGCTCAGTGTTCCTATATCATGTACGTATTTATGTATGTACGTTTATTTAATTTAATTAATAGTATTTATTTTTGTTTATGTTTATTAAAAATACAACTATATATTTTTATTCTTTTCTACACCTCCGGTTTTCATTTAATTTTAATCACTCTCCATCCTAAGGTTGCCTGGAAGAAATCGCTGTAAGCGATAAGGCCGCCAATTGTATCACTTTTCTTTTGCAACTGTTTTCTCGTTTTATTTTTAATTTGGTGTACAATAAAGAATTTTTTATCTATCTATCTATCATGTTGATCTTAAAGACAATAAAGTATATTTTATTTTATTTTGAAGGCGATGGGTTTCTTCACTGGGCTAGCGCTGCTCGACAAACAAAATAAAGCATACAAGTGATGAATTAAAAATATCTTTTGACTTCACTCTCGTTTCAGCGTTGGTCGTGAAGACATCGTCGTTCTGAGGCTCCTATCTTACCTGAAGATGCCCTGTGTAAGGGCGAAACACGTGTCGTGTTGAATAGTTTCTCGATTTTTCGGGAAATTATAGTGGCGCGGGAATTGTTACAAAGATATTTTTAATCCATCACTTGCTTACAATGGATTAAACCAATTTTTTTTTTAAAATAAAGCATAGTAAATTCAAAAAAAAAAGCTTATGACCTTATTCTTCAGCAGACTCCTACTCTTCTCCACAACTTTAGGTTTCTCCACAAGTTTCAATTTGGGTTTTCCACCGGCATCTCGGATCTTGGTTACAAGCCTCGGCATATTGGTTGGGTCTGCTGGTTTCGCAGGCAGCTTGGTTATCGTGACCGGTCCGTTCAGATTTGGTGTTGGTTTTTTTTGAGGTTTCCTAGAATACTGCCTTGGCGTTGATGTTTTTTCAACAACTGTAAATTAATTATAAAAAAAATATAAATATTTTCTGACAATTACTTTGTGCCAAGATAAGTATCATTAAGAACTTGTGTTATAGATACTAAATAACGGATAAACTTACATAAATACTTTAATTTTGTAAATACATAGGAAAACACCCAGACCAGAACAAACATTCATGTTCATTGATTGAAATACACAAAGATTTGTCATGTGTGGGAATCGAACCCACGACCTCAGGAGCGGAGTGTATACTCCCCATAACACCATATCGGTCGTCATGGAATTAACACGTTAAACGCCATGGCAGACACCGTTTATCTGCCAGTTTGTTTTATCAATGGGCTTATTGAAAAATAACAAAAGGGTTGTCGGACATATGGTGGCTGCCATGGCCCATAGAGCAAACTAGTATTTTCGGCTGGGCGTTTAAGCTGTTAAGAACTTGTGTTATGGATACTAAATAACAGGTAAACATACTTCCATACATTTTCTTATGTATAAACATGCTTCATATACATAGGAAATATCTAGACAAATAAATATTCATTTTCTCTTTATTTGAAAAATAAAATATACTTTATTGTCTTTAAAATCAACATGATCATTTAGATTCGTCAAACATTTACTCACAAAATGGAAATTAGATATATTTTTTTAACAACAATGAAAGAGATATGAGCGGTACCATAATAAAGAAATAAAAGCAACTGGGTTCTTTGTCAGAATTTGTCAAGGTTTGTCAGTTTATCTGTCTGTTGTGGTTTTTCTCAAGATTTGTCAGTCTGTCGGTGACTCTCATCGGGGGTATCTGTCAGTCAGCCTGTCGTGATTCTAAAAGAGGGAGGGGCTTGTCCGTCAGTCAGTCTGTCTGTTGGTGACTCTAACGAGGCTTCCAAAAGGCAACGAGATTGAGAAGAATGCCTCAAGAAACTCATCTCGGCTTTATTCAAATAAGCATTTTAGCAAACAACTACATAGTACAATGTTCATCATGCCAGAAGATTTGTCCTGTGTGGGAATGGAACTCATGACCTCAAGAGCGGAGCGCAAGCATACTAACTACAACGCCTAATCAGTCGTAAAAAAATAGATTTGCTTGACAAACTTTGCGAAGAAACCATTTTGCCTTTATTTCTTAATTATTGTACCGAGTTTCTACTAAGATCTAAGAAGCCCAAGCCAACCTCACCTGCAAGTGGTGCACCTGCCGATCAACGGACGAGGCTCTGGCGAACATAACAGTGCCCGGTAAGCGGCAATAGGCTCGCCACCTATTACGTGGGACCAACTGTATAATTGGCGAAGTGTGGGCGTATATTATGCCTATTACGTGGGACCAACTATATAATTGTCGAAGTGTGGGCGTATATTATGCCTATTACGTGGGACCAACTATATAATTGGCGAAGTGTGAGCGTATATTATGCCTATTACGTGGGACCAACTATATAATTGGCGAAGTGTGAGCGTATGATATGCCTATTACGTGGGACCAACTATATAATTGGCGAAGTGTGGGGGTATATTATGCCTATTACGTGGGACCAACTATATAATTGGCGAAGTGTGAGCGTATAATATGCCTATGCCTACTCCTTCGGGGAAACAGGCGTGCTTGTATGTATGTACAGTATATTTTATTTAATCTAGAAGACTCACTCTTCCGCAATCCCGTGCTGTTGGTGATCCTGACTGTCTTCAATGGCGGCTTGGTGGTGCTCTTGGATGCGTAATGACCTCGCTTCTTCACACCAAACATATGCTGTACCGTTTCCGATTCGTTTGTTGTCTAAAACACAAAGTTATAAATAAATAAATATTTTCTGACAATTACACCAATTATTTAGTTCCAAGATAAGTATCATTAAGAACTTGTGTTATGGATACTAAACAACGGATAAACATACTTAAATATATACTTTTTTTGTAAATACATACTTAATATACATAGGAAAACACCCAGACCAGAACAAATATTCATGTTCATGCACACAAAGATTTGTCCTGTGTGGGAATCGAACCCACGACCTATGGAGTGAAGTGTAGGTATACTGACCTCCACGCCATAACGGTCGTCAAAGTTATAGTAATCATTTAAAAATTTGGAGGTGCCAGATATAAAATAGTTAATTAAGCTCAGGTGTATAGGGATTCTACCAACATCCAAGGAGCCGAAGCCAGCCTTACCTGCAAGAGGTGCACCTGTCGATGAACAAAAAAATGCCCTATAGGCGGCAATAGGCTCGCCACCTATAACGTGGGACTAACAATATCATTGGCAGAATGAGGGCGCATAAAGTCTATATACATATATATTTCTGACACTTACGCCAATTATTTAGTTCCAAGATAAGTATCAATAAGAACTTGTGTTTTGGATCCTAAATAACGGATAAACATACATAAATGGTTTTTTTTTTTGTAAATACATACTTAATATAGATAGAAAAACACCCAGACCAGAACAAATATTCATATCTATACACACAAATATTTGTCTTGTGTGGGAATCGAACCCACGACCTCAGGAGTGGAATGCGGGTATACTCGCCACCACGCCATATCGGTCGTCAAAATTATTTATAATTAAATATACTCACTTCATCATCATCAGAGTCATCGCTGAACTCCTCAGGGACGGCTTTCCTCGCTGGAGCCTTCCTCATCAGGACACTTTGGGCCACCTTCAACTGTGTCACCGTAGCGCCCTGCAATAGACAATATTTTTGATTCATAATCTCAGTGTGGACTTCTTGGCGGGAAAGTGAAGCGTCATGTTTGCAGTTTTGTTTTATTTTCTAAGCTTTGTGATATTTCTAAGATTAATGTGTAATAACGGTGGATTATTAACCGTTAAGTGTTTGTGAACGTACATGAGTGTTGGTAAATCAAACAAAACAGTGCAATATCACTTTTCAAATTCTCTTAAGAAGTCCATGTAAGATTTCAGTAGTCCCACATCGTTACTGAGGACTCCAGGAGTTTAGGGGGAGGGCATTTTATTTATCATCACTCATTCTCATTTACTATAATTTATATGTTATTAATATATCTCTTACTTAACACTGGCTAAATGTGCTAAACGCACGAAGCCATTATTTAAAATACAAAATAAAATCTCAGTGTGTCCCAGTACTAAGCACGAACCTCTTTCAAGAGGACTAACTCTTTAGAAATGAGATTTATATCCTATGTATCTATTGAATCCTGGTATCTTAACTATATATCATTATATATTATATTATATATTATCCCAGGGCCCACTGCTTGGTGTAGAGAGATTCAGGTTATACTCCACTCCACCATGTTGCGGTCTTACTTTTGTAATGAGGAATCTATCTCCTATGTAGCTATTAACTCCTGGTATCTTGATTAAAACTCATGGCCCAACTAACTGCAGGGCTCGGATCAACTCTCAAGAACTAAGGTTCAGATTCAGGTCATTCTCTACTCCACCACGGGGACTGAGTAATAAAGTATCTCTCCAGGACTCCTGGTATCTTGATCGACTTCACTACCTGGCTTAGCTGGGCTGGTCTGGGTGTTTTCCTATGTATATTAAGTACATATGTATTTACAAAAAAAAAAGTATTTAAGTATGTTTATCCGTTGTTTAGTGTCCATAACACAAGTTCTTAATTATACTTATCTTGGAACTAAATAGTTGGTGTAATTGTCAGAAAATATTTATTACTTACTATATGTAAACTGTGTAAAAATTGTTGACTGATTTGAATACTATTTTTTGTTTATGTGTATTTTTGTCTAAATAAAATTTTATTTCATTTTCATTTCATTTCATTTCACTTTACTTTGCCAATAATGATATATAATATGCGGACTTTGTTATATATTGATAAATAAATACTTTGAGCCACCTGCATCCACCGGCTTCTCGCCGCTTTGACTATAATCGGGTCCGTGATAAGGGATCATCTATAAATTACTTCACACGAATTTCGTGAACTTCTGACCCCCCCTCCGTCCTTGTCACAGCTGGTCACACTTGTGAGACTCCCTCCTCCTTAGTGTGAAGTCACATGATTTGCAATTGTACAGCAAGAAATGATTACATCAAAACAGCAGTTCCAAAATGTTTATAGGACCTGGATTTTGGCGTGGCGTCACGAAATTTAGGATCCCTCCCATCCCCTTGTCACACCATGTCACACTTCGTCCACCCCCTCCCACTCTATTAACGTGTGACGTAATTTATGGATAGCCCTAAAAGACGGTCTTTCACGGTCTCTACTGCTAAGAATCTCTCGAAAGAAAAGTTAATTGGGGATGTCTATATTACGATAAAATGATTGTCATCATGTCACCTTGAGTAAATCAAAATCGTCGTCATCCTCATCCTCGCTGGAGTGTCGGGTCACAATCTTGGACTGCCTGCTGCGGTCACCCATTGTCATCTTCGTCTTCTTAACTCTGTCATCGTCCTCTAACATCCTCTGTAATTATAAAAAATATTATCTGTACAGATGAATGAAATCCTGAATCATCGTCATATCCTAGCATTATCCCGGTTGCCCCAGATTCAAACCCAGGGTCTGCTTACTGGTTTAACCAGATTTGGCTGAATTTCTGCTGAATTATTGTCGTCTGACCTTCTCAAGCCAGACGGAAACATTATTCTATGGTTAAACCAGCTGTTATGTGATGTTAGAAAACATTGACTTCCTAATAACGACTGCTATAGATGTTCATGACAGCCGGGACCAACGGCTTAACGTGCTTTCCGAGGCACGGAGCAAGCGATAATTACGCATATAATTTCTTGACACTGGCTAAATATGAAAACCGCACGAAGCCATTATTTAAAAAGAAAAAAAAAGCTTTGCAATATAATATACCATTACCTAGTTATTACATTTCTCTATGATATACCAGGAATACAGAAAACTATAGAAGATATGTTTTTACGTCCCTAGATACGTTAAGGCCCATAGTACACGGCGTATTTTAAACGCGCCGACGACGCGCGTTTCAGAAACGCGCGTCTTCGGCGCCGTGGACGCTGCTTGTTGCGTTTCCATTGATTTATCTTTTTAAAAGAAGTACTAAAGCCAACGTAAGCAGTATTGTCTCAACCGAGGCCATTGTGCAACTGAAGAAGAGGAGTCTCTGATCAAAACGCATAAGCGCAGTAGAGGCGCGTTTCACGATCGCCCCGTGTTCTTAGGTTACTAAGTTGCGTTCGAATTGCGTTTGAAGCGCGTATACGCGCGTCGTCGGCGCGTTTAAAATACGCCGTGTACTATGGGCCTAACCTTTGCAATATAACATACCAGGAATGCAGAACATTTTAGGAGGAATGTTTTTACACTGGCGCGGTACGTAACGCTTTAAAATATAATACACCAGGAATGCAGAACATTATAAGAGATATGTTTTTTACGTCCCGCGGTACGTAAAGCTTTGCAATATAATATACCAGGAAGCGCTCGTAGCTCTGCGGTGCTCGGTGGTCGGAAACGATCGCCGAAGTACAGCAGAGTTTACAGAGGTCAGTCCTTGGATGGGTGACCATTTGTGTGGCATTTGATATCGAGCGCTTCCGTGCTTCGGAAGGCACGTTAAGCCGTTGGTCCCGGTTATCACTAAATGTGGTAGTCGTTAAGCCATGTTAGAGGCCTAATGGGCGGCTTGAAAAATTCTAACAGCAGGACGCCATACACCTGCCTCCGCCAATCCGCACTGGGTCAGCGTTGTGGAGTATTACCCAATACCCTCACACCTTGATATGTGAGAGGAGGCTCGTGCTCAGTAGTGGGACGTTAATGGGCTGTGATGATGATGATGATGATACCAGGAAAGCAGAACATTATAAGGAGGTATGTTTTAACACCGGCGCGGTACGTAACTCTTTGCAATATAATATACCAGGAGTACAGAACATTATAGGAGGCGTGTGTTAACGTCGCTCGGTACAGCGCTAACACTTAAGCTATATAATAAACCAGGAATACAGAAAAATAATTGGTAAGTTACCAGTAAATCGTCAGTGTCATTGCCATCAGACTCGAGCTGCTCCGGTTCTTGCTGAACTTTCTTGGTATTTGGCTTCTTGGTAAGGAACTGCTTGATCGTATCTTGCAATGATTTCTGTCATTAAGATACGTTTCAATTGACATTCATAAATAAAAAAAATATTTCTGACAGTTACACCAATTATTTAGTTCCAAGATAAGTATCATTCAAAACTTGTGCTATGGATACAAAATAAATGGATAAACATACATAAATACTGTTTTTTCTTTTTTTGTACATACATACTTAATATAAATAGGAAAACACCCAGACCAGAACAAATATTTATGTTTATGCACACAAAGATTTAATTAAGATTTAAGATCAATTTTATAACTTAATTTAAATTTAGATATTTTTTATGTTTATTCCATACTTCTTGGCTCGTGTATTTTAAAAACTAAACTGATGTATTATAGTTGATAAATTAATAGAACAAACGTCTTAAAAACTCTCTTTTATAGTATTGTAAGAGGAAGGCGCCGTGTCTGTAACACAGTTAATACTAGCACAGGCACGGACGTTCACTCTGTCTCTAAAAATGTTTCGCAAAATCACTATAGTACCTAAGCTATGTTTTGTTTAGAGATAGAAACACTGTATTTGCTTTTAGAAATTAAACATTATTATTATTATTTGTCCTGCGTGAGAATCGAACCCACGACCTTAGGAGCGGAGTGCGGGTATTCTCGCCACTACGTCATATCGGTCCTCGAAAATTCATCATCATCATATCAGCCTTATAAAGTCCACTGCTGAACATTGGCCTCCCCAATAGGTTACATTATGCCCATTCCATTATGGGATATTTGCCCATAACACACTGGGCAGGCGGGTTAGTAATCGCAGTTCCAGCCAGTGCTCAGGATGACGCTGCTGCCCATCATCCGGTAGGATTTCTGTTCGTCGACTCAGAAGGGGTAGCATTATTCTAAGCCGGTACCACTCATTTTCTATATTAAGTAAATGGATTACAAATATGGTATGGTATATTTAATAAAAATGGTCTTGCAAAACCTTACAGACATAGGAAATACCTAGACCAAAACAAATATTCATATTCATGCACACAAAGATTTGTCCTTTGTGGGAATCTAACCCACAACCTCAGGAGCATATTGGTCGTCAAAATTTAAAAAAAAAATAGAAAACTTATTAAAAACATACATAATATTTTAAAACAGTCTAAAATTTACAAAACAGATGTCCTAAGCTATCCGCAAATAATTTAATATTATGATTATACCTGTTTTTGGGAATCCAAAGAGTCTAAAGTTTGCTCAATGATGCCGTTCTCTTCCATGGACTTATTATGGGAATCGTCAGTGAGCCGGTCTTGGCTATCATCAGCGACATCATCAGCCCATTCAGTATGGTTCTCATCAGCCTGGGAACAATTGTCATAGTTATTTCTAGACATGGAGAGAAAACAAGAGGGTGTAAAGGAGGATCCAACATCTTAGGAACCCAAGCCAACCTCACCTGCAAGTGGTACACCTGTCGATCAACTAAATATAATTGGCGAAAATTATGTTTGCCAGAGCCTCGTCCGTTGATCGGCAGATGCACCACTTGCAGGTGAGGTAAGCTAGGGCTCCTTGGATGTTGGTACGATTCCTATACACCTAATTATATACAAAGATATTTTGATATTTTAAATAGTTGTAGAAAAGTTTCTGCTAATGCCTTATAGGATATATGGATGTGAAATCATGTATGTATGTACATAAGAAAAGATAAAATATTCTTACGGTAGCGTCTTCATCAGTAAGTATTTCCTCACTAAGCCACTCTTCTTGACCATCATCATCCATCTCGTCTGGTTGTGTGTAAGTCTGAGACATCTGTAAAAGAATCATTGGATGTATTGTCTGTGTTGTCGTGTGGTCCCTGCCTAGAGTAGTGCAACCCCTTCACATCTCAAGGCGAGTCGTAAGAGTCGACAAAGAGAAATCGTACTGGATGATGGAAAGTAGTGTCATCAAAAATAACATACAAAAATAATCATGGCATGATAACTCTTAAAGTCGATGATAAAGATATTGTAGAAGAGGTGGCCAACGCATTTCGAAATTTCTTTGTGAATGTACCATTAGAGACAACTCAAGCACTTGACTCCTCTACTCAGCGTGCAGTCTTTCTTCTTGAAGACAATGTACCTCTTTGTAGTGAATTATTTAGTTTTAGACATATTGATGGCTCTACAATAGTTAATACTTTTAATATAATAAATTTAAAATTAACTGAGGATTTATGGAGCATCTCAACCAACATTATTAAATCTATCATTAATATTATTGCTCCTCAGTTGGCAGTTATTTTTAATAAATGTATTGATGATGGTTCATTTCGATTCATTTTGATGGGCGGAAATCATATGATTAGCGGTTCAACACACAAGCACAGACACCACCTCTTTACTATTGTGGTCTCAGATCAAGTAAAAAAAGGTCTTTTTTAAAGTCCTTTTTTTACTTTATCTGAGATTGTGGTAGAGATTTCGACGCCCAATACGTATGGTTTCTCGGGAGAGATTGAAACGAAAGATAATAAAACTAGTAAACGAAAGATGTTATTGGCACAAACTAAAAACTATGTTACGATCAATTGTTAATATATAATTGCGTAATTCTACATAAATAACTCTATTTCGTAAGCTACAACTTAAATTAGAAATGCTAAAATATCTTTTGAAGCGTTATTGATTTTTAAGTCAAGTCTATATTTACCTCGTACTTCGAAACTTTTGTTGGTGGTTCCTCAACATCAGACATTATGCTAACGTAGTTGAGAATTCACTCAAAATATAGAATTTTAGTAAAGAAATACTAATTTTTTTGAATGTTTACGAATAGATAATATTTTAGGTTAACTCAAAAAACACAAACAACTTGTTTGTTCTTATAAATTGGAGAAACGAATTTAAGATGTGCAAAATGCTATGTGCAGCCTATTTATAACATTTTATATTTTTATGGGGTGCGTACGGTAAATATTGTTGTTGGCAGAGCTCAATAATAAAAACTACTAGTGACTAGGCTTAGAAGTCGATTAGACTAAGGTACAGATGTACGTATACATATATAGTATATATAAGTAATACGTTGTAGCTATTTAATAGTATGTATATATTCCCTTATGAGTTATGATGAGTTATGTTTGTTTATATTATTTGCTATAGTAGGTATACTATACATTTCAAACTACAAATTTCGTATGAGTAGGTATACTCATACGAAATTTGTAGTTTTAATTTATTTTATTTTACTTTCTGCATATGTATGTTACCTATCCTTGTTTTATCTATCTGACTCCTCATGAGGTTGGCTGGAAGAGATCTCTTGTAAAGATAAGTTCGCCTTTGTTCATGTCCTTTTTATTTGTAATGTTTTGTTATTTTTGATTTATGTGCAATAAAGAGTTTAAATATTATTATGTATGTCAGTTTATGTGTGTAACATTTTGAAGAGATAAATATAAACTATTTCTGTACTTAAAAGAAGCTTTGGTTTGGTTGTGCATTTGTATAAAAGACTTTATTTTATGACGGTACGGTGACAGTAACTTGACGCACGAGAATGCTCTCCTTGACGTCAAAGACGCTCATCGATTGTTGCCTAGCAACAGGACGCGCTTTATCAAAGCCCCACCTGTATTTTTGTTCAAAATTAAAACAATTTGTTTATTAAAATGAGCGGGGATACTTTATATGTGCGTCCGCGGAGGCATGTACCACCGAAACTGCGCGTCCATGATTATTTGTACGGTAAGTCCACACACGAAGAATGTTATGGTTCGTTAATGGCGTTCGCCAATCGGCAATCGTGGTAGAGGACGGCCTCTTACCCGATGGTCTAATGAACTGCCTATGGATGCAGGCGCCTCGAGATCGCTCGTAGTGAAAAACATTTTAGAAGGCCTATATTCAGCAGTGGTGTAAGATGATGATGCTGATCAAGGCCTAACCCTGGCCCCCTGTTGGATGAGGTCACAGGAGGGCTATTTACAATGTGAAAGGTCTACCAGCTAAGCTCCTTTTGTTACGCGGGACTAGATAATTGGAAACGATCACCAATGTCATGGATCGTCAGAACTTCGTCTTTAAATGGGTACATAACCCTGCGTTGGATACATAACCCTGTTCCGGAATGAACACCAATCCGTATAGCCTGGTTATCACTGTACGTGATCAACGTATGGGGTTAAACGGCGCAAAGACTTCAAAAACTCTTACTCTTATCACAATACGCCACACACCTCTATCCAACCAATCCATCAAGTTTGTAAAAGGAGGCCCGTTTCTATAATAAAACGATAATCAGATGTGTTAATGACACAAAGGGCTTATCTCTTTATTAGGAACACTTACAGCTAAACATATATATGTATTTTACATACAACACTTAAAACCAAAGGACATTATGCAAGCCATTACAATCATAATCATAATCATAATTCTTTATTGTTTCTTTTGGTCTACACTTGGGTCTTAAAAATAATACAAGTATTCACATAATTATTTTTAAAGTTTGGAGCACGAAAGCGCTCTCATTATCGGTCACCCATCCATGAACTGACCTCTGAGAAAGATACTTAACCCTTTACCAGGCAGTGGTCAATATATGACCACCATAAATTAAACCTTATGCGGTTGAGAGAGAGCCAAGAAAATATTTCAACGTGCTTAGCCTGTTAAAGGGTTAACATTGGTGATCGTTTCTTATCATCTAGTCTCGTAGTACCACGAGATCCTAGCTTCTAGATCAAACTCATTGTAAATCATCGTAAAAAACCAAATGAAGTCCACGGCTTGCTTTGGCCTTACTATAATAGATTCCATTCTATTGGGGGTATTTGCCCATAATCACGCTGGGCAGGCGGTTTGACCATCGCAGTCCCACTTTCTTTATTTTAAATAATGGCTTCGTGCGTCTAGCACATTTAGCCAGTGTCAAGTAAGTGATATATTAATAATTTATAATTCATAGTAAATGAGAATGAGTGGTGATAAAAATGATAAATGGTAAATGAGATACCCTCCCCTAAGCCCCTTGAGTCCTCAGTAAAGATGTGGGACTATACTGAGATCTCACATGGATTCCTTGAGAGAAAATTTGAAAAGTCATGTTGCAGCGTTTTGTTTGATTTACCAACACTCATGTATAACACTTGACGGTTAATAATCCACCGTTATTACACATTAATGTAAGAAATATCACAAATCTTAGAAAATTAAACAAAACTGCAGACATGACGCATCACTTTCCCGTCAAGAAGTCGCAGTCCCACTTAGTACGCAGGATGACGCTGCTGCCCATCATCCGGTAGGATTCCTCTCACGACTCCCCGTGAAATGAGAGGGGGCGGCACTACTCTAGGTCGGTACCTCACGACACGACGACATTGTATATAGCCCACTATTTAAGAGCCACTAAGAGGGCCTTTGTGACGTCTTCAATTATTGTTTCGCTTTAATATAATGATACTGTAGGGAGCGGATGGTACTCACCACCTTAGGGAAGATCTTCCACTTGTGCCTAGGGGCCGCGGCCCAACCGATGATTTTTTTTTTTGCGTTCCAGAAAAACAACAACAACTCTACAAGGAACTACCCCCCACGTTGGGAGGAGAGAAATAATGCCCCCGCATACCACACACCCGGTGTGTGTGGATATGTCGGACTTGAATCGACTAACCTCTCCCTGTAATAGCCTTTAATGTTGCTACTGTGAAGGCGACATCTGAAGCGATCGGCACCTGCGGAGGCACCGACGCGGCCCGCACTAGGCGGAATGCTAGGTGGCGTATGTTGGAAGGCGGGAAGCCTTAGCTGTAGGGCGCGCATTAAGCGTAATGCAAGGTGGCTGCAACCATTTTTTTTTATACATGGAGAATCTGCAATCCACGCATGCACGGCGCATCGTCGGATGTGAGCCGAGCGTGCGCTTCCGGAGCAAAGTACGCGCATCTTTGAAGAAGATGCGTATACTTCACGCTAGCTAACTTGGTTCACCGCCGTGGCGGTGGCCCAAGCTAGCCGGCTAACTCCCAGATACCTCTCGCCGGCGAGTAGGTTATGCCGGGATGACCCATAAGGGGCCGACCGGCTTATAACTCCATGTGTGTGGATGTTGCATGCCTCTGATGGCCGTTACAGCGCAACCGGAATGTATTGGGGAAGGCGAGCCTGAGGGCCAACCTAGATTAAATACTAGAAGTATTTTAACTGAAGAGGGCGGCAACCGATGATTGTTGGGTGTTGTATATATACCTACGAGCTTGAGGAATTCTGTTTGCGCGATTCAGGATTTTATTCATCTTTTACGTTTCGTTTATCGCTTGTCCGGTGTCGCTACAATACGTTTACTTTCTTTTGGTATCCAGATTCAGCCTTCATAGTCTCAGGAGCGCGGGACTACGCGCGGACAGCTTTCAAGGCCGCGATGGCGTCAGCACAAGTTGTAAGTCATCTTATTACCAACAAAATTAGTAATTTATTGTTTGAGGCGTTAGTTTAAAGAAATATACTTTACACAGTTACATACATAATCTAAACTAATATTATAAAGAGGAAAACTTTGTTTGTTTGGTTGTAACGAATAGGCTCAAAAACTACTGGACCGTTTTTAAAAATTCTTTCACCATTCGAGTAACATAGGCTAAATTTTATTTTGGAAAAAATAGGGTCCCTAAGATATTTGGGTTTAACGGACACAAGGTGTAAAAAATCAACCAGAAAAGATACTTATTTTGTGAACGCTGCCTAAACTATAAAAGATAGAACCATACAATGTTCTAATTAATTGTAGATCTCATAAATATCTACAAAAAAATCTGTAATATAGCTAACTATTCATACTAGCATGCCACCCGTGCGAAGCTGGGGCGGGTCGCTAGTATCATATATCCCCGAAGGGTTAGGGGCACATTATATGCCCACATTTCGCCAGTTATATTGTTCATCATATCAGCTCAGAGAAATCCTACGGGATGATAGGCAGCAGCGTCATCCTGCGTACTGGGGGCCTACCGCCGAGTTCGATGGCAATCGATTATAAGGCAAAATGGATTTCGAATTGATTCTGTCGTACCACCGAACTCATGGAAATCGAAACAAAATGGCGTTCTCCATTTACCTATTGGTCTGTCACGGACTGAAGGTCATGAATGAGTGGTGGCTGTCGGCAGTACGGATTAATGAACGCAAAACAAAGTTTGATCTAGATGGATTACCGGTAATCCATCGAATTCGGCGGTAGGCCCCCTGGCGACTGCGATCACCAACCCGACTGTCTAGCGTGGAGATTATGGGCAAATACCCCCAATACACTGTAACCTATTGGGGAGGCTAATGTTCAGCAGTGGACTTTATAAAGCTGATATGATGATGATCAATTCTAATAATTATTGTGTAACGTATAGTTTTCTTCTTCGTGACGTGTAATGTGGTATTACCAATAAATCAGAGACAGTTCTTCTTATCTCTGTACTACGTAGCCTCTTTCTATTTTCTCTGAGAAAGGGACTCACTCAATTAAAATATTTGCCAGTGCCAATTATTCTATGGTTATATTATGTTGCATTGTATAGCGTCACAGACAAATGAAGATTGTAACTAACCAATCGATAATTTAAAAGTGCATAGACTGTGAGTTTCTTGCCAGTTCTTCTTACAGAGCGGTGGCTCGGAACTGGCACTTAGATTCACTTACACTTAAATATTTTTGTTTTATTGATTGCAAGTGAATCTAAGCTTCGTGATTTTAGTAAATTATATTTTATTTGTTTTTGTTATTTTTTTATAATTTTGACGTTTTCAAGTAGGTACTATGTAATAGTTTATAAAATAAAAAGTATTTGAAGTTTGAAATAGTTAATTAAGTTATTTGCATTAATGCAGCATTTTCGTTATTAAGTAGATACTGTCTATGTCCAGTAAAGTCCGATAAAGTCTGTTATAGTCGAGTTAAGGCAGAGTCAGTAAAATTGTGGAGATTTTTTCAGAAGCTTCTAGAAGTTTTGAAATCTTCTTCACATGTCTTCTTCTTTTTTTAAATAATGGCTTCGTGCGTTTAGCACATTTAGCCAGTGTCAAGTAAGTTATATATTAATACATAATATATAAATCATTGTAAATGAGAATGAGTGGTGATAAAGATGAGAAATGAGATACCCTCCCCTAAGCCCCTTGAGTCCTCAGTAAAGATGTGGGACTATACTGAGATCTCACATGGACTTTGAAAAGTGATGTTGCACTGTTTTGTTTGATTTACCAACTCTCATGTATATTCACAAACACTCAACGGTTAACAATCCACCGTTATTACACATTAATGTAAGAATTATAACAAATTTTAGAAAATAAACCAAAATTGCAGACATAACGTTTTACTTTCCCGCCTGTCACATAGAATAAAATACAAGCGTAATATGTCTTTTCCTGCGATCTGTCATATACCGCGTTGGCGCCAAAACTCGTACGCAGCCTAGTGAACCGAGATGATGATAATTCCTTTTTCATTTCATTTCAGACAATACAGCCGGTCTACCAGACTATGTTTTCTGCTGTCAGAAAATATCCATCGATGCAAGTAGGTGAGTTAAATATTGTTTTATTTTAATTATAATATTATTCAAGAAGTATTACACAGAAAATATGCCGATCGATATGGTGGAGGGTGGAGGTCAGTATACCTGTACTCCGCTTCTGAGGTCGTGAGTTCGATTGCCACGCAAGACAAATCTATGTGTGTAAAACATGAATATTATGTTTATAATTACAAAATATACAAGTATGCAAGATGTGTTTACCTTTATGTATAAGAACAGTTAGTTGTTTAATGTATATTGTTGTAATTTTTATTGTAGTTAATGCTGTGTCTTATGTTGGTAATCCAATAAATAAATAAAGTTTATCCGTTATTTAGTATCCATAACACAAGTTTTTAATGATACTTTTCTTGAAACTAAATAATTAAATCAATCAAAATCGTTTATTGCGAACACAGGTTACAGGATAGGTGTGACAGTAGGTACAGGTTTAGATCTAGCTGTGGCCTCATGGGCGTAAAATTGCAATTTCATATTAACACAAAATCAGATTTAATGGATTTTAAAAGTCGGACTAATTGGTGTGATTGTATGAGGATATTTATATGCGTACATTATAATATAGGCTAATAATGATATGATGATGATGCATACATCATCTCTTGCCCAAGTATCCCATAAGGGGTGGGCACCTTTTACGCACTGTCTCCCGGCCAAAAGGGGGAGACCGGGAGGGGGTGTGGGGCTCACTGCGGCCGACGCGACCACCGCAGTCCTACCCACTAAAAACTTCAGACGACGCCCACCGCTGTTGAAAAGGGGCGAGGCACCAGTGCCCGGGTTTGTAGCTTCTGGTACCCCGCCCGCGGCCAACGTCCCCCGAAGGGGTGGGCACCTTACCATAACTTCTCTCATAGTTTAGAGTAGCGATAGCCAGGTGGCGACATCTATATAATGTAGTTCAGAAGGTCAAACTCTCGCGCACCTATAACTTTCCCAAGTTATGTGCGTAATTATCGCTTGCTCCGTGCGTCGGAAGCACGTTAAGCCGTTGATCCCGTCGGTCATCAACATCTATGACAGTTGTTATTAGGAAGTCAGTGCCTTCTAATATTCTGAGCACTGGTTTAACCAAAGAATTATGTTTCCCTCTGGGTTGTGGAGGTCAGATGGCAGTCGCTCCATGTTATTTATTTATTTATTTAATAAGGTACACCAACAGCATAACACGCACATACATTATATAAGGTTGCCTGGAAGAAATTGCTTTAAGCGATAAGGCCGCCCATTGTATATGCCTACCTGTTTAATTTTATTTGTTTTTATGTGTAATCCTTGTTATGGTGTACAATAAAGAGTAAATTATTATTATTATTATGTTTGTCTTTTTCCGATCTCGGGCCAATGGTGACCCGGACATTTGGAAGGCATGCGTGGGGCCGAAGCCAACACGTAGAGGCCCCTTAGACAATTTTGATCTAATGGTTATGTGACACCAACCGGCGATTATCCCTATGTGCATTATAGAAATACACCTAAGGACAATCCCCGGTCGGTGCAGTACTATTAGGATAAGATGGAATCTACTATGGCCGGGATATTGGGTTGAAAGCTGAAGGACTGGGTAAATTGGACTATGGATAGAGGAGACTACCGGACACCTGCCGTCATCATCAGTCTCAAATGATTGTAAATGGCAGGCGGTGACTAGCCAGAGGATTGAATGGGCACTCCAAAATAGCCGTAGTGCAACGGCAGGAGCGCAACATAGATATCCTCGGCTTCAGGGTGTCGAGAGGTGTACACCGTTTTCTACTCACTGCCCAAGAGGACAGTGCGCCAACTCACGACTTATGCATCTTTCACTTCCACCCTGCGAGCATGTAGCTCTTGCGACTCCACCCTGGACAGCCAATGAAGGCAAGCCAGGGGCGAGGGTCCTGCTAGCCTCTTGGGGCCCACTCCGGCGAACCGGAGACGAGACCGCAGTCCGACCCTCTGGAGCACTCGGATTTACGCCCGTTATTATTATTATTATTATATAAAATTATTAGCAAAGGGTACTATTCTTACATGCATGCCTATTATAGGTATACACAACGTTTAAAATGTAATAATTATAAGCATGTTGAAAATTAATAACATTCCTAAATATATTTCATTCGGTTTAATACAATATCATGGCTACGCACATCAAATATATTTCAGCAGTTTACTCTTGAAGGCGTTGAAGTCATCATTGAATATATTAATGTAAGACACCTTCGTGTTGATGTTGTTGTACCCTGAACATACTCTAGAGAGCGGCTGGTGCAGACCAAGATTTGAAGAATGTTATAACAGAAGTTCAGCCAAATCTGATACCGTGGGCTTTAGTCTGGGGCAACCGGGATATTGCTAGGATATGTTGATGATTTTACGTCAGCAAGATGAGGCAACGCCAAATATTAACGTGAAGATTTGTCCAATAACATATAACCCAAAAATGTTTTCAAGACGAACAGTGTAAGTATTTAAAAGTGCCATTGACTAAAGCTTTGAGCCCAGGGTGTGCTCACTGGTCTAACCCGATTATGATTGAATTTCAATTATTACACAAAGCGACCTGACCATCCCTAGAGGAAAACATCATTCGATGGTTAAACCAGCTGTCAGGATGTTAGAAGGCACTGACTTCCTAATAACGACTGCCATAGATGTACATGACAGCCGGGACCAACGGCTTAACGTGCTTTCCTAGGCATTGAGCAAGCGATAATTACGCACCTAACTTCGGAAAGTCCGCAAAGGTCCGCGAGAGTTCGACTTTCTAAACTACATTATATAGGTTTCGGTACCTGGCTATCGTTACTCTAAACTATATGCTTATCAGTGTGCCATGCCAACTCTGCCCGCCAGACACTAAAGTGCAGTAACCGCAAAATAACGATTGCCAGCAAACGCCATTTAAAGTTAAGAATTTGATATAAAAAATAGGCATAACTATGTATAAATAAAAAAATAATAATCCAGAAATGTTTTATAAGTATAGATTCACACGTCTTAAAAACATAAAAACTTATATCCTTATAATGAATTTATTAATGGCCATTGTCTATTTTGGCGCGAATAATAGCACCGCTTTTTTTCATAAAAAAACATTTAAACTGATTAAAACGCAGTATAAACTAGCACTACTGCGTTTGAATTAGTTGTTTTGTCAAGAAACCCAACTAACATGCAGTAAGGTAAAAAAATACTGCCCGTTAGTTGGTTTTGTAGAAAACAAAATTTCAGCTCAATTGATTGAGGGTAAGTGCGTTAAAATTGAGTTGTAAGATTTGACCCGAACATACAAACATACATTGCAAGTTAAATAAAAGGGCCCATATCGGCTCTCATAAAATTTGTATTCATATTTACGATTTTACTACGAATTGGAGTTCATAATAATCACTCTTCATATTTTTTTTCTTCATAAACTTTATGTTCATACATTAATATTCCTATAATCGGAACTCATAACACCCCGTCATCATATTTTTTTATTTCATAATGTTTTCATTAAGAAGGTGTTTAATTAATTTTTTTTTATTCAGAATAGTTTTCTTCATAAGAGAGTGAAGGTCGCAGTTCTAACCTAACCTAACCCACCTTCTGGTAGCATTTTATTAACAGTAATGATTTTTGATGTATAGGATAAATAGCACTTCTGATTAAGAAATATATGAAAGCAAAAATGAGTACAAATAAATGTATGACCAATAAAATTATGAAGTCGATTCATTTGGCGTTTTAATATTTATTGAAATAAAAATTATGAAGAGTGATCATTATGAAATAAAATTGTATGAAACATATTTTCGGACTTTCGATGTTAGGAGTTAAAAAGTTATGTAAGAAAAAGCGCCCCCTAAATAAAAGCTAGTAAAAAGTGTTCGTTTTACTAGTGCAGTAAGTAAAATAACTTTAATCAGCTCGACGAACCTTGATCCCTATGACACTGACAGTTATTCCCACGACACAACCTTGTAGTAGCGTCACCGTTATATTATAATCGAATTGGCGGTGTCTAAAAATGATATTTATTAATTTTAGGCAGATATATGCAATTACAATAATATCCCGTTGGAATTATAATAATTATTAACACTTACAAGAAATTATCTCAATCAGACTTTACGTTGACGTCCTGCAAAAGTTACTCCGTTTGGAAGATATCGTTATAGTCGATACTACAAGGTTGTGTCGTGGGAATAACTGTCAGTGTCATAGGGATCAAGGTTCGCCGAGCTGATTATAGGTAATAATTTATAAAAGTTACCTACTGTTACCTGCCTGATCAGTCTTACGGTAGCGAGGAAACCTACTGATACTTCTGGTTGAAAATCCGTATTGCTATTGGCGAGTTTAGTTCTCCTACAGATTTCGTCATTCCTACTTCCTCTACGTCGAGTCTCTACAAGCATAGCTGTTTCCTGTGCGTCTTTGAGCTTTTTTATCGGGCACATATTCGAGAATCCTTTAAATTAAATAAATAAATAATAAATAAATATTTTCAGACAATTACACCAATTATTTAGTTCCAAGATAAGTATCATTAAGAACTTGTGTTATGGATACTAAACAACGGATAAACATACTTAAATACTTTTTTTTTTTTTTGTAAATACATACTTAATATACATAGGAAAAATATGAAATAATAATAATAATAAATGAATAATATGCTCCTTAGTATACCATGCCAACTGCCGTCTTCCTGAACACATGGACCGGTCTTACGTTGGCTACTTGCGGCGAGTAGACCACGCCCGGAATGTGCCCGCGCCTCAGCTTGGAGGAAAGGACCGGTTCAAGTATTCTGGCGTGTGAGTATATTTATAGTGTTAGTTTCTTGCATGTAAGTAAATCTAAGATTATTCGTTATTTCTTTATTTTAAATAATGGCTTCGTGCGTCTAGCACATTTAGCCAGTGTCAAGTAAGTGATATATAAATAATATATAATTCATAGTAAATGAGAATGAGAGGTGATAAAGATGATAAATGGTAAATGAGATACCCTCCCCTAAGCCCTTTGAGTCCTCAGTAAAGATGTGGGACTATAGGTACTGAGATCTCACATGGACTACTTGAGAGAAAATTTGAAAAGTGATGTTGCACTGTTTTGTTTGATTTACCAACACTCATGTATGTTCACAAACACTTAACGGTTAATAATCCACCGTTATTATTACACATTAATGTTAGAAATATCACAAATTTTAGAAAATAAAACAAAACTGCAGACATGACACTTCACTTTCCCGCCAAGAAGTCCTCTAAGATTCTTATTTTTTTGCTTTAAGAATAAGAATTACTTCTCTAAAAATGAACTTCTTTTGTTTTTTTTTTAAATCATACTTCAATTCAGTAATTTTTCTAAAAAAGTATTCTCATCATTATTTTATTTAGGATTATCGACGTTTCGTGGTCAGCTCGAGACACATCTGAACGAACTTAGGTTAGAGGGATTTAGGCCATACTCTTCAAAGCAGACCTAGGTTTAATTGGAGAAGGCAGAAGTGTGGCGTTTGGTTAGAATTTTCATGCAGCTTCTCACAGTTTTATCCGGGATCAACGGCTTTTACCAATTTCGGAGGAAAGGACCGGTTTAAGTGTTCCGGCATGTAAGTATATTAACAGTTATATTCATTGTCATTCATATCCTAGCTTTATCCCGGTTGCCCTGGGCTTTCCTAGACTAAAGCCCAGGGCCCACGGTCTGCTCACTGGTCTGACCAGATTTGGGCGACTGCCATCTGACCTCCACAACCCAAAGGCAAACATAATTTTATGGTCAAAGCAGTTGTCAGAATATAAGAAGGCATTGACTTCCCAATAACGACTGCCATTGATGTTCATGACAGCCGGGACCAGCGGTTTAACGTGCTCTCCGAGTCACTGAGCTAGCGATATTTACGCACATTACACGACTTACGTACGAAACCGAACTGAGGTACGAACTCACGACCTAACAACTGATATATCAATTTTCGCGACCTTCGAATAGTCATAGGTTAACCAGGGTTTTAACTCTAGATAGAAACCCTTAAACCATCTAATCTATGTGGCTCGCCACTAGGTTATCGTCACTCTTACTCGTTATCATCATCAACTTAGATTATTCACGCCCTGAGATTCACTAGAGTCTCTCTCTTATGAATCAACATGTGAGGGGTTACAGGTTATCTTCCACCACGCGCAGAAGCAGTCAAGTAGTTACCATAAACCTCGACGATGATCGGAACGTACCGGATCGGTGGAAATTTTTCCACCGGGCGGATGGATGTGCCCGGGGGCCGCGGCCCAACTGATGATGGTTGGGTGTTGTATATATAGTTACGAGCTTGAGGAATTTCGTTTGCGCGATTCAGGATTTTTCATTCATCTTTTACGTTCCGTTCATCGCTTGTATGGTGTCGCTGACTGAATAAGCTTCCATTCTACGAGGTGCGTGGCAGAAATATCCTTTTTAGGCACGCTCCTGTAATTTTTATGTTGTCAATAGATTAGACTAGATATCAACACACAATATTAAAAAAAAACTGTTCTCCAAATTGTGTTACCAAACTCTATGAGAGAGCTTAGTTTACCTAGTATTCAAAAGAAAACTACATTTAAGGCTAAAAATAATGTTTTTATTCAGTCGCAGAATATTTTTATACCCAA
Source organism: Musotima nitidalis (assembly GCA_949126915.1). Lineage (NCBI taxonomy): Eukaryota > Metazoa > Arthropoda > Insecta > Lepidoptera > Crambidae > Musotima > Musotima nitidalis. The sequence continues at coordinate 7,851,839 of OX421442.1, read as the reverse complement.
AATTGATATTACATGATTTATTCGTTATTTTGACATGAATTTATTTTATTATGGTTCCACTTATTTTATATTGACATTCACACGAACTACGTTTGGCAAAATAGATAAATAACAATAAATATTTTCTAACAATTACACCAATCATTTAGTTCCAAGATAAGTTTCATTAAGAACTTGTGTTATGGATACTAAATAACGGATAAACATACATAAATACAATTTTTTTTGTAAAATAAATACTTAATATACATAGGAAAACACCCAGACCAGAACAAATATTCATGTTCATGCACACAAATATATGTCCTGTGTGGGAATCGAACCCACGACCTTGGAGCGGAGAGCGGGTATACTCGCCACCACGCCATATCGGTCGTCAAATGATGTTTTATAAAATAACATATTACTCAATTTAATGTGAATAAATTTACCTCATTTCATTTCACCACTGGTGATATATTTTATGCCATGAATCCTCCACACCTTCGGTCGCAAGACTCGTGCTCAGAAGTAGACCTTAATAAGGTGAGATAACAAAACGAATGGACAACCTGCTAGTAAAAGAATTAACAGCTCGGGGTTAGTCTGTTTCATTAGTAATATTAATGTTATGTTTACTAAAATCCTTTTATCCAGCTTGAGTATATCACGCTCCCTTATAATATATGTTTCCACGGTGGTAGCGTCATGCGTCGGGTCATTACGCTCCCTAAAATATGGTTGAGCGTAACGCGTCTGCTCATGTCTACTATGTTTATCCGTAATTATGTTAATTTTGCTAAAGAGAGTTTTGTCTTCCTCTTTTTTTAAAATCTTGTGACTGCAGAACACAATTATTTTAATATTATGTATTTTAATTGTAACTGGCGCGAGAATAAACCAACCTTGACGATTTTCTTGCCCGTTCTTTTACGATCAAGCTCCCGCCCGCAGTGAATGGGCGCGTTAGTTTGTAAGAATGACATTCATAAGAGCTCTATTGAGCCAAACTTGAATAAATGAATTTTTAATTTAATTTAATTTTAATTTAATAAAGTACCGTTTTAACACCATAGGCCAAAGAAACTGCTGCCAATGAACACCACGACGCCAACGTTCCACCCGACGACGCCGCAGCAGGAGCTGGTGCGACAGAAGCCCAGAAACAGAGCCACGCAGAGTCTTTTCAGGTATTCAAAAAATATCCACAGACACTAGGCATATTATAGCTTATAGACATGAACAAGAGATAGTTTGTCAGCTAAAATATAGACAAGCAGCTATATTTCACTTTTGTGGAGTCGAGTCTTAATTATCATTCATCATCACAGCCCATTAACGTCCCACTACTGAGTACGAGCCTCCTCTCACATATCAAGGTGTGAGGGTATTGGGTCATACTCCACCACGCTGACCCATTGCGGATTGGTGAAGGCGGGTGCATGGCGTCCTGCTGTTAGAATTTATCAAGCCGCCCATTAGGCCTCTAACATGTCTTAACGACTACCACATTTAGTGATAACCGGGACCAACGGCTTAACGTGCCTTCCGAAGCACGGAAGCGCTCGATATCAAATGCCACACAAACGGTCACCCATCCAAGGGCTGACCTCTGTAAAATCTGCTGTACTTCGGTGATCGTTTCCGACCACCGAGCACCGCAGAGCTACGAGCACTTCATTTAATTATCATTAGATAATCCGTTTCCTAGTTGATTATATATCAAGCACGCTGAGAACGAAAGAGACCGATTTTAAAATTTTGGTGAAATAAGTTAAATATAAAACTATACTGTATTTAAGGTATTCCAAAAGTATTTCCATTTTTAAGAAGTCAATAAAGGAACACTTCCTTGCTGCCTGCTAGCTGTATCTTTTTGTCTAATTGCTTAATTTTAGTAATATGTTATTGTTTGATTTTAGTTTTTAATTGTTGTTTTATTTTAGTTTGTTTTGTGACGTATTTTGTGCACGTGTCTACTTTGTATATGTTTTTTCCTTTTTTCGGTCTGCTGGAAGAATTTACTTTTGGGTTTAAAGAATTTATTTCTCATAAAAACACAATAGTTCACTTAAAATGAGATACAATAAATCATGTAAATTACTTACTTGAATTAACAAATAAAGTTACATTATGTACAATTTTAGAAAGTCCGGTACTTGATGATATGTTTACAAACAAAGGTATAATAAACTTAGTTTTGTGACAAAGCATGTTTGAAAAATGTAGGTATACAACGAAAAAAAAGAGACAAGCTATACCGGGTGAATCAACCAACAAAACTTACTCCAACCACCCTCATAAACAATTTGTGTCAACTTATAATCTGTACTATACTAATAGTCTAGGAGGTGAAGATTTTACCTGTACTCATTTTACAAGAATGGTTTTTAGGGGTAAGCAGTGCCGTTGTACATGTCTTTCATAACTTTTATCTTTGTGTATGTTCCTTATGTGCATAAATTGTTAAATAGAAAAGTTAATAATGTTATACAAACGATTTTTTTTTATCTTAATGTTGACATAACAAAATATGATTGAAGAATAAGAAGAATATCGTCCCTTTGGGACCGACAATAAAATACTACAACAACTAAAAGAAACCTCCAGCTTCAATATATTCAAGAATAAATTGAAAAAATACTTGACCCAAAAATGTTATTAATTACAATATAAAAGAGTTTTTCGAGGACAGAACTAAACTGTAACACAGTGTAAAATATAAATACAAAAAATACAAAAAAAATACAAAAAAGTTTATTTCAGTTTCTTCAATTCAATTCAATTCAATTATTAAATGTTAAAGTAAATAGTATAAATATATCGAAAAATTATAATAGAGGTATATATGAGTATAATAATATATAAATAGATAAATAATATAATATAAGATTAATTAAATAGTATGTAAGTAATTTTATATTAAAATTGTGTTGCTGCGCCCTAACAGGGTATCATGTATGTACCTTTACTTTTTATAACGTCCTATGTCTACTCATGATTGCAATAAATATTTGAAGTTTGAAGTTTGACACATTTTCGTCTCTATCCAAAAATTTTAAATTTTAAAATGGGTCACTTTCATTCTTAGCGTGCGATAAGTATGTAGATAGTAATATGTATCTACCCTTAGTAATATTTCACGACTCCCTCTTTTCTTTTTCATTCCATATTATTTGTGACAGAAATTCGGCGCAATATTAATTACAATCATCATCATCTTCGAATTTATCTGGATCGGCACAGCATGTATTTTACATCTAATCACCTTGGCATTCCGTCATCGACTAATCCACCCTTTTCAAATTCACATTTATTTGCGTTTCTTGTTGAAGACATAGTTATTAACAATGATGTACATAGACCAAAACAAGAACCCTGCAATTCTCGATCATTTCGTACTTCTTCTGTCTTTTTGAACAACCTCTTTCCCACCAAACAAAATTGTGCATAGGGATCTTAACAAGAACTAAGAAGCCCAAGCCAACCTCACCTGCAAGTGGTGCACCTGCCGATCAACGGACGAAGCTCTGGCGAACAAAACAGTGCCCGATAAGCGGCAATAGGCTCGCCACCTATTACGTGGGACCAACTATATAATTGGCAAAATGTGGGTGTATTAATATGCCTCTGCCTACCCCTTCGGAGAAAAAGGCGTGAATGTATGTATGTATGTTAACAAACATATTCATAGGTCTTATAAGAATTGTTTATCGTATTTGAATGTGTTTCATGCAGAGAGTCATCGGCGCAGACGATCCCGTGGCAGCCTGACGGAAAGTCGGCTAACCAGTGCGAAAAGAACCCAGAGGTGCTTTATTTGGACCAGCTGGAGTGGGGTAAGCTAGGATAGGTACAACGTGTACGAACGAACACCTAAAAAAACATAGTAAATATGCTTATGATCACTAAGCATGTGGTACCGGCATAGAACAGTGCCACCCCATTCATCTCACGGGGAGTCGACGAAGAGAAATCCTACCGGATGATGGGCAGCAGCTTCATCCTGTATACTGGGTTGAACTGCGATCTGTCTGCGCTGTCCAACTCGCTAGCCCAGAGTGGTGATTATGGGCAAAAACAGTGGTCAGAAATTCAGAAAATAGGAACCTTTACTATACAAATTGTAATTAGGCAAAAACAACTTTGAGAAGGAAGCCAAAAGGAGGATCCAACTTGGCTGGGCAGCGTTTAGGAAACTCCGTCGAGTCTTCTCGTCACCTATACCACAATGTTTGAAAACGAAAGTTTTCAATCAGTGCGTCCTACCTGTTATGACCTACGGTGCCGAAACGTGGACACTCACAGTAAGACTGATTCACCAGTTCGCTCAGCGAGCTATGGAGCGTGCTCGGAGTCTCTCTGAAAGATAAAATCAGAAATGATGTTATCCGACAGAGGACCAAAGTCACCGACATAGCATACAGGATTAGCAAGCTGACGTGGCAGTGGGCTGGCCATATCTGTCGAAGGACCGACAACCGATGGGGTAAACGAGTTCTTGAGTGGAGACCGCGACTTGGCAAACGTAGTGTAGGACGTCCACTCGCCAGGTGGGGTGACGATTTGCGAGCGGTCGCTGGCAGATGCTGGATGCGGCAAGCCGAAGACAGGGGAAAATGGCGCGATTTGGGGGAGGCCTATGTCCAGCAGTGGACTAGTATAGGCTGATGATGATGATGATGATGACTATACAAACGGAGGCTTTAAAGTTTCTTTAAGTATTCTTTGAAAGATGAGAAGAAATGAAGTGTTACCTATTGGGGAGGGTAATGATGTTCAATAGTGGATACCTTATAAGGTTGATATAATGATACTAAAGTTTCGAACACCATGTCCAAGCAACAAGGCACCAAGCACACAAAAACAAAAGGTTCAACCCGTTTAATAACATTGTAACACTAAGTATTTCCGTAACTCCTTTTTAGCTCGTGCTGTTAGAATGTGGAACAGTCTTCCCTCTCTGATTCGTGAAAGTCCATCACTTCAGTCTTTCAAAAGTAAACTGAAGAGTCACTACTTGTCAAATTCGGCACATAATTAGCACTTTTTTTTCCCCCTTTAAATGTTTCATTCGTTATCTTACAATAATGCTAGCATAAGTTGTATGTATGTATCTATGTATATATTTAAATATAATATTGGCATATAAGAGATTTGCTTTATATTTTGTTCTTATTTTTATTTATTATTATTTTTTTAGTAACACTTTTCTTGGACATCATTTATCCCGTACAACTATTTAGTTTACAACTGCTAGGGTTGGCTGGTAGAGATCTCTTCTAGAGATAAGTCCACCTTTGTACATGTTATTTTATATACCTCATGTAATATTTATAATTATTTTTGTGCAATAAAGGATTATTATATTTGTCTTCTTCTAATCAGTTTCATTATCTTTTGGCCGAGAATCAGTTGGCACCAACTTCGACGAAGAGAAATGTTACCGGATGATGGGCAGCAGCATCTGTCTGCGCACTGGCTGGAACTGCTATTACAAACCCGCCTGCCCAGCGTGGTGATTATGAACAAATACCCCCAATAGAATGTAATCTATTGAGGGGGCTAATGCTAACAGTGGACTTTCTAGGGCTGAAATGATGATGCTTAAGACCAAATCAGATTTTTTACCAGAAATCGCGTAGCTTGAACTCTTTAGGTGGTGGAAACACAGCTGTAGCACCGTCCAGAAAAGGCACTGCTCACTGAAGGGTGTTCAAGTAAAAATGCCGCAGCCCTGTTTTGCATTAACATACTTTGCTGAATCCAGAGCACGGCAGAACTAATAATTGCGCGACTTCTCACCACACTATGTTATCATCATATCCTAGCATTTTCCCGGTTGCCCCAGGTTCAAACACAGGGTCTGTTTACTGGCATAACCAGGTATGGCCGAATTTCAGTTAATACATGGAGTTACTGCCGTCTGACCTTCTCAACCCAAAAACTATGGTTAAACCGTCAGGATGTTAAAAGGCACTGACATCCTAATAACGACTGCCATAGATGTTTATGACAGCCGAGACCAACGGCCTAACGTGCTTTCCGAGGCACGGAGCAAGCGATAATTACGCACATAACTTCGAAAAGTCTAAGGTGCTCCACCTGGGTTTGAACCCGAGACCCTCTGAATTTAAAGGCAAGGGGTCTTGCCACTGGGCTATTGCCGATAAATGCTAGTATATGGTATGTATTATCGAAATGGCATAACATGGCATGACCTTCGCGCGAAGCTCAAAGCTGCTATGTCATGACTATTAAAGTCTACAACAGGCTCGACAATAACCTTAAGCTAATGCCATTGAATAAATTCAAAGTACATTTAAAAAAAGGAATATAATAAACTAAACCTCTAAAAAAAGCTTTTTTGATCATCAAAAATACTGAGTGAGCATCTAATAGGTGATTAGGTGCTCAATCAATATTTTTGATGTACAAAAAGGTTAGGTTAGGTTGGCAATTTATTAATTTTGAAGACACGTTAAATAACACCCTTAAAAAAATGGCTTGTTGATAAATGTTTTTATTCAATGAGTGAATATTTTGATCAATAAATTTGTTTGTTTTATTAGAATCCAATTATATTTTTGCATACCACTTACTGGTGAAATATGCGGACTGTATTAAATTTTAAGACCACTTATGTACCAAATTTTATGTGAAATAAAAAGTCTTTGTCTTTGCATCTAGCATAACCTTTCGGCATGCTGTGCAGACGAACACTGAAGAACATACATAATTAAATTTTATTCTTAACACGTTAACTGCCATATGAGTATACTCGTAGTATTTTTTTATAGCTATTGCCACCATACACCATACGTGTGATGTACCAAATTTATTTTCTACTAGCTGTTACCCGCGACTTCGTCCGCGTGGAATAGTATCTTTGGGTAGCATTTACAACCCCCTTTTCGCAATAAAAAGTAGCCTATATCCTTTCTCAGGGTCTAGACTATCTGTATACCAAATTTCATTTAAATCCGTTCAGTAGTTTTGGCGTGAAAGAGTAACAGACAGACAGACAGACAGAGTTACTTTCGCATTTATAATATTATTATATATTATATATTATATTACATATTAGGTCGGGGAAAAAGTCTTTTCGCATAACGTAGGTATAAACTTATTATAAAATTTTTTTGACTGTACTATTTGTGTCTGGCTGGTTTTGGTAACATTAAAAAGGTTCCATTATAAAGAAAAGAAAAAAATTAAAAAAAGTTGTTTCCCGCTATTTTTCATTTGTTTTTCACTCCGTAAAAATGAGTGAATCTAATGAAGAAATTCGATACATTTTAAAATTTTATTATAAAAAAGGCAAAAATGCAACTCAAGCAGTGAAAAAAATTTGTGATGTTTATGGACCTGATGCAGTGTCAGTAAGAGTAGCACAAATTTGGTTCAAACGTTTTCAGTCCGGAAATTTTGATGTTAAAGATGCACCTCGCTCTGGTCGCCCTGTTACGAATAAAATGGACGCCATTTTTGAAAGAGTGGAGCAAGATCGGCATATTAGTAGTTACGATGTAGCTGAAGAACTGGGAATTGACCACAAAACAGTTTTGACCCATTTGAAGAAAGCTGGTTATACAAAAAAGCTCGATATTTGGGTGCCACACGAGCTCACTCAAAGAAACTTAATGAACCGTGTACTCATTTGCGATTCTTTTTTTTTTTTTTTTTTTTCCATTTATTTTGGCAACAAACAGTCATATAAACAGAACATTAATTTATAACAATTTTAACTTAAGTAATAGACCTATAGTGCCCAATCATACTTATTATTAACAAAGTCGTATTCAAATGTGGACAATGCTTAATTAAGAGAATTAAACAGTAACATGGCAATCTTATCGTAAAAAAAAAAGAATGAAAATGACAAAAACTGTTTGAGATACGAATAAATAAAAATTTAAACATAATTTGCTTTGAGACTTTTCTTAAGAGAATCAAGAGATAAGCTAAATAAATCTATGTTGTGAAGTTCTTTGTTATACATGTTGGTGGAACGAAAAAAGAATGAGTTTCGAGTGTACTTTTTCAAACGAAGTGGGGGTACAAAAATAGGTAATGTACGTGAGGAGCGAACTGGAAGACGAGCTCGGCATGATAGTTGAACATATTCTAGAAGTTCAGATGAGTCAATAAAGGAGTTAAGAATTTTATAAAGAAAAATTATATCGGTAATTTTGCGACGATTGTGTAAGGTATGAAAATTGTACTTTTTTAGTGATTCACTATATGTGTCATTGGCTGAGTGACTACGGAAGTTAAGCGACTTAACAAACTTTTTTTGAATTCTCTCGAGTCTACCGATATGTATATTGTAACAGGGATTCCAAACAGGACTTCCAAATTCGAGGATGGAGCGAACAAATGAGAAGTATAAGGTCTTAAGTGTGTTTATGTTTCTAAAAGGTTTACTAATTCTGAGAATGAATCCTAGTTGACGAAATGCGGTCTTTACTATATGATCTATGTGATGTATATAAGAAAGCTCTGAATCCATAATAATTCCTAAATCTCTTATTTGAGTTACTCTGTTGAGAGAGGTGCCACTAATACAATAGTCGAAGTTAATTTTGTTTTTCTTGCGAGTATAAGTTATAGCATGACACTTTTTGATATTAAGGAACAATTGGTTTCCACTGCAATAGTTATAAAGATCGTTCAAGTCAGATTGTAGTTTATTGCAGTCTTCAATAGATTTAACTACAATATAAAACTTAGTATCATCTGCATAATGTAGATGATGACTGTGTTTAAAGACACTAGAGATATCGTTAATATATAGGGAAAACAAAAGAGGGCCCAAATGTGATCCCTGTGGAACTCCGGATGGCACAGGAAGGAACTGTGAGGTATATCCTTTAACGCAAACCGCCTGGCTTCTATTTTTAATGTACGATTGGATCCATCTCAGAAGACTTTCATGCACACCGGCTGCTGCTAGCTTATTAATGAGCATGCTGTGATTCATTATTGAGACGTAATGAAACCGAGCCGTTTTTGAAGAGATTGATAACTGGCGATGAAAAGTGGATCACGTACGACAAGAACGTGCGAAAAAGGTCGTGGTCGAAAGTTGGCCAGGCTTCACAGACTGTGGCCAAACCTGGCCTAACACGAAATAAGGTGATGCTGTGTGTATGGTGGGATTGGAAGGGCATTGTTTATTATGAGCTTTTACCGCCCGGCAAAACCATCGATTCTGATCTTTACTGCCAGCAACTGATGAGATTAAAGGAAGCAGTCGAGAGAAAACGGCCGGAATTGATCAACAGGAAGGGTGTGGTCTTTCATCACGATAACGCTAGACCACACACATCTTTAGCCACTCAGCAAAAATTAAGAGAGTTCGACTGGGAGGTCCTAGTGCATCCACCATATAGCCCTGACCTTGCGCCTTCAGATTTTCACCTGTTTCGGTCTCTGCAGAATTCTTTAGGTTCTGTAAGGTTGACCTCAAGAGAGGACTGCCAAAACTATTTGTCCCGTTTTTTTGATCAGAAGTCCCAAAGTTTCTACAGTAACGGGATAATGTCTCTGCCCACAAAATGGCAGAAAGTTATTCAACAAAACGGTACATATATATTGTAAATAAATGTAAATAAACTTTGAAAAAAATGTCTTGACTTTTCATACAAAAATACGAAAAGACTTTTTCCCCAACCTATTATATATATAGTAAGGATGAAACCAAATTTTCTGATTTTAGTAACGTTTTATTTCAAATGCCAAAGAATTTAACCCGCCCTCCTTACACGGCCACTGTTTGTTAGAAATCGCATTCAATAAACTACGAAAATACGGTGCCGCCTAGATCATGTACTACGAGTATAAAAAAAATATTTTCTGACAATTACACCAATTATTTGGTTCCAAGATAAGTATCATTAAGAACTTGTGTTATGGATACTAAACAACGGATAAACATACTTAAATACTTTTTTTTGTAAATACATACTTAATATATATAGGAAAACACTCAGACCAGAACAAATATTCATGTTCATGCACACAATTTGTACTGTGTGACATCCACGCCATATCGAGCAGTATACTCGTAAGTTGGCAAACTACGTGTTAATCAATCAATTAAATGCTGTTTTTTTTAAAAAAACACATAAAATTTGATGATTGGAAAACCATAATGATCTTACTAAACTATGTCCATTGAGTTCATTCTGTAGTGTTCAGTTTTCAAATGTTAAATAACATATCGACTTTAATTCTCAGGACCCGGCTGCCCTTATCGATTAGGCGATTTGCCAGCTGATTTTCACACTACCGAAATTATTAACAAGTAAGTGTTCAAACTGTATATAAATGTTAGTTCGTAAGTTCGCCAATAGATGGCACGGAACGTTATTTAGATCGCGCAAGCGTTTATTGTTTTCCGGACCCATATAGGTCCGCCTGCTTACAGTTCAATACAGGTAAATCATCCTGCCATCCTGGTAAGGTAAAAATCCTTCCTGACCTTTCTATTTAATACCAAGGTTCGATCAGTAAGTTTATAAAGTGCCTACCTAAGTACCTGCCTAGAATAGTGCCACCCCCTCTCATCTTACGGGGAGTCGTAAAAGTCAACAAAGAGAAATCTAACCGGATGATGGGCAGCAGCGTCATCCTGCTGGAACTGCGATCACCAACTCGCTAGCCCAGAGTGATGATTATGGTTGATACCCCCAATAGAATGTAATCTATTGGGGAGGCTAATGTTCAGCAGTTGTGGCTTTCTAATACATACATACATCTAATCACTTCTGTTTCCCCGAAAGGGTAGACAGAGGCATAATCAAGACGCCCACATTTCGCCAATAGTATTTTTTGGTCCCACGTAATAGTGGCGAGCGATAGCCCAGTGACGAGACCCCTTGCCTTTAAATTCAGAGGGTCTCGGGTTCAAACCCTGGTGGCGCACCTATGACTTTTCGAAGCTATGTGCTTAATTATTGCGACGCTTGCTCCGTGCGTCGGAAAGCACGTTAAGCCGTTGGTCTCGGCTGTCATGAGCATCTATGGCAGTCGTTATTAGGAAGTCAGTGCCTTCTAACAGACTGACAGCTGGTTTAACCATAGATTGATGTTTCCCTCTGGGTTGCGGAGGTCAGACGGCAGTCGCTCCACGTAATAACTGAAATTCAGTCAAAACTGTTTGAACCAGTGAGCAGACCCTGGGCCCCAAGCTTAAGACTAGGGCAACCGGGATATTGCTATATAATGACGTAATAGGTGGCACCCAGATTTCGCAAATTATAATTGTGGTCCCATGTAGACGGCGAGACGGCGAGCCTACCTACCTACATACCGGGAACTTATATATTTGCCAAAGCTTCTTCCGTTAATTAGCAGGTGCACCACTTGCAGGTGAAGTCGACTCCAAAGGCTCCAAATGTCTTGGTAGGATCCCCATACGCCCGTAATTTTGTTTTTCTTTTGGCTTCGTGCGGTTTGCACATTTAGCCAGTGTCAAGTAAGAGATATATTAATAACATATAAATTATAGTAAATGTGAATAAGTGGTGATAAAGATGATAAAAGTTAAATGAGATGCCCTCCCCCTAAACCCCTTGAGTCCTCAGTAAAGTTGCGGGACTATACTGAGATCTTACATGAACTTCTCCAAGGAATTTGAAAAGTGATGTTGCTGTTTTGTTTCTTTTACCAATACTCATGTAAGGTTAATAATCCACCGTAATTACACATTAATTTTCGAAATATCACAAATTTTAGAAAATAAAACTAAACTACATTCAATCAATCAATCAATCAAATACTTTATTTCATAAACTATTACATAGTACTTGAAAACGTCAAAATTATAAAACAATAACAGACAAGACGCTTCACTTTCCCGCCAATAAATCCCATTTTAAACTTATCGATTCTTATCTTCATTTGCCAAATATTACATTATATTTTATAAGCATTATATTTAATATACATAGAGTGCAATTAATACAATTAAGCCTCAATTTCGCATTGCGAATGAGCGTAATTCTCTGGCGCACATAAGAAAGAAGAAAGAAGAAAGAAAATATATTTATTTGGTACACAAACAATTCACAATTACCAACTAAACTTATATACCAACTGGACTGTACCAAAAAGGTCACCGCTCAGCATGTGTCGCAGTGTGACCCACGACGCTGATATTCTGCGGTAACCTAAAATAAAATTACAAAAAGCAATACTGAACACAAAAATAAAAATCATAGTCGAAGTGGCATTGTCGACGTTTCTTATTACAATAAAACAACTTACAAATTAAAAACTATTACATACAACTGTCTTATATCTACTTATACTTATAAATACATTGCAAATGTAAACTATATATGATACTCCGATACTAATAATACAAATCCAATTATAATAAATATTTACCCCGCGCTGTTTGTCACTGATTTTTGTAAGTTTAAAATATGCATTTTGAGTTTACTTCTGAACTAATATATGGTAGGCCAACTTCTCATTGGGGGTGGGATGTTGTTCTAACATTTTGTCGCGGCGTACCTAAAGCTCCCACGAAATGCAGCTGTTTTGTATAATTATAACAGTTCCCGGTAAGCGGCCATAGGCTCGCCGTCTATTACGTAGGATCACAATTATAATTTGCCAAAACTGTGCGTTTATTATGCCTCTGCCTACCCTCCGGGTAAACCAGCGTGAACATATGTAAATTTATAAATTCATATTCATTTATTCAAGTTTGGCTCAAAAGAGCTCTTATGAACGTCAAAACTTAAAAACTAGAGCGCCCATTCACTGCGGGCGGGAGCTTGATCGTAAAAGAACGGGCATGAAAATCGTCAAGGTTAGTTTTTTCTCGCGCCAGTTACAAGAATATGTACTTGTATGTATGTGTATTCCGCATTGCAATATTCCAGAATGCGTCACGCTCGAGCGTGGGCAGAAATAGCAGAGAAGGACCAGTTCCCCCGCTGGATGAAGAAGAGGAACGACATCATAGCTGACGTGGAGACCAAGGACTGGATCTTCAGGGAGGCGGAAATCGATGAGTTGCAGGTGAGATAGGGGCATGAGCTGAAGAACTAAAATATCTTTAAGATCAACATGATCATTTAGATTCGTCAAATATTCACACACAAAATGGAAATTCGATAATTTTTTTTAACAAAAATGAATGAGATAGGAGCGATATCATAATAAAGACATAAAAGCAAATGGGTTCTTTGTCAGAATTTGTCAAGGTTTGTCAGTTTATCTGTCTGTTGTGGATGTGGCCGTGTGGCGCCGGCCTAGAATAGCGTCACCCCTTCTCATCTCATGGGGAGTCGTAAAAATCGACGAAGAGAAATGCTACCGGATGATGGGCAGCAGCGTCATCCTGCGTACTGGCTGGAACTGCGATCACCAACCCGTCTGCCCAGCGTGGTGATTATGGGCAAATACCCCCAAATGGAAAATGGCACACACGCGTATACGGCCCCCAGTCCCCGGCGGCCCCGCTATTCCAGATTACGGTAGCGGTCTTGGTAACGGCGGGGCAGGGGGTGCTAAGAATCACCGGCAGAGATCCGGCTACCACCCAAAACGACGACTTCTGCACCTGGCAACTTATAACACGCGCACACTGAGGACCGACGAGAAGATTGACGAGCTGGAGGAGGAAATAGAGCGGTTGCACTGGGACATTATCGGGTTATCCGAAGTCCGTAGACAGGGAGAGGATACGGTAATCCTTAAGTCCGGCAACTTGCTCTACCACCGGGAGGGCGATCGCCTGTCCCAAGGTGGTGTCGGTTTTATCGTCCGGAAGTCTATCCGTAACAACGTCGTGTCTATTCGGAGTGTGTCGACCAGGGTAGCGTACCTAATACTCAGAATCACCAAACGGTATTCGTTGAAGGTAATTCAGGTTTACGCACCGACCTCGGCACACCCTGACGAGGACGTGGAGATATTGTATGATGACATTTCTGCCGCCATTCATACTTCACCGACTCACTACACGGTTGTTATGGGAGACTTTAACGCAAGGCTAGGCCAACGAAGCGGTGACGAGCAGAAAGTGGGGCAATTTGGAATAGGGCGAAGGAACCATAGGGGACAGCGGTTGGCTGACTTCATGGAGAAGGAGGGCCTCTTTATGATGAACTCCTTCTTCAAGAAGCCACCACACAGGAAATGGACCTGGCTGAGCCCCGATGGTTTCACGAGGAATGAGATAGACTTCATCATGACCACTAAGCGACAAATATTCAATGATGTCTCTGTGATCGCCAGGGTGAAAACCGGTAGCGATCACCGAATGGTAAGGGGCACATTGAATATTAATATAAAGCTTGAAAGGTCCCGTTTGATGAGGTCTACGCTCCGACCCTCAGCTGCCCATATTCAAAACCCCGAGAACTTTCAGCTCGAGCTTCAAAATCGCTTCGCAGGTCTGGAGAACTGCGTAACCGTTGACGATATAAGCGGCGGGCTGGTTGAGACTGTCCACGTTGTCGGGTCCAAACATTATAAGACCCGACAAACTAAAACCAATAAACTGTCGACTCAAACTCTTAATCTCATGGAAGCGCGACGAGACATGCGATTGCAGTCTTCAGCGGAAGCGTCTTCTTACCGGCTCATCAATAGACAGATCTCGAAATCCTTGCGACTCGATATTCGCAAATTCAATACAAATTGTATTGAAGATGCAATAGAGAGGAACAGGGGTTCAAAAGTGTTCGCACGGGATCTGTCTATTGGTCAGAGTCAGTTGACACAGCTGAAGACCAACGAAGGCAGTCTAGTCACGTCGAGACCTGAGATTATGAGGGAGATCGAAAGGTTTTATGGACAGTTGTATACCAGTACGCAAGATCCCGCTACTTGTTTGGCTAAAGACCCTAGAGCCAAACTAACTCGACATACCACCGAAGACATCCCGGACGTCAGCCTGTACGAGATTAGGATGGCCCTGAAACAACTAAAAAACAACAAGGCACCGGGGGAAGACGGGATGACAGCAGAGCTTCTGAGAGCGGGTGGTACACCAGTACTTAAGGTACTCCAGAAGCTCTTCAATACCGTCATTCTCGAGGGACGTACGCCACAGGCGTGGTCCAGTGGTGTGGTTGTCCTTTTCTTCAAGAAAGGTGACAAATCCCTTTTGAAGAATTATAGGCCAATCACGCTACTGAGCCACGTCTATAAGTTGTTTTCACGGGTCATCACGAACCGTCTCGGTCAAAGGTTTGACGACTTCCAGCCTCCCGAACAAGCCGGTTTCCGAAAAGGCTTTTCAACCATAGACCACATTCACACGCTGCGGCAGGTTATACAGAAGACCGAGGAGTATAACCAGCCACTTTGCTTAGCGTTTGTGGACTATGAGAAAGCCTTTGATTCGATCGAGAGCTAGGCAGTGTTTCAGTCCCTGCAGCGATGCCGCATTGATCATCGGTATATCGAAGTTCTGAGGAGTTTATACAGAAACGCCACCATGTCCGTACGAGTACTGGACCAGTGCACGAATCCTATCCTCTTGCAGAAAGGCGTGAGACAGGGTGATGTCATTTCACCGAAACTGTTCACTGCTGCTCTGGAGGATGTTTTCAAGCTACTGGACTGGGAAAACTACGGCATCAACATTAATGGCGAGTATATGACTCACCTTCGATTTGCCGACGACATAGTGGTCATAGCGGAGTCGCTTGTGGATCTGGGCACAATGCTCGGAGACCTCGACAGAGCTTCCCGAAGGGTAGGTCTTAAAATGAACATGGATAAGACCAAAATCATGTCAAATATCCATGTTGTGCCTACCCCAGTAATAGTGGGAAGCTCGGCCCTCGAAGTTGTCGACGAGTACGTATACCTGGGACAAAAAGTCCAATTAGGTAAGTCCAACTTCGAGAAAGAGGTCAATCGTCGAATCCAGCTCGGTTGGGCTGCGTTCGGGAAACTACGCAAAATCTTCTCGTCCAAAGTACCTCAGTGTCTCAAGACGAAAGTCTTCGACCAGTGTGTGTTGCCAGCGATGACGTATGGGACTGAGACGTGGTGCCTGACTATGGGCCTCATAAGGAAGCTCAAAGTCGCTCAGCGTGCAATGGAGAGAGCTATGCTCGGAGTGTCCCTACGTGATAGAATCAGAAATGAGGAAATCCGTAGGAGAACCAGAGTGACCGACATAGCGAAGCGCGTTTGCCGGCTGAAGTGGCAATGGGCGGGGCACATAGCTCGAAGAACCGACGACCGATGGGGCGTTAAGGTTCTTGAATGGCGACCACGAATCAGCAAACGTAGTAGAGGGCGGCCCCCAACGCGATGGACCGACGATCTGGTCAGGGCGGCGGGGAGCCGGTGGATGCAGGCGGCAAAGAATCGATCTACGTGGAAAGCAATTGGGGAGGCCTATGTTCAGCAGTGGACTTCGAATGGCTGAAATGATGATGATGATGATGATGATGATGTGGATTTTCTTAAGATTTGTCAGTCTGTCGGTGACTCTTATCGGGGGATCTGTCAGTCAGCCTGTCGTGATTCTAAAGGGGGGAGGGGATTGTCTGTCAGTCAATCTGTCGGTGACTCTAACGAGGCTTCCAAAAAGACAACGAGATTGAGAAGAATGCCTCAAGAACCTCATCTCGGTTTTTTTTTCAAAACTGATTAAACTGATGTTTTAACACCCTCAATGCCAGGCCCGGCTGACCAGACCCAAACATTTTTTCAACCTCTATTTTCCGTTCCTGATACACAAAGTTTTTAACGCAATAGGTCTTGTGTATACTTTTTAAAACACAATGCTTGAACAAGATTGTGCAAAAATTAAACACTGGCGCTGAGAGTGTTAAGTGGTTTAACTAATAGTGAAGGATATGTTTGGTGATCAGTCAAGAAACAAAAAAAAAAACTAAAAAAAAAATTTAAATTAAAAAAAAATTAAAATTCATTTATTCAAGTTTGGCTCAATAGAGCTCTTATGAATGTCATACTTATAAACTAACGCGCCCATTCACTGCGGGCGGGAGCTTGATCGTAAAAGAACGGGCAAGAAAATCGTCAAGGTTGGTTTTTTCTCCCGCCAGTTACAATTAAAATACATAATATTAAAACAATTGTGTTCTGCAGTCACAAGATTTAAAAAAAAGGAAGACAAAACTCTTTTTAGCAATATTAACGTGATTACGGATAAACATAGTAGACATGAGCAGACGCGTTACGCTCAACCATATTTTAGGGAGCGCAACGACCCGACGCATGACGCTACCACCGCGGAAACATATAAGTGAGCGTGATATACTCAAGCTAGATAAAAGGATTTTAGTAAAAATAACATTAATATTAGAAGACTGAATTAAATGTGCTGCAAAAGCTGAAGTGAGATAAAGAACTGGTGATTGTTAAAGTTCCAGCGAGCTATGAAGAGGTTATACCTGATATTTCATTGAAGGGTTGGATTATAAAAAATTAAGGACTGGTGATGTTATAAGTCTCTCAGCGAGCTGTGGAGAGGACCATGCTTGATACTTCCTTTAAAGATCAGACAAAAAACAAAACTACCTATGAAGTCCATAGGAATAGCAAGCTGCAGTGTCACTGGGCCGGTCATATCTATTAGTAATATATATATATATATATTTCTTTTCTTAAAATTTTGTGACTGCAAAACAAAAGTTTTTTTTTGGAAACTTCTTTTTAGTTTAAGTACATTTGTAACTGGCGGGACAAAAAACCAGACTTTACGATTTACTTCCCCGTTCTTTTACGATCAAGCTCCCGCCCGCAGTGAATGGGGGGAATTTTAAGTCTGACCTTCTTAAGAGCTCCATTGAGCCAAACTTGAATAATTTGTAACTGGCGAGAGAAAAAACCAAACTTGACGATTTTCATGCCCGTTCATTTACGATCAAGCTCCCGCCCGCAGTGAATGGGCGCGTTAAATTTTAAGTATGACATTCATAAGAGCTATTGAGCCAAACTTGAATAAATAGATAGATAGATAAAACGTTTATTTCCTTTAACTATTACAAGTTACATAAAAACATATCCCACAAAACCGTTTGACTGGTTTGTCTGTGGGTCACAGTCTCTTTTATACTAATTACAACTAATTTTATAAATAAATAAATTACAATTTTTCATTTATATTAATATAGTGTTTTTTAAATTTGTTTTGTACTTATTTTTGTTTGTTTCCATTCTAATGGCTTCAGGTAGGTACCTATACTATTTAAAATTTAAAAGCCGTTTTTATAGTCCTGTCACCATAATTATTGTATACTCTTGGTACATTGAGATGATGATTGAAATGATTTTAAATATCTGCCGTAATCCTGATTGCTGCCGTAGAAGTGTCCTACAGTGAAGACCACGGCTCAGTAAGTGTAATGTAGGATGTCTTCCAGCTAGGTGGAGCGACGACATATGAAAACCGGCAGCGGTTGACGGCGGAGAGCTGAAGATCGAGATCGGTGGCTTGCCTTATTTATTGAAAATAAGGGTCTCCAACAAAGGACATACACGACAAAAATACAATAATATGTGACATTATGTGTACTACCTCAATTATAGGAGACCACAGCATGCAAATAAAATATTTCACAAGGCAAACACAGGTTAAAACATTAAAGTAGGATTAGAATTAAATTACAATGCCTTTTTTGGGGCCTGAATCCATCTGTGGAGAAAGATGAGCTGATGATGATGACGGCTTTAGATAGAATGAAAACATTTACTTAGTGCCCTTTGGTAGAGGCACCTCCATAAGCTGGATGGAAAGAAGGTGATCAAGACAATGCCATCTCAAATAGTTTGATTCAAGCGTTACTTTGCGGAAATCCATTGTAAGCAAGTGATGGTTTAAAAGTATCTTTGTAACAATTCTCGCGCTAAATTCGAGAAACTATTTAACACGACACGTGTTTCGCCCTTACACAGGGCATCTTCAGGTAAGATAGGAGCCTCAGAACAACGATGTCTTCACGACCAACGCTGAAACGAGAGTGAGCAGCTGTTTTGTTTGCGTTCCAGAAAAACAACAACAACCCTACTTGAAACTACCCCCCACGGTGGGAGGAGGGAGATAATGCCCCCGCATACCACACACCCGGTTTGTGTGGTTATGTGGGACTTGAACCGACTAAACCCCTCTCTGTAATAGCCTTTAGTATTGCTACTGTGAAGGCGACATCTGAAGCGGTTTGCACCTGGGGAGGCACTCTCACGGGGAGTCGTAATAGTCGACAACGTTGAAAACCCTTTTTTTTTGTTTCTTTTTTTAACCTTTGAAAAATGCATTATGCATACCCAGAGGCCACGGGAAGGCTCACTGGGTTATGTCGGACTCGCACCGACTAAAAAACAAAGGAACACCTACTCGCGCGGTCGGACAGAGCGGACAAGGGACCACCTTTCGGATTACGCCATGTCCGCCCTCCGCGCAGCCCACCGTGAGGCAGGCTCACTCGCAACGGAGGGACCTGTGTTAAGGGCCACTCTTCTGTCCCGGAGCCGTACAAGTCGGGCGAAAACTTCCTCGTGTATTCGCCCGCAGCTCCCAGCCACCACACCTCGTGAGAGGGCGGCGGCCACCTCGCGCCGCGCCCACTGAGCCCTACGCCTCGGGCCAGCTGCGGCAGGGACGAAGAGAAACCCTGCCGGATGATGGGCAGCAGCGTCACCCTGCGTACTGGCTGGAACTGCGATCACCAACCCGCCTGCCCAGCATACTGATTATTGGCAAATACTCCCATGTCATCAATGTCATCTATTGAGGAGGCCAATGTTCAGCAGTGGACTAAATAAGGATGATAGGATTAATGATGCATACTTACATAATATCACGCCTGTTTCCCCGAAGGGGTAGGCAGAGGCAACCATACGCCCACACTTCGCCATTTATATTGTTGGACCCACGTAATAGGTGGCGAGCCTATTGTCGCTTTCCGGGCACTTTTATGTTCGCCAGAGCCTCGTCCGTTGATCGGCAGGTGCACTTGCAGGTAAGATTGGCTTGGGCTCCTCAGATCTTGGTAGGAGCCCTATACACCCTATATAGTAGGATAAATTATGGTAATAATCAAAGCTTAAATTCAGATATCTATTTCAGGACATCAGACTCCACCTGCTGCACAAATTGCAACAGGACCAGCGACACAAAGCCTCCAATAGAACCAGCCGAAAACTAGCCAAGCTTTGGAACTGCAAGAAACAGGAAATGGGGAAGAAGGTGGATCATATCAGACGGACTATGGATAGAGGTAGGCAGGATAGTGATATCTGGCCTCCTTCTGCGAAGTGGTGATGTCGCAGAAGGAGGCCGCGGAGCGGGAGAGGGAGCGGGATCCGCTCTCTCTCCGGCTACGCCGTTGGCGCAGCGGGCGGGCCAGGAGGGCCCGTCAGGCAGCGCCCGGGGGGTCTTAGGCGGCGGGGGCAGGGGGCCCCTTCCGTCTCGCCATAGACCCCCCCCGAAGTCGGCCAGTTACGCCATGGCCGCACATAGAGTTAGGGGGGGCGCTGCACATTGCGCCTCCCTGAGGAGGTCTCCCCGGTTCTGATCCGGGGGACGTTGGCCACGGGCGGGGTACCAGAAGCTACAAATCCAGGCACTGGTACCTCGCCCCTTTTCAACAGCGGTGGGCGTCGTCTGAAGTTTTTTAGTGGGTAGGACTGCGGTGGTCGCGTCTGCCGCAGTGAGCCCGACACCCCCTCCCGTTCTCCCCCTTTTGGCCGGGAGACAGTGCGTAAGCAGCAATGTAAACCCTACTAATATGGAGCTGCTAGAGCACAGTATTCATATATCGCGCTGTTGCAAACACATATCTTCTGCAATGTTCTGTATTCCTGGTATATTAAATGCCTTCACTGTTAGCTTAGCTACTTTCTACAATATATTCCTGTCTTATTATGCTAGAACTGATGACATCAGATTAAAGTGTTATCATTTCTCTAGCTTCAGCTCCCGTTCATACGGATCATAGTGTTGAAAAATCTAAAAACTATTCAACACGACACGTGTTTCGCCCTTACACAGGGCATCTTCAGGTAAGAAAGGAGCCTCAGAAAAACGCTGCAACGAGAGTCATCACCGTGAATAGTTTCTCGATTTTTCGGGAAATTATAGTAGCGCGGGAATTGTTACAAAGATATTTTTAATCCATCACTTACTTACAAATTGGATTTCTGCAAAGTAACGCCTGAATCATAAAAATATTAAAAACTCATATCAAAGTCCTTTTGCCCACGGAAGATCAGCGTCGCGACATCTCTGTGATGTTCGACAATTTGCTGAGTGAGCACCTTTTCAATACAAGTTGAGTACTTCTTACATTTGGGTTCTTATTGTTATTGATTTGTGTTTTTATTATTTTGTACTTATTTTCTGTTATTTTTTTTCTTGCAACTTGTATTGAATAAATATTTTCTTTCTTTCTTTCTTTCTTTCTTTTTGTCAGAACTTCGTAAGCTCGAAGCCCTTCATACTGGAGGTGGTAGACAAGGCCAGGTGCAAAGAATGCGGATGTCCCGTGGTGGAGGCCAGATGACTGGGGCAGCTGCTGACCCGACGTCTGACGTCCACGCGCCGCTGGCCAGGCACGGCTACCAGGCGCGCAGGAGGCACGTGGAGATGGAGTATGATCCTTCACTTTTGTGTAAGTTTTCGTTTTCATAAGCTTTTATTTTATTTGTCAAGTTTAAGATTATCATCTCAGCCACAAGAACATCTTCATCATCATCACAGCCCATTAACGTCCCACTACTGAGCACGAGCCTCCTCTCACATACCAAGGTGCGAGGGTTTTGGGTCATACTCCACCACGCTGACCCAGTGCGGATTGGCGGAGGCAGGTGTGTGGCGTCCTGCTGTTAGAATTTATCAAGCCGCCCATTAGGCCTCTAACATGGCTTAACGACTGCCACATTTAGTGATAACCGGGACCAACGGCTTAACGTGCTTTCCGAAGCACGGAAGCGCTCGATATCAAATGCCACACAAACGGTCACCCATCCAAGGACTGACCTCTGTAAACTCTGCTGTACTTCGGCGATCGTTTCCGACCACCGAGCACCGCAGAGCTACGAGCGAGAGAACATCTTACTAATATTATAAACGCGAAAGATTGTAAGTAAGAATGTATGTTTGTTACTCTTTCACGCAATAACAAATGGACCGATAGTGATGAAACTTGGTATGTGCATAGCTGCAGTCCAGGAATAACACTTTTCTTATGGTAGTCCCACAATAGGAACGAATGACACTGCTAGTGAAAAAAAAGGCTTTCCAGTTGTGTTTTGTGTCGATAAAACTTGAATATCTTAAGAGAAATATAAAACCTACATCCACCGGCTCTTCGTCGTCTCAACAAACATCGGTCCACTATCTTTCGGTCTATTGACGTTTGCTGATTTACGGCAGCCGTTCTTCGAGCAACGTGACTCGCCTCCTACTACCTCTGCGAGCAAACTTTCTATGTCGATCACTCCAGTTTTTCTTCTGATTATTTTTCATTTCTGATTGTATCACGCAGCCCAGGTACAATTCCTATTTAATGACAATAAAGAAGCCAAATAGTATTATCCATACTCTAGAATATTTAGAAATTAGGCATGAAGAAGCTTCAGCTCAGCGAAAACAGCTATACTTTCTGCCAATTCTTCTCATCTTTCAGATAATATTTATAGAAACTTTAAAGCCTCCGCTTTTATAATATGCATGTCTAGTAAAGGTCCTATTTGCTGAATTTCTGACCACTGCATTTGCCCATAATCAGCACGCTGGGCAGGCGGGTTGGTGATCGCAGTTCAAGCCAGTACACAGAATGATACTACTGCCCACCATCTGGTAGGTAAGAGGTATCTCTTGGTCGAATCTTACGACTCCCCATGAGATGGGGGTGCCACTATTCTAGGCCAATACCACACGGCACCTACGCAGATAGTTTTTCCAAAATGAAATACTATCTCGTCATCAAAACAATGTCAATAAAATTTATGTTTCAGCTCTGGAGGATCACAAGAAAATATCGGAGCCACCGGTATGGCTAGAGCAATGTGGTCAGAATCTAAAACGAACGTGTTCCGGACACCACCTGCCTCCGGACACGACGCAGCTTTGCGAAAGGGAGACGAAGTGGAGCGAGCAATTCTTGGAGAACCTTCACAATGACCTGAAGAGTAGGTTAAATAACTCTTTTGCATTTTTGAACTCCTAGTAGCGGTTTTTGATGTTACGGCCATCGCCTGGCTCCTGAAACAACTTTAGGGGTGATAAATGAAGCAAGCTTTGCTTGGAGGTGATCTGAATACTAAGTTTCTCCTAGTTGATGTTTGTTGGAGCTGCTGTCGGACCTGGTTCAGGACACGTTTCAGGAGTCAAAGTGAAGCAAGGATGAAGAGTAAGTTAAGTATTACTCTTTCACATTTCTGAGCTCCTAGTCAATGGCATGGCTACCTCCTGCCTCCGGACACGAAGCTGCTTTTCGAAGGGGAGACGAAATGGGGCTAAAAGTTTTTGAAGAACTTACACACAGAGTAACTTTTAAGTATAACTCTTTCACACTTTTGAGCTCCTAGACAATGAATTGGTTACCTCCTGCCTCCGGACAAGACGCAGCTTTGCGAAAGAGAGACGAAGTCAACCTTCGCAACGACCTCAAGAGTAAGTTAAGTCCTAGCTTCATTCATTTTATAAACTTCTAGTTATAGCTGACACCAGACTCGACGCAGCTCGACAAACGGATACAAAGCGAAGCAAGCAATTCTCAAAGAACCTTCACAATGATCTGAACAGTAAATTAAATCTAGCTTTTTCTCTTGTGAACACCTAGTCAACGTTTGTAGATCCATGGACAGATTCAGACGTTGCCGGTTTGCAAACATGAAATAATATTATTGAGCTCGCAGCTGGTTCACAATGATCTGGAGTAAGTTAAATTGCTCCATTGCACAGCTGAGCTCCTAGTAAACTTCTGCTAATGTCATTGAGATATCACGGTCTCTGAATACGATGGAACTCTTCGTAAGAGACAAAATGGAGCGAGCGATATCTCAAAATTGAATAAAGACTTCTTGGCGGGAAAGTGAAGCGTTCGTGTCTGCAGCTCCGTTCTATTTTCAAAAATGTGTGATATCTTAAACATTAATGTGTAATAACGGTGAATTATTAACCGTTAATTGTTTGTGAACGTACATGAGTGTTGGTAAATGAAACAAAACTGTGCAACATCAGTTTTCAAATTCTCTCAAGAAGTCCATGTGAGATCTTAGATCACCACTCTTTCTTTTTTACTATTTATTTAATTATAAATTATTAATATATCTCTTACGTGAAAAGAAATAAAATTGTGAATACATAAATTTAATTAATTCAAAAAAATGTTATGATCTCAGAGGCCCGACTCGGCGCCATGGGTACATCAGCGGGTCCTCTGAGGGTTCTGAAGCCTCGCGTCTTGTCCACAATCCCCCGACCTCCAACTCCTGTGCTGGACTCCGTAGATGATGACGAGGAGGGTCTCCATCAAGCTGCCCTCATGATTCAGAGGGTTATCAAAGGGCGGGCTGTGCAAAATTTGGTAAGAATCTAACGTCAATACTCGGTGTTTCCTCATCTTGCTGACGTGAAAGATTAGTTCAATATCATGTACATACGTGCATACATTTACGCCTGTATTCCCGAAGGGGTAGGCAGAGGCATATTATACGCCCACACTTCGCCAATTATATAGTTGGTCCCACCCCACGTTATAGGTGGCGAACCTATTGCCGCATATCAGTCACTGTTATGTTCGCCAGAGCCTCGTCCGTTGATCGGCAGATGCACCACTTGCAGGTGAGGTTGGCTTGGGCTCTTTTGATCTTCGTAGAATTCCTATACACCCGAGTTCATAAATAAAATAAATTATCTTACAATCACACCAATTATTAAAAGTTTCTATTAGGGATAATAATAATTATAATAAAAGCCTTTATTCGCTGACCATTACACAGTTTAAACTTATTAACTATACTTATAAAACATTTTTTTAAACTTATTTGCTATATAAACTTATATCTAAGTATTTATTAGCAACCACTTTGTTGGTCAGGTTGTCTGTCGACATAGGCCTTTTTTTTATTATCGTCTGTAAACAAAATGCTGCTTACGCACTGTCTCCCGGCCAAAAGGGGGAGACCGGGAGGGGGTGTGGGGCTCACTGCGGCCGACTCGACCACCGCAGTCCTACCCACTAAAAAACTACAGACGACACCCACCGCTGTTGAAAAGGGGCGAGGCACCAGTGCCCGGGTTTGTAGCTTCTGGTACCCGGCCGGTGTCGACATAGGCCTCCCCCAACTGTTTCCACTTTTCTCTATCCCTGGCAGTTCTTCTCCATCCTTTTGGTAGATCATCCTCCCATTGTTTAATTTGTCCTCCTCATTGTCTTTTCCCATTTCTAGGGTACCATTCATTTTGCACTTTAAATTCTTCGCCTTGTTGTTCAAGTTGAACTGCTGTAGTGGAGTTTTCATAGATTTCTTTAAGGATTCGTATATATTTGCTTTCTACACCTTGGTTAACTAGCGTTTTCCAAATATAAGGATACTAAAGAACGGATAAAATACTTAGAAACTTTTGTATGTAAATACATACTTAATATACATAGGAAACACCCAGACCAGAACAAATATACATGTTCATGCACTCACGAATCGAACTCACGTCCCCCGGAGCGGATTGAAGTTATGCTGACCTCCACGCTATATCGATCGTCATTGTAAATTGTAATTTTCTCAGTTTAAAAAAAAAAAAAAAAAGTAAAAAATTATTTATTTTATAAACTATTATACATAGTACTTGAAAACGTCATGATTACAAATGAAAAAAAAAAAACAATCGAAATAATATTACACTAAATCACGAAGCTTAGATTCACTTACATGCAACAAAACAATTTAAAAACAAAAAATAATTAAGTGTAAGTGAATCTAAGTGCCAGTTCCGAGCCACCGCTCTGTAAGAAGAACTGGCAAGAAACTCACAGGCTTTGCTCTTTTAAATATGTCCATTAGTTTGGTACTAGAAATACAATCTTCATTTGTCTGTGAAACTATACAATGCAATAAGTTAAGGTTATGTACCTTAACAATATTTGTTAATAGCGAATGTTAGCAATGTTTGTTTGAAGCGCTCGTAGCTCTGCGGTGTTCGGTGGTTGGAAACGATCACCAAAGTACAGCAGAGTTTACAGAGGTCAGTCCTTGGATGGGTGACCGTTTGTGTGGCATTTGATATCGAGCGCTTCCGTGCTTCGGAAGGCACGTTAAGCCGTTGGTCCCGGTTATCACTAAATGTGGTAGTCGTTAAGCCATGTTAGAGGCCTCATGGGCGGCTTGACACCTGCCTCCGCCAATCCGCACTGGGTCAGCGAGGTGGAGTATGACCCAATACCCTCACACCTTGATTTGTGTGAGGAGGCTCGTGCTCAGTAGTGGGACGTTAATGGGCTGTGATGATGATGATGATGAAACTACATAGTCTCTTGTAAAGTCTGCACTAGTTTACTGGTATAAACTGGTTTGATGGTTGGTTTTACTGGTTTGATTTGATGCTAGGAACTGTACTTGACAAGACTGTGACGGACTATACTCGATAATGACTGTAACGGGACTATACGTGGCAATAATTTGGGATCATACATACATACACAAATAATGTCACGCCTCTTTCCCGTAGGGGTAGGCAGAGATCACATCTTTCCACTTGCTACGATCTTGGCACACACTTTTAGCTTCATTCACACTCATTGGCTACAAGTTCTGACTTCGCACATTTTACTTACAACTAAAAAAGCAGCTGAACTATGTTAACGTTGGAACGGGCAGAACATGTTAAAAATTTTAATTACTTTTCTATCTTAACACAACTTCATAAGGTTCAATTTACGGCGGGAATATGTTTACCACTCTTGCTTGAATGGAGCTACCTTCTAAGCAAACATGTGCTTGTGTTAGGTAACACCGCTCTTCCATTTCATGATTAAATAAATCTTTAACTTAAAAACTTAGTAAAAAATATAAAAAAACGTTTCAGATGTACGAAGGTCGCACCAGGGCATCAGAACTGACTGAGGAGTTGAAGACAACCCATGGACTTCAGAGAGAGGATAAGATACGCATTGCCAGAGAGGAGACCAAGGCTAGAGATTATAATGCCTTCAGGAGTGAGACGGAAAAAAAGGTGACTTTTGTGGTTTTTTTTCTTTTCTTAGATATGGACTCATTCGATTAGAGTATTTGCAAGATTAAAGTTTTTGATAAATCAAGTTATTTGCGTATGCCTTAATTTAATATTCTGTACCGTAAACTCGTTCAAGTTAAAGGAATGAAAAGTAGACCAACGAAAGTGATTTATTATGGACAAGTAAATGGAAGTTTTGGGAGGGGAAGACGACGTAAGACCTTCCATGACCATATCCAGAAGATTTTGGAGAAAGGGCAGGTCAAAAGTACCCTAAACCGACGGGCGTGTATGAGAAGGTTAATGAGTGTGAATGAAGCTAAAAGTGTGTGCCAAGATCGTAGCAAGTGGAAGGATGTGATCTCTGCCTACCCCTTCGGGTAAGAGGCGTGACATTATATATATTTGTCCAAAACTCTGAAAGTAAGTTTCCGCAGTAAATAAATCTTCTTTTTTATGTGGCTTATCAGAATGATCACATTCTGCTTGATGATAATCAGATAGTATAAAGAATACTTAGGACTGTTGGGAGCGGATGGTACTCCCCTCCAAAGGGAAGATCTTCCACCGGCCGGTTGGATGTGTCCGGGGGCCGCGGCCCAACCGATTTTTTTTTTGATACATGGAGAATTGCAATCCACGCATGCACGGCGCATCGTCGTCGTTAGACACCGACGATGAGCCGAACATGCACTTCCGGAGCAAAGTACGCGCATCTTTGAAGAAGATGCGTATACTTCACTCTAGCTAACTTGGTTCACCGCCGTGGCGGTGGCCCAAGCCAGCCGGCTTACTTCCAGATACCTCTCGCCGGCGAGTAGGTTATGCCGGGTTAACCCATAAGGGGCCGACCGGCTAAACTCCATGTGTGAGTGAATGCTGCATGCCTCTGATGCGCAACCGAAATGGATTGGAGAAGGCGAGACTGAGGGCCTCAAACCTAGATTAAATACTATAAGTATTTCAAATGAAGAGGGCCAAACCGTTGGTGGTTGGGTGTTGAATATATAGTCTTGAAAAATTCTGTTTGCGCGATTCAGGATTTCATCCATATTTTACGTTCCGTTCATCGCTTGTACGGTGTCGCTACAGGACTATATCTTTCTACGCTCCGCTACTAGGAGAGTTGATTGTGAATACCATACATACATACACTCACGCCTGCTTCCCCGAAGGGGTAGGCAGAGGTACGTCCACACTTGATCAGCAGGTGCCCCACTTGCAGGTGAGGTCGGCTTGGGCTCCTTAGGTCTTGTTAGGATCCCTATGCACCTTGTAAATACCAGGAGAGAATTAAGATGATGACAATGAGCTTCGTTTTCAGGAAGATGCAATATCAGCGCTGGTGGACGAGCTGTGCGGGGGGGCCGTGTCTGCAGCCCTGGACTTCCTGGAGAAGGAGCTCAGGAGGCTCAAGGAGGAGAGGAGGCAACACGCTTTCATACTTATTGCTTGTAAGTGTTGTGTATAGCTGGCTACGACCTGACATGACGACCGTTATAGCGCAAAGGTCAGTATACCTGCAACCCGCTCCTGAGATCGTGGGTTCGATATCCACTCAGGACATATTATATTTCATCATATCAGCTTTATATAGTCCACTGCTGAACATTAGCCTCCCCATTAAATTAAATTCTATTGGGGGTATCTGCCCATAATCAAGCTGGGCAGGTGGGTTGGTGATCGCAGTTCCAGCCAGTACGCATGATGACGCTGCTGCCCATCATACGGTATGATTTCTCGTCATAGACTCTTACGACTCCCCGTGAGATGAGAGCGAATTAATATGTATTCATTTAAGCACACAAACACTCACACAGTCCCGCAATCTTTTGTTTTTGTGCTGTATAATCTTTAAACTGCCTTTTTCTAAGAAATTTATCAAAAAGAAAATCTGTAATTAGTGATGTTCCGAATATCCGTATTCGTATCCGCGGATATCCTAGGCAAAAGAAAAATCCGTATCCGTATCCGTGTCCGTTACTTTTCACGCGGATCTTTTTCAGGTGATTAAGTAGAATTATTAAATAAAAAACTCTAATTAAATGATAATTCTAATTAAGTAAATTAATACTGCGTGTCATATAAAGTTTAAACATTAGCTTACATGAGTGAGTAAGAACAGAAAAAATTAAAAAAGTTTAAAAAATTGATTAGTCATAATTGAAATTAATGGTAAGTTGCATTTCAAAAAAGCAACTTCGCAGCTGAATAAGAAAATAAAGATCCGTATCCGTATCCGTATTCGCGGATCTTTACACTAAATGACCGTAAATATCCGTGTTAATTGTTCCATAAAATAGTACGTGAAAAGGCGATGCGAGAAGCGGCTGAGGCTGGCAGACGACAGAAGGAAGAACATCGCAGGCGGGAACACGATGAGATGTTCAAGCAAGTAAGTTGATCATAAGCATAAATTGTCTAATGCTTAATTCGAAAAGGTCCATAAAGGATTATGGTTACTATAGAGAGTGTGAATAAAACACCAGTTCCTTGGGCTGAGATACTTTGTCAATCCGGGATCTTCTGCCAGACGGCAGGTGTTCGGGCTTCGAGCCATGGGCTCATTCCCCGGGTTTCTTCACTCAGGGCATCAACCCTGAGGCGCTGGTCGCCGCGTAAGCGGCCGTCGATCTCGACGAAAGGGGTACTCTCACCGGGGAGACTTACGGCACCGCCCTCAGCGCGACAGGCACACCGGGTGAGACCCCGCAGGGAGGCCCAGCAAGCCGTCAGCGAGCAGGCGGTGACTTAGGCAAGTTAAGGATGAGAGTTATTGTGCGAGGTGGGCTAGGGGCAGGGGGACCGGGTGGGTGGGAGGGGATGACGGTGAGAGTACCTCACGCGGCAGCGCCTCCTCTTCTTCCTGTTTTGGTGAGGCCGGGGAACGGCCGGCGGCGCGGTGGCGCCGTCTGGCTGAGGTGGTTGTGGGTCGCGCGATGGCGACGGTCGGGCTGGCTGCGGCAGGGCTCCGGCGGCGCGGCCGTGCTCTATCGGTGATGCGCTGCCAGGAGATGTCCCAAGCCTTGTAGTAAGGCCTGGACGGGGTCCATCCTGGCGGCAATCTCCCTGAGCACGGCGTAGATTGCGTCTATCGCCATCTGCAATGGAGCATAGTTTAGGTTGGCGGAGGGGGGAGCGGTGTGCTGGCGCCAGTTCGGTGGGTAGGCCTCCATCCCTGGCTGGCGCGTTGGAAGTCGCGCTGTGACGCGGCGACTGGCTGGGTGAGATGGAGGCCGAAGAGGGACCGCCGGCGGGCCTGGCGGCAGAGAGCGCTTCCCGGGCGCTCTATGGGCCGGGGCGCTCTCCTCTGCTTCAGCCGCTTCGGTCGCTATCTGGGGAGCATGGAGGTCGGGTTGCGGGTGGGACATGTGGGAAGGGGTTGGGGGGGGAGGGGAAGTTATTAGTGGGGCGGGGGCGGGGCGCGTCTGAGTTGGTGTCGACGCTGCCTCAGGCGCCCTCGCCTTCCTTCGTCCATGGCGCCGTCGTCGGCGCCTCTCGGGTAGAGGGGAACCCCTCTGCGTGGGCGGGTTTGACGGCGGCGCAAGAGAGGCGCCACCGGGCCGCAGTGCAATGGCGGCGGCGGCGCGCTGCTGCGCTTCGGTAGGTGGTGCTGGTGCTGCGGCGCGCTGTGCGGCGCTCGCTCCCGCGGCGCTCGCTTCGGCGCGCGCCGCTGTAACGCGGGCGTGAATGACCGCGGGCATTTGTGGCGGAATAGTGACCCCGCGGCGCCGCGCCTCGCGTTTTGACTATGCCCTAGTATAATAGACCTTAAGTTGTGTTAATTAGAACTAAAATCGTTTTAATGTTGCCTTCCAAAGCACGGAAGCGGAACTCTGCTTTACTTAGTTGATCGTTTCTGACCACCTAACAACGCGAAGCTGTAAGTGCTTTATAACTCTGTACCAGGATCGTAGCAAGTGGAAGGAGGTGATCTCGGCGTGCTCCCAGGCGTGACAATATTAATTTACAATATATAATAATCTATAGGTGCTGGGTGTCACCCAAGAGACAGTAGACGCATATCTCCAAGAAGTCATCGAGCAGGGAGTCGAGCTGTCCGCTGAGAATGAAGCAGTAAGAAAAGCGAGGGCAGACGCCGATGCTGTGGACTTCGCTTTAAAGGAAAACGAATCAATGTGAGTCGTTTAAATTCATCTTCTTAATCTTTCTGCTTCCTTAGTCATTATCATAATTTTAGCCACAAGTACAATGGCCTTAAAGAAAATCGTTTCCATGTAAGTGAGAGAGTGCTATTGAAGTTGAAATACATCTCCTTAATATTTCTGCTTTCTTAGTCATTATTATCGTCTCAGCTTAGACAAGAAGGCCGAATACTTCCTTAGTCATCATTATCATAATTTTAGCCACAAGGACAATGGCCTTATAAAAATCCGATTCCATATGAGTGAGAGAGTGCTATTGAAGTTGAAATACATCTCCTTAATATTTCTGCTTTCCTAGTCATTATTATCATCTCAGCTTAGACAAGAAGGCCGAAATCGTGGACTTTTCTTCTTCTTCTTGGCTTGACTTTAAGGAAAACTATGATTCTATGTAAGTATAGTTTAGTATTGAGGTTGAACTTCATCTCTATTATATTTCTGGTTTCCTGGTCATCTTTATCCTAGTTGCAAGAAGTCCACCGATAAGGTCTTCTCAACTTCTTCATTCATAGGTCTTGAGTCGCCTGCCTGCACCTGCTTCTACCCACCACACTGGATTTAAAATTTAATTTAGGGCCCAGTGGTTCTCAATGGTTATAACCAGATTTCATTGAATTTCAGTTATGGAACGCAGTGACTATACTGACGAGCGACTGCCATAGAATCTATGTTAATCATAAATATGTCTATAGCCGCTCGCCGCCACTGAATAATTGACGAATTGTGGGCGTATAATATGCTTTCTTTTAGTCGTGATTATATGTCTTTTTTTGGTTTTTTGTTTCTAAATTGGTCAGGTCAACGGCAGAACAGAACGAGCTAGTGGCAGAGTTAGTCCAGCAGTTCCTCTTGCCTGAAGTCCACAAAGCGGCGTCCAGACATCACATTGCCGCCGTTCAGAACGCCAGACTCGAAGCGGCTAGGAGGGCCATATTTGGGCTGTTGGATGACGCTGAGATCAAGGCAGGTATGAAGTATTAACGGAGAGTAAGGCCTGTCTGTTGAACAAAATGGCGGAATGCTGCGCCACCTACATTTTATTAAAAAAAAAGAAGTGACTGAAATTGACTAAGAGAAAGACGTTGCTATAGTAACACACCACCCCCCCCTGCCGCAATTAGATTGAGACCCGATTATCTTACAAGGTTATTTTTCAACTTTTGCGCCGCAGATTATATAAGCGGATAATATTATGAAATTACGCATTTTAAACATGTTATTTACATTTTAAACATGTAAATTTAATTAAGCTTGGTTAGTTTTTTCATATCGGAGTACCCCTACATAAGGCAGGCTGAGCATAAGCCCCCCCGACTGGTCTCCACCTTGTCGTGGCGAGGGGGCTGAGTACCTCTCGGTAGGGCGCAGAGGGCGCTAGGGAAGAGAGGGCGCTACCGGGGGGAAACTAAGAGGGACCTGTTCAAGGCGCAGCGGGCGAAATAAAAGTACCAGGAAAGCAGAACGATACAGAAGTAATTAATTCCCACAGCTCACTGCACCCGCTGTGGCTACTTCCTGGATGACAACTGCCGCTGTAGAAGGTGCTCGGTGGAAATGGAGCCCACGGAGACACTATTCAGGGAGGATCAGCGATGGAAAGCCACTACGCGTAAGTAACATATCATCATGTTATCTTCTATGGAACTCCACATTGAGCGAACCTGACTCGCCTGCATCCATCGGCTTCCCGCACCTTGACCAGATCATCGGTCCATCGCGTGGGAGGCCGTCCTCTAGTACGTTTGCCGGTTCCCATTGTTTTTTTTCACAGTTAAAAATAAACATAATTTTCATAAAATTTTGTACTTATAGCGCACCAAGAGTCTATGAATGTACCAATAGTAATTGTATTACTATAAACCAAAATCAAAGACGCATATTATACGCCTACACTTCGCCAGTAGTGTTGATGGTCCCACGTAATAGGTGGCGAGCCTATTGATGTTTATCGGGCACTGTTATGTTCGCCAGAGCCTCGTCCGTCGATCGGCAGGTGAGGTTGGCTTGGGCTCCTTAGGTCTTTTCAGGATCCTGATACATGCATATTCTGTTTTGTGTTTATTGAAGTGTATTTTATTTAAATTGTATGTAAATGAAGCTCTTTTAATCTCCATTTGATATGAATTTCCCGTGCGTTGGACTGCATACGCTATCTGTGACAGCAAGTCTGCACTAATCTATGATTTGATGTTTATGGATTGTGGTGTGACAAAACAAGTCAACACGTTTTATTGATTACTATAAAATAATAGAAAATTATTGAAGCAATAGCTTTTAATGTTGTTACTCTTTTCAGAGCAATAACTTATGCAGTTGTTTTAATAAATAAATTAGCTAATTGTATTGTATATTCAATGAATTTCCTTCTACCTTGAATACTGTCTGCACAGATTTGATTTGTTTTTTTTTTTTGCGCTAGGTCGTCCCAGTCCTCCAATGAAGTCGATCAGCGAACGGTACCCACCGCATTACGACTTCAGACTTATGCTGAACACGCTGGTCGATGAAGGTACAGAGGATTTTTTTTAATTATTTATTCTTTTTCTGTATAGCCAGACTTTTTTTTTGTTTTAAATAATGGCTTCGTGCGTTTAGCACATTTAGCCAGTGTCAAGTAAGAGATATATTAATAACATATAAATTGAAAATGAGTGGTGATAAAGATGATAAATGGTAAATAAGATAACCTTATACTGAGATCTCATATGGACTTCTTGAGAGAATTTGAAAAGTGATGTTGCACTGTTTTGTTCCATTTACTATGTATGTTCACAAATACCTAACGGTTAATAATCCACTGTTATTACACAATAATGTTCGAAATATAACAAATTTTAGAAATTAAATCAAAACTGCAGACATGACGCTTCACTTTCCCGCCAAGCAGTTCCCGGTTGGCAGAAAGCGAACCTACTTTTAAAGGGTTGCGTAAAAAATACTTACTTGGGGAGTTATCATCTGATTGAGTCTTCATATCAAAATTACTATTATTTTTGTGTAAGTTTATATGTTTTCTTATTCGTATTGTCTCATACTTTTCTGCTAACCCAAAGATTCATCATTCATCATCATTTCAGCCCATCAACGTCCCACTACTGAGCACGAGCCTCCTCTCACAAATCAAGGTGTGAGGGTATTGGGTCATACTCCACCACGCTGACCCAGTGCGGATTGGCGGAGGCAGGTGTATGGCGTCCTGACATGGCTTAACGACTACCACATTTAGTGATAACCGGGACCAACGGCTTAACGTGCCTTCCGAAGCACGGAAGCGCTCGATATCAAATGCCACACAAACGGTCACCCATCCAAGGACTGACCTCTGTAAACTCTGCTGTACTTCGGTGATCGTTTCCGACCACCGAGTTCCGCAGAGCTACGAGCGCTTCCCCCCCCCCCCCCCAAAGGTTAACTGGTAGAAAATGCCTTGCAGCAAGTTCGCCTTTGTACATTTTTTTTTTAAATTTGTGCGATTAGGTTTAAATAAATAAAAAACTATGGTTCTGAAATGTGGTGCCTGACTATGAAGGCCTTATAAGGGAAGCTCATTGTCGCTCAGCGTGCATTGGAGAAAGCTATATGGAGTTTCCCTACGTAACAGAATCAGAAATGAGGAAATAAAAAAATAAATAATAAATAAAATAAATATTTCTGACACTTACACAAATTATTTAGTTCCAAGATAAGTATCATTAAGAACTTGTGTTATGGATACTAAATAACGGATAAACATACATAAATACTTTTTTTTTAAATGTAAATACATACTTAATATATTAGGTCGGGGAAAAAGTCTTTTCGCATAACGTAGGTAAAAACTTATTATAATAATTTTTTGACTGTACTATTTGTGTCTGGCTGGTTTTGGTAACATTAAAAAGGTTCCATTATAAAGAAAAGAAAAAAATAAAAAAAAGTTGTTTTCCGCTATTTTTCATTTGTTTTTCTCTCCGTTAAAATGAGTGAATCTAATGAAGAAATTCGATACATTTTTAAATTTTATTATAAAAAAGGCAAAAATGCAACTCAAGCAGTGAAAAAAATTTGTGATGTTTATGGACCTGATGCAGTGTCAGTAAGAGTAGCACAAATTTGGTTCAAACGTTTTCAGTCCGGAAATTTTGATGTTAAAGATGCACCTCGCTCTGGTCGCCCTGTTACGAATAAAATGGACGCCATTTTTGAAAGAGTGGAGCAAGATTGGCATATTAGTAGTTACGATGTAGCTGAAGAACTGGGAATTGACCACAAAACAGTTTTGACCCATTTGAGGAAAGCTGGTTATACAAAAAAGCTCGATATTTGGGTGCCACACGAGCTCACTCAAAGAAACTTAATGAACCGTGTACTCATTTGCGATTCATTATTGAGACGTAATGAAACCGAGCCGTTTTTGAAGAGATTGATAACTGGCGATGAAAAGTGGATCACGTACGACAAGAACGTGCGAAAAAGGTCGTGGTCGAAAGTTGGCCAGGCTTCACAGACTGTGGCCAAACCTGGCCTAACACGAAATAAGGTGATGCTGTGTGTATGGTGGGATTGGAAGGGCATTGTTTATTATGAGCTTTTACCGCCCGGCAAAACCATCGATTCTGATCTTTACTGCCAGCAACTGATGAGATTAAAGGAAGCAGTCGAGAGAAAACGGCCGGAATTGATCAACAGGAAGGGTGTGGTCTTACATCACGATAACGCTAGACCACACACATCTTTAGCCACTCAGCAAAAATTAAGAGAATTCGACTGGGAGGTCCTAGTGGATCCACCATATAGCCCTGACCTTGCGCCTTCAGATTTTCACCTGTTTCGGTCTCTGCAGAATTCTTTAGGTTCTGTAAGGTTGACCTCAAGAGAGGACTGCCAAAACTATTTGTCCCGTTTTTTTGATCAGAAGTCCCAAAGTTTCTACAGTAACGGGATAATGTCTCTGCCCACAAAATGGCAGAAAGTTATTCAACAAAACGGTACATATATATTGTAAATAAATGTAAATAAACTTTGAAAAAAATGTCTTGACTTTTCATACAAAAATACGAAAAGACTTTTTCCCCAACCTATTACATAGAAACCCAGACCAGAACAAATATTCATATTTATAGACACAAATCTTTGTCCTGTGTGGGAATCGAACCCACGACCTCAGGAATGGAATGCGGGTATACTCGCCACCACGCCATATCGGTCGTCAAATACATATAATAACTGGAGTAACTGACACAGCAAAGAGAATTTTCATGCTGAAGTCGCAGTGGGCAGGGCTCATAGCTCGAAGACTTAGAGTCAATTTACATCGCGG
Source organism: Musotima nitidalis (assembly GCA_949126915.1). NCBI lineage: Eukaryota > Metazoa > Arthropoda > Insecta > Lepidoptera > Crambidae > Musotima > Musotima nitidalis. The sequence continues at coordinate 7,815,208 of OX421442.1, read as the reverse complement.
CAGATGGCAGGCCGTCTTCTACTACGTTTGCCGGTTTGCGATCGCCATTGGAGAACCTTAAGGGTGCCTTTCCACCAGAGATATGCTACAGATGCTATAGATGCGTCTAAATATCCACCAATCATGTTCATTGGTCCACATAGCATAGCAGTGGTGGAAACGAGTTCAACTAAACTATAACTTTTGTATGCCCTGGATGCGTTTGTCATGGTTGCGTGCTATGGATGGTCGCGAGTCTTGTATCAATAAATCAAAAAAAAAATCAAAATTAATTTTTTTTATTCAAGTTTGGCTCAATAGAGCTCTTAAGTATGTCATACTTATAAACTAACGCCCATTCACTGCGGACGGGAGCTTGATCTCAAAAAAACGGGCAAGAAAATCGTCAAGGTTGGTTTTTTCTCCCGCCAGTTACAAATAAAATACATAATATTATAACAATTGTGTTCTGCAGTGACAAGATTTAAAACAAAAGAAGACAAAAACAAGCGAAGACAATGTCAGTAGGCTTGCATTTGTCACCGAAAGCAGGCATGTCTCCGTGGAAACAAAGTTACTTTATACTAGCGGTCCCACGCGGCTCCGCCCGAGTTTATGTCGGTTACCGCTGCAAAATGCCTACCCAGAAAAGACACGGTCAGCAAAATGATTCCCAGGTCAATTCACAGACACCGACACTAACATCGACGACGCAGTCATTATCCGCAGGCTGCATAGATTGTCTTTATGTGGATGTTAAAGTTGTTAATGATGAAAATATTTAAATGTAATTAATACTAAGTTTTCACTCCTACCGGCAATCACGAAGTGCAACCCGTTGTTTTGGGATAGATAACTAAAGCGATTATTGTAGAGCTTCTCTATAAACAATATTTGACGTTAAATTATTTTTAGATAACAAAATAAACTGATGGCCGGGAGCCTCGACCCGTGATAGGGCGCCGTGCAGCAGAAATCGTAATAATTTAATTTCGCCATAACTTCAAAACCAAACGTCCAATTTTGATCATTCCAAGACCAAATATTATCTACATAAACTGCACTTAGTGATGATTATTTGATAAGGATTAATATCATAAGTAAAATAAATGCGTTTAAATGTAGTCCAAAAAAATCATGATTTTTAAATAAAAACATGGTTATTGTGCCTCACTTGACATAGATAGCTATAGTGTGTCGCGGACCTTTTAGTAGATATTTATAAGATCTACAATTAATTGGTACATTTTGTGGTTCTATCTTTTATAGTTTAGGCAGCGTACGCAAAATGAGTAACTGTTCTGGTTGACTTTTTACACTTTGTGTCCGAAAAACCCTAATATTTTACGGAACCCAATTTTTTACCAAATTATAATTTAGCCTATGGTACTCAGAAATAACGTAGCTTTCTAAAAAAAAAAGAATTATTAAAATCGGTCCAGTACTTTTTGAGTTTATTCGTTACATACAAAAATACAAATCTTTCCTCTTTATAATATTACTAGCTGACCCGGCGAACTTTGTTCCGCCTTAATGGCAATAAATAAGCCGATAGTGTTTTTTTTATTGGAAAAAATCCATAAAATGTAAATATCTACATTCATCATTATTTCTGTATTTTAGTATATAGGTTGCTCTTCACTTAAGTACCTTGATAAACGACATTTTTTGTTTTATTATTATTTATTGAGAAGCACGAAGTCGAGCCATACTATTAAGGCGCTGTTTCGGCACGTGCAATTTCTTGTTCTTCTTCAGTCCTTTCATTTGCAGTATTTCGTATTCTTCTTGCATTTGTCGGGAAAGATTTTGATAGTCTTGCTCGCGGCAATATTAATTAAATTTAGTCAAGTAAGTGATATATTAATAATATATAATTCATATTAAATGAGAATGAGTGGTGATAAAGATGATAAATGATAAATGAGATACCCTCCCCCAAAGTCCCTTAAGTCCTCAGTAAAGATGTAGGACTATACTAAGATCTCACATGGACTCCTTGAGAGAATTTGAAAAGTGATGTTGCACTGCTTTGTTTGATTTACTAACACTCATGTATATTCACAAACACTTAACGGTTAATAATCCACCGTTATTACACATTAATGTTTGAAAAATCACAAATTTTAAAAAATAAAACAAAACTGCAGATATAACGCTTCACTTTCCCGCCAAGAAGTCAATTATTTCTTCTTCTTCTTCTTCTTTTAAATAATAGCTTCGTGCGGTTTGCACATTTAGCCAGTGTCAAGTTAGAGATATGTTAATAATATATAATTCATAGTAAATGAGAATGAGTGGTGATAAAGATGATAAATGGTAAATGAGGTACCCTCCCCTAAGCCCCTTGAGTCCTCAGTAAAGATGTGGGACTATACTGAGATCTCACATGGACTCCTTGAGAGAAAATATGAAAAGTGATGTTGCACTGTTTTGTTTCATTTACCAACACTCATGTATGTTCACAAACACTTAACGGTTAATAATCCACCGTTATTACACATTAATGTTCAAAATATCACAAATTTTAGAAAATAAAACAAAACTGCAGACATGACACTTCATTTTCCCGCCAAGAAGTCCGTCAATGATTTATTTAATAGAAACTTTCTTTCTTTTAAATAATGGCGTCGTGCGTCCTGCACATTTAGCCAGTGTCAAGTAAGTGATATATCAATAGTAAATGAGATAATTCGTAGTATATGAGAGTGTTTGATGATAAAGATGATAAATGGTAAATGATATACCCTCCCCAAAGTCCCTTAAGTCCTCAGTAAAGATGTGGGACTATACTGAGATCTCACATGGACTCCTTGAGAGAATTTGAAAAGTGATGTTGCACTGCTTTGTTTGATTTACTAACACTCATGTATATTCATAAACACTTAACGGTTAATAATCCACCGTTATCACACATTAATCTTCGAAATATCACAAATTTTAGAAAGTAAAACAAAACTGCAGACATGACGCTTCACTTTCCCGCCAAGAAGTCAGAAATAGTTTGAATATTGATTTCTTACAAATATCAAATTGTCATCCATACGTCATTACATAGCTGTCATTATACGTCAATTACATAGCTGTCATTTGCGTTTTGTTATTCCAAGTCTGATTCTTTTTTGTTATATCACGTTTTATAGTGACTGACGTTTCATGTCAAGTCACACGGGAACGCTGTCGAACAGGATAAAAAGTATCCTATGTCCGTCTCCTGGCTCTAAGCTACCTCCCTACCAATTTTCGCCTAAATCTGTTCTTCCGTTCTTGAGTTATAAGTGCAGTAACTAACACGACTTTCTTTTATATATATAGATTATTAGTGTAGACTAGCTTTTGCCCACGACTTCGTTCGCGTGGAATAGTGACTTCCGGCAGATTTTTGGTTTTACCCACATAGTTTCCGATCTCGCGGTATTTTTGAAAAGTTTCCTCTCCCGCGGGATTTTCGGGATAAAAACTATCCTATGTCCTATCTCAAGTTCCAAACTATGTCGGTACCAAATTTTACGCAAATCAGTTCAGTAGTTTAGGCGTGAAGAAAAGACCGACAAAAAGACAGACAGACATACAGAGTTATTTAGGCATTTATAATATTATATATATATATTAGTTTGGATTTTGATCTCGCGCATCTTTCTCGCTCAGCTACATAGCTTAGTATTGGTGGAAACGGTCAGATAGTTTCGTAGCGTAGCTTTCACATCTTCATAGCACATCTCTGATAGAAAAGCATCCTAAGGCTTTATTTACATTGCCCCGAAATAGCATGAAAGCGACATACATAGGTATTTTGTGTCCTGATTAATCCTTACCTTCCAGTTCCCTTTGGTTGTCCCCAAAACCTTACGGAACACCTTCCGTTCCGCTATCAGAAGCTGCTTTCTTCCTTCAGCATTAATGTCCAACTATTCTTCTTTTCAAAGCCGTGTACAAGTCCCGAGATACTCGTCTGGAGCGCGACGCCATCACGAAAGCCATCGCGATGCAAGTCAAGAGCAGATTGGAAACCACTATTGATGCAAAATGCTTCGTTGAGGAATGTGAGTATTAAATTCTTCTTCTTCTTCATATTCACCTACTGCTGAGTAGAGGTCTTCTTCATATTGCTTCAGTTCTTCCCTTTTACAACAACTGGCCCGCAGGTTGGTAAGTCTTTTTTATTCGGCATTTATTTTTATACTACAAGGTGGTATAAAAAAGTAGTAGGTCTTAAGCACACTTCCCCGGACAGGTCCGAAAAAGGTAACACCCAGAGATTGGCGAGAGAGTGCCCATAGTACTGACTATCGGGGGGGAAACTAAGAGGGACCTGTGGATGGCGCAGCGGGCGGGCCAGGAGGGTCCGTCCAGCAGTGCCAGGAGGGTCTTAGGCAGCGGGAGCAGGGGCCCCTACTGTCTAACCATGGACCCTTCCGGCAAGTCGCACAGGGAGGTAGGAGGGGCGCGTCCACTGCGCCTCTCTGAGGTAGTCCTCCCGGTTTTGGGAGGACTTGGGGTAACAGGCGTGATATTATGTATGTATGTAATTATCGTGACGTCATCATGCCAGCCTTATAAGTCCACTGCTGAACATTGGCCTCCCCATTAGATTACATTCTATTGTAGTTATTTGCCAATAATCAGCACGCTGGACAGGCGGGTTGGTGATCGCAGTTCCAGCCAGTACGCAGGATGACGCTGCTGCCCATCATCCGGTAGGATTTCTCTTCATCGACGAGTGGAAGTGGCACTATTCTAGGCACATTAATAATTCGATAATTCAGACAAATAAATAGATAAATTATGAAGTGATGGAGAAAAGTTAAGAGACTTTCGTTAGGACTTTTTTTGACAGACATCTTCACTGAAGGTTCCGACTCATTGCTGAACATTTAGCTTTTTCTCACATACCAATTTGATATAGTATTAAATAAAAGAGTCATCTAAACCCATTTACTTTTTTTTTTTTTTCTTTTTTTTACGCCGGTAACAAAATGCATTTACGCACTGCCTTCCGGCCAAAGGGGGACCGAAAGGGGGTGTGGGACTCACCACCGGCAGACTGCTGAGCGGGCCCTCCTGGCCCGCCCACTGCGCCCTCCACAGGTCCCTCTTAGCTTCCCCCCCGGTAGTCAGTACTAAGGGCACCCAGAGTCGTCGGTCTCTGGGTGTTACCTTTTCCCTAGCGCCTCCTGCGCCCTACCGGGAGGTACTCAGCCCCCCCACCACGACAAGGTGGAGACCAGTCGGGGGGGATCTAAACCCATTTACTTCCCACAATTGAGCACAAGCCTCCAACATACCAAGTTGCAAGAGTATTGGGTCATATTGACCCAAGTGATGGATAAAAAATATCTTTGTAACAATTCCCGCGCTACTATAATTTCCCGAAAAATCGAGAAACTATTCAACACGACACGTGTTTCGCCCTTATACAGGGCATCTTCAGGTAAGATAGGAGGTTTATGACGTCCTTTATTTTATTTATTTTATTTTTTATTTATTCAAAATCCACAGCTCTTAAAGATAAATTATAGAGTTTACACTGAAACTTACAGCTAATGACGGATTTTATAAACACAGGTTTAAAATATATTACGGGATAATTATCAAAGGAGGTTTATAAGGTTCCTGCCGTTAGGTTTTATCAAGCCGCCTAATTAGGCCTCTAACAAGGCTTAACGACTATCACATTTAGTAATAACCAGAACTAACAACTTAACGTGCCTTCCGAAGCACGGAAGCGCTCGATATCAAATGCCACACCAATAGTCACCCAAAAAGAGTTTGCATAGAGAACAAACTCTTTTTTACTTCGGTGATATATTCCACCACCGAGCACCGCGGAGCTGCGAGCGTTTTTTGATGATGATTAAAAGAGTATAAACTGATAACCTTCGAGGAAAGTGCAAATCCGCGTAACTAGCATTGGATAATACACTCCATGTTCCTTCTTGTGCCTGCTACGTCCGGAGGCCGCGGTAACCCTTTCGGACAGTCCCGCAGCCCCGGCAGGCTTGACCCCTCCCTGGGGGCCCTCACTGTGCTGACATCTCTTTGAGGCGCGCGTGGAACACGAACGCGCCGTCGACGCGGCTGGTCGCCTATAGAAGGCGGGCGGCGAGTTAATTGGATAATACCGCGCATCTGAAAAATTTTGCAAATCTAAATTAATGCGCAATTATAATTCATATGTAACAAATAGTTTTAGTGTTTATTCGTTATAAAGTTTTTGTGCTCTGCCTACTGCTTTCCTGTTCGATCCTTTGCGTCGGGTTGTTTGCTTTTAGCGATAAGACCGCCTAGATTGGCTTTTTCATTGTGTTTCAATATTCATTGTAATCTGTAGTTTTTAAGTTATTTTGATCAATAAAGAGTATATTTATCTTTCTATCTATCTAATGCGCGTAATTGTCGCAAATTACTACAAAATTGTGTAGGTACTTTTAAAAAATCTTTTTACAACAAGAGTTAGAACATATAACTAACTATATCATTTGTAAAAATGAGCACAAAATTATTTGAAATAAGAAACGTGTTAAAGTAAAGTAAAGTAATGTAAAAAATTATTTATTTCATAAACTATTATACATAGTACTTGAAAACGTCATGATTACAAATGAAAAAAAAAACAATCGAAATAATATTACACTAAATCACGAAGCTTAGATTCACTTACATGCAACAAAACAATTTAAAAACAAAAAATAATTAAATGTAAGTGAATCTAAGTGCCAGTTCCGAGCCACCGCTCTGTAAGAAGAACTGGCAAGAAACTCACAGGCTATGCTCTTTTAAATTTGTCCATTAGTTTGGTACTAGAATTACAATCTTCATTTGTCTGTGAAGCTATACAATGCAATATAACATAATCTTAACAATATTTATGTTTTCAAGTCATTCATATTAGAATAGCCTGTATGAAACGGCAGTTTTGTTTGATTGCAGTGTTCGACCGCTCTACCGGCGCTTGGGATAAGCCTAAACGCTCAGATTACCGTCATTATATGAAGCGGATTATCGACGATGCGCTTGAACGCTCGGAGCCTTTCGAAGGACATCCTTGTGAGTATTGGTTTATATATTTGACGACTTATATGGCAAGGTCAGTGTACTTACAATCCGCTCATAAGGGCGTAGGTTCGATTCCCACAGAAGAAAAATATTTGTGTTTAAGAAAATGATTTTTTTATTCTGTTGTTGTTTTCCTATAGAATATATTTCCTAGAGGCCTGACGACCGACATGGCTCGGTGAGAATACCCGCTCTCCGCTCGTGTGCTCAATGTCGTGGGTTCAATTCCCACACAGGACAAATCTTTGAGTGCATGAACATGAATATTTGTAATGTTTGGGTGTTTTCTGATGTTTATTAATTATGTATTTACAAAAAAAATGTTTATCCTTTATTTAGTATCCATAACACAAGTTCTTAATGATACTTATCTTGCAATGAAATAATTGTTGTAACTGTCAGAAAATATTTATTATTATCCTATGAGTTAAGTATGTACCTATATACAAAAAAGGTACGGTATATATATGTTTGTCTGTTATTTAGTATCCATAACACAAGGTCCTAATGATACTACTCCATGTAATAACTGAAATTCAGTCAAATCTAGTAAGGCCAGTAAGCAGACCCTGGGTCTTAAGCAAATATATCTCTTATCTATATCATTATTTTTTATTCTTTGTTTCCTGTCCATCCTAAGGTTGCCTGGAAGAAATTGCTGTTAGCAATAAGGCCGCCCATTGTACCATATACTTGTTTATGTGATTTTATTACTTTTTTTTATATTTAGTGTGCAATAAAGTGTTCATTCATTCATTCATTCATTCATTCATTCATTCATTCATTCATTCATTTATTCATTCATTCATTCATTCATTCATTCATTCATTCATTCATTCATTCATTCATTCATTCAAAGGACAGCCAGGATAATGCTAGGATGATAATTATATTATGTAACCCAGGTCCCAAGATCTTGCCCTCGGAGGTCAGACGCCGTGCCGAGGAACTCCGCGCGCTGGCGGACCCTACTTGCTATTGTGACTCTGATGCAGAGCAAACAGCTGACAAAGCTATAGGACCAGGTTTGTTCAGATCAACTATTTTTTTAATACACACACACATTCTCGCATGTGTACTCGAAGGGGCAGGCAGAGGCATATTATACGCCCAAATTTTCCAAATAGATTGCAGGTTTAATGTATTTATTTATTTATTTAACAATTTATGTACACACAAAACATATAAAGGAAAAAAAAAAAATATATAACAATGTACAATGGAGCTGCTTATTCCAAAAGGAATCTCTTCCAGCAGTCCGCAATAAGGAAAAAACATTTAATAGTAGACGACATGTGTAAAAAACAATTGAAATAAAAGGAAACAAAATAAACAATATGTATAATAATTAAATTAACCTTCCACGTATATCGTACTTAATGTAATAGATGGCGAGCCAATTGCCTCTTACCAGAAGCTTTTATGTTCGCTAGAGCCTCGTCCGTTGACCGGCAGGTGCACCACTGGGAGCCCCCCCCGACTGGTCTTCACCTTGCTATCGTTGGAGGAGTAACTCCCGGTAGGGCGCAGAGGGCGCTAGGGAATAGGTAACACCCAAAGATGGGCGACTCTGGGGGCCCTTAGTACTGACTACCGGGGGGAAACTAAGAGAGACTTGTGGAGGGCGCAGCGGGCGTGCCAGGAGGGCCCATCCACCAGCGCCTGTTGCCAGGCCCAAGCCTGTATGCAAAAGGAGTAGTGGGTCTAGTGGTTGAGGTCGGCTTGGGCTCCTAAGGTCTTGGCAGGATGTCTATACATCTAGGAATTTTCAGGGATCCATCCAGCCCTCCTTGCGAAGAGGGCAGGAATTATAATGTCGGGGGGTGAGAATATAATCGTTGAATTTGTTTATAGAACAATCAGAGGGCTCTGGAAAGATGCCTTTACCATCAGAGCTGAGGATTCTAGAAGACCTGAGGCGTTGCAAATGTGACTCCAGCCCGCCTTCTAGTCCAGGTAAGTTGGTAACATAAGTGAATGAATGAATAAACATAATATAGGATAATTATAGCAACGGAAAATAACATTTCAATGGCAACTCATACCCAAAGATATAATATATGACATAGATAAAGCAAATGCATGTGGTTCGCGTGTCCGAACCTCGACCAATCGTCGGGGATAACCGCCGCTACTTTTTTTTCTTTTCAATAATGGCTTCGTGCGTCTAGCATATCTACCCAGTCTCAAATAAGTGATATATTAATAATATATAATTCATAGTAAATGAGAATGAGTGATAATAAAGATAATAAATGGTAAATGAGATACCCTCCCCTAAGCCCCTTGAGTCCTCAGTAAAGATGTGGGACTATACTGAAATCTCACATGGACTCCTTGAGAGAATATGAAAAGTGATGTTGCACTGTTTTGTTTGATTTACTAACACTCATGTATATTCACAAACACTTAACGGTTAATAATCCACCGTTTTACACATTAATGTTAAAAATATCACAAATTTTAGAAAATAAAACAAAACTGCAGACATGACGCTTCACTTTCCCGCCAAGAAGTCCCCGCCGCTACTTACAGTTCGCGCGCGTCTGTTGTTTTTTTTTAAAGACTGTAAGATCAACGATTTCACGTTTGAAATATTTATCATCAGCGGCATCAGTGTTGATGCATCAGTGGAGATTTTTCGTCACTAAATATCGGCAGTGACGTCACGATAGGTGTTAAAAAGTCTGCACGCTTGATTTCAATATAACGTCGGGGATAGTGCAAATCCGCGTAACTAACATTGGACATTTCCGCGTAACTAAAAAAAAATATCTAATTCAAGTTAATGCGCGTGATTGTCGCAGTCTAAATTATGTCACAATCTCAGCCCATTAACGTCTCACTACTGAGCACGAGCCTCCTCTCTCATACCAAGGTGCGAGGGTATTGGGTCATACTCCACCACGCGGACCCAGTGCGGATTGGCGGAGGCAGGTGTATGGCGTCCTGCTGTTAGATTTTATGCCGCCCATTAGGCCTCTAACATGGCTTAACGACTACCACATTTAGTGATAACCGGGACCAACGGTTTAACGTGTTTTCCGAAGCACGGCAGCGCTCAATATCAAATGCTACACAAACGGTCACCCATCCAAGGTCTGACCTCTGTAAACTCTGCTGTACTTCGGTGATCGTTTTCGACCACCGAGCACCGCAGAGCTACGAGCGCTAAGTTATATACTGTCAGAAAAATCTTTTTACATCAAGAGATAGAACATATTATAATGCGACTAGCAGCCCGCGGTTCCGGCTTCGCTCGGATATTCGACTTTTACAGCAGTAGTTATGAAAATAGAAACTCCTTCCAATTCAAAGTGATAATAATAAAATGAATCACATACATTAAATTTTAAAAATCCGTGCCGCACTGAAAATTTTATAATTCGACACAACCATCAACGTTGTCTGCCCTCACGTGTCTGCCCGCTCGGGTCGCGCACCTCAACCTGAGCCCACCCCCACCACCGCCGTCGCCGCCGCCGCGCGCCGCCACTCGCCGCCACTGTCGTCGTGCTATGCGGACCGACTGACTGACACAACGACGGAACGCAGCCGCCGCCGCCGCCATCTCTGCCCTCGGCATTGTAAATGCATCTTGTGTATTAATATTAACATAAAAATGTTATGATATGTATATATTCGGAATCCTCATTTCATCAGCTTTAATTTGATATCCATTTTGTTTTATGTTTATTGGTCTATGTCGGTAGGAACGTCGAGTAATTGAAAAATAAGATATTTCTTAAATTAAACTTGAACACCACTAAAATCATTATTGTGGCTAAACCTTAAAGGATAGACATATGCTATCGCGGACTTTTTTATAGAACTTTTTGAGAAGAATAATTCCCCCATACATTGTTATTCTGTATTTTGAGTTATTTCAGCAGCGCACGCAATGCAAGCCTCCAAAAAGCTCGTTTTTCTTCCGTCCGTCTGATAACTGTTACGATTACTCTAATAATTTCTTAAGTAGGTACACCTAAATTATACACCTATAGAATCCCTGGAATGTCTTCTTTCCATTATTGAAAACCGCATAGCTATTGATATAGTAGTTTTTGAGATCCTAGGTAACAAACACATTTTGGGCGCCCTTCGCAACTTCATTTTATACTATGTATAGATTAATGTGTAAAAATGAGCCCAAAATTAGATGAAATAAGAAACGTTTTAAGTTTTTTTGCCTTTCCCTGTAAAACTAGATCTATTGCAGATACGCGAACTTTAAGTATTAAGCGTTAAACTTATACTTTGAAATTGAAATCCTAACGGAGTGTCGATTAACTGAAACAACTCCTTTAGTGCATCTCAATAACTACGTGTGTCACTATTCCAAACATTATCTCAACCAGAATGATGGACTTGCAGTTTTATACAAAAATGATCTTCAGGTGATTATTGAGGAGCCTTCTTTTCAAGAAGCAAATTGTTTGTTAATTAATGTTGATAAGATATATACAATTTGTGCTATATACAGGTCCCCATCCTTTTACAACATCAGTAATTTTTGTGAGTCATTGGAAAAAATTGTGCAGGGATGCAAAAGCCCTAATTTTATTGTAATGGGGGATATAAATATTGATATCTCCCCTGATTCCAAGGACAGACGTGCAATTGACTATCTGGATGCAATTGGTCACTATGGCCTCTACCCAGGACATCGTTATCCTACTCGTGACTACACGTGTTTGGACCATGTTTTAATAAAATCAAAAAAAACAGTAAAGGTAGTCATATGTAGCTCGGGTATAACTGATCACGATACCGTTCTTACTGGAATCGATAAAGAAATTTTAAGGTCTCCACCGGACTCTAAAACCAAAATTAAAGTTGACCACATCAACTTGTCAAAAGCTATTGAAAACATCAATTGGGATGCTATATATAAACATAAGGATGTTGACACAGCATTCGCTGATTTCATTGATACACTAAGAAAAATAATACATACTTACACTTCTACAGAGACTAGCCGTAACTCAAGTTCTATAAGAAAACCCTGGATGACTAAAGGATTAATAAAATCCATCAGAAAAAGAGATCTCTTACATATAGAAGCAAAGAAAAAAAACAATAAAGATGATTTCACAGTGCAGTATAAGTATAAAAATTATAGGAATTTTTGCAATAACATAATACAAAATATAAAAAATGAGTACGACAGAAAGACCTTAGAAGATTGTAAAGGTGATAGTAAAAAGACATGGACAGCTATAAAAAGCATATGTAATATAAAAAAAAGCAAGTCTAAAAACTTAGAGTTATTACACGCCTGTCCGGACCCTAAAGACTCCTTAAATAAAGCAAATTATTTTTTTACATCTGTTGGTGAGGACCTTGCTGCAAAAACACTTTTAAATTTGAACAAAAGCGAATCCGATCTGGCTTTGTTAAATAGTAGTTTTTATCCCAGCTCATCCCCAATTAACTCCTTTTATGCAAACCCAACTCACATTTTTGAAGTCAATAAGATTATCTCAAATCTCAAAGATGCGTCAGCACCTGGCTGGGATAGCATACAAAACAAAATACTCAAATTAAATAAGACTCACCTCGTCCCTCCAATCGTTTTCTTGTGCAATTTAAGCATTTATTCTGGTATAGTACCTACATCTCTGAAAATGGCAAACGTCTGTCCAATATACAAGTCTGGTGACAAGAGTGTTGTGTCCAACTATCGTCCTATTTCTCTTCTCACATCGCTGTCCAAAATCCTTGAGAAAATCATGAATACTAGATTGCTGAGTTACCTTGAAAAGAACGACATTCTATCTGCCAATCAGTATGGCTTTCGCGGGAACAGGTCAACTGAGGATGCAGTTACAGATATGGTAGATTTTGTTGTCACTAAACTAGATACTAAACGGTAACAAATGTACTGGAATCTTCCTTGATCTTTCGAAGGCCTTTGACACCGTTTCTGGAAGCATTCTATTAAGAAAGCTTGAAGGCATAGGTGTACGTGGTACAGCCCTTGAGTGGTTCCAGTCCTACCTCAGCAATCGCACACAGAGGTTAACATTGGGTAACAACTGTAGTTCCTACGCTAGCCTCAACTACGGTGTGCCTCAAGGTAGCGTACTGGGTCCAACCCTTTTCATTATATACATCAACAGCCTTTGCTCATTAACACTATGTAAAGCAAAAATCTTCGCTTACGCTGATGACACAGCTATAGTATTTTATGATAGAACCTGGGAGTCTGTTTATGACGCCGCTAAGGCTGGAGTAAAGCAGGTAGCACAATGGCTAAACTACAATTTATTGACACTAAATGTTGACAAAACGAAAGTCATGAATTTTAGTGTCAGCTCGAGAAACACTTGCCCCTGTAACTTAGCTATAAAATTGCATTCCTGTCATACTGATCTGTACTCTGAATGTTCATGCCCATGCTTTGAACAGGTAGATTACATAAAATACTTGGGTGTCCACATCGATAAAAATGTCACATGGACAAAGCAAATAGAACATGTGTGTGGACGTGTCAGGAAGCTGATACATATCTTTAATAGAATGGGTCAGATTGCAAACACTAAGACTTTAAAGATGATTTACCAAACTCTATGTGAATCTCTCCTCACCTATTGTATATCCGCCTGGGGGGTGGCACTAAAGTCACATATGCTAAAGTTGGAACGCGCACAATGGGCCATTCTAAAAGTAGCTTATAAAAAACCCAGACGATTTTCAACAAATACCTTATATCAAGAGACGGGTGCACTACGCGTGCGACAGATATATATTATGGCCGTTGTTGTAAGGTTCCATAAAAAAGCTCTAGACACAGTGAAACCCAAACTACACGTCAGAAGGAAAACTAGATGGTATATACCGAAACGTAAACTTGATTTTGGCAAAAGGTGCTTTCACAGTATGGGGCCTCTCCTTTATAATAAGCTAAACAACAAACTTAACTTATTACCTACGACTAGATTTAAATGCAAATTTCTTATTAAAACTTACTTAAAAGGCCTGGGTTACGATGAGACAGAAAAACTGCTTAAAATTTGAAAATTCTATTTAAACGCTTTTTATACAACTTTAATTACACGCAATTAAGACATATAGTGCACAATCACACCAACACACATACAAAAACAACACACACACACAACACACACACACACAACACACACATAAATTACACACACACAATACACACAACACACACATAAATCACACACACACTACTTACACAATTCACATTTTAGTGTCATATATATATATACTTTAGTGTCATATATATAATTTTTTTTTATCTTAGCTTATCTTGTACTTTGTTTGTTTGCTTTACAATAAAATTTATAATGTAGCATTGTATTTACACCTGATCTGATCACGACCATAATTTATCTAATTGTTATATATTAATTTTGCATTGTATTTTTATTTTTTTTGAAAAGGATGAAGGAGACTGGCCTCCACGACACAGGGAATCCTAGTGTGGAGACCAGTGACATATATTTTAATTTTGTATTTTTTCTGAACAATAAAGCATATTATTATTATTATTATATTATAAATCAAGCGTGCCGACTTATTAACACCTATCGTGACGTCACTGTCGATATTTATTGACGGGAAATTTCCACTATAACGATAACAATAACGAAAGTGCGTTATCTATTGTTTATTAATGTCTGTAACCTAATCCTACTTGCATAATATTATTATTTAAAAATCCCCTTATTCAACAGATGCTTTTGAAGATGCGTTCACTATGGACACGACAGATTTAACTGAAGGAGAAATGTCTACAGAACGGGAAGAACCAGAGCCATAGAGATGTTATTGCCATCCGCGGAGCATAAGTTGAACAACGACCTTGGATGCGCTGTAACACATTATCGGATCTCAATCGAAGTGCGGCAGGGGGGGTGAGCGTTACAATTGCGACGCGCTCGCGCACACGTGTTAAGTCACTTTGTTTAAAATTCTAGTACATTTTGTCTATTATAGTACCTGCGCCATTTTTGTTCAACTTATGTTCCTTTTACTGTACCCATATACATGTTGCAGTTCGATTTCGAATTGGCTAGACCTTTTTTATCGAGCCATAAATAAATAAAGCCATCGAGAAATAATATTTTCAAGTTACCTCCTCCCCCCCTGTACCTTGAAAATATTTGAAATGATGGACTGGAATTTTAATTAAAAATTCAGATTTTAATTAAAAGTAAATTGTTCTTTATTTCATATAAATACTATTATATAGTACTTGAAAACGTCAAAATAAAATCTATCACACATAGCTCTAGTCACCTACCCTGATCACTGTAAAACTATTATCTTCTTTTAAATAATGGCTTCGGGCGGTTTGCACATTTAGCCAGTACCTAGTAAGAGATATATTACTAACATAAAAATTATAATAGATGAGAATGAGTGGTGATAAAGATGATAAATGAGATGCCCTCCCCCTAAACCCCTTGAGTCCTCAGTAAAGATGTGGGACTATACATACTGAGATCTCACATGGACTTGAGAGAATTTGAAAAGTCATGTTGCACTGTTTTGTTTCATTTACATGTACGTTCACGGTTAATAATCCAGCGTTATTAGTTACACATTAACGTTCGAAATATCACAAATTTTAGAAAATAAAACAAAACTGCAGACATGACGCTTCACTTTCCCGCCAAGAAGCCATGATGATCGTTATATATGGACATTCCATTTTTTTTACAAAGCAATGTTATAAGTTATAATACCTAATTGATGATAAATAAAAAAATATTGTCTCCATCTTATTTTTATTTTTCATTATAACCACTTCAATTACATTTCAGTCTGTAAACTCGCCTCGCTATATCGGTCACTCCAGTCCTCCTACGGATTTCCTCATTCCTGATTCGATCACGTAGGGACACTCCGAGCATAGCTCGAAGAACCGTTGACCGATGGGGCGTTAAGGTTCTTCAACGGCGACCGCGAACCGGCAAACGTAATATAGGACGCGCGATGGAACGATGATCTGGTCAAGGCGGCGGGAAGCCGATGGATGCAGGCGACTCAGAGTCACTTTATGTGGAAATATATTGGGGAGGTCTATGTTCAATTAAATTCAAATCTTTTTGTTCCATAATTTAATTCCATTCCATTGAAAACGTCAAAATTAAATGTAAATATAAAAAACATTTGGAATATGATTAGACTAAAACCACGAAGCTTAGATTCACTTACATGCAACAAAACAATTAAAAAACAAACAATATTTAAGTGTAAGTGAATCTAAGTGCCAGTTCCGAGCCACCGCTCTGTAAGAAGAACTGGCAAGAAACTCACGGGCTATGCTCTTTTAAATTATCAAGCAGTGGATCTGGATGTCATATGGCTGAGATGATGATGATATCCACAGCAAGTCTGTAGTTCCAAGATAAGTAAGTACCTTTAAGAACTATCTTTAAGATACTTAATAACGGATACATATAACTTTAACATAGGATAGGTTGCACCCAGCATGCACACATATTTGCCCTGTCTGGGAATCCAACCCACAACCTAGGAGAGTGGTGCAGCCATCAAATTCATTTTATATATTTATTTAGGTTAGTCCCATTATTTATTTACCAAAATATTCATAGCAGTAAAGCATAGTATAATAGAAATAATTATTTTATATTAATAGTAATCCGCGGTGCTCGGTGGTCGGAAACGATCACCGAAGTAAAGCAGAGTTATAGAGGTCAGTTCTTGGATGGGTGACCATTTGTGTGGCATTTGATATCGAGCGCTTCCGTGCTTCGGAAGGCACGTTAAGCCGTTGGTCCCGGTTATCACTAAATGTGGTAGTCGTTAAGCCATGTTAGAGGCCTAATTGGGCGGCTTGGAAAATTCTAACAGCAGGACGCCATACACCTGCCTCCGCCAATCCGCACTGGGTCAGCGTGGTGGAGTATGACTCAATACCCTCTCACCTTGTTATGTGAGAGGAGGCTCGTGCTCAGTAGTGGGACGTTAATGGGCTGAAATGAGAATAGAAATAATAATATAATTGATTGGAGCCATATTAACGACGCTTCATATAATTCAGAATAAAACAACTTAAGTACTTTAAATCAATGTATATTTCTCATAATAATTATATATAGAAAACATACAATATATTTATTAAAATTCAAATACATTTTTTCATTGCAAAGTGTAAAGAAATTATAATTTAAACTCGCATTAAAAATTATATTATTTTTAGATATAATATTATACATTTCACAATTCGTCCGCCAAGAAGTAACTTAAATATTTAAAAAAATTGTTTTCTCAAATAAATGCGTTAATTATAGTTTATTTAGCATGTAACTTTTATTAGTCGTTTAAATAAAAGAAAAAAATATTAAGTCGGGGTTCATTAATCTAAGTTCCAAATTATAAATGGAAAATTTTGGTATTAGCTAATTTACATCATGAATAAATCTCCTACTTATAAATAAAAAGATCATAAATAAAAGTAAGTGATATAGCAATCGCAATTTACTAAACATAATTAAAACAACGCATTGAACACAAAGGTTCAAGGTTCTGCAATGGCAACCGCGAACCGGTAAACGTAGTAGAGGACGGCCTCCCACGCGATGGACCGATGATTATCACGTAAATCCTTCAAAATTTGTGTCTAAATCGAGAACGCCATTTTGTTTCGATTTCCATGAGTTCGGCGGTACGACAGAATCGATTCGAAATCAATTTTGCCTTATAA
The DNA here is from genome assembly GCA_949126915.1 of Musotima nitidalis. NCBI lineage: Eukaryota > Metazoa > Arthropoda > Insecta > Lepidoptera > Crambidae > Musotima > Musotima nitidalis. The sequence continues at coordinate 7,797,468 of OX421442.1, read as the reverse complement.
TCGATTGCCATCGAACTCGGCGGTAGGCCCCCTGGTCAGGGCGGCGGGAAGCCGATGGATGCAGGCGACTCAGGATCGCTCAATGTGGAAATCTATTGGGGAGGCCTATGTTTAGCAGTGGACGACAGATGGCTGAGATGATGATGATTGAACACAAATTATAAAATAACAAATTTTCAATCAAATTATTAAAAGTAAAGATTCTACGTTGTACATTATGGAATTTAAATCATAATAGCTGTTACCCGCGACTTCGTCCGCGTGGAATAGTATCTTTGGGTAGCATTTACAACCCCCTTTTCGCAATAAAAAGTAGCCTATATCCTTTCTCAGGGTCTAGACTATCTGTATACCAAATTTCATTTAAATCCGTTCAGTAGTTTTGGCGTGAAAGAGTAACAGACAGACAGACAGACAGAGTTACTTTCGCATTTATAATATTAAGTAAGGATTATATTAGCCACATAAAGATTATAGCTAAACATAGGCCCTTCAAAAGGTTTTCAAGTTTAGCGATTCTGAGCCGTCTGCATCCACCGGCGGCATCTTGACTAGCCCTTAAACGGACAGAGGAGTTTTGAAGTTCATTAGTTTTCCACCTTATGTTAACAGCATAAGGTTCATTTTACGTTGACAATATATTGACTATTGTCCTATTAAGGGTTCTCATCAAGTGAGAAGCCGCCCTCCACTACGTTTTCCGGTTGGAGGTCACCATTGAAGAACCTTAACGCCCCATCTGTCGTCGGTTCTTCCAGCTATGTGCCCCGCCTACTGCCACTTCAGCTTGTAAATCAGCCTTGCTGAATGGGTCAATCCAGTTCTCCAAGGTGTATAGGGATCCTACCAAGACCTAAGGAGCCCAAGCCAACCTCACCTGCAAGTGGTGCACCTGCCGATTAGCGGGCGAGGCTCTGGCAAACATAACAGTGCCCGGTACGCGGCTATAGTGTGACCAACGTGGGACCAATATATAATTGGCGAAGTGTGGGCGTATAATATGCCTCTGCCTACACCTTCGGGAAAACAGGCGAGTATGTATTAGGTCGGGGAAAAAGTCTTTTCGCATAACGTAGGTATAAACTTATTTTAAATTTTTTTTGACTGTACTATTTGTGTCTGGCTGGTTTTGGTAACATTAAAAAGGTTCCATTATAAAGAAAAGATAAAAATAAAAAAAAGTTGTTTCCCGCTATTTTTCATTTGTTTTTCTCTCCGTAAAAATGAGTGAATCTAATGAAGAAATTCGATACATTTTAAAATTTTATTATAAAAAAGGCAAAAATGCAACTCAAGCAGTGAAAAAAATTTGTGATGTTTATGGACCTGATGCAGTGTCAGTAAGAGTAGCACAAATTTGGTTCAAACGTTTTCAGTCCGGAAATTTTGATGTTAAAGATGCACCTCGCTCTGGTCGCCCTGTTACGAATAAAATGGACGCCATTTTTGAAAGAGTGGAGCAAGATCGGCATATTAGTAGTTACGATCTAGCTGAAGAACTGGGAATTGACCACAAAACAGTTTTGACCCATTTGAAGAAAGCTGGTTATACAAAAAAGCTCGATATTTGGGTGCCACACGAGCTCACTTAAAGAAACTTAATGAACCGTGTACTCATTTGCGATTCATTATTGAGACGTAATGAAACCGAGCCGTTTTTGAAGAGATTGATAACTGGCGATGAAAAGTGGATCACGTACGACAAGAACGTGCGAAAAAGGTCGTGGTCGAAAGTTGGCCAGGCTTCACAGACTGTGGCCAAACCTGGCCTAACACGAAATAAGGTGATGCTGTGTGTATGGTGGGATTGGAAGGGCATTGTTTATTATGAGCTTTTACCGCCCGGCAAAACCATCGATTCTGATCTTTACTGCCAGCAACTGATGAGATTAAAGGAAGCAGTCGAGAGAAAACGGCCGGAATTGATAAACAGGAAGGGTGTGGTCTTTCATCACGATAACGCTAGACCACACACATCTTTAGCCACTCAGCAAAAATTAAGAGAGTTCGACTGGGAGGTCCTAGTGCATCTACCATATAGCCCTGACCTTGCGCCTTCAGATTTTCACCTGTTTCGGTCTCTGCAGAATTCTTTAGGTTCTGTAAGGTTGACCTCAAGAGAGGACTGCCAAAACTATTTGTCCCGTTTTTTTGATCAGAAGTCCCAAAGTTTCTACAGTAACGGGATAATGTCTCTGCCCACAAAATGGCAGAAAGTTATTCAACAAAACGGTACATATATATTGTAAATAAATGAAAATAAACTTTGAAAAAAAATGTCTTGACTTTTCATACAAAAATACGAAAAGACTTTTTCCCCAACCTATTATGTATAATTCCATCAAGGAAGGATACTTGGAGCATGTGATTTAGATTAATTTGATTCCGCTTATATAAACCAAACAGATCAATCCATATAAATATTAAAAATAAATTAACAGAAGTGATGTGCGCGCATAATATCGCTGGCGTACAGATGTTTCGTATGACTTAAATACATTGCCAACTCCGTTCGTTATATTTTGATCGTACCTCACTACAAATAATCAATGTGCTGTGTTCCAGAATTACTAGTAGTCCGTAGTGAATGACAGCAAATTGTTCGTAGCAGCAACGTCAATCTCAAACTAAAATTCTCAAATTAGCGTAATGCGTTCCTTTTTAAATTGGCGACATGCGTTCCTTTTCAAATTGGCGACATGCGTTCCTTTTCAAATTGGCGACATGCGTTCCTTTTTAAATCGGCGACATGCGTTCCTTTTTAAATCGGCGACATGCGTCCATTTTCAAATTGCCGACATGCGTCCCTTTTCAAATTGCCGACATGCGTTCCTTTTCAAATTGGCGACATGCGTTCCTTTTCAAATAGGCGAGATGCGCTTCGTTTCAAATTGGCGACATGTCTATATGTTCCGATAGTTTCACGCGGCACATATCACTTCTAGTGTCTTATTATTTAGATTTCTATGATTCCATCCTCAAGTATCTACGTTTTACTATATTTTTTACTTTGGGCTTAAACTGGTTTATAATAAAAATATTATTACAAAAGTCTTAAGGTCTTATGTTTTCTTAATTTTACAATTATAACATATAGTGTAATGAGACGGATTTTTTACCAGAATAAAAATCAACTCGTCCGCAGTTACTAGGTCAGTAAACGAACCTGCAACCTTTAAAACACCGGTCCACTGCTCTTAGCACTGAGCTACAGGGGACTCCAGACGCGTTAATTTTTTTTTGGACTTTGTAATATGCGTTACAACCCTACGTTAATTTTTCTAGTAAAAAATCGTCTTATAACTTTGTATTGCTTTGTAAGGAAAAATGATAAATTTAAATATTATATTATTCTCTTTATATTATAAATGGTATTAATAATATGTAGGTTTGTTATATGAAATTAATTTAACAATTTTTTTTACAAGGAAATCGATCGTTTCTACAAAATATCACTGTTCAATTAATAAATACATATTACTGACACAAAAATAAACAATAAATACTATATAAATAATTAAAATAGAAACGTTGACAGCGAAATATATGTTTGTACTTAATTAAATAACAAATATAAATTCCTAAAGCATTTTCAACAATAATTATTATAAAATTCAATATGATCAGAGATCGGAGCAGGTACAGCTATTTAGGGTCAAAATCGCAATTGTTGATGTTAGTATGGACTTTCCAAGTAATTCAATTAAATTCAATTCTTAAATACACACCATGAACAGAAATAAAACGACTTGTATAAATTATGGGTGTGTGTATCCTACGAAGACCTAAGGAGCCCAAGCCAACCTCACCTGCAAGTGGTGCACCTGCCGATCAACGGACGAGGCTCTGCCAAACATAACATATTACGTGGGACCAACTATAACTATATAATTGGCGAAGTGTGGGCGTATAATATGCCTCTGCCTACCACTTCGGGGAAACAGGCGTGAATGTATGTCTGTATGTATAAATTATGAACAAATAAATAAAATGAGTGGTCGATGCGGCCCTTTTAATATTTTATATTCCACATGGTGACACTTAAGAATGCAGCCCACCTGATGGTAAGGTGTCTATGGATGCTTGCAACACTAGGGCCATCACTAGCGTGTTGTCGACTCATTAAAACCCGTTTAACGCCCATTTAAATAGCCCCATGCTGTACCGTGTCCTCTGACCGAACTTCACAGTGGTAACAGCCGGACGTTTCCTCCCGCCTGATCTGTGCAGCTACCTACCGAAGCAACCACGCCCGGTTAAGACCTGCGACAGGCGGCATATTACAATCTAGGTATAAGAATTTATTTAACATTCTGAGGGTTATTACAAAACCAGATCTAAAGTTAAATGAGGTTTAAAACTAGTGTTCCATATATGTATATATGTATGTATGTAAATGTATTTCATAAAATGAACTACTAGCACTACTAATACTTTTAAACTCTTACCTTACTATTTTTTTTAACTATTTTGATCGACTTAATCCAGGAATGTCCATACTGATTTAAAATGTCGAAAATACGTAAAAAAGCTCTGCCTATTCCTATCCCTGATTTTGGAAAAAAAACTATATTTTATTTTAAATAAAAATTTGCATTTTAGTAATTTTTTTTTTAATTATTATTAATAATACTTATTTGTAAGTATATTATTATAAAAGCTTAGGTATGAATACCAAAAGTGCATATGTGTGTTTATTTGTTAACTACAAGTGTTAATAAATAGTAACATTAATGGACAAATATTAATAATATTTTTTTTTTTATGTGCTGATTGACTAAAAACTATACATAAGGACTGTATAAATGTGCTGTATGGTACCGGTTCAAAAAAGTGCCACCCCTCTCATCTCACGGGGAGTCGTAAGAGTCCACCAAGAGAAATCCTACCGGATGATGGGCAGCAGCGTCATCCTGCGTACTGGCTGGAACTGCTATCAACAACCCCCCTGCCCAGCGTACTGATTATGGGCAAATATCCCCAATAGAATGTAATCTATTGGCTTATGTTCAGCAGTGGAGTTTATAAGGTTTATGTGATGATTGTAACTAACACAATGTTGAGACGACAAAGTCTCTTTCGTTCCATGTTAGGGTAGTCTAATCATCATCATCATCATCATCATCATCATCACAGCCCATAAACGTCCCACTACTGAGCACGAGCCTCCTCTCACATACCAAGGTGAGAGGGTATTGGGTCAAACTCCACCACGCTGACCCAGTGCGGATTGGCGGAGGCAGGTGTATGGCGTCCTGCTGTTAGAATTTATCAAGCCGCCCATTAGGCCTCTAACATGGCTTAACGACTACCACATTTAGTGGTAACCGGGTCCAACGGCTTAACGTGCCTTCCGAAGCACGGAAGCGCTCGATATCAAATGCCACACAAACGGTCACCCATCCAAGGACTGACCTCTGTAAACTCTGCTGTAATTCGGCGATCGTTTCCGAGCACCGCGGAGCTACGAGCTAGTCTAATGCCTGCAATTAATTGATAATTTGTCCGTAATCAGATATTGAAACCAATCTTAGATAAGTATACGCTCACTTTCGTTTTAAAAGTTCGCAAAGTTTCAATGCAGGGATCGATTATTGAGACGCTTCACTTGAAAAGGGTATTGACTTGTCGAGAGCATAACGAAAAACTCTTAAATTAAGTATTTTAACATTGACCATGATCGTGATATATTTTATACGCTATTTTAAACGCTTGATTACTCACAGTACGAAACATTAACAATAAAAAAACTAAAGCATCTAGTAAGCAAAGATGTGTATAAGTTATCACTAAATGTGGTAGTCGTTAAGCTATGTTAGAGGCCTAATTGGGCGGCTTGAAAAATTCTAACAGCAGGACGCCACACACCTGCCTCCGCCAATCCGCACTGGGTCAGAGTGGTGGAGTATGACCCAATACCCTCACACCTTGATATGTGAGAGGAGGCTCGTGCTCAGTAGTGGGACGTTAATGGGCTGTGATGATGATGAAGCAAAGATGGCCTTATCGCTAAAAAGGTCTCTTCCAGGCAACCTTTGTAATAACAAAAATAATTAAGACAAATTACGAAGCGCATAACTTAAAGAAATAATAAAATAAAAACTAAAACGTAACAAACCATTAAATATCTTAATGAAATGAATGAATACAGTACTCATATTGGTGCCTAGGGTCCTACCAAGATCTAAGGAGCCCAAGCCAACCTCACCTGCAAGTGGTGCACCTGCCGATCAACGGACGAGGCTCTGGCGAACATAAAAGTTCCCGGTAAGCGGCAATAGGCTCGCCACGAACTTTTATCAACAATACAATTATTGGCAATTATTGGCGTAATGTGGGCGTATATATGATGATGATGCCTTTGCCTACCCCTTCGCGGAAACAGGCGTGATACTATGTATGTTTTATATAAACGCTGTTCATAAAATCTTCTTAAACTGTATCGGAAAAATGAGCAAAGTATAAAACTTTTTGCGACCTTAATCTCTACTTAGATTTAGAAGTTACAATTTTTTTTGTTAGCTTTTAAAAATTTGCGCTAGAGCTGTAAAAATCAGAATTTGGATAACAGGTTCTATGTGCATCTTGTGTGATGTGTTGCAGGCATCGGCATCGTTACAGCTTTGAAGGCAGCCATGGACATACCTGGTGAAGTAACGTTTGTTATATTACTAACATTGTTAAAAGACAAGACATATTAACATTATTATTAGACTAATAACTACTCGTAGTCAAAAATGAGCAAATATTTATGAATTATTTAATAAACAAATAGATTTAACTAACAAGTAATTAAACAGCGTCCTTCCTCCTCTCTCCTACACTATGCTGTGCCCGACAGGGTCCACAATTGATACTTTTGTACCTAAACTACCATCCTGTGACACATTGTTGGAACGCAATAAAGTATTGAGTATTAAACTCGTGTTAAATGTTGCCAATAGTAAATTTCCGGCTGCAAAAAAATTACAAATCATTTAAGGGAGAACTTCAAACTTCAAAAACTTTTTATTCCATAAACTATTACATAGTACTTGAAAACGTCAAAATTTATTACAAATGTAAAAAAACAATCAAAATATAATTATACTGAAATCACGAAGCTTAGATTCACTTACATGCGGTTGCATTATAAAAAAATATTTAAGTGTAAGTGAATCTAAGTGCCAGTTCCGAGCCACCGCTCTGTCACTTGCTTACAATGGATTTCCGCAAAGTAACGCCTGAATCAATAAATTATGTAGTCAATATGCCTGTCTATGCTAATGGTCTCCTTAATTCTAATTTATAGATAATTCTGTTTGTAAAAAAATAAAAATATTTTTTTTAATGTGTATAATCGATATAGTTTATAGAAATTGATGCTTCAGTCAAACGTTTTGTTGGACACCTTGTAAACAAGGTAACTTATATTAATACAATATACTTTTTAAATAAATATTTAAACAGTAATACTAACGTGTCATATAAAAAAAGAACTTATAAATAAATGAATTTCCGGATGAAAATATCAAAGTGACCTCACCTATCATCATAGTAAAATCTACCACAATGCGACATCCGGATGATCTCCGTGTCAGTGGTAACAGTCCCGGAGTCCAGGCCGCATCCGCGCACTGTGATCGACTCCCCTGTGTCATCTGTAATGTGGAGAATTTAACTTTCATTACTTTAATTACAGTGCCGTGTCGTACAAGCCTAGAATAGTGTCTCCCCCCTTATCTCAGGGGGAGTGGTAAGAGTCGACGAAGAGAAATCGTACCGAAAGATGGGCAGCAGCGTCATCCTGCGTATTGGCTGGAACTGCGATCACCAACCCGCCTGCCCAGCGTGCTGATTATGGGCAAATACCCCCAATATAATGTAATGTTCAGCAGTGGATTTTTTATATCTGAAATGCTGATGAATTCAGTTACCTACATACTTCACTTCAGCATAAGCAGTAGGTACTAGTCCAGTGAACCAATAGGCTATCGATTTCAAACCCTGGTTTACTCGAAATATGTGCATATTTATCGCTTGCTCCAGAAAACACGTTAAGCCGGTGGCCCCGGACGTCATTAACATCTATGGCAGTCGTTTAAGTCAGTGCCTTCTAATAACAAGAAGAAATCGCAGTTCTGATGCATCATTAGTTTCAAGATCAGAAAATGACGACGAACTCACCACAAACGCCCAGGAACAGCTCATCCCTGCCCCACAATATTAACCTCTCTTACAAGTCCTTAGTAATCACATCGAGGTCGACTCAATCTCATAATATTTGCAATCTTGTAGCAGTCATTTTACAAAGAAATATAGCAGAAAACAACCACAAACTCACCAAAAACACCAGCGATCTTTATACAAGACGTAGCAGGGAACAGTCCATCCCTGCCCTTCCTGCCCCCCATGCAAGGAGCCTCCAGCATCTGCAGCGAGTGGTTGTTGTGGAACGGGTCATCGCAGGCTGGGAACTTACCGTTCATGGACACGCACTTGAAGCAGTCTATTGATCGCACTGGAATGGAATTACATACATACATACAGACATATATACAAGCTTGTTTCCCCTAAGGTGTAGGAGGTATATCATACGCTCACACTAAGGGATCACAGTGGTCGCCGTACAGTAAGCGTCAGAACCCCTGGACCAAGTGAGATATTTTATGTTTGGAGACTATCAAGATTCAATACCTTTTTGATACTATTTGATACCTATATTAAATTATCTAGTACCTCGACGAGCAGTGAAAAAACAAAAAAAGTGGTCCAGACATCCTGACAGGATAGTCTCCAAACATAAAATATCTCACTTGGTCCAGGGGTTCTGACGCTAACGCCGTACACCCTCAGGAAAGACTTGAGGTGGCAAAATCTTTAAAGGTGCCACACCACACGGCATAGTAGCTAACTTTGAATAAAGTTAGTCCCACGTAATAAGTAGCGAGCCTATTGCCGCTTACCGGGAACTTTTACGTTTGCCAGAGCCTCGTCCATTGATCAGCAGGTGCACCACTTGCAGGTGAGGTTGGCTTCCCTCCCGGTAGGTCTCCACCTTGGCGTCACTGGTGCCTCGCCCCTTTTCAACAGCGGTGGGCGTCGTCTGAAGTTTTTTAGTGGGTAGGACTGCGGTGGTCGTGTCGGCCGCAGTGAGCCCCACACCCCCTCCCGGTCTCCCCCTTTTGACCGGGAGACAGTGCGTAAGCAGCATTTTTTTACAGACGATAATAAAAAATAAAAAAAAACAAAAAAGGTCTCCACCTTGGCGTGGATGGCGACTCTAGGTGCCCCTAGTACTGACTACCAGGGGGGGAGGGTCTTAGGCAGCGGGGGCAGGGGGCCTCCGAGAAGTCGGCCACTGCGCCTCTCTGAGGAGGTTCTCCAGGTTTTGGGCCGGGGGACGTAGGCCGCAGGCAGGGTGTCAGACGCTGCAACCCAGGTACTGGCCCCCGCCTCTTTCTCAACAAGCGGCGGGCGTCGTCTGAAGATTTTTAGTGGGTATTACTGCTGGCAGTCGCGTCTGCCGGTGGTGAGTCCCACCCCCCTTTGGCCGGAAGGCAGTGCGTAAATGTATTTAGTTACCGACGTTAAACCAAAAAAAAAGTGAGCTTGACTTGGGCTCAAAATATGATCGTAGGATTCCTGTATTATTAATAGTAATTACCCTTAACTAAATGTGTCCTCACCTGTAGCGATAAAAGAGAAAAATACAGCAACAGCAAAATACATCGAGCTGGTGCGCTCTACTCCGTGAGACATCTTCAAAGATCTGGAAAAGAAAAGACGATTTTCTGGTTACATATTACAATGTCAGAAAACATAATGTCTTTAATCATAATCATAATTCTTTATTGTTTCATTTGGTGTACAATTAGGCAAGTGATGGATTAAAAATATATTTGTAACAATTCCCCCTTCACGACCAACGCTGAAACGAGAGTGACTTTGACTCTCGTTTCAGCGTTGGTCGTGAAGACATCGTTGTTCTGAGGCTCCTATCTTACCTGAAGATGCACTGTGTAAGGGCGAAACACGTGCCGTGTTGAAAAGTTTCTCGATTTTTCGGGAAATTATAGTAGCGCGGGAATTGTTACAAAGATATTTTTATTCCATCACTTGCTTACAATGGGTTTCCGCAAAGTAACGCCTGATTCAATAAATTATGTACAATTAGGTTTTAAAAATAATATTTTGTCCTAAAATGAACCCTGCAAGGGTATTTACTTAAATGCATGAGCCCAAAATACCCGAAATGTTATTCATGACACCTTATCTTCTTTCCTTCTTATCCTGTAGCTTAAGTATGTCATGCTCACTTAAATGTCTTTGCGGTGGTGGCGTCATGCGTCGGGTCTTTGCGTTCCTTAAAATATGGTTGAGCGAAACGATGGCTGCTGCATGCGTCATACTCGTGAACGGGTGCCGCCAGTGGGGACTGGTCTGCTCATGTCTTGAGTTATTTTCTTATTTTATTTTAAATCTTGTAACTGCAGAACACAGGTTTTTGTAGACTTGTCAAATTGTTTTACTACTAAGTACATTTTATTGTAACTGGCGGGAGAAAAAACCAACCTTGACGATTTTCTTGCCCGTTCTTTTACGATCAAGCCCCCGCCCGCAGTGAATGGGCGCATTAGTCTATAAGTATGACATTCATAAGAGCTCTATTGAGCCAAACTTGAATAAATGATTTTGACTTAAACTTTAATAAAATAAATAAATAAAAAATCATTTATTGCTTCTCTTTACATAATTATGTTAATTTACATTATAAGGTTAAAAGTTTTCAAAATATTAAAATTATAACCGGAATTTAATTTAATTACGAAGGTCCAGAGAGCAAAAGGTGATGGCTCAGCTTTTGCAGTGCAGTGTATATGTCACCGTAAGATTGTACATAACGTTAAATTATAATCTATCCCGCGATATTGTAATCTGTCGAAAAATTGTGATCTGAAACAAACTGCTCACAATTAAACGCATTATTTTTCGATAGATTATAATAGGTTTAATTATTATAGGTTTGTCTTCGATAGCTTATATTATAATTTATCGAAAAATAATGCGTTAAATTGTGAGCAGTTTGTTTCGGATCACAATTTTTCGACAGATTACAATATCGCGGGATAGATTATAATTTAACGTTATTTACAATTTTACGGTGACATATACACTCCAGACAGCTCTGGTTTTCAGCCACCCCTGTAATTATGGGAAATATGTATAGTTAACAATCTTACTTACTCAATACAATTATCCTAAAAAGGACCAGTATGAAACATGTTGATAAACAAACAGCATATTGCCTCTGCAGTAGATAATAATGTAGTAGTTTAATGATTAGTAGATAAGAATAATGTGAAAGTTTTTAGTCAAGTATTTATTGTAAGCTCCTCTATCGTATTAGGTTTGGTGCTTGTAAAGATAGTTGTATGTTTATGGTTAATAAATAAATAAATGTTAATATCTCTCTCAGCTTGTGTGTGAGTTAGTGAGTGACTGTGAGTGTATGTGTTGGTGAGTGTGCGAGTGTGTTTGTTGTGTACATACGTATATCTTATTTTTTTATATCACCGAATTAATATAATTACAAAACCTTCAATTTGATACTGAGTTCGTGGTTTCGGTGATCTTTGTGTATTTTTAACCCCCGACGCAAAAACGACGGGGTGTTCTAAGATTGACGTGTCTGTGTTTGGGTGCAAATGTGTGTGTTTATGTCTGTGGCATCTGATCAAACCTTGGTATTAAATAAAAAGGCCAGGGAGGATTTAACCTGTTTTGTAACTATATTAATAAATACAGCAGGCGGACCTATATCGGTCCGGAAAACAATAAACGCTTGCGCGATCTAAAAAACGTTCCGTGCCATCTATTGGCGAACTTACGAACTAACATTTATATACAGTTTGAACAGCATCGTAGCTCCCAAACGTATCCGATTTTAAAGCGGTTTTTTTTGTTTGAAAGGTATATATAGGTATAATAGGTTGGGGAAAAAGTCTTTTCGTATTTTTGTATGAAAAGTCAAAACATTTTTTTCAAAGTTTATTTACATTTATTTACATTATATATGTACCGTTTTGTTGAATAACTTTCTGCCATTTTGTGGGCAGAGACATTATCCCGTTACTGTAGAAACTTTGGGACTTCTGATCAAAAAAACGGGACAAATAGTTTTGGCAGTCCTCTCTTGAGGTCAACCTTACAGAACCCAAAGAATTCTGCAGAGACCGAAACAGGTGAAAATCTGAAGGCGCAAGGTCAGGGCTATATGGTGGATGCACTAGGACCTCCCAGTCAAACTCTCTTAATTTTTGCTGAGTGGCTAAAGATGTGTGTGGTCTAGCGTTATCGTGATGAAAGACCACACCCTTCCTGTTGATCAATTCCGGCCGTTTTCTCTCGACTGCTTCCTTTAATCTCATCAGTTGCTGGCAGTAAAGATCAGAATCGATGGTTTTGCCGGGCGGTAAAAGCTCATAATAAACAATGCCCTTCCAATCCCACCATACACACAGCATCACCTTATTCCGTGTTAGGCCAGGTTTGGCCACAGTCTGTGAAGCCTGGCCAACTTTCGACCACGACCTTTTTCGCACGTTCTTGTCGTACGTGATCCATGTACGTTTGCCCAGCACGGCCCCTCAGAATTTGCATTTATGGTGTACACCATTGCAATGTACTCGCCTCTAGCAGTATATGTACCGATTTCTTTTTCAATGTACCTCTATACTTTTGAAGAAATATGCAAAAAAAGGTGGCCGTGCCAGCCAAACGCTTTCAGCACGGCCCCCCATGTAACTTGAATAATACATACCGTATTAACAAATGTCTATAATAACTCAAGAAATGTACTCTATTAATACGTTATATGTGCCGCAACAGTTATTGTGAATTCATAATAACAAATAATATATAGATGTGGATAAGGGGCCGTGCTGGAAAAAATCATTTTAAGAAATATCTAAAAAAGACAAAACATACTTAGCCAAAAACTATTAAAAAATAATTGAAGTTTAGCAAGTAACATATGTACCGCATTGATTTCTCATACAACTTGTTATATTGTGAAAAATAAATCTATTTTAGTTCATTCAGCACGGCCCTCTATAGTTGCCTAAGATCTTTTTAAATAAGCCGTGTATGTTTACAAAATTCGACTTCCTGAATAATATATATAGGAGTACATTCCTTTCAACTAAATTGCAATTCTGCTGTATCAATACTTTAGAAGATAAATTCAATCTAAAATATACATACATTAAAACTGATGGGGTGACCATGATTTCATATATTTGGTAGGTAGGTACATAAATGTTCTATATTTATGTAGGTACTTATATTAATTAAATTATGTGACTACATTGAAATAAACATTCTTTTTACCCGACTGTACCAGAAGGACGGTAAGGTTTTTCGAGTGAATGAATGTAGATATGTAGCAACCTTCATTTCTTTGGCACGCTTTGTAGTCTAAACGGCTTTATTAATTTCAACTTGAGAGATGTCGTTATATTCGTCTTAATTGTGAGAATGACACAGGGTAGGTATAGGTACCCATCAAAAACATTAAAAATAAAAATAACTGATTCTTGGCGTCAAGTAATTAATCGTTTTCTTTTCCTCAAAGCCTATCTAGTGGGATAATATATTAAATAAACGAATTTCTAAGTGGACTAGCTTTAACTTACGGTTCGGCTCGCTCGCTCGCGTTCGTACATGAGCAAATGAGTACACGGTTCATTAAGTTTCTTTGAGTGAGCTCGTGTGGCACCCAAATATCGAGCTTTTTTGTATAACCAGCTTTCTTCAAATAGGTCAAAACTGTTTTGTGGTCAATTCCCAGTTCTTCAGCTACATCGTAACTACTAATATGCCGATCTTGCTCCACTCTTTCAAAAATGGCGTCCATTTTATTCGTAACAGGGCGACCAGAGCGAGGTGCATCTTTAACATCAAAATTTCCGGACTGAAAACGTTTGAACCAAATTTGTGCTACTCTTACTGACACTGCATCAGGTCCATAAACATCACAAATTTTTTTCACTGCTTGAGTTGCATTTTTGCCTTTTTTATAATAAAATTTTAAAATGTATCGAATTTCTTCATTAGATTCACTCATTTTAACGGAGAGAAAAACAAATGATGAATGAAATAGCGGGAAACAACTTTTTTTTATTTTTTTCTTTTCTTTATAATGGAACCTTTTTAATGTTACCAAAACCAGCCAGACACAAATAGTACAGTCAAAAAAATTTTATAATAAGTTTATACCTACGTTATGCGAAAAGACTTTTTCCCCGACCTAATATGTATATCAGTCGAGAGTGTTCTTATTAAGCAATTGGCTATTTATTTAACAGTTCTGTATGCTCTAGTGTCATCATAAGATAAAGTACGCCAGCGATTTTACGCAAACATTTATATTGTTACATACAACTTAATATTAAAAGTATTGCAAACATTTCAAGACAGCTACCGTTTTTTATAATTAAAATGATGACTAACAAGATATGAAGTAAGTATACAAATTTATAAGATACAAAGATAAACATAATTAAATAGAAATATGTACCAGGCAATCATGAATTGACGCTGGTGTAAACACAGAATGGGATTGAAATAGGAGATTATATAAACAAATGTCGACCGCATGGTTAGATTTTAGTTTTATAGTCGACCAAGGTGTTCAACTTCATACTAGTACCAAGGAAAAATTTTTCGCCAACGCCAAAAGATACATCGAGACAGTGTTTTATATTGGTGTTAAATTGATACTTATTATCAAAATTTTATGATCATTTTGAATTATCATTTATGAGAAATAAATTCTTTAAACCCATTTCAACCAAACTGCGAGGAACTTTACCGGGGAGAGTTTTTTCGAATTGGCCTAATTTTAATGAGTCTTTCATCAGCAGATACCATGCTATAAGCCACTTTTCGTGTTCTCGCCGGAACTTGATTTTTAAAAAGTTCCTATTATACGTCACGTGGACGAAGTACGGCCGGGTCGCTTATGTTTATATGGCGATATTCAAAAAGATAAATGAAGATCTAGGGCCCTGTCGTCGAGTTCGATGAATATCAGCTATTTCATATAGATCTGAGGTTCATCAATCCGTACCGTAAGCCATAAATTATTCATGATCTTGGCAATCTACTGAAGCGACTAATTAATTAAATTATTATTATTTGTGTTTCGATGACACAATTATACCTAAATATAATAATTACATATAAATTTAAAAAAAAAAACAGAGATAGAGACTGTCAAATATTACGTCAATCCTTCAAAATTTGTGTCTAAATAGAGAACGCCATCTTGTATTCGGTGGTAAGACAGAATCAATTCGAAATCCATTTTGCTTAATAATCGATTACCAGAAAGTTAGGCGGTACCAGGAGTGCGGAGGACCAGGGGCCCGGTCAAGGCGGCGGAAAGCCGGTGAATGCGAGATCGCATATCCATGCGGTAATCTATAGAAAAGGCATGTTCAGCAGTGGACTTTATAGGGTAATTCTTTAGGTCGCTGGTTCAGATCCGGCTCGAAGGACCAAAAAATGTGCGGGGTAGTGCTGAGGTAGTGCTGGGGTAGTGCTGGGGTATGTTGTATGTAGTGCCGATAAATTACAATTTATTGATTATAACTCATTAAGTAATGATAAGTGATATGCGAGTCGCGAATGATATCTGATGTCGGACTGATACCTAAAAGTCGCTTATGGCGAAAAGTGCTAGATCAGATTCATACAGGCTATTCTAATATGAATGACTTAAAACATGACTTAAAACATTGTTATATTATGTTGCATTGTATAGCGTCACAGACAAATGAAGATTGTAACTAACCAATCGATAATTTAAAAGAGCATAGCCTGTGAGTTTCATGCCAGTTCTTCTTACAGAGCGGTGGCTCGGAACTGGCACTTAGATTCGCTTACACTTAAATATTTGTTGTTTTTAAATTGTTTGGTTGCAAGTGAATCTAAGCTTCGTGATTTAGTATAATTATATTTTATTTGTTTTTGTTATTTTTTTGACGTTTTCAAGTACTATGTAATACCTAGTTTATGAAATAACAAGTATTTTGATTTTGATTTTTTGATTTTGAGGTGTTCAGGGGCATTGCACCGAACAGGCTAGGATTATGATAAAACCTCAGTTTTAGAACAGTGATTTTGACTCCTTAAGTCTAGCTAGCCGGGATTCGTTGGCAGGAAACACTTGATTGATTGATTGTTGTCGCCTCGACATTTGTATAGAGGAGACTTTGTATCTGACTCAAGAATGTTCAAGGTCAGCTAGCGTGCAATGGCCAGCTGAGATGCCGCGCTCGAACTGTCCTTACATGAAAAAATAAATGGGAAAATTGGTAAGAAAACTGGAGTGTTCGAAAGGGTTGTTCGTCTGACCCGCATGTATGATCAACATAACATACAGACTGTATGATCTTACTAAGAGAATTTCCAATCTCGGGTTCCCTGCTAGCTTATGTCTTGTTTGTATGCTTGTGTCTTATTTGTATGCTTATGTCTTACTGTAACTGTATGTATGTATTGTGTTTTACCATGTATAGAATGAATGTGTCATAGCAGTGCTCTCACAAACGGTATCTACGGAAGACCAGCGTCGAGGCGTTTTCGTGACACCTCGGCTTTATGCTGATAATATAATGTATAATATAATGTATCTGTTTTCTTTTGATATTATCACAGAATAAATTCTTTTTCTTTCTTTCTTTCTTTCAATCTCGATATAAACTTTCAAACACTGCCCAAGGTTCTGTCTTCAATCAAAGAATGTGACTCTCCTTAGCACGCTTTAGTAATTTTCAGGTTATTATTACAATTTCTATTTCTTTTATACATCACTACTGTTCGTTATTTTTTTTTTAATATTATGTTATGTATGCTGTAATTACCTATCATTCTAAGAACAGTCAGCATATTTATGTAGGGTAAACTCATCTAATTTCGTGAAAAAGGATTTTAAGTAATAATACACCAATAAATAATTTATTAATATTATTCATATCTTGCATGAGCTTTAATCATTCATCAGTCTTTTATGAGAATTATAGAAACATTCTATTACTCTTTTTCTTAAATACGTAAAAGATATAACACATGTACTAAAGCCCGTCAATATGTCTAATTCCGTGGTGACCTCTTTAAGTCCGTGATAGGCACTACTTTAATTTTGATGTAACGGAATATATTAGGTCGGGGAAAAAGTCTTTTCGCATAACGTAGGTATAAACTTATTATAAAATTTTTTTGACTGTACTATTTGTGTCTGGCTGGTTTTGGTAACATTAAAAAGGTTCCATTATAAAGAAAAGAAAAAAATAAAAAAAAGTTGTTTCCCGCTATTTTTCATTTGTTTTTCTCTCCGTAAAAATGAGTGAATCTAATGAAAAAATTCGATACATTTTAAAATTTTATTATAAAAAAGGCAAAAATGCAACTCAAGCAGTGAAAAAAATTTGTGATGTTTATGGACCTGATGCAGTGTCAGTAAGAGTAGCACAAATTTGGTTCAAACGTTTTCAGTCCGGAAATTTTGATGTTAAAGATGCACCTCGCTCTGGTCGCCCTGTTACGAATAAAATGGACGCCATTTTTGAAAGAGTGGAGCAAGATCGGCATATTAGTAGTTACGATGTAGCTGAAGAACTGGGAATTGACCACAAAACAGTTTTGACCCATTTGAAGAAAGCTGGTTATACAAAAAAGCTCGATATTTGGGTGCCACACGAGCTCACTCAAAGAAACTTAATGAACCGTGTAATCATTTGCGATTCATTATTGAGACGTAATGAAACCGAGCCGTTTTTGAAGAGATTGATAACTGGCGATGAAAAGTGGATCACGTACGACAAGAACGTGCGAAAAAGGTCGTGGTCGAAAGTTGGCCAGGCTTCACAGACTGTGGCCAAACCTGGCCTAACACGAAATAAGGTGATGCTGTGTGTATGGTGGGATTGGAAGGGCATTGTTTATTATGAGCTTTTACCGCCCGGCAAAACCATCGATTCTGATCTTTACTGCCAGCAACTGATGAGATTAAAGGAAGCAGTCGAGAGAAAACGGCCGGAATTGATCAACAGGAAGGGTGTGGTCTTTCATCACGATAACGCTAGACCACACACATCTTTAGCCACTCAGCAAAAATTAAGAGAGTTCGACTGGGAGGTCCTAGTGCATCCACCATATAGCCCTGACCTTGCGCCTTCAGATTTTTACCTGTTTCGGTCTCTGCAGAATTCTTTAGGTTCTGTAAGGTTGACCTCAAGAGAGGACTGCCAAAACTATTTGTCCCGTTTTTTTGATCAGAAGTCCCAAAGTTTCTACAGTAACGGGATAATGTCTCTGCCCACAAAATGGCAGAAAGTTATTCAACAAAACGGTACATATATATTGTAAATAAATGTAAATAAACTTTGAAAAAAATGTCTTGACTTTTCATACAAAAATACGAAAAGACTTTTTCCCCAACCTATTATATATAGATTTTAACTGTTCTTTGTTTATGCTGTTTCTTATGTTGGTCGACAGCGAGGCAGCGTGGGAGGCGATGGAGCGGGATCCACTCTCTCTCCGGCTACGCCGTTGGCGCAGCGGGCGGGCCAGAAGGGCCCGTAACGCAGCGCCAGGGGGGTCTTAGACGGCGAGCCCTACCGTCTAACTATAGACTCCCCTGCGAAGTCGATCGCTTACGCCGGTGGTCGCACAATGAGGTAGGGGGGGCGCGACATACTGCGCCTCTCTGAGCAGGTCCTCCCGGTTCTGATCCGGGGGACGTTGGCCGCGGGCGGGTTGTCAGAAGCTATAAACCTTGGCACTGGCCCCCCGCCCCTTTTTCAACAGCGGTGGGCGTCGTCTGAAGTTCTTTAGTGGGTAGGAATGCGGTGGTCGCGTCTGCCGCAGAGAGCCCCACACTCCCCTCTCGGTCCTCCCATTGGCCGGGAGGCAGTGCGTAAACAGCATTATTTGCCGACAGTAAAAAAAATCCGCTTCAGATATCGCCTTCACGGTAGAAATACTAAAGCTATTACAGGGAGAGGTTTAGTCGGTTCAAGTCCGACGTAACCACACACACCGGGTGTGTGGTATGCGGGGGCATTATCTCCCTCCTCCCACCGTGGGGGGTAGTTCCAAGTAGGGTTGTTGTTGTTCTTCTGGAACGCAAAAAAAAATACCACAAAACACACCACCCACCCACTTGCCTACTACGACACCCTCAAGCAAAACATGAGATGTTACAATTCTTGAGAGGACCCTCTACCGCTGGGCACTAATTATTAGTAATAGTAAAGGACTTATTAACAAAAAAGATCTGAAGTTAAACCAGGTTTAAAACTAGTGCTGTCACTGTCTTCATCCTATCAAATGAAAGTGACAGCACTTGTTTTACACCCGGCTTAACTTTAGATTTTGTTTTGTGATAAGCCTCTCAATGTTTCATATTTGTTTAATAAGCACACTTTTAACCCTAAACCACCTCTGTTTGTAAAATAAAGTAAAGTATAATGAACCGCAAAAACCGGGTAAACTGTTTTTTAACTATAACCAACTTTAAACCCTGGTGGCGCACAGTAACTTTTCGAAGTTATGTGCGTAATTATCGCTTGTTCCGTGCCTCGGATAGCACTTTAAACCGTTGGTCCCGGCTGTCATGAACATCTATGGCAGTCGTTATTAGGAAGTCAGTGCCTTCTAACAGACTGACAGCTGGTGTAACCACAGAATGATGTAGATTTAGCCAAATATGGTTATACCTATAGACTCTGGGCCCTAAGCTTAAGTCTAGGGCAACCCGGATAATGTTAGGATCTGATGATGTATTTGTATAATGAACCTGCAAAAACCGGGTAAACTTTTTTCGAAACCGGTTTTACATATAAACTGATTTGGAAAAACCGGGTATTCTATTTTTGGTTACAACCGGATACAGTTCTTATAAAATTAACCTTGACATTTATAATTTAAAGGATAATTAAGGACCTAAGTTAAGTGGCAATATAACATAAATTATTAACTATGGTAATAGATTAGTACTAAATAACCTCCAGTTAATCTTACCTGCTCACACAACGGCTAGATATCCAAAATAACCCTCCAAGTAGGTAGGTTCCCGATTGAAAGATCAATAGGTAAATTCACTCAATCAAATTCCTTGTACAAACATTGAAACTGTAACATTTCAGCCATAAAACTTTACATAAAAATGTAGGTATACTATTCATAGATAATTTGTGTTAAAATTGGTGCATTTATAAAGCGTTTAAATTGATATAGTTCGTAATAGAAAATATGTACACTAGTTTGGAACGATTATTGTAATGTTGTTTTGGGTTAGCGTGTGTCGTCGCTTTCGCGAGTGTATCGACTGGTTATGGCTGGGCGGGCGGATAGGGAGCTTTTACGGTGTTGCCATCAAAAAAATGGTTAGACACCTCTTTCAATGGTAGTTTTTAGTAAAGCTTTTTATTATTTCTTGTGGGAATGTTTAAGGGTGTCTTGCACAACGGTCACTATTAACCTCATTAGTGCTTAATATATCGATCTGTCCCTCTTAATTTTAAACAAATGATTGAAATGCAATGGCATTTTACATCAAATTTAGCTTTGATTAAAAAAACTATTGTGCCGCCCTTTGAGTGGATAAGTAGAGGCACATGGTTTCAAACTTATGGTATGCAACCTTCCCGAAGGAAGAATTTTATAAAAACAAATTAAAAGCTTTGACAATATTTTCGTTTTTTGACGTTCAAAATTACGCTATAATTTTTTTAGGAAATTCCTGTTCAATGTGAAAAGCTTTATGCATATATATCTACATACATAATATCACGCCAGTTTCCCCGAAGGGGTAGGCAGAGGCTTAATGTATGCCAATCGTATTGTTGGTCCAACGTTATAGGTGGCGAGCCTATTGCCGCTTAAGTGAAGTTATAAAAGACAAAGACATTTTATTTTACATGAAATTAAGTGGTAAAATTTTATACAGTCCGCATATTTCACCAATAACTGGTACGCCAAAATATAATCAGAGAATTCTAATATCACAATCAAAAATTGATTCTTCATAATATCTATTTAATCAGTGAATAAAAACACTCGTCAACAAGCCATTTTTATAAATGAACTTTAAATTTGTTCAAAGGCATCAGCTTAAGGTTATTATTTGCGATACTATCGCTGCCAAGCACGTCATGAACATCTATGGCAGTAGTTATAAGGAAGTCAGTGCCTTCTAACAGACTGACAGCTGGTTTAACCATAGAATGAGGTTTCCCTCGGCAACCGGACCATGACACGAACTGAAATTTAGCCACATTTGGTTAGACCAGTGAGCAGACCCTGGGCCCGAAGCTTAAAACCTGACGACCGGGATAATGCTAGGATATAATGATGACTTATACTCTCTAAACAAGTACTTAACGAAATTTAGAGATTTTATTTCTTACTGAGTTTTAATCAATGTTAATCAAACGTTCAAAAGAATTACTAATTAATAAATCAGTATCAATTTAATACGCTTACAAATAGGACAAGTATTCTTTAGTTAGAAGATCTTCTTTTGTGATGACCCAAAAATCGTTTTTTTTGAGTTAAGTCACTATTCCATTAACCATGCGATTTGTTTGTCAAAAGTAGTAATCTATTAATTGTATTGTAAGACCACTATTACCTGTAATGACAAATAATTAATGTGTGCCTATTGCTAGATTTGACTTAAGTAGAGAAAATTTTATTTAATATTTATTTATTTATTTTATCCATGCTAGGATGAAGCGCTCGTGTTGCGGGACTGTTCGAAAGGGTTACCGCGGCCTTGGTGTTACAGGCTCAAGAAGGAACATGGATGGTTAAAAACCATCCATGTAAAAGTCTGACACACCCTTCCGCTTCACCCACAGCGAAAGACGGTCATTTGATGATTTTCCATCCGAAAAAAAAAAAAAAGGATGAAGCGCTCGTAGCTCTGCGGTGCTACAGGAAAGTTTACAGAGGTCAGTCCTTGGATGGGTGACCGTTTGTGTGGCATTTGATATCGAGTGCTTCCGTGCTTCGGAAGGCACTTTAAGCCGTTGGTTCCGATTATCACTAAATGTGGTTGTCGTTAAGCCATGTTAGAGGCCTAATGGGCGGCTTGATAAATTCTAACAGCAGGACACCGTACACCTGCCTCCGCTAATCTTTAACCATTTGAAAGTTACATTATCCACGACTAACATAGGATAAATTTTATTTTGGAAAAAAATTGGGTTCCGTAAGATAATTAAGTTTTTCGGACACAAAGTGTAAAAAATCATCAAGAAAAGTTACTCATTTAGCGTACGCTGCCTAAACTATAAAAGATAGAACCATAAAATGTACAAATTAAATGTAGATCTTATAAATATCTACAAAAAAGTCCGCGACACACTATACCTACCTAAGTCGAGTAAAGCACAACAACCATTTTTTTATTTAAAATTTTTTTTTTTTCAATCGAACCTCCGACCTTTGAATAACCAGTCCACTGATCTACTTGAACTTGACTCCGATGGACCATCATCATCATCTTAATCTCAGCCCACTAACGTCCCACTATTGAGCACGAGCCTCCTCTCACATACCAAGGTGCTAGGGTATTGGGTCACACTCCACCACGCAGACCCAGTGCGGATTGGCGGACATGGCTTAACGACTACCACATTTAGTGATAACCGGGACCAACGGCTTAACGTGCGTTCCGGAAGCACGGAAGCGCTCGATATCAAATGCCACACAAACGGTCACTCATCCAAGGACTGACCTCTGTTAACTCTGCTTTACTTCGGTGATAGTTTCCGACCACCGAGCATCGTGGAGCTACGAGCGCTTCAATATGGCGCGATGGACCATAACTTTAATAAATGATTTTTGACTTTTGAAAAATGCCTTTCTGAAGCACGAAGCGTACATGTCTCAGCCATCAGAAGTCCACTGCTAAATATGAACCTCCCCAGTAGTATTCCACGTCGAGCGATCACGAGCTGCATCCACTGGTTTCCCGCCGCCTTGGCTAGATAAGTGGACTATCGGATGAAAGGCAGTCGTTAACCTATATCAGTCATTCCCAAAGTGGGCGATAACGCCCCCTTGTGGGCGCTGCAGGTCTCAAGGGGGGCGGTAAGAGACCCAGAAAGAAAATGAGGGCGTTGTGTAGAGGCCTGGGGGTGATTTGTAATTTCATTTAGCTAGGCGGCCTCTTAAAAAATATTTATTCTCAAAGTAGGCAATAGACAAAATAAGTTTGGGAACCACTGCTATATGGACTGATGGTGATAGTAGTTGCATGAGCATTGTAACATTTATTTATTTATTTATTTATTCAAACACAAAACAAAATGCAACTTATGCTAACAAAGTAAAAACAAATTAAAAAAATATATAAACTAAGTTACACCTCAAACTATGTGTTCATACATAAAAACCATATTTTAGACGGGTCGATTAACAATATGTCTTAAGAGTAATAAAATTAAAAATTATTGTCTGTATATTAAAAAGAAAAAAAAAGAAAAGAAGAAAAGGATAACAACAAAATTGAATTCAGAGGGATTCAAGTACCTGGCATGAGGAAGCATTTCCCCCATGGAGGATATCTTTGACAGTTGACATTGTTTTGTTATAAGCCCCAATTGTTTCAATGCGCATACAACACCAATCTTCACCGGAATAGATTACTGTATGACATCCGCAATAGCCCATGAGTAGCGTGTTTGAAACTTCAATTGAAAAATCACTGCCCATAATGTTGCTACACGACTTCTTGGCGGGAAAGTGAAGCGTCATGTCCGCAGTTTTGTTTTATTTTCTAAAATTTGTGATATTTCGAACATTAATGTGTACCTAATAACGGAGGATTATTAACCGTTAAGTGTAGTTAGTATAATAGTTGTTCATGACGGCCGGGACCAACGGTTAACGTGCTTTCCGAGGCACGGAGCAAGCGATAATTATTTTTATTCTTATTTTATTCGATTCAACTGTCACATATTAGCTATAATTGTAATGGCGCATTAATGGACTATTGTGTACTTAATTGATAATTTTAAGTCTACTAACGTGCGTAATTATGTTTACTATGTGTAGTTGCCAATAACTTTTAAAATATATTTATTCATTTATAAAACTTACAACTATCTTTACAGGCACCAAACCTAATACGATAGAGTAGCTGAGCTCACAATACCTAAATATATGACTAAAAACTTTTACATTATTCTTATCTACTAATCACGTAACTACTACATTATTATCTACTGCAGAAACAATGCTTCATAATGAAAAATGTTTCATATGTGCGCCACCAGGGTTTGAACCCGAAACCCTCTGAACTAGAAGGCTGTGGGTCTTGCCACTGGGCTATCGCCGCTCATCGAGCTTGACAAATTATATAGGAATTTAGGTACAAGATTTAGTGATAATATACCTACTATCTAATTAATATCTAGTCCTGTTACCTAAGGGTTAATATGCACTGAATGGGTTCATATGGATCGGTCCCCTTGGCATGGTCTCCACCTTCACGTGATAGGGGGCTGAATGTCTCCCTATAGAGCGGAGGAGGCCGCATGGAAAAGGTTATTACCCAGTTCTCGAATCTGTGTGCCCTTAGTACTGAATATCGTAACTAAGAGACCTGTGCAGGGGTGCGGCGCAGTGTAAGTCGCCCCGGCTGTTTCCGTGCGTGAGACGACCGATATATAGCTGCTGAGGAGCTTGAGGAATACCGTTGGCGCTGTTCAGGTCGTCGCTTGTAAGGGGGTGTCAATAGATTTTAATATTGACAGCCTCTTTATTGAACCATTAGCTATGTTCCACGTTACATTCTTGACTGTAAATGGAAGTTTCCTCAGTGTTATGGTTGAGGTATCTAAGAGAACTTTCTAAATATATTTTTATTCTGTGTACTTACTATGTTTATTTGTACTGATTTATTTTTCTAAATGTCTTGGAGAGAGACAGATGCTGAGTTCCTTGCAAATTTCAGTCATTCAAAATTCTCGTGTCAGGCTCCCGCTCTAGTGGCGCCAACATTTAGCTGACGTCTACAAGTACTCCGTAATGAAACCAAGCTATGAGTAAAAGTAAAAAGTAGCACTTGAAAACGTCAAAATTACATATAAACAAAAAACTAAAAATAACTACACTGAAATCACGAAGCTTAGATTCACCTAGGGGACGTCCATTAATTATTATTACGTGAGGTGTGTTAAAAATTTGGACCCCTCCTCCCCCTTGGTGGTCGGACCCCTCCTCCCCTCACGTGAGATTTACCGAATTTTTTTTAAATAATTTAATTTAATGGTGTGTCTTCTATGTACTACATTTTTCTGTGAAATAAGAGGAGAATAATGATAACACGTTTAAGGTGCACTATAACGAATGATGACCGGTATTGATATTGTAATACAAAATTTTACTGTGGTATAAAAATGTATATTCTCTAAATTAAAAAGTTGACGTGAGATTTTTATTGACCCCCGCCCCCCCCTTGGTGAGTTTTGGTGGAATGTGACCGGACCACCCACCCCCTCCCCTATTTTAGATTCACGTAATTAATGGACGTCCCCTTACCTACATGCAAAATAAAAATTAAGTGTAAATGAATCTAAGTGCCAGTTTCGAGCCACCGCTCTGTGAGAAGACCTGACAAGAAACTCACAGACTATGCTCTTTTCAATTATCAATCAATTACAATAATACAGAACACACACAGTGAAAATTTGATGATATAAAAAGGTTCCCCAGAAGCCGTAACCAATAAAGTAGAATCCCACCAAAAACATTAAATGTAAAAAATGCCAAGTCTCTCGATGCAATCTTTCCATCGTAAAAAGTTTTGAGATCTCATAGAAGCCAAGATTCAAATTATTTTGTAGTTATGAATCAACATTTAGTAATTGTATCAATAGTTTTCTTTATAATATAATTATAGTGACTTGGCAATAAGCACAAATTAAATGCCTGGAATTATGTGCAAATGTTACTGACGAGACCTGTGATCAGATTATTTGTCATGTGTGAATCATGATTGTCACTACCGACTACATGCTCCAATGATATTAGTTGATAATATCATTGACATGCTCCAATACAATAATTAAGAATACCTTACTGGCCAATTTTATGTTTTTATAATTTTTCCTTTATATGTGACTAATGACTTATCTTGGTGTAAAATTTGAAGTTTCTAAGTCTGCTAGAAGTACCTTAGATTTTTGATGATCGCTCAGTGAGTCAGTGAGTGACAAAACTGTGATCGACCGTAACTCCTAAACTATTAATTCAATTGGCATGTAATTTAGAACTTAAGCTTGTTCTAATGCCAACTATTATTCACCGAAAACTTAAACTTCTAGCTTTGTCCACGTTGAAGATATAGGGGAGAAAATATGGTACGGCCGTGACCGTATTGCTCGAGACTTGGCTGGGGTACTGGGCCCCCAGAGTAAGGGAACCTTCCATCACTTTTTCTGAGAGAGGGATAATCTTTTAAGAGGGGCATAAAACAGCATTTATTCCAGCCGTCATGAGTGGGTTCTTGTTAGTGCTGGAGTATATACATACATAATGTCACGCCTCTTTCCCGTAGGGGTAGGCAGAGATCACATCCTTCCACTTGCTACGATCTTGGCACACATTTTTAGCTTCATTCACACTCATTAACCTCCTCATACACGCCCGTCGGTTTAGGGTACTTTTGCTGTTGCTTTTATGGACCGCTCTAACTTTTCTGGACCACAGACTTCTTACCCTGAGGTACGCAGCTCGCCTATGCGAGCATGTGACCATTAAGGTGAATCACTTGAAAAAAAAGTTTTTGCATAAAACAGTCAAGGATTGACAGGTCTACTTTCTCGTTTTAAAAATAAGATTCTTTGTTAGTGAGGATGGTTTCCGCTCTTGGTCGAGTCAGTATACCATTGGTATGTGTCCTTAACATTAAGGTCTGTCTGAAAACCAGCCCTAGGTCTACTCAGTGTTGGATACACTGTATATATCGTATGATACACTATATAATATATTATATCGTATGATACACTGTATCTATTTATTTTATTTATTAAAATGATCACCAACATAATAAACATTAATAATACCAAAAAAGAATTAATCATAGCAGTATTTAGCTCAATGTCAGTATAATTATAGGCGAAGACAGCATGCAATTAAAACATTATTAACAAAAATTTCTAACTAAAGTTATGGTTTAAAAACACAATAACAAAATAAATAACATTATTAAAAAGCTAAATTAAAGATGTCATGAATAAAATAAGATAAAAATGTCAATCACACAAATTGCAGTCATGTGATTGCCCACATGAGAGACCTCTTAAACCCACGAATGCCACCCATGAACAAATCGAGGTTCTTGGTTTTATCGACGCCATTAAACTCCCTTATAATTCGATTTATGGGTGCGTTCTGTCCAAGATTGGATCTGCTAGGCAGATCGACAAGAACTTTAGCTCTTGATGCCCGTGGAAGCTTAAAGGGTACCGTAAATGTCAGAGACTGAAGTAAATCAGGGACGTCAAGGATGCCATTCGCAAGCCTATAAAGAAACATAAGGTCGAGCATGCGTCTTCGATTCGAAAGAGAAGTTATTTTAAAGTACTGGAGTACTTAAAAATATCTGTCTGTGTATCTAAGTACACTCTTTCCTAGATTGCAAGAATATGTTAAGTGCCACAAAAAACGCTTTTGTATGCTTTCTAGCCTTTTTGTGTAGACATCGTAAAATGGATTCCAAACTACACTGCAGTACTCCAAGCCACTACGAACGAAAGAGTTGTATAAAAGGATTTTAGTTTTTATAGACTTAAAGTCTACAGTTTCGCAGAAAGAATCCGAGATTCTTAAAACCCTTGGAGCAAATGTTGTCAAAGTGAACATTAAACCGTAGCTTGCCATCCAAACAAACTCCGAGGTCCCTTACAGTATCGACAGCTGCCAAAGCAACGTCACTATAATCTTATAATCTTGTACTGGTAGTCAGAAGTTATCTTTTTTCTCGAAAAACGGTTAGAGCATCATATGATACACTGTATATATCGTATAATACCCTGTATATATCATATGATACACTGTATATATTGTATGATACACTCAGATTGATTTAATTGGCTAAACTAAATGTGTTTTAAAGTTACTTTGGTCATCTATAAGCGCTCCGTTGAGGCCCAAATTTAATCAATCTTTTCATCCGCATGGATTCCATAGTTCATTTATTATATTGTACATTATATTGATATTAATTGGGTATTGTGGTTACAAGTGTATGGCAATACACCTCTTTCTATTTTTGTTAAATTTATAAGATTTATATTCTTTTTTTTCTATATATTTTTTTATATTTCTTTTTTGTAAATTAGTTTTGCTTGTTTATAAAAGCAATATTTGTACACCAGAGTTGTAGAGTTACCATAACTGGTGTACAAGATAATAATGTATTTTCTTTTTTATTTATTTATTTCATCTTAATTGTATCTTACTTTATACTATATAATTGTATGTACAATAAGCTGTCAGAAGATGTGGCAAATTTATCAATAAATAAATTTAAAGATTACATAAAGAGTAAATTGTGCCAGAAGGCATATTATAGTGTGAAAGATTTTATGAACGACAAGTCTGCCTGGAAGTGACATGAATTGCTCCTTTCTTTCTTAAGATATGTATGATCTTTAGATATTAGATTTTGTTAGTTTTAAGAACAGCGGTAATCTTAATGTTTATTTCGTCAATTGTATTAGATCTTAAGCCATAATTTGAAAAAAGCCGAGATGAGTTTCTTGAGGCATTCTTCTCAATCTCGTTGCCTTTTGGAAGCCTCGTTAGAGTCACCGACAGACTGACTGACTGACGGACAATCCCCTCCCTCGTTTAGAATCACGACAGGCTGACTGACAGATCCCCCCGATAAGAGTGACAGACAGACTGACAAATCTTGAGAAAAACCACAACAGAATTTTAATTTTCATTCTTTATTATTGTAAAGCTTATAATCTCTTTCATTGTTGTTAAAAAAATATATCGAATTTAAATTTTGTGTCTGAATTTTTGATGAATCTAAATGATCATGTTGATCTTAAAGACAATAAAGTATATTTTATTTTATTTACTAACAAATAAATGATCTTTTACTTTCTAAGAATTACTAAAGAAAGCAGTAACCTAAATTCTGGTAAAACTCACTTTTTACCATTTTAATTTTAATAAAATAATAAGAATTTACTAATTGATTTATATTTTTTCTTCATGTTTCATATTGAGTTTTTACAACAACACATTCAAACTTTGAGACATTTAAAATTATTTTACAATTATCTCTGAAATCTAACACTTTATATGGTTCATATAACTTTAAAACTGTATCACTTAACAAACTGTCTTTAGAAACATAATTCTTATTAATAACTATTAAATATTTGTCATCATTTACATTCATAGTCTCTAAAATATACAACCCATAACTAATGAAACATTTACAAATTCTAAAAGCTAGAAATTCTCCTTTTGGAATAACAAAGTTTGAATTTGCTGCTAAAAACCTTTCGTGTTGCCACAAAGATATACTGGCCGCTTGTTTTTTCAGCAAAGAGTTTAACCTAAATGCTAATCCGTCCTTTTTGTAGCGAATCTTTTTCTCTTTTTTACTGCTGACATCTATAGAGCCCAGATCAGGCTTCAAGTCTGGGCTATTTCTACTTGTACTCACTTGTGTTATTATAGATACAATATCCATATTATCTTCACTTATCTTGGAATTACTTTTTTGAGTAGGAACGTCGCTTATTGTGATCTGTGAAGTATTGTCTGAGCTAAATTGGTTTTCAAAGTAAGACTGAACTTTTTTTGCCAAGTCCGCACTAGATGTTCGTAGCATTATAGTACTATCATCAAGATTGTCTGTTTCTGGGGTTTCTTGTATAGTACAGGTCTTGTTATTATTGTCTTTATCTATTCGTTCCTGTTTTAGTAGTATAACATTGTGAAATTTCTCAATAGATTGTTGTTGATTTAAAATTTGTTGGCTATCTTGAATTTCATTAGTGTTTTCTTTTTCATTTTTATGTCTTCTTCTGTCATTACTGTTATTGGCAAATTTACTAAGATTATTATATGTTAAACTTGATTTTCTTTCAAAGCTTTTAGACTTGTTATTGAAAAGTTTTTTTCTTACACCAGGTGAAACTATTGGTGAAGTTTTTAATGTCAAAATGGGACTTTTTAATGAATTCTCGCTTTTTATCTGCGTACTTGATACTTTTGATACTATGATAGGAGAAACAGGCTCAGTTTTAACTTTACATGGCGGGAACGACTGAGATTGCTGGCCTAATATAGGGGAAGTTCTTTCAGAATGTTTTAAACTTTTAGGTTTTAGAACTTCGTTACTGACCTTCCGTTCTTTGGAGACGTCTGAAATAGTAACGTTAAGGTTGGCTACGTTTTTCGGTGTTTTTTGTTTACGTTTTCTTTTGTTTGGTTTTCTATTTGTAAGACTGCAGTGTTTATCATGATTAGTTGACAAGTTTTCGAAATCGCTGGAGTCACTGGAAGACCAATTAATATCATCATTTGATCCTTGACTGCTTAAGAGACGAAACTTTTGAGCAAACATATTTTCTTTGTACTTTTTCATATTGCCAAACTAGTATTACCAAATTATTTTATTAACCCAATACATTACGTAGGTAGGTACTTTTTTTGTTGTGACAGATTTTTGAAATTTTGAACTATAATTATTTGACATTTCTTTTTTTTTACGAATTTTTACTCTTTAGTGATTTATACAATAATAAATTAACTTTATTTTAAATTATTTAACTCGATTATGATTAATTATCATACAATTCTTTTCATTACACTAAGTTAATTTTACAGTTTAAAATTTTTACTAACGATAAATATAATAAAAATCCAAACACGCAACAAAGCACACGAAAAGGAATATTTGTACATGTTTACTCTTTTTTTTGTAATTGGTACCACTGTACGTAACTTTCATTCATAATTTTTTCACCTTGTCACATTTAAGTCAAAACATAAACTTTTAATATAATTATATGTATTTTCATGGCTAATCAAAGAAAATAATAATATTTAATCTTTTTTATGCTTATAATCCATTAACTTTGTTTGTGCTCTCTAAAAATGTACATTCCAACTCGTTTATTATTTTGTTAAAATATTTTAGGTTGTTTTGTCATAATAATGTAGCTGCCATGTTATTTTGCTAACTTCATACCAGTGCGCTCTACTCAAAACAAACACATACTATTTGCGTCGTGCGACTGCAATCTATGTTTTATCAGTAAAATTTCTTATAATCTATCTCTATTTGGCATAAAATCTTGTTAGATCTGTTCATTGCGTAGGGTTAAATCAATAGTTCTTTGTCTTACGTTTACGTGGTCCCGTTTAACCGGTGTTTTTCTCCGCAATGGAGGTCGACCGCCCAAACTTGGAAAACGTGGCGCCCGTGGTAGCGGTAACTGAGAAGCCGGTGGCGGACCAGGGCGCCGGGGACGCGGCGACGTCGAACGCTGAGCGTGCCCGTAAAAAAAATAAGAAATGTGCGCGCTCCAACAGCAAAGACGGAGTAGCTAACGTAACTCCGCAACCGAAATATCGCAGTTGGAAAAATAGTCGGAGATCGCGTAATGGCCACGGCAGGGGTTTGCCTAAGAAAGGTAAGATAAAACTTGTCTTTAAAAGCTTTTCGATACTCCCATCTCTATTTCTCACGTAGCATTTCCCAGCTATGGAACATTCTAGGCTCTTGCCGGGGTTATGGCATATTTTTTGCTAATTGACATAATATTTGTTTACCTGCTGCGCACCGGAATAATATTATGGTTTCACACATGCGTTCTCTGCTCGATAATTCAAGGTCACAGCGGTTATTTGCGCAGTTATACAATATCTTTAACACTTTTAATATAGATTTTTCTGTTGTTACCTTTTCTTTTCATTGTCGAACGAATAACTAATCTTTTACGACTCTTATGAGGTTATACCTATATATAATACACGTACCGAGCACCTCGCGGTTATTTGCGCAGTTATACAATATCTTTAACGCATTTATTATAGATTTTTCTGTTGTTACCTTTTCATTACCTTTTCTTTTCATTGTCGAACAAATAAAAAAACTTGCGACTCTTATGAGGTTATACCTATATATAATACACGTACTAAGCACCTCGCGGTATTATGACATAACTCGAAGACCGCCGTCAACTGTTTTAAAAAAAATATATGTGCAAAAAGTACCTTGCAATCATGTTTTAAACGAAGAGGTTCTTCTTCTTCTTCTTTTAATTAATGGCTTCGTGCGGTTTGCACATTTAGCTAGTGTCAAGTTAGAGATATATTAATATCATATAATATAAATTATAGTAAATGAGAATGAGTGGTGGTAAAGATGATAAATGGTGAATGAGATCCCCTCCCCCTAAGCCCCATGAGTCCTCAGTAAAGATGTGAGACTATACTGAGATCTCACATCGACTTCTTGAGAGAATTTGAATATTTATGCTGGACTGTTTTATTTGATTAATCAACACTCATGTATATTTACAAACACTTAATGGTTAATAATCCACCGTTATTAAACATTAATGTTAAAAATATCACAAATTTAAGAAAATAAAACGAAAATGCAGACATGACACTTCACTTTCCCGCCAAGAAGTCAACGAAGAGGTTAATGTTGCATACTTTTTTTTGTTTTTACAAACTTAATAGAACATGAAACCTGACAGAAATATCATCTTTAAAAATATTGAATTGAAAATTATTTACCTAGTTCTTGAATTTTGTTTTTTAAATGTTTGAGTAAATTTTCTTTGGTTTTAAATGTTATGTAGAAATATCAAAATAAAACTGATACGAAAGTAAACTATAAGCTACTTTCGGAATGAATGCATGGAAGTGCACAGTTTTACAATTCATTCACATGGTACATTCTAAATATAATAATATACTAATAATAACATACTTCCTTTCTTCTGCCACAACAGTCAGGAGGGGGATCTGGGTCCTAAGCATAAATTTAGGTCACAACCAGGTTGAATGCTAGGATGACAAAATATGCTCATATCTTCTAATTAGAGTGAATTTAGATTTGTCCTGGTACACCTGCAATCTGGGCTTGCTATAATTTAGTTCACAATTAGCTAAAGTTATAGAATTACCAAACTGTATAAGAGGCTATCCATAAATTGCGTCACACTTTTAGGGAGAGGGGGGGGAAGTCGATGTAGTGTGACAAGAAGGTGGGAGGGGTGTGGAAGCCTAAATGGGAGGGGTGGGGGTGTGGACTGTTGTGGAAGCCCTTTTTAAAATATTTGTGGGATAGGATGTTTACAACTAGTTTAAAAAAAGGGTTTTGTGAAGTGAATGCGCCTTATACTTTAAAAATAATATTTCCACCTTCGGTGTAATATATAAAATATCGAGGGTTCCGTGCTCAAACCCGATAAGTGACAATATCAGATACATAATTTCTGCCGCTTTTTCTTGTGATATTATCAAATAAGTCGATTTCAGAATAGAAGACTGAAATCTGAGGACTTCATAATCCAATAAGTAAACCTTTTAAGTTTCATTTTTTTTAATTAACCGACAAATTCTTTTAAGTACTGCTTTAAGCCCAAAAACGCAAATTTTGTCACTTATCGGATTTGAGCACGGAACCCTCGATATACTTTATTGTACTCAACATCATTTAGATTCGTCTAATTTTAAGTAACATGATGGATTTTTTTTTAACAATAATGCATGAGGAATGGTTGGCTACCATAATCAAGAGAGAGATATAAAAGCAAATTAGATTATGTTTTATTCATTACTCGCATAATCTTTGTCTTTTCTCACATGACCATACCATGAGAAAGGGTTTTCTTTAAATTAAACAGTTAAAAAAAGAACCATTGTGGTTTATTAAAATTAATCCAATATAACAGTTAATTGACAATGTAAATGCTCAATCCAACAGTATATTTATACACATTTACACAAAAACAATTGAGAATTGATAACAGCATCCACATAGATAACTATTATTAGTGATGACCGATATGGCGTGGAGGTCAGTATACCTACACTTCACTCCAGAGGTTGTGGGTTCGATTCCCACACAGGACAAATCTTTGTGTGCATGAACATGAATATTTGTTCTGGTCTGGGTGTTTTCCTATGTATATTAAGTATGTATATCTTCACAGAGGTTGTGTATTCGATTTCTTTCTCATGGATACTAAACAACGGATAAACATAATTCAATAGCCTTTTTTTGTACTGAATATACATAGGAAAACACCTAGACCAGAACAAATATACAATGACATGTTCATTCACACAAAGATTTGTCCTGCGTGGGAATCGAACCCACAACTTTAGAAGCGGAGAGCTGGTATTCCCGCCACCACGCCATATCGGTCATCGAAATGGAATGGGCGTTAGTTTATAAGAGTAGTTTAGTTTAGTTTTTTTTTTTTAAGAGCTCTATTGAGCCAAACTTGAATAAATGATTTTTAAGCTATTTAAATTAGGGATCCTTACAGAAACTCCAATTGTATAAACTCAAGGAAAATTTAAATATTTAGTAAATCGAATCGCCGAGGCGAATATTAAAATAAACCTTACAATCGTTACTGTTATCAAGACACATTGTCTGATACACAACTGATAGAAATAATATCTGTAAAAAACAGTATGTTTATCAATCAGTTTGTGTTTTTTAACCTTGTAAGAGGATTATATCAATTTTTGCATAAAATTTTATTATTATTCGTTACCAACGAAATAAAAATATATAATCTCACGCCCGCCATAACCTAGCATTATCCCGGTTGCCCCAGACTTAAGCCCAGGGGGCCTACCGCCGAGTTCGATGGCAATCGGTTATAAGGCAAAATGGATTTCGAATTGATTCTGTCGTACCGCCGAACTCATGGACATCGAAACAAAATGGCGTTCTCCATTTACCTATTGGTCTGTCACGGACTGAAGGTCATGAATGAGAGGTAGCTGTCGGCAGATTCCCCGGTACGAATTAATGAACGTAAACAAAGTTTGATCTAGATGGATTACCGGTAATCCATCGAATTCGGCGGTAGGCCCCCAGGGCCCAGGGTCAGCTGGTCTAACCAGATTTGACTGAACTTCAGTTAATACATAAAGCAAGTGCCTCTTCAATCCGCGTACCCAGTGCGGTTAGACGGAAACAGGTTTGTGGTTTCCTGCTTTGTTTCAGCGTGTTACCTATAATAGTGCAACCCCTTTCTCATCTCACAGGAACCCGTAAGAGTCCACAAAGACAAATGTCATTGTATGTGTTATGTTGGTGATTCTATATTTTATAGAAATAGCCCATAAGAGGGTATGCATAAATTGTACGAGCGAGCCAGTCTCTGAATAAACATGTTACGCGAGTCCCCGTGAGTTCCCTTAGTGTCCAGAAACTTCTCAGTATGATGGGCAGCAGCGTCTTCCTGCGTACAACCCGTCTGCCCAGCGTGGTGATTATTGGCAAATACCCCCAATAGAATGTAATCTATTTGGGAGGCTAATGTTCAGCAGTGGACTTTATAAGGCTGATGAATTGGCTTTACGTCTACCAAATGTAGCAATAACCGGAACAGACGGCTTAACGTTCTATTGACGACCGACGTGGAGGTCAGCATACCTACACTTCACTCCAGAGGTCGTGGGTTCGATTCCCACACAGGACAAATCTTTGTGTACATGAACATGAATATTTGTTCTGGTCTGGGTGTTTTCCTATGTATATACAAAAAAAAAGTATTTAAGTATGTTTATCCGTTGTTTAGTATCCATAACACAAGTATTTAATGATACTTATGTTGGAACTAAATAATTGGTGTAATTGTCAGGAAATATATAGGTATTTATTTATTTCAGCCATTTAAAATCCACTGCTGAACAAGGACCAACCCAATTATTTTACACTTTGATTGATCTTGTGCCGCTTGCATTTACCGTACTCCCGCCCGGTTTGACCGGATAATCGGATTGGAGGTCCCCCTTTACTACGTTTGCTGGCTGATATCCGCCATTCGATCATCGTTGCTTTCGAGCTATATACCCCGCCCACTGCCACTTCACTTTGCAAACTCGCCTCGCTATGTCGGTCACTCCGGTTCTCCGGATTTTTTCATTTCTAATTCTATCATGTAGGGACACTCCGAGCACTTTAAGCTTTCTTATGAGGCCCATAGTCAGGCACCACGTCTCATGATGGTGTTATTATATCACAATATTATCATTTTTCGGCCCTGCTCCCAGTTTACCTGGAGTCGGTTCAGCATGACATCTTTCGATTTGGTTGTACGTCATGGACTTATCCACATCCTTCTCGATCATATCAATGTTACGTAAATAATACATACATACATAATGTCACGCCTCTTTCCTGTAGGGGTAGGCAGAGTTCACATCCTTCCACTTGCTACGATCTTGGCACACTCTTTTAGCTTCATTCACACTCATTAACCTCCTCATACACGCCCGTCGGTTTAGGGTACTTTTGACCTGCCCTTTCTCTAACATTTTTTGTATTTGGTCATTGAAGGTCTTACGTGGTCTTCCCCTCCCAACACTTCCATCCACTTGTAAATAATGTATGAACTTAATAATTCCTCCCTTCTGCAATATTGTTGTGCCCGACAGTTGTGTATAACTTTGAGATATTTTGTTACAAAGAAATAAAATAAAATGAAATGGAATTGAATAATTCTTATACACATTTAACTTATCTTTTTTTCATTGTATAAATTTGTTTTCTCTCATTCATATAAACTACTCTTAACATACGCCTGTTTTCCTGAGAAGGTAGGCAGAGGCATATTATCATCATCATAATATCGTAGCATTATATCGATATCCCTAGACTTAAGCTTAAAACCCAGAGTCGGCAGAGCCATATTATACGCCCACATTACGCCAACAAAATTTTAGTCCCACGTAGAACAGCCTATGGCCGCTTACCGGGAACTTTTCATTCTTATACCAATTAAAAAATTAAAAATTAAAAAAAAATTAAAAATTATTTATTCAAGTTTGGCTCAATAGAGCTCTTATGAATGTCATACTTATAAACTAACGCGCCCATTCACTGCGGGCGGGAGCTTGATCGTAAAAGAACGGGCAAGAAAATCGTCAAGGTTGGTTTTTTCTCCCGCCAGTTACAATAAAAATACATAATATTAAAACAATTGTGTTCTGCAGTCACAAGATTTGAAAAAAAAAGGGAGACAAAACTCTTTTTAGCAATATTAACATAATTACGGATAAACATAGTAGACATGAGCAGACGCGTTACGCTCAACCATATTTTAGGGAGCGCAACGACCCGACGCATGACGCTACCACCGCGGAAACATATAAGTGAGCGTGATATACTCAAGCTGGATAAAAGGATTTTAGTAAAAATAACATTAATATTAGAAGACTG
The DNA here is from genome assembly GCA_949126915.1 of Musotima nitidalis. NCBI lineage: Eukaryota > Metazoa > Arthropoda > Insecta > Lepidoptera > Crambidae > Musotima > Musotima nitidalis. The sequence continues at coordinate 7,759,946 of OX421442.1, read as the reverse complement.
AATTAAATTAAATTAAATGTGCTGCAATAAGATTTGTTTTGCCACTCAGGCGGAGCTGGTGGTAAAGGAGTATGGGGAGCACCTGGCTCTGAACTCCTGGAGGAGTTTGTGGAAGACGCCAACGACCCCAACTACGACTGGGAAGCCGTGGATGTGGAGTTCAAGCAGGTTATCATCGAGGCTGACGCTGAAGAAATTGTGGTAAGTCACATTTATTATTTTTTTGGAGAAACCTCAGGTCATAAGTACCCTAAACTTAGTGGAGGGCATGAAGTGAAATCTTCGAAGTCCTTAGGAGGAAAGGCAAGGCACATATAATAGAATAAGACGGTTAGTGTGACTGGAAGTGTGGTACCAGGATAGTAGCAAGTGGAAGGATGTGATCTATAGGAATAAAGTTGACGTTCAAGAGATTGTGGCTAGTGGATTAACAGTGTGAGGATCTTCATATCTTTGGACAAAGGGTAGGTGAAAAGAACCCTAAACCTACCTAATTTTATGAGAACGTCAATATATCTAAAATAATATAAAACTGTGTACCAGGATAGTAACTAGTGGAAGGATGTGATATTTAAAATATAAGACTAGCAGCGCCCTGCGGTTTTACCCGCGTGGTCCCCGTTCCCGTGGAAATATCGGGATAAAGATACGTTAGTCCAGGACTGCAGCTATACACGTACAAAGTTTCATCACAATCGCTTCAGTAGTTTTTGCGTGAAAGATTAACAAACATCCATCCACACATACTAGTAGGATAATACAGATGAAAATGTGTACTAGGATCGTAGCAAGTCGAAGGAGTTGATCTCTAAACCGTCGGGATTGTAGATTAGAAAATTGTGTACCAGGATCGTAGCAAGTGGAAGGATATGACGCTAGCGGATGCTAACTACGGCTGGGAGGACGTGGATGTGGAGTTCAAACAGGTTATCATCGAGGCTGATGCTGAGAAGATCTTAGTAAGTGGTCTGCAGCATAGGACCTTTTATAGCTATAAGATTTTGGGAGATAAAAGCTAAAAGTGTGTACCAGGATCATAGCAAGTGATAGGATGTGATCTCTGAACCGATGGGAGTGTATAAGAAAGTTAATGATGAAGCTAAATACCATGCTATGCTACCTATGTACCAGGATCGTAGCAAGTCAAAGGATGTTACTGATGGAAGTGTATAAGAAGGTTAATTAGTGTGAATGAACATGAAAATGTGTACTAGGATCGTAGCAAGTCGAAGGATGTGATCTCTATGGATGCTAACGACCTCAACTACGATTATGAGGCCTTGAATGTGGAATTCAAGCAGGTGATTATCGAGGCGGATGCTGAGGAGATTATGATAAGTGGATGTTACAGTTCTGTGGCTGTGGAAATGGGTAGGACAAAGGCGCCCTAAACCGACGGCAGAGGTTTATAGGGTGGACTTATAAGAATGCTAAGGAGATTGTACTATAGGGCCTTATAAATAAAAAAACAATAAAAAATATTCTCTTACAATCACACCAATTATTTAGTTCCAAGATAAGTATCATTAAGAACGTGTGTTATGGATACTAAATAACGGATAAACATAAATAATACTTTTTTTTGTAAACACATATTTAAGATACATAGTTGAACCCCCAGACCAGAACAAATATTCATTGTTACGCACACAAAGATTTGTCCTGTGTGGGAATCGAACCCACGACCTCTCGAGTGAAGTGCAGGTATACTGACCTCCACGCCATATCGGTCGTCAAAGTTATAAAGCTTGTCACACCATGTCACACTTCGTTGACCCCCTCCCTCCCCCCTAAACGTGTGACATCATTTATGTATAGCCCCTAGTAGAATAATATGATTACTTTTGTTTCTAATTATTTGAAAATAAAACGTAAATGTATTCGTAAGAAACAACCACCAAAGACTTGTTTACAAAAATAAAATCGGAATTATATTGACAAGGAAAAATATAGGTCATTTGGCCTCACGTTTTGTTTTGTAGCTAGCGTGATAAGGATTGTCCTCCAGAGGAATCGCTATGCTAGGCGATAGATTTGCATTTCAAATTTTTTTTTTTATTTTCATAAAAGACACAGGACATTGCAATTAACGTACAGGAATACAATACGTTCTGTGTGGTACCGGCCTAGAATAGCCCCACCTCTTTTCGTTTCACGGGGAGTCGTAAGAGAGAGAGAGATCCATTAGTAACATAGGCATATAGTTATTACTAAATAAAAATGGAATCCCTATGAAAATTTCAGTAATGTAACCCAAAGTTTATAATTTGTCATATTATTATATAGGTACCGAATACATACGTTCCCGCCTGTTTCCCTTAAAGGGTAGGCAGAGGCATATTATACGGCCACACTTCTCCAATTATATAGTCCTACGTAACAGGTGGCGAGCCCATTGCCGCTTACCGGGCACTATGTTCGCCAGAGCCTCGTCCGTTGATCGGCAGGTGCAGATGAAATGAAATAAAATTTATTTAGACATAAATACAAATAAACAAAAAACAGAATTCAAATCAGTAAACAATTTTTACACATAAGTTTACATATAGTATGCCTAAGAAGGACTCCACTCAGCATGTGCTGCAGTGGAGGGCCACAACAGCGCTGGTCTTCCGTGGAGACCTTATAACTTTCGTGTGCAACAGCCACACAAAAGGCAGAAACTTAACAATAAAACAAAATATTTAAACCACAAAAGAAATGAAAAGTTAAAGTAGTAAAAGTAGTGAGTTACAGCAGAATTACACTTACTTATGTATATCATATGAATTTTTTTTAACAATTTCTAACTAACAAACACAGTTTGATTTAAAAAGATTTTTCATTTTTTTTTTTATTATAGATAATAGAGAGATCGACAGCATTAAGCAATACGTAAATATATTTTTAATTTATATTTATAAGCACCAATAGAAACAGATGAGGTTGGCTTGGGCTCCTTAGGTCTTGGTAGGATCCCTATACACATAATACCTATCATAAAACACCTGCGACTTAAATCATAACAATGTTACATCTTTCAGTGTGCACATACTTCCGCTTCGATACTAGCCTTGAGATAAAGCAATCTTTAACGCAACTGCCGCAAATCTGCCAAGCAACAGTGAACTTTATTTGTCATAGTTTTAAAAGCGAATGAGTATTATGAGTGAAATAGTTTTTAATATACTTTAGTTTACTGGTAACGTTTTAAGTCGAATGTATTTAGTCACGACATAATCGTACAAGGTTATGCTTATGTTGCCGTGTGGTACCGGCCTAGAATAGCGCCACCCCCTCTCATCTCACGGGGAGTCGTAAGAGTCGACGAAGAGAAATACTACCGGATGATAGGCAGCAGCGTCATCCTGCGTACTGGCTGGAACTGCGATCACCGACCCGTCTGCCCAGCGTGCTGATTATTGGCAGATACCCCCAATGGAATGTAATCTATTGGGGAGGCTAATGTTCAGCAGTGGACTTTATAAGGCTGATACGATAATGATAAACATTCACGCCTGTTTCCCCGAAGGGGTAGGCACAATTCGCCATTTACATTGTCGGTCCCACGTAAGCGTGCAGATTATTGGCAGATACCCCCATTGGAATGTAATCTATTGGGGAGGCTAATGTTCAGCAGTGGACTTTATAAGGCTGATAGGATAATGATAACATTCACGCCTGTTTCCCCGAAGGGGTAGGCACAATTCGCCAATTACATTATCGATCCCACGTAATAGATGGCGAGCCTATTGCCGCTTGCCGGGATCTGTTAAGTTCGCCAAAGCCTCGTTTGTTGATCAGCAGGTGCACTTACAGGTGAGGTTGGCTTGGGCTCCTTAGATGTTAGTAGGATTCCTATACACCTAAGATAATGGTAGGATATGATAAAGTACTCCTCTGAATGAACTCAAAACTACTGAAATAATTTAAAAAAAAAAACAGAAATTATTTCCTGGCAGTTGGTTACAGTTTCATGTAAGTTTTTTAAATGTGATTAAGGAGTATTATCACCAATTATTTAGTTCCAAGATAAGTATCCTTAAGAACTTGTGTTTTGAATACTAAAGAATAGATAAACATACTTACATAACGGTTTTTCGTGAATACATACTTAATATACATAGGAAAACACCCAGACTGATATATAAATATTTTTTACATAAATCTTCATCATATATCACATGCGATCGTGCGATTAAAAAAAAACCAGTTTAGTTTCTCAATATTACATAATGTAAAGTTGCATCTCGTGTTTTTTTTCGGCCAGTTTACTTCTAAGCTATTAATCGCAAGTGTTTTTTAATGACTCCAGGTCATTAGTAGATTAAATATTATTAAAAACGATTGTGGAAGCGGAAGACCACAGGTTAAAAACTGAAGAACCTATATCCATTATTGCATTGTTTAGGCTCAGCTCCTGACTCTTATGTATGGTTATGTTCTCCGAATATCGCTACAATATTTTTTTAGTTTCGAAATGGTTTTTCATAGATAGATGGCGCTATCAAATGAAAATTATCGAATTATTTTAAAGTACTACTTATTTATTTTATTTATTTAACATTTTATGCACATAAGGAACATACACAAAGATAAAAGTTATGAAAGACATGTACAAAGGCACTGCTTATCCCTAAAAGGAATTTCTTCCAGCAGGCCGAAAAAAGGAAAAATCATATACAAAGTAGACACGTGCACAAAATACGTCACAAAACAAACTAAAATAAAACAACAATAAAAAACTAAAATCAAACAATAACATATTAAAATTAAGCAATTAGACAAAAAGATACAGCTAGCAGGCAGCAAGGAAGTGTTCCTTTATTGCCTTCCTAAAAATGGAAATACTTTTGGAAGTGCGAATAATGACTGGCAACGCATTCCACAGCCTAACCGCATGCACAGAAAACGAATAGGAAAAGAAATCGGAGTTATGAGAGGGAAATTTCAGGAGTACAAGGAAATTTGACCTACATGAGGAACCAGGCGCATGAATAAAAGTAAACCGCTCACGAAGATACGAGGGATAGGAAGGATTAAAAAGAGAATTGTACAGTAAACATAGGATACGAGAGTCTCTGCGCCTTCGAATGGGAAGCCAATTCAGAGCTTTGTGATAACTCGACACGTGATCAAACTTTCTCAAGCCATATATAAAGCTTATTTAGGAGCTCCTCCATGGCATCTAAGTAACAGACATCCGCATAATCCAATACAGGAAATACCAGGGCCTGCACAAGGAGTACCCTTGAGGCCTCAGGTAAATAACCCTGAAGACATTTCAGCGAATGAAAAGTAAAAAACACCTTGCGACTTAACTCGCTTACATGTGTCCCTCAAGATAAAGTGCTATCAATCTGAACACCAAGGTTAACGGTACCGGAATATGCAATAGAGGAACCCCCAAAAATCACAGGAGGTAACTTCTGCAGAATGTCACCAGTAGTAAAATAACTGCTACCTATTACAATAGCCCATTCACTAATGCGGCACAGGTCTGCATTCAAGGCAGCAATACCATCATCAGCATTAAGCAACGAAAAGTGGCTATAAATTTGCAGATCGTCTACATAGAGATGGAAGCGAGAAGTAACAATGACCTCCGTGATCGAATTAATAAAGAGAGAAAAAAGCAACGGGGAGAGAAATCCACCCTGCGGCACACCTGAAGAAATACTACACCAATCGGAGACTGTATCATTATGGCGAACACACTGCGTGCGATCTGAAAGATAGGATTTAAACCACCCTAGAGCTAGATCAGACACGTGAACGGATTCCAGTATGGCAAGAAGGATATCAGCATCGACTGAATTAAATCAAGCTGAAATCAAGCAATACTACAACCGAAAGAAGTTTGTTATCCATAGCACAGCGAATGTGGTCAGTGACATTGACGAGTGCAGAGACAGTACTATGGCCAACACGGAAACCCGACTGAAAAGGGCTAATAAAATTATGCAAAGACGCGAGAGCCGAAAATTGTCGGTGCACCAAGTGCTCGAAAACTTAAGATAGGAAAGGTAAAATGGATATGGGACGGAAATGGCTAGGCAAAGAAGGAGACGAAATTTTAGGCAAAGGAATAACATGAGCCATTTTCCAAATAGAAGGAACAGAAGATGAGGAAAAAGAGAAATTAAAAATATGAGCAAGGATGCCAAGGATTTGTGGGAGAATCAAAGTAATCATTTTCGAGCACAAGCCATCCTCACCAGCCGCATCAGACGATATGGAGCAAATGGATTTTTGAACATCCGACTTGGAGACAGTACGAAACTGAAACACAGCCCAATCAGGCCGGGATCTATGAGAAAGCTGCAACAAGGTGGAACTCTTAAGTGCACTGCTAACTGCTTCAGGGCCCTCCTGGCCCGCCTGCTGTGCCAACGCCGTAGCCGGAGAGAGAGCGGATCCCGCTCCCTCTCCCTCTCCCTCTCCCGCTCCGCGGCCTCCCTCTGCGACATCTCCACTTCGCAGAAGGAGGCCATCGCCTCCCACGCCGTTTCGCTGTCGACCATCTTTTGCATGATGGTCGGCAGCGAGCAGTCACCTACACCTATATATATTGGAGCAGACCCTGGGCCCTAAGCTTAAGTCTAGGGCAACCGGGATAATGCTGGGATATGATGATGAAAAAAACAAAGAGAATAAAAACACACCTCGTACAGAAGGTAACCTTATGTAAATAACCTTCAATATGAAATTAAAAACATGTTTGTATAAAAATAGTTACATTTTTGTATTCATTCTGTCGCTTTTATCACAATGGTTATGCGCTAGTGGTGTGCTGAATCGAATGACTCAGTCGAAAGATTATTAAAATGCGAACTGAATGAAATAACACTTTTGGTGCCGTGTGATGCCGGCCTAGAATCATCATCATCATCACAGCCCATTAACGTCCCACTACTGAGCACGAGCCTCCTCTCACATATCAATGTGTGACTCCACCACGCTGACCCAGTGCGGATTGGCGGAGGCAGGTGTGTGGCGTCCTGCTGTTAGAATTTTTGAAGCCGCCCATTAGGCCTCTAACATGGCTTAACGACTACCACATTTAGTGATAACCGGGACCAACGGCTTCACGTGCCTTCCGAAGCACGGAAGCGCTCGATATCAAATGCCACACAAACGGTCACCCATCCACGGACTGACCTCTGTGAACTCTGCTGTACTTCGGTGATCGTTTCCGACCACCGAGCACCGCAGAGCTACGAGCGCTTCTGTGCCGGCCTAGAATAATGCCATCAATATTAATCAAGATGATCCGATTCATTGTCAAGAGAGCCGACGCCTTAATTCAAGATTAATCATTTTAAATTGTATAATTTGTGTATCAGCCTTAGAAATGGAATTTATTCTGAAATAAATGATTATTATTATAAAGTTCACTGCTAAACATTAGCCTCATTCTATTGGGCCTATAATCACTACATTGGGCAGGCGGGTTGGTGATCGCAGTTCCAGCCAGTACGCAGGATGACGCTGCTGCCCATCATCCGGTAGGATTTCTTTTCGTCGACTCTTACGACTCCCCGTGAGATAATAGGGGCACTATTCATATAGGTAATAATTATTTTACATCTAGAAAAAAAGCCTAACTGCGATTTTATTTTATTGTCTCCAGCGTAAATCGGAGCCTATTATCCTGGAATACTTCGAGCACGGGGAGACCAATGCTGCCGCTGAGGACTTCCTGGAGTACGTCACCTCCAAGAGAAGCCATTTGGTGAGTCTTGTCTTTTTACATATAACACAGGCAGAGTGTAAAGATTGGAGTTTAACAAAACGACTTAAGTTTATGTAACTCAAGCGAGTAGCAGAAAAAAAACTTGCCGCCCTATCCGCCTACTATAGGCGACAAGCCGCGTTAATTAATCCTAACTAATCAGCGCCTTAATTAGATGTGAGCACACTGAGGGGCCCCTGGGGAGAGGGCCAAGCCTGCCGTGGTTGCGGGACTGTTCGCAAGGGTTACCGCGGCCTTGGTATTGCAGGCTCAAGAAGGAACATGGATGGTTTTTAGTCAGTAAAAGTCTGACACACCCTTCCGCTTCATCCACAGCGGAAGACGGTCATTTAATTATTTTTCACACAAAAAATTGTGTCACAATAAGTTAAATTGTAGAAAGACTCGAAACGGCTGGTAGCAGTAGGAGACGAAAAGCTCAAGATCGAACTCAGTGGCGGGCCTTTGAAGAGGCATAAATGTCCAGTAGTGGACGAATGTAGGCTAGTGATAATGTAAGCAAATAAAAAAAAACAGAAACGTTCTCATACTCAAACAATTTGCCTAGTCTGACTTCTTGGCGGGAAAGTGAAGCGTCATCGGTAGCTTTCGTTTTATTAACTAACATTTGTGATATGACAAACATTAATGTATAATACATAAATTCACGCCTGTTTCCCCGAAGGTGTAGGCAGAGGCATATTTTATGCCCACACTTCGCCAATTATATAGTTGGTCCCACGTAATAGGTGGCGAGCCTATCGCCGCTTACCGTGCACTGTTTAGTTCGCCAGAGCCTCGTTCGTTGATCGGCAGGTGCACCACTTGCAGGTGAGGTTGGAAGCGGCAATAAGCTCGCCACCAACTGGCGAAAAGTGGGCGTATAATTTGCCGCTGCCTACCCTACCGGCGTGATATTATGTATGTATGTATTAGTATAATAAATGTTTTACTATTCGACAGGTCTGTGAAACGATAGTGGAGGTAGCTCTTGACCATAAGCCGTCCCACTGCGAAATGGCGTCCGTCCTTATATCCGATCTGTACGGAAGAGTGTTCACTGCCAAGGATATTGCTTATGGTAAGTCAAAAGTTATATATGTAAACATACTTAAATAAATATAACTTTGACGACTTTAAATTTTTGCATTTACAATCAAACAGAAAAATAAATTAAAACCACTTGAAAACGTCTAAATTTAATATAAGAAACAATCAAAATATGACAACGCTGAAATCACGATTTAGATTATTAGTTCTTAGCTTAGATTCACTTACATGCAACAAAACAATTGAAAAACAAAAGTATTGAAGTGTAAGTGAATCTAAGTGCCAGTTCCGAGCCACCGCTCTGTAAGAAGAACTGGCAAGAAACTCACAGGCTATGCTTTTTTAAATTATCAATTGGTTAGGTTATTAGATTACTATCTTCATTAGTAAATAATATACTATAAAAGTTGCTTACGTTTGTTCTTTATAGTAGTAGTAGATAAATAATATACTAACATTAGGCTAAGTTATACTTCTACTAACAAAATATGGATTAATTTTATCTGAAATAAAATGTTTGAATTTGAAAAATTTGTGTGTGACGCTATATGCAAAAATGCAATAAAATATAACATTAACAATATTCATGTTGTAAGACATTAAATTCAATGCTATATAGTTTTAAATATGATTTATGATAAATAATTTCCAGCATTCGAACGTCTGCTAGAAAAACTGCCCGATCTAGTCTTGGACACGCCAGACGCGGCTGTGATCCTCTCCAACTTCATAGCGCGCTGTATCGCCGACGACTGCTTGCCGCCCAAGTTTATACAGACACAATCCGCGACTGAACTCAATAGTCATGCCAGGTGAGTCACAGTTCTCATGCCAGGTGAGTCACAGTACTCATGCCAGGTGGGTCACAGTACTCATGCCAGGTGGGTCACAGTACTCATGCCAGGTGGGTCACAATACTCATGCCAGGACACAAGGTGCGAATAAACTCATTACATACTAGATAAATCACAATATTTGACTGAACTCCATAGTCATGCCAAGTGAGTTTGTCTCTGTAAGGGATGGTAAATTGGAACACCAAAATTTAGCCAGAGCACACGGAAAGTGGCCGTCGCCTATTTGAAAGCAGGGGCGAACGCTCGCCCGCCAACTAATATAGTTTTATCAGATTTTATAAATTCGCAGAAGGCAGCTACCCGTGTTTATTTTATTTACAAGTAAAATATATGAATGTCTATAAAGTTAAGTTCCTATATATCTTAATATAAAGTTTTTGAGTTTTAACTTTTATTAAGGCTCTGTTGAGCCAAACTTGAATAAATGGTTTTGACTTTTACTATAAAAAATATAAAATTGAGTAACGATAAAATTATATTTAATTAATTGTTTAAATTATAAAAGCTATAGCTAGATGTGTGTGCGTCGCCCACAGTCACTATTTGCAACTGAACTCAGTACTTATGCCAGATGAGTCACACACAATACTCATACCAGGACACAAATTACGACAATTTTTTTTTTACAATTACACTTTTTGTTTAGTTCCAAGATAAGTATCATTAATAACTTGTGTTATGGATACTAAATAACGGATAAACATACTTCAATAATTTTTTTTTGTAAATGTGCTTAATATATTTTTATTTTATTATATTTAGGAGAACGAACAGTTACACAATATATAATATTAAGAAGTCTAAAACTAAATTTGGTTCATTGCGTGACCAGCGACGTTATCCACGACAGAATGTTAAACATATGAAACGAAACTTAACTTCATCAATTATACACATATTGCTTAATCTAAGAATAAATACAATGATATTTTATTCTCTAAATAATATTTTACCCTAACAATAATATTTATGATAGAATTAGATTTATCTATACATTTAAAAAATAAATAATAAATGAAGCCAGTAAAAAAACATTGTGTGCTTTATTCCACTGGTGCCAATGCTTGCAATATCTCCCGCTTATAATATACATAAGAAAACACGCAGACCAAAACAAATATTCATGTTCATGCACACAAAGATTTGTCCAGTGTCCCGATCCCACGACCTTAGGGCGGAATGCGGGTATACTCGCCACCACGCCATATCGGTCGAACTCAATATACTCATGCCAGGTGAGTCAGAATTTGTGACTGAATTCAATATTGAAAAATGAAAATGAATTTATATTGCGTGTACAAAGTATGTTTCTCCATACAGAGTTTGAACTTCAAACTACAAAACTTTTTATTTCATAAACTATTACATAGTACTTGAAAACGTCAAAATTTATAACAAATATAAATAAACAATCAAAATATAATTATACTGAAATCACGAAGCTTAGATTCACTTGCAACCAAACAATTAAAAAAAACAAAAAACATTTAAGTGTAAGTGAATCTGACGTTTACGACCGATATGGCGTGGAGGTCAGTATACCTACACTTCACTCCAGAGGTCGTGGGTTCGATTCCCACACAGGACAAATCTTTGTGTGCATGAATATGAATATTTGTTCTGGTCTGGCTGTTTTCCTATGTATATCAAGTATGTATTTACAAAAAAAAAAAAGTATTTAAGTATGTTTATCCGTTGTTTAGTATCCATAACACAAGTTCTTAATGATATCTTGGAATCTTATCTTCTTCTTATCTTGGAACTAAATAATTCGTGTAATTGTTAAAAAAAAAAAATCTAAGCGCCAGTTCCGAGCCACCGTAAGAAGAATAAGCAAGAAACTGACAGGCTTATGCTCTTTTAAATTATCGATTGGTTAGTTTGGATTCTCCTTTTAAGTAAGTAGATCACTTGACGACTTATAGATGTTACAAAAACTTATTAATTAAGAAATATTTAAAAATAAATGTAGCTAAATAAATAAATTAAACTAACATTTAAATATTTACTTAATGTCATGTTAATTTATTGATTCAGGCGTTAATTTGCGGAAATCCATTGTAAACAAGTGATGGATAAAAAATATCTTTGTAACAATTCTCGCGATACTATAATTTCCCAGAAAATCGAGAAAATATTCAACACGACACATGTTTCGCCTTTACACAGGCACGAGACACGATGAAACGAGAGTATTACTCTCGTGTTGGTCGTGAAGACATCGTTGTTCTGAGGCTCCTATCTTAGAATAGAATAGAATATTTTATTTGCACTTGATTGAGGTACATTACAGTTCTTGTACAATAAAAAAAAAAAGCTCCTCTCATTCAGCCAACAACGGTGGCATGCAAATTATAATTAAAATTAAATTACACATCAATTTTTAAAAGAAAACTATACTTATAAATCATTAAAATGTCAAAAATGGGAATTATCAACTAGACATAATTAAATTTTTGAAGTGTGAAAATTGCGAATTAGCAACTAAACATTATTGATGTCAAAATACGGATACCCACAAGTCATTCATAAGTACAATCACAAAAATAATAATAATAAAATCGAAATCATGTCACAAATGCGCAAAATATTAGTCAAACCAATCATAGATAGTAACTTTAACCTCTTTGGGTAAAAACACTACAAGTATCACAAAGTTTGTGCTCTAAAAATTGTTTCACTGTGTAAAAAGTGTGTGAGATAAGTCATTTATATAATATACTTAAGAATCTCTTAAAGTTAAGTTCTTTTATACTTTCAGGTACTTGATTGTATATAATAATGCACATATAGAAGCAATTTTTTTTGGAGATGAAGATGCTCTGTGTAAGGGCGAAACACGTGACGTGTTGAATAGTTTCTTGATTTTTCGGGAAATTATAATATCGCGTTAATTGTTACAAAGATATTTTTAATCCATCACTTGCTTATCATGTCATGGTACTAAATTCGGTTAACAATACCTACTTTATTGTTTTTTTATAAACCCAACTTTTTTCGATCAAGCTGTCGTTCATAAAAGCTTTATTGAGCAAAACTTGAATAAATTATTTCTATATTGTTACAGACAAGCAGTGCACAGAGCAGAAACCCTTTTACAGGGTCTTGTGAGACTGGATAATATTTGGGGAGTCCGTGGGGGTATTAGGTATGTATATATACTTTAACATACATTCACGCCTGTTTCCCCGAAGGGGTAGGCAGAGACATTTTACACGCCCACACTAAGCCAATTATATGGTAGGGCCTACGTAATAGATGGCGAGCCTATTGTCGCTTTCCGGGCACTGTTTTTTTTTTTTTTTTTTTTTTTTTTTTTTTTTTTTTTTCATTTATTTCTCATAATAACATAGTACATAATAGGTTGGGGAAAAAGTCTTTTCGTATTTTTGTATGAAAAGTAAAGACATTTTTTTCAAAGTTTATTTACATTTATTTACAATATATATGTACCGTTTTGTTGAATAACTTTCTGCCATTTTGTGGGCAGAGACATTATCCCGTTACTGTAGAAACTTTGGGACTTCTGATCAAAAAAACGGGACAAATAGTTTTGGCAGTCCTCTCTTGAGGTCAACCTTACAGAACCTAAAGAATTCTGCAGAGACCGAAACAGGTAAAAATCTGAAGGCGCAAGGTCAAGGCTATATGGTGGATGCACTAGGACCTCCCAGTCGAACTCTCTTAATTTTTGCTGAGTGGCTAAAGATGTGTGTGGTCTAGCGTTATCGTGATGAAAGACCACACCCTTCCTGTTGATCAATTCCGGCCGTTTTCTCTCGACTGCTTCCTTTAATCTCATCAGTTGCTGGCAGTAAAGATCAGAATCGATGGTTTTGCCGGGCGGTAAAAGCTCATAATAAACAATGCCCTTCCAATCCCACCATACACACAGCATCACCTTATTTCGTGTTAGGCCAGGTTTGGCCACAGTCTGTGAAGCCTGGCCAACTTTCGACCACGACCTTTTTCGCACGTTCTTGTCGTACGTGATCCACTTTTCATCGCCAGTTATCAATCTCTTCAAAAACGGCTCGGTTTCATTACGTCTCAATAATGAATCGCAAATGAGTACACGGTTCATTAAGTTTCTTTGAGTGAGCTCGTGTGGCACCCAAATATCGAGCTTTTTTGTATAACCAGCTTTCTTCAAATGGGTCAAAACTGTTTTGTGGTCAATTCCCAGTTCTTCAGCTACATCGTAACTACTAATATGCCGATCTTGCTCCACTCTTTCAAAAATGGCGTCCATTTTATTCGTAACAGGGCGACCAGAGCGAGGTGCATCTTTAACATCAAAATTTCCGGACTGAAAACGTTTGAACCAAATTTGTGCTACTCTTACTGACACTGCATCAGGTCCATAAACATCACAAATTTTTTTCACTGCTTGAGTTGCATTTTTGCCTTTTTTATAATAAAATTTTAAAATGTATCGAATTTCTTCATTAGATTCACTCATTTTAACGGAGAGAAAAACAAATGAAAAATAGCGGGAAACAACTTTTTTTTATTTTTTTCTTTTCTTTATAATGGAACCTTTTTAATGTTACCAAAACCAAGCAGACACAAATAGTACAGTCAAAAAAAATTTATAATAAGTTTATACCTACGTTATGCGAAAAGACTTTTTCCCCGACCTAATATATAAAACTTAAGTATTGTTATCGCCAAACTGCATGACAGTTTGTTGGCGACGTACGCTCCCAGTTTCTAGGTATACATTTTAAACAAAAACATTAATTAATAGGTACTTAAACTTATATATAGCTAAACAATTCATTTTGGAACATCTTTTTGCGACATAAAATTCTGTAACAAATATTTTTTAAGTTTATTTTTAAACATTATTTTACTTTTGCACATATTTTCATCAAACATACTATTATAAATCCTAGGAATTAAGTATTTTCTGGTTCTTCGGCCGTAATAATTACAAGCGCTTGGTTCAATAAAAATTTTATGAGAAGTCTGTCTTAGTTTTTTGTTATGTTTCTTATTTATTTTATATTTATGACACTTAAATTGTTCCACAGCCATGAGGTACCGAACCTTTTCATGCACTGGTAATATATTACATTTCTCAAACAACAACTTATAATCGCCGTTACAGCTCTTTTTAGTAGGCTTATCTACGAGTATTTTTAGAAATCTGACTTGTAAGTTAAAAATTCTGTCTAAGTAAGTCTGAAATGTCCTTCCATATGCACTCAACCCGTAGCCAATCACAGCATCCACTAGGGAGTGATACAACATAAACATTATCTTTCTACTCACAAACCGGTTTAAATTCTTAAATTTACATAAAATACTTCTCAATTTATTACATATAATATCAATATGCTTATTCCAGCTAAAATTCTTATCTACTGTTAGTCCTAAATATTTATACTTGTTAGTGAATTCTATTTCGTTACAATTACAAATTTGAGTTTTTTTATGGAGACAATCGAAAGAGTGACCGAGGATACGAATCGGCTCAATAGGCTTTTTTAAATACGGCGAGTGCAACATCATACATTTAGTTTTTTGCATGTTAATAATGATCCCATTGTCGTGGGACCATTTAATAACATTGTCTAGATCGGTTTGCATCCTTTCGCGTATTTCATTCGGATCTCTCCCGGCGCACACCATGCACGTGTCGTCCGCGTACATGTATATCCCGCAATGTTGCACCACGTTAGGCATGCTGTTCACGTGCACGATGTACCCGAGAGGGCCGCACACTGAGCCGGTCGGCACTCCATACATCACCCGCGCTTCTTCTCCACATACCTCGCTCACTTTAGTCCGCAGAGTACGGTTACTTAAGTAGCTTCTAAACCAGCTGTTCACTGGACCACTGATGCCACACTCACGCAACGCGTTAAGGAGGATTTCATGGTCCAGCGTGTCGAATGCTTTTTTAAAATCTATATATAACGCTATTACATAATTTCTATTATCGAGATGGTCATTTATATCATCTGTAAATTGGCTCAAAGCAGAGGATGCACTACGCGCAGGCCTAAATCCGTGCTGAATATCTGTCAAAATTGAATTACTCTCTAAAAATTTACTGATTTTTCGTGTGATAACTTTTTCTACTATCTTATTTATGACAGACAATATTGCTATAGGCCTATAATTAGAGAAATCTAAATGATTTCCTTGTTTAAAAAGTGGACGTATAATTGACTTCTTTAGCTCCTCCGGATACTGACTTTGTTTCATACACATGTTTATGAATTTCGCTAATACCGGACTTATCTCTTTTTTTATAAACTTAATGTCTTGGACTCTTATACCGTCTAAGCCGGGAGACTTTTTTGTGCTTAATAGTTCTATATTTTTTTCAACTTGGCCATCAGTAGCATTTTGAAAATAAAATGACTTGTTGGACACCTTTACAAATTGTTCTCTAGACAAAAATAACTCACTGCACTTGTGCTTAATCTTATCAATTTCCCTCGTAAAAGTTTTAGCAAACCCTGTACAAATTTCGTCCAAAGACCCTGATTTGCCTAAATATTTTAAAATAACTGAATCAATATTCAATTTAGAATTTCCTAGCCACAGCAGTTTGCAGTTTAAAATTTCATTATGTCTATGTTTCGTTTTAGCAGCATTAATTAACTTATTCGTTCTATTTCTGTGCCGTGTATAATCAAGCCTGTAGTTGTTATTTTTAGGATTAGCTTTCCATTTCCTAAACAAAAAATCTCGCTGTTCCATCATACTTTTTAACATTACATTGACCCATGGCTGAGTTTCTCGTTTATTGCTACACTGCACGTACACCTTAGACTCGCCATAAATTTTATTTAAAACAGTACATAGCTCATTGTATAATAAATTTGGGCAGTTGAATTTACTTAATGACTTCCAATCCACCTGAGTTAATTTCTCCCGTACCATCTTATTATTAAAAATTAATTTACCGTTATCACACGCTGATATATTATTGTTGTTTTCATTACCGGCGCGGTCAAGGCCAACTCCCACCAGGTAGTGGTCAGATATTTTGCAAGTGAGCATGTGAGCGCGGGCGCACAAAGCGCTGCGCACCCACACATGGTCGATGCATGACGCAGTGAGCTGCCCCCCCACTACCTCTTCCCTTGTATACTCGTTAATAACACTTTGAAGCCCAACTCCACTCATCATATTTTTGTATTGTTCCGTTGTATTACTGCAATCCAATAAGTCTATATTCATGTCTCCAGTGATGACAAGTTCTTGTTTCTCCGGTAGATGCCGAAGTATTAACTCTAATTCTCTTATAAAATATAACTTGTTTGTATTCGGTGGTCGGTAAATAGCCAAAATATTTATTAAATTTTTAGGCATTTTAATTTGTAGATGTAGTAATTCCATTGTATTTTGTTTTGCGTTGTTTATTTCTTTTTTGACTAAGTAATTTTTTGCGTAAATAATTAAACCGCCGCCTCGGCGCCTTTCTCTTGTATAGGCGTATAATTCATATCCACCAATTTTATACATCGACAGTTCATCTTGTTTTATATTAATTTCAGACAAAATAACTATATCTATAGCGTATTCAACCCGTTTTAATAGTATCAATACTTCATTATAGTATTTTCGTAACGATCTTATGTTTAAGTGTATTATTTGTAGGCTCCCGGGTGTATTCCGTAAATTACTACACCATTCATTTGTATCTGTGAATTTTTTGTATTCAAAATTTTCGTCTATACTATTAAGCAGATCCATTACTATGTAAATGCAAATAATTATACAAGACGTATTTTCTACTCACTATTTTATTTGCTGTTTTGCAATAATTTACTTAAGTCGGCATCCGATCGAATACTTATTACTTTATCATTCTCGCTTTCTTTGACAAGTATATTGTGGTTTTGGATCCACACAAATTTAAATTTTCCTTTAAGCATTACTTTTGTGTTCCAGAATAGTTGTTTTACTTGCTTGGTTACTCCCTCATTAATATATATACGATGACTGTTTTTGTTATTCAGTACGTCATTATTGGTTAATATCACCTTTTTTTGTTTGATCCATTGATCTCGGTCAATTTTAGAGCGCATCGTAATAGCCACGGGCCGAGGTCGTTTGGCATCTGGTTTTTCTCTTCCCACCCTCCTTGCAGATTCTATGTTTTGAGGGTCAATATGTAATTTTATGGCGATATCTTGGGCAATTCTTTTTATGTTTTCGTTTGGCGTAAAGTCCAAGCCCGCTATTTCAATGTCTTTTTCCACTTCTTTTTTCTCTAAATGTTGTACTCTTTCCTCTAATGCATTATTGACTTTCAATAAGTTAATATTTGTATTTTCCAGCGCTGTAATTTTTTTCTCCATATTACCTTGAAATTCTAGTATTTTATTGTATTGGTCTGCATAAAAATCTACAGCCTCCGTTAATTCCTCTACCTTTTTTTGAATGCTAACCATAAGTTCTAATTTCTTGTTAATTTCTACGAGAACTGACTCAACAGTAGCCTTACTCATATCAACAATTAACTTTGGTGCAGCGATTTTAGGGCTGCTTTCTTTTTGTAGACAGGCATCACACATTTCAGCAGACAGAAATAATTTATTGGGTGCACACTTTCTGTGATATACTGCCTCACACACACCTTTGCACTTTATTGTGTCATCCTTTGTAGCGGAAACAAACAATTTGCACTTTTTGCACTTAAGCATTTTTTTTTTTTTTTACTGCATTTACAATTTATACTAACACAAATACTTGATATCACCAGCCTGTATCTAAGATGTTTCAACACACGTCTATACGCGGAGCAATTCGCACGACGACTGAATATGTTAGATTAGAGCCTCGTCCGTTGATCGGCAGGTACACCACTTGCAGGTGAGGTTGGCTTGGGCTCCTTAGATTTTTATCGGATTCTACATCTTTTAAGCAATTCAATACGAACAAACAGAAAAAATATTTATTCCTTTTCATAATATACATTTTTTTTTGCTTTTACAATGTGCTATATATAGATTTTTGTGGTATTTATATTTATAAATAAATAGAATAAATAAACATTTTTGACACTTACACCAATTATTTAGTTCCAAGATAAGTATCATTAAGAACTTGTGTTATGGAACCTAAATAACGGATAAACATACATAAATACATTTTTTTTTGTAAATACATACTTAATATACATAGGAAAACACCCAGACCAGAACAAATATTCATGTTCATGCACACAAAGATTTGTCCTGTGTAGGAATCGAACCCACGACCTTAGGAGCGGAGAGCGGGTATTCTCGCCACCACGCCATATCGGTCGTCAAAATAGACATAACTACCCATGTCCCGAATGAATGATACAATACTTCACCTATTTAGTTCACATCGAGGGTTCCGTGCTCAAACCCGATAAGTGACAACATCAGATGTATAATTTCTGCCGCTTTTTCTTGTGATATTATCAGATAAGTCGATTTCAGAAAAGAAGACTAAAAACTGAGGACTTCATAAATAAGTAATCCAATAAGTAAACCTTTTAAGTTTCATTTTTTTAATTAACCGAAAAATTCTTTTGAGTACTATTTTTTTGCCCAAAAACGCAAATTTTGTCATTTATCGGGTTTGAACCCGGAACCCTCGAATTATATATCACTCATTCACTATAGTCCAAAGCAGTGATATGTGAAGTGAATGAGAGTAAAACGAACGGATATATTTTTTGTTAGTACGGCAAGAGCGAGACAGTCGCACGGCTCGGCTCGCGTGACCCCTCCCGGTAAGGGGTCAAGCTAGTTTCGCGCCTAAACCGACATTAGGCGCGATTAGTATGTAATATTTTCGGTTTTATAATTTTATGATATAGTCTTGACTGACGATATCTTATAAATATTTCAAAAGTAGTCAGGGGTCATCCTGAAAATTATGTCACACGAATTCCATATTTTTTGCCCCCCCCCCCCCTCCGTTCTTGTCACACTTGTGAGACTCCTTAGTGTGATGTCACATATTTTGCAATGGTACAGCAAGAAATAATTACATCAAAACAGCAGTTCCAAAATCTTCATAGGACATGGATTTTGAAATGTGACGTCACGAAATTTGGGATCCCCGTGTCACACCCATGTCACATTTCGTCAACCCCCTCCCACCCCCTTAACGTGTGACGTAATTTATGGATAGTCCCTCATTAGTCTGTCCACGATGCATAATCTATGCAATGTACAGGTCGCGTCATGTAAAAAGAACGCTGGAAGAAAGAGGAGGGGGTGTGTTTGCGCATGGGTCGACTGACGAACCAATCGCGCGCCGTATGGGTCGACTGACGAACCAATCGCGCGCCGTCTAGCACGCGGCGCGTGACCCGCCCGCCCCGCGCCGCACCTCATACCACCAAATAGACCGATAAATCGCCTAATGCGCAGCTTGACCGCCAGCGTTCTTTTTACATGACGCGACCTATAATTGAAATGAATGAAACAGTGTGAGTTGGAAGTCTTGAGATCTACTGAACTTAAATGAATTAAATGAGTGATATATATCTTTAACTCCCACTGAACTATCACTTATTTCACTTCAGTGAAGGATTTTGCGCATGTCTAGTAAAAACCCCGTCTCATAATATCATAGACCATTATTATGACGACCGATATGGCGTGGAGGTCAGTATACCTGCATTTCATTCCAGAGGTCGTGGGTTCGATTCCCACACAGGATAAATCTTTGTGTGCATGAACATGAATATTTGTTCTGGTCTGGGTGTTTTCCTATGTATATTAAGTATATATTTACAAAAAAAAAAGTATTTAAGTATGTTTATCCGTTCTTTAGTATTCATAACACAAGTTCTTAATGATACTTATCTTGGAACTAAATAATTGGTGTAATTGTCAGAAAATATTTATTTATTATTACTTGATATACTGCCCTAAGCTAAGTACTTAAGGACTGGTCGCTGGTCTAACCAGATTTGGGTGTCAGTCATTACATGGAGCGACTGTCGTCTGACCTCGGCAACCAAAGGGAAACATCTGTCAGGATATAAGAAGGCACTGACTTCCTAAAAACGACTGCTATAGATGTTCATGGCAGCCGGGACTAACGGCTTAACGGTAACGGAGGTCAGACGGTAGTCGCTCCACGTAATAACTGAAATTTAGTCAAATATGGTTGAACCAGTGAGCAGACCCTGGACCCTAAGCTTAAGTCTAGGGCAACCGGGATAATGCTAGGTAATATGTGATGTGTATTTTTTTTTAATTTCCAGGCCAGTAAAGTCGCTGATTCGTCAAATCCAGTTGCTTCTGAAGGAGTACCTATCTTCCGGAGACCTCACTGAAGCTATGCGCTGTGTGAGGGAGCTCGAAGTGCCACACTTCCACCATGAGGTCGTTTATGAGGTAGGGGGGCCTGGTTTTATCATCATTATCATATCATTTTAAGCGGGGTGTGAAACGGCATTTTAGCTTCTTCATTTTACCGTCATGAATGGATGCGCTTTGTACCGTGCTTATTTCGCGATATGAAGCGCTTTTTTTTTGGACTGCATCGACTGCTTACCATCAGGCAAGACGTAGTCATTATGACGTGTCACATTAACAACCTTATTAAGTCCAATGATGAACATTAGCCTCCTCAATAGATTACATTCTATTGGGGGTATATGCCAATCAGCACGCTGGACAGGCGGGTTGGTGATCGCAGTTCCAGCCAGTACGCAGGATGACGCTGCTGCCCATCATCTGTTTGGATTTCACTTCGTCGACGCTTACGACTCGTACATTTCCACATTTTTATTATTGGTCTCACTTAATAGGTGGCGAGCCTATTGCCGCTTACCCATAACATGTATGTTTGAAAGAGCCTCGTCCGTTGATCGGCAGGTGCACCACTTGCAGGTGAGGTTGGCTTGGGCTCCTTAGGTCTTGGTAGGATTCCTATACACCCTTCTCTAACTCAACTCTTTATATATATCTTATGCAAACAAAAGATAGGTATATAGCATTGCGTAGGTGGCAAAAACATGCCTTTTAATAATAATAATAATAATGAAAAGTTAATTAAACAAAACACATTTTCACAATACATTTGGTACACTTAAATACCTAAACTAGGTCTAACCTGTTCTTATAGGTATCTATGCTCTCTACCCTAAAGGCTGTGTTAAGTTTAATAAATATTAGGCTTAAATAATTACATGAATACCTACAATATACATAAATTGAAATACGAAAATAAATATACATAAATATAATTTACTTTTATGTTAATTAGTTATTATAATATTAAGTAACTTTAATTAAGAGTTCTTCGGTGTCACTGTAATTCTTTAAAAGTAACCATTCTTTTAGGATACACTTACATTCATGTTTAGTTTTATTAAGTAAGTTCAGAATTTTATTTATTTTTTTATATAGATAAGGACCACTAAATGGGAAAAAGCGCTCTGAAAATGTAGTTTTAGAGTGAGTTTATGTTGCGAGTGGCGTTCAAATGAAGATGTACCGTTTATATCTGTACATTGTGTATGTAATGTCCGTATTTCATGTTGTAACTTAAGTTGTACATACATACATACATAATGTCACGCCTCTTTCCCGTAGGGGTAGGCAGAGATCACATCCTTCCACTTGCTACGATCTTGGCTCACACTTTTAGCTTCATTCACACTCATTAACCTCCTCATACACGCTCGTCGGTTTAGGGTACTTTTGACCTGCTCTTTCTTTAACATTTTTTGTATTTGGTCATGGAAGGTCTTACGTGGTCTTCCCCTCCCAACACTACTTTGTTTAAGTCAGTTAATTGGTTGATCGCGGCTCTCTAGGTTGTAGCTGAAAATCAACGTTTTGCTCGCTGAGCAATACTACGTTGAGCTATGACCTTTTCGCATGAATACCAGCACACGTACAAATAGTTAATTAGTTTTTGTAAGTTTGATATATTTTTTTCTCATATTCATCATCATCCCAGCCCATTAACGTCCCACTACTGAGCACGAGCCTCCTCTCACATATCAAGGTGTGAGGGTATTGGGTCAAACTCCACCACGCTGACCCAGTGCGGATTGGCGGAGGCAGGTGTATGGCGTCCTGCTGTTAGAATTTATCAAGCCGCCCATTAGGCCTCTAGCATAGCTTAACGACTTCCACATTTAGTGATAACCGGGACCAACGGCTTAACGTGCCTTCCGAAGCACGGAAGCGCTCGATATCAAATGCCACACAAACGGTCACCCATCCAAAGACTGATCTCTGTAAACTCTGCTGTACTTTCGTGATCGTTTCCGACCGCAGAGCTACGAGCTCTTTTTCTCATATTGTTTCATGTTAATATCTTGTATGTGTGTTTATGTATTGCAATAAATGTTATATTTATCTATTTATTAACATGCAAATAAATGATCAAAAATATTATGCTTTTTCCAGACAGTGTTACTAGCAGTCGAAAGTATCAATTCCGGAGCTGAAGAACAGCTGGCCACATTCCTGGCCGAGCTCAAGCGTAGTGTCATTGTGAGTCCTGATCAAATGGACAGGGTAAGATTTATATGTAAACACTAGCTGACCCGACAGACCATTGTCCTGTCTTATTAAGATTCTTTCTGGACTTCTTGGCAGGAAAGTGAAGCGTCATGTCTGCAGTTTTATTTAATTTTCTGAAATTTATGATATTTCGAACGTTAATGTGTAATAACGGTGGATTATTAACCGTTAAGTGTTTGTGAACGTACATGAGTGTTGATAAATGAAACAAAACAGTGCAACATCACTTTTCAAATTCTCTCAAGAAGTCCATGTGAGATCTCAGTATAGTCCCACATCTTTACTGAGGACTCAAGGGGCTTAGGAGAGGGCATCTCATTTGCCAGGTCATTCAAATCAGTCCAACCGTTTAGGTGTTTAGTGACATACACACGTACAGTGTAATTATATATATATTTATAAAGAACTATTGCAATACGATACTAAATGGTTTAATACCTAAATGGATGACTTTTCGAAGTTATGTGCGTAACTATCGCTTGCTCCGTGCCTCGGAAAGCACGTTAAGCCGTTGGTCCCGGCTGTCATGAACGTCTATGGCAGTCGTTGTTTAGGAAGTCAGTGCCTTCTAACATCCTGACAGCTGGTTTAACCATAGAATGATGT
This sequence comes from Musotima nitidalis, assembly GCA_949126915.1. Lineage (NCBI taxonomy): Eukaryota > Metazoa > Arthropoda > Insecta > Lepidoptera > Crambidae > Musotima > Musotima nitidalis. The sequence continues at coordinate 7,736,223 of OX421442.1, read as the reverse complement.
TTCCCTCTGGGTGGCCGAAGTCAGACGACAGTCGCTCCACGTAATAACTGAAATTCAGTCAAATCTGGTGGAACCAGTGAGCAGACCCTGGGCCCTAAGCTTAAGTCTAGGGCAACCGGGATAATGCTAGGATATGATGACTAAATGGTCCGCCAATCCGCACTGGGTCCGCGTGGTGGAGTATGACCCAATATCCTCGCACCTTGGTATGTGAGAGGAGGCTCGTGCTAGTGGGACGTTTATGGGCTCAGATGATGATTATGATGTCCTTTTATACGTAGGGACCATCGAATTTATAATTGGTATTGTCCCCAGGGTTTCCTTCGAGTGCTAGAAGACATGACAGACATAGTGCTAGACGTGCCCCTGGCGTACATAACGCTGGATCGCTTCCTGCAGTGTTGCCAGCTCAAGTTCCGTCTGGGGGAGACGGTTCTCCAGAGGGTCCCTACCAGGTATGCATCTTGATCCTAGCACCTGGGCAGGTTTGCTGTGGAGCTTCATATCAGAAATAAAAAAATATAATAGATTTGTTTTGAATTTTTTTCGTGCATGTAAGTGAATTTGAGCTTGGTGATTTCAGTGTAAAAATATTTCGATTGTTTTTTATATGTATATCTCATTTTGACGATTTTAAGTACTATGTAATAGTTTATGAAACAAATGATATATTTGCAAGGAATGTAGGTACAAATCATATCCGTGTACATTCGTTGTACTTACCTTAATTGGCGTGCAAATTTACATTTGAACATAAATTAACACACTTATAATCTAAGAATTCTTGTACTGAGTAATAACGCTTTTGCAAAAGTAATTGCTGTAACAAGCTTTTAATAAATTGTAATTTTTAGGCTTTACGATATAATATTTCTTTTAAGTTTATGTGCTCTGCCTACTGCTTTCCTGTTCTTTCCTTTGCTTCGGGTTGTCTGGAAGAGCTTTTAGCGATAAGACCGCCTAGATTGATTTTTTTTTCAATATTGTACATACAATCACGCCTGTTTCCCCGAGGGGGTAGGCAGAGGCATATTATACGCACACACTTCGCGAATGTTGTTGTTGGTCCCACGTAATAGGTGGCGAGTCTATTGCCGCTCGCCGGGATCTCTTACGTTCGCCAGAACCTCGTCTGTTAATCAGCAGGTGTACCAATTGCAAGTGAGGTTGGCTTGGACTCCAATGATTATGGTAGAATCCCTGTACACCTATTCAATATTGTAATCTGTAGTTTTTAATTTTTTTGGTCAGTAAAGAGTATATTTTTCTAATATTTTTCATCAATATCCGTATCTGGATCTAATCTTAAATCATATCAATAAATACATTTTTAAAAATTGTTTTAGTATTTTTGTTAATGGTGTTGTAACGTATAACGTAAGGAAGCGAATGCTGAAAAAACATGAAAGGTAGATTAATGCAGTACAGCTGAGAGCACTCAGAAGTATTCTAGGTGTGAAATTGAGTGATAGGATTAGGAATGAAGTGATAAGGGTGGAAGCTGGTGTTAATAATAAATAATGTTAATAAGTTAATTTTTAATTTTTTTTTTTTTTAAATATTTTAAGGCATGTTAACGTTTGGACACTATCTGTAAGTTGACATGTACTTGTGAATAAATAAATAAATAAATAAATAGTTATAAATAAATAGTTAAAGAAGATATAGTGACAAGAATCGAGAAAGGTATCCTTAGATGGTTTGGTCATTTTGAGAGGATGACTTTGATAAGACTAACGAAAGTGGTTTATGATGGACAAGTAAATGGAAATGTTGTAAGGGGAAAACCACGTAAGACCTTCCATGACCAAATCCAGAAAATTTTGGAGAAAGGCCAGGTCAAAAGTACCCTAAACCGACGGGCGTGTATGAGGAGGTTAATGAGTGTGAATGAAGCTAAGAGTGTGTGCCAAGGTCGTAGCAAGTGGAAGGATGTGATCTCTGCCCACCCCTACGGGAAAGAGGCGTGACATTGATGAAATGATGACATTTACAGCATAATACCCCTTTTGAAGAATTTGCTTTAACTACAGTTTTAAAATTTGGCAATGGCAGGTCAATTATATCCTGTGGCACTTTATTATCTGATACCATTACCCAAAAATGAATTCTTTGTTTTGTGAAGTCGACAATAATCTGCTAATTGCTCCTACTATATATACATTTCATCATCTCAGCCCGTTAACGTCCCACTACTGAGCACGAGCCTCCTCTCACATATCAAGGTGTGAGGGTATTGGGTCACACTCCACCACGCTGACCCAGTGTGGATTGGTGGAGGCAGGTGTATCGTCCTGCTGTTAGAATTTATCAAGCCGCCCATTAGGCCTCTAACATGGCTTAACGACTACCACATTTATTGATAACCGGGGCCAACGGCTTAACGTGCCTTCCGAAGCACGGAAGCGCTCGATATCAAATGCCACACAAACTGTCACCCATCCAAGGACTGACCTCTGTAAACTCTACTTTACTTCGGTGATCGTTTCCGACCACCTAGCACCGCTGAGCTACGAGCGCTTTAAACATTTATTATTTTGTAATTATCATAATTATACCGGTAATCACGAATATAACTAAATGTGTATACGAACGTATTTGATGTACGTAAGGGATCATAAATTACGTCGCAAGAATTTCGTGAATTTTTTACTCCCCTCCGTCCTTGTCAGGTCAGACTTGTGAGGCCATGGGCTGATGAGAGACCATGCTCCTGCCTTTTTGCCAACTAGTGTCGGGCGTCGTCAGTTTTTTAGTGGGTAGGCTGAAAAGTTCCTGCAGGAGCCCCACATAACCGCTGTCCGGACCCCCGACCGTAAATGCATTTTTCTGACGTGTCAGACTTGTGAGACTCCCTCCTACTTACTGTGATGTCACATATTTTGCAATTGTACAAGCAAGAAATGATTACATTAAAACAGCAGTTCCAAGCCGCTTGTTGAGAAAAAGGCGGGGGCCAGTACCTGGGTTGCAGCGTCTGACACCCCGCCTGCGGCCAACGTCCCCCGGACCAAAACCGGGAGGACCTCCTCAGAGAGGCGCAGTGGTCGTGCCCCTCCTACCTTCTTGTGCGACCATAGCTTGTGTGGCCGACTTCTCGGAGGGTCCGTGGTTAGACAGCAGGGGCCCCCTGCCCCCACTGCCTTAGACCCTCCTGGCGCTGCCCGACGGGCCCTTCTGGTCCGCCCGCTGCGCCCTCCACAGGTCTCTTAGTTTCTCCCCCGGTAGTCAGTACTAAGGGCACCCAGAGTCGTCGGTCTCTGGGTGTTACCTTTTCCCGGCCTCCGGGAGGTACTCAGCCCCCCCACCACGACAAGGTGGAGACCAGTCGGGGGGGTCACCATGTCACACTTCGTCAACACCCTCCAACCCCATTAATGTGTGACGTTTATCGATAACTCCTAATTCATTAAAATTTTTGTCACCAGAGGCCGCAAGCGCTTCGTGTCTGAAGGCGACGGTGGTGCCATCAAGGATCACGCCCTGAAACTAAGGGAGTAAGCGAGATTCAAGCAAAACTCAAGTAAAGTCGCTCTTACTATGTAGCTTAAGACTGTGTTACAGTTACAACTTAAATAAGTTACTTTTTTTTTTTTAATAAATACATTTTATACAGAGATATAAGTTGTGTTATGTAATTCTCTTTTGAACTAAAATATTTACAGAGTGGAATTACTCTAAAGTACTATATTATTAATGTACTATGTTAAGACATGTACAAGTACATAAACACATAATAATACATGCACCATCATAACTGTGAAAATGATAGAATATCAAAATGACATAACGGACCCCCGGTGCTACAACGTCACTTATGCAATTTTGTCAAAACAAATCAAATTATGAGAAAAATTACGAATACGAACTGTAAGATGTTTCGTTTTACTGTGAAATGAAGTCTGAAATAAAGGCTTAAATATTACTAGTTAATTTCTTAAATTAAGAAGAACTATGTTTTATAACAGGATATTTAATTCGGAAACGCTTCTCCTGGAAGATTCAATTGTTTGCAGAAGTGACGTTGTAGCACCGGGGGTGCGATAAGGAAAACGTCACTACAAACAAATGACGTCATTCGCTATGAGACCACCAAGAGGAACTTCTCATTTCAAAAATCGACTTAAATAAGAGACTTTTGTTAATAAATACATTTCACAAGTTGTGTTAGTAATTTTGTTTAAACGAAAACAGTTACATCGTAGAATTACTCTAAAGTACTTTTTAACGGTTCAATGTACTATGTCTTATAAACTCGTACATATATTAATATATGCACCATCATAGCTGTGGGTATGAAAGAATATCAATATTATATAAGAGAAACGGTACTACAAAGAAGTGACGTCATTCGCTATGAGACCACCACGAGGAAAGGCTATTAAATAAAAAAACAATTTTGTTTATAAATACATTTTATAAGTTGTATCATGTAATTCTGTTTTAACTAAAACAGTAACAGCGTGTAAGAGATTACTTTGGAGTACATTTAACGGATTTCAACTATTTTAACCATTTTTATTCCTTTAGGCGCAAAATGTTAGGTTGCAAAATGTCAAGTGGTATCAAAACGTCCAAGTCGAGTATTTTTTTAATGGTAAGAAAAAAAAAATAACCCCAACCTAACCCAAAAGGAGAAGTATAAGTATCTCTTTTTGGGTTAGGTTGAGGTTATTTTTTTTTCTTACTATTAAAAAACATTTGATGCAGCCCACTCGACTTAGACATTTTGAGACTTGGACGTTTTATTTAATCTTTATTGCACACACATAAAAATATAATGTACAAAAGGCGAACTTAATGCCATTAGGCATTCTCTACCAGTCAACCTTGGACAGACGTCAGACGTTTTGACACCAATTGACATTCTGCGCCTAAAAGTTTTTATTATACTAAGTGTTATACAGATACTCATACACATTATATATAATTCGTAAAATATTTACTGTTAAATGCTTAAAAAAATACTTACTTTGTAATGTTTTTAAATTCGTTAAAAGGCGAAATTACCGCAATGGCACTATAAAGAAGTGACTACATTCGCTATGATAACTCCACGAGAACACAAACAGGCGATAAACTGAATGATGGAATCGCCACGATTTTGTACACATAAATCATCATCATCATCATCTCAGCCCATAAACGTCCCACTACTGAGCACGAGCCTCCTCTCACATACCAAGGTGCGAGGGTATTGGGTCATACTCCACCACGCGGACCCAGTGCGGATTGGCGGAGGCAGGTGTATGGCGTCCTGCTGTTAGAATTTATCAAGCCGCCCATTAGGCCTCTAACATGGCTTAACGACTACCACATTTAGTGATAACCGGGACCAACGGCTTAACGTGCCTTCCGAAGCACGGAAGCGCTCGATATCAAATGCCACACAAACGGTCACCCATCCAAGGACTGACCTCTGTAAACTCTGCTGTACTTCGGTGATCGTTTCCGACCACCGAGCACCGCAGAGCTACGAGCGCTTCAATAAATACGATTGCATAAATACGATTACCTATATGTACAAAAACGTGGCGTATTTGTTATGAGAGCAGCACCCATAAACACGTTATAAAGCCTTATCAAACCTATTTATACAAAACGTGACGTCATGCGCTATGACCACGAGTAAAAGCTCTTACACACAAACACATTCGTCTTAAAGTGCTTATGGATCGCTAAGGGAGAAAGGATGCTGCGCTTTTTAAATAGTAATTATAATTAATGCTTTTATTTGTGTTCAACTTTATTTACATTTTCATACTATATATATTTTTAAGAGCACTTTCTAACATCAGTTAACATAAAGAGTTTACGATTGTATACAAGTTGTTATACAAGCATTTAAATACTATAAGGGTCGGTACATATGTACTGAAAATGCATCGAGCGTATTCTAGCTGTATTCTGTTCTGGCGTTACGCCACACATTATCCATCAGATATGCACAGACCCTTACGATTTTTATTTATGGTATAAGCTTCTGACCGTGGTTTCTCCCACGTGACCCACAGTTTTACATACAAAGATTACATTATTAGTATTTCTAAATATGCCTTATTTAAATTAATAAATATACCCTATTTTACTCAGTTTACTGTCATCTGCATTGATATCGCATGCTCAATGGAATAAAGGCATAACTCAAAAAAGACAATTTTTAAGACATCACAACAGAAGATCTTCTAAAGAATACTTGTAAGCGCATTAAATTGATACTGATTTATTAATTAGTAATTCTGCTTGTGTTTTGTACGTTTGATTAACATTGATTCGATCTCAGTAAAAAATAGAAAGACTGTATAAGAACGTAACTCAAACCTGACCTATCTATTAATGGGTCGATGTTCCTTTAAGCATGCGATATGTCTATGTTGATTGAAGTGAGGCAGCATTTTTTAAGTAAATAATAGATTTGTTGTGTAACGTTGCGCAATCATACGACCATAGAATAATGTTTCCCTTTAGTTTGCAAAGATCTGACCTCCAGTCGATCCATGTAATAACTGAAATTCAATCAAAAGCCCTAAGCATAATTTTAAGTCAAACCTAACGCTAGGTGACCTTTATGTTAATGGTATTAAAGTCTAATTTTCAAAAGTAAACTGATTAATCATTAATCAATAGTGGAGCTTATCTACATGGAGAGTGTCAAAGGGGGATTTTAGGGTTTGTATTGAACAGGTACCCATTGATTGCTCTCTTTGGGTATCCTCTTGTACATCGATTTCAAATGCTCTAACTTTTCAGTTTGAGACATAAGGGGATAACGCGTTAGTTCACCTGATTTCGTGGTGTAATAATCGATAACTTTGTCCAGTTTTAAATTTAATATCTTCTGTATGGCAGCAGGTTTTGCAAGATTTGCAACTACAGACCCAAGGATCTTTGAGGAGCCTGTTGTCGCAACAAATCCGAGATTCCCCTGATTATCATACGTCAAATGCCCATGATTGCAGGTGAAAGATGAGCCAGGAACTAGGTGCATAAACGCCCCCAAAAGATTGTCATCTATATGATGATTCTATAGAAGGAGAGGCTCTGTCTGTTTTGTGATTCAAACACGCTGTATAAGACATAGTTTAAGCTACAACTCATACATAGAACATGCGACTTTGCTTGTAGATTTGAGTCAAAGATCCGTTGTCAGTCAACTTTTTTAGTTTGTTTTATTTAGCTCAGTTTTAAAGATGAAATATTTTTACTTATTGCTACATAGTTATTAAGGATAAGATTTAATAGGGTTGTGTTCTCTTAACCCTTAATTAAGCAATGGGATCTATGTTTCCAACGTATTTTGAACCTTAGGGGACGTCCATTAATTACGTGAGTCTAAAATAGGGGAGGGGGGTCCGGCCACATCTCACCAAGGGGGGGGTCAATAAAAATCTCACGTCAACTTTTTAATTTAGAAAATATACATTTTTATACCACAGTAAAATTTTATATTACAATATCAATACCGGTCATCATTCTTTATAGTGCACCTTAAACGTGGTATCATTATTCTCCTCTTATCTCCTCTTACCTCTCACAGAAAAATTTAGTACAGAGAAGACAAATCAAATAAATTAAATTATTTAAAAAATATTGGGTAAATCTCACGTGAGGGGGAGGGGGTCCGACCACATCTCACCAAGGGGGAGGGGGGGTCCAAATTTTTAAAAAAACACCTCACGTTATTAATGGACGTCCCCTTATGGGGTTAGTTAAGGTCAAAAACCAATAAAAAAAAATTAAACCTACTTTGCTTTATTAAGTGTCAATATCGTGAGAGCGATTATACTTTTTTACTCCAACTATGTATGGTGTCGTTGCCCGATTATAAAATGAGGCAGATAATAATAGACCTAGGCGTTTTATAAAAAGACGCGTATTTTAGATCAACCACTACCCTCGACTTTGTTTGAGTGACTTACATAATTCGAGGGTTCCGTGCTCAAACCCGATAAGTGACAACATCAGATACATAATTTCTGCCGCTTTTTCTTGTGATATTATCAGATAAGTCGATTTCAGAAAAGAAGACTGAAAACTGAGGACTTCATAATCCAATAAGTAAACCTTTTAAGTTTCATTTTTTTTAATTAACCGATAAATTCTTTTAAGTACTGTTTTAAGCCCAAAAACACTTATCGGGTTTGAGCACGGAACCCTCGATATAAACCTTCTTTTGAATGACTTTCATCATCATTCAGCTTCATAAAGTCCACTGCTGAAGCCTTTCCAATTGAATATATTGAGGTTATTCGCCTATAATCAGCACGCTGGGCAGGCGGGTTGGTGATCGCAGTTCCAGCCAGTACGCAGGATGACGCTGCTGCCCATCTTCCGTAGGATTTTCTTCGTCGACTCTTACGACTCCCCGTGAGATGAGAGGAGCTATTCTAGGCCGGTACCACGGCACATAATAATGGTGTTATTAGGCATATCATAAGATCTAGCCAATATGATAATCAGGCGACGACATATGAAACAAAGTTTACCAGTTTGTATATGTTTTCAATATATTAAAATCCTCTCCATTTTGATTATTTACATACATATAATCACTTTCAAATCAGGCAATCGATGGTTTTAAAAAATATTTTTTGACTTAACCTATTTTTTTATCTTGACAATAGCTAAGGTTTGAGTCTAAACAGCCTAACGATTTTTTTTATCATAAAATGTAACATACATACAATCACGCCTGTTTTCCCAAAGGGGTAGGCAGAGGCATATTGAACGCCCACATTTGGCCAATTGTATTGTTGGTCCCACGTAATTGGCGGCGAGCCTATTGCCGCTTACCGAGAACTATTTTCGCCAGAGTCTTTTCCATTGTTCAACAGGTGCGCCACTTGCAGGTGGCTTGGGCTCCTCTAATCCTTGTAGAATCTATATACTATAAAGGTATATGGCAAAGGATTGATAAATTACTATGCATTATATAAATTACAAACAAATTTAGTGCAAAATAATTCAAATATAAAGTGATAGCTACCTATGACAGATGTCCTGTTAGAAACTTTGTTTTTTTTCAAAGATAAAAGGTTTTTACGGCTTTATTAATAGTACAAACTTACACATCGTCAGGCAAATTTTCAAACTGCTTATGTCCTTTTGAGGAAACTTTATAGGAGAAAGTAAAAACTGTCTATTTTTCATAGTTATGGCATTAATTGAATATAGGTGTTATTCGAATTCATTCATAACTAATTATATATAAATTTACGGGGCTTGAGAGATATTGCAATCGTTAGATCACGAAATTTTACACTAGGGTGGCATTCAGTAATACATTATCGGTTCTCAATAGAGGTGCGGGGGGAGGGGGGGTTTACTGTAGCATCGCGGCGACGCATCACTCGCGCGCATGCGTGTAGTCAATTTCTGTTCCTTTCTCTCTATTGTCTACGTTTGTACCTGCGCAGACAACCGCTATTTTGTTTAACTTATGTGCCGGTTACTAAACTACTATATGAATGTACTGCATTAACTTTTTGGCATTTATGTTTCCTTTATTAAATAAAACCGTTAGAATAAAAAATTTATTTTGTCTTTTAAGATTTAAAACATATTTTGTATATGTAAAAGAGTATTATTGTCAAGCTTTTAATAAAATTAATATGGATTTGAATAAAAATATAATAATAACGTTCTTAATACATAGATTGCTGTTTAAATTGTATGTAGTACCAGTATATAGGTTGATAGATTATAAGTAATTTGGTTTTCACAGATATTTATGACATAACCTATTTTTTTAATCTTAACAATAGCGAAGGTTCAAGATTATAATAAAATATAATATACATACAATCACTTGCCTGTTTTCCCAAATGGGTAGGCAGAGGAGTATTTTTCGCTCACATCTCGCTAATTGTGTTGTAGGTCCCACAACACAATTAGCTATATAGAATTTATATAATAATAGCTATAATATTAGACCTATATTTAACCCTTTACCAGGCAGTGGTCAATATATGACCACCTTAAATTGAACCTTATGCGGTTAACTTAAGGTGGAAACCCAATGAATATTTTCAACGTGCTCTGCCTGTTTAAGGGTTAAAATTACCGTCACATTAATTATTATACAGGTTTGGATTCGCATAAAAGGAGCTTACTGCGTCTTGAGATCTTGTACTGTGCGGTTGACCGTAACCACGAATGATTTGTAAAGTATTAAAAACATACTGTTTCCCCAATGGGGTAGGCAGAGGCATATTATACGCCCAAATTTCTACGATCATATTTTTGGTCCCACGTAATAGGTTGCGAGCCTATTGCCCCTTATCGGGATAGTGGTTGGTCCCGGCTGTCATGAACATCAATGGCAGTCGTTATTAGGATGTCAGGGCCTTCTATCCAGGGGGCCTACCGCCGATTTCGATGGATTACCGGTAATCCATCTAGATCAAACTTTGCTTACGTTAATTAATCCGTACCGGGGAATCTGCCGACAGCCACCTCTCATTCATGACCTTCAGCCCGTGACAGACCAATAGGTAAATGGAGAACGCCGTTTTGTTTCGATTTCCATGAGTTCGGCGGTACGACAGAATCAATTCGAAATCCATCGAACTCGGCGGTAGGCCCCCAGACCGCTGGTTTAACCATAGAATGTTTCCCTCTGGGTTGCGGAGGTCAGACAGCAGTCGCTCCATGTAATAACCGGGATAATGCTAGGATATGACTATTGTCTTCAATCTCGCATTCCGGATAGATTAGTAATTTCGTAAGTAAAACATAGCTTCGTAGTTGCGTAAGTGTGTGAGTGTGTAGGGAAACGTTGGTGCCTATATATGATATTCGTCTCATCTCATAATGCCAACTTCGCAAAATGACAACCGCCCATAAAACGTTCATTTAAACGCTGAAATACGACAAAATCGGTAATCTATGTAAACTGCATTTCTTTTACTTGATTATAAAAAAAAACCTTAACCTATTAAAAAAATATATATACTTACAACCGGTTGTCATTGCCCATAAAACGTTCATTTAAACGCTGAAATACGACAAAATCGGTAATCTATGTAAACTGCATTTCTTTTACTTGATTATAAAAAAAAAACCTTAACCTATTAAAAAAATATATATACTTACAACCGGTTGTCATTTTGCGAAGTTGGCATTATGAGATGAGACTATAATATTGAGCTGTTTAATTAAATATATAATTATAACGTGGTTGTAATTCGTGATTATGTGTGCAAATGTCTTTTAAGGATATGGGGTAGATCAGCGTAAATACAATGCAATTTAATTTAAAGAGAGTTCAGTAATGTAAGCATGTCATGTTTGTTCTGTTGTAAAATTGTGTTGTACTATAAATAAATATTGATTTGTAATAAAGAAAACAAATATGTGGTTATTTCTTGGTTGTGTTAAGTAAGACTCAATATATTACATACATACAAATATATAAATTCACGCCTGTTTAAACAAACAACAGCATCATGAACTTGATCTTATTCATTCTTCTGTCTCTTCTGCCAATTCTTCTAGAAACTTGAAAGAGAAACATTTAACTACATAATTTATTTATTTAATCAGAACGGAATACACCAATTACACTAATTATCAGAAACAGTAAAAGTTAAATATAATATTAAAATCTCACACATAAAAACTTCTTTTATCCTATTCTCTCACAATACCTCAGACACACTGACAAAATCTCAGGCCATCCATCAGCAAACAAATCACAGTAGATCCAGGATGGCATTAAGTGCGTTGACTAATAAATAATAGTAATAATATAACGCCTGTTTCCATTCCGGATAGGCAGAGGCATAATAAAAGCTCACATTCCGCCAAATATGATGACGAAGATGTTGGCAGGTGCCCTACTTGCAGGTGAGGTTGACTTGGGCTCCTTAGGTCTTGGTAGGATCCCTATACACTTAGACGCAACAAAAGAATTTTAAGTGTACGTGAAACTAAGTGCCAGTTCCGAGCCACCGCTCTGTAAGAAGAACTGGCAAGAAACTCACTGGCTATGCTCTTAAATTATCAATTGGTTAGGTACTCAAACGGTTACTTCATTTGCCTCTGACGCTATACAATGCAATAGAATATAGCATTAACAATATTCATGTTTTAAGTCATTAAATTCAATGCTACATAGTTAAATATGATTTATGATAAATAATTTCCAGCATTCGAACGTTTGCTAGAAAAACTGTCCGATCTAGTCTTGGACAGTTTGTTCAGCGGTACAACAAAATCGTGTCGAACCCTGGTAGGCCTAGAATCAGTATTCGACATATTAAGCGGTACCGCCTCTGTTTCCTAAGGGATCGAATCTGTAAAGAATTGATGTATGAAAAACGACTTTGTATTTTTTTAAGATACGCAGTTTGAAAATTACACTGACGATGAAACGCCTAGGCCTAACATGATCTGGCTTTCAATGTCTGAATGTTTTAAATTTAATGCTTATCAGCGTGTTTATCATACATAACGCACTCTGTCTATATAACGTCGCCCAGAGATGTCAAGAAGATTGACGAGTTTTTCAAGGAGCACTGTTAAAAATTGAGCCAAGTTGTGTGAGACTTACTTATTATTGTATTAATAAAACTGTATTTAAACGACATTTGCCACATAATTACTGTATTTTATAGTCGTTTCATTAATTTGTATCAATAAGAAAAAAACTATTAAATGTATGCAAAAAGAAATTGGAAAAAAATTTAGTCACTTACTAAAAGGATATGAGTATGAAAACAATTCTTTAAATAATCAAAACACTTAAATATAGACTTGAAAAGTTCATAATTGCCATAGCATTTAAATGTTAAGATTTTTTTTTTAAATATTGCTTAGAAGTTATAATGTATTCTATTCGCTTAGTTTGAAGGTTGTATAGCAATCTAATGTAAATATACTATTTGAGGCAGAAATATAATAGAATATGTTCGAAAATTGTTTGTTTTATTTATAATACCTATACCCATAATTAATTAATATACACTTGCGAGCAAAAGTATGGAATCACTTGCTTGAATTTGATTCCACGCGATCTTGAGTACTTAATAACTAAATAATAATAATAAAAATGATACCATTTTAAAGGTTAAAATGTAGTCTTTAAATTGATATCAAATTCATTCAAATGGCTCCATTATTTCTGGAGCTATCCTGGATTAAGTGAAGGAGGTAGGAAAAGGCAAGGATAACGGAAAAATTATGAATGAAAAAAACAACAAAAATTAATTAATAAAAACTTTATTTCGCCTAAAAACTTAATGTCAATACTTAGTGTTCCCCCCCCTCGCCCTAAGGAGAGCTCGGAGACGGTTCTTCATGGACCTGATGAGCTTCCGTATGGTATCTTGTGAGATACCTTCCCACTCTTCAATCAAAGCCGTTTTGAGCTCATATGTGTTTGAAGGAGTAGGATTTCTGGATCGAACCCTCCTCTTTAGTTCATCCCACACGTGCTCTATTGGATTCGTGTCCGGGCTAAGCGCTGGCCAGTCCAATGTGGCGATGCCGACTTCCTCTAGGTATTCGGTTGTGGCACGGGAAGTGTGACAACGAGCGTTATCGTGCATGAGGACGAAGTCATCACCGATATATCCCGCATAGGGAACGACATGTTCCAGCAGAATATCGGAAATGTATCGATCAGAAGTTAGACCGCCTCCTCGTCCCCCGCCAGGCACGAAAACAAGCTCCGTTTTACCGTCGAAAGAAATGCCGGCCCACATCATTAAAGAACCGCCTCCATAAGCCACTGTCTCAGCGAAACAGCACTGCACAAAACGCTCCCCAGGCCTCCTGTAGACCCGACCTCTCCGATCGTTGCCGTGTAAACACATTCTGGTCTCGTCCGAGAACAGTACACGGCTCCATTCCTCAACGTCCCAATCAAGGTGGGAACGAGCGAATCGAAGGCGGGATTGTCGATGAGCTGCCGTCAGTTTCGGGCCTATGGCAGGCCTTCTTGGGGTTAAATTAGCTTGCTTGAGTCTTCGACGAACTGTCCACTCGCTAACAGCGACCCCGCGAACATTTCGGAGCCCCTGCTGGACGTCAACACCAGTCAAATGCCGATTTCGGAGAGAAGTTGACACGATAAAACGGTCATCCCTCTCCGATGTGCACCGGCGTCGTCCAGATCTTGGTCTCGGCACAAAGCCACCAGTCTCCAGAAAGCGTTTGTACACTTTCGAAACACAAGACTGACTTATGTGGAGCTGACGTCCGACAGCTCGCTGGCTAAGCCCTTCTTGCAATAGGGCGACGATTTGGGCTGCTTCTGTAGGTGTTGTATCCATTGTCTTCGAAGTTCAAGGGTCCAAAGTTGCGGAGATGTGTACCGGTCAACGTGTGAAAGATGACTGATAAAAAAACCGGTAACACGTATTTTTATAGGGGATGAAGGGCGCGCAACTGGTGACGGGTTAAACAATTGAAACGCATCTTTTTTCACTTAGCCCAGGATAACTTCTGAAGTACTGGCGTTATCTGAATAATATTGGTATCAATTTAAAGTTAATTAATGAACCTTTAAAATGGTATCATTTTTATTATTATTATTTAGTTATTAAGTACTCAAGATCGCGTGGAATCAAATTCAAGCAAGTGATTCCATACTTTTGCTCGCGAGTGTATAAACGAAAAATGTACGGTGAATCAGACCCCGTAGTTAAACCGTACCCGCGGTTTTGTGGGACTATGTTATAAATAGTTGTTATAACCTGTACTTACTGAATGAATGAAAAAATTTTGGGTTCTACACGAAGGGTAAAAACGAGACCATATTACACTAAGACTCCATCCGTCCGTCTGTCACCAGGCTTTATTTCGTAAACCGTGATAGACAGACAGTTGAAATTGTTACAGTTGCTCGTATGGCCCTCTTCTGCAGTACAAAAATATTTTGAATATCTGCGGCACAACCCCACAGAAGAATACCATACGACATAACGCTATGGAAATAGCAATGATAAACAAGCCTAGCTGTTTCAACGTCTGTTAATTGGCGAATTTTCTTTACCGCGTATGCTGCAGAGCTGAGTCTATTCGACAATTCACCAATATGTGGGCACCACTGCAGCTTAGAATCTAATATAACACCCAAAAATTTGGTGGTATCCACAAGGGTCAACTCATCATCCTTTATTTTAATAGTGGTGTTTACTTGTCTGCCGTTAGGCGTCACGAATTTAATGCATTTCGTTTTAGCCTCATTTAATAATAAATTGTTAACGTCAAACCAGTGCACCACCTTTGAGATCGCATTGTTTACATCGTCTGAGTTCTGATATCGCTTTATTTTAAATAATAATGATGTATCATCAGCAAACAATACTATCTCGTGATTTTCCTTTACCAAATGTGGCAAATCATTAATATAAATTAAAAACAAAAACGGGCCGAGAATCGAGCCCTGCGGTACCCCCATTTTTACTACAGAACCCTGAGATCGCTTTCCATTAACTTCAACCCTCTGAACCCTTTAAACCTTTTGTGTATTTTGAGTAGAGGTTTACGAAAGGGTGTAAAAGACGTGCCTATATTTAGTTTATTAAATCTGAAAACCATAATTAAATACGCAAATTGCATCCAGTGTATGCTTGCGAACTTTATCAAGTCGTCTGTGCATCTTCGTAGTAGTTGCAGATCTTCCTCTGAGTTTTTAGTGAAACGAAAATCTGCCCCAATAGCCATCCATATTTTTGAAGGCGTTTATAAGTGTGTAGGCGCAAGTCTTGCATTCAAAGTGTCCGGGATGGAGTTCGCCTACTTTGATTTTAAGAACAAAAACTTTCATGACACCATGATGCGTTTTGCAACATCTGAAGTTTTTAAATTGGCAATAAATCATAAAACGGTTCAAACAGGCTTAACCTACGTGCCAAATTATGGCAATTCTGTTCATTTGGACTCTCTAAATAGCCATTCCATAGAATTACAGAGGAATTCTTTGAGACGACCATTTGGCGTCAAACGCTATATGCAAAAGATATAAATGACGCTCCGCAATGAATCTTGGCGGGAAAGTGAAGCGGAATCGCTGCAGTTTTGTTTTATTTTCTAAAATTTGTTATATTTTGAACGTTAATGTTTAATAACGGTGGATTATGGATTAATTTTTTTTTTTTTTTTTATTAACGTCGGTAAAAAAAAATGCATTTACGCACTGTCTCCCGGCCAAAGGGGGACCGAGAGAGGTGTGTGGGACTCACCACCGGCAGACACGACCGCCAGCAGTAATACCCACTAAAAATCTTCCGACGACGCCAGCCGCTTGGTGAGAAAGAGGCGGGGGCCAGTACCCGGGTTGCAGCTCTGACACCCCGCCCGCGGCCAACGTCCCCCGGACCTCCTCAGAGTGACGCAGTGGACGCGCCCCTCCTACCTCCTTGTGCGACCATAGCGTGTGTGGCCGACTTCTCGGAGGGTCCATGGTTAGACAGCAGGGGCCCCCTGCCCCCGCCTGCCTAAGACCACGGATGGCAGCCCTTTTTTTTTTTTGTTTTACGTCGGCAACGTCGGGCCACGCGCAATATAGGGTTCCGTAGTCACCCTTTGCCATAATGTCGCTATATAAACAGGTTTAGCTATTCCCCGATAGATATCACGGTATGAATGAAATTTTAATACATTTAATAAAAAAAATTATTTGATTGTCGTCCATTACTCGAAAACCAGTAAAGCCTACTTAGCCGTGATAGTTTTCCTTTTAACTTCATTATATATACTACTATTGTAAATTTTTTCAGCCACTATGAAAGTACCGTTTACCTGGTGGGGGGGCCGGTTACTTAACTCTTTCAATTTTTTCCACTTTAAAGCTAAATATTTCGAAAACGGATCCCTAAAACGAAAAATGGTTTTAAGAAACTCTTATTACTTTTGAAAGACCTTTCTAACGATACCCAACATGATAAGATAGACTCGAGAAAAAAAATCATTCCTACTTTACGTGTAGGGGAGGCTCGTTAAAAAACAATATTTTTAAAAAATTTATTCTACAGGTTTGTCGACGTGATTAATATGTATACCCACACCAATTTTCAGCTCTCTAATGTTAATAGTCTCTGCGCTAACCCGCGGACGGACGGACGGACGGACGGACATGGCGAAACTATAAGGGTTCCTTGTTTACTACGGAACCCTAAAAAGGGCTGCTATCCGTCCGGAATTCCCCGGATTTGTCCTAGTTGCAAGTGAGTCTGGGGTCCATCCGGCAGGGGATTTTAAAAATGTCAGGGAGAAACCCGAAACCTATCATTGTCAAGGAAAATACATTTTTTTTAAAGATGAACAATAAATAAATCTTAGTTTAAAATTGATTGATGATTACCCGCCAAGAATTTATTAATTTTATCGATGATTTTATTTTGTTGCACAAAATATTTTTTAAAGGGGTCCGGGGAAACAACCACATTTCGCTCAAATGTCCGGGATTCTTGCCGTGTTTATCCGGCGTCGGCTATTTAAGTGATGGCAGCCCTAGCTTGGGGTCCAAAACTAATAATAAATAATAAAACATTTATTGCCAAAAAGTGGTACAACATTGATATACTGGTAGTCCCCAAACTAGGTAATCCTGTCTCTTGGGGACTAGAATTTGAGATTTGCATTAATTTTAAATTATCAGCGTTGCAAATATTTAACAATCATTATATTATATTATATTCTAGACATTTATGGCCATATATTTGTGTACTTAAATAACTTTTTACGTTAGCCTGTTTTGTGCGTGTATGTGGAATGAGTGTATTAGAGCGTGAGTGGGTATATGGTAACGTGTGTGAGTGTGAGATAGCATGTTAGTGTGTGTGTGTGTGATAGTGTGTGAGTTTATGGGTGTGAGTGTCCATTGACCAGTAGAAGCTCTGAATTGTCGTAGTTAAGCGAAAGAAGCCACGCCAACACCTTCCTCCTAGCTGCGCAAGACCGCTGAAACTCTTGGTAGGACCCCTGTACAATTGCGCGGGAAATTGTTACAAAGACATTTTTAATCCTTTACTTGCTTACAATGGATTTTCGCAAAGTAACGCCTGAATCAATAACTCACTCAAGCTTGGCTTAACTACTACTACTGTTGTTAGTACCTAATAACTGGGACTAACGGCTTCAAATATATCTTTAAATAATATCGTATCGTATGTATCTATTGCTTTATTAAAAATCTAAGTACAGGTCAAAAGTACCCTCAACCGAAGTGCGTGTATGGGAAGGTTAATGAGTGTAAATGAAGCGAAAAGTGTGCGCCAAGATCGTAGCAAGTCGAAAGATGTGATCTCTGTCTACCCCTACGGGAAAGAGGCGTGACATTATGTATGTATGTAAATGCTATAAATTGTAACGGTAACTTATATTTTATAACTTGTTAATTTTCTCATTAAATACACATAACAATTTACTTTTTATTGAACGCCATGATGAAAATTACACACACAATTACAGAAAATTAAACAGGTAGTTATATACATTGGGCGGCCTTATCGCTTCAAGCAATTTCTTCTCGGAAACCCGAAATGGACGGAACAGTAAAGTACACAGATGGGTACATCAAAATAAATAAACACAAGACAATAAATAAATTTGACTAATACAAGGATAATAAAATTACTATTACTAATCAAATTAAAACATAATACTTCGTATGCCTAAAACTACAAGAAGTTTTAATTCCTTATGTCATGGTAACGGTATGTCAATAATACTGGTGGTTATCTGGAAAGAAAAATACTAGGTATTATAATTATTACAAAAAAACAGAAAAATAATACTTATTTATAAATACCGCAATGGGCTAGTCAAGTATACAGCGCTTTGAATTGAAAATCACCCTAGCTAGGGCTGCCATCCGTCAGGAATTCCCCGGATTTATCCTAGTTTGAAGGGCGTCCGGGGTCCCGTCCGGGAGAGGAATTTAATAATATTAATGCCCGGAAGAAAACCCTGCCCCTTTCGTTGTTTAGAAAAACATTTTGACGTGACAACGTCTTATAAATTGGTTTGCCGGGTGACACTTCAAGAAACTGCGTTACGCTCCGCTCACGTTATGCGCTCACAATGAGAGCGAGTGAGAGGCACGCGTCCCTTCCACTCGGGCATGGTTAGCCCGCCTAAGAGCGAGAGAGACAGACATAAATATAATTCTTTGTATAAATAAATGTTTTAAATTGTTACTATTATTTCATCCTTCTTCCTACTATACGAATGAATATTCACATTAAAATTATTTTACCACTCAAAGTCGTTGTCACGTAAATCTTTCGCCCGTATACCGACTTTACAGGCAACCAATTTTTTTTTTATTGTAAGATAATCGATTAATTGAAGTAAATCTTTGTTGATAATTCAATAATTAATTATAACAATGTTTTAAAGTGGGTTTTCTTTATATGTGTCCGGGGAAGTAACCATATTTCGCCCGAATGTCCGGGATTAGTGCAGTGTTTATCCGGCGTCAGCAATTTGGTGCTGGCAGCTATATATGTAGGTATACGTGTTTGAGAAAGTCCGTGAGCTGTGATTGGACCTTACACTTTTGAAAATAAGGACGAAATTGCAGTTACCGTGAACGGCATTCGTTACAGGAATATGATAACGGACTTCTTGTAACCTCAACTAGACGGCATGAATCTGGGCAACATGTTGTTTCAGCAGGACGGCGCAACCTGTCACACCGCGCCTAAAACAATCGACTTATTGCAGCAACGATGTCCAGAACACATTATCTCACGAAATTCTGATGTCAACTCGCCCCCAAGATCGTGCGATTTAACGCCGTGCGATTTTTTTCTTTGGGATTTTGAAACCACGAGTTTATGCGAATAAACCCGAAACAATTCCTGAGCTCAAATCGGAAGTACGACGCGTTATCGGTGAGATACAGCCACATCTCTGGTCAAAAGTCATGGAAAATTTCATGAAAAGAGTAATCTGTCGTCGGAGCCGGGGGGGTCATTTGACGGATATTTTATTTCATACATAATCGGATCATGACTGTCTCTGTCATAAAATATATATTTTTTTTTTAATAAAAAAGTGCACTGTTACGGAGACATCCTTTACTTAAAACTTTAATTTTTTTGTCATAAACTTTTATACATAGTACTTAATTGAAAACGTCAAAGTTAAATATAAAAATCAATAGAAATACGATTATAATAAAATCACAAAGCTTAGATTCACTTACATGAAAAAAAACAATTAAAAAACAAAAAATATTTTAGTGTAGGTAAGTGAATCTAAGTGCCAGTACGCTACTTTGGTATTAAATTGCTTACCTCCCTAATCATTTCTAGGCCTCCTTTGCCCATATGCTGTAAAGGATTCTGGCACGTTGCGGTATTGCCACCACTCCACGGCAATTGTCACTGCCGCCACTAATGCAGCGGTCCCAATCAGAATACCCTTGAAGAGCACCTCCATACTGCTAAGTATTTTTTATTGGGTCACAATTAGACATGCGCAAAATCATTCACTGAAGTGAAATGAGTGATATACCTAGTTCAGTGGGAGTTCAAGATATGTATCGCGTAGCATAGATGCCCTCGATTTTAAATGCCTCATGAAAAATCTCCGTTTACTTTCCTGGTATAACACTGTCGACTACGAGTACACTGGCTCATTCAAACACGCACTCAAAGCAGTGCATCATGTCCACTCCCGCAGACCCCGGGCCCGTGTGTCATGATGATGATGACTGTATTTGTCAGCTACTTCTGAAGCCGACTGTACCATATTCTTACAAAATTTATGTTTAACAAAAGTAAAGTGACTTGACGTGACGTGTCATATCATGACTTCTTCTTCTTCTTCTTTTAAATAATAGCTTCGTGCGGTTTGCACATTTAGCCAGTGTCAAGTTAGAGATATATTAATAATATATAATTCATAGTAAATGAGAATGAGTGGTGATAAAGATGGTAAATGAGGTACCCTCCCCTAAGCCCCTTGAGTCCTCAGTAAAGATGTGGGACTATACTGAGATCTCACATGGACTCCTTGAGAGAAAATATGAAAAGTGATGTTGCACTGTTTTGTTTCATTTACCAACACTCATGTATGTTCACAAACACTTAACGGTTAATAATCCACCGTTATTACACATTAATGTTCGAAATATCACAAATTTTAGAAAATAAAACAAAACTGCAGACATGACACTTCAGTTTCCCGCCAAGAAGTCCCATATCATGACTTTTTTATTTACATTCTTGGCAGAATGTTTTTATGTTTTTACAAAATAGAAAAAAAAAATATTCAAAAAAGAGTTTCAGTTACTCTTTTGTGCCTCTGAACCAGCGTACCGGAAATCAATCATAGTTGCAAAGAGATATATTTTGGCGGCAAAAGTTTCATTTTATTTGAATCCTCAATGATGAACCTTTTTACGTCATACAAGGTAAATAAATTCATATTATGACGTAATAGAGTTCAATTCTACCTCACTTTCTTCATAAACACAACATAGGGTGTCATTTAATTTTCTTTATCAACTAAGAAAAAATAGTTTTTTATTGCGTGTTTATGGATTATGGATAAATTATTAAAGCGATGAAACGGAACATACCTTGTGCGTTGGGCAATCAAAAAGTAGGTAACAACTTTTCTAATCTTCAACTATTTTTATTCGTTAATTGAGCTCTAAGGCGAAAAAATATCTTTGAAACTGCGTATATATGACAAAAATAGATGTTGATGAAAGTATCACTTCAATCAACCTGAACTTAGTTCGTGTGATTCGTGTCGTTGTTATGAGTGCCATCAAAAACATTTGATCAATGTTGCCAAAGTAACAATCAAATCTATCTAATCAAATTTTGAACAGAAGAAAAATAATCAATGCAAGGGAGATTTTGCGCCAAACTTTTTGTTTCTTTTCTTTAATTGGTGTAAATTCGAGTTTATAAATTTTAAAATGCCGATTTTTATGCCATAATTTTTTATCAACGCAGTCAAGTGTTAAAAAGTGTATTGCAAAACTCCATAGAAACCGCTACAATATTCTCCACTACTATACTGGGTTAACTTTGGCTGAAATTCATCGAGTAATATAACACTGGCAATTAATATTTTAATAAAATGAGTGTATAACTACAAAAAAAGTAATTCTCATTTGAGATGATATTTTTCATTAAATTAATATGTCTTTGAAAAAACTAATATGTAGTATTTTACCTTAACTAAATAAGATTTTTCCATTTAAAATGAATCAAAAGTACTTGTTTATCCCGAAACTAAATTATGATTTCCGACTTACAATACAACCAAACGCATTGACATGACAGCACAGACTACCTGTCTGTCAGAAATAGAAAAAAAAAACTAACAAAAATATTTTCGTTGCAAAATCTCGGCGCATTTTGCGACATTCATCCCGTATTTTAAATTCAAAATAGCTACGATGAATGTGCGTGAAGAGGATCGACAGAAAAATAATTGCCCGGGCCGAGGCTTGGGTTTAGCGGCCGCTGCAATTGGTGTAGGGGTTGGCGCAGCGTTATATTACTTCTTCAATAAGAGGCCAGAAAACCCTGACGGCGAAGGTTCCACAACAGAATGGACTACGGAACGACCTCAATCCTTGTGAGCATACATTTAAAGTCTCTATTTGCTACTCTGCTTCGTTTTTTAGTATCTACTCGTTGTCCTATCGTCGGGAATCAACGATACTTCATGTCGAACCTAATTGCTTGTATTTTTTTTTATAATCACCTCCATTTTATAGATTTATTGATTTAGTTTACATAGTATTGTGCCATATTGAAAAATTGGGAAAGTGAATCGTAAATTATTGAAAATGTGGTCCAAGTAGGTACAACTTTTCAATTTAAATACTTAATTGAGGAATTTAAACTGTTTTTAAAACTATTTTGCAAAAAATTATCCCTTATTGTATTCCTTATTTCTGTAAAATAATCAAATCAGTTGGGTACATATTTCATTATTCCAATTACATCAGAAATATGTAAAACAATGATTGTTTTGACTTAATTTCTGTAAGCAACTCCAATAAAAAATATTTTTAGCCATTAATGTCTACAAGTGTAAGTAAGACAAGCACAGATGCGGCAAGAATCTAGCATTAATGTTTCACATCTTACTGAAGTTATAAGTATTTTGGTACATTAAGTATCTTTATTATTCTTCAGGATAAATCAGATTAATATGTCGTTGCAAATTTTAGGGAACTGAAACTGTATTTCAATGGTGTCTATAAACTGGATGATTCAGATTATTTCACTTCAGACCCTCAGTGAATTTATTTTTACTTTACTTTTTCCCGATAACAAAATGTCAAGGGGGGGAATACAGAAACTGATTATTCGTCAACCAACTTGAGGGATCACAGTTTTATATTGTCATTCAAGCATGCAGTTGAATTGAAAGTAAATTTTTTTTTTTGTTTGTATGAATAAACCTCTAAGGAAAATTTAATAGAGAGATAGAACTAGGTACAGATAAAGTGTAAAATGTAAATTTTTATTTTATTACCAGTAACTATAAATTTAAGCTGTAGTCTGTCTGTTCATAAATATCGCACTTACATAGCTACGAAGCAATATTTCTAAAAAAAAATTATATATAAATATTATATATATGAAAAAAAAAGTAATGAACCAAAATTATAAGATTTTTGTGTTAACTTTATTTTATATGAAGTTTAATTCTTAAGTTATGAAGTACTATTTTATAACAGGGTGTTAAAGTTGGTAGTATTTGACGACCGATATGGCGTGGTGGCGAGTATACCCGCACTCCACTCCTGAGGTCGTGGGTTCGATTCCCACACAGGACAAATCTTTGTGTATATAAATACGAATATTTGTTCTGGTCTGGGTGTTTTCCTATGTATATTAAGTATGTATTTACAAAAAAAAATATTTTTTTTATTCAAAGGACTTGTGAGCATCACTAAAATATAATAATTTTTTATTATTAATATTTTATTATTAATAGAACACATTACTAAAGTGTATTCGCCATAATAGAAACAATAAGAATAGTGTTATTGGACAAATTCTTATTTTTGAAATATTTAGTAGTTTATGATAAAAGAAAGTTACTAATTAGTCTTTAGATAGGCTAGATTGTAGTGGATATAAGATACCTCCTTTTAAAAAAGGAAAGTATTTTATATAGGTAAAAAAAAAAAAATTATTAATATTAGAATGACGTCACTAAAATCTAGTAGCCTTGCTGCTTGGAGTAGAATTGAAAAAACATTCTGGCATTTGGACATTCTGCAACAAAACTATCATTCTCCTGTTCTGTTCTTAGTTTATCTGAAGACAGAGCCGTTTACTTTCACTACACATTTTCCATAATTATTTATGTTGATAGCTTAGTTTATATCTGTACTAACTAAAAAGTTTAAAAATTCCTTGATTACACCCACATGAAATAAATTATATTCTACCCTTCACTATTTTTCAAATATTTAAAAAACTGTAGTTGTAATTATACTATGTCAGCTCTGGTTTTCTTCATATACTATTTAAAACCATTATTTTAACATTATGTGTTATTTTGTAGTTTGTACAGTCAGGTGCAACGAAATGTATACTTATGTTTTTATGTGACATATTATCATTACTAAATTATATTCTACCCTTTGCTATGGTCCATATATCAAAAAACTGAAGTTGAAATTATATTGAGTCAGCTCTCTCAAATATGTGTTATTTTGTAGGCAGTTCAGGCAAACTTTTTTTTTAAATGTGATACGTTATCTTGACTGGAACCTTCTTGATGGAAAGCAGTCGATGCAAACCGAAATAGTAAGAGCGCTTTATACCGCCTAACAAACATTGAATGCACATGTCATTGCACTTGACAAGCATGAGCTAAGCCATATTCATGAGCGTAGCCAGCCATGGCCTCAGGGTGGGGCAGCAGTCTAAAATAATATGTAACTAGCAAACTACCGCAGTCTTACCCTGGTCTCCTGAAGCTCCCCACCCTGCCCCACCATAGCTACGCCCATGGCAATATTTTTAATCATATCATTTCCATTAGTGATGAAACAGATTATAATGATGCATCAAACTCATACATCACCGTGTCAGAGCATAGCACAACAGACACGAGCATACATTCCGAAGATGACAGTTCTGATGATGACAGCGAATCCAACAACAGTGCCCACTCAAGCAGTACCCACTCAAGCAGTAACAGTGATAATGACAACTCAGACCACGATGAACCAATGAATGACAGCATAGAAGATTCATCGGCAGCAGACAGTGATGTATCATTCAATTCGTACACAGATGACAATAACGATGATGAATCAAATATATCCGACTATACGAGTCAACAGGATGATGATATTGCCATTGCTAGTTATTTGGCGTTGGCTAGTGATGCTGGATCAGACCCAGATGCTACGGAGTGGGACATAACATCATCATCCTTGGATATACCTGAATCTGAACAGTCAGCGAGTAATAATTTTTGGTTTATGCTGCTCACTAACTTAGTATCTAGTCCCCAGAGAAGGCGAACGTAAGTCATTATAGAACATATTTTGTCTCTAAGCTGGTTATTTACGAGCCTTTGATTTTCAAGGCGTTTATTTATTTTATTTATTTCATTGCCCCCTTAAAAGTATTAAAGGCAAACTTAATGCCATAAGGCGTTCTAGCCGATAACTTTAAAAGCGGTTAACTAAAATGTGCGGTAAGACTACAATTATCATAAACTACATAAAATAGTTCTTGGCGGGAAAGTGAAGCGTCATGTCTGCAGTTTTGTTTTATTTTCTAAAATTTGTGATATTTCGAACATTAATGTGTATAAGCATTTGATTATAAACCGTTAAGTGTTTGGGAAGACACAATAGAATATTAGCATAAATTAAATACAACACAGATTTCAAGTAAAAAATTCTCACTTTCTGTAATTTTTTGTATAAGTTTCCTTTGGACCAGCTAAGTTTTAAGATTGTGAATAGCCAGCTTCTGGGTCTGGTTTACAATGTCCAAGTAAGACCTCGTTATTTACTGTACTGGTCCACACAAAACTGTAATTTTTAACTTCTGCTTCTTATTATCAGACATTGTGTAACAGGCCCTTTACAAGTTTGCCAGGTGCTGGGGCTTTCATAAAATTTATTTAAAAACTATTTTGTACTTAAGATATATGAGTTTACACTTATTCTAACCGACCGAGTCGTTCGATTGTTTCGATTTCTTTTATATATGAAAAGTTCATTGCAAATGTAATCTATATTTAGACGATTTGATTAAAATTTATACCGGCCACCAAAAAATCGTACCTATAATGTAGTTTTAAGTACCTCGCTCTAAAAAATCAGTACCTTCTTTAAAACGAATTTAAAATACACCCGCCTTATTGACATCAAGATGGCGGGTACCAAAAAAATTTACCTCATTTTTTATTGACTTTCATAAGAGCTCTATTGAGCCAAACTTAAATAAATAATTTTGACATTGACATTGACATTGATTGATATTCAAAACAATTGCAGACCAGAGGAAGAGCAAATATTCAGGCTTCGAGAGCAGGCGTTGTAAGCTATTTATAATTATTTTTAGATTGTGAAGTTAGTTCCGTTTAGAGATTGCAATCCGGCTAATCCGTGAGTCTCGCGTTATTGATGGTTGGTGCAAAATATTAAGAAATGTAGTTTTTTTCTTGTCTAGTTTTTTTTATTTTTAACTTTATAAGGATATGTATGAGATGAGATAAACAAAACAGTCACCAACTAGCAGATTTTTGGGGACTTATACTTTATACCCTTATCATATCCTAGCATCATCCCAGTTGCCCTAGACTTAAGCTTAGGGCCCAGGGTCTGCTTACTCGTCTAACCAGCTTCATTATATTTTAACAGATCTAATAACGACTTCCATAGATGTTCTTGACAGCCGGGACCAACGGCTTCACGTGCTTTCCGAGGCAAACGATAATCGCACATAACTTTGAAAAGTCATACGTGCGTCGCCAGGTTTTAAACCCGAGACCCTCTGAATTTGAACTCTATGGGTTTCGCCTCTGGGCTATCGCCGCGAAGTACTTGTAATTATCGCTTGCTCTGTGTCTCTGAAAGCAAGTTAAGCCGTTGGTCCCGACTGTCATGAACATCTATGGCAGTCGTTATTAGGAAGTCAGTGCCTTCTTACATCCTGACAGCTGCTTTAACCATAGAATGATGTTTCCCTCTGGGTTGGGGAGGCCAGATGGAAGTTGCTCCGTGTGATAACTGAAATTCAGCCAAATCTGGTTAGACGAGTGATCAGACCCTGGGCCCTAAGCTTAAGTCTAGGGCAACCAGGGTTATGGACGTTATGGTACGATATGATGATAATATGTATTGCTTAGCAAGAGGTTTAAAGAAAAAGGTTTTAATAACCCCCTTCAACATATTATTAAATAGTTATAAATTAAAAGCAACAATCGTAAAAACGATTTTTCCTAATATTTGGCACCAATTTTCAAAACTGCGCGGCATCCGCGTTTCCGCTGGATTGCAATCTTTAGTTTAGTTATTAACAGCATGTTGTGGGTTTTTAAACGCGTGTGATACTAATATTATCAAGAGGGATGATTTGTATTTTGGATTTTGTAACGAATGAACTCAAAAACTACTAGACGAATAATGTTTTTATTAGAATGCTTAATTATATCTGAGGAGTGAGTAAATGTGGCCTCAAAGACTCACACACATTAGGCCATAGTTCGGACTAAGTGAGGAAACCACCACCTCCAACATAGAACATAATAGGTTGGGGATAAAGTCTTTTCGTATTTTTGTATGAAAAGTCAAGACATTTTTTTCAAAGTTTATTTACATTTATTTACAATATATATGTACCGTTTTGTTGAAAAACTTTCTGCCATTTTGTGGGCAGAGACATTATCCCGTTACTGTAGAAACTTTGGGACTTCTGATCAAAAAAACGGGACAAATAGTTTTGGCAGTCCTCTCTTGAGGTCAACCTTACAGAACCTAAAGAATTCTGCAGAGACCGAAACAGGTGAAAATCTGAAGGCGCAAGGTCAGGGCTATATGGTGGATGCACTAGGACCTCCCAGTCGAACTCTCTTAATTTTTGCTGAGTGGCTAAAGATGTGTGTGATCTAGCGTTATCGTGATGAAAGACCACACCCTTCCTGTTGATCAATTCCGGCCGTTTTCTCTCGACTGCTTCCTTTAATCTCATCAGTTGCTGGCAGTAAAGATCAGAATCGATGGTTTTGCCGGGCGGTAAAAGCTCATAATAAACAATGCCCTTCCAATCCCACCATACACACAGCATCACCTTATTTCGTGTTAGGCCAGGTTTGGCCACAGTCTGTGAAGCCTGGCCAACTTTCGACCACGACCTTTTTCGCACGTTCTTGTCGTACGTGATCCACTTTTCATCGCCAGTTATCAATCTCTTCAAAAACGGCTCGGTTTCATTACGTCTCAATAATGAATCGCAAATGAGTACACGGTTCATTAAGTTTCTTTGAGTGAGCTCGTGTGGCACCCAAATATCGAGCTTTTTTGTATAACCAGCTTTCTTCAAATGGGTCAAAACTGTTTTGTGGTCAATTCCCAGTTCTTCAGCTACATCGTAACTACTAATATGCCGATCTTGCTCCACTCTTTCAAAAATGGCGTCCATTTTATTCGTAACAGGGCGACCAGAGCGAGGTGCATCTTTAACATCAAAATTTCCGGACTGAAAACGTTTGAACCAAATTTGTGCTACTCTACTGCATCAGGTCCACTGCATCAGGTCCATAAACATCACAAATTTTTTTTTACTGCTTGAGTTGCATTTTTGCCTTTTTTATAATAAAATTTTAAAATGTATCGAATTTCTTCATTAGATTCACTCATTTTTACGGAGAGAAAAACAAATGAAAAATAGCGGGAAACAACTTTTTTTTATTTTTTTCTTTTCTTTATAATGGAACCTTTTTAATGTTACCAAAACCAGCCAGACACAAATAGTACAGTCAAAAAAATTTTAAAATAAGTTTATACCTACGTTATGCGAAAAGACTTTTTCCCCGACCTAATATATCTGAGGAGGACTGGTCACCTACATTGCCGACGCTACATAAACACGGCACAAATCCCGGACATTTGGGAGAGATATGTTTATGTCCCTGGACACTAATATAAATTCCTAAAATAATATTTTTTGCAACAAAATAAAAAAATCGGTATAAATAATAATGGCTTGCTGGGTTATTCACAATAATAACCTGATTTGACCTAAAGTTTATTTAAAATTAACGGTTACCTTTAAAAATGGTTTTTCTCTGATAACATAAGAATTCGGGTTTCCCCCGAACACTTTTTAAAATTCTGTGCCGGACGATCCCGGACGCTCTTCCAACTAGAACAATTTCGGGGAATCCCGGACAGATGACAGCTATCCCTTTAATATTTTAAATTAATTCAAATAAAACGAGTAATATAACTCTTTGTTCTTGTAAATAACCATATAATTGTAGGTACAATAAATGAGCCTGTTCCGTTTAGATGTTATTTCCTAAGTATATAGTTGTTTAATGCGGTAAATATGGATTTTAATTGTAATTTCATTAATCATTTCATCCAAACGGACGTTTGAAATCATCGAGTTTTTTTAGAACTGCAAAAATATTTGTTGTTTTTTTGTACATAAAGTACATTACTAGTCCTATTATACATACTTACTACATAAGATATTTTTACGGATTTCATTCGCCGTTTATTAAGAATGCAGTCAGTGTTTTGGTAAAATAGTTGCTTAATTAAATATAAATTTTAAATATTAGTCATAATTATAGAAACTACAATTCTGAAATTAAGGTATAAAATTATTAATATTATAAGTGTGAAATATGTATTGTCATTTATAGTGCGATCTTTTTATGAAAAAAAAATATTTCTTTAAACCTGTGTTTTATTGTATCCCTATTGGAGTCTTATGAAATTATAATGGTAATCATAGGGCTGCAAATATAATCCCCGTGAATCCATTTCGGATGTTACTAGCTATGCTTCACAGACAAATGAAGATTGTAATTAAGTTCCAAGCCAATTGATAAATTTAAAAGAGCATAAGCCTGTGAGTTTCTTGCCAGTTCTTCTTACAGAGCGGTGGCTCGGAACTGGCATTTAGATTCACTTTCGTTAAATATTTTTTGTCTTTTAATTGTTGTGTTGCATGTTAGAGAATCTAAGCAGTGTAATAATATTTCGATTGTTTTTTTATATATATATATATTAGTACTATGTAATAGTTAATGAAATAAAAAACCGGGTCTTCTATACGTTATGGATGCCGCCATAACACGGTGCAATGGGACAACCAACTTCTTATTCAGAAAAAAAAAACACAATTCGGAAATTTTAAAAAATCGTAACATACAAGGGGTGTTTTCGAATAAATACAAGTGTGATAAATCAAAAAAAAAATACGTCAATATTATGACTAACCTATAAAGACCATAGATGTAATTTAAATTTTATAAATATATGTAAAATCATTGTTTTTACAGACTCGAAGAGCAAGAGATGAAACTAAGGGAGAGGGAATTGTAAGACGATTTGTGTGGGAGTTGTGGTTGCATGTATTTTTAATAGTTGTAATAACATTTGTTGACTGAGATGAGCATTGAAATATTCTAACATAAGGAAAATCAATCTGCGGCGCGTAAGTTGAACCATGATTGTGGATGCGTAGTAACACATCGGGTCTCAATCGAAGAGCGGCAGGGGGGCGGGTGCGTTACTATAAGGTAGGGGCTGTCCATTTTGACATCCCCTTGTTCCCTTGGTAATCTCTGGTAAGGTTTAAGGCTGAAAAACGCGCTTTTGACAAAAAAATCCACACCTGTGATATCTTACTACGCCACCCCTTGTTAATATTTCGTCATTTTTGACGGACTCCTTCCCGCTCCAATTCTAGACTCATGTAGTAATGGACGGCCCCATAGCAACGCGTCAACAGCCATTTTTGTTCAACTTACGTGTCTCCCACTGTAATATCATGTATTTTTGTACAATAACTTTATTGCTAACAATTTGACATCCATTACTCGTTTTGTTCACGGACAGTCTATTAATTTATTACGATTGTCAAATTTTATATTTGTTGGCTGAATACATTTTTTTTTGGTTCGCATCGAACGCTTACCGTCCGGCATAAAGACGCAATGACCAGGCCCATTAAAAATCCATAAATGATTATTATTTGAAAAGTGACTGATGGTACAGGTCGCGTCATATAAAAAGAACGCTGGAAGAAAGTGGAGGGGGTGTGTTTGCGCATGGGTCGAGTGACGAACCAATCGCGCGCCGTATGGGTCGACTGACGAACCAATCGCGCGCCGTCTAGCATGCGGCGCGTGACCCGCCCGCCCCGCGCCGCACCTCATACCACCAAATAGACCGATAAATCGCCGAATGCGCAGCTTGACCGCCAGCGTTCTTTTCACATGACGCGACCTATACTAAGAATTAGTGTTGCCATGAACGGTGTGTTAATTGGTAGTGGGTAATAATCGTGAAACTAAACTTTAGTTTATGGTTAAAATGCATGTAAGATAAAGTTGCAGGATCCTTGGAAATTATTTCTTGTATTTATTTTGGAGTGTGATTTAGATAAATAATCCTACTTATATTAAAATAGCTTTATTTTTGTTGTTTATTCTTACTAAAAAGGGTAAGTCTTAAAGGCGAAGCGCTTATAGGTGGTCGGAAACGATTACAAAGGACAGCTTGAGTGGGATTCAATGAAATTATAAATATATTTACTCATGCTTTTTAAGGATATACTGCATAATCATATTCCTAGCATTATCCCGGTTGCCCTAGACTTAAGCTTAAGGCCCAGGGTCTGCTCACTGGTTTAACCAGATTTGACTGAATTTCAGTTATTACGTAGAACGACTGCCGTCTGATCTCCAGCTGTCAGTCTGTTCAACCAGCTGTCAGTCGGTTCAACCAGCTGTCAGTCTGTTAAAAGGCACTGACTTCCTAACAACGACTGCAATAGAGGTTCATGACAGCCGGGACCAACGGCTTAACGTGCTTTCCGAGGCCCGGAGCAAGCGATAATTACGCACATAACTTCGAAAAGTCATAGGTGCCACCACCCTCTTTCCAAAGCGCGAGATGGCGTTTGGGTCCATTTTTGTGGGTACTCCGCCAATTGAGCCTGGACGGCGAGACCCATATAAAAGTACGTAGGATTTTGATGAACGACCCTCAGCCACTGCTAAGTGTTAAGGACTGCTAATGCAGCCTTGGTGTCACCACTGGTTAACTGCTGGGACTGCAAAGATACTCTAACTACATGCTATTTGTTTATATTCCAGCCGTCAACGCACATGGTCCCTGGAAGAGTGCTCCATCTGCTTCGACGTGATCCTCAAGAACCAGAAGGTGACAACACTGCCTTGCACCCATCACTTCCACACGCAGTGCATTGAACCCTGGCTCCAGGAGCAGCAGACCTGCCCCAATTGCCGCAAGTCGTCCGAATGATATTCAGTTACGTAAGTATCATCCTGACATTAATAGATAGCCCAGTGCGAGACCCATAGACTTCAATATCTTCAACTTCATATACTCATAAAAATTAAAGTAAGTTGAGTAAAAATGTGTGTCAATTGTTTAGCCAAGTGTCTCTATCTATCTTCTAAAAGACAAGCTATTCTATTAATACTTGCCTTTAACTACTGAATTTACCTATAACGAACCAACCAACGGCTTAACGTGCTTTTGTGTCCATATCTAATAACCTCTATGGAAACTGGTTAATTTGCTAAAATTAAATAAAAAAAAAAAAATCTGACGATTACACCATTTAATTATTTAGTTCCAAGATAAGTATTAAGAACTTGTGTTATGGATACTAAATAACCGATAAATATTCAATAACACTTTTTTTTGTTGTAAGTACATACTTAGTATACCTCGGAAAACACCCAGACCATAACAAATAACCATGTTTATGCACACAAAGATTTGTCCTGTGTGGTAATCGAACCCACGACTTCATGGGCGAAGGGCGGGTATACTTGCCACCACGCCATATCGGTCGTCGAATGCATAACTATCCCTGTTGTAATTACGTGACTGGTTGGCTGGCAGATATCTCTTATAGAGATAAGTTCGCCTCTGTACATGTCCTTTTTATATGTAATGTTTTCTTTGTGTTATAATAGTTCATAATAGAACTCTACAACTGCTACATTCACCATACAAATAGTACCTTTCGTCTTTTCAGGGTGACGAAACGGGTGTTAACTGCTATCTACTGCGTCCTGCGGCCGGTACCGAAATGGATCCCAGGCAGGATACCTGAACCACCACGTTTCCTCACACGTTAAATGGCAAATTGACGCAAACGACCGTTATGTCACTTGGGTTACATTTTTGGTGTGGGCAACACCAATCATCACTATGTTTATCACAGTAAAACTATTTAAAAAGCTACCGAAAAAAATCATCGTCATGTCATGAAATCATTGGCAGAAATTTCGTTTAGTAACCTACATATGTTTGGAACTTTTGTGTGATGAAAATCCTTGTTTTGAGCTGTGAAATCATTGCTAGAGTCTCGGCAAGATTTTGCGTAAATTCTGGGAAAGTTTCAAAAGTGTCTAACTAAAGACTTCGTAATTACTTTGATATAGACCCATAAAAATGTAACATCGGTGCTAGAAATGTTGCCAGAATCTCGGCAACATTCTGCGTAAAAAGATGTCAATCATACATTTTCAAAAAAAAAATACCTAAATCAATTTGGGCTCATTTAGAGCATTCATGAATTGAACCAAATAATTTTAAGATTTGAATTTTATATCATAAATTATATTAAGCTGCAAAATTCAGTTTGTCTAGAAATAGCTAATTGACTAATTTATACTGTTTTTGCACACCTAGAAAGGTTAAATGTGGCAAACAAATGTATTTTTATAACATCTTCAAATTGTAATGTACCCATGTTATGCAAATAAATGATTTGATTGATTTCACAAAAAAAGGGTTGCCCACACCAAAAAATACTTAAAGAAATAAAATTGATTTTCTTGTCTTAAGTTTAATTATCAATAATTATTTAGTTAAAATTCGCTCAAAATATTACTTTTAGTTAATTAATGTACTCTAATTGATTGATTGAAAAAGTTGAAGGAGGTGTTATAAGACGAGCATCAAGGTTTTGACTGGGCAGGAATCCATTGATTGTTCTTGATTTTCTCTGAAGTACCTTAGCATTATTTTTTAATATATTATTCATATTTTTTTTACAAGAATAGGAAATAAAAGATTGTTTTGTATATTTTTGGCATATTTTCGCTTATTTATTTGTACATGTAATATTACTTGCACAGCATAATAATTTCTAACTTTATATAGCTTAATTTTTTTCTAAGGTTATTGTGTAATGAAATGGTTTTGGCGGTTGATAATATCGGTGGTAGCAATTAACAATGTCGTAAGTGAAAAGTCGTTGCTTTGAACAATATCATAAGTTATAAGTCGTTACTTTCCACTTACGACATTTTTTAAAGAAACTGCTTTTCACATACGACATTGTTCATTGCTTAGGTCGATATGTTCCTAAATAATACTTTTTTTAATTCTAGTCTATTTCCCAATTTTTATATGTAATAGTTAAATTGTATATACTTTAAATGGTTACAATATTTAGTCTTCTTATAATATCATCATCATCATTAGAAGACCACAGCTGAACATAGACCTCAATATATATAGCGATAGATTTTAATACTCTGGCTTCCCGCCGCCTTGACCGAATCATCGGTCCATTGGGTGAGAGAGGTATACTACGTTTGCTGGTTCGCCGTCGCCATTGGAGAACCTTTCCACCCCATCTGTGGTCGGTTCGCCAAGCTATGTGTTAGATTTTTACAAATATTACTTATGTCTTTTACAAAAATTTACCAAAAAAAATTCTTAAGTAGTTGTTAGAAATTCAGCGTTATGTAAATACATGCTTTTGATGTTACATAATAAAATTGTGCACTCAATATTAAAGTTATTCTAGTAAACCAGAAATAATAACTAGATTAATAAAACTTAACTCTTATTTGGTGATATAAATGTCTACCATACTAAGAAGATGTAGACTTATGTATTAAATCTTAACACTAACTGCAGTTACTTTTTGTTGACCAATGTTTCCAAGTGTTACTCAGCAACATCTGACAACAATAAGTTATATACAACACAGTATAAAACTTGCATTAACATTAGGTAACAATGTTTTCAAATGTTACCGTGTTGCCAACAAAAAATAATTGATTAGAGTAAAGTATTAATTGTTCAAGCCAATCAGAAAAGGTTCTTGAAAAAAGGTTGTGATCTTATTTCGAATATACTCCTTAAATAAAATTGTTTTTTTTTTGTAGGAAAATTTTTTTTTTGTATCAATATGTATTTGACATACTGGGATTAATACTATCTCCACGTCTATTCTTATCGATTGTTTAGACGTGCCAGGTACATGTTAATAAAACATATTATAATATTTATTAGTTTAAAACGTTTTCGGTGTATTTTATTTTGTCGCCGACTGTACGAGCTTTAGTATTTATAGTATTTCGTTCATGAAGTTACAACTTACCTAATGCAGAAACGTTAGCTAGTGTACTAAACAGTGAATTTTTTTCTTAATTGAACGTAGTCTGTGCGGTAGGTAAATTTGTAAAAAAAAAAATACGTGTATTCGGAAACCGGCAATTATATGAAATTATGATTATAGTTAGTAGGTACTTAAATTATATTAAATTTAGAATGGTATGTAATTAAAACACTGATTATAACAAGTACGTACATGCTTGTATAAAATTTCGACCTAAAAACAATAAATCGAAAAAATCTATCATAACTGTTGTGAAATTTAATATTAGATACTATGAATAATTTAGGAACATTTATGTACAGATAGTTATCAAAAAAAATTTTCTGTTTCATGAATAACTGTGGAATAATTAATAAATCTGTGCACAGACATTTGAGTTTTATTTTGAATTATTTTTTTATCTCTCTGCCTACCTCTTCCGGGAAACAGGCGTGATGTCTGTATGTTTATATAATATTTCAGCTCAATAATGCGTTCCTGCTATGTATGGTCTTAAGTCTTTTGATCTTATTTACGGTCTTAATGAAAATAAAATACTTCTTAGAAAACATCTTATACATATTTATTAATCAAAGACTTCATTAATATTTTACAATTTGACAACAATCATTCAATTCCACAATGTCAGAAAATATGTTAAACTTACAACGAAAAATTTCACTAACAATTTTTTTAACTTAAAATAAAACAAAACTGCACACATGACGCTTCACTTTCCCGCCAACCAGCCAAACGCCATTATTAAAGTGAAAAGTTATTATTACGTCAGAAATTAATTAAAAGTGACAAAAAAATAGGCACAGAGGGTCGTTAAGTTTTGTAAACATTTAAAATTTTCCCTCCTTAATTTCAACTACTACACAAACCAGAAAAATTTAATAATTTTAAATGAAAGCTAATATAGTACTTCAAGAGCTATCTAGAAAAGGCTAGCCATGTTGTGTTCCACCCTTACATGATGGGTCCATGCTTCTATGTCTTGAAAGTCCTGGGAAAAATAAATAATAGATATTATGAGACATAAACTATAGACATACATACATTCCCGCCTGTTTACCCAAAGGGGTAGGCATATAACACGCCCACACTTAGGGGCTATCCATAAATTACGTCACACGTTAAGGGGGTGGGAGGGGGTTGACGAAGTGTGACATGGTGTGACAAGGGGATGGAAAGGATCATAAATATCGTGAAGTCACATTTCAAAATCCAGTTCCTATGAAAATTTTGGAACTGCTGTATTGATGTAATTATTTGTTGCGGTACAATTGCAGATGTAACATCACACTAAGGAGGAGGGAGTCTCACAAGTGTGACCAGCTGTGACAAGGACGGAGGGGGGGTCAAAAATTACGGAATTTGTGTGACGTAATTTATGGATGACCCCTTAATAATAATAATAATCATTTATTGGTGCATCATAAAATTTGTGAATACAAACCAATTACAATAATAAACAATTTATTGTATGATGCACCAAAATAGCCCATCACAGCATTGGCTAGGACAATTTCCCAGCGCTGGTTTTCAGTTTGGCTATTTTGGGTGCAGTGCGGGACATGAAGTGTTATAAATATTTACAAAATGTTTTTAACACTAAGTAAGAACGTTCAGAGTACATAAAAAAAGTACAAGAATTATAAACATTAAAATTATTTAAAATGTGAAAACAGCTGATAAAGTACACAATTAAAAAATAAAATAACAATAGAATAATGGTCGTAGGGATTGGCACGAGCGCCGCGACTAATTGAAATGAAGTTGATTAGATAGTAATATATTTTTGAATTTAAATTTGAAACTTGAGATACTATGCGAGTTTCTCGTTCCAACATTTAGAGGCAGCGTACCGAAAGCTACCTCGCACTTCGCCAACTATATAGTTCTACGTAATAGGTGGCGAGCCTATTGCCGCTTACCGGGCACTGTTATGTTCGCCAGAGCATCTTCCATTGATCGGTGCACCTCTTGCAGGTGAGGTTGGCTTGGGCTCCTTACGTCTTGGTAGTAGGGATCCTTACTACAGACATTGCTAGGTGTAGGGTTCAAAACCTATTACTATGACTTTTCGAAGTTATGTGCGTAACTATCGCTTGCTCCGTGCCTCGGAAAGCACGTTAAGCCTTTGGTCCCGGCTGTCATGAACATCTATGGCAGTCGTTATTAGGAAGTCAGTGCCTTCTAACAGACTGACAGCTGGTTTAACCATAGAATGATGTTCCCTTCTGGGTTGCGGAGGTCAGACGACAGTCTCTCAACGTAATAACTGAAATAATTTTGACAAACGATATGGCGTGGGGGTCAGTATACCCGCACTCCGCTCATGAGGTCATGGGTTCGATTCCCACACAAGACTAGACACTAGGAATATTTATTCTGATCTGGGTGTTTTCCTACGTATATTAAGTAAAAAATATCGTAAATAATAACAGTATCCATAACACATGTTCTCAATGATACTTATTTTGGAAATAAATAATTGTTGTAACTGTCAAATAATATTTAATTTAATAACTGAAGCTTAGTCAAATCTGGGGGCCTACCGCCGAGTTCGATGGCAATCGATTATAAGGCAAAATGGATTTCGAATTGATTCTGTCGTACCGCCAAACTCATGGAAATCGAAACAAAATGGCGTTCTCCACTTACCTATTGGTCTGTCACGGACTGAAGGTCATGAATGAGAGGTGGCTGTCGGCAGATTCCCCGGTACGGATGAATGAACGTAAACAAAGTTTGATATAGATGGATTACCGGTAATCCATCGAATTCGGCGGTAAGCCCCCTGGTAGCCCAGTGAGCAGCCAGGGCCCTAAGCTAAGTCTAGGGCAACCGGGATAATGCTAGGATATGATGACTTTACTATAGGTCTAGAAGCGGTATATACCTACCTCGGTACAGTACTGGCACGGGTAGAGTCGCAGCTGATGGGTGGCGGCGTGCTGTCGAAACTGAGACTCCGAATTGCAACATAGGCCGCAACTGTCGCAGACCCAACTTTCGGGCTGGAAAATAATATTTTTTATTTATATTTAATTCCTAAGCGCTCCTAGCTCCGCGATGCTCGGTGGTCGGAAACAATCACCGAAGTAAAGCAGAGTTTACAGAGGTCAGTTCTTAGATGGGTGACCGTTTGTGTGGCATTTGATATCGAGCGCTTCCGTGCTTCGGAAGGCACGTTAAGCCGTTGGTTATCACTAAATGTGGTAGTCGTTAAGCCATGTTAGAGGCCTAATGGGCGGCTTGAAAAATTCTAACAGCAGGACGCCATACACCTGCCTCCGCCAATCCGCACTGGGTCCGCGTGGTGGAGTATGACCCAATACGCTCACACCATGGTATGTGAGAGGAGGCTCGTGCTCAGTAGTGGAACGTTAATGGGCTGAGATGATGATGATGATATTTAATTTTGACGTTTGCAAGTACTATATTGTAATAGTTTATTGAATAAAAAGATTTGAACTTGGAAAGACATTTTGTTATCGACGTAAATAAAAAATGGTACAATAAATGGTAAATTTACGCATGACAATTAAATAAAACAAAACGTTAAATATTATAATTTTTCTTCTAAATATTCTTTGATGTTTTGGAAAGATTTTTTTATTAAATGATTTTTTAGTGCTGTTTTATCTGAAATTCTGTCCTGGAGGGGATTTTAATGAACGGAATACTTAAGAGTTATTAGTTACTCAACATTAATCATTATTATGTAAATAAAAGTCGCGTGGGCGCGTTAGTTTATAAGTATGACATTCATAAGAGCTCTATTGAGCCAAACTTGAATAAATGAATTTTTAATTTTTTTAATTTTATGTTTACTAGCAATATGGCGTGGAGGCCAGTGTGCCGCTGGTGAGGGTTCGATTCCCACACCGGACAAATCTTTGTGTACATGAATGTGAAAATTTGTTCTGGCCTGGGTGTTTTCAATGTATATTAAGTATGTATTTGCAAAAATAGTATGTTATATTTATCTGTTATTTAAATATTCTCTTACAATCACACCAAACGGATACACATACTTAAATACTTTTTTTTTTGTAAATACATACTTAATATACATAGGAAACACCCAGACCAGAACAAATATTCATGTTCATGCACACAAAGATTTGTCCTGTGTGGGAATCGAACCCACGACCTCTGGAGTGAAGTGCAGGTATACTGACCTTCTCGCCAAATCGGTTGTCATCGGTTATTTAGTATCCATAACACAAGTTCTTAATGATACTTATCTTGGAACTAAATAATGTGTAATTGTCTTTATTTCTTCCAGTGTTTATTGTATTATTTATAATGCACATACTGGCTAGTTGGAAGATATTTCTTTTTGAAATAATCTGTGCCCTCCCCAATGTTCCTTAGTTTTTAGTTATTCTGTATTTATAATTCTCTGTATGTACTAAATACATAAAAAATATTAAAATAAAATAATAGGCATCCTACCAAGACCTAAGGAGCCCAAGCCAACCTCACCTGCAAGTGGTGCACCTGCCGAACAACGGACGAGGCTCTGGCGAACATAACAGTGCCTGGTAAGCGGCAATAGGCTTGCCACCTATTACGTGGGACCAACTTTATGATTGGCGAAGTGTGAGCAAATAATATGCCTCTGCCTACCCTCTCGGAGAAACAGGCGTGAATGTATGTATGTTATAATAAAATAACGTAAATGTCGTAAATTCGCCCAGAGAACATTTAAATATATTTAAGTATTTAATTTATTTATTTGTATTTGTTACACGGGTCTGGCCCAATTACAATAACTAACTCAGTGAGTAATTTTACATGCATATATCGTTAAAAATATAATTAAAGAGGACATAAATATTCACAAAAAGACGTCAATTTTGCCTGGATTCAAAGTAAAAGTAAAGTAAAAAGTTCTTTATTTCATAAACTATTACATAGCACTTGAAAACGTCATAACAAAATATACATAAATTTAAGTGCCAGTTCCGAGCCACCGCTCTGTGAGAAGAACTGACAAGAAACTCACAGGCTATGCTCTTTTACATTATTTTTTTACCGAAGCTGTAACCAATAAAGTAGCACTAAGGGAACCTTCCATCACAGTCAATTTCAAACAGATAGATTCCCAGCTATCTACGAATATGTCTCAGTAGTGTCAGTACACAGGAAAGCATTAAGGCCGATGTGCATTCGGGCGATCGATTGGATCAAATTTATATATAATTATAATAAAAAATAATTATAAATATAAAATTCTTATGGCAGCGGCGCGGCTCTCGGCGCGGATTATATACCCGCGCCAACAAACGTTCAGCAAGTTCAACGTGATTTTTTACTTCTTTAAATTGGCATAACTTTTTTATTTATCAACCGATTGACATGAAATAAACACTAAATGTTAAGTGAAGCTTACCACAATATATTTCTTAAAACTATATCTAGATAGGATAAGCCGTTTCTGAGATTAGCGTGCACAAACAAACAGACAAAAATTCCAAAAATCATTGTTTTGGGTTCTATTGCGTTAATAAAGGTCTCCTATAATATCTTTTCTAATATATCTTCCATGTACAGACAGCGACCCGTTACGTTTTTATTATATGTATATATTGCTCAGCTATTTTCTTGAGGGTATTTATATATTTTTTTTAAGACAATATCTTACCTCTGCAGCGTCATCACCAGGTTCCTGCTTCTCATTCTCATCTTCTGTCTTCATCTCGCACTCTTCAGAAGCTTGGTGCTCAGTTTTGACCTTCTTGGGCTCGCGGGGTTCGAAATATGGACATGCTGTTTGAAAGTAGCAAAGTTTTACGTTTTAGTATATTTTAAACCATGATAGTTAAACGTTTGGGCGTTTTAATGGCGCTTTTTATATAAGAATGGTAATGATGAATTATAAATGATATATGATCGGGGCATGCCTTGCCTATCTTGTAATCAATTAATCAAAAATTATTTATTTCAAAAACGATTACATAGTACTTCAAAAAGTCAAAATTAATTATAAATATAAAAATCAATCCAAATATGATTACACTGGAATCACGAAGCTTAGATTCACTTACATGCAACAAAACAATTAAAAAACAAAAAATATTTAAGTGTAAGTGAATCTAAGTGCCAGTTCCAAGCCACCGCTCTGTAAGATGAACTGGCAAGTAGGTATGTATATACATATGTCGTTCCTGGTGATGCTTATGTTGAAGACGGTAACGATAATAATTATCAGTACTAATAATTAATGGTGATAAATAATGATGCTGGGTGATGATGATGGTGACGAATAATGATGATAAGTGATACTAATGAATGACAAGTACTTATGTCCATGTCCTACGTGCGTCTTGTAGAATATGACCTCTGATGATCTCTGTCGTTCAGGATGCTGATAATGCTAGGTAATGATGATAATGTCGGTGATAATGATGAACGATGATGCTGGGTGATGATGATGAACAGTACTCACGTCCATGTCCCACGTGCGTCTTGTAGAATGTGACTAGCACTCGGTCCATAGTCTCAGTGACTATCATATGTGCGGGACACGCCTTGCCCGTCTTGTATATTTGCCTTTCGGGAGCAGGTCTTTTGCCTTTACCCTGGTATATAAATAATAATAATCATACATTGTATAAAAATAAAATCATCATCAAACACGTCCACTGCTAAACGGTAACAAAATGCGTTTACGGACTGCCTTCAGGGGCGAAAACAGGAA
Organism: Musotima nitidalis; assembly: GCA_949126915.1. NCBI lineage: Eukaryota > Metazoa > Arthropoda > Insecta > Lepidoptera > Crambidae > Musotima > Musotima nitidalis. Next base: position 7,693,926 of record OX421442.1, on the reverse strand, counting down.
GGACCTCCTCAGAGAGGTGACCATAGCGTGTGTGGCCGACTTCTCGGAGGGTCCATGGTTAGACAGCAGGGGCCCCCTGCCCCCGCTGCCTAAGACCCTTCCGGCGCTGCTTGACTGGCCCTCCTGGCCCGCCCGCTGCGCCCTCCACAGGTCCTTCTTAGTTTCCCCCCGGTAGTCAGTACTAAGGGCACCCAGAGTCGCCAATCTCTGGGTATTACCTTTTCCCGAGCGCCCTACCGGGAGGTACTCAGCCCCCCCATCACGACAAGGTGGAGATCAGTCGGGGGGCTGACCACAGGCCTCCCCTATCAGCTTCCAACGTGATCCTGCAACTCTTATCAGGTCGTCCATCTTGCAGGTGGATGGCCAACGCTTCGTTTTCTATCAAAGGGTCTCCATACCAGAACTTATCTGCCCCAACGACTTTCAGTTCTTCGTGATATGTGCCCTGCCCGCTGCCACTTCAGCTTGCTGATCCTTTGAGCTATAACGGTGATACTCGTTCTTCTACGGATCTCCTCATTCTTGATTCCACTCGCAGTAAGATCCCCAACATAGCTCTTTAGGCCCGTAAGAGACCACGTTTCGGAGCCATAAGTCTTCACTGGTAACACATTGATTAAAGACTTTCGTCTTTAGGCACTGAGGTATTTGGGACGGGAAGGTATTACGAAGGTTCCCGAACGTTGCCCAGCCGAGTTGGATTCGCCGATTGCCTGTTTAATTGGATAACTTGTCCTAGGTAGACATATACGTATATATATAATCACAAATAGTTATTTTATTTTATTTTTATTTTCATTTATTACATAACCCACAGTAATCAGACAAATGTAAGTATAATATATGACTAATTATAAACCAAAATCGGGTTAATATTTTTTATGCTTAATATGTAAATATTAGTAGACAGAGGTAGCTTATTTTACGTTAATAAATTATAAAAAATTGGCATTGGCATTCGTACAATGGCTATAATAAAATATACTTCGCGTGTTTATGTGTGTGTGTGTGTGTGAGTGCGTGTGTGTGCGTGTGTGTGTGCGGGTGTTATATATTTATAATATGCCTAAATATTGGCCTAAGTGTGGGCTATGATATGTCTCTGCCTACCGCTTCGGGGAAATGGCGTGAATGTATGTAAGTATGCCTGAAAAGGACTCCACTCATCATGTGCTTTTGCAGAATACTGCATGAACATTTGGGTGCATAGGGATCCTACCAAGACCTAAGGAGCCCAAGCGAACTCCACCTGCAAGTGGTGCACCTGCCGATCAACAGACGAGGCTCTGGCGAACATAAAAGTGCCCGGTAAGCGGCAATAGGCTCGCCACCTTTTCTTCTTCTCTTCTTCACAGCCCATTAACGTCCCACTACTGAGCACGAGCCTCCTCACACATATCAAGGTGTGAGGGTTTTGGGTCATACTCCACCACGCGGACCCAGTGCGGATTGGCGGAGGCAGGTGTATGGCGTCCTGCTGTTAGAATTTTTCAAGCCGCCCATTAGGCTTCTAACATGGCTTAACGACTACCACATTTAGTGATAACCGGGACCAACGGCTTAACGTGCCTTCCGAAGAACGAAAGCGCTCGATATCAAATGCCACACAAACGGTCACCCATCCAAGGACTGACCTCTGTAAGCTCTGCTGTACTTTGGTGATCGTTTCCGACCACCGAGCACCGCAGAGCTACGAGCGCTTCATCGCCACCTTTTACGTGGGACTAACTATATAATAGGCGAAGTGTGGGCGTACAATATCCCTCTGCCTACCCCTTCGGGGAAAAGGCGTGAATGTATGCATGAAAACCATCTGTGCTATGCTGCGCAGATTTGGTTGATTGACTAGAGTAGCGAGGCAGTTCCAACAGCTTGTGAACACAATATTTTATTGAATACGCAAGGTCACCAGAGAAAAGATGATCATGATAAAATAAAATAAAAAATCAACATGACAAATGTCAACATGACAAAATACAAAATTAAAAATAGTTATAATCCTAAAGGCAACTGGAGTGAGCTCAGCTTATGCTGCACAGAGTAGGCTACTCTGCGCAGCGCTGGATTTCTGCCCCCCGTTTCATTGGGTTCGCAACTTAGTAGCGACCACGTAAAAAAAAACAGAAATTACAAAAGTTAGAAAGAAAATTAACACTTCAGCAAAAACGAAACAGTAAGCAAGCAAAAATTTAACTTCAAACAAAAAACAAACCACAAAAAACAAACAAAAAAAAAAAATAACAAATTTCACTTTTCTTCATTTAACAAACAACAATATCAAAATTTTGATGTGTGTGTGTGTGTGTGTGTGTGTGTGTGTGTGTGTGCGCGCGCGTGTGTGTGTGTGCGCGCGCGTGTTCGTGCGCGTGTGTGTATGTGAGAGATTTCAGGTATTAAATTATATTAAATATGTATAAAAAATTGTTGATTATTGTAGTCTGATTATTGAACTTCACGTTCTCAGTAGCAAGTTGCCGATTGATTAAGGCGGATTTGTAAGTCTTGGACAAAGATGATAAATAAATAATAATACAAATAAATATTTCAGACAGTTCCAAGATAAGTATCATTAAGAACTTGTGTTATGGATACTAAATAACGGATAACATACATAAATACTTCTTTTTTGTAAATACATACTTAATATACATAGAAAAGTAAAGTAGTAGTAATAGTCGTTAAGCCATGTTAGAGGCCTAATGGGCGGCTTGATAAATTCTAACAGCAGGACGCCATACACCTGCCTCCGCCAATCCGCGCTGGGTCAGCGTGGTGGAGTATGACCCAATACCCTCACACCTTGATATGTGAGAGGAGGCTCGTGCTCAGTAGTGGGACGTTTATGGGCTGATATGATGATGATGATACATAGAAATACATAGATGATGATGACAGGATTTAAGTATGGTTTTACCTGGTAAACATACACGCCTGATTGGCTGCACATGTAGTGGGACCGGACACCCTCTATCGTCTGCTTGCTGGCTGTGGTCTTCCTAAATCTGTATTTAGTTTCCTCTTGTATTGCGCTTTTGAAAAGCATGAAATCTGAAATAAATAAATATATATTTTCTGACAATCACACCAATTATTTAGTACCAAGTAAAGTATCATTAAGAACTTGTGTTATGTATACTAAATAACGGATAAACATACATAAATACTTTTTTATTTGTAAATACATACTTAATATACTTAGAAAAACACCCAGACCAGAACAAATATTCCTGCTTGTGCACACAAAGATTTGTCCTGTGTGGGAATAGAACCCACGACCTCAGGAGTCAACTTCAAAAGTCATAGTCTTCCAGGTTTTGAACCCGAGACCTTGAGAATTGCGCTGGTCTATCGCTGCTTTAGTTCTTGTTGTTATTGATTTGTGTAAACTATATTTTGTACTTATTTTATGTTATTTTTTTTTCTCTTGCAATTTGTATTGAATAAATATTTTTCTTTCTTTCTTTCTGTTGTAATGTTGGTTGAACTATTTGTACTGTAGAATACCACAAGTAGTCAAGTAGAACAATAATTGATACTACTGAAAGTATTTGAACTGTGCTTTAATGGCTATATAAATTCTAAATCTCATTTGATCTCATAAAATCAGAAAACACCAAACGATAACGCGATTCAACTCCAATCAACGCCATCTATTGACAAGAAGTTACATAAAATGTTACTTAATAAATCTTATATTAAAAACTAAATACTTAACGTAAACACTTTTTATATCTTTTCGAAACTCACCATCCATATTGAAGAACTCGAGCTCCTCAACCTGTTCGCATAGTCGGTGAGCGTGCAATAGATGCGCGCTGAAATGCGAGCCGTAGCTGACACGCTCATCGCAAAGAGGGCATATGAACGCCTTGCGTTTTTCTACCTGAAGTAAGAAAGGAACATAATGGTTTTCATTCGTAATTTTTCTCTCCTGAGTCCGTCACTGGTGTCTTTTAAAGAACTTCCTTATGGGACTTCTTGGCGGGAAAGTGAGGCGTCATGTCTGTAGTTTTGTTTTATTTACTAAAATTTGTGATATTTTTAACATTAATGTGCAATAACGGTGGATTATTAACCGTTAATTGTTTGTGAACGTACATGAGTGTTGGTAAATGAAACAAAACGGTGCAACATCAATTTTCAATTTCCCTCAAGAAGCCTATGTGGACTTCAGGGGTTTAGGGGAGAGCATCTCATTTACCATTTATCATCTTTACAATCACTCATTCTCATTTACTATGATTTCTATAATATCATTAATATATCTCTTACTTGACACTGGCTAAAGGTGCTAAACGCACGAAGTCATTATCCATTTTTTTTTAAATAATGGCTTCGTGCGTGTAGAATATTTAGAAGAGATATATTAACATTATATAAATCATCCTCCGGTGACAAGAAGGCTTGCAGCTACTTCTGCCAGCGTATTAGCCTGGCAATCCAAAGAGGAAATGTTGCCAGCGATCTTGGCACCGTACCCATGGGCCCACAGTTGGAAGACATCTTCTATTTATAGTTTTAAGTTAAGGTAGTTTATTTAAGTTGTTTAGGTACTATATATTTTTGGTGTTCTTAAATCCATAGTAAATATATATCATAGTATAGAGGAGCGACGATAGCCAAATAGTTCAAACCCTGGTGGCACTTATAACTTTTGGAAGTTATATGCGTAATTATCGCTTGCTCCGTGCCTCGGAAAGCACGTTAAGCCGTTGGCCCCGACTGTCATGAACATCTATGGCAGTCGTTATTAGGAAGATAGTGCCTTCTAATATTCTGACAACTGGTCTAACCATGTAATGATTTTCCCTTTGGGTTATGGAGGTCAGATAGCAGTCGCTCCATGTAATAACTGAAGTTCAGCTAAATTTGGTTAGACCAGTGAGCTGACCCTGGGCCCTGGGCTTAAGTCTGGGGCGACCGGGATAATGCTAGGTTATGATTATGCCGCATCAAAGAGTAAAAGATATATAGCAATTGACTTTGTTGAGGTTTTATTCCATCCTACATACATGCATACATTCACGCCTGTTTCCCCGAAGGGGTGGGCAGAGACGTATTATACGCCCAAACTTCAAGTTTTATAAGTGGCTTTTGCATAATACACTGTGGTAACAATTTATTTTAATAGTAACTCGTGGATAAAGGTGCTGGTAGTGCAATGACACATTTTAGTTTTAATGTTTAATAAGTTAATATTAATACATATTGTACAATTGTTTGTTGTCCCAAGAAAATAATAAATAAACTTCGCCAATTATATAAAGGGAAAAAGTCTTTTCGTATTTTTGTATGAAAAGTCAAGACATTTTTTTCAAAGTTTATTTACATTTATTTACAATACTTGTATATGTACCGTTTTGTTGAATAACTTTCTGCCATTTTGTGGGCAGAGACATTATCCCGTTACTGTAGAAACTTTGGGACTTCTGATCAAAAAAACGGGACAAATAGTTTTGGCAGTCCTCTCTTGAGGTCAACCTTACAGAACCTAAAGAATTCTGCAGAGACCGAAACAGGTGAAAATCTGAAGGCGCAAGGTCAGGGCTATATGGTGGATGCACTAGGACCTCCCAGTCGAACTCTCTTAATTTTTGCTGAGTGGCTAAAGATGTGTGTGGTCTAGCGTTATCGTGATGAAAGACCACACCCTTCCTGTTGATCAATTCCGGCCGTTTTCTCTCGACTGCTTCCTTTAATCTCATCAGTTGCTGGCAGTAAAGATCAGAATCGATGGTTTTGCCGGGCGGTAAAAGCTCATAATAAACAATGCCCTTCCAATCCCACCATACACACAGCATCACCTTATTTCGTGTTAGGCCAGGTTTGGCCACAGTCTGTGAAGCCTGGCCAACTTTCGACCACGACCTTTTTCGCACGTTCTTGTCGTACGTGATCCACTTTTCATCGCCAGTTATCAATCTCTTCAAAAACGGCTCGGTTTCATTACGTCTCAATAATGAATCGCAAATGAGTACACGGTTCATTAAGTTTCTTTGAGTGAGCTCGTGTGGCACCCAAATATCGAGCTTTTTTGTATAACCAGCTTTCTTCAAATGGGTCAAAACTGTTTTGTGGTCAATTCCCAGTTCTTCAGCTACATCGTAACTACTAATATGCCGATCTTGCTCCACTCTTTCAAAAATGGCGTCCATTTTATTCGTAACAGGGCGACCAGAGCGAGGTGCATCTTTAACATCAAAATTTCCGGACTGAAAACGTTTGAACCAAATTTGTGCTACTCTTACTGACACTGCATCAGGTCCATAAACATCACAAATTTTTTTCACTGCTTGAGTTGCATTTTTGCCTTTTTTATAATAAAATTTTAAAATGTATCGAATTTCTTCATTAGATTCACTCATTTTTACGGAGAGAAAAACAAATGAAAAATAGCGGGAAACAACTTTTTTTTATTTTTTTCTTTTCTTTATAATGGAACCTTTTTAATGTTACCAAAACCAGCCAGACACAAATAGTACAGTCAAAAAAATTTTATAATAAGTTTATACCTACGTTATGCGAAGACTTTTTCCCCGACCTAATAGTTGGTCCCACGTAATAGGTGGCAAGCCTTTTGCCGCTTACCGGGCACTGTTATGTTCGCCAGAGCCGGCAGGTGCACCACTTGCAGGTGAGGTTGGCTTAGGCTCTTCAGGTCTTGCCCCCCCGACTGGTCTCCACCTTGTCGTGGTGGGGGGGCTGAGTACCTCCCGGTAGGGCGCAGGAGGCGTTAGGGAAAAGGTAACACCCAGAGATTGGCGACTCTGGGTGCCCTTAGTACTGACTACCGGGGGGGAAACTAAGAGGGACCTGTGGAGGGCGTAGCGGGCGGGCCAGAAGGGCCCGTCTAGCAGCGCCGGGAGGGTTTAGGCAGCGGGGGCAGGGGGCCCCTGCTGTAACCATGGACCCTCCGAAAAGTCGGCCACACACGCTATGGTCGCACAAGGAGGTAGGAGGGGCGCGTCCACTGCGTCTCTCTGAGGAGGTCCTCCCGGTTTTGGTCCGGGGGACGTTGGCCGCGGGCGGGGTGTCAGAGCTGCAACCCAGGTACTGGCCCCCGCCTCTTTCTAAACAAGCGGCGGGCGTCGTCGGAAGAGTTTTAGTGGGTATTACTGCTGGCGGTCGTGTCTGCCGGTGGTGAGTCCCACACACCTCTCTCGGTCCCCCTTTGGCCGGGAGACAGTGCGTTAATGCCTTTTGTTACCGACGTAAATCAAAAAAAGGCTCTTTAGGTCTTGGTAGGATCCCTATACACCCTGTTTATTCCATCCTGTTTACATAAAACTTCTAGAGAGCTCACCTCGAAACCATGCGCCTTCCACAAATGTTTGTTGAGTATCTGCTTCTGGCTGAAGTCTCTGTTGCACATGTGGCATTTCTTGCGTTCTCTTGGCGAATACTTCGGAGCCTGGTCGTTGCAGAGCTTCACTGGGAAGGGGGAGAGGAATGGGTGGGAACTTTAGGTAGGTTTGGTGCTAGATACATGAAAAAAGATTTGATGAGATTTTAAATGAAATTATCACTTACAACTTATTCATTGTTATTGGGTCAAGCTCGTGTAAAGTCGAGACAAGTCATTCAAGTCAAGTCGAGTCAAGTCGAGTCAAGTCGAGTCAAGTCGAGTCAAGTCGAGTCAAGTCGAGTCAAGTCGAGTCAAGTCGAGTCAAGTCGAGTCAAGTCGAGTCAAGTCGAGTCAAGTCGAGTCAAGTCGAGTCAAGTCGAGTCAAGTCGAGTCAAGTCGAGTCAAGTCGAGTCAAGTCGAGTCAAGTCGAGTCAAGTCGAGTCAAGTCGAGTCAAGTCGAGTCGAGTCACGTCGAATCAAGTCGAATCAATTCAAGTCAAGTCGAGTCCAAAGTCAAGTCCACGTCAAAATCAAAATCTTTTATTCAAGTTTGGCTCAATAAAGCTCTTATGAATGTCAACTTAAAAACTAGCGCGACCATTCTCTGTGTGCTTGATTGTGGAATAATAAAGCAAAACTCGTCTCAAATCACAGTAAAGATTTTATAAGTCTACATTTAGTAAATAATCTACATTACGATGATATGGCGTGGTGGCGAGAATACCCACATTCCGCTTTTAAGGTCGTGGGTTCGATTCCCAAACAGGACAAATATTTGTGTGCATAAACATGAATATGTGTACTGTTCTGGGTGTTTTCTTGTGTAATTTTAATAAATACCTATTTAGAAAAAAAAAATATTAGGTACATGGTCTACTTTTCAGAAAAAAAATATTTTTATTTATTTATCGTATAAATTTGTAATTGTCACTACGAAAACTCGAATTTTTGAACCATGTATGTAAAAATTAAGTTAACCGTGGTGTAAATAATCGAATAATCAATTATATAAAAGAGGTCTTTATAGTTGTATAAAGGTTAACTTATAAGACAGAGATTTCTAGATAAAACGCGTCAGATGGTGAGAGGTGGTTAGCCCTTCGCCTAAATTGACATACAATTGGTACATAATATGGCTCTAGCTACCCCTTCGAGGACACAGGCGTGATCTTATGTATATACCGATGGTAGCAATCAACAATGTCGTAAGTGAAAATTCATTTCTTTTAACAATATCATAAAATAAATAAATAAAAAATTCTCTTACAATCACACCAATTATTTAGTTCCAAAATAAGTATCACTAAGAACTTGTGTTATGGACACTAAAGAACGGATAAACATACTTATATACTTTTTTTTTGTAAATACATGTATACTGCCCTACTAAGCGCAAAAGCGGTATCTCAAAAAAATCCGTAAATTTGATTTTTATGGCATCGGATAACTCAGAAAAATACGCTTCTATTGAACTAAGTCTTATAGCGGTATGTTATTTATAAGGTATAAAAAAACGTTAAGAAAGTTTTCTCTATCTCAGTTTTACCTTAAATTACTAAGGAGATTAGAGGTATATCAATTTAACGTAGGCAACCAGCCGTATAGTTGAATACCGCCAAATATACCTAATAATATATATAAATTACGTTTAATAAAAAAAAATAACAATCTGTAAATTAACGAAAAAACTAATTTTACATAATGTCAATTATCTCGAAACTAGCTTTCACTGAGATACCGCTTTTGTGCTTAGTAGGGCAGTATACTTAATTGAAACACCCAGACCAGAACTAATATTAGAGTTCATGCCCACAAAGATTTGTCCTGTGTGGAAATCGAACCCACGACCTCTGGAGTGAATGCAGGTACACTGACCTCCACGCCATATCGGTCGTCATAAGTGATAAGTCGTTACTTTTAACTTACGTTGTTTAAAGTAACGGATTTTCAATTACGACATTGTTAATTGCTACTGTCGACATGTATATGATAAGTCTTCAAAAACTTGTGTTCTGCAGTCACGAAAGTAAAAGTAAACGAAAAAGATGTGACATTAACTTTTTTCATCAAAAATAATTCATTGTTGTGAAAATGGCTAAAAGCAACACAGGCCAGAGTCGTTAAACAAAAAAAATCAATTAAACTCGCGCCAAAAACTGATCCACTATCTTTGCCAACATATAGTATTCAAAACATTGTCATATTTTAAGATTGCAGTCAAGACTTCTAAGAAATATTCAAGTATTCTCTAATCTGTAATGGATTCCCATAATTCTATTCAAGATTATAACCAAAGAGTTTCCTTACAGAACGGCACATCTAATGAAGATTTACCCTTATCTGTGGAAGGAATTATACGCTGCATAAACTGTGGTAGTGACGTCACTGAGACGAGAAGACATTATTTGAATTTCGAAGATATACGTTTAGTGGTTTTGCGTTGGATTGCACCGTTGACGGTAGGTTTTGTCATAATTTTATTAGTTTTTCCCAAGACTAGATATGTGTTATGTGGTACCTTTCTATACAAAATACCAACATATGACGTCACAACGTGGAAGCCGTTTGAATGAAGCGTTTTTGTGAATGTCTCAAAATGTGATATTAACATAGTCAAATCTAATAATATTATTAAAAAGGTTTATTTGGTACATTACAAAAAGAAAAACTTGAAACTAACAGCATCTTAAATCTAAAATAGTACCAAGAAGGCCTCCGCGCAGAATCCGCCGGTAAGATGAGTTAAATGACTCCACATCGCATGTTTAATGGAATAGTGACTTAACTCAAAAAAGACGATTTTTGGGACATCACAAAAGAAGATCTTTCAAAGAATACTTGTCCTACTTGTAAGCGCATTAAATTGATACTGATTTATTAATTAGTAATTCTGCTTGTATTTTGAACGTTTGATTTAAATTGATTCGATCTCATTAAGAAAAAACTTCAAAAAAAGTTATTTTCTTCTTTTATTTTAAATCTTGTGACAGCAGAACACAGGTTTTGTAGACTTGTCAAATTGTTTTACTACTAAGTACATTTTCGACTACTTCTTGGCTGGAAATTGAAGCGTCATGTTTGCAGTTTTGTTTTATTTCCTAAAATTTGTGATATTTCTAACATTAATGTGTAATAACGGTGGATTATTAACCGTTAAGTGTTTGTGAATATACATGAGTGTTGGTAAATCAAACCAAGCAGTGCAACATCACTTTTCATATTCTCTCAAGGAGTCCATGTGAGATCTCAGTATAGTCCCACATCTTTACTGAGGACTCAAGGGGCTTGGGGGAGGGTATCTCATTTACCATTTATCATCTTTATCACCACTCATTCTCATTTACTATGAATTATATATTATTAATATATCACTTGACACTGGCTAAATGTGCTAGACGCACGAAGCCATTATTTAAAAGAAAGAAAGAAAGTACATTTTCTTGTAACTGGCGGGAGAAAAAACTAACCTTGACGATTTTCTTGCCCGTTCTTTTATGATCAAGCCCATTCACTGCGGGCGGGAGGGCGCGCTATTTTTTAAGTTTTGACGTTCATAAGAGCTCTTTAAGCCAAACTTGAATAAATGATTATGAATTTGAATAGAAAGACTGAATAAATACGTAACTCAAACCTGACCTATCTATTGATGGGTCGATGTTCCTTTAAGCATGCGACATATTCAAACTAAAAAATAATAAGAGATAGTTTTACTTAGCTTCCTATTGGGATAGGATAATAAAAAAGAATCATTATATATTATCTTATTTACTTAACTTCTTGGCGGGAAAGTAAAGCGTCATGTTTGCAGTTATGTGTAATTTTCTAAAATTTGTGATATTTCGAACATTAATGTGTAATATCGGTGGATTATTTGACGACCGATATGGCGTTGAGGTCAGTATGCCTGCACTTCACTCGAGAGGTCGTGGGTTCGATTCCCACACAGGACAAATCTTTGTGTGCATGAACATGAATATTTGTTCTGGTCTGGGTGTTCTCCCATGTACCTTCAGTATGTATTTATAAAAAAAAGTATTTATGTATGTTTATCCGTTATTTAGTATCCATAGCACAAGTTCTTAATGATACTTATCTTGGAGCTAAATAATTGGTGTAATTGTAAGAGAATATTTATTTATCTTATTTACTTAACTTCTTGGCGGGAAAGTGAAGCGTCATGTTTGCAGTTATGTGTAATTTTCTAAAATTTGTGATATTTCTAACATTAATGTGTAATAACGGTGGATTAGCCGTTGTTTGTGAACGTACCATGGGTCTTGGTAAATTAAACAAAACAGTGCAATATCACTTTTCCAATTTTCTCAAGAAGTTTATGTGAGATTCCAGTATAGTCCCACATCTTTACTGAGGATTCAAGGCGTTTAGGGGAGGGTATCTCATTTACCATTTATCATCTTTATCACCAATCATTCTCATTTACTATAAATTAAGTATTATTAATATATCTTTACCTTGACACGTGCTAAACGCACGAAGCCATTATTTAAAAGAAACGAATAAATAAGGACCCTAGGGGTGTATAGGGATCCTATCAAGGTCCAAGGAGCCCAAGCCAACCTCACCTGCCTATCAACGGACGAGGCTCTGGCGAACATAACAGTGCCTGGTATACGCCAATAGGCTCTCCACCTATTACGTGGAACCAACTATATAATTGACGAAGTGTGGGCGTATATTATGCCTCTGCCTACCGCTTCGGGGAAACAGGCGTGAATAATAATAATATTTTTTTATTGTCAAAACTTAAACTAACAAATGATTGTATAAGAACAAAATTTGGGAAGTCGTTTCTAAACAAGACCACTCTGCTCTGCAAGCGCTGGAATTCGCTGCCGGCTCATGTGTTTCCTATTTCCTATGATCCCGGGTCTTTTAAGCGGGGCGCGAAACGGCATTTTAGCAGGCCGTCATGAGTGGATGCGCTTTATACCGTGCTTATTTCACGTTATAAAGCGCTTTCATTTTTTTATTGGACTGCATCGACTGCTTACCTTCAGGGGGCCTACCGCCGAGTTCGATGGTAGTACAAACTTACATGAATTACAGTTAACCTTAAGTATATTTCGAGTTTGAAGCCAAAAACTAAATTGCTTGCGCGAATATCATTATTTTTATATAATATTATGTATGTTTATGCTAGAATTAATGTCGGCAATAATAATTTCTCAACAGATCGGCCGCAATAGTTTTCTCTGCCATTCCTGTTGGAGCGCTGCCCTGGTGGAACGGAGCCAAGTAATCATGACATTGGACGAGGCCTCGACGCATCACAGACAGATTTGTGTAAACGGACTATTGGACTAGAAATCCGAACATATATAAACGGTTTTACCAAGAAACCAAAGTATTTAGAACCTTAAAACCTTAAAAAAACTTTTATTTCGTAAACTTGTAAAACTTGAAAACGTCAAAATTAAATATAAATATTAAAAAAAAACAATTAAAGTATTACTTACACAGCAATCAAGAAGCTTAGACATGCATGTAATAAAACAATAAAAAAACAAAAAATATTGAAGTGTAAGTGAAACTAAGTGCCAATTGGACTTCTTGGCGGGAAAGTGAAGCGTCATAAATAAATCTTTCTGACACTTACACCAATTATTTAGTTCCAAGATAAGTATCATTAAGAACTTTTGTTATGGATTTTAAATAACGGATAAACATACATACATACTTTTTTTTAAAATACATACTTAATATACATAGAAAAACACCCAGAGCAGAACAAATATTCATATAATTATACACACAAATATTTGTCCTATGTGGGAATCGAACCCACGACCTTAGGAGTGGAATGCGGGTATACTCGCCACCACGCCATATCGGTCGTCATGTTTTGTTGTATTTTCTAAAATTTGTGATATTTCGAGCATTCATTCTCACCACTCATTCTCATTTACTATAATATACTATACAATAATTAATATATCTCTTACTTGACACTGGCTAAATGTGCTAAACGCACGAAGCCATTATTTAAAACAAAATTTTAAAAAATAAGTGCCAATTCTGAGCAACCGCTCTGTAAGAAGAACTGGCATGAAACTCACAGGCTATGCTCTTTTAAATGTATCCAATGGTCAGGTACTTTAATAACAATCTTCATAATAGATAAGATAACTTTTTAGAGGACTCAACTGTTTTAAACAAAATTTGAGTCTTGACTGGAGTAAATTACGTTTCGGGAGAACGAGAGGGTCAAGAGGACTTCTTGGCGGGAAAGTGAAGCGTCATGTCTGCAGTTTTGTTTTATTTTCTAAAATTTGTGATATTTCTAACATTAATGTGTAATAACGGTGGATTATTAACCGTTAAGTGTTTGTGAACATACATGAGTGTTGGTAAATCAAACAAAACAGTGCAACATCACTTTTCAAATTTTCTCTCAAGGAGTCCATGTGAGATCTCAGTATAGTCCCACATCTTTACTGAGGACTCAAGGGGTTTAGGGGAGGGTATTTCATCTTCGATTTATCATCTTTATCACCACTCATTCTCATTTACAATAAATTATATATAATTAATATATCACTTACTTGACACTGGCTAAATGTGCTAGACGCACGAAGCCATTATTTAAAAGAAAGAAGAAAGAGGGTCAAGAGCCAAAGCTTGGTATGACGTCACATTTCAAAAACTAAGTTACTAAACTCGAAATATACTCAATTTATTTATTGTTCTCCACAAACAGTTACAATAGGATGTGAACTCTTTACCAGGCAGTGGTAAATATATGACAACAAAAATTGAACCTTATGCGATTAACTTAAGGTGAAAAACCAATGAATATTTTTAACGTGCTCTGCCTATTAAAGGGTTAATATATATTACAGTTCATTGTGAAACCTGTCGGTCACGGCTAGTAGAAGAGAGGACTATATATATCGCATGCTTAATGGAATAATGACTTAACTCAAAAGGAGGATTTATGGGACATCACAAAAGAAGATCTTCTAAAGAATACTTGTCCTACTTGTAAGCGCATTAAATTGATATTGATTTATTAATAAGTAATTATGCTTGTGTTTTAAACGTTTAATCAACATTGATGCCTAAGAAGAATCCAACCTGATGGACTGATGATCTGATCAAGGCGGCGCGCGGCGTCTTAGGATCGCTTAATGTAGAAATCGATTGTGGAGGCCAATGTTCAGCAGTGGACTATATAAGGCTAATCTGGTGATGATTTGGTTTACTGGCTACATATTAATAGTACCTACGACCATATTTCATTCTGATATGTGTAAAACAAGACTTAAGTGCTATTAACTTTCTTAAAGATATCGCAACGGTCTTCTTTATTATTTACAAAAATAAAAACGACAAATTAGTATAGCACTTTATACCGGCCTAGAATAGTGCCAGCCCCTCTCATCTCACGGGGGGTCGTAAGAGTCGACGAAGAGAAATTCTACCGGATGATGGGCAGCAGCGTCATCCTGCGTACTGGCTGGAACTGCGATCACCAACCCGCCTGCCCAGCGTGCTGATTATGGGCAAATACCCCCAATAGAATGTAATCTATTGGGGAGGCTAATGTTCAGCAGTGGACTTTATGGCTGATCAGTCAAAAGTCAAATTTATTCAAGTTTGGCTCTTATAAGGCTGATTCAAAATCATTTATTCAAGTTTTGTTCAATAAAGCTCTTATGAAGGTCAAAACTTAAACTAACGCGCCCATTTACTGCGGGCGGGAGCTTGATCGTAAAAGAACGAAATTTGGGAAGTCGTTTCTGAGCAAGACCACTAAGCTCTGGAATTCGCTGCCGGCTCATGTGTTTCCTGTTTCCTATGATCCCGGGTCTTTTAAGCGGGGCGTGAAACGGCATTTTAGCAGGCCGTTATGAGTGGATGCGCTTTATACCGTGCTTATTTCACGTTATAAAGCGCTTTCATTTTTTTATTGGACTGCATTGACTGCTTACCATCAGGGGGCCTACCGCCGAGTTCGATGGCAATCGATTATAAGGCAAAATGGATTTCGAATTGATTCTGTCGTACCGCCGAACTCATGGAAATAGAAACAAAATGGCGTTTTCCATTTACCTATTGGTCTGTCACGGACTGAAGGTCATGAGAGGTGGCTGTCGGCAGATTCCCCGGTATGGATTAATGAACGCAAAACAAAGTTTGATCTAGATGGATTACCGGTAATCGAAATCGAAATCGGCGGTATGCCCCCTGGCACCATGTGGTTATTATGACGTGTCACATTAAAAAAAAAAAGGCATGAAAATCGTCAAGGTTAGTTTTTTCTCCCGCCAGTTACAAGAAAATGTACTTAGTAGATATGATTAGTTAGAAAGGGGTACAATATGAGAAGCGCTCGTAGCTCTGCGGTGCTCGGGGGTCGGAAACGATCACCGAAGTACAGCAAAGTTTACAGAGGTCAGTCCTTGGATGGGTGACCGTTTGTGTGGCATTTGATATCGAGCGCTTCCGTGCTTCGGAAGGCACGTTATGCCGTTGGTCCCGGTTATCACTAAATGTGGTAGTCGTTAAGCCATGTTAGAAGCCTAATGGGTGGCTTGATAAATTCTAACAGCAGGACGCCATACACCTGCCTCCGCCAATCCGCACTGTGTCAGCGTGGTGGAGTATGACCCAATACCCTCGCACCTTGGTATGCGAGAGGAGGCTCGTGCTCAGTAGTGGGACGTTAATGGGCTGAAATGATGATAATATGAGGTACTCACATCCATGCTTCATCCTCAGATGTGTGAAACAAGCCTTTTTACTGTTGTAAACGTTCTCACAGAAGTGGCAAGGGTACTTCTTACCCTCGATCTCTGACTTCGCTCCGTGGCATCTGAGGGTAGACAAATATTCTTTGTTTTACACCAACAAAATAACACAAGAAAAAAAAAAAAAGTATTTATTTCAGGTAAATCTATACAGTTAAGTTGCCGGGGCTTCCCAAAAAGTAGTCAAAAGACACTTGTATAGGGAACGATTCGCTGTTTCTACGTAAACATGACAGTTTTAATTTCATCATCATCAGCCTTTACTAGTCCACTGCTGGACATAGGCCTCCCCCAAATCGCGCCATGTTCCCCTGTCTTCGGCTTGCCGCATCCAGCATCTGCCAGCGACCGCTCGCAAATCGTCACCCCACCTGGCGAGTGGACGTCCTACACTACGTTTGCCAAGTCGCGGTCTCCACTCAAGAACTCGTTTACATAATAATATATCATATAAACAAATTCAGATTTTTAACATTTTTTTTTGTTTTTTATGAGATTTATCATGAGATGTCTGTGTGTATGTATGTATGTGTGTTTGTTTGTGGGTGTGTATGTATGTATGTGTGTGCGTGTGACAAGAAGAAGTTAAGACTGATTTTTAAACAGTTGAATCCTACTACTATTATGTATGCGAAAGTTTGTGAGTATGTATGTTTGTTACTCTTTCACGCAAAAACTACTGAACTGATTTCAATAAAATTTGGCACGCAGGTAGTTTATAACCTGGAATAAGACATAGCATACTTTAATCCTGATATGTACTCCCCCGGGAACGCGGAAACCGCTGCTAGGAGAATATATATGTCGGATAAACTATTAAGCCACCAAAAAAAAAAGGCATAAGTAAAGTCGTGAATGGCAGACGAAACGCATTTTAAATTTGTATGTATATTAGAGTGGGAAGTGTGACAGTGTAGAATGTAAAGTGTGACAGTGTAAAGTGGGAATTGTGACAGTGTAGAATGTGAAGTGTGACAGTGTAGAATGTGAAGTGTGACAGTGTAGTGGGAAGTGTGACAGTGTAGAGTGGGAAGTGTGACAGTGTAGAATGTGAAGTGTGACAGTGTAGAATGTGAAGTGTGACAGTGTAGTGGGAAGTGTGACAGTGTAGTGGGAAGTGTGACAGTGTAGAGTGGGAAGTGTGACAGTGTAGAATGTGAAGTGTGACAGTGTAGAGTGGGGAGTGTGACAGTGTAGAGTGGGAAGTGTGACAGTGTAGAATGTGAAGTGTGATAGTTTGATAGTGAAGTGACAGTTTGATAGTGAAGTATGACAATAAAATAATTAGAAGAACCTCTTAACATGGTCGCGCGCATCCTTCATGCGCACTCCGCATAGCGCGCACTCCTCGAGGCGCATGCCGGTGCGCGGCTCTATCTCGTGTGCGTGTCGAATATGCGCGGCCACCATCTCGCTGGAGTCTAGTTGTAGAGAGCAGTATATGCAGCTGGTCTCGTCTAGTGATTGGACAAGATGCTCTTCATCATCTAAACAGAAAATATAGTTTTTGAATAATCTTGTTGAGAAAGGTTGAGTATAGGAATCCTAACAAAACCTAAGGAGCCCAAGCCAACCTCACCTGCAAGTAGTGCACCTGCCGATCAACGGACGAGGCTCTGGCGAACATAACAGTGCCCGGTAAGCGGCAATAGGTTCGCCACCTACTACGTGGGACCAACATTATAATCGGCGAAGCGTGGGCGTATAATATGCCTCTGCCTACTCCTTCGGGAAAACAGGCGTCAATTTATGCATGTACAATTAAAGGCCGTGAGAGCACTTACCAAAAACATCTTCATCATAATTCTCATCGGACACCAATTTGCGCAAAACCTTGTTTCCTCTCGAGTTTTCTGAACTTCCGTCTGCCTCCTCCAAAATTGTTTCATCTAAGTATTCCTCATCTGAAATGGATAATGAATGACATTACAGACATAAATATACAATAAATAAGGCAAATGCTTGTAAATCGCGTATTCAAACCCCGACCAATCGTCGAGGTTGTCCGCCGCTACTTACAGTGCGCGCGCGGCTGTTGTTGATTTTTAACCCTTTGCAAGGCAATTTGAACCTTATGCAGTTGATTTAAGGTAGAAAATCAAGGAAAAATTTCAACATGTTATGCCCGTTAAAGGGTTAAATACTGTAACATGAACGATTTTACATTATGAAATATTTATCATCAGCGGCATCAGTGTTAATGGTGTAATGTATGTTATAGCTGTGATATCATGAGTATGCGATGTACTGTACAAAGCTTACTGTTTTTTTTTTACATCGTAATTATTAAATAATTTATTGATTCAGGCGTTACTTTGCGGAAATCCATTGTAAGCAAGTGATGGATTAAAAATATCTTTGTAACAATTCCCGCGCTACTATAATTTCCCGAAAAATCGAGAAACTATTTAACACGACACGTGTTTCGCCCTAGAGCTCTCTCGTTTCAGCGTTGGTCGTGAAGACATCGTTGTTCTGAGGCTCCTATCTTACCTGAAGATGCCCTGTGTAAGGGCGAAACACGTGTCGTGTTGAATAGTTTCTCGATTTTTCGGGAAATTATAGTAGCGCGGGAATTGTTACAAAGATATTTTTAATCCATCACTTGCTGATCGTAATTATTGTATTTGTGTAATGTATGTGTATGATGTGAACATAAATAAATAAATAAAAATAAGTATCAGTTTGGATTTCCCGTCACTAAATATCTATAATTTAGATGCAGCTTAAAAAATCTCAAATGGTTACAAGTGCTCTAACGGGTCGTGGTATTTTTAACATAGGTATAACAAACAGTCCTCTGTGCAAAGCATGCATGGGGACTTAGGAGACAGCCGCAGACGCCTTGCTTGAATGCAAGGTGGTGGCTGATTGCCGGGCGAGGTTCCTGAAGACACCAGGCAGCCTTCCGGAAGCCTTTAGCGACGCTGCGGTGGTGATAGGATTCCTGGAGGATTTGGGATGGCTGGAGTAATCCAGCTCTCACCCTCTTACGCAAAATGGACGCATGGGTCGTCTATTTGCGGAATAAGCCTGCACGACGAAGAAGACGATAGGCAGTGACGTCACATTAGGTGTTCAAAAGTCGGCACGCCTGTTTTCAACACAAACCGTGATACTTGCGTTATCTATTGTTTATCTATATCTGTGGTATAGATGACATAATAGGTTGGGGAAAAAGTCTTTTCGTATTTTTGTATGAAAAGTCAAGACATTTTTTTCAAAGTTTATTTACATTTATTTACAATATATATGTACCGTTTTGTTGAATAACTTTCTGCCATTTTGTGGGCAGAGACATTATCCCGTTACTCTAGAAACTTTGGGACTTCTGATCAAAAAAACGGGACAAATAGTTTTGGCAGTCCTCTCTTGAGGTCAACCTTACAGAACCTAAAGAATTCTGCAGAGACCGAAACAGGTGAAAATCTGAAGACGCAAGGTCAGGGCTATATGGTGGATGCACTAAGACCTCCCAGTCGAACTCTCTTAATTTTTGCTGAGTGGCTAAAGATGTGTGTGGTCTAGCGTTATCGTGATGAAAGACCACACCCTTCCTGTTGATCAATTCCGGCCGTTTTCTCTCGACTGCTTCCTTTAATCTCATCAGTTGCTGGCAGTAAAGATCATAATCGATGGTTTTGCCGGGCGGTAAAAGCTCATAATAAACAATGCCCTTCCAATCCCACCATACACACAGCATCACCTTATTTCGTGTTAGGCCAGGTTTGGCCACAGTCTGTGAAGCCTGGCCAACTTTCGACCACGACCTTTTTCGCACGTTCTTGTCGTACGTGATCCACTTTTCATCGCCAGTTATCAATCTCTTCAAAAACGGCTCGGTTTCATTACGTCTCAATAATCAATCGCAAATGAGTACACGGTTCATTAAGTTTCTTTGAGTGAGCTCGTGTGGCACCCAAATATCGAGCTTTTTTGTATAACCAGCTTTCTTCAAATGGGTCAAAACTGTTTTGTAGTCAATTCCCAGTTCTTCAGCTACATCGTAACTACTAATATGCCGATCTTGCTCCACTCTTTCAAAAATGGCGTCCATTTTATTCGTAACAGGGCGACCAGAGCGAGGTTCATCTTTAACATCAAAATTTCCGGACTGAAAACGTTTGAACCAAATTTGTGCTACTCTTACTGACACTGCATCAGGTCCATAAACATCACAAATTTTTTTCACTGCTTGAGTTGCATTTTTGCCTTTTTTATAATAAAATTTTAAAATGTATCGAATTTCTTCATTAGATTCACTCATTTTAACGGAGAGAAAAACAAATGAAAAATAGCGGGAAACAACTTTTTTTTATTTTTTTCTTTTCTTTATAATGGAACCTTTTTAATGTTACCAAAACCAGCCAGACACAAATAGTACAGTCAAAAAAATTTTATAATAAGTTTATACCTACGTTATGCGAAAAGACTTTTTCCCCGACCTAATATATCCTTATTCCAGCAGAAGTCTACTACTAAAAATAGACCTCCAACATGGTAAAAAATTATACAAATTTCAAAATCATTTATTCAAGTTTGGCTCAATAGAGCTCTTATGAAGCTCAAACTTAAAATGTAATGCGCCAATTCACTGCGGTCCCGCCCGCGTTGATCGTAAAAGAGCGGGCAAGAAAATCGTCAAGGTTGGTTTTTTTCCCGCCAGTTACAAATGTAGTTAAACTACAAAACATAGTTTACAAAAAAAAAACTTGTGTTTTGCAGTCACAAAATTTTAAGAAAAGAAATAATTTATATGTATTAACCTCTCAATCTATACTCTGCAACACATTTCTAGTGCAGAGGGTAATTTTAAAAAGATTTTTTACCCTTTGTACCACCCATAAGTACCTACCTCTAAACAGTTTTACCTTTGATACTCTGCAGCACAACCATATTTTTAGTAGTTCTGTCTTTGAATTCGGCAGCCTTCTCCAATTTTTCAACGCATAAAGCACATATGTATTTGAAGTCTGCACCCACCTATGAAAGTAGATTTTATAGATTTTAAGCATTTTTTAAATATTAAATATATATTTATCTACAGCGATGCCGAAGCGAAGCGATTTATATAATATTTAAAAATGCCCTGCAGTAGGACAATAAAGGTTAAAAAAAAAGGTGACAGTCAAGCTTGGAAACCGGCCAGTATGATGGAAACTGTTGCAGCCTTAAGGACATCATAATTGAATTAATTATCCTCTTAATCATCATAACAGCCTTATAAAGTCCACTGCTGAACATTAGCCTCCCCAATAGAATCCATGCTATTGTGGGTGTAGCAACACCGTACAAGCGATGAACGGAACGTAAAAGATGAATGAAATCCTGAATCACGCAAACGAAATTTCTCAAGCTTGTTACTATATATACAACATCCAACCATCATGGGTTGAGTGTTGTTGATCTTAGATCTTGTAGTGGACTTTTTTATTTACGTCGGTAACGAAATGCATTTATGCACTGTCTCCCGGCCAAAGGGGGACCGAGAGAGTTGTGTGTACTCACCACCGGCAGACACGACCGCCAGCAGTAATACCCACTAAAAATCTTCCGACGACGCCCGCCGCTTGTTAAGAAAGAGGCGGGGGGCCAGTACCTGGGTTGCAGCTCTGACTCCTCGCCCGCGGCCAACGTCCCCCAGACCAAAACCGGGAGGACCTCCTTAGAAAGACGCAGTGGACGCGCCCCTCCTACCTCCTTGTGCGACCATAGCGTGTGTGGCCGACTTCTCGGAGGGTCCATGGTTAGACAGCAGGGCCCCCTGCCCCCGCTGCCTAAGACCCTCCTGGCGCTGCTTGACGGGCTCTCCTGGCTCGCCCGCTGTGCCCTCCACAGGTCCCTCTTAGTTTCCCCCCCGGTAGTCAGTACTAAGGGCACCCAGAATCGCCAATCTCTGGATGTGACCTTTTCCCTAGCGCCTCCTGCGCCCTACCGGGAGGTACTAAGCACCCCCACCACGACAAGGTGGAGACCAGTCGGGGGGGTTGTAGCGGAATGCTTCAAGTTACATCAACTCTTAAGTAGCTTCGAAACTACTACAAATTAACTGATTAAAGTTATTTAAGACAAACACTGGCACCTGAATCTAAACTTTTTTGATTGTTTGTTTATATTTTCAAGTTCCAAAGTTTATATTTTTGACGACTGATATGGCCTGGTGGCGAGTATACCCGCTCTCCGCTCCAAAATCGTGGGTTCGATTCCCACACAGGACAAATATTTGCGCATGAACATGAATATTTGTTCTGGTCTGGGCGTTTCCCTATGTATATTAAGTATTTATTTACAAAAAAAAATTGTACGTATGTACCCATTATTTAGTATCCATAACACAAGTTCTTAATGATACTTATTTCGGAACTAAATTATTGGTGTAATTGTTAGAAAATATTTATTATTTATTTATTTATTATTCAAGTAATATGACTATGCCAAGCCTGAATGTCCCCGCACATGTGTCCAAAATATATCATGAGTCCTTTACCCTTCAGGCTATCTGTCTCTGGAATTCCTTACCTGTTTCCATTAGACAGGCTCAGACATTAAACTCTTTTAAGGAGCGGGTGAAGTCTTACTTTTTGAATATATCTGATTAGTTGTTTGTATCAGTTTTTTAAATAATATAATTATGTATATATTTTTTTTATGTATTTGTGTATTATATTCATATTTAACAAATAGTTTTTGTGTTTATTCTTTTTAAAGTTTGTGTGCTCTGCCTACTGCTTTCCTGTTCTCTCCTTTGCGTCGGGTTGTCTGGAAGATATCGCGAAGCGATAAGACCGCCAAGATTGGCTTTAAATTTTATTTATTTAAATATTGTAATTTGTAGTTTTAAAGTTTCTTGGCCAATAAAGAGTATGTCTATCTATCTATCTACTATGTTATAGTTTATGACACAAAAAATTTGAAGATTGAATAATTACAATTTTTTTTTTTTTTACCAATTACACAACTTGTGTTATATACTGAATACTGCTGTCCTTAAGCTAGAAAGGTGCTAACTGCCAGAGGGTAATTTCTGAAATATAAACTCTATTGTTTTGCAGCAGCGCTTAAATTCCAAAAAATACCCATAAATGTTAGCCACATTTAAGCTAATGGACGGCAGAATAATGGATATACATAAATTCTCTTTTTTTACAAACATACTTATTATAGAGAGTAAAAAACCCAGACCAGAGCAAATATTCATATTCATGCACACAAAGATATGTCCTGTGTGGGAATCGAACTAACAACCTCATGAGCAGTTGTACTGCCCTCCACACCATATTGATTGTCATACTAATTGTAGTACTATGGGCTGTAGGTATGTATAAAAAAACAAAAGTATTTCAATATATTAATCCATTGTCTAGTTCATGTAAGTAATATTTATTTTCAATTTATTCAACCTTCAGTGGATAGAAATAATAACTGTAACAAGATTTAAGAAAAAGATTTTTACTGTTTATTCTTAATAAGAAATAGGCAATTACAGCAAAACTTTAAAAAGACTTCTCTGAAATTTGAAAGAAAAATATAAAGTCTTCAAATTAAATTATATATCTAATTAATAGATATATTTTATTAAAAAAAGTCAGCAATTATGTTTTTAGAAAAACTTTATTTATGTTGCGAATCAATCGAGTTTTTATGCACATAGAAAAACAAGGAAGATACATTCGAAGCGTTTATGCAATGTGCCAGTAACTTATTTAATTCCATGTAAATGGTAGATCAGCAGGATTTTAATTAACAACGAATAAACTAAGAATAATGTTTTAATTCAAGAATATTTACAAAACACATGAGCGCTCAACAAGCGCCATGAATCATAAAAACTTGAAAAAGTTTACCTTAATATCAAAGCAGGTTTCAAACATTTTAGCGTAAGTTTCCTCATTTTCAGAGTAAACAGCAAACAGGTCGCATAAATCGTTGGTGCTCATGCAACTGATGCAACCTACGCACTCTTCCTCGTCCATGTTTTATACTTTTTCGACAATTTTAGATATTTTTTCACACACAACAGACGAAAGAGGGCTTTTTGAATTTTTTGTTTTTTTTGAAACAAAAGAACGTCTGGATGGATAGTATAATAGTAAAGTGCGTTTCTGTTTAATCAAAAATTCGAATTCATCAATCAATTTTGTTAAATAATCCAAAAGAATTTGCTTTTGTAGTTTATTCGGAAACATTAGAAGAATGTTTAAATATTATTTCTCGCACAGTATGGTTAAATTTGTCGTCAACGATGACGTCCTGTGTTAAGACATGGGCCCTGTAGAAAAGATATCATGGAAAGTACATGTATATAAAGTAGACGTAGTAAGCTGAGAGGATGATAATCAGAATTCAGTAACGTATCTTTACCCGATAGGATGATGTAAGCTTCAATATAGTTATCGTTGTCACTGCTTACTTGAATAAAATAAATATTTTGTATACTCAAGACTTTTCCATCAAGTTTTCCTAAAGCCATTCTTCAGTATGGGCATTATAACTGAACTCATAACAGCACATACAAACATACTATTGTTAAGCCTTATTTCTGTGGTGGTAGATATAGGTCATAGCCTTCCACTTGCTACGGTGTCTCCTCACCTAGATTTAGTTAGAGAATGGGTGTTCAATGTCTACTTTATTTTATTTTCCGAAAAGACAATCATTTCATTAGAAAATATACTTACTTTCTCGTCCTCTACATCTATATTATAATGTAAATAGAAATGTGTGAAGCGACCATAACATTTCTTATCACTGCTGCGGTCGTATCTTAAGCCCAACCCTACCTATGTAACGTCATTTCTCATGTCATTATGACAAATGTCATACTTTCTACTTTGTTGTTTTGACGTTGTTGAGTTAGCTTGTGTAAATAGCTGTAAATAACTTAGGTATTTTTAATTCGTATAAATTGCTTCGGGCTCATTAATTGGATACAGTGAACGCGTAAGAATTAAATGTGACGGAAGACATTATCCACAATTGTTAGCAGTTATCGTGTACGGCCAGTCACCTCAAAGTGAGATGCGCTAAATTTCGAAAATGCGACGATCGTAAAAATTCAAATTTATCTTCTTTGTCTGTTTATTAATTATTTTTACATTGTTTAAAATGAAGCTGAAAATCGATCGAAACCTTTTGCCTATCAAAGCACATTTCTTCTTCTTTTTTGCCGGTAAGTAATTTAATTTTAAATCAAATATTTATTTAAATCGCGGTTTATTATGTATTCCGACCTTTCGAATACTAAAAGTACAGTTGTTGGTCGTCTCGGAGAGAGGTTGTGTTTCATATATTAAGTTTAATAGCTTAATTATAAGATCTTTATTTTATGGTAAGTTTAGGTAGAAGATTAGATGTAAAACAAAGAACAATGCGTTTACACTTTACATTCTATACAGCCTTGTGTAGATTTGCGATAAAGGACAGTGATAAATAATGTCTTGTCATCACTTATTAAAATCAACATAGGTTTAATTGACTAGTTAAGAGCCATGTAGTAAACAAATGAACATCATGCATTTGTTATCTGTATTCATTGTGAATGCAATATTTTGTTTATCTGTATGATTATAGTAAGGAGGTCTACTGACTGATTTGTCCAGGTATACTTACCTGCACAAATTCAGGTCTGGTTGTTTCTTTTGTATAATAAGTAAGTATGTTTTGACAAAAAAATGATTTATATATGTGTATAAATTTATTAGTATCTATAAAACAAGTTCTTAATGATGCTTATCTGGGAACTAAAAGATGTGATTGTCAGAGAATTAATTACATAAGTATTTCTAATTAGCACTAATTTTAAACTAATGAATAGATTTTGATGAACTCTTACAATAATATTGCCTGTACATCAGAATATAACATTGGCTATAACTTATAAGTAAGAATATTGTATGAAATGCTAATGTTGCACAGACAACAGCTATATTAAAATATTTCTCTGGTACCAAAATCAGAACTGTTTATAAATTTATTTCTATATACAGCATGCTAATTTTGTATTAGTATATATTATTTGAATGCCAGTGGAGCGTTATATCCATATAACAAATAAAATTATCACATACAATGTATATTTTTACCTTGCCTGCAATTTAAAAAATATCATACCCCCGGTGCTACAACGTCACTTATGCAATTTTGTCAAAATAAATCTGATTATGAGAAAAATTACGAATATACCAAACTGTAAGATGTTTCGTTTTACTGTGAAATGAATCTGAAATAAAAGCTTCAATATTACTAGTTAATTTCTTAAATTAAGAAGAACTATGTTTTATAACAGGATATTTAATTTGGAAACGCTTCTCCTGGAAGATTTTATTGTTTGCAGAAGTGACGTTGTAGCACCGGGGGTGCGATATAATCAGCAGTATCCTGCGGTGTCACCCACGTGGTCACTGTTGCTGTGGGAATACGGAGATAAAAAGTATCCTCTGTCTTAGTCCAAATTATAAATTACATCTAAGTACATTTATCTTCAATAATCGGTTTTTTACCTTCACATGCAAATAAATAAAAAAAAATACTAATTATTGATCAGTGTCCTGCGGTGTCGCCAGTGTGGTCACCCATGGGAATACCGAGATAAAAGGTATCTATGTGTTAGTCAAGTTAAAACCTACCTGCAACATTTATCTAAATCTGTTAAGTAGTTTATGCATGAAAGAGTAGAAAACAACCATATATAAAAATTACTTGTGAATTTATAATATTAGTAAGATAATACTGTCTCTTTATCTACTATTATCTTTACTACATACATACATTCATGCTTGTTTCCCCAAAGAGGTAGGCAGAGGCATATTATAAACCCACACTTTGCCAATTATACAGTTGGTCCCACGTAATAGATGGTGAGCCTATTGCCACTTACCGGACACTGTTATATTCGCCAGAGCCTCGTCCGTTAATCAGCAGGCGGGTGCACTTGCAGGTGAAGTTGGCTTGGACTCCTTTGGTCTTGGTAGGACCCCTATACACCCTACTATAATATATTATCTACTGTTGTTCTTTCATGCAAAAATTACTAAATGGATTTTAATGAAACTGTTACAATATAGGCCATACATCAGAATAACACATTGATAATAATTAAAACCGTTTTTCTGTCTTATTTTTTATCCATTCTGTCATTAGCGCCAACTGTTAAACGACTGGCTTCATGGTTATAGTGAAAAGTATATATTGTCAGAAGTGACATGAGAAAAAATCTATAAGGTCGTTAAGTTTTCTAATTTTCTGCTCAAGTTCCTTAATTTAACAACTAGACAAACCATGCCCCGATTATAACGAACACAATCAAAAAAAAGGTATTCATTTAGATGCAGTCGTTCGAAAGTTATTCGCGTACATACATTTCGGCGATCAATTTTCATTTATAATTCAAAGATTTTCAGGAGGTCATTGATATCATTTGAAATAATAAAGGTCCTAATATTGATCCCTGAGAAACTCCCATAAGATAAAAGATGTTTTGTTTATAGATAAATGGGTCTAAAATGCCAATTTAAACACACAGTCAACTAAAATTACTAGATTTAAATGAACGTCATCGCAATATTGTGCTTTTTGTGTAATAAAGTATCGTGGTCTACTCTATCAAAAGCCTTGGAAAAGTTATTAAAAAATAATTCAAGAAGTCTAGCACGTGCCATAACTATGTTTTATATACTCGTAGGTTACACCCGGGTCAACTGTCTGTCAATAAATTATACAAACTCATTCAGTATATATTTTATCTATCTGATAAGCGGCGACCATCTGCTGCAGTCGGAAAGTAGGCCACAAAAGCATTTTGTAGTTTTATTAGGGGTCGTCTGTGATTTTGAGTCAACAGATAACATTGTATGAATATTGTTTATTCTTACTAGTGAGGTAGACTATATACCAACTTTTGAGCGCAGATTCGCTTGTGTGGTCACTTTTTATTTAATCGTAACATTCTTCTGAATTAAATACATTTACGCCTGTTTCCCCGAAGGCTTAGGTAGAGGTATAATAAACACACATTTCGCCAGTTAAAATGTTGGTTCCACATAATAAGTGGCGAGCTTTTTGCCGCTTACTGGGAACTTTTATGTTTGCCAGAGCATCGTTCGTTGCTCCTAAGATCTTGATAGAAATTCTATACACACTCTAAATTAGCAGATCTAAAATCGTTTATATTTGAATTTGGATACCTATTTATTAAATATTTTATATGTTGGGTTCCACATTGCTGTGCGCGTATAGTTAGTTTTAAACGAAATTATCTACCACGTACCCTTGCGTTGAGGAATAAACTCCCTGGGGAGGTTTTCACCAGATATTACAGCACAAAAAAGGTGTTTTCAAAAAGGGTGCGCAATGATTTTTGCAGGGTCGGCAAAGCGCCCTGATCCTGGTGTTGCAAGTGTTGCAGTAGTCTGTGGAAAGTGTACCATCAGGGGGGCTTGATGCTGGAGTGGCACCTAGTGTTATAAAAACAATATTAGAGTTTTCGTACCGATCTCACAAACAATGAAACTTTCCATTAAAGAAAACATTTTTAAAATAGGCCGGTATTTTGGCGCTCCTTTTTATTGGAATAAAACATACATACATACATTTACGCCTGTTTCCCCGAAGGGGTAGGCAGAGGCATATTATACGCCCACACTTCGCCAATTATATAGTTCGTCTCACGTAATCGGTGGCGAGCCTATTGCCGCTTACCGGGCACTGTTATGTTCGCCAGAGCCTCGTCCGTTGATCGGCAGGTGCACCAATTGCAGGTGAGGTTGGCTTGGGCTCCTTAGGTCTTGGTAGGATCCCTATACACAATACGGAATAAAACATACATAAATTAATATATATCATAATATATAATGTCACACCTCTTTCCCGTAGGGGTGGGCAGAGATCACATCCTTCCACTTGCTACGATCTTGGCACACACTCTTACCTTGATTCACACTCATTAACCTTCTCATACAGGTTACTCGGTTTTTTTAAAATAGATAGTGTGATTCAAGAGGAAGATTTATATATGGGTCACGCATGCGAATTTGCGAGCGTCCGCTTGTATACCCTAATTTTCTTTCTAACTCCAAATCCCCTATTTACAAACTAATTTAACTTTTGTATAGTATCACCATTACAGTGCGTGCGCAGGCAACTTGATCTATATCTGTTTATGTTGATTTGATTACTCTTTCAAGATCTGTTATAAAATGATAACGGTTACAATGTTTGGCTATTACAATTAAATGAGCATTTTCCTTATGTGACGTCAGTTTCAGCTCTAACTTTTTAAGGTTTTTTTTTAAATACATTCACGCCTGATTCCCCGAAGGGGTAGGCAGAGGCATATTATACCATTCTCCAGAGCCTCGTCTGTTGATCAGCAGGTGCACCACTAGCAGGTCAGGTTGGCTTGGGCTCCTTAGATGTTAGTAGGATTACGTTTTTTTTCTTTTTTAATAATGGCTTCGTGCATTTAGCACATACAGCCAGTGTCAAGTAATAGATATATTAACAATTTATAGAGTTTTGATAAAAATTATAAATGGTAAATGAGATCCCCTCCCCCTAAACCTCTTGAGTCCTCAGTAAACATGTGGGCCTATACTGAGATCTAACATGGACTTCTTGAGAGAATTTGAAAAGTGATGTTGCGCTGTTTTTTTTTCATTTAGCAACAGTCGTGTACGTTCACAAACATTAATGTTCGTAATACCACACATTTTAGGAAATAAAACAAAACTGCAGACATGACGCTTTACTTTTCCGCCAATAAGACCTTTTTAAAGTTATGTGCTTTTTTTTTTTTGATACTACATTGTTATCGCAAACCCGGGACCGGGATCGTTTACGCGGGACCAACAATATAATTAGCGAAATTTGGCCATGTAATATGCCTTCGGGGAAACAGGCGTGATTGTATTTATGTATGTATATATGTCTGAAACAGGCGTGACTGTCGGTATGGATGTATGTCGGCATGCATGTTATTCATGCTCACAAAGAATCTACAACCTCAGAAGCGAAGTGCGGGCATACTCGCCACAACGCCATATCTTTCGTCAAATAACTTAAATTCAGCCAAATCTGGTAAGGCCAGTGATCAGACCCTATATTATCGTACCACGGAGGCCACAGACTGTTCGTGGCGCACTTTGACCCTTATGTCGGATCGTTTGTGCATCCCTTTGCCTTTCACTCCAAATTTACAAATATTGTTGCCATCATCTTAATGACAGTCTTTGCGGATTGGAGCCCATAGTCTCTTGGCTGTGAGTAGGCCACCCCCAGGAGACCCATTCGGCAAGCAGCCAGCGAGTCACAGGTACATTTACCCAAATCTGCTTAGAACAGTAAGCAGACCCTAACAGAGAACATTAGATAGATAGATAGATAAAACGTTTATTGCACTAAATAAACACACATACAAAATATTAACATAAAACAATACAAGAGAAAAAAAATATATATCAAACTTACAAAAATTAATTAATTATTTGTACGTGTGCTCTATTCATGCGAAAAGGTCATAGCTCAACGTAGTATTGCTCAGCGAGCAAAACGTTGATTTTCAGCTACAACCTAGAGAGCCGCGATCACGGTTACCAATTAACTGACTTAAACTAAAAATACAATTTAATTTACAACATAAAATACAACTTCATTTACGATGGAGTAGTAGTAGAAGCAGAGTAGTAACTCCTTGAAGATAAATTTTCTTTTTCTTTGAATTGTACGGCGCCCTTCCTTCTCTCTCCTAGACTATACTGTGCCCGAAAGGGTCCATAAATGTACCGAATTAAAATATTCACCACCTTATAAAACCATTGTGGAACGCAATAAAGTATTGAGTAAGGGTTCATACAGACGAACTGCAAGTCGGAACGGCAGAGGCTACTTCAGCCGTCGCCACCTGTCGACGGCTGCCGTCGACGCGTCGACGGCAGCAGTCAATGCGTCGACGGCAGCAGTCATTGCGTCGACGGCTGCCGTTGGCAGGCGAAAACGTTTGCAGTTGGAGTGCCGCGTACTAGCAGTCGTGGTCGGTACGAAAAACGCCACAACTAAAGAAGTAGCCTCTGCCGTTCACAACTTGCAGTTCGTCTGTATGAACCCTAAAGTTTGACACTGACCGTGAGACAGTGACTCACACAGTTATAACACCAGAATTACTCTCGCGCAATTCAGTCCCGAGTTCCCGACCCTCCAGAGGCAAATTGGCGCTTCTGATAGACTAGGCCAGGGGTGGAAAACATTTTAAGCGAATTTTTAAATAAAAATATGTTATCCTCTACGGATGCTAATACTACTGGAAACAATTTATTAATCTATATATTTTATTTCTTTTAATTACAGTTACGGTTACATTATATTAATCTAATATTGTTAATGTTATTAAATATTGTTATGTTGTTAAATTGCGATTATTCCCGGTAGTCCCCTCTAGCTAGGAATTTGCATTGTATTGCTTCACAAACAAATAAAAATAACTTAACTATTTAAAGTAAGCAAGCCTTTAAAGGCCTGCTATACTAACTTAGCCATAAAAAAGGATAAATAGGCTTTATATTAAGCCTTCAAAGAGCATAACCTGTGAGTTTCCTGCTAGTTCCTCTTACAGAGCGGTGGCTCGGAATTAGCACTTTTTTGTTTTTTTATTGTTTTGTTGCATGTAAGTGTATCTAAGATCGTGATTTAGTGATTTTATATATTTCGATTGTTTTTTGTGTTTATATTTAATTTTTGACGTTTTCAAGTACTATGTAATAGTTTATGGAATAAAGACTTTGAACTTTGAACTTCGAACTATGAGTACTATACGGGGAAGCTTTGGTTGGTGATCGCAGTTCTTGCCAGTACGCAGGCTGACGCTGTTGCATACATTTATGTATGTTCAACATCTGAGCTTATTAACGTCCCACTGAGCACGGCATCCCCTCACGCGCTAAGAAAGAAAGAAAGAAAGAAGAAAGAAAAAGAATTTATTCTAAGGTGGTTCTATATTATTATGATGGTTCTATATACTAAGGTGAGAGGATTCGGATCGTACTCCACCATGAAGTCTTGTGACAGTGCAAATTGGCGGAGCCAGGTGTGTGGCTTGGTCGTCATCATCATCATATCCTGGTTGCCCTCAACTTAAGCTTAGGGCCCAGGGTCTGCTCACTGATTAAACCAGATTTGACTAAATTTTAGTTATTACGTGGAGCGATTGCCGCCTGACTTTCGCATACCAGAGGGAAACATCATTAAGTAAACCAGCTATCAGTCTTTTAGAAGGCACTGACGTCCTAATAGCGACTGCCATAGATGTTAACTACAGCCGGGACCAACGGCTCAAGGTGCTTTCCGAGGAACGGAGCAAGCGATAATTACGCACATAACTTCGAAAAGTCGTAAGTGCGCCACTAGGGTTTGAACCCGAGACTCTCTGAATTTAAAGGCAAGGGGTCTAGCCACCGCTCATAAGGTGTGTGGCTTGGTAGGATCCCTAACTACCTCGAGGTTTGGAATCAACCGAAAAATAACAATTTGATATAAAACGCCACTTTCCTGCATTTATACAACTACAAAATATTTTATTTCATCAAAATGTTTCTGTTTACATTTTATAGTATTTGGAGACTCCTTTTAAGCGGTAGCGTCATGCGTCGTGTCGTTACGCTCCCTAAAATATGGTTGAGCGTAATGCGTCTGCTCATGTCTACTATGTTTATCCGTAATATGTCAATATTGCTAAAAAGAGTTTTGTCTTCCTTTCTTTTAAATCTTGTGACTGCAGAACACAATTGTTTTAATATTATGTATTTTAATTGTAACTGGCGGTAGAAAAAACCAACCTTGACGATTTTCTTGCCCGTTCTTTTACGATCAAGCTCCCGCCCGCAGTGAACGGGCGCGTTAGTTTATAAGTATGACATTCATAAGAGCTCTATTGAGCCAAACTTGAATAAATGAATTTTGATTGGATTTGATAAGCATAAAATGCCTGTAGTAGGAGCCTCCGCATACATTTTATTTTACATTCTATTTAATATTTATAACAATTCGTTTAGTTTTTAGTTCTATGTTATAAATGTCTTTGAAGTTAATACGTGTGTGTGCAATGTGCATGTGCATATGTGCATATGTGTAGAGTGTGAGAGTGTGTTTGTGTGTGTATTTGTTTATATTAAGCTTGTATATGTTTGTACCATGTTATTGTTTATTTTAGTTGGTGCAAGATTGCTTCTGTCTCACAGTAGTTAAATTTCTGTACGTTGTCGATAAAGTATGTCCGAAAATTCACTAGAAAATAACATACTGCCGCGATTTCTGTTTTACTGCGTTGGCGCCAAAACTCCACGTGGCCATGAACAGACTTTAATAAAGGAAGTTCTCAATTCGTTTAAGGGATCTTTCAATTCACAATTTTAATAGACCAGATCAGAGATGGGAATCATTTTTAAACGACATTTATTTAAAAATAAATAGAAGACTCTTTGGGAACTTTTAGTTTTTTTTTGTTTCGCCATAATTTAAACCAGGTCAGAGGTGGCGAACATTTTTAACATTATTTACAGTTTAAAAAAATCTATATTTGTTTAGATTACCACTAAATTTCCTGTGTATTATTGCAGTGGTATGATTTAATTGTGTCTCAAAAAATAAAAAAAATCATCTCAAAAATATAGTAGTTATAACTACTTATAACAAATAAACCCATACAAACCCTTTCGCGGTAAGCTGTATCGGATAGATACGGCGATTACAGTGCCATCTAGTGTTCGCAAGGCCTACAGGCTTTTAGGCTTAAATTTAAGCCTATTTATCCTTTTTATGGCTATGGTAGTATAGCAGGCTTTTAAAGGCTTATACTCTTTGCTCACTTTAAAAAGCCTTTAGGTTTGAAAATAAAGCCCATAGGTTTAAAGAAGCCAATAGGCCTAAATGACCTTTTCAAGTAGGCCTAACTTACTAAGTCTAGCAATACTATAGCCATTTAATATTTTAAACTTTCGCATGTTGCATTATAACTATACTTGGTTTAACTGGGTCTAACCTTAAGGCCTAAAACCTTTTTTAGGCATTTATCCCGCTCTACCCTTTAAAAATACCTAAAGGTTTCGGAAACACTAGTGCCATCTATTAGATACGCGCTATAATAGTAAGCCCGAAACAAATCTCCGCGTCGCGCGTCGCTTGATGCTGCTATCGATGCTAGCGCCATCTAGTAGGTCAAAGTAGTAAACAAAAATATCTCGAGTCAGGCGATCGCAATCGTTTGTATGAGTTATGGCATCTGTACTAGTATAGTATTATATTATCTGTAATTGTAATAAATAAAACGTCTATGCAATATTATAGCTGTAAGGAAAAATTGTTGCAAAACCCTAAAGATAACTGTGGTGACACAATAATGAGATTGCGTTGTAAAACTGCAGATTATTTAAGTGGTTTAATCTGTTGTTTTCCTTATACGTATTTTACCGCCGTATATCATATCGAAGCGTGTCTGTAAAGATCTTCATTGTTAGCTTTAGATTAAGAGCTATCAAGAGAATCATATACGTAAAGCAAGCATTAAACATACAAAACTAAATATCGCACCTTTCATGGTATGGGGGCCCAATTCGAAAAATCATGATTTTTGGAAAACGCGTGTACAAATTTTTGCATAATATATTTTACATATATTTTGACAAAATCGATCATTAAATAAATAAATATTCTCTTACAATCACACCAATTATTTAGTTCCAAGATAAGTATCATTAAGAACTTGTGTTATGGATACTAAAGAACGGATAAACATACTTTTTTTTTTTTGCAAATACATATTTAATATACATAGGAAACACCCAGACCAAAACAAATTTTCATATTCATGCACACAAAGATTTTTCCTGTGTGGGAATCGAATCCACGACCTCTGGAGTGAAGTGCAGGTATGACCTCCACGCCATTTTTTTGAGATGTGCCGCTATAGTAGGAAGCTGCGTATGTATATTCTTACATAATCTCACGTAGATCTTCTATGGAAGTGCCTCCTGATATCCTGACAGCTAGTTTAACTAAAGAATGTTGTTTCAAGAATGAATTTAAACCAGGTCAGAGGTGGCGAACATTTTTAACATTATTTACAGTTTAAAAAAATCTATATTTGTCTAGATTACCACTAAATTTCCTGTGTATTATTGCAGTGGTATGATTTAATTGTGTCTCAAAAAATAAAAAAAATCATCTCAAAAATATAGTAGTTATAACTACTTATAACAAATAAACCCATACAAACCCTTTCGCGGTAAGCTGTATGGGATAGAAATGGCGATTACAGTGCCATCTAGTGTTCGCAAGGCCTACAGGCTTTTAGGCTTAAATTTAAGCCTATTTATCCTTTTTATGGCTATGGTAGTATAGCAGGCTTTTAAAGGCTTATACTCTTTGCTCACTTTAAAAAGCCTTTAGGTTTGAAAATAAAGCCCATAGGTTTAAAGAAGCCAATAGGTCTAAAAGGCCTTTTCAAGTAGGCCTAACTTACTAAGTCTAGTAAGGCTATAGCCATTTAATATTTTAAACTTTCGCATGTTGCATTATAACTATACTTGGTTTAACTGGGTCTAACCTTAAGGCCTAAAACCTTTTTTAGGAATTTATCCCGCTCTACCCCTTAAAAATACCTAAAAGTTTCGGAAACACTAGTGCCATCTATTAGACACGCGCTATACTAGCAAGCCCGAAACAAATCTCCGCGTCGCTTGATGCTGCTATCGATGCTAGCTCCATCTAGTAGGTCAGAGTAGTAAACAAAAATATCTCGAGTTAGACGATCGCAATAGGTTGTATGAGATAAGGCATCTGTTATAGTATAGTGTTATATTATCTGTAATAGTAGTAAATAAAACGTCTATGCAATATTATAGCTGTAAGGAAAAATTGTTGCAAAACCCTAAAGATAACTGTGGTGACACAATAATGAGATTGCGTTGTAAAACTGCAGATTATTTAAGTGGTTTAATCTGTTGTTTTCCTTATACGTATTTTACGGCCGTTTATCATATCGAAGGGTGTCTGTAAAGATCTTAATTGTTAGCTTCAGATTAAGAGCTATCAAGAGAATCATATACGTAACGCAAGCATTAAACATACAAAACTACATATGTACATTCTTACATAATCTCACGTAGATCTTCAAGCAGCAAATCTATGGAAGTGCCTTCTAATATCTTGACAGCTTTTTTTTTATTTACGTCGGTAACAAAATGCATTTACGCACTATCTCCTGGCCAAAGGGGGACCGAGAGAGGTGTGTGGGAGAGGTGTGTGGGAGAGGTGTGTGGGAGAGGTGTGTGGGAGAGGTGTGTGGGAGAGGTGTGTGGGAGAGGTGTGTGGGAGAGGTGTGTGGGAGAGGTGTGTGGGAGAGGTGTGTGGGAGAGGTGTGTGGGAGAGGTGTGTGGGAGAGGTGTGTGGGAGAGGTGTGTGGGAGAGGTGTGTGGGAGAGGTGTGTGGGAGAGGTGTGTGGGAGAGGTGTGTGGGAGAGGTGTGTGGGAGAGGTGTGTGGGAGAGGTGTGTGGGAGAGGTGTGTGGGAGAGGTGTGTGGGAGAGGTGTCTGGGAAAGGTGTCTGGGAGAGGTGCGTGGGAGAGGTGCGTGGGAGAGGTGTGTGGAGAGGTGTGTGGAGAGGTGTGTGGAGAGGTGTGTGGGAGAGGTGTGTGGAGAGGTGTGTGGAGAGGTGTGTGGAGAGGTGTGTGGGAGAGGTGTGTGGGAGAGGTGTGTGGGAGAGGTGTGTGGGAGAGGTGTGTGGGAGAGGTGTGTGGGAGAGGTGTGTGGGAGAGGTGTGTGGGAGAGGTGTGTGGGAGAGGTGTGTGGGAAAGGTGTCTGGGAAAGGTGTCTGGGAGAGGTGCGTGGGAGAGGTGTGTGGAGAGGTGTGTGGACAGGTGTGTGGAGAGGTGTGTGGAGAGGTGTGTGGAGAGGTGTGTGGGAGAGGTGTGTGGGAGAGGTGTGTGGGAGAGGTGTGTGGGAGAGGTGTGTGGGAGATGTGTGTGGGAGAGGTGTGTGGGAAAGGTGTCTGGGAAAGGTGTCTGGGAGAGGTGTGTGGGAGAGGTGTGTGGAGAGGTGTGTGGAGAGGTGTGTGGAGAGGTGTGTGGGAGAGGTGTGTGGGAAAGGTGTCTGGGAAAGGTGTCTGGGAGAGGTGCGTGGGAGAGGTGCGTGGGAGAGGTGCGTGGGAGAGGTGCGTGGGAGAGGTGTGTGGAGAGGTGTGTGGAGAGGTGTGTGGGAGAGGTGTGTGGGAGAGGTGTGTGGAGAGGTGTGTGGGAGAGGTGTGTGGAGAGGTGTGTGGAGAGGTGTGTGGAGAGGTGTGTGGGAGAGGTGTGTGGGAGAGGTGTGTGGGAGAGGTGTGTGGGAGAGGTGTGTGGGAGAGGTGTGTGGGAGAGGTGTGTGGGAGAGGTGTGTGGGAAAGGTGTGTGGGAAAGGTGTCTGGGAGAGGTGCGTGGGAGAGGTGTGTGGGAGAGGTGTGTGGAGAGGTGTGTGGAGAGGTGTGTGGAGAGGTGTGTGGAGAGGTGTGTGGGAGAGGTGTGTGGGAGAGGTGTGTGGGAGAGGTGTGTGGGAGAGGTGTGTGGGAGAGGTGTGTGGGAGAGGTGTGTGGGAGAGGTGTGTGGGAGAGGTGTGTGGGAGAGGTGTGTGGGAGAGGTGTGTGGGAGAGGTGTGTGGGAGAGGTGTGTGGGAGAGGTGTGTGGGAGAGGTGTGTGGGAGAGGTGTGTGGGAGAGGTGTGTGGGAGAGGTGTGTGGGAGAGGTGTGTGGGAGAGGTGTGTGGGAGAGGTGTGTGGGAGAGGTGTGTGGGAGAGGTGTCTGGGAAAGGTGTCTGGGAAAGGTGTCTGGGAAAGGTGTCTGGGAGAGGTGCGTGGGAGAGGTGTGTGGGAGAGGTGTGTGGAGAGGTGTGTGGAGAGGTGCGTGGGAGAGGTGCGTGGGAGAGGTGTGTGGAGAGGTGTGTGGAGAGGTGTGTGGAGAGGTGTGTGGAGAGGTGTGTGGAGAGGTGTGTGGAGAGGTGTGTGGAGAGGTGTGTGGAGAGGTGTGTGGGAGAGGTGTGTGGGAGAGGTGTGTGGGAGAGGTGTGTGGGAGAGGTGTGTGGGAGAGGTGTGTGGGAGAGGTGTGTGGGAGAGGTGTGTGGGAGAGGTGTGTGGAGAGGTGTGTGGAGAGGTGTGTTGGAGAGGTGTGTGGAGAGGTGTGTGGAGAGGTGTGTGGAGAGGTGTGTGGGAGAGGTGTGTGGGAGAGGTGTGTGGGAGAGGTGTGTGGGAGAGGTGTGTGGGAGAGGTGTGTTGGAGAGGTGTGTGGGAGAGGTGTGTGGGAGAGGTGTGTGGGAGAGGTGTGTGGAGAGGTGTGTGGGATGGTGTGTACCACCGGCAGACACGACCGCCAGCAGTAATACCCACTAAAAATCATCCGACGACGCCCGCCGCTTGTTGAGAAAGAGGCGGGGGGCCAGTACCTGGGTTGCAGCTCTGATACCCCGCCCGCGGCCAACGTCCCCCGGACCAAAACCGGGAGGACCTCCTCAGAGACGCAGTGAACGCGCCCCTCCTACCTCCTTGTGCGACCATAGCGTGTGTGGCCGACCTCTCGGAGGGTCCATGGTAGACAGCAGGGCCCCCTGCCCCCGCTGCCTAAGACCCTCCTGGCGTTGCTTGACGGACCCTCCACAGGTCTCTCTTAGTTTCCCCCCCGGTAGTCAGTACTAAGGGCACCCAGAGTCCCCAATCTCTGGATGTTACCTTTTCCCTAGCGCCTCCTGCACGCGGGAGATACTCAGCCCCCCCACCACGACAAGGTGGAGACCAGGCGGGGGGGAATATCCTGACAGCTAGTTTAACTAAAGAATGATGTTTCCCTCTGGGTTTCTGGGGTCAGACGGCAGTCGCTCCGAGTAATAACTAAAGTTTGGCTTAATCTGGTTAGACCTGTGCCTAACTCTTCCCCCGCGGTCTGGTCTCCACCATGTCGTGGTGGGGGGGGGGAGTACCTTCCGGTAGAGCAGAGAAGCCAGGGAAAAGGTAACACCCAGAAACCGTCGACTCGGTGGTCGATTACTTCTGGCGGTCGCGTCTGCCGGTGGTGAGTTCCACCCCCTTTCGGTTTCCCTATTGGCCTTAAGGCAGTGCGTAAATGTATGTTGTTACCGACGTAAAAAAATGAAAAAAGTGCCTACGTCCTTCGTCCTAAGTCATTATAAAATTAAATTAAATGTAAAGCATAGATATATTTGTAGCGGTCTTGTCTGCCGGTGGTGAGTCCCACCCCCTTTCGGTTTCCCTATTGGCCGAAAGGCAGTGCGTAAATGTATGTTGTTACCGACGTAAAAAAATGAAAAAAGTGCCTACGTTCTTAGTCCTAAGTCTTTAGTCCTAAGTCCTTGAAAAATTAAATTAAATGTAAAGCATAGATATATTTGTGTTTTTTTTTCTTCTAGCCCTGGGACCACTGCTGCCTCAGCTCAATGTGTTCGGCAAACAGCTGGGAGTCTCCCCAGCAGTTATGGGCATGGTCACAGCAGTCCTCCCGCTGCTCTGGGCGGCAGCGAAGCCCCTTTTTGGATACGTGGTGGACTTCTGGCCGGTAATAATAATAATAATAATAATCATTTATTTCATAATAAATTCCATATACAAATTTGTTAGATACAAATTTGTTACATTGGCAAGCTTATAGCATATTGTTAGTAATTATGATGAAATGAAACTCTGATATTGCGTAGAACAAGAAATAAAAACTTTAATTAGCGATTCGTTACACAGATACATGAAAATGGAAGTTGTATAATTTTTTAACAAGTAAACTAGCGCCGCGCAGCGACCCGTAAAAGAACGAATTGACATCGTTCATAAACCGCGCGATATATAAACTATAACAGGATTATGTTTATATTCCTACAAATTACAATTATATTATTTTCAATTAACGTACATTTCACTTTAATTTATAAAATAATAATAATAAGTTTTAATCTCATTTCATAAGAATACAAAAAAAATACAAAAAGTTTATTTCCTCAACGAGTACATTTTTTTTTTAAATCGTGATTGGAGCCTCCATTTAGACTAGAGAAAGTCTGTGTTAGGAGACTCCGCACTTCCATAACTTCAATACAATAATTGATAAAATACTTGATAATCTAGTTAATATGAATCTAACTTTTATTTAGTTGTGTTTAATCGTGTATGTCTTTGTGAGGGTGGTGTTTATGTGAGTGTGGTGTGTATGTGGGTGTGGTTTGGTATGTGGGTGTGGTGTGTGTGTCGATGTGGTGTGTGTGTAGGTGTGGTGTGTGTGTGTGCATGTAAGTGTGTGTAAATATTTATAAAGAATTTTATAAACATTTAATAATAAAATATAATATTATAGCACATTCAAATTAGTGGAGGTTTTCTACTCTTACTTGTGCCGTGTGGTGCCGGTCTAATAGTGGCACTCCCTCTTATCACACAGCACGTTAAGCCGTTGGTCCCGGCTGTCGTGAACATCTGTGGCAGTATTTATTAGGACAGTCAGTGCCTTCTACCATCCTGACAAAGAGTTTAACTATTTAAGGGGCTATCCATAAATTACGTCACACTTTAATGAGGAGGGAGGGGGTTGACGAAGTGTGACATGGTGTGAAAAGGGGATGGGAGGGATCCTAAATTTCGTGACGCCACATTTCAAAATCCAGGTCCTATAAACATTTTGGAACTGCAGTTTTAATGTAATCATTTCTTGCTGTACAATTGCAAAAAATGTGACATCACACTAAGAAGGAGGGAGTCTCACAAGTGTGATCAGCTGTGACAAGGACGGAGGGGGGGGGGGGTCAACTCACGGGCTCTTTTAAATATATCCATTGGTTTGGTACTTGAATTACAATCTTCATTGGTCTGTGAAGCTACACAATGTAATATAATATAACATTAACAATATTCATGTTTTAAGTCATTCATATTAGAATAGCCTGTATGAAACGGCAGTTTAATCCAAAGCAATTTTATCTGCCATATAGTCTTTGATGGATTAGTATCCCTTTGAAGACAGCTTGCGTTTTATTGTTAATTTAAATTTATTTAGGCTCATCATCATCATCACAGCCCATTAACGTCCCACTACTGAGCACGAGCCTCCTCTCACATATCAAGGTGTGAGGGTATTGGGCCATACTCCACCACGCTGACCTAGTGCGGATTGGCGGAGGCGGGTGTATGGCGTCCTGCTGTTAGAATTTTTCAAGCCACCCATCAGGCCTCTAACATGGCTTAACGACTACCACATTTAGTGATAACCATTAGTGATACCTTTATATTATTTAGGCTCAATTGCTGTATATTGCTTGGGATTTTATTGTAGAATCGCACACATTGACCTTTAAAAGATTTGTTTATCTTTTGGAGCCTAGTGGCAGGTACAACTAATTTATGCTTATTCTAAGTCTAGTATCTTATTCTAGTTTAATCCACGATGACACATGTATTCAGCAATATTAAACTCTATACATTGGTGTTAAGAGCGTCGCCACTTCCACTTTCGTTTTTTCACTAAACGTAGATAAAATTGTTCATAGGTGCTCACTGATAACAGCTTTATCATTTATTGTTTAATCTTACTATATTATGTATTATTATTTATTATATATGGATTTATTATTACGTTACGTTACGTTAATTACGTTGGTA
This sequence comes from Musotima nitidalis, assembly GCA_949126915.1. Classification (NCBI taxonomy): domain Eukaryota; kingdom Metazoa; phylum Arthropoda; class Insecta; order Lepidoptera; family Crambidae; genus Musotima; species Musotima nitidalis. The sequence continues at coordinate 7,652,153 of OX421442.1, read as the reverse complement.
CTTTGGAGTTGTAGCCAAGGAAAAACTTTTTTTTTCAAAGATTAAAATTAAATTGAATTAAATCTTTGTTAAAAACTATTCATAATGAACTGGAACACTCTAACAAATTAACATTAAAATCTCCACAAACAATAAAATTTTTACTACTTTTACAAAATTTTCCTAAGGCTTTATCTATAATACCTTCAAATAAATCATATAAAGCTGAAGGAGGTCTGTACACACTCTATACAATAAACTGCTGCATTTCTATACAGGCCATTTCTATAATACGTTCAACAGAGAGATTGACTGTATCATGGCGCTCCTTGAATTTAAACTGTTTATTTACTATAATTAATGATCCGCCATGTATAGCAACTGTTAAGGAACTGGCCCAACACAATTCCTTTACTTCAAATGACCCAACCACCTACCTGCAAAATTTACCATCGTGTCCACATTCTTTTGTTCTCATTCCAACTGATGATGATGAAGTGAATAGTATACTTATGAACCTTAGATCAGACAGTGCTCCTGGTTGGGACAACATCCCGATTAACTTCCTTAAACTTGCAAAATCAGAAATCGTACCCATTATAGCCCATCTTACAAATGTTTGCTTTGATAAAGGTATCTTCCCAAGTCACCTTAAACAATCCTTAATAACACCTGTCTACAAGGGTGGTGATAGAGACAGTATCGGTAATTATAGACCTATTTCAGTACTACCTGCCATCTCTAAAATACTAGAAAAAATAATTAATAAAAGATTACTTAATTATTTAGAAAATCTTAATATTCTATCCCCCTCCCAATACGGATTCAGAAGGGGATTGTCAACAGAAGATGCCGTTTCCGCCCTGAGCTCCCTAGTTATTGAAAAGCTTGATAGTAAAGATAAATGTCTAGCTGTATTCCTGGACTTAAAAAAGGCGTTTGATACTGTGTCTATCCCTATCCTTGTACACAAGCTGGAACGAGTAGGTATTAGGGGTATGCCATTGCAACTTTTTAAAGATTACTTATCAGACAGGAAGCAGGAGGTAAAACTAGGGAACTTGACTAGCAAATGTGTAGAAGTATCATACGGCGTTCCTCAAGGAAGCGTGCTTGGTCCCACGTTGTTTTTGGTCTATATCAATGACCTTTGTAATATGCAAATAAGCAATGCTAAAATATTCTCGTACGCTGATGACACGGCTATTGTTATCACTGGAGATAATTGGGATACAGTAAAGAATAGAGCTGAACTGGCACTTGTAAGGATAAATATATGGCTATGTAACAATATCCTTACATTAAATACGTCCAAAACGAATTATGTATGCTTTAGTATATTTAATGACACCCAACCCTCTAATGATTACAATATTAAAATACACAACTGTAAGCATGCATTGACCAGTAACTGTGACTGTCCTAGTCTTCAGAAAGTCATTCAAACAAAATATTTAGGTGTTGTGTTGGACCAGCGACTCTCCTGGTATGCACACATCGAACATGTTATTATCAGAATTAGAAAGTTGACTTGGATTTTTAAATCACTTAGACACGTATTACCAAGAGCAGGGGACATAGCCCGTAAACCGACTAGAGACCTACTAAGAGAGATTTATGTATCCTTAGCACAGTCCATTATGGTATACTGCATCCCCATTTGGGGTGGTGCGGCAAAATCGCGGTTCATTGAGGTGGAACGTGCACAGCGTAACCTTCTCAAAATCATGTATTTTAAACCGATTAGATTTTCTACTGAAAGTCTTTACCACATATCTAAAGTACTCTCTGTTAGGAAACTGTATGTGCTTCAATCAGTCCTGAACAGACACAAAAACACACCATATGATGCCAGTATTAAAACTAGAAGAAGAAAAGATATAGTTATCAGAGTTCCTTCAAATAAAACTGCGTTTGCCGGTAGGCAATACAATAAGCGTTCAGCACATCTATTTAACTATATGAACAGAGAACTGGACATATACAATAAAAATTATTACGATTGTAAAAAAACTATACCGTTATGGCTAGAGACCAAAAATTATGAACAAATAGAACAACTTTTAGAAATAAAACAATAAACAATTTGGTATGCTCACTGGCGCGTCAGTCTACGCGCATTTGATTTTGTACTGCTCTTAAATCGTCAATAAGAGCAGTGCACTATAATAAGTGTGTATCGACATGTGCTGCTGACCGTGCTAGGTATACAAGTAGATTTTTTAAGAAGTAAAACATAAAATAAATATTTTTAAATATAATTTATTTGTAGTGCATACACCTTACTAAAATTAAATTAAATTAAGATAATGTGTTTAATATTAAAACGTAACGTTGCATCGTTGTCTAATCAATCACACATAGAATTAGCATCAAATTAAACTTCATATCACACAAAATCTAAACGTACAGTCGACGGCGCGTCGGACCATACACTTTAGTTGATTTTTTATTATCTTTCAGTATACGTCTTAGCTGTAATTACATACAAATGACTGTAATTACATAAAAGACACTTCGAATGTGTGAACTGATGTGCCGACGACAGTACACTCACAAAACAGAAAACACAAGGGGTAAAATTACTAAATTAAATAAATAAAACTTAATTTATTAATAACTTTTATTAAATATTAAATCAAGAATAAATAAATATCTAAAAACAAAATAACTTTACTGCTGACTAGGTACCTTGTAAACTTAGATCCGCTCGAGTGCGACGTGTGCCTACGTGTATTTACTGCGCGGGCAATCTAACGTTGATTCATACCTACCTTGCACCGCATATTCACTCAACATTACATACATTTAATATGCATTGTAAGCGTTTTTGTAAGCGCAATGTATTGGTACCTATGGCGTTGTGTAGCTTTATGTTGCATTTAATGATATTTTTACTTTTACTAAATTGCGTCTATTCACTAATACTATCTACTTATTCTTATACTTAATAAAAATCAAAGGGTAGAATTTAAGTGACTTGTTGGGGGGCTGTCGGCGGCGCGTCGGAGTACATAAGCTTTTCCACTCCCATTGTTATCGTCATTACTAATTATCTAATACTACATCTTGTGTACCCCGCCGTGCTGTGGATTGTACCTACCCACTTACTCACTGAACTTTATTATTATTGTTATTTTTTTTTTTTTTTTTTAAATTGTCATTTTTATTTTGTCATATAAAATTGTTTATTAACATTAAAATAAGTAAAACTGTTTGTCTAATACTAATATAAAATTGTTGCTCAAACCAAAACATAGATTATGTGTTATTGAAGAGCGGTGTCTCCTGACACAGGCTTATTCAAGCTTAAAAGGAGGCACCAGCTACTAGATATTCTTATGTACCAGGTTGATTATGAAATAAAGAAATTTATTATTATTATTATTATTATTATTATAGCACCACTCCTGCAAAACGAACTACCTAACAGGTGACTGTTGAAATTGATAAAGATGGATAAAGTTACGTAAATACTTTTTTTTATTATAAATACATACTTAATATTGCGTAACCTACGTTCTAGAAGAAGATTGCTTCACACCCCATTTTCACATACTAATTATAAAAAGAATAGTTTTATGGTTAGATCCTCTACAACTTTTAATAAGTTTTGCAACATTTTTCAATCAGCTGGAACTTCTTTTGCATAAATTGTCATTAAAAAATAAAAGACTTGTAATTGCTGGAGACCTAAATATAAATACTTTAAAAACAGACGATGTATCTGAAAGCCTTATTAATTTATTACATAATTTTATTCTTCAGTTACATATTAATGAACCAACTAGAGCTTTATCATGCATTGATCACATTGCATCCAATATTAAAGATGTAAAATGTGAAGTTCATAGAGTTTGTCTGTCCGACCATGATACTTGTCAGATTTTATCATTTCAGGGTACATTAAGCAAACCTAGACCACGATTTTGGTACAAACGATTTAGAGATCAATGTGATGCCAATATAGAGAAATTTAAAAACTGTATAGGTAGTTTATCCTGGCAAGAAGTGTTTAATGATGAAGGACTTAACTCCGCATTTTCGAAGTTTCATGATGAGTTGAGTTTGTTTTTTGCTCTTTGCTTTCCTGAAAAACGTATTAAAATTAACACACGTTATCAGAGGCCAAAATGGATCACGAAAGGTATAAAACTGTCATGTATGGTCAAACGTAGGCTGAGACTATCTTTCTACAAAACGCGCACCGAAAATAGTAAGGTTGCCTTTAAAAATTATAGCAAGCTCCTACGGAAATGCATATTAAATTCACAAAAAAATTGTAATGCCAATATAGTAAAAAGAGCGCAAAATAAGTGCAAAGCGGCGTGGAACGTTATTAAGGACAGGTCAGATTGTGTAGATAATATTGCAAGGGAGCTGACTTTAATAAATGTAAATGGAAAAACAATTACAGATCCATATGAAGTGGCTGCAAAATTTAACAATCATTTCATTACACCACAAGCCTCGACTGCCCAGGGTAATACAGTATTGGGCAATATTGATAATCAAACTTCTAGTATCTTCTTGAAACCATGTAATGAAACTGAAGTAAAAAAAATTATAAAGTCTTTAAACAACACTAAGGCGGTAGGTATAGATAATCTCTCAACTCACCTATTTAAACTATGCGCTGAATATTTAGCACCAGTAATTTGCTACTTGATTAATTTATCGTTTGCTCAGGGCCTTTTCCCTGAACGGCTTAAACAGTCTATAGTTAAACCTCTGTATAAGAAAAACTGTAAACAAGATTTAAACAACTATAGACCTATAACCCTTGTACCCATACTTTCAAAAATATTTGAGAAGGCTATAAAAGAACGATTAGTAATTTTTTTAGAAAAACATAAAATATTAGCAATTGAACAAAATGGATTTCGAACAGGTAAATCTACCACTCTTGCTGCATACAAGTTAATGTGTAACATCACACTCAACATAGATAATAGGATCCCAGTAACTGTAGTATTCTTTGATATGAGCAAAGCATTTGATCTTGTCAATCACAACATGTTGCTCACCAAATGTGAAAGATACGGCATCAGGGGAACGGCGCATGACTGGATTCTAATCCAGTCATGCGCCAATGCAATCCAGTTATCTCACTAATCGAACGCAATGCGTCCAAATTACAAAAGTTAATGAGAACAATGAGTCTGTTGATTACAGGTCCTCGTTTTTGCATAATGAGTCTGGTGTTCCTCAGGGAAGTGTTCTCGGGCCTCTATTATTTCTCATATATATAAATGATATGCCGAAAGTCACTAAATTCCAAACAATTCTTTTTGCAGACGATATTTCGCTGATAATACCATACGTCGATAAGGAAGTTCCATACGAAACTGTTATTAATGAAACTATTGCAAAAATTCACAAATGGTTAGAGTCAAACAATCTTAGTATTAACATTAATAATAATAGATACGCAATAATCCTATGGGGAAACTCGACTGACGTGAATAAAGTTTTCGTAATACAAAAAAAATGTATTCGAGCCATAAGTGGCCTTGGCCCCCGGGAAAGTTGTAGACAATTATTTAAGAAATACAATTTATTAACTATAACATCTTTATATATTTATGAGATAGGAAAGTTTATACGACACAATATGGAGTTTTACCAAAGCCCTGTTTACATTCAACGTCTACGTCCGAGAGATCCATACAGACTGGTCGTCCCACCATGCAATACAACTTTATATAAGAAAAATTGTGACGTGATGCCAATACGCATTTATAATAATATTCCTGCCGAGCTAAGACAATTGCCTACAATACAATTTTTGCGCAGACTAAGAACCTGGTTGATTGATAGATGTTTTTATAACTTAAATGAATATTTTGACATTCGCTAATGCATTTATTATTATTTTGTTATCACTATTGTAATTGAAACTTATTTTATTTTATTGGAATTTATAATTTATCTAATGTATTTACTTAATTGATTTTATTTTTAGATTTTATGTAATAATTAGATTTATTAATTGAATTTTGCATGTCGAAATTCGACAAAACACGCTTGACCTTTTAATATGTATATGACCTTTTGTATACCGTGTTTAAATGGCAAATAAATACATTTCATTTCAAAAAGTTGACTGATTATTTTGACTTGGATCTCTTTTTTGGATCTCCAGATAACGTTAAAAGCCTTATTAAAAATTTATAAACGAAGCTCGTTTGTCAAATTTGTTTAAAGTTAATTTGTGGAAGCTTGTAATTAGCCTATATTTAAAGATTTTTTTTTGTAAAAACACCCAGACCAGAACAAACATTCATGTTTATGCACACAAAGATTTATCCTGTGTGGGAATCGAAACCACGATCTCAGGAGCGGAGTGCGGGTATACTCTCCTCCACGCCATGTCGTTCGCCAAAGAAGTCGTAAGAACGCTGAAACAGAAATACGGATCCCTATCATTATCCTGGGTATTTCGCAGATATTAAAGTCAAAAACATAAAGTTGACCTTATTTCAAGACTTGAGCTCTTTTGAAGGCTCAAAGACTATTAAAGCCTCGAGGCATGCTTCAAAAAGCTCGCGGGTCAGCTAGGCTTGGGACTTCGAGCCAACCAACTTCACTGAGTCTTGCCATTCCGCCTCGAGGCTTCAAAAATAGGACTCGACGCCTCGAGTCGGTGTCAGCTCAAAATGAAAACTGCGCTATAAAACGTTCATTTAAGCGCAGAATTACGACAAAGTCGGTAATCTATGTAAACTGCATTTTTTTTACTTGATTACAAAAATAAACCTTAACCTATTGAAAAGAAAGAAAGAAAAATATTTATTAAATACAAGGTGCAAAAAAAACATAAAATAAATACAATATAAATATTTCTGACACTTACACCAATTATTTAGTTTCAAGATAAGTATCATTAAGAACTTGTGGTATGGATACTTAATAACGGATAAACATACATAAATACCTTTTTTTTTTACATATCTACCTAATATACATATAAAAACACCCAGACCAGAACAAACATTCATGTTTATGCACACAAAGATTTATCCTGTGTGTGAATCGAAATCACGACCTCAGGAGCGGAGTGCGGGTATACTCTCCTCCACGCCATGTCGTTCGCCAAAGAAGACGTAAGAACGCTGAAACAGAAATACGGATCCCTATCATTATCCTGGGTATTTCGCAGATATTAAAAAAAACATAAACTTGACGTTGTTTCAAGACTCGAGCTCTTTTGAAGGCGCAAAGACTATTAAAGCCTCGAGGCATGCTTCAAAGAGCTCGCGGGTCAGCTAGGCTTGGGACTTCGAGCCTACCAACTTCACTGAGTCTTGCCATTCCGCCTCGAGGCTTCCAAAATAGGACTCGACGCCTCGAGTCGGTGTCAGCTCAAAATGAAAACTGCGCTATAAAACGTTCATTTAAGCGCAGAATTACGACAAAGTCGTTAATCTATGTAAACTGCATTTTTTTTACTTGATTACATAAATAAACCTTAACCTATTGAAAAGAAAGAAAGAAAAATATTTATTAAATACAAGTTGCAAAAAAAACATTAAATAAATACAATATAGTTAACACAAATCAAGAAAATTATAATTGGATTTGTAATATTGGTATCGGAGTATCACATATAGTTTATAGTTCACATTTGCAATGTATTTATAAGTATAAGTAGACATAAGACAGTTGTATGTAATAGTTTTTAATTTGTAAGTTGTTTTATTGTAATAAGAAACGTCGACAATGCCACTTCGACTATAATTTTTATTTTTTGTGTTCATTATTGCTTTTTTTTTTTAATTTTATTTTAGGTTACCGCAGAATATCAGCGTCGTGGGTCACACTGCGACACATGCTGAGCGGTGACCTTTTTGGTACAGTCCAGTTAGTATATAAGTTTAGTTGGTAATTGTGAATTGTTTGTGTACCAAATAAATATATTTTCTTTCTTTCTTTCTTTCTTTAAAAGAATAATAAGAACTTAAGTGAAAGAAGAACTCAATTTGTACTGAAATGGTGCTCACTCAGCATATTGTCGAATATCACAGAGATGTCGCGACTCTGATCTTCCGTGGGCACCTAAAAATATATATACTTACAACCGGTTGTCATTTTGAGAAGTGACATTATGAGATGAGACTCTAGAGTCTTGTACACGCCACTAATCTTAACGTGTCTTAAGTAACATATTAATTGAAATAGGAAATGCTTTTTTATGTATTTCTATGTTATTTATATGTTGTATGTAATTTACAACAAAATACCTAATGTAATAAAAAGCATGACCTTGCATGAATTTAAAAAATCTTTAATTAAAATACTACTTGAATAATGTTATTACCAAGTAGATGAGTTCCTAGATGATAAGACTTTACTGTAATTTTAATTATAATAAATTATTAGTCTAATATTCTTTGTTAATGTTTGTATGTCTCAACGACAAAACATAGCGCACATATTTAGTATGCAACACCTTAATAATAATAAAATCTTTTATTTCAGACCATAGATCCATTTGTTAGTAACAATTTTAAACTTAAAAACTAATGTTAGTAACATAAAAATGGAATGAAAAAACAGTTAAAATAAAAGAAAGAGGAATCTCTGTCACTCGTCGGTTCACCGATTAGCACGTTTGAAAACATGCAAATCAGTGAACCGAGCGAGAAGTGTTGAGTCCATTCTTTCACTTATCATTTTTAGGATTGTGTTGGCGCTCCCCTGCACTCGCAGCAGCATCGAGGCAATCTTTTTTCGCATGACTGTAGAAAAGTCATCTACTCTAGCGTCGGCAAACATGCCTGATGCGCTGCAGTACCGTGGGAGCCCCAACAGAACCCTAAAAATGTTATTATATTGAACTCTCAGGGCACTATACGATTTCTTAGTAAAACTGACCCATAGACCACTCGTGTAGAAGCTCTGACAATAAGATTTAAAAATTAAAAGACTTAATGTAAAATACCTATGTTTAACAAATCAATAAATTCTATTCTATTCTATGTTCCAGGCTCACAGAAAGCTGGTGTTCATGATGCTGATAACAATAATGTCAGGATCATACTGTTGTTTCTGGTTCCTGCCGTTGCCACAGGCAAAAGACTTACCCATCACAGAGAGCGTATACAGACTAAACGACAACATTTATCTGAAACAGTACCAAAATAACAATACTTTAGTGGAAAAATTTAGCTGCAAATGGAATTGCTCAACAGAAACCCATTTTGACGCATATCTTCCAAATGAAACCACAGTATACACATTTTATTTAACAGCTAGCAATATATCTTGCTCCCTCGTTCATATGGATACGAGCGAAGATGGAAAGGGACAAGTGATGTGTAAGCCTAAAGAGAATTGCAATCTTCTTTGCTATGATGACACTATAGACTTCAATGACACGTTGCATAGAAAACGGAGAGAGATATCAAATCAGACTGTGGAAAATTCTTTAGTGGCAGACTTGGATAAGGAAGAAATATCTTCGAAGTACATTTATTCGAAAGTGGCGAAGATCAGTCACGAGCAGGAGCAGAGTGATGAAAAGAGTTTTTATCTGACTGCAACTTTCTGGTTTTTCGTTGTTCTGATGTGTGTGGGGACAGTGGCCTTCAACGTAGCAAATTGTATCGGCGATGCTGTATGTTTTGATGTGCTGGGTGAGTTCCTCTTTTAATCATATCAGCCCTATGAAGTCCACTGCTGAACATTAGCTTGGGAGTATTTGCGCTGGACAGGTGGGTCAGTACGCAGTATGACGCTGCTGCCTCTCATCCGGTAGGATTTCTCTTCGTCGACTCTTACGATGGCATTATGGATGTATGATGATGTATGGATGGATTATGTGGCCCTATTCTAAGGAGTCATCCCTAAAGTACGTCACACGTAAAAAGGGGGAGGGGGGGGGGGTCGACAAAATGTGACATGGTGTAACATTTAATAATTTTTCGATGTGTTTCGATTTTTCATTGGTTGTGTGCTTTAACTTAAGTACATAAGGTTCAATATATCGCACCTCTAGTTCTAAAAAGACCAAAATGTCAAAAAATCCAAAATTCTGTTAATTATGCCACAAGTTTCCTTTTATTTAGATGCATTGAGTGCTTATCTATTGTATATGTATGTCTGTGGCCTAGAGGATGATAAAACTAAGTTTTTACTTCCCAGTTAATTATATTATAATGATGGAAGGTTCCCTTAGTGCTAATTTATTGGTTACGGCTACTGGGGACAATTTCAATATCTTCAAATACTCAATGTGTGTGTTTTGTATTGTTAATTTAAATTATATTTGATTGATAATTCAAAAGAAGCCTGTGAGTTTCTTGTCAGTTCTTCTCACAGAGCGGTGGCTCGGAACTGGCACTTAGATGCTGGCTACTGGCACATACCAGCGACACGTCTCAAACTAAGCTCTTCAAGCACTTGCAGTATGTCTGTAAAAATCTATAACAATTTACCACATTCTCTACAAAACGAGCAAAGTGATGTAGCATTCATGAAACAATTAAAACAAATTTTGATTAATGGATGTTATTATGATGTTACGGAATATTTACCCGCCAAGATTAATATATGTTTGTGATTTTTGGAGATAGTTAGTGGAATTAAAAAAGTTAAATGATGTAAGTTTTTGTTTTAACAAGTCTTATTAATGTTAATTTTTTATTTGTTTTAAGTATTTTTGATTGCAACTCCCCTCTCTTCAGTCTTAAAGTTGCGTACCCGACAGGGTCCATAAAATTAGTTCTAAAATTGTATAACACCTATGTACACATTATGGTTTAGCAATAAATAATTTGTATTTGTATTTGTATAGATTCACTTACACTTAATTTTGTATTTTTTTGCATGTCAAGTGAGTCTAAGCTTTGTGATTTCATTGTTTAGTTTTTTTTATTTATATTTTGTTTTGACGTTTTCAAGTGCTATATAATAGTTTATAAAATAAAGAACTTTTTACTTTTTTACTTTACTAATTGTTTGGGTGATTAAGGATATCAGCTTGATCCACAGGACCAGAAGGTGGCTCAAAATACGGGGCTCAAAGGGCGTGGGGTACTGCCGGATATGGAGTGACAGCACTGCTGGGTGGTTGGCTCATAGACGCTGTGTCCAAAGGAGAGGTGAAGGATTTCACTCCAGCATTCATCATCGCGCTGGTTGCTACTGCTGTGGATTTGTACAGCTGCAGAGCTTTGACGGTTAGTGGTGTGGTTTTTTAAAGGTCGTATGAAGAATAAAATTAATAAATAAATATATGTCTGACACTTACACCAAATATTTTAGTTCCAAGATAATTATGTAATTGTATGTTTCGACGACGATACGGTGTAGTGGCGAGTATACCCGCAGTCCGCTCCTAAGGTCGTGAGTTCGAATCCCACAATTATATTTTTTCAAATAAATAATATTATAAATATTTTGTGACAATTACACCAATTATTTAGTTCCAAAATAAGTATCATTAAGAACTTGTGTTATGGATACTAAACAACGGATAATCATACTTAAATATACTTTTTTTGTAAATACATACTTAATATACATAGCAAAACACCCATTCTAGAACAAATATTCATGTTCATGCACACAAAGATTTGTCCTGTGTGGGAATCGAACCCACGACCTCTGGAGTGCTGAGTCCACGCCATATAGTCGTAAAAAAAAATTACTTTGCCTTTGCCTGTCCACCAGCTCCCTTCAATGAGCAGCCCAGACGACAAAGGCGCTGCTCTTCGTCAGGTGCTGAGGATGCCCAGGGTCATCATCTTCATCATCTTCGCGGTCATCGCGGGCACCTTTGACAGCTTCATCATCTATTATATGTTCTGGTTTGTATAAGTCATTGTTAATATACTGTATTATAGCTACACCTCTTAACCTCTTACTTCGAGCCTCAACACGTTAAGCCGTTGGTCCCGGCTGTCATACACATCTATGGCAGTCGTTATTAGAAAGTTAGTGTCTTCTAATATCCTGACAGCTGGTTGAACGGTTTTCACCACCAAAAGACCCACCGCCAGCAGTAATACCCACTATAAATCTTCCGAAGACGCCCGCCGCAGGGGCCAGTACCTGGGTTGCAGCTTTGACACCCCGCCCGCGGCCAACGTTCCCCGAACCAAAACCGGGAGGACCTCCTTGGAGAGATGAAGTGGACGCGCCCCTTTTACCTTCTTGTGCGACCATAGCGTGTGTGGCCGACTTCCCGGAGGGTCCATGGTTAGACCGCAGGGGCCACCTGCCCCCGCTGCCTAAGACCCTCCTAGCGCTGCTGAACGGGCCCTCCTGGCGCGCCTGCTGCGCCCTCCACAGATCCCTCTTAGTTTCCCCCCCGGTAGTCAGTACTAAGGGCACCCAGAGTCGCCAACTTCTGGGTATTATCTTTTCCCGGCCTCTGGGAGGTACTCAGCCCCCCCTCCACGCCAAGGTGGAGACTTGTCAGGGGGGTGTACAGGGATCCTACTAAGATCTGATTAGCCCAAGCCAACCTCACCATAAGAATACCCTTCTGGCGCTAGTGGACAGGACTTCCTGACACGCCCGCTGCTCCCTCCACAGGGCTCTCTCCAATGGCACGCCACTGAATTTGATCTTTAGCTCTTCGTCTCCAACCGTTGCCAGCCGTTTTGCGTATGTCCTCGCTCCACCTGGCCGGAGGTCGTCCTACACTGCTTACCGAGACGTGTTCTCCATTGCAGAACACGTCTATAATCAGTTATCGGTCCTACGGCATATATGACCGGCCCAATGCCACTTCAACTTGCTAATCCTTTGGGCTATGTATATGCTCTCCAGGCTTCCCCCACTACGCTTACCGAGACGTGTTCTTCACTGCAGAACACGTCTACCCCATCGGTTGTCGGTCCTACGGCATATATGACCGTACCACTGCCACTTCAACTTGCTAATCCTTTGAGCTGTGTATATGCTCTCCAGGCTTCCCACACTACGCTTACCGAGACGTGTTCTTCACTGCAGAACACGTCTACCCCATTGGTTATCGGTCCTACGGCATATATGACCGGCCCACTGCCACTTCAACTTGCTAATCCTTTGAGCTGTGTATATGCTCTCCAGACTTCCCACACTACGCTTACCGAGACGTGTTCTTCACTGCAGAACACGTCTACCCCATCGGTTGACGGTCCTACGGCATATATGACCGGCCCACTGCCACTTTAACTTGGTAATCCTTTGGGCTATGTATATGCTCTCCAGGCTTCTCACACTACGCTTACCGAGACGTGGTCTCCATTGCAGAACACGTCTACCCCATCGGTTATCGGTCCTACGGCATATATGAGCGGCCCAATGCCACTTCAACTTGCTAATCCTTTGGGCTATGTTGGTAAATTTTATTCTTTGTCGGATCCCCATATTGATCTATAATTTCCCGAAAAATCGAGAAACAATTTAACACGACGAGCGTTTTTCCCTCACAAAGGGCATCTTCAATGGCATTTACTGTTATGAGATCTAAATGAGTTTTATATTGACATTTGTCTATGACAATTTGAGTATTCTATCATAGACTATATGGCTGATAAAAATGCTTGGGATTAAACTGCCGTTTCATACAGGCTATTCTAATATGAATGACTTAAAACATGAATATTGTTAATGTTATATTATATTGCCTTGTATAGCGTCACAGACAAATGAAGATTGTAACTAACCAATCGATAATTTAAAAGAGCATAGCCTGTGAGTTTCTTGCCAGTTCTTCTTACAGAGCGGTGGCTCGGAACTGGCACTTAGATTCACTTACACTTAAATATTTTTTGTTTTTTTAATTGTTTGGTTGCAAGCTAAGCTTCGTGATTTCAGTACAATTATATTTGGTTTTTTATATTGTTTTAATTTTGACGTTTTCAAGTACTATGTAATAGTTTATGAAATAAAACGTTTTTTGATTTTGATAAGGTAACATAATTAAATTCCGATATATTATCAAGAACGTACTAACCAATTTTAATTTTTAAATCTGTATTACTGTATATCACTTGTTTTTCTTTTGTGTTGTATAATATTGTACCCATGAGGCAGAATGTGCTAACTAACCATGACATGTAAACCAATAACACCAGTGTAACCCATGTTTCAAAATAAAGATATTGAGATAAAGTAAAAGTAAAAAGTTCTTTATTTCATAAACTATTATATAGCAATTGAAAACGGCATTACAAAATAAAAATTAGGTGTAAGTGAATCTAAGTGCCAGCTCCGAGCCCCCGCTCTGTGAGAAGAACTAACAAGAAACTCACAGGCTATGCTCTTTTAAATTATCAATCAAATACAACAATACGGAACACACATAGTAAATATTTGAAGATATTGAAAGGGTCCCCAGATGCCGTAACCAATAAAGTAGCACTAAGGGAACCCTTCATTACAGTCAAGTATAGTGAAACTGAGCTAAATTTGTACAATAGGGGATGGTCACGACAATGATCTGGTTGACTATTTATTCAAGTAAATAAATAAATTAAAGATTTTTCTCTTTACAGGTTTCTTGAAGAATTGGCAAAAGAGACAGGGTCAATGGATAAGATAAAGTTGATAGAGGGCGTCATCGTAGCGGCGCAGAGCTTGATTGGAGAAATGCTGTTCTTCTATTACTCTGGTAACTTTCTTATATTAAAAAGACAATAAAGCTATTGCATAAAATTTTTTATCAACTTATGCAATTAAAATTATTTATTTTTATTATTAAGCAGCATTTTTCTTTGATATTAATTCAAGTTACACTTTGAGCGTGGTGACCGATAAGAAAACAAATTAGTAAGTACTGTACTGAAGCGCTCGTAGCTCTGCGATGCTAGGTGGTCGGAAACGATCACCGAAGTAAAGCAGAGTTTACAGAGGTCAGTCCTTGAATGGGTGACCGTTTGTGTGGCATTTAATATCGAGCGCTTCCGTGCTTCGGAAGGCACGTTAAGCCGTTGGTCCCGGTTATCACTAAATGTGGTAGTCGTTAAGCCATGTTAGAGGCCTAATGGGCGGCTTGATAAATTCTAACAGCAGGACGCCATACACCTGCCTCCGCCAATCCGCACTGGGTCAGCGTGGTGGAGTATGACCCATTACCCTCACACCTTGATTTGTGAGAGGAGGCTCGTGCTCAGTAGTGGGACGTTGATGGGCTGAAATGATTGAATGATTGATGCAATTAAAATTATTTATTTTTATTATTAAGCAGCATTTTTCTTTGATATTAATTAAGCGTGGTGACCGATAAGAAAACAAATTAGTAAGTACTTTTCGAAGTCAATGAGTCACCAGATTGCGGGGCGAAGAAGGGGATTACGCATGCGCAGTAACGCCGATACAACCAATGCCACCTAAAGGCGGGTTGCTGAACTAAAAAGACAACCGTGATGTTTCAAAAAGTCATTAAAAGTTCTGCTATTTCTCGATAGATGGAAAAACTAGAAAGTATCACCGCTGTGCCGGTCGGAGTAAGTGGTGTTAGGTTTTTTTTCGTTACGGAATTTCTGGATGCGGTTTCCACGCTCAAGGCCAGCAATAGAAGCTATGCTAAATAGCTTAATAAATAAATATGTTCTAACAATTACACCAATTATTCAGTTCCAAGATAAGTATTTATTTTATTTGATTTAGGATCACCAGTATCTGTTTACACGATTACTTAAAAATAATTACACAAATATTATTAAAATTATTTGAGTAAAACAAACAATTAAGGTGAACATCACATGCAATGAAAAAGAAACTACTTAAAACAACTCAACAAATAACTTACAAAAAAGAGAAAACAGTTAACAACTTATAATAAAACTAAAATACATGAACAAAAAATTGGTTGCCTGTAAAGTCGGTATACGGGCGAAAGTTTTACGTGAAAACGACTTTCAGTGGTAAAATAATTTTAATGTGAATATTCATTCGTATAGTAGGAAGAAGGATGAGATAATAGTAACAATTTAAAACATTTATTTATACAAAGAATTATATTTAAAACATTAATTTATACAAAGAATCTCTCGCTCTTAGGCGGGCTAACTGTGCTCGAGTGGAAGGGACGCGTGCCTTTCACTTTTTATGTCTGTCTCTCTCGCTCTTAGGCGGGCTAACCATGCCCGAGTGTACGGGACGCGTGCCTCTCACTCGCTCTCATTGTGATCGCATAACGTGAGCGGAGCGTAACGCAGTTTCTTGAAGTGTCACCCGGCAAACCAATTTATAAGACGTTGTCACGTCAAAAAACTTAAACTTAAGGGATGAAACATGCAATCATATTATACATACAAAAATATAACTTCTCATTTCCCCAATGCTTGTACAGTTTATTAATAAGTATCATTAAGAACTTGTTTAATGGATACTAAATAAAGGATAAACATACTTAAGTACTTTCTTTTGTAAATACATTCTTAATATACTAAGGAAACACCCAGAACAGAACAAGTATTCATATTCATGCACACCAAGATTTGTCCTGTGCGGGAATCGAACTCATGACCTCAGGAGCGGAGTGCTGACTCCTGACCTCCATGCTATTTCGGTCATAATTATAAGTACCTTGTACCAAACCAACTGACATACAATTCATACAAAATAAAGTATTGAGAGTTACTGTAAACGCACCTTGGTACATCAGAACCGACGATCTACATCGGGAACTTAAAGTGGATCTGGTTTTTTCTACATATATAGATATATATAATATTTTCTATATATATATAATAATGGCTTCGTGCGTTTAGCACATTTAGCCAGTATCAAGTAAGAGATATTAATAACATATAAATCATATTAATTAAGAATGAGTGGTGATAAAGATTATAAATGGTGAATGCAATGCTCTCCCCTAAACCCCTTGAGTCCTCAGTAAAGAAGTGGTACTATACTGAGATCTCACATGGACTTCTTGAGAGAATTTGAAAAGTGATTTTGCACTGTTTTGTTTAATTTACCAACACTCATGTATGTTCACAAACACTTAACGGTTAATAATCCACCGTTATTTCACATTAATGTTCGAAATATCACAAATTTTAGAAAAAAAAACAAAACTGCAGACATGACGCTTCACTTTCCCGCCAAGAAATCGTGGATTTGGTTGTTAGCATAATTAAGAAATGTGCAGAAGCTCATGAAAGAAGACTTCAACACCATGTAAATGTTGAGGCTATCTAGCTACTCGACAACACAGACCTAATAAGAAGACCGAGAAGGACAAAACCTTTTGAGTTAATTTAGTATAGTGTCAGTGAAGTGTAATACTGTGACCAATATACATATATTCACGCCTGTTTCCCAGAAGGGGTAGGTAGAGGCATATTATGGGCAATAGGCTCGCCACCTATTACGTGGGACCAACTATATAATTGGCAAAGTGCGGGCGTATAATAAATAAATAAAAAATAAATAAATATTCTCTTACAATCACACCAATTATTTAGTTCCAAGATAAGTATCATTAAGAACTTGTGTTATGGATACTAAACAACGGATAAAAATACTTAAATACATTTTTTTTGTAAATACATACTTGATATATACAACATGTAACAGAATAAGGGTTACACCAAGAAAGTAGTTTGTTATAAATCGGCTACTCAATCGATTAAAAATATTAAAAAAATAGGTAATTTTAAAAAAAAAAAATTTTTTTTTTTGTTTTTTTTTTTGCGGCACTTTTCGGTGCTAAGCGATGTGTGCGTGCGTGTCTCTCTGTGTGTGTAGGTCGGTAGGCTAAAGCGCTAATATGCCCATACGATTTGCCCTCGATGAGTATAACTAGTAACTTAAATAAACCATATTTAATTAAATAAAAGTAAAATTATTTTGCATGTTTTTTAATTATAATTAAATATTCTAATTGGGGTGTCTGAGGGTGTGCGTTAATTCTGTGCCATGTTGTATAGAATAAATGCTAGGTGATGATGATTATAACATTTTCTAAATCATTAGACCAATAAAACTGTTTTATTTCCCATTTCAGGTAAAATAATCAGACGGTTTGGCTACGGGACTACAATGACTTTCTCTCTGTTCTGTTACGGAATCCGTATGGCGCTCATCTCTCTCATACAGCATCCGTGGCATCTGTTGTATATTGAGGTTGGTTATTATTTGAATATGAAGTAAATTTTGTACTGGTGGGACTTTGATCTTGAAATGAAATGAAATGAAATAATTTATTCACATAAAATAGAGTAACATGAGGTGGTTTTCGTATATAAAAGAACATCTATTTTGCCAAACGCAGGGCGTGTGAATGTCAATATAAAATAAGTAGAATTAAAAAGTCATTGTAATAATCATAATAAAATAAAATTGATGTCAAAATAACAAATATTATCAAATTATATAATTTCAATTTTAGTGTTAAAATATTCTGCGAGTGAATAAAAACATTTGATTAAGAATGATTATATAGATGTTAAGACGGAATTGCTGTACATGATATCTTTCATAAGACCAAAAATATTTGTGGTTTGCAGCACATTTCATCAATATAATGTTATTTTGTTAAAATTATTTTATCCTGTAGCTTGAGTATGTCATGCTCACTTTAATGTCTTTGCGGTGGTGGCGTCATGCGTTGGGTCGTTACGCTCCCTAAAATATGGTTGAGCGAAACGATGGCTGGTTCATGCGTCGTACTCGTGAACGGGTGCCGCCAGTGGGGACTGGTCTGCTCATGTCTACTATGTTTATTCGTAATCATGCTCGTATAACTTAAAAAAGAGTTATTATCTTCTTTTATTTTAAAACTTGTGACTGCAGAACACAGGTTTTTGTAGACTTGTCAAATTGTTTTACTATTAAGTACATTTAACTGGCGGGAGAAAAAACCAACCTTGACGATTTTCTTGCCCGTTCTTTTACGATCAAGCTCCCGCCCGCAGTGAATGGGCGCGCTAGTTTATAAGTATGACTAAAACAATACTATTTAGATGTAATATAATTTTTTGTTAATGTATTTGCTTTCTCAGAACTAAAAATTAATTATATAGTTAAAATTAAATATATATAGACGATAAATGTACGGAGAATCAGACCCCGCAGTTAAACCGTACTCACGGCTTTGTGGGACTATGTTATAAATAAGTTGTTATAACCTGTACTTACTGAATAAATAAGTAAATAAATAATAATAATATTGAGGTTAGTAGAATTGTAAATGCTACTAATGGGCTACATATGTAACCCGAAGAGATAAAGCTATAGATTAGAGCAGGGTTTCCCAACCTTATTTTCGTCGAGCCTCCCCGGATTAAAAATAATATTTTCATGCCCCCCCTATAAATTTTACAGACTAATAAAACTCGCATTATTTCAAAAACATTTATTTGTGTTGTAACTTCTACAAAATTAAATCCGATATATTTTTTTAATCAACGTAATGTATAAGATCTTATAATAAGAGTACTATGAGAGAAAAATAGATAAATACTAATGAGATACTTGAGCTTGCATTCTCTGTACCAGTTGGTCGATCCTAGGTTCAGTTTTTGCCAGAGCTATCATTAGGTCACTATAGACGGCAAGACGATTTCACTGCTTAGTTTTTATTAAAATCAGAGCAGAAAAACCAGAAAATACAAACGTCTCACTTCCCCCTTGACATCCCTCTACGCCCCACCAGGGGGGCACGCCCCCCTGGTTGGGAAGTCCTGGATTAGAGTCTAATCAGTTAATACATTTAGATTATGAATTGGTTACAATGGTTTTTCGCATTCTTCGCTAAATTGGTCGAACTCTAATATGACAAGGAATGCTACTAAAAAAACCCTTAAAATACCGTCTCATAAATCAGTACGTTACAGAGGATAACATATAATTGAACATTTAATATAATTAGTAAAAACATAATGTATATATATAGTTAGTTTATTGATTTTTATGGTTGTTTAATTTATAATGTATTTAATTTCTATAAATAACGAGCTGACCCGGCGAACTTTGTTCCGCCTTAATGGCAATAAATAAGCAGATTGTGTTTTTATTTTATTGGAAAATTACAAAAAAATTAAATACCTACATTAATCATTCATTATTATTTCTATATTTTATTACAAAGTTGCTCTTCACTTAAGTACTTTGTGATACACGTCATTTTTTTTATCATTATTATTTATTGAGAAGCACGAAGTCGAGCCATACTATTGCGGCGATGTTCACGTGCAATTTCTTGTTATTCTTCAGTCCTTTCATTTCCAGTATTTCGTATTCTTCTTGCATTACGGCTTTGTCGGTAAAGATTCGATAGTCTTGTTCGCGGCATTATTAATTAAACTTCACTTCAATTCACCTAAAATTTCAAAACTCATATTCACATTCCCACCAAGAAGTCAGAAATAGTTTAAATATTGATTTCTTACAAATATCAAATTGTCATCCATACGTCATTAGTTTACATAGCTGTCATTTGCGTTTTGTTATTCCAAGTCTGATTCTTTTTTGTTATATCACGTTTTATAGTGACTGACGTTTCATGTCAAGTCACACGGGAACGCTGTCGAACGGGATAAAAAGTATCCTATGTCCGTCTCCTGGCTCTAAGCTACCTCCCTACCAATTTTCGCACAGATCTGTTCTGCCGTTCTTGAGTTATAAGTGCTGTAACTAACACGACTTTCTTTTATATATTAGGTCGGGGAAAAAGTCTTTTCGCATAACGTAGGTATAAACTTATTATAAAATTTTTTTGACTGTACTATTTGTGTCTGGCTGGTTTTGGTAACATTAAAAAGGTTCCATTATAAAGAAAAGAAAAAAATAAAAAAAAGTTGTTTCCCGCTATTTTTCATTTGTTTTTCTCTCCGTAAAAATGAGTGAATCTAATGAAGAAATTCGATACATTTTAAAATTTTATTATAAAAAAGGCAAAAATGCAACTCAAGCAGTGAAAAAAATTTGTGATGTTTATGGACCTGATGCAGTGTCAGTAAGAGTAGCACAAATTTGGTTCAAACGTTTTCAGTCCGGAAATTTTGATGTTAAAGATGCACCTCGCTCTGGTCGCCCTGTTACGAATAAAATGGACGCCATTTTTGAAAGAGTGGAGCAAGATCGGCATATTAGTAGTTACGATGTAGCTGAAGAACTGGGAATTGACCACAAAACAGTTTTGACCCATTTGAAGAAAGCTGGTTATACAAAAAAGCTCGATATTTGGGTGCCACACGAGCTCACTCAAAGAAACTTAATGAACCGTGTACTCATTTGCGATTCATTATTGAGACGTAATGAAACCGAGCCGTTTTTGAAGAGATTGATAACTGGCGATGAAAAGTGGATCACGTACGACAAGAACGTGCGAAAAAGGTCGTGGTCGAAAGTTGGCAAGGCTTCACAGACTGTGGCCAAACCTGGCCTAACACGAAATAAGGTGATGCTGTGTGTATGGTGGGATTGGAAGGGCATTGTTTATTATGAGCTTTTACCGCCCGGCAAAACCATCGATTCTGATCTTTACTGCCAGCAACTGATGAGATTAAAGGAAGCAGTCGAGAGAAAACGGCCGGAATTGATCAACAGGAAGGGTGTGGTCTTTCATCACGATAACGCTAGACCACACACATCTTTAGCCACTCAGCAAAAATTAAGAGAGTTCGACTGGGAGGTCCTAGTGCATTCACCATATAGCCCTGACCTTGCGCCTTCAGATTTTCACCTGTTTCGGTCTCTGCAGAATTCTTTAGGTTCTGTAAGGTTGACCTCAAGAGAGGACTGCCAAAACTATTTGTCCCGTTTTTTTGATCAGAAGTCCCAAAGTTTCTACAGTAACGGGATAATGTCTCTGCCCACAAAATGGCAGAAAGTTATTCAACAAAACGGTACATATATATTGTAAATAAATGTAAATAAACTTTGAAAAAAATGTCTTGACTTTTCATACAAAAATACGAAAAGACTTTTTCCCCAACCTATTATATAGATATAAGGAAGAAATGTATTCCTATTTTAAATTGTGATACCCTTGCAGGGTTCATTTGAGGACAAAATATTATTTTTAAGACCTAAGTGTACACCAAATGAAAGAATTATGATTATGATTATGATGTTTCAAGTTCTTATCAGCCAGTATATGGAACGATCTCCCACCTCCACTAAGAGAGAATATAAGCTCACATTTGTTCAAGACTCGTTACAAATCCGCCTTAATGAAACGGCAACTTGCTGCTGAGAACGTGAAGTTCTCCTATGTAAAGGAACTCAAAATAAAAAACTATTTTTTATAACTACAATTATCCTACATGTATAATATAATTTACTAACTGAAATCTCTTACATACTTACAGCGCTGCACAGAGTAGCCTATTTTGTGCAGCATAAGCTGAGCTTACTCCAGTTGCCTTTAGGATTATAACTATTTTTATTTTTATATTTTGTCATTTTAATGTATTCCTTTAAAACAATAAATGATTTTTTATTTTATTTTTTGTAGCCCGCGACTTCGTCCGCGTGGAATAGTATCTTTGGGTAGCATTTACAACCCCCTTTTCGCAATAAAAAGTAGCCTATATCCTTTCTCAGGGTCTAGACTATCTGTATACCAAATTTCATTTAAATCCGTTCAGTAGTTTTGGCGTGAAAGAGTAACAGACAGACAGACAGACAGAGTTACTTTCGCATTTATAATATTAGTAAGGAAGGATTTGTTTTCGCTTTTTCTTCCACAGGCAGTGATGCAAGGTCCCACGTATGCTCTGTGCTATTCCACCATAGTGGGCTACGCTGCTCAGGTAGCCCCTGAGGGATACTCCGCCACTGTTCAGGGGATAGTCGCAGGCATGGATGATGGAGTAGGTTAGTGGTTTTTTTTACTCCTAAAAATCTATTGATGTGTGGGGATCTTACCAAGACCTCAGGAGCCCAAGCCAACCTCACCTGCAAGTGATGCATCTGGCGACGTACGAACTCCCGGTTAGCGGCAATAGGCTCGCCACCTATTACGTGGGACCAAACATATAATTACCGAAACGTAGATGTATAATATGCCTCTGCCTACCCCTTCGGGGAAACAGGCGTGACTGATTTATGTAAAAAATCAATTCGCCCGCGGTCGCCTAGTAAGACTCGAACCCACGACCATTGAATAACCGGTCCTCTGCTTTAACCACCGAGCCACCAGGGACTACGGTGGTAGCTTTGAATCTTTTTAGTAGTACTAGTAGTCTTTGTTATTTGCTCAAATACTCAAATACACATTTATTGGTAATACAACATTAAACGTCACAGAAAATAAAACATAAATAATTATTAAAATTAAATTAAATCACAATATTATTAGGAATTGATAATGTCAAAATCAATGTCAAAAGAAGTGCTCATAGCTCCGCGGTGCTCGGTGGTCGGAAACGATCAACGAAGTACAGCAGAGTTTACAGAGGTCAGTCCTTGGATGGGTGACCATTTGTATGGCAATTAATATCGAGCGCTTCCGTGCTTCGGAAGGCACGTTAAGCCGTTGGTCCCGGTTATTACTAAATGTGGTAGTCGTTAACCCATGTTAGAGGCCTAATGGGCGCCTTGAAAAGTTCTAACAGCAGGACGCCATACACCTGCCTCCGCCAATCCGCACTGGGTCAGCGTGGTGGAGTATGACCCAATACCCTCACACCTTGGTATGTGAGAGGAGGCTCGTCCTCATTAGTGGGACCTTAATGGGCTGAGATGATGATGATAAAAGTCAAAGTAAAAAATGTCAATAACAGTTGAATCATGAAATATAAATGCAAGTAATAATAATAAGCGGTTGCGTTGTTATAACTTGTATACGTTACTTTGCAAAGTTAAGAAACCCATCCAAAAACTGATCACTGCTTAACTCTCGTGATCGTTTTCTTTCCAGGTTTCGCAATAGGATCCCTAGTGGGAGGTCAACTATACGCCTGGTTGGGTGGCCGGCGCTGCTTCAGGCTGTTTGCCATCGTAGCTGTTGTGGCTTCTATGGCACACGTTCTGCTGTTCAGATTTGTGTTGAAAGACGAGAAGACTAGTGAGTATTTTCCGTTGCTACAGGAGCTGTAGCTAAAGAAATTCATCATGATTTTGGGTGCCCTAGATTTACGCTCGAAGAACCGACGACCGATGGGGAGTTAAGGTTCTTCAATGACGACCACGAATCAGCAAACATAGTTGAGGGCTTCCTACCACCCGATGGACCGATGATCTGGTCAAGGCGGTGGGGAGCCGGTGGATGCAGGTGCCACAGGATCGATCAACGTGGAAAGCAATTGGGGAGGCCTATGTTCAGCAGTGGACTTCAAATGGCTGATATGATGATGAGACTTACGCTTGGGGCCCAGGGTCTTCTCACTGGTGTAATCAGTTAAGTCTGCTCTCTCGTTTGACCAGATTTTCTGAATGTCAGTTCTAACATGGAGCGACTGACGTCTGACCTCCGCAACCCAGAGGGAAATATCATTCTATGGTTAAAATCAGCTGTCAGGATGTTAGAAGGCACTGACTTCCTAATAACGACTGCCATAGATGTTCATGACAGCCAGGACCACTTAACGTTCTTTCCGAGGCACAGCAAGCGATCTTTCGAATTGCAGTCTAGATGAAGCTAGATAAATTACTGGGCTAGTGATACTTAAAATAATAAATAAATATTCTTTTACAATCACACCAATTATTTAGTTTCAAGATAAGTATCACTAAGAACTTGTGTTATGGATACTAAAGAACGGATAAACATACTTAAATACTTATTATTTTGTAAATACATACTTAATATACATAGGAAAACACCCAGACCAGGGGGCCTACCGCCGAGTTCGATGGCAATCGATTATAAGGCAAAATGGATTTCGAATTGATTCTGTCGTACCGCCGAACTCATGGAAATCAAAACAAAATGGCGTTCTCCATTTACCTATTGGTCTGTCACGGACTGAAGGTCATGAATGAGAGGTGGCTGTCGGCAGATTCCCCGGTACGGATTAATGAACGCAAAACAAAGTTTGATCTAGATGGATTACCGGTAATCCATCGAATTCGGCGGTAGGCCCCCAGTACAAATATTCATGTTCATGCACACAAAGATTTGTTCTGAGTGGGAATCGAACCCACGGACTCTGGAGTGAAGTGCAGGTATACTAACCTCCGCGCCATATCGGTCGTCAACTTGCTCCTTTTTATTGAGGCTTGGAACGTCCACCTGCAAGATGGACGGAGAATTTAACTCCTAGCTTACTTCTAAGTTTGCAAGCTGAAGTGGCAGTGGGCGCGGCACATAGCTCGAAGAACCGACGACCGATGGGGGAGTTAAGGTTCTTCAATGACGACCACGAATCAGCAAACATAGTAGAGGGCTTCCTACCACCCGATGGATCGATAATCTGGTCAAGGCGGTGGGGAGCCGGTGGATGCAGGTGCCACAGGATCGATCAACGTGGAAAGCAATTGGGGAGGCCTATGTTCAGCGGTGGGCGTTAAATGGCTAAAATGATGATACATCTGAGTGCTATTTTAATATTAATAAATAAAAAGTCACAAAACCATTTATTTACAGAAGAAGAAAAACAAACAGACAAAACTCTCCCGGAAGGTGAGAAAATGTTACCACAAGGCGAAATCTATAATAACGCCATCTATCAAGACACAGTGGTACCACTAAGCGAGAACAAAGACTCAGGGTCTAAGTTATAGTTATGTCAGTTTGACGTTTGAGGTAAGCCAATTGACGTTGAGTGTCAGATTATAATCCGCGGCGCATAAGTTGAACAATGACCTTGTTTGCGCGGTAACACTATCGGATCTCAATCGAAGAGCGGTATAAAAGTAAAAAAAATTTAAAAAAAGTAAGCAAAATAGAGCTTCTGATATCACTAAGGTTAGATTCACTTACATGGATAAAAAAAGTGTAAGTGAATCTAAGTGCCAGTTCCGAGCCACCGCTCTGTAAGAAGAACAGGCAAGAACTTCGCAGGTTATGCTGCAGATTAAATTATAATTTATCAATCAGTTATAATTATAAAGAACACACAGTGAATATTTTAAGTTATTAAAAAGTTCTCCCAAAAGCCGTAACCATGTATGGGTTCCATTTATGGGGCGCGTTACTATAGAAATGCGTTATCTGTCCCTTTCCTTCCTTTGTCTACGATTGTACCTGCGCAGACATCCGCCATTTTGTTCAACTTATTATGAACCGCTGACATTTGCATATTTGATATTTAAAAATAAAGCAATATTTTCATTTGTTACTCTAATATGAGTAAATCTATTTTTATATGGATAAAAAAAACAATTATAATTTATTGTCATACGTAAACGCTAATGAGCTTTAAATTATATAATATATAATTTTTATAAACAATGCCATCTAGCATTATATGGTTGTACTATTATGTATTAGTTTATAGCGCCATCTATCGGGTTAACGGTGTCATTACTTAGTAAAATCTATTTTAGGTAATATTTTTTTGTAATTACGGATTTTGTTATAATTGATAAGTTTTTTACAACTTTTATACGCAATTAATTTTATTATTACAAAGTTAATTCAGATAAATATAGTTATTTATCAAAACAACAAAAATATTACTTTAATATAATATTATTGGACCTATATATTATTAGATATATATGAAAAATCGTAATTATTATGACTTTTCAAATATACAATTTCCATAATTTCATTTTAAACACAGTCAAATATTTAGACTAAGATTTTTTTATGCTTTTAAAATTTGATTTCTGTTATAAATATAATTTGTCAAAATATAGTCATTTAAATTAGTTTTGAACAATTCTCTTGCCATAATAAAATGTTAAAAAATATATTTAATAACTTTAATGCCTATTTCTATTATTAGTTAGTACATTTTGTATCTAGACAATTGCCACTGATCAAATTGATTTTTATAATACTATAATACATTAAAAAGGCCAAAGAAGGTATATACAGGGTGTAAAAAGACCTTGACCGAAGCCAAATGGGACGCTTTCTACACCTCATAACGAAAGACATAAGGGGTCATCCATGAATTACGTCACACAATTTTTGTGATCTTTTGACCCCCACTCCGTCCTTGTCACAGCTAGCTTGTCACACTTGTAAAACTCCCTCCTCCTTTGTGTGATATCACAGCATCAAAACAGCAGCAAAATTTTCACAGTATCTGGATTTTTAAATGTGACGTCACAAAATATAGAATTTCTCTCAACCCCTTGTCGCATCATGTCACACTTCGTCTAGCCCCTCCCCCCCAAGTGTGACGTAATTTGTGGATAGCATCTAACATAAAAATTATCGTTGGGAAACGATTTCTATTTTACATCCATACTACAATCACGCCTGTTTCCCCGAAGGGGTAGGCAGAGGCATATTATACGTCCAAATTTCGCCAATTATGTTGTTAGTCGTAATAGGTGGCGAGCCTAATATCGCTTACCGGGAACTTATGTGGCCGCCCGTCCGTTAATCGGCAGGTGCACCACTTGGTGAGATTGGCTTGGGCTCCTCTGATTTTGGTAGGACCTCCCCGGAAAGGTTTCCACTTTGGCGTGGTGGGGGGGCTAAGTACCTCCCGGTGAAGTGGAGGCCGGGAAAAGGTAACACCTAAAAGTGGTCGACTCTGAGTGCAGTTAGTATTAACTATCAGAGGGAAACCAAAAGATTTCGATTTTCGGTATTAAAAAACTGCAAGTAGTGATTTCAATTGTGTACATAATCTTTATTGTCGTGCTAAATGTTTATTCGTCATAAATCTTTAATACATAGTTCTTTCTCAATAACTCTTTGCTAACAGTGTTGTTTTGAGGTTTGTATTATTGAGTAACGCCCCAATAATGTACCAGGAATGCAGAACATTGTTGGAGGTGTGTGCTTACAGGTGGTGCTGTGGCAAGACGTCAAGCTTTAGGGTTTCTACCACTGCACCAGGAGTACATAAAACTGTATGTGAACTCCGTTAGACTCCTTATATTTAGCAATCAATTTAGATAAGGTACCAGAAAAACAGAACTTTATAGGAGTTATATACAACGAAATGCGCGCAACAGACCTTCTGTATGGCCCAAGCGTTCTGACGTTAGTATAACAAAAAAAAAACAATACCTATTATGTCTATTGATTACCAAGGTGCAGTCTCAAAAAAATAAATGATATTGATGCTGGACAGAACACGTAGTCTCGGGTTTAATCAGGGTCTATACACCTTGTAAATGAGTATACTATACCCCCCCTTCCAATTTTTTAATTTGAATTGAGTGTACCAATTTATTAAATAAAATTTAAAGATATACCTATATATTTTTATTTTTTTTATAATTATTAGTAATTATTGAAAAGTAATTGCTTTTTTTTTTAAAATAAAATAACAAGAAAAAAGCCAAATGAGTAAATAAAAGACTGTCGATTTTTTTTTGTTCAATTTACATAATTATTTTAATTGTTGTTCTGAATAAGTTGTAAGTTATAAGAAAAGTCATACGGTACATTATTGTTATTATTTTAGATTCTATTGATTTAATAAATAATATAAAATATTTTATGCCGTCATATTGTTATAGGTAATTATTGTTAATTTTATTAGAAAAAGCTTTTTGTCTAAATAAGAACTGAATTATGGGGGCTTATTAGAAAATAGGATCTAAAGTTAAACCAGGTTTTAAACTTTTAATTGATAGAACTAAGACAGTAACACACTGAGGTACCTCTGAACTTTATTGAGATATAATTGAATAGAATATGTTAAACAAAGCAAGGTTTTTGGGAGCCTGTTGACTGTAAAACAGGCATGTACTCATACCTATCTCAGGCATCAGTCTCACACAAACAAACTGTTACTTTGTAACGATTATAATTATCTAAATATCGCACCTCCGGTACTACAACGTCACTTATGCAATTTTGTCAAAATAAATCTGATTATGACAAAAATTACAAATATATCAAACTGTAAGATGTTTCGTTTTACTGTGAAATTAAGTCTGAAATAAAGGTTTAAATATTACTAGTTAATTTCTTAAATTAAGAAGAACTATGTTTTATAATAGGATATTTAATTTGGAAACACTTCTCCTGGAAGATTCAATTGTTTGCAGAAGTGACGTTGTAGCACCGGGGGTACTGCTAATGTACCAATTGTTTGTGTTGAAAAAAATAAACATTATTATTATTATATTTTTTTTTTATATTCATTATATTGACCTTTTATATACCTATTGACAAATATATTAAAGGCATAATAATGCCAACAGAAAACAAAAAAACCCTGTAGACCAGTCAAATCTCCCCTTCTCAGCTCGAAGCTATGGTTATGAAACCATAGTGCTGGTATTCCGAAGGGGCCTAAGTGCACTGTCACGGTCACACACCAACACAAATTCAAACATTATACAAATCCATAACATAAATAAATAGTTTACAATAAATTAAGTATGCAAATAAAGTTATCTGAAATTAATACAATTATTGTGCGAAACGCAACGTTCAAATTGTGCTAATAAGCACTCGGTGTAACACAATATGACGGTATTAAGCATTTTATTTTATTTTTCTTAAGTGACCTGTAATGTTTAACCAAAATACTTGTTGAAAATTAACACTTGTAACAATTTATTGTATTTTGTAAATATTTTATACTAACACAGATAATTAAATAAAACGAAATATATTTTATTATTAAAAAAATTGTTTTATTTACAAAAAAATATTCTAAGCACATTAAATAAGAACAAGATTATCAAACCACACATTTTGATTATCTATAATTTTGCATTTACAATGCTATATTTAGTTATAAGACGAAATTCTTACTAGAAAATATCAACTTTTCCACGCTGACAACGTTTCCAGACGAGAATCAGGGAACGGTTATCCAAAGGTTCGATTTTCAACATGATATTTTGTAGTAACAATTATATCATAATAATCATAATCATATTACATACCACATATTGTTATATTTATAATTTTAAAAAATATACACACGTACCTGTTTAACAGGTGCAGTCTATTTTTGATGAATTAATTTGAAGGAT
Source organism: Musotima nitidalis (assembly GCA_949126915.1). NCBI lineage: Eukaryota > Metazoa > Arthropoda > Insecta > Lepidoptera > Crambidae > Musotima > Musotima nitidalis. The sequence continues at coordinate 7,622,213 of OX421442.1, read as the reverse complement.
TTTAGGCCTTATGTTGTTAAGGAGAACCACAGCGGTTTTTTAATTACTTTCCATCAAAAAAAAAAAGTTGCCAAGCGTAGGCTCACTGTTTTTACCAGATTTGGCTGAATTTCAGTTATTACACTGAGCAACTGCCGTCTGACCAGAGGGAAACATTATTCTATGGTTGAAATAAGGATACTTGCAGGAAACATAAAAAAAAAATGGTTGCCTGTAAAGTCGTTTTTACGGGCGAAGATTTTACGTGACAACGTCTTTTTCTCGGTAGAATATTTATTGATATGAATATAATTAAATTGCACAATAGGAACAAGGAATTGAATGAAAATAAGAATTGCACAAATTTTAACTATAGAAATATAATGCGCCTAATTCTCTAGTGCTGCGCGCGCGGCAGACCGATCATAGTTGAGTGGGAGAGAGACGCAAGGCATTCGCCGGGCCTCTCTCTCGTTCGGTGACTCATCGTAACGTTACCGAGCGTTACACTTTTTCATAAGTGACTCCCAGCCGCAACCTAATTTAAGACGTTGTCACGTCAAAACTAAAACTAAGAAGTAATAAAATAAATTTGTACTATGAAACTTACAATGTTTTAATTATCTACTAGCTGGTGCCGAATTCGTCTGCGCAGGATTAGTTCTTCAGACAATATCCCCATAAGTTATAGGCTAAGCTATTTTATCGTAATTTTTGCAACGAAGTTCCTTATCGCGCGTTGTGAAAGGGGGCTAGACGGAATTTTTTTTTAAGAAAAGTTGTCACGACACTTTTCACGGACTAGTGGCTAGAATACCTGGCTCTCGCCCAGGAGGCTCGGGTTCGATTCCCGGTACGGGAACTTTTTGTTTCCTCTTTTTAAGCGTTTTATTATTTGATTTGTTTGTATTTTTTTTCATGTTTTTTAATAAAACCAAATATTTTTTTCAATGTAATTTTTAATAAGAGGCTAGGATACCTGGCTTTCACCCAGGAGGCTCGGGTTCGATTTCCGGTACGGGAACTTTTTGTTTCCTCTTTTTAACCTCTTTATTGATTTGCTTGTATTTTTTTTTCATAATATTTTATTACAATTCCTTCACTAATTAATCGAACACACCAATTAATTCACTAATTAATTGACACCTCTCAAGTTTTTTATTAAAATCCAATTCGTACTTTTTGCTTGGGAGAGTAAAAAAAACATACATACGCACTTTTGCGTTTATAATTCTAGTATGCATAGGGATACTAAAATTATAAACGCGAACCAACAAGATCTGAGGAGCCCAAGCCAACCTCACCTGCTGATCAATGATGAGGCTCTGGCTGACATAAAGTTCGCGGTAAGCGTTATAAGTTAACTATACTAAGAAGGCCTGGTATACCTTAAAAGTGCAGTACAATAACTGTTTCAGGATTCTGATGGGACTCCCTAGGTGGCCGCTATGCGGCAGTGCATCGGCGATGTTTGCAGAGGCCAGAGTCGATGATTTTTGCGCGATAATTCGCAAAAAGACGGGGTCACTTCTAAGCAGAACGAGATTTAGTCCCAACAGAATCCTGAACATGTCAGTTAATAAGTTTGATGCACCAATTATTAGGCACTTTGTGTCTGTATTGGTGCATCAAAAGCCACGGCTATGATGTTGTAACATTTTTGTATGTATATTTTTTTTTTAATTACTGTTGTGTTTACTAATACTAGTCTTTAAGTTATGTAAATTACTAACAATTGGACCATTGTTGACAAATAAATGAATTTAATTATTATTATTATTAGGCTCATCACCTATTACATGGGACTGACAATATTATTGGAGAAATGTGGGCGGCGTATATTAAGGGCACATCCAGGCGTGATTGTATGTATAATATTAACAGTAATTAGTTCTCTTCCATTTAAATAATGGCTTCGTGCGTCTAGCACATTTAGCCAGTGTCAAGTAAGTGATATATTAATTATATAAATTTATAGTAAATGAGAATGAGTGGTGATCAAGATGATAAATCGAAGATGAATTAATACCCTCCCCTAAACCCCTTGAGTCCTCAGTAAAGATGTGGGACTATACTGAGATCTCACATGGACTCCTTGAGAGAAAACTTGAAAAGTGATGTTGCACTGTTTTGTTTGATTTACCAACACTCATGTATATTCACAAACACTTGACGGTTAATAATCCACCGTTATTACACATTATTTATTATTAATGTTAGAAATATCACAAATTTTAAAAAATAAAACAAAACTGCAGACATGACGCTTCACTTTCCCGCCAAGAAGTCAAATTAGTTCTCATCGTTGGCACGATGGCAGTAGTAATGCGGGATTTTCTATTTAACTAAGTAGTTCTCATTGTTGGCCGGTAGATGTCTGTCGAGACGCGATGTATGCCAGCGCTCTCTGTATTGCGGGCGGGATGGGAGGGGGAGTCGGCAAGTGGTCCCCTTGTGGATGGAAACCGTTCTCATCTGCTGTATATAGCAGATTTATTATCTGAAACGATAAAATATAACAGTTTCATTTACCGATTGTTAACCAACTGCTTGTTAACACGCTCTGGCCTGTTAATGATACTTATCTTCAAACTAAATACCTAACTGGTGTAGGTGTCAGAAATATTTATTTATTGCTATTGAACCAATTAACTACTTGATGATTGCTTACCAAATGTTCGACGACCACAGACATAGATATACAATAGATTCACGATAACGATTTGTATTGAATTCAAGCGTGCCGACTTTTGAAAACCTAATGTAAAGTCACTATCTTTTTTTTTTCATTTGGAAAATCATCTTATGACCGTCTTCCGCTGTGTGGGTGAAGCGGTGTCAGCCAGTAAAATGACTAAAGACCATCCATGTTCTTTCTTGAGCCTGCAACACCAAGTCCGCGGTAAACTTTTCAAACAGTCCCGCAATCGCGTCACTACTTACTATTATATTTAGTGACGAGAAATCCAAACTGATTCGTCGACACTAATGCCGCTGATGACAAATATTTCATAACGTGAAATAGTTGATGTTACAGTATTTAAAAAAAAAAACAGATTGCGCGCGCGGACTGTTACCTAGTTATTACATTTCTCTATGGCGGACTGTAAGTAGCGGCCATCCCCGACGATTGATCGGTGTTCGGACACGCGAATAACATGCATTTGTGTTATATATGGTATTTATATATCTGTGTCGAAGACAGTGTATACAGTACTACGAAGGTCTATGGTAGGATCTGATTTCTCACCAGCTTTAAAAAGAGGTATTCTTTACTGTATTTCATTAAGGTTGGAAATGAACCATCAATATTACATTAATTAAAAATAAAGGCCAACTGAAGAGCAATGATATTAATGATAACAATGATTTAATAACGTTGGTTGAGATTCCCCATAAATCCTCGGTTGTCTAAATATGTCTAAAACTAAATAATTCTATACAAAGAGGTACATTGTCTTCAAGAAGAAAGACGATTATGATAAGGAAGCGAAGGAAACGAGACATACGTTCTGACATAGCGTTTTTTTTTTAATATTGGCTTCGTGCGGTTTGCACATTTAGCCAGTGTCTTAAGTAAGAGATATATTAATATCATATAAATTATAGTAAATGAGAATGAGTGGTGATAAAGATGATAAATGGTAAATGAGATCCCCAATCCCTAAATCCCTTGAGTCCTCAGTAAAGATGTGGGACTATACTGAGATCTCACATGGACTTCTTGGGAGAATTTGAAAAGTGATGTTGCACTGTTTTATTTCATTTATCAACACTCATGCATGTTCGCAAACACTTAACGGTTAATAATCCACCGTTATTACACATTAATGTTCGAATTATCACAAATTTTAGAAAATAAAACAAAAAACTGCAGACATGTCGCTTCACTTTCCCGCCAAGAAGTCCTACTGCCTGAGTTATTGTGAAAGAAATGTATGAATGTGTTGTGCGTGTAGGTATATCTCTATGTCACTTGTGTCTATTACAGTTAATATTATTTTCATATTATCTAATTAATTTGTTTAAATTTTATCTGATTAATTTAATTATTGTTGCTGAGTTAAGTTTTGTAAGTGTTGAATTGTATTTTTGAAATTGATTGTTATATTTAATTACTGTAATTGGTTCTGTACACCGTTTAAATTAAAGTAAAAAAAAAATACCTGGCCATCAGGCGCGGTGTACTGGTACTGCCCTTCCACCAGGAGTGATGGATCTCCACCAGAGTTCTGTTGCAAAGAACCTCTTTGCTCATGGAATATACCACCTTCTGCAATTCAAATACATACTTAGACAAATAATTACGTAGGACTAACAATATATTTAGCGAAATGTGGGTGTATAATATGCCTCTGCCTACCCCGTTCGGGAAACAGGCGTGATATTATGTATGCGTGAGTATGCTGTAGGGGGCGATTGGCACTCCCTACCAAAGGGAAGATCTTCCAAAGGGTGGATGGATGTGCCCTGGAGCCCCTGTTTTTTTGGACTACCTACTATATTTTTAATGCACAACCCGCTGTTTGTTTAATAAACAATAATAATTACACGTTGTACTAACTGACTAACAGTATAAAATACCTACATATTTATTCTCAAGTATCCATAACACGAAGCGCTCGTAGCTCTGCGGTGCTCGGTGGTCGGAAACGATCACCGAAGTACAGTAGAGTTTACAGAGGTCAGTCCTTGGATGGGTGACCGCTTGTGTGGCATTTGATATCGAGCGCTTCCGTGCTTCGGAAGGCACGTTAAGCCGTTGGTCCCGGTTATCACTAAATATGGTAGTCGTTAAGTCATGTTAAAGGCCTAATGGGCGGCTTAATAAATTCTAACAGCAGGACGCCATACACCTGCCTCCGCCAATCCGCACTGAGTCCGCGTGGTGGAGTATGACCCAATACCCTCGCACCTATAGTATGTGAGAGGAGGCTCGTGCTCAGTAGTGGGACGTTTATGGTCTGAGATGATGATCCATAACACAAGTTCTTAATGATACTTATCTTGGAACTTTTTTTTTGTTTGTGTTTTCATAAGTAAAATTGTTTGTATGTATCTTCTTATTTTTGTGTCAATGCATGCCGTGGTGACTTGTTAGTAAAACAGCACCTAGCTTTAAGTATTAACTGTATTTGTTATTTTCATTTTTGGTGTAGGTTACTACTATGTTTTGTTAGTTGCCCTAAATATAATGAATAAACTAAATAATTAGTGTGATTTTAAGAGAATATATTTTTTTATTTACCTGTCTGCAAAGCCCATTTGTAAGAGCCATCTGGTTCTGGTCCTTCGAAGTCGTTTCTGATGATGGAGTCCTCCAGACTCCACACAGATGCTACCATGAAGAGCACCTGGAAAACAGAAAATCTCTTTGCAATACTTTTAAAGAGAAATATTCATAGCTTAGCAGTGCTAGGTGGTCTGCCGGGGTTGCTCCCTGTTCGAAAGGATACCGCGGCCTCGGGACACGGCGATGTCCTTCCGGCTCACGCAGGTGCTTTTCGGGCACGGGTGCTTCGAGAAGTATCTGTGTGACGTTGCCGGGAGAAAACGATCCGGTGCTGCCACCACTGTTACTGCGCAGCACACGCTGGTGGAGTGCTCAATGTGGGCGGGGCCGCGGCCCAGGGTGAAGACGCTCTCTCGCTGTCTACCGTCATGCGAATGGTCGACAGCGGGATGGCGTGGAAAGCGATGGCCTCCTTCTGCGAAGTGGTGATGTCGCAGAAGGAGGCCGCGGAGTGGGAGAAGGAGCGGGATCCGCTCTCTCTTCGACTACGCCGTTGACGCAGCGGGCAGGCCAGGAGGGCCCGTTACGCAGCGCCTTGAGGGTCTTAGGCGGCAGGTGCAGAGGTCCCTTACCGTCTAACTTAGACCCCCCGCGAAGTCGACCACTTACGCCAGTGGTCGCATAAGGAGGTAGGGGGGCCGCCACACACTGCGCCTCTCTGGGGAGGTCCTCCCGGTTCTGATCCGTGGGATGTTGGCTGCGGCGGGGTGTCAGTAGATTAAAAATTTTGTCACGGGCCCCTCGCCCCTTTTAAAGATTTTTAGTGGGTAGGACTGCTGGCAGTCGCGTCTGCCGCAGTGAGCCCCACACTTCCCTCTCCGTCCCCCTTTAGCAGTGCGTAAAGGCATTTTGGTTGGTTTTTAGTCAGTAAAAGTCTGTCATAACCTTACGCTCTATCCACACCGGGAGAAGGTCATTTGATTATTTTCCATCCGAAAAAGCTAGGTGGCCAAAAGCGATCACTGAAGCAGAGTCCACAGAGGTCAGTCTTTGGATATGCGATTGGTTTGATAGATATATATGTTTATTTCCTTTAAATAATGCAAGTTACATAAAAATATATCCCACAAAACCGTCTTTTGTACTAATTACAAATTATTCTATACTAATTACAAAAGTTAATAAGAATAGAGAAGACAAAAAAAAATGGTTGCCTGTAAAGTCGGTATACGGGCGAAAGTTTTACGTGACAACGACTTTGAGTGGTAAAATAATTTTAATGTGAATATTCATTCGTATAGTAGGAAGAAGGATGAAATAATAGTAACAATTTAAAACATTTATTTATACAAAGAATTATATTTATGTTTGTCTCTCTCGCTCTTAGACGGGCTAACCATGCCCGAGTGGAAGGGACGCGTGCCTCTCACTCGCTCTCATTGTGACCGCATAACGTGAGCGGAGCGTAACGCAGTTTCTTGAAGTGTCACCCGGCAAACCAATTTATAAGACGTTGTCACGTCAAAAAGATAAATTACTATTTTGCACATACACCAATATAGTGTTTTTTCAAATTTGCTTTGTACTTACCTGTGTTTGTTTGTTTCCACTCTAATGTCTCTTTTTATAGTCCTGTCACCATAATTATTGTATACTCTGGGTACATTAAGGTTGGTTTGGCATTTAAATCAAATAAAGTGTGTTCTATAATAATAATAATGTGTTTGTTTCAGACAATTATGAAGTGGTAAATGGGTGGTAGTAAAGTAGTAGTGGTGAAAGCGCTCGTAGCTCTGCGGTGCTCGGTGGTCGGAAACGATCACCGAAGTACAGCAGAGTTTACAGAGGTCAGTCCTTGGATGGGTGACCGTTTGTGTGGCATCTGATATCGAGCGCTTCCGTGCTTCGGAAGGCACGTTAAGCCGTTGGTCCCGGTTATCACTAAGTGTAGTAGTCGTTAAGCCATGTTAGAGGCCTAATGGGCGGCTTGAAAAATTCTAACAGCAGGACGCCATACACCTGCCTCCGCCAATCCGCACTGGGTCCGCGTGGTGGAGTATTACCCAATACCCTCACACCTTGATATGTGAGAGGAGGCTCGTGCTCAGTAGTGGGACGTTAATGGGCTGAGATGATGAACCGGGTGGTACAGTGCAGACCACGTCTCGGTAAGCGCAGTGTAGGACGCCCTGCAGCTAGGTGGAGCGATGACATACGCAAAACGGCTGGCAGCGGTTGGAGACTAGGAGCTGAAGATCGAATTCTGTGGCGTGCCATTGGAGAGGCCTATGTCCAGCAGTGGACAAATGTGGGCTGATGATGATGATGTAATGGCTAAAAAAATTCGGCAGTCGTTAAGTCAAGTTAAAAGGACCTGTTGATCCTTTTTAAAAATTTTAAAAGCAGGACGCCACACACCTTAGAGGGAGCGGGATCCGCTCTCTCTCCGGCTACGCCGTTGGCGCAGCGGGCGGGCAAGGAGGGCCCGTTCAGCCGCGCCTGGGGGGTCTTAGGCGGCAGGGGCAGGGGGCCCCTTCCGTCTAGCTATAGACCCTCTCAGAAGTCGGTCGGATACGCCATGGCCGCACAAGGAGGTAGGGGGGGGCGCGACACACTGCGCTTCTCTGAGGAGGTCTTCCCGGTTCTGATCCGGGGGACGTTGGCCGCGGGTGGGGTGCCAGAAGCTACAAACCCAGGCACTGGCCCCCTGCCCCTTTTTCAACAGCGGTGGGCGTCGTCGGAAGTTTTTTAGTGGGTAGGACTGCGGTTGTCGGGTCTGAAGCAGTGAGCCCCACACTCCCCTCTCGGTCTTCCCATTGGCCGGGAGACAGTGCGTAAACAGCATTTTTTTACCGACGATAAAAAAAAAAAGGACGCCACACACCTGTTTTTATTAGATAATATTAGTAATAATGAATTAAGCAATAAACTTAGTTAAATAATAATGTTTAAAGAACCTTGAAATCACCTGTAGGCAAAGTTTACCTTAAAATTATGTTAATGTGATCTTGGGAACTGGATTTTTCGCCTAAATTATGGAATTTCGTGGGCGTTAATGAGCTGATTATTGTTTTATTAGCATTTATGTAAATAAATTTACAATCGCTTTCGATCTTAATGAAAGAAAGATCGAATTATTAATCCTAGTACTTCATCATATCAGCCTTTTAATAGTCCACTGCTGAACATTAGGCTCCTCAATAGATTTCATTCTATAAATACAAATACAAATTATTTATTGCTAAACCATAATGTGTACATAAGTGTTATACAATTTTGGAAAATGAAATGAAATGAAATGAAATAATTTATTCACATAAAATAGAGTAACATGAGGTGGTTTTCGTATATAAAAGAACATCTATTTTGCCAAACGCAAGGCGTGTGAATGTCAATATAAAATAAGTAGAATTAAAAAGTCATTGTAATAATCATAATAAAATAAAATTGATGTCAAAATAACAAATATTATCAAATTATATAATTTCAATTTTAGTGTTAAAATATTCTGCGAGTGAATAAAAACATTTAGTTTTAAGCCACACATAACTGTAGTTTTATTTTGAATATGGGTAAACTAAGCTCTCTCATTGAGTTTGGTAACTTATTATATATCTTAACACAATTTGGATAACAATTCCTTTTATAATATTGTGTGTGCGTACTTGGCAACATCAGCTTACCAAGATGTCTCGCTATACTGCAGCTATTAGCATTTTTAAATTTAAAAATATAGGGATGATTTTTTACAAACATACAACATTCTAGAATGTAAATGGACGGAAGAGTAAGTACATTCAGTTTAGGAAATAGCTGTCTACACGATGTCATTGGCGAAACGTTACATATGGCTCGAATGCATCGTTTTTGAGACACAAATGCTTTGTTTATATCTGTGGAGTTTCCCCAATTTTGTTCAATTGGAACCAATTTTGTGGACCCTGTCGGGTACGCAACTTTAAGACTGAAGAGAGGGGAGTTGCAATCAATAATCATCAAAATACTTAAAACAAATAAGTAAAAAATTAACAGTAATAAAACTTGTTAAAACAAAAACTTACATCATTTAACTTTTTCAATTCCACTAACTATCTCCAAAAATCACAAACATATATTAATCTTGGTTAAATATTCCGTAACATCATAATAACATCCATTAATCAAAATTTGTTTTAATTGTTTCATGAATGCTACATCACTTTGTTCGTTTTGTAGAGAATGTGGTAAATTGTTGTAGATTTTTACAGACATACTGCAAGTGCTTGAAGAGCTTAGTTTGAGACGTGTGGCTGGTATAACTAGCTTGTTTTTGCGTCTAAGTGAATATTTGGATGGTACATCTTCACGATTCAAGTAAAAATCTTTATATTTGGGGATATTTGCCAATAATCAGCTCGCTGTGCAGGCGGGTTGGTGATCACAGTTCAAGCCAGTACGCAGAATGACGCTGCTGCCCATTTTCTTTTTGTCGACTCTTACGACTCCCCGTGAGATGAGAGGGGGTACGGGGTACCAACGTTACCTTACCTTACCTCGGCGAAAGCCACCACCCGGTACTAGCATTGTAGTGGGAGGGACTTCGGTCCTTGTCGGGGCCAACCTGAAGTATCTGGGACTGGTCCTTGGCAGCAAATGGAGCATTAAAGAACATTTCCGGAGCAAGGTGCCCAAGTTAATGAATACAGCGGGCGCACTTAGTCGCCTTCTGCGTAATAGAGGAGAAGTTGACGAAAGCTGTCGTCGTCTTTACTTGGGAGTGGTTCCGTCAATGGCCCTGTACGGAGCCCCAATTTGGGCAAACTCCTTATCTCACCGAGTAAAGGCCCTCCTGCATCAATTTCAGAGGGTCATGGCGATCCGAACCATAAGGGGATACCGAACCATCTCCCACGAGGTGGCATGTGCACTAGAGGGATCTCTTCCATAGGATATGGAGGCCGGAATTCAGTCTGCGGTCTACAGGCGAATGTCGTACGGAGTCAAGGTCTCCCTCCCTCACCAGATACTGTGGTGCGATGGCGCATAGCAGCCCAGACTGAGGCTCTGGGCGAGTGGCGGCTTAACCGGGACCAAGCTTGGACATTGCAAGTTCACCTCCTTCAGGATCCTTGAGGGGATTGGGTCCATAATAGGAAAATGGGTCTGCCCGAGGTGGGGGTTGATGTCGTTTCGGCTGACGCAGGTACTCTCGGGGCACGGGTGCTTCGGGAGGTATCTGTGCAACATAGCTGGAGCGGAATTGACCCAAGGGTGCCACCATTGTAACTGCGAGGAAGACACTGCACATCACACGATGGTGGTCTGCCCTGCGTGGGTGGGACTACGAACAGCCCTGGTAACTGAACAGTGAGGATCTTTCGCTGCGAACCGTTATGCAAAAGATGGTTGACAGCGAAGGGGCTTGGGAGACAATGGCCTCCTTTTGCGAAGAAGTCATGTCGCTAAAGGAGGCCGCAGAGCGAGAAAGAGAGAGAGATCCGCAGTCTCTCCGGATCCGTCGTTTTCGGGGCAGAAGGGCTCGTAGAGCTGCTGTCTAGCATATCCCGTGGAGAGAGCCTCAGGGGGTGGATGCGGAGGCACCTGCCAGGCTGCCACCTAATCGAAACGACTCCCCGCCGAAAAAGGGGTTTCGTAGGAACATACCACGAACAGGAGCCCCACATAACCGCTGTCCGGACCCCCGACCGGCAGGGTATGCGTAAATGCATTTTTCTGACGTTAAAAAAAAGAAAAAGGGTACCTACGTTTATTTTTATAGTTTTTGATAATTGAAGATACATACAATCACGCCTATTTTCCCGAAGGAGTAGGCAGAAGCATATTATAAGCCCACATTTCGCCAATTATACTAATGGTTACGTAGGTGGCAAACCAATTGCCGCTTACGCTTACGTAAACTTTATTTACGCCAGAGCCTCGTCCGTTGATCAGCAGGTGCACCACTTGCAGGTAAGGTTAATTGGGTTCCAAAAGTCTTGGTAGAATTACCATACACCTGGTTTTATTTCTGTGTGTGTACTTCATCATTTCAGCCTATTAACGTCCCACTACTGAGCACGAGCCTCCTCTTACATATCAAGGTGTGATGGTATTGGGTCATACTCCACCACGCGGACCCAGTGCGGATTGGCGGAGGCAGTTGGCGTCCTGTTGTTAGAATTTATCAAGCTGCCCATGAAGCCTCTAACATGGCTTACCGACTACCACATTTAGTGATAACCGGGACCAACGGCTTAACGTGCCTTCCGAAGCACAGAAGCGCTCGATATCAAATGCCATACAATCGGTCACCCATCCAAGGACTGACCTCCTGAGTGTGTGTACTTAATAAATAAATAAATAATACACATCTGTACCTACTTTAGCGCTTATGGTATGAGTAACATTTAATAAGATTGATAAGTATGGTTTCTCAGGCAGTTACCATTTGACATTTAATATCAATGGTTTCATACAATATAGGAGCGCGTGATCGATCATTGACGTATCAGATGTTATATTTGACGCTTGTTGAATTATTCAGTAAGTTCTACAGAATATATTCGCTCGAAGGTATCAAATTAGTGTCAATCTCATAACAGTGAATGCCATTGAAGATGACCTGTGTGGGGGAAAAACGGTCGTCGTGTTGAATTGTTTCCCGATTTTTCGGGAAATTATACATAAATTTTAAAGCGTAGTTTTAAAAATATAAATTACTGAGGCATTGCTGTTAGATGCGGCTCTCATTATTGACGACCGATATGGCGTGGAGGTCAGTATATCACTTCACTCCAGAGGTCGTGGGTTCGATTCCCACACAGGACAAATCTTTGCGTGCGTGAACATGAATATTTGTTCTGGTTTGGGTGTTTTTCTATGTATTTCTTTCCTATATATGTAGGTAAGTATGTTTATCCGTTGTTTAGTATCCATTAACACAAGTTCTTAATGATACTTATCTTGGAACTAAATAATTGGTGTAATTGTTAGAAAATATTTATTATTTATTAATTAGTTGGGATGAGGTATTAAATGCGAATACTATTGATGAGAAGATTTATCAATTAAAAAAGGAATATAATAAACTGAACCTCTAAAAAATACTTTTTTGATCATCAAAATTACTGAGTGAGCATCTAATGAGGTGATTAGGTGCTCAATCAGTAATTTTGATGCACAAAAAGGTTAGGTTAGGTTGGCAATTTATTAATTTTGAAGACACGTTAAATAACACCCATTAAAAAATCAGTTAAAAATCAAAACAATAGTATTTTGATTTTTAACGATAACCATGCTCTACTCAGCCGAGTTAGAGTAATAGGTGGCAAGCCTACTGCCGCTTACCAGGCACTGTTTTGTTTGCCAGAGCCTCGTCGGCAGGTGCATCACTTGCAGGTGAGGTTGGCTTGGGCTCATTAGGTCTTGGTAGGATCCCTATACACTCTAAAGCGAAATGTGAGCGTATAATATGCCTCTGCCTACCCCTTCAATGAAACAGGCGTCATTATATGTATGTATATTACATTATTATATTACATTTATTTGCATGTTCACTGAACGAATTCGCAAAAGCAGCATATTGCTTCTGCAGTAGATAATAATGTAGTATTTTAGTGTTTAGTAGATAAGAATTATGTAAAAGTTTTTAGTCAGGTATTTAGGTATTGTCAGCTCAGCTACTCTATCGTATTAGGTTTGGTGCCTGTAAAGATAGTTGTAAGTTTTATGAATGAATAAATAAATAACATAAAATTATAATGTTCACATTAATGTCGTAATAGATAGATAGATAGATAAAACGTTTATTTCCTTTAAATAATACAAGTTAATATAAAAACATATCCCACAAAACCGTTTGACTGGTTTGTCTGTTTGTCTTTGTTTGTTTGTTTGTTTGTTTGTCTCTGTTTGTCTTTATCTTAAATATTTGTAAATGATGATCGCTACAAGTAAAACCCACTCAGAAATAACAATAAAAGTGTTAATTTATCTTCAATGTCAAAAAGAAACGAATAACGGGCGTTTCATCATATTGACTTATTTAAAGTGGTTTTATGAATGCATATTATTAATTTTATTAGATTGGGTAAGATATGAATAATATAATGATGAATTATTCATTTATTTATTCAAAAATTATCGCACAAATGATAATTGTACTAATGGCGAACTTAATGCTACAAGGTATTTTTTCTCTGTTTTTTTTTTTTTCATTTTAATAATGGCTTCGAAGCGCTCGTAGCTCTGCGGTGCTCGGTGGTGCTCGGTGGTCGGAAACGATCGGCAAAGTACAGCAGAGTTTACAGAGGTCAGTCTTTGGATGGGTGACCGTTTGTGTGGCATTTGATATCGAGCGCTTCCGTGCTTCGGAAGGCACGCTAAGCCGTTGGTCCCGGTTATCACTAAATCTGGTAATTGTTAAGCCATGTTAGAGGCCTAATGGGCGGCTAGAAAAAAATCTAACAGCAGGACGCCATACACCTGCCTACGCCAATCCGCTCTGGGTCCGAGTGGTGGAGTATGACCCAATACCCTCACACCTTGATATGTGTGAGGAGGCTCGTGCTCAGTAGTGGGACGTTAATGGGCTGTGATGATGAATAATGGCTTCGTGCGTTTAGCACATTTAGCTAGTGTCAAGTAAGATATATTATTAATAACATATAAATCATAGTAAATGAGAATAAGTGTTGTTAAAGATGATAAATGTGATGCCCTCCCCAAGCCCCTTGAGTCCTCAGTAAAGATGTGGGACTATACTGAGATCTCACATAGACTTCTTGAAAGGATTTGAAAAGTTATGTTGCACTGTTTTGTTTCATTTATTCAACACTGATGTACGTTCACTAACACTTAACGGTTAATAATCCACTGTTATTACACATTAATGTACGAAATATCACAAATTTTAGAAAATTAAACAAATCTGCAGACATGCCGCTTTACTTTCCCGCCAAGAAGTCCCAAGGTATTCTTTGGGTTTGCAGAAAAGTTTTTTTTAATGTGACACGTTGTAAGACTACATCCTGCCTGATGGTAAGCAGTCGATGCAGTCCAAAAATCGAAGGCGCTTCATAACGTGGAATAAGCACGGTACAAAGCGCATCCACTCATGACGGCTCGCTCAAATGCCGTTTCACGCCCCGCTTAAAAGACCCGGGATCATAGGAAATAGGAAACCCATGAGCCGGCAGCGAATTCCAGAACTTAGTGGTCTTGCTCAAAAACGACTTCTCAAATTTTTTAGTTCGAGTGCTGATAGTCTCTTTCATTGTTGTTAAAAAAAATATATCGAATTTCAATTTTGTGTGTTTGACGAATCTAAATGATCATGTTGATCTTAAAGACAATAAAGTGTATTTTATTTTTTATTCTGCACAGCATGAGGATGGTTTCTTACACTAGCACGTGTAATGAGGCAGTACGAACAAGAAAAATATTAACGTACAAAGAATTAGATGTTTGTTATGAATAATAATTAGGGTATATAGGTTTCTCTCTGGGTTGCGGAGGTCAGACGGCAGTCGCTCCACGTGATAACTGAAATTCAGTCAAATCTGGTTGAACCAGTAAGCAGTGTATTAATTTTTTATAAGTATCTTAAGTCAGAAGTTATAATTAAGTTAATCTTCAGTTTCATATCATTTTTTCTTTTAATTTTGTTCATGTTTACGTATAAACGTTTTTTTTTCTTTCTTTCTTCATCACGATGCTGGGCAGACGGGCTGGTGATCACAGTTCTAACTATTATATAGCAGGTAGGTATGTTGAACTTGCACGCCCTTATAATGTCAGAATTTGGCCTACGGCGTGTTCAAACGTTTGAAATGTCAACCTGACAGCCAACCAACCATTGTTTAGAGATTGTGGCATTCTCATAGCACACTCTATGACGGCGTACGGGACCTTATCTGGAGTATCAATCTATTATTATAAGACCTGGTAGCAAGTGGAAGGATGTGATTTTGGCCTGACCTTACAGGAAAATATCGTATGTAATTATCCATGTAGTAAGAAAACTATCGACATATAATTAAGCATGTTTTTTTTGTTAAAGAAATCTATTTGTTACTATTGCATGTTATTATGTATATGTATATTTTTTTTCTCTTAAATTATATTTTATTTTCATCAAAAATTTAATTTAATTCAATTTGTGGATAATACAAGTAATTTATTTATTTTGCTGTGCCCTCCGGGTCTATGTTTGATACTAACTTTTATAAATCATCTATAAATGTTTTATGAATGAATAAATAAATAACATAAAATTATAATGTTCACATTAATGTCGTAATAGATAGATAGATAGATAAAACGTTTATTTCCTTTAAATAATACAAGTTAATATAAAAACATATCCCACAAAACCGTTTGACTGGTTTGTCTGTTTGTCTTTGTTTGTTTGTTTGTTTGTTTGTCTCTGTTTGTCTTTATCTTAAATATTTGTAAATGATGATCGCTACAAGTAAAACCCACTCAGAAATAACAATAAAAGTGTTAATTTATCTTCAATGTCAAAAAGAAACGAATAACGGGCGTTTCATCATATTGACTTATTTAAAGTGGTTTTATGAATGCATATTATTAATTTTATTAGATTGGGTAAGATATGAATAATATAATGATGAATTATTCATTTATTTATTCAAAAATTATCGCACAAATGATAATTGTACTAATGGCGAACTTAATGCTACAAGGTATTTTTGACGTGACAACGTCTTAAATTAGGTTGCGGCTGGGAGTCACTTATGAAAAAGTGTAACGCTCGGTAACGTTACGATGAGTCACCGAACGAGAGAGAGGCCCGGCGAATGCCTTGCGTCTCTCTCCCACTCAACTATGATCGGTCTGCCGCGCGCGCAGCACTAGAGAATTAGGCGCATTATATTTCTATAGTTAAAATTTGTGCAATTCTTATTTTCATTCAATTCCTTGTTCCTATTGTGCAATTTAATTATATTCATATCAATAAATATTCTACCGAGAAAAAGACGTTGTCACGTAAAATCTTCGCCCGTAAAAACGACTTTACAGGCAACCATTTTTTTCTCTGTTTTTTTTTTTTTCATTTTAATAATGGCTTCGAAGCGCTCGTAGCTCTGCGGTGCTCGGTGGTGCTCGGTGGTCGGAAACGATCGGCAAAGTACAGCAGAGTTTACAGAGGTCAGTCTTTGGATGGGTGACCGTTTGTGTGGCATTTGATATCGAGCGCTTCCGTGCTTCGGAAGGCACGCTAAGCCGTTGGTCCCGGTTATCACTAAATCTGGTAATTGTTAAGCCATGTTAGAGGCCTAATGGGCGGCTAGAAAAAAATCTAACAGCAGGACGCCATACACCTGCCTACGCCAATCCGCTCTGGGTCCGAGTGGTGGAGTATGACCCAATACCCTCACACCTTGATATGTGTGAGGAGGCTAGTGCTCAGTAGTGGAACGTTAATGGGCTGTGATGATGAATAATGGCTTCGTGCGTTTAGCACATTTAGCTAGTGTCAAGTAAGATACATTATTAATAACATATAAATCATAGTAAATGAGAATAAGTGTTGTTAAAGATGATAAATGTGATGCCCTCCCCAAGCCCCTTGAGTCCTCAGTAAAGATGTGGGACTATACTGAGATCTCACATAGACTTCTTGAGAGAATTTGAAAAGTGATGTTGCACTGTTTTGTTTCATTTATTCAACACTGATGTACGTTCACAAACACTTAACGGTTAATAATACACTGTTATTACACATTAATGTACGAAATATCACAAATTTTAGAAAATTAAACAAATCTGCAGACCTAACGCTTCACTTTACCGCCAAGAAGTCCCAAGGTATTCCTTGGGTTAGCAGATTTTTTTTTTTTTCTAATGTGACACGTTGTAAGACTACACACACATCCTACCTGATGGTAAGCAGTCGATGCAGTCCAAAAATCGAAGGCGCTTCATAACGTGGAATAAGCACGGTACAAAGCGCATCCACTCATGACGGCTCGCTCAAATGCCGTTTCACGCCCCGCTTAAAAGACCCGGGATCATAGGAAATAGGAAACACATGCGCCGGCAGCGAATTCCAGAGCTTAGTGGTCTTGCTCAAAAACGACTTCTCAAATTTTTTGGTTCGAGTGCTGATAGTCTCTTTCATTGTTGTTAAAAAAATTATATCGAATTTCAATTTTGTGTGTGAATGTTTGACGAATCTAAATGATCATGTTGATCTTAAAGACAATAAAGTGTATTTTATTTCATTTTATTTTGACGACCGATTTGGCGTGGTAGCGAGTATACCCGCATTCCACTCCTGAGGTCGTGGGTTCGATTCCCACACAGGACAAATATTTGTGTGTATAAAAATGAATATTTGTTCTGGTCTGGGTGTTTTTCTATGTATTTTAAGTATGTATTTACAAAAAAAAAAAGTATTTATGTATGTTTATCCGTTATTTAGTATCCATAACACAAGTTCTTAATGATACTTATCTTGGAACTAAATAATTGGTGTAAGTGTCTGAAATATTTATTTATTTATTTTATTTTTTATTCTGCACAGCATGAGGATGGTTTCTTACACTAGCACGTGTAATGAGGCAGTACGAACAAGAAAAATATTAACGTACAAAGAATTAGATGTTTGTTATGAATAATAATTAGGGTATATAGGTTTCCCTCTGGGTTGCGGAGGTCAGACGGCAGTCGCTCCACGTAATAACTGAAATTCAGTCAAATCTGGTTGAACCAGTAAGCAGTGTATTAATTTTTTATAAGTATCTTAAGTCAGAAGTTATAATTAAGTATCTTCAGTTTCATATCATTTTTTCTTTTAATTTTATTCATGTTTACATATAAACGTTTTTCTTTCTTTCTTTCTTCATCACGATGCTGGGCAGATGGGCTGGTGATCACAGTTCTAACTATTATATAGCAGGTAGGTATGTTGAACTTGCACGCCCTTATAATGTCAGAATTTGGCCTACGGCGTGTTCAAACATTTCAAATGTCAACCTGACAGCCAACCAACCATTGTTTAGAGATTGTGGCATTCTCATAGCACACTCTATGACGGCGTACGGGACCTTATCTGGAATATCAATCTATTATTTTAGGACCTGGTAGCAAGTGGAAGGATGTGATCTCTGCATGACCTTACAGGGAAATATCGTATGTAATTATCTATGTAGTAAGAAAACTATCGACATATAATTATGTTTTTTTTGTTAATTGAATCAAAATAAATTTATTTATTGCTATTTTATTTCAAACCGACTTACGCCCCGAAGGTCGTGAGTTTGATTCCCAGACAGCTCTAAAAGTTACAGATCTAGGAGTTCGGTTTAGCGCTGACCTCAATTTCCGTAAGCATATTGTGGACGTATGTAAGAAGGCTTATCGAAGTTTGGGTTTTGTGTTAAGGCAGGCGAACGATTTTACAAATATAGGGGCATTGAAGGCGTTATTTGAGGCTCTTGTAAAAAGCCACTTAGAATGCAACGCTGTAGTTTGGTCTCCGCATGAGAACAAATACAAGTTTATGATAGAGCGTATCCAGAATAAGTTTATTAGGTTTATTTATCTGAAGAGATATGGAGTTTATCCGGGATATCCGCTCTTATATCCTATTTTATTTATTTTGGGTATGGTAGGATACATTAAACTAGAAATTAGAAGGGAAGCTGCTACGGCCATGTACATACTAAGAGTGATCCGCGGTAATATACACGACCCTGCTGTTCTAGCGGAGGTGCGACTGATGGCGCCGGACGCGTGTGCGGCGCGGCGGCGGCGCCCGGCTCTGCTGGCTCTGCCGCGCGCGCGCACTAACTTGTTACACCTGGCGCCGCTCACGCGAGCACTGCGTGTACTTAATGCAGTAGCAGGAGAAATAGATTTGTTTTCGTGTTCTTTGAGTGAATTCACAAGGGTCATCTGTAGAGTATTATGCTATAGGTAGTTAGTTGTTATTAGGATAAGATAGTTAAGCTAAGTTAATTTGATATTTTATTTTTATTATTTACATTATTGCCTTAGGATTAAGTTTCTGTAAAAGTAATGTAATTAGGATTTAAATAAATAAAAAAGAAAAAAAAAACAGACGACCGATGGGTCGTAAAGGAACTTTAATGGCGGCCTGCGAAACAGCAAACATAGAAAAGGACGATCTCTCATCTGATGGACCCATGATCTGGTCAAGGCCTCCGTTTTCTCCTCACTTGACTGCTATTTTCACAATTGACATTTTTATCTAATTTTATTCATGACATCTTTAATTTAGCTTTTTTCATAATGTAATTCAATTTGTTATAGTATAGGTAGTATGTTTTTTGTTGTGTTTTTAAACTAAGTACTTATACCTTTAATTAAGATTATTTTATATTTTTTTAATTGCATGTTGTCTTCGCCTTTAATTATACATACATACAATCACACCTGTTTCCCCGAAGGGGTAGGCAGAGGCATATTATACGCTCACACTTCGCCAGTTGGTCCCACGTATTAAGTGCAGTGCAAAACAAAAATTTTATGCACCCGGTGCGAGTTTTCAAATCTGCGCCCTTGAAAAATGTTTTGACCAGGCTCTGAAAATAGAGGCCAGGTACAGTACACCATGCTCGCAATAAAACATAATGTATCTACTAGCTACCATGCATGAAATAAAACTAGATACTAGTCTGGTCATTTCTGCGCCCCTCCAGGGTCTGCGTCCTGTGCCTGGGCACTGCTGGCACCGCCCTAGTTACGGCACTGATTAGGTGACGAGCCTATTGCCGCTTACTGTTATGTTCGCCAGAGCCTCGTCTGTTTATCGGCAGGTGCACCACTTGCAGGTGAGGTTAGCTTGAACTCCTCAGATCTTGGTAGGATCCCTGTACACCTCTAATAAGCTATTGAGCTAAATACTGCTATGGTTAAGTCTGGTTTTGGTATCATTAACGTTTGATATGTTGGGGAACATTTTCCCCGGAACCCGGTGATGCCTGGAGATTGATTTCGGAGAAATACTATTGGGTAGACCTTTGTCCAGGGGGCCTACCGCCGAATTCGATGGATTACCGGTAATCCATCTAGATAAAACTTTGTTTACGTTCATTAATCCGTACCGGGGAATCTGCCGACAGCCACCTCTCATTCATGACCTTCAGTCCGTGACAGACCAATAGGTAAATGGAGAACGCCATTTTGTTCCGATTTCCATGAGTTCGGCGGTACGACAGAATCAATTCGAAATCCATTTTGCCTTATAATCGATTGCCATCGAACTCGGCGGTAGGCCCCCAGCTGTGGACTTTACATGAATGAGACAATGATGATTGTCATGTAACACGTGATGATGACAGACAGACTGATAACTGGGGCTCTAACAGGGCATTATGCCACAAACAAAATGCTCCACAGGATGCGACTAGTGCAATCACCGCTATGTCGTAGATGTGGTGGCGAAGAGGAGTCTATGGAACAAAATAAAAAATACAAAATAGTTTATTTCCTCAACAAGTACATATGTTCTTCAAATCGTGATTGGAGCCTCCACTTAGACTAGAGAAAGTCTGGTTTAGGAGACTCCGCATTTCCATAACTTCAGTACAATAATTAGGTACAATACTTAATAATCTAGTTCCAATCAATCTAACTTTTAGTTAATTGTCTTTTATCGTGTATGCGTCTGTAAGTGTAGTGTGTGTGTGGGTGTGAACACCTGCTGTGTACCTGTGACTCGCTGGCTGCTTGCCGAATGGGTCTCTTGGGGATGGCCTACCCACAGCTAAGAACCTATGGACTCCAATCTGCAATGGCTGTCATAAATATGATGACAACAGTATTTAGAGATATGGAGTGAAAGGCAAGGGGATTCAAAAAGACGACTGAAGGGTCAAAGTGCGCAGGCAACCAGTGGCCCCCGTGATAAGATAAGAACACGTGATGATAACAATCACAAATGTAACAAAATATGCATAGGGATCCATCCAACCAAAATCTGAAGTACTCAAGCCAACCAGACCTGCAAGTGGTGCACCTGCCGATCAACGGACGAGGCTCTGGCAAATAGAAGTTACCGATAAACGGCAATAGGCTCTCCACTAATACGTAAGACCAACAATATAATTGGCGAAATGTGGGCTTATAATATGCCTATGCCTAACCCTTCAGGGAAACAGGCATGATTATAAATGTATGTTACAAAATATGTGTATGTGTGTAAGTATAATACCCAATAGATATTTTTTTTCCCTTTCACTTGCAACATAAATTTCGATAATTGAAAAAACCACAGAAGCGACATGTCATAACCATATTCTAGAAATAACGCACAAATGTCAATAAATAAAGAAACAGTTGTACAATCACTAGACAAATAAAGATTACCACTCAACTTGATTTGATTGACGCTAATGGGGCGTGTCGTCAGTGGGACTCGGGTCATGGATTGTGTAATTATTGTCAATGAGCAAAGTGCTAATAAAGGGTTAATTTTATATTTTATGGCCCATCCCTCTTCACTTATGTACCCCTGTTATGTAATTATAGTTGTACTCGTATGTGCAGTTAATATATTTTATGTTTTTCTTTCGGATTAAAATTATCGAAATTTCATAGTGCATATAAAAGCGAAAGGTCAAAACACTCTCTTTCTTAGATTGACGCTAATAAGGGCGTGTCATCTATGGGGCTCGGGTCATGGATTGTGTAATTATTGTGATTGAGCACTTTTAAAGAGTTAATTTATGAACGTATGAATTTTTTCAAGTATAATTCCATGTTAAAGGTACTTTTGTTGCTCCAGTAGTTCAATCGGCTCTTTCTGTAGAAATGCCCTCAACACTATATTTTATTGATTATAATTAATTCTCTTATAATTACACCAATTATTTAGTTCCAAATAAGTATCATAAAGAACTTTTTGTTATGGATACAAAATAACGGACAAACATAGATAAATACTTTTTTTGTAAATGCATAATTTATTAATAAACATCCTCATTTTACCACCATTGGGATATCGTGCTTTTCATTTTTCTCTGCCACCCATCCATAGACATGACCTCTGACTGACCTCGCTGAACTATGCTTTAATTTGCTAATCATATCCGACCTCCTACCGGGAAACTACAAGCGCTTCCACTATGAATAGTAGATATTTATTTAAATTTTTCTTATCGTTTCATTAATAATTTAATTATGATTTTAAAAACCAGTTTTATTACACAATAAGTACCTATAGACCAACACAGCCTAAACATTTTTTTATTAAGATGAAGACTTTTAATTAGTTTGTTTATATATTAGCAGAACTCGCGGTTCGATCGCGTTTTGGCGCCTTCGCGGAATACGACACAACGCGGCAGTACTATTTTTTCCAAAACTGGTGGTAACGTCGAGATTTTATATGTAAGCATGGTAGATGAAGAAGAATGTTTCCAGAAGATTTTGGAGAAAGGGCAAGTCAAAAGTAAGCCGACGGGCGTGTATGATGAGGTTAATGAGTGTGAATGAAGCTAAGAGTGTGTGCCAAGATCGAAGCAAGTGGAAGGATGTGATCTCTCCCTACCCCTACGGGAAAGAGGCGTGACATTATGTACCTATTTGTGTATGTACATGGTATATTTTTAAATAAATAAATATTCTCTTACAATTACAAATATTATTTAGTTCCATGGTAAGTATCATCAAGAACTTGTGTAGACTTCTTGGCGAGGAAGTAAAGCGTTACGTCCGCAGTTCTGTTTTATATTCAAAAAATTGTGATTTGTTTTATATTCAAAAAATTGTGATCGAACGTTAATGTGTAATAACAAATTCTCTCAAGAAGTCCATGCGAGATCTCGATATAGTACCAAGGACTCGAAGGGTTTAAGAAGGGCATCTCATTTAACATCTTGTTCACCACTCATTCTTATTTACTATAAATTAAATATTATTCATATTTATATTTACTTGACACTGACTAAATATGCTAAACGCACGATACCATTAATTAAAAGAAAAAACTGATTACAAGTGTTCTAAAAAATATGAAAAACAGACATTAATTTTATTAACTAGTTTTATTATTAAATAGTAATTAACTATTTATATAAATAATGAAAGTTAAAAATACTTACAACAATTACACCAATTTGTGCCTTCATTTTCACCTTTAATCAACCTTCAATAACCTTCAATTTAAACAATATAAATAGGAAGTTAAAAAAGTATATATATAAATCTAAAAAGTTTACGTTTGAAAACTTATTATTTTTATAAAACGTTAAAAGGTTTTACTCCGCGCGCTGTCAGTTATCCCGCGCTCGCGATGACAGCTGCGTTTGGTTCCTTCTGGCGTAAGACTGCCGTATTATGCCTATGATGGCACATAACCTACAATATTACATTCTAATCTTTAACCAACACGTCTCGACCTTAGACCTTTCGCTGAGCGATTTATGCTAAATGAAACATGGCTAAGATTTAATACTGAGTGTCTATGTGACAATTTACTTGTAACACTTTCGAGTGTTCGCTTAATAAGTAAGTAGGAACAAATAGTTTTGAAACGCCCCAATTTGGATAGGTACAACCAATAAGTCATAGGTTCGATTGTCACACAATAAAAATGTAGATATTATACAATCTTATGATACGACCGATATTGTCTGGAGGATAGTAGATAGTAGTATCTTCACCCTGCTTCTGAAGTCGTATGTCCGATTCTCACACAAGAAAATTTTTGTATGCATGAACATGAATATGTATCTTGGCCTGGTGTTTCCTTAATATATGTTTTTTTTAATTCCCTTAGTAAAGTCAGCGACATATACTTGGTACCATCCAAAGCGACATAAAGATCGATTTACGTCTCTATTGTCAAGAGCGTTAGAGCGTGTAAATATATTACTATAGTATTAGATATATTATCTGTGGTATACATTAAGGCTTTGGGTGCAATCAACTATTTGACGAGACTTCTTGGCGGGAAAGTGAAGCGTCATGTCTGCAGTTTTGTTTTATTTTCTAAAATTTGTGATATTTCTAACATTAATGTGTAATAACGGTGGATTATTAACCGTCAAGTGTTTGTGAATATACATGAGTGTTGGTAAATCAAACAAAACAGTGCAACATCACTTTTCAAATTTTCTCTCAAGGAGTCCATGTGAGATCTCAGTATAGTCCCACATCTTTACTGAGGACTCGAGGGGCTTAGGGGAGGGTACCTCATTTACCATTTATCATTTTTATCACCACTCATTCTCATTTACTATGAATTATATATTATTAATATATCACTTACTTGACACTGGCTAAATGTGCTAGACGCACGAAGCCATTATTTAAAATAAAGAAAGAACTATTTGACGGGACTTCTTGGCGGGAAAGTGAAGCGTCATTTATGTAATTTTGTTATATTATCTAATTTTGTTAAATTTAAATTTGTGATATTTCGAACATTAATGTGTAATAATGGTCGATTATTAACCGTTAAGTGTTTGTGTACATGA
Source organism: Musotima nitidalis (assembly GCA_949126915.1). Lineage (NCBI taxonomy): Eukaryota > Metazoa > Arthropoda > Insecta > Lepidoptera > Crambidae > Musotima > Musotima nitidalis. The sequence continues at coordinate 7,597,550 of OX421442.1, read as the reverse complement.
GTGTGGGTAAACGAAAGAAAACAGTGCAACATATCTTTTCAAATTCTCTCAAGAAGTCCATGTGAGATCTCGGTATAGTCCCATCTTTACTGTGGACTCCAAGGGTTTAAGTTGGGCATCTCATTTATCATCTTGTTCACCACTCATTCTTATTTACTATGAATTAAATATTATTAATATATATATTAACTTGACACTGGCTAAATGTGCTTAACACACGATCCATTATTTAAAAGAAATAAAATGTAACAACGCTTGTCGGCTTGTCTTGTTCTTGGCGGGAACGTGGAGCGTCATGTCTGCAATTTTGTTTTATTTTCAAAAAATTGTGATATTTTGAACAATAATGTGTAATAACGTTCGATTATTTACTGTTAAGTGTTTGTGAACGTACACGAGTGTTGGTAAAAGAAACAAAACAGGCGCAGATATAACCAGCCCACAGTTTGCGAATCCTTTGGGCTATGTCGGTAGCTTTCGTTCTTTGTCGGGTTAACTCGTTCCCATATAGCTCTTTCTATAGCTCGCTAAGTGGTGAACCAGTCTAACCGTTAATGTCCACGTCTCGGCCTTACGTCCTTACGTTATGACGGGTAGAACGCACTCATAAAAGACTTTTATCTTTAAGCTTTGCAGCAAGGAAGTGCTCGATATTAAATGCTGCACAAAGGGTCACCCATCCAAGGACTGACATCTGTGTACTATGCTTAACTTCAGTAATCGTTATCGACCAACTAAGAATACTACTAATTAAGAAAAGTGAAATATGTTATTATTATTTTTTTAAATTCTATTTTGTAGTTTATTTTTGTTATCTGTTTTGTTTTTCTGAAGTGTTAATTTTTTTTTTATTATTGTAATTTCTGTTTCTTTTTTTTACGTGGTCGCTACTATGTTGCGAACCCAATGAAACGGGGGGGCTGAAAACCAGCGCTGCGCAAATACGCCTACTCTGTGCAGCATAAGCTGAGCTCTCTCTAGTTGCTCTTAAGATAATTACTGTTTTAAATTTTGTATTTTGTCATGTTTATGTATCCCTCAAAAGCAATAAATGTTTTTTTTTTTTTACTAAAATCGCAGAGCTACGCTCATTTTGGATATAGAATTAAAAAATAGCATTAAACATATCTATGGATCTATGAAACATATCAATGAAAATATCTGCTAAATTTGTTAAGTGTTCTTTTTTTGGAAATCGTTAAATTGTTTTACTAAATGTTTCTTAATGTTACGTTTAAACTATTAATTTTTTATAGGCAATCGTTAAAATAATACATTTTTAACGAAGCTTGCCTTTGAGCTTGTATTATTCATATCAGCTTATTGCGTAATACTACTGAACACAGTACTCTACAAACCCAAGGTCTTATTTCACCACGTTGACACCCAGTACTGATTGGCGAAGACAGGAATGTGGCGTCCGATTTTTCCTTCTTTTTTCCTTCTTTTCTGATGGAAAATGATCAACGTACCTTCTCCCGCTGTGGGTAGAGCAGGAGGGTGTGTCTTTGACTTACTAAATTCATCCATGTTCCTACTCGACCTTGCTATGTCCCGTTTCCTGATGGAAAATCATGAAGTGACCGTCTCCCGCTGAGGGTAGAGCGGGAAGGTGTGTCAGACTTTTAATGACGAAGTTCATCCATGTTCCTTCTTGAGCTTGCCATGTCCCGAGGCCACGGTAACTATTTCGATCAGTCCCGCAACCCAGACAAGGTGTGGGGCGTCCTACCGTTAGAATTACATTAAAGCCATCGTTAAGCCGAGGTTATACCGACGACCGATATGGCGTGGAGGTCACTATAGCTGCACTTCACTCCAGAGGTCGTGGGTTCGATTCCCACCCAGGACAAATCTTTGTGCGCATGAACATGAATATTTGTTTTGGTCTGGGTGTTTTCCTATGTATTTACAAAAAAAAAGGGATTTAAGTATGTTTATCCGTTCTTTATGATACTTATCTTGGAACTAAATAATTGGTGTGATTGTAAGAGGATATTTATTTATTTATGGACGCTTGCAAGTCAACACCAGAGCATCATTAGTGCGTTGCCGACCCTTTAAAACAGTTCCCTGATTTTTTAACATCTTTGTGTAAGCTCTTATCTTATTGATTGTTTGACTTAGAATATAATAGAATGGAACTCATTTATTTCAACTAAAAGTCAAGTGCATCTGTACTTAATAATCATCAAAGTTAAAATTGTATTACAATACACATCATAACTTGAAATAAATTAACAATCAATTTTATATAAAATTAATTCACCAGTCACTTATCTTTTTATATATACATACATTCACGCCATTATATTATACGCCCACACTTCGCTAATTATATAGTTGGTCCCACGTAATAGGTGGCGAGCCTATTGCCGCTTACCAGGCACTGTTATGTTCGCCAGAGCCTAGTCCGTTGATCGGTAGGTGCGCACCACTTGCAGGTGAGGTTGGCTTGGGTCCTTAGGTCTCTCTCGCTGCCGACTATCATGCAAAAGATGGTCGACAGCGAGACGGCGTGGGAGGCGATGGCCTCCTTCTGCGAAGTGGTGATGTCGCAGAAGGAGGCCGCGGAGCGGGAGAGGGAGCGGGATCCGCTCTCTCTCCGGCTACGCCGTTGGCGCAGCGGGCGGGCCAGGAGGGCCCGTCAGGCAGCGCCCGGGGGGTCTTAGGCGGCGGGGGCAGGGGGCCCCTTCCGTCTCGCCATAGACCCCCCCCGAAGTCGGCCAGTTACGCCATGGCCGCACAAGGAGGTAGGGGGGGCGCTGCAAATTGCGCCTTCCTGAGGAGGTCTCGCCGGTTCTGATCCGGGGGACGTTGGCCGCGGGCGGGGTTCCAGAAGCTACAAACCCGGGCACTGGTGCCTCGCCCCTTTTCAACAGCGGTGGGCGTCGTCTGAAGTTTTTTAGTGGGTAGGACTGCGGTGGTCGTGTCGGCCGCAGTGAGCCCCACACCCCCTCCCGGTCTCCTCCTTTTGGCCGGGAGACAGTGCGTAAGCAGCATTTTTTTACAGACAATAATAAAAAAAAAAAAAAAAAAAGGGTCCTTAGGTCTGGTTAACTATTTATAACAATTTGCTAATTAGTCAATATATGAACTATAGAACCATGGTTGATGATATACTGACAGTCAAACCTATGCGCAAACATGACTTAACCATATTAAGTTACGAACATACAAATATTTATTTTATGAATGAATATTCAGAGAGGTTCAGAGTAAATTAGCATTTTAAAAGTTTTAATGGCAGTTATTCTTCGTTCGTTTCGAAATTACAACTTAATAGTATCGCCCATGGCGGTCTTTATATTATAAAACCATGATATTATAATTTAAACAGGTAATATTTATACTAATAATATTATACAGTGGAAAGGTTTGTATTTTTGTTCGTTTATTTCCATTGGTTAAGCTCCGAAACTACTTAACCGATTAAAAAAAGTCGGTGCAGCTAAAGTACCTACTTAAAGCGAGTGAACCTTTTAGCTAAGTATTCTTTGCCTACTTTAGAAACACGTAAAACATTATTTGACACTTCTGCATTGTATAATTGTACCGCCCATTGTACCTATATATTTGTTTATGTAATTTAATTATTTTTTTTATATTTAGTGTACAATAAATTGTTCATTCATTCATTGTTCAAAATGGCAAATGGTATTTTTGATTGTAGTTCTCTGACTAGAAGCATTTTTCTTTAAGCACCAAGCACCTCAGAACAAATTCGCTCATTATAACCGCACAAGCTATTCCACCTTATATTCATAAATTCATATTCATGTATTCAAGTTTGGCTCAAAAGAGCTCTTATGAACGTCAAAACTTAAAAACTAGCGCGCCCATTCACTGCGGGCGGGAGCTTGATCGTAAAAGAACGGGCAAGAAAATCGTCAAGGTTAGTTTTTTCTCCCGCCAGTTACAAGAAAATGTACTTAGTAGTAAAAATAAAGAATTTAATTTAATTTAGAATTTAAACACTAATGCAGGACGCCGTGCTCCGCTCTACAGAATTACTTCCTCATATAATGAACAGTTGTTAGATGTTGATCTGTTTGCACAAACGAAAGAATCCCTTAAAAAGCAAGTACTCCTTAAGTGTGTTGCTAAAACAGCCCACTAGTATTTAATAATTTCGTTTTAACATTTCTATTGTCAGATTCGTGTGTTTTGTGTAGTTTCGTAAGTGGCTTTTGTATAAGTGCACTGCAGTAACAATTTATATAAGTAGTAAGTCGCGGATAACGGTGCTGGTTGTGCAATTTTTGTCGTTAGTAAAAGTAAAGTAAAAGTAAAAATTTCTTTATTTCATAAACTATTACATAGCACATGAAAATGTCAAAACAAAATATATATAAAAAAAACTAAATATTACTACACTGAAATCACGAAGCTTAGATTCACTTACATGCAATTTAATAAAAATTAGGTGTGAGTAAATCTAAGTGCCAGTTCTGAAGCTCTGTAAGAAGAACTGACAAGAAACTCACAGGCTATGCTCTTTTAAATTATCAATCAAGTATAATTTAAAGTAACAATACAAAACACACACAGTGAATATTTGAAGATATTGAAAGGGTCCCCAGAAGCCGTAACCAATAAAGTAGCACTAAGGGAACCCTTCATCACAGTCAAGTAATGACAGTTAAATAAGTTACTAAAAATATATATTGTACAACTGCTTGTTGTCCCAAAGAAAATAAAATAAAATAATCCCGATTGCCCTATACTTAAGCTTAGGGCCCAGGGTCTGCTCACTGGGTCTACCAGATTTGACTGAATTTCAGTTAGCAAGTGATGGATTAAAAATATCTTTGTAACAATTCCCGCGCTACTATAATTTCCCGAAAAATCGAGAAACTATTCAACACGACACGTGTTTCGCCCTTACACAGGGCATCTTCAGGTAAGATAGGAGCCTCAGAACAACGATGTTTTCACGACCAACGCTGAAACGACTCTCGTGTCGTGTTGAATAGTTTCTCGATTTTTCGGGAAATTATAGTAGCGCGGGAATTGTTACAAAGATATTTTTAATCCATCACTTGCTTACAATGGATTTCCGCAAAGTAACGCCTGAATCAATAAATTGAATTTCAGTTATTAAATGGAGCGACTGCCGTCTGACCTCCGCAATCCAGAGGGAAACATCATTCTATGGCAGAAGGCTCTGACTTCCTAATAACGACTGCCATAGATGTTCATGACAGCCGGGACCAACGGCTTAACGTGCTTTCCGAGGCATGGAGCAACCGATAAGTACGCACATAACTTCGAAAAGTCATAAAATATGTGCGCCACCAGGGTTTGAACCCAAGACCCTCTGAATTTGAAGGCAATGGGTCTCACCACTGGGCTATCGCCGCCTCTCGAAAGATGAAAGTGCATAACATGAATACCAATATTCAATAATTGGAACTTTTAAGTTAAAATAAAAACGTCATTCATTTGAAGAGTACTTACAATTTGCTCGCCATTCTATTAACTAAGACTTGTATGAAAATGTTGTAATCTGAATTCTGAAGAGCTCTACACACAAGGATTACTTAACAGTTTGTTTGTTGAGGCAAGTACAGTCAACCACAAAATTTTCTGTTTTTTTCTGATTTTATTGAATTACACCAATTATTTAGTTCCAAGATAAATATCATTAAGAGCTTGTGTTCTGGATACTAAATAACGGATAAACATACATAAATACTTTTTTTTGTAAATACATACTTAATATACATAGGAAAACTACCAGACAAAAACAATCGTGGGAATCGAACCCACGACCTTAGGAGCGGAGAGCGGGTATTCTCGCCACCACGCCATATAGGTCGTCAAATAAGCGTAACATATTGACAGTTATTACCCTTTAATAATAATAATATCTACAAATTAAATTAAATTTCTACTTAAAACTTCATTGGCTGTCAATTTATCTTAAAACACAGTTTGAGGACCGTCTTATAATAAATATATTAGTTTTAAGTCTCTGTCTCTCTCTGATAGTTACACAACATACGCATTGAAGATTGTAATTTAGGTACCTAACCCATTGATAATTTAAAACACTATAGCCTGTGAGTTTCTTGCCATCTTTCTTTTCTGTGACACTCTTCAAATAGTTCTGTTTTCTTTTAATGTTGTCACAGAATAAATTATTTTTCTTTCTTTCTTTCTTTCCATAACTTCTTACAGAGCGGTGGCTCGGAATCGGCACTTATATTCACTTCCACTTAAATATTTTTTTTGTTTTTTAATTGTTTTGTTGCATCTAAATGAATCTAAGCTGCGTGATTGCAGTGTTCTGAATTTTTACAGTTTCATTGTTATTTTAGTTTAATATGGCCAAATTTCTATGGCAAAGATATTCACTGTGTTAAGAAATAATATATTGCTGACTGTACTCTGTTTTTGACAAATTAATTTGCTTAAACAGGAAATAGTATGCTGTTTGTTTAAATACCACTTTATAAGTGTTTTTAATGACCTATTGAAATGAAATGAAATAAATGTATTCACATAAAATAGGGTAACATGTAGTTGTTTTGTTAAATAATAGAACATCTATTTTGCCAAACGCAGGGCGTGTGAATGTCAATATAAAATAAGTGGAATAAAAGTCATTGTAATAATCATAATAAAATAAAATGATGTCAAAATAACGAATAATATCAAATTATATAATTTCTTTTTTTTATTGTTTAATTTAATCTGTTTAAGGCAAAGAGATATATTTAATTAATATAGTAATAGAGCGGCTATTAGATACTATTAATTTCATACAAACACTTTAAGCTGGCGCGGAAGTAGCGCCATCCAACGTTGAAAAGTAAAACAGCATAGTAAAAACATTTAGAATAAGTTTTACCTACCCCACGGTAGGTGTCGCTCTGCAGTAGTGATGTTTTGTTTAGAATTCGACGTATCGATAATTTTGATTAAGGTTAACTAAAATAGATATAAAAAACATAATAACATGATCCGGTGTTTCCAATGATTCTTATTATTTATATAGTAAAAGTGTTAACTTTATAAATAAAAAAAAATAGGTTTAAGTTAAAGTTATAATAAATTTATTCAAATATAAGTTAGATACATGACAATTTAAAAAAATAATGTAATAATATAAATAAACAAATAAAAAATAACCTTATGTAAAACATTATGGAGTGCAATAAACATTAAATTGAAAGTTTTACTATTACACTATACGACAGTCCCCCAACGCAATGATAATTAAATCAGAATATTACTACTTAACAATATTATACTTATACTTACAATTTTTAAATATTATCTAATACATTAATCGATAAATAAAACGACATCATTTGAACATCACTTAATCATCTACTTCCGCATCGACAAGTGTAGCGAGATCCTAAAAATAGTGCTTTTGCTTTTCACCGCTAGAGGTCGGGAAAGGGCATAGATAATGTTCTAGAATAAATTATTGGAAATTATTATATAGTCTGATTATTGAGTAAATAGAAAAAAATACTTACGAAAATAAATTGTAATCACGTTCAGCCATTTTACCATAACGGGATTTGCAATATCGCAATACGCAATTAGGCATATTTTCTATAGAGTTTGTCAAATCTGTTCACGCACAAACACGACTGCACTCGAGGGCTCATAAAATCGAACTGAGCGACTTGTCACCACTTGGTAATAAGTTGTGGATTACAGTTTTGATCTCTATGTCCTGTCTATAGTAATAGTTAAATGTCTTTGGTTTAAGACAACAAAAGTATATTTGGTTTCCTACCATAACCTTGGTAACCCAAGCCAACCTCACCTGCAAGTGGTGCACCTGCCGATCAACGGACGAGGCTCTGGCAAACATACAAGTTCAAGAATAGCGGCAATAGGCTCGCCACCTATTTTGTATGGCATACAATATTATTGGCATAATGTCGCCTACATTAATATGCTTCTGCCTACCTATGCTTTTTGTAGATATTGATATATTCTATAGTATTGTCGAACATTTTTTTGTCCTGTCATTAATACTCTTCGCAGCGTGTGCGATAAAAGACATTTTATGACAATTTATTTACACCTCCGGTTGGTTTTCATAGGAATTTCTAAAGATTTTTATAGTAATCTAGTACTAAATATAGCCTCTGTTACTCAGCGATAATGTAGCTTTCTAATGAAATAAGAATTATTAAAATCGGTCCAGTACTTTTTGAGTTTATTCGTTACATACAAAAATACATATCTTTCCTCTTTATAATATTAGTGTAGATAATATAGTGTAGATAACATTGCATTGCAGCACCTATGCTAAGCCAGTGCCCTTGACATTGACATTTAACAACATTATTCAGACACATTACATTACTATCAAAAAGAAAAAAAGTGAAAACACCAAACTTTTTTTAAATACTCATAATTATATGTATATATAAATATTCATATGTATATACCTACTTACATATGTATATACCTACATATATTCACGCCTGTTTCCTCAAAGGGGTGAGCAGTGGCATATTATACGCCCACACTTCGCCAATTATGTAGTTGGTCCCACGTAATAGGTGGCGAGCCTATCGCCGCCGGGCACTGTTATGTTCGCAAGTGCCTCGTCCGTTGATCGGCAGTTGCACCACTTGCAGGTGAGGTTGGCTTGGGCTCCTTAGGTCTTAGTAGGATCCCTATACATATTATATGTAAGTATTTAAATACTCAATTACTAAATATTTCATATAAACAGTTTTTTATCATAGTTTTGGTATTTTTTTTTAAACAAGCTATTGAAACATTGGTTAGCTTTCAAGTTATGTACCTTAATAAAAAAAAATATTACTAAATATTTTATATAAACAAAAAAATGTGTTTGTTAATCTTAGTTTTGGTATTTTTTTTGTAAACAAGCTATTGAAACATTGTTAAGCTTCCAAGATAAAATACTTTATTAAAAAAATTAATACCTCCTTCAATATTGTATATACAGCTTAAATGATGAACAGAAAAGAGGCCTTTCATCAATACAGGTTTTCCTAAACTTAAAAAAAAGACCCACACATGACTTCTTGGCGGGAAATTGAAGCGTCATGCCTGCAGTTTTGTTTTAATTTCTAAAATTTGTGATATTTCGAACGTTAATGTGTAATAATGGTGGATTATTTACCGTTAAGTGTTTGTGAATGAACATGAGTGTTGGTAGATCAAACAAAACAGTGCAACATCACTTTTCAAATTCTGTCAAGTAGTCCATGAGAGTTCTCAGTCTAGTCTTACATCTTTACTGAGAACTCACGGGGTTTAGGGGAGGGCATCTCATCTTTAACACCACACATTCTCACTTACTTGACACTGGCTAAATGTGCTAAACGCACGAAGCCATTATATAAAAGAAGAAAAGAAAACATAACGTTTAATAAATAAAAATACTGTTGTTTTGTTTTTGTTTGAACTCCTAATTATTATTCTTTTTTGTTTTCGTGTTATATATTTGCCAATATACTAATATTCTATTCAATTATATCTCAATAAAGTTCAGATGGTAGCTCAGTCGTGTGGCTGTGGTAAGCCAGCCACACCTGGATCCTGGCGGCTTGGGACCCACGGACACGATGCCCACGAGGAAATGGCGGGTCTGGTTGTCTAATAAGGCAGGGAAAGACACGCCAGCGCCCGCCATTCCTTTGCAAATTGTTACTGGAAAATAAAATATTGACTTACTTATGTAATTTTATTCATTAAACTACTTAAATTAAATTACTAATACGTATCGTGAGGGCCTAGAATTGTTCCACCGCCTCTTAACTCACGGGGAGTGGTAAGAGTCGACGAAGGGAAATTCTACCGGATGATGGGCAGCAGCGTCATCCTGCGTACTGGCTGGAACTGCGATCACCAACCCGCCTGCCCAGCGTGCTGATTATGGGCAAATACCCCCAATAGAATGTGACCTGGGAGAGGCCAATGTTGACTTTATAAGGCTGATATGAGGAATAGGGTTAGCTCAGGTTGGCAATTTATAAATTTTATTAAGCTATTGCATAGCATCTATCGCGGGCCTTGAGCGTGGAGACCGAATCGAGAAATTCCGTGACGAAAAAAACCTAACACCCCCCACTCCGACCGGCACAGAGGTGATACTTTTTAGTTTTTCCATTATCGATAAATAGCAGAACTTATAATGACATTTTAAAATATCACGCTTGTCTCTTTAATTCAGCGACCCGCCTTTAGGTGGTATTGGTTGTATCGGCGTTACTGCGCATGTGTAATCCCCTTCTTCGCCCTGCAATTCGGTGACTCATTGATTTCGCTAAGTCTTATTAATTTATATCAAAGAGAAAAAAAAACTGCATAACTAAAAAATTATAATTGCATAAGTTGATAAAAAAATGCTATACAATAGCTCTACCGCGGCAGTCTTCGAGTGCCACGTCTTTTTTTATGTATTTACATATATATGTATTATATATTAATATATATGTTTTTGTGTACTTTATTGTACAAAAAAACAATAACAAAAAAGCCTTACTTGAAAAAGACGACGTACAAAGTTGGACTAATGTCTAAAAGAAATCTCTTCCAGTCAACCTTAACTACAGTGGGAGAGATAGTTAGCGGGATTTATATATCACTACAATATGATAACATTACACATATACATACACAAAAATATGATAAAAGATACTTATCAGATGTATAAACCTATATATATACATAAATAAATAAAATATATAGGTACCTACGCTAACAGCTAAACACACAAACATATATAAAATAATCACACAACCACAAAATTACATATATGTTGGCGTTTAAAAGCGTACTCAGCATTCTCCTAAATTTAATCTAATCTAACCTATAATTAAACAATTTTTTGACGTGACAACGTCTTATAAATTGGTTTGCCGGGTGACACTTCAAGAAACTGCGTTACGCTCCGCTCACGTTATGCGATCACAATGAGAGCGAGTGAGAGGCACGCGTCCCTTCCACTCGGGCATGGTTAGCCCGCCTAAGAGCGAGAGAGACAGACATAAAAAGTGAAAGGCACGCGTCCCTTCGACTCGAGCACAGTTAGCCCGCCTAAGAGCGAGAGATTCTTTGTATAAATTAATGTTTTAAATATAATTCTTTGTATAAATAAATGTTTTAAATTGTTACTATTATTTCATCCTTCTTCCTACTATACGAATGAATATTCACATTAAAATTATTTTACCACTGAAAGTCGTTGTCACGTAAAACTTTCGCCCGTATACCGACTTTACAGGCAACCAATTTTTTTTATATTACATTGTAAGACATACCACATTTAATAACACATCAAATTACAGCTCGAAATAATTATCAGTAAACAAAATAATCTCACTTACCTGTATTAATAGAGCCAACACAAAACTTATCTGGGATCACGTGGTTTTTAAACGATGCGTCAACCGCTTCGCTGCATTTGTCCTGGGGGATGAAAGGTACATCCTGCACCCTTTGTAGCTTTTTAGTCTCACTCCAACCAGCCACCTGTTTTTAATCAAATTTAAATGTTTATTATATATTATATTATATTTATATATAGGAAAATACGTATTGCGTTGAACATTTCTTCTCTTTTAAATTAATGGCACTATGTCATCAAGGGTAGTGACTACAATTCAGCCCCTGAAAGTCAGAAGGTTTTTTTTGTTTTAAAAAATGGCTTCGTGCGTTTAGCACATTTAGCCAGTGTCTAGTAAAAGATATATTAATAACATATAAACTATAGTAAATGAGAATGAGTGGTGATAAAGATGATAAATGGTAAATAAGATGCCCTCCCCCTTAACCCCTTGAGTCCTCAGCAAAGATGTGGGACTATACTCAGATCTCACATGGACTTCTTGAGTGAATTTGAAAAGTGATATTGCACTGTTTTGTATGATTTACCAACACTCATGGACGTTTACAAACACTTAACGGTTAATAATCCACCGTTATTACAAATTAATGTTAGAAATATCACAAAGTTTAGAAAATAGAACAAAACTGCAGACGTGACGCTTCACTTTCCCGCCAAGAAGTCAGAAAAAAGGTTACCTAACCTACCTCCTCAGAGAGGCGCAGTGGACGCGCCCCTCCTACCTCCTTGTGCGACCATAGCGTGTGTGGCCGACTTCTCGGAGGGTCTATGGTTAGACAGCAGGGGCCCCCTGCCCCCACTGCCTAAGACCCTCCTGGCGCTGCTCGACGGGCCCTCCTAGCCCGCCCGCTGCGCCCTCCACAGGTCCCTCTTAGTTTCTCCCCCGGTAGTCAGTACTAAGGGCACCAAGAGTCGTCGGTCTCTGGGTGGTACCTTTTCCCGGCCTCCGGGAGGTACTCAGCCCCCCCACCACGCCAACCTGTTCGGGGGGGTCACCTAACCTACCTAACCTAACCTAACCTAGTATCAAAAAAAAAAAAAAAAGATGTCAAAATCCACAGGTTAAAAACGAGCAACGTATTCAGCCCAGCTTTCGGTTTTTTTTTTCTTGAAATTACACTTGGGAACGCTTTTGATAGCATTAGGGTTAGTGGCACTTGGAATACAGTCTTATACATTTTTTATTTACATCAAATTTTAAGACTTTTCACAAGACATCAAAGCGCGTGGGCCTATAACACACACAGAGAACGGTCTTCGCGTTTCATTGCGTGCTATAAACACAAAATTCTCTTTAACACAGAAAAAACAATATTCGCTACAACCATTATTGGTTTTTTCATTTGTTATGATGTGTGGAATGCGTAGTCTTAGGCTTTGATCAAGATCCTCTGATCTCCCGAGGTTTTGGATTTGATTGCCAGATTGTACAAATCATGAAAATTTATATTTATAATAAAGAAGTATTTCCTTAAACATAAATATGTTTATATATCCTTTACTTAGTCTTCATCATCATATACTATCATTGTCCCGGTTGCTCAAGACTTAAGCTTAGGACCCAGGGTCTGCTCACTGGTTTGACAAGATTTTACTGAATTTCAGTTACTACATGCAACTACTGTCTGACCTCCGCAATCCAGATGGAAACATCATTCTATAGTTAAACCAGCTGTTAGTCTGTCAGAAGGCACTGACTTCTTAATAACGACTGCCATAGATGTTCATGACAGCCGGGACCAACGGCTTAGCGTGCTTCCCAAGGCCCAGAGCAAGCGATAATTACGCACATAACTCCTAAAAGTCACAGTTGCGCTAGGGTTTAAACCTGAGATGCTCTGAATAAAAAGGCGAAGAGTCTCGCCACTTGGCTATAGCCGAACTATCACAATCAGAACCTAGGGAAAAACAGAAAATTTAATCTTACCTTCCCAACATTCCCTTCCCTCAGCAGGTTCTCCTGGAAGGCAGGATCCATGCTGAAGCATACTGGGATCACATGAGACGTATAATTCGCCAAGCCAGCCAGCTTTACAACAGCCAGGTCGTTCTTGTAATTCGTGGATAGGCCAGAGTACTCATGAACTTTTACAGACGAGACCTGTGAATGGTAATACATACATATGAACGAATAGTAATTACACAATCCAGAAAATTTTGGGGAAAGGGCAGGTCAGAAGTACCTATCGTACTATTCTATCAAAGACTATATAGCAGATAAAATTGCTTGGTATTAAACTTCCGTTTCATACAGGCTATTCTAATATGAATGACTTTAAAACATGAATATTGTTAATGTTATATTATATTGCATTGTATACCTTCACAGACAAATGAAGATTGTAATTCAAGTACCAAACCAATGGATATATTTAAAAGAGCATACATAGCCTGTGAGTTTCTTGCCAGTTCTTCTTACAGAGCGGTGGCTCGGAACTGGCACTTAGATTTACTTACACTTAATTATTTTTTGTTTATAAATTATTGTTTTGTTGCATGTAAGTGAATCTAAGCTTCGTGATTTCAGTGTAATAATATTTCGATTGTTTTTTTTTAATATGGAATTATGACTTTTTCAAGTACTATGTATAATAGTTTATGAAATAAATATTTTTTTGATTTTGATTTTGTTTTACGCTGAACCGACGGGCGTGTATGAGAAGGTTAATGAGTGTGAATGAAGCTAAGAGTGTGTGCTAAGATCGTAGCAAGTGGAAGGATGTTAAATCTGCTTACCCTTACGGGAAGAGGCGTTACTTTATGTATGTATGTATGTAGAATTTATTAGGCCCTCTGAACTCTTAAACTCTTAAACGTTCAAGCTTTATATTATGTTTGTATCGACATCCTACAAGCGGTGTAACAATTATGATGCTTACGTATAAGATCTGCTCGTATTGGTTGAGTTTGCTTGTCCAATGCCGCCACAGCTTTCCCAAGGTCACCACAAATTTGGACTTATTCAAGGAAATCAAATTTGTATCGTCGTAAAAGCATTCCGCAGCTGGAAAATAAATAACATAAACAATATGGTTGTGCCGTGTGGTACCGTTCAAAAGAATGCCACTCCCTCTCATCTCACGGGGAGTCGTAAGAGTCGACGAAGAGAAATCCTACCGGATGATGGGCAGCAGCGTCATCCTGCGTACTGGCTGGAACTGCGATCACCAACCCGCCTGCCCAGCGTGCTGATTATGGGCAAATACCCTCAACAGAATGTAATTTAGGTGTAAAGGGATCCTACCAAGACCAAAGGAGCCCAAGTCAACCTCACCTGCAATTGGTGCACCTGCCGATTAACGGACGAGGCTCTGGCGAACATAACAGTGCCCGGTAAGCGGCAATAGGCTCGCCATCTATTACGTGGGACCAACTATAGAATTGGCGAAGTGTGGGCGTATAATATGCCTCTGCCTACCCCTTCGGGGAAACAGGCGTGTATGTATGTATATGTATGTAGAATGTAATTTATTGGACAGGCTAATGTTCAGCAGTGGACTGTAAGGCTGATATGATGATATAGTTGTAACTAAAGATATGGCGCGAAGGTCAGTATCTGCACCATTCAGAAATCAGAAACTTTATTAAAATATTATAATTTACTAATAAGAATAATTAATTCCATAGCATAACAACAACATAAATACATAAATACGGCTGAAACAGATACATTAAATTAAATTAAATCAAATACATTAAAAACATTTAAAAATACATTAAATACAGTAAAATCGTTAAAAGTAAAAGTTAAGTAATATAATAGGCTCATCCAACTAGCACAGTCGTCCAATGGTGGCTGATAGGACACTCGCACTTGCCACTTACAGCAGCTCTCAAGTTATCTACTATTGCGGCTGCCGCAGGTCCTGTTCATCATAGACCAGTGGTTCCCAAACTTATTTTGTCTACTGCCCACTTTGAGAATAAATATTTTTTTAAGAGGCCTCCTAGCTAAATAAAATTACAAATCACCTCCAGGCCTCTACACAACGCTCCCATTTTCTTTCTGAGTCTTTTACCGCCCCCCTTGAGGCCTGCAGCGCCCACAAGGGGGTGTTATCGCCCACTTTGGGAAAGACTGTCATAGACGAAACTTTTTGCGCATAATGGCATAAAAGTCATTGGTTCTCGTCTCATAATAATACAATACAAAATAAAAATTCTTGAAATATAAAAAGATAAAATGATTAAAAATTAAAGCAAAAATATAAAATTAAAAATCTAAATCACTATAATTTGTAAAATGTTATGATTAAAAATAGTAAAATATGAAATGGTAAAAATAAGAAGAAATGTAAAAATAAATGTTGTGCAAAATAATCGTTTAAAAAAATACTCATCCATCACATCAATTTGTCATTTAAAAATTCTCAATACTCAATGTCTTTATTGCACTCCATATGTTACAAAGATGTTATTTATAATATCACAGATACAATATGGACCCTGTAGGGTATGGCAACTTAGAAGAGAGGAGGATGCTAGCTTTTTATATTTAGATTAATTTAAATTTAGATTATTGTATTCGGTTTATTATACAGTAATAATTATATTGAAAATTAAATTAATTCTATACCTATTAAATAAAATGTATATTATATTGTATTATAAATGGTAAATATGTTGTATTAATTATTCATTTATATTTTACCACCATTCTCACACAAGACAAATCTTTGTTGCCTGAACATGAATATATGTTCTGGTCTGGGTTATAATCCTTTATAGCACAAAATAAATTGAAATATTATATGAGTTGCATAAAATAGCATGTACAAAGATGGGCATATCTCTACAAGAGATCTCTTCCAGCCAACCCTAACAGCTGGAATAATAATGGGTGTTGCTCTTATGTATATTAAGCATGATAAAATAAAATATACTTCATTGTCTTTAAGATCAACAGGATCAGATAGATTCGTCACATTCGTCACAAATTAAAATTATCGAATTGAAAGAGATATGAGCGGGTTCTTTGTCAGAATAAGTTGGCATTATGAGATGAGACTGTCAGAATTTGTCAAGGTTTGTCAGTTTATTTATATACATAGAATAATAACACCTAGAACGATAGTTCCCTCCAAAGCGGTCTTTCAAAAGCGAGGCAAGAAAAAAATCTATGTGTGCGTAAGATACTTGTATTTACGCTCGACGAAACGCACACAGTGAAAAAAATCATGTTGTCATTTCATTCAATTTTCCCTAAAAGTAGGGAAGTTTAAACTTTTACACTTTAGCTTAGCTATTTATTGCATTTAGTTTTTGCGAAAAACCACTTAGGTACTTTATAATTCCATTAAGATGTATATATATATTTTATCCTGCCCAGGGTGAATAATTTTTCACTAATTATTTATTTAACTTATTTAGAGCTATGAAACTCTTAAATGGTTATAGTTAGTCAACTGTTTTATGTAAATAGACCAGAATCGAATAAAACTATTACACCTTTTTAAGATGTGATTTATGCCATATCAATAGAAATCAATTAATCAATGAAAAAATAAAGATTTTTGTGTTATCTTATATTAAAGAAATTATTTCACGCGAACAAAGTCGCGGGCGGAAGGTAGTAGCAGATAATTGTCAAATAACATTTTGTGCAATTTAATTTTGACTAATTGAGACGTGTTTCACAAACAAAATGTAGGAGATTTTTTCCCGTTAATGGCAACATTTTCATTGACTGTCACGTAACAAATATTGAAATTATTTTTTTCATTTTAATGAATGTTTTACTTAATAATTTAAGTTCAAACGCATAATTTACCCGTGTAATGTTATGTTAATATGTTTCTTGTGCTTTTCCGACGTATTGTGATATCCGTTCATAGCGCATACCGTCATTTTTAATAAAAATATCAGGAGTAGTTTTCAATACGACACGAACTTGAGCACTGACGGGCCGCGTAACAAACTTAGCCAAAATGGCTAGGTTTGAGTTGCCTCACTTTGACGACGCGTACTGGGCTTCTAGGTGTAATTATTCTAAGTTTATATAGTAATAATAATGAAATAAGAAAAGTGTTATTTGTGTGGCTAAAATGTAAAGACTATGATTCAATAGAAATAATGTTGCAATAAATACAAATCCACGCCCATTTACACACACTCACACACACACACACACACACACGCACACTCATCAAGTAGTCAATTTTTATTGTTATTTCGTGTGGAAGATGCCACAGGCTGCTGAAATACAGTATCCTTACTAGTTCGGAAGCCTATGGAATCATTTAATTTGTACATTGTTTAATGAAAGAAAGAAAGAAAGAAAAAGAATTTATTCTGTGACAACATCAAAAGAAACAGATACATTACATTTAAGTAACAATTTTAAGAGTGTCACAGAAAAGGTATCCACTCAGCATAAAGCCGAGGTGTCACGAAAACACCTCGACGCTGGTCTTCCGTAGATACCGTTTATGACACATTCATAATATACATGGTAAAAAACAATACATACATACAGTTACAGTAAGACATAAGCATACAAATAAGACATAAGCATACAAATAAGACATAAGCATACAAACAAGACATAAAAATACAAATAAGACATTAGCATACAAATAAGACAAAAGCTTGCAGGGAACCTGAGTAGCACAAGTAGGAGGACAGCACAACCGAATTTCAATAAAGATTTATTATTATTTGTATTATCTGTCTGTTGTGGTCTTTTCTCAAGATTTGTCAGTCTGTCGGTGATTCTAACGAGGCTTCCAAAAAGGTAAAGAGATTAAAAAGAATGCATCAAGAAACTAATTTCGGCTTTTTTCAAATTATGTCTTAAATTATACCTGTTAAGACCACGTTGTAGCTGACTAGAACTCCGCTACAGAAATGTCCGTAAAAGTTTCCGTTGAACTGGTACAGGTTTGCGTGCCAGGGCAGGTAGTTTGGCTCTTGTTTGGTTGAATTCTCTCTGATAGCAGGTGGAGTTATGATACCGCAGTCTGAAAGGTATTAATTAGTGATGATGTTTAACTTAAAGATTGTTTTCTTTGGGTTGTGGAGGAGGGCCGGCAGTCGCTCCATGTAATAACTGAAGTTCAGCCAAAATCTGGTTAGACCAGTGAGCTGACCCTGGTCCCTGGGCTGGGTCTCTTTTTTTTTTAATGATTTTGTGACCCACAGATAAACCAGTCAAACGGTTATGTTGGTATTTGTTTTTATGTAACTTGCATTATTTAAAGGAAATAAACATTTTATCTATCTATCTATGTAGATAAGTACCTGTTGCGGGACTTTTCGAAAGGGTTTAATTTTATTTACCACTAGCGGTCGCCCGCGGCTCCGCCCGCGTGGATGTCGGTTACCGGTGCAAAATGCCTACCCAGAAAAGACACGGTCAGCAAAATGATTCCCAGGTCAATTCACAGACACCGACACTAACATCGACGACGCAGTCATTATCCGCAGGCTGCATAGATTGTCTTTATGTGGATGTTAAAGTTATGAATGATGAAAATATTTAAATGTAATTAATATCTACTAAGTATTTACCTACCGACAGTCCCGGAGTGCAACCCGTTGTTTTGGGATAGATAATTAAAGTGATTATTGTAGAGCTTCTCTATAAACAACATTTGACGTTAAATTATTTTCAGGTAACAAAATAAACTGATGGTCGGGAGCCCCGACCCGTGATAGGGCGCCGTGCGGCAGAAATCGTAATATTTTAATTTCGCCCTTACTTCAACACCAAACGTCCAAATTTCATCATTCCAAGACTAAATATTATCTACATAAACAGCACATAGTGATGAAATAAGAAAATTTATTTTGATAAGGATTAATAGCATAAGTAAAATAAATGCTATTAAATATAGTCCAAAAAACCTTAAAGATTTTTAACTAAAAAAATGGTTGTTGTGCCTCACTCGACATAGATAGATATTTAGTGTGTCGCGGACTTTTTAGTAGATATTTATAAGATCTACAATTTATTCGTACATTTTGTGGTTCTATCTTTTATAGTTTAGGCAGCGTACGCAAAATGAGTAACTGTTCTGGTTGATTTTTTACACTTTGTGTCCGAAAAACCCAAATATCTTACGGACCCCTATTTTTTTCCAAATTAAAATTTAGCTGATGTTACTCGGTGATAATGTTGCTTTCTTATCAAAATCGAATTATTAAATTAAGAATGATCAAAATCGGTTCAGTACTTTCTGAGTTTATTCGTTACATACAAAAATACAAATCTTTCCTCTTTTTAATATTAGTGTAGATTTATCATCCTTATCACCACTCTTTCTCATTTACTATGAAATTATATTATTAATATTTGTTTTACTTGACACCTAGGTAAATGTGCTAACGGTTCGAAGGCATTATTTGAATAAAAAGAAACCAGTTTTATTATATGTAGCTAGGTACATACCTAGCTGGGTTATAGGTTTTTGGGCAACGGATGAAGCTGAAATGAAGAGAAAATTTATAAATGTATATCTTGAGAAGATTAGACGGACAGAAGGCCTGCTCCAATTTAACGAAAGCGAAACTTCGTACTACCTATCCCTTTCACTCGATAATGATATACCTAGAGAGTGAAGGAGATAGGTATAAAGAAGTTTCGTTTTTATTGAATTAGAGTAGGCTCTCAGGAATATAGCGACGATAGCAAAATGGCGAGACCCATACACTTCTAATTCAGAGGGTCTAGGGTTCAAAGATGCTCATATTTTTCCAGTTATATTGTTGGTTATATGGTGAAAGAGTATATAAGAAATGTATGTAGGTATTCAATAGGTATAAGGAGTAGATATTTAGTTATATTAATGGCTGACAAGTCAAAATTCAAAAGTCTTTCAAGTTTGGCTCAATAGAGCTCTTATGAATGTCATACTTATAAACTAACGCGCCCATTCACTGCGGGCGGGAGCTTGATCTTAAAAGAAAGAGCAAGAAAATCGTCCAGTTTAGTAATTTCTCCCGCCAGTTACAATGAAAATACCTAATATTATAACAAATGTGTTCTGCAGTCAGTCAGGTCCTCCTCAGAGAGGCGCAGTGGACGCGCCCCTCCTACCTCCTTGTGCGACCATAGCGTGTGTGGCCGACTTCCCGAGGGTCTATGGTTAGACAGCAGGGGCCCCCTGCCCCCACTGCCTAAGACCCTCCTGGCGCTGCTTGACGGGCCCTCCTGACCCGCCCGCTGCGCCCTCCATAGGTCCCTCTTAGTTTCCCCCCCGGTAGTCAGTACTAAGGGCACCCAGAGTCGTCGGTCTCTGGGTGTTACCTTTTCCCTAGCGCCTCCTGCGCCCTACCGGAAGGTACTCAGCCCCCCCACCACGACAAGGTGGAGACCAGTCGGGGGGGTTATATAGCGACCCTGCCAGCGCGGTGGTATGTCCCATAAAAGGAATGGTAATGTAAACATTGCGTGATGTGAACAGTTTTAAAGACTTATAGGTGGCGATTCCCGCTTACTGGGAACTTGTATGTTTGCCAGAGCCTCGTCCGTTCATCGGGTGCACTAATTGATGGTTGGCTTGGCTCTTAACACGTTTGCTGTCCGTGCACTATATGTAGGGCATTGTTTAGTTAGCCATGGCGTCCGTGCATACATAGAGCGTATATACATATAGCGTGCACTATATATATAGATATATGACACAAAAATCAAGCTGAGGAGTCCGTGCACTACGTATAGGGCATGCGGAAATTCAGTCTGTAATACATTTTAAAGAACCCTGGAGGTAGTAACGTTATAATATATAATATTATTAAGAAGCTAGTAGCATCACTTTTATCCATTTAACCTAAAAAATAGAGCGGACGTAGCGTGTCATTTGACCAATTCAACTTGGACAGCCAACGTGTTAAGATATTTTAACTATGACTGATTAAATGACAAAAGTATAGTACTTTCGCTACCACAAATGTTTAGTTCAGCAACTATGCAAAGTAAATACTACAAACAATTGAGTTCCTATCAAACAATGTATAGATACTTACAGACAAATTTACCAAAAATTATAATGACATAAAATGTCACACTAAACTGGGCACAAGACATATTTATTATACTTAAAGTTAATTTCTATTTCGTACGTTAATTAAATTATAATGAATAACTAAGTACAGGAAAATCGTGTCATCTAATTAAATATTGTTGTTATTTCTAACAAACGATGGAACAGTATAAATAATACCAGTAGGAAATGTCGGAAAAGTTACTTTAATCAATTTTAGGTCTTGTTTAAATGCGCTGCTTAATTTACAATACATACTTTTTAACGTTTCTGCTGCAATTACCACCTCAGCCAATCAACGTTCCACCACTGGGGGCTCACCGCCGAGTTCGATGGCAATCGATTATAAGGCAAAATGGATTTCGAATTGATTCTGTCGTACCGCCGAACTCATGGAAATCGAAACAAAATGGCGTTCTCCATTTACCTATTGGTCTGTCACGGACTGAAGGTCATGAATGAGAGGTGGCTGTCGGCAGATTCCCCGGTACGGATTAATGAACGCAAAACAAAGTTTGATCTAGATGGATTACCGGTAATCCATCGAATTCGGCGGTAGGCCCCCTGATCACGCTCGAGTATACGAATGATTTTTTCGGTACTTACCTCGTTTTTGCTTTTTCTTAATAAGCATGAGGGCCATACTACTTTTGATGATATGCATACATGTATAAATATATAATCTCACCCCTGTTTACCCCCAAAGGGGTAAGCAGAGGCATTTTATACGTCCACTTTTTACCAATTATATTGTTGGTACCACGTAATATAGGTGGCGAGCCTGTTGCCGCTTCCCGGAAACTTTTATATTGCACTTGCAGGTAGGGTGCCACCGTATTTTTGACATTTAAAGTACATAGGTAATTATAGGTAAAATAAAAAAGTACACAGTGAAAAATAAAGAACTATTTATTTTTCTATATTATCTTTTTTATTGCTTTTTGCGGTTTCTATCAAATTAGTATCTCTACTAAACAATTGCACAGGTTCTTTAGTCTATATTGAAATTAAAGTCCAATCCCAAATCATGCTACAAAAGAGTATTTTCGTGTACTTTATTGTTTTTATAAAGTACAATTACTTGAAATAAAGTAAAATACTTTATAATAAAGTACGGGTACCCTACTTGCAGGTGAGGTTGGCTTGGGCTCCTTAGATCTTGGTAGGATCCTTATAGACCTATGAATGTAATTGTATATGTTCCCCTATTTGTATTTTTTTTGTACAAATTAACGATAAACAACGAAAAGTAGGTAATGTCTACTTTACATCGTTAGTCCATGCATAGTTTACTGTTTTGGCGGCAATTGATATCAATCGACTTCCTTCGGAAGGCAGGCCAAGACGTTGTTCCCGTTGATATATGACTATCGTAAAGCCAAGTTAGAAAGAAAGAAAGAAATGTTTATTAACTGCACAAGTAAAATTGTAAAAAAAAAAATTCACAAGACTGGAATTGTGCAGTCAAAATGCATCGCTTCAGCTTAATGCAGCTATAACAATGTCATAGCTGCGCTGGTTTTCAAGCAACACCTTATGACGCAGTGGCATAACTATACAAATAAAAATAAAAAATTACACACAAAGTACTATTTTCAATGAAAATTACAAAAACTAAGTAATAACAAGCAATAAAAAGTCATCAAAAATAATAAAAATAAATAAACAACAACCACAACAAAGATACGGAAATTTATATGCTCAAACTTTATATTTCAAGTACAGGCTATACATTCTGCACGCTTCGACTACGCTGATATGGCAAGTTAGATAACCTATTCGGCGGCTTGAAAAACTTTAACAGCAGGACTCCACACACCTAATCTGACATTGGTTTATGAGAGGAGGCTCGTACTCAAATTGGCACTTAAACCTGTCAGAAACAGTTCCAACAGACGGTTCCCCCATAGAACCTGGGTGCTGTCGGATACATACCATTGTTGTGGGTTCGATTCCCACTGAGAACAAATCTTTGTGTGCAAAAACATGAATATTTATTCTGGTCTGGGTGTTTTCCTATGTATATTAAGTATGTATTTACAAAAAAAGAAGATATTCAAGTATGTTTATCTGTTCTTTAGTATCCATAACACATGTTCTTCATGATACTTATCTTGGAACTAAATAATTGGTGTAATTGTCCGAAAGATGTACGTTCCGCACTGCACCCAAAATGGCCCAGCTGAAAACCAGCGCTAGAACACTGGACTAGCATATGCTGAGTTGGGTCATTTTGGTGCATCATATAAACATTTATTAATTGTTTTTAGTTTTAATTTTTAATTGTATGGTGCACCAATAAATATTTTAATATAATAAATTCAAATATCTATCTATCTATCTATTGTGACGAAAGCTCGCGGAAGACGCTCGTCTGTGGAAGAGATTCACCGAGTGCGAGAACTGGCCCAGACTAGTGCTTTTCTGCGCTGACAAGAACAGCTAGATAACCCTACAGCACCGCTAACAGCACTTTGTCCAAATCTGCCCCAGTGGATTAAACGCCATCACGGGCATCTGTCTCTTAAACTTTCACAAGTGCTGTTTTGGCAAATATTTTTACAATATTGCAAGGGGGGAAGACACACCAGCTTGCCATCATTGTGTTGGGCCCAGCATAGCCTGGAAATGTGCTCGGCCTGAAACCAGCAACGACAGTAGATGATATCTTACATTGGGGAAGACCTTTCACTCCCTTACATTGGCATACTCGAAAGTGAGACAGGTTGGGAAGCGGTTGCCTCTTTTTGCGAGGTTGTGATGTTGCAGAACAAGGCTGCAGAGCGGATAAGAGAAGAGACCGCGTTGGCTGATTCTGTTGGACGAAGAGGACTGGGAACAAGGTGGCGACAATACGAGCGCTTTTTTGCTCCTTAGTACAATTGAAGATAGTAAGCGGAGCCTTACTAACAGAAGAAATGAATAACAGGAAGTTAGAGAGCATGTCACCAGATGAACCTCTATTTTCTACCAATGATAAAATGAAACACCGCGGGGTTTTAATATACTGTTCAGAGTGATAGTCCCACATAACCTTCTTTTTCCCCAAATAAAGGCATGCACAAAGCATTTTACCGCAAAAAAAAAGCCCGCACTCAGATTGGGCTCAGAATCTAAGATGATAATTAGTTACATACTGGCACGTCTTGCACTGTGTTAAATATATATCATAGTTATTTCTAAGCAGAAATAGAAAAACAGTTCCTAGTTTCCTTATTTTCAGTGCATTGTAAATTATCATTGTTAGAAATAGATAAACCCGCGCATTGGCGTGCACAATGTACCTACATGTACATAAGTCGTGTAATTGTGTATGGTAAGTAAAAAATTGTGCATCATTCGAGTAGTATATTAATTGCACAAAGAGCCATATTAAAAGTTAGCAATTTCCTCCCTTTTCGTTTCCCGACCGCTGAACTCTTTGCTGATTGTGACGTCCTCTCTGTACGACAACTCTTCATTTTCCTAACAGCCACTAAACAACATTTAATTACTCCTTACAACCCAAAACAAACCAGCAAAAGACAAGCAGATTTAGTATGTTCTGTAGAACTTTACCGTACAGCACACTCCCATAGATTCTTTTGCTTTCTTGGTCCTTTTCTATATAACAGAATAAATCTTTCATTGGGAATCTACAGAAATGAACATTTTTGCATGTAAAAATAGTATAAGAGAATGGTTAAAAACCAAAAACTTCACAGAAACAAAGTACCTACCTACTTATTATTGGTGGTTAAGTAGTACGATAGTCTTTAAGTAATATAAATAATGCTACATAGAATAAGTAAAATGTTGCAAAAAATTAATTGAATTGCGTAAGCACACTCCATTGTTATTTGTAAGGAATTTTGTCAAATAAGCACTAACACGTATTTATTGTGGATACCTAAGACACAAGTAATTAAGTTTACTTAGTTTAGGTAGATACCACTTTAATTAATTGCATTACTAACCCAATTTATGTTCGTAAAATATTGTAATTAGGCTAGTTATCATACAGAGATAAATTATTACTATTATTTATTATTATTATTCATCAAAAACTGTTTCTTATTCCATTCGGCCCTCGAAGTTGTTGACGGGGCAGAAAATTTAAATGTGCAGGTCCTATTTCAAAAGAGCTGTCCGAACTGATGTAGGTATCTGAATTTCAGTTAGCTAAGCTTAAGGGGACGTCCATTAATTACGTGAGGTGTTTTTTAAAAAAAATTTGGAAATCCCCCCCCTCCCCCTTGGTGAGATTTGGTGAGATGTGGTCGGACCTCCCCCCCCTCACGTGAGATTTACCCAATATTTTTTAAATAATTAAATTTATTTGATTTTTCTGTGAAATAAGAGGAGAATAATGATACCACGTTTAGGGTGCACTATAACGAATGATGACCGATATTGATATTGTAATACAAAATTTTACTGTGGTATAAAAATGTATATTCTCTGAATTAAAAAGTTGACTTGAGATTTTTATTGACCCCCCCCTCCCCTATTTTAGACTCACGTAAGCCCTAAACTCAAAAAGTCAAATTCGATTTTTTTCCGCTGGGTTAACGTACACCGATCACTGGGGTAGAAACACTTAAAGAGCGTGTTATAGGTACGGCTGCCATCACTTAAAATCCCGAACAATCGGGCGAATTACGATTGTTTTCCCGGACAACTATAAAAAATATTTTTTGTACACGTTTCACAAACATCGTTATAATAATTGCTTGCGGCGTTATTATAAATGTATTTTAAACTGTAAGTGTAATTTATTTCACTTTATCGTTTATCTTTAAAAAATTGGTTTTTCTTGAGAACAAAATACTTAAAATTTTTAATACTCCCGGGCGCCCTTAAAACTAGGACAAATATGGGGAATTCCGGATGGCAGCCTTGAATATAAAAGAAACTAAACTTATTAAAAATATATATATATATATATATATATATGTACTTACAACCGGTTGTCATTTTGAGAAGTTGTCATTATGAGATGACACCCTTTTCATGACAGGCGGGACCAACGGCTTAACGTGCTTTACGAGACAATCAATAAATGCGCACAGAATTTTGAAAAGTCATAGCATTATGGTTTGAACCTGAGACCCTCTGAATTTTAAGTATGTGGGTTCCTCCACTGGGCTCCCATTACGACAAAGAGAACTACAGAAATTTAAAAAATTACATTTTAAAGATGTTTAACAGGTAAGTAGTAGGGTAGGTAGGAAAGGGTAGGGTAGGTAGGGAAGGGTAGGGTAGGTAGGGAAGGGTAGGGTAGGTAGGGTGGGAAGGGTAGGGTAGGTAGGGTGGGAAGGGTAGGGTAGGTAGGGAAGGGTAGGGTAGATGTACCTATACACCCTATATCCCTATAGGATCCCGGTAGAATCCCTCCTACCAAGACCTAAGGAGCCTCACCTGCAAGTGGTTCTACCGATCAACGGACGAGGCACTGGTAAATATATCAGTGCCAGGCAAGCGGCAATAGGCTCGCCACCTATTACGTGGGACCAACCATATAATTGGCGAAGCGTGGGCGTATAATATGCCTCTGCCTACCACTTCGGGGAAACAAGCGGATAAAATATAACTAATTAATTAAAACAACCACAGGCACTTCGTATAAATATAATATATACACGAGTATTTATAACTTAAAGCTATCTATATTATACAATAAAAAAATACAAAAATTATATTCCGCGTTATACATACACAACACGATGTTAGTCAGTGTCAAACATAAAAAGTATTTGAAATATCACGTACCTATATTAAAAATTATATAACTTTGGCTACTAAGTATTATATTAATATTTATTATCAATTTTGTTATAATTCAAAAGAGGTAGTAACAGAAATCCGGTCTATGTTTAATAAATAACTATGTATAATAAATAGTTTAAGCAAAAATATTTTCTGACTTTTTTTTTACTTTAAAAGTGAACTATGCTGCATATATATTTCTCTTTTATAGTAGAATAGTTATAGCAAGGTTTCTGCCCATTTTGAAATGAAATGAAATAAAATTCATATTTCGGTGCCATCTTTAAGCCGCCAAATACGTATCCACCTCTTTTTAATTATAATATAACTGTTTATTTTATACTTACGTTGACGACAGTTTTTTAAACATTAACATAAACACAAAATCTTACAAACAGACATACGTTTACTAGACTATAAGACGTCATACACTCAAAATCTGGAAAGACAAGAGTAGCGAATTTAGAACTTTTTACGCTGGGGCAAAGCACTCACAGAAAACTACTCTTAACACAAGCGCTTCCAGGTTAAAGCAGGGGGACTACCGCCGAATTCGATGGATTACCGGTAATCCATCTAGATCAAACTTTGTTTACGTTCATTAATCCGTACCGGGGAATCTGCCGACAGCCACCTCTCATTCATGACCTTCAGTCCGTGACAGACCAATAGGTAAATGGAGAACGCCATTTTGTTTCGATTTCCATGAGTTCGGCGGTACGACAGAATCAATTCGAAATCCATTTTGCCTTATAATCGATTGCCATCGAACTCGGCGGTAGGCCCCCAGGTACTATTGTCGGTCTGTCGTGTTTACACGACTTTTGATACACAAGTACTTAGGCCTCTACTAGGTATAATAATTATTAATTGTGCATTGAAATCTGCAAACGTGTCTAACGCAGACATAAATAAATTAATAGAAATTAAAAAAAAAATTACAATAGATTTCGCAAATGTTTGTAAATCGTGTGTTCGAACCCCGACTAATCGTCGGGGTAGACCGCCGCCGCTACTTACAGTGCGCGCGCGTCTGTAGTCCAAATCGGACGGCTTTAAAGAACGAACATTTACGAATGAAATATTTATCATAAGCGGCATCAGTGTCGATGAATCGGTTTAGATTTCCCGTCAATAAATATCAACAGTGACGTCATAGTAGGTGTTTGAAAGTCGACACGCTTGATTTTTACACAAATCGTAATTACGCAAGGCTATTATTTATCTATAACTGTGGTTTCCGAGCAATGAATAAGCTTTATATAGGTATAAAGAAATTCAAATAAAATATAATTTGTGTTTAAGATCATTTAGATTCGTCAAATGTATGAAATGGAAATACATGCAAGAGATATGGGCGGAATAATCAAGCAAGAGATAGAAATAAAAGCAAAATGGATTCTTTGTCAAATTAATCTGTCTGTTGTGGTTTTTTTCTCAAGATTTGTTAGTCTTACGGTGACTCTTAACAGGGGGGTTTTTCAGTTAGCCTGTCGTGATTCTAAAGGAGAGAGGGGATTGCCCGTCATACAGTCTGTCGGTGAATTTTTCAAAGCATCCAAAAAGCTACGATATTACTTAAACGTACGTTCTATCAAATAAATATAGACATTATAATCCGTCAACGTATTATATTAACCAGCGTTACACATAGCTATGATAATAAAAATATGAAGATACCGTAACTGCTTTCTTGTAGTGTTTTTCTAAAGTGACACGTCATTCATACATATGACTACCGATATGGCGTGAAGGTCAGTATACCTGCACTTCACGTCGTCGAGGTCGAGGTCGTGGGTTCGATTCCCACTCAGGACAAATCTTTGTGTGCATGAACATGAATATTTGTTCTGGGCTGGGTGTTTTCCTATGTATATTAAGTATTTACAAAAAAAAAAAAAGTATTTTTCTCCGTTGTTTAGTATCCATAGCACAAGTTCTTAGTGATACTTATCTTGGAACTAAATAATTCGTGTGATTGTAAGAGAATATTTATTGTTATTATTATACTACATCCTGCCTGATAGTAAGCAGTCGGTGCAGTCCAAAAAAAAATGAAAGCGCTTCATACCGTGACATAAGTTCTTCATAACTTCATACTGCTGCTGTTGCGGGACTGTTGGAAAGGGCCTTGGTACGTAACAGGCTCAAGAAGGAACATGGATGGTTTTAAGACAGTAAAAGTCTGGCACACCCTTCCGCTCCACCCACAGAGGAAGACGATCAGGGGGCCTACCGCCGAATTCGATGGGTTACCGGTAATCCATCTAGATCAAACTTTGTTTTGCGTTTATTAATCCGTACCGGGGAATCTGTCGACACTTCGACAGCCACCTCTCTTTCATGACCTTCAGTCCGTGACAGACCAATAGGTAAATGCAGAACGCCATTTTGTTTCGATTTCCATGAGTTCGGCGGTACGACAGAATCAATTCGAAATCCATTTTGCCTTATAATCGATTGCCATCGAACTCGGCGGTAGGCCCCCTGTTGGTGATTTTCCATCCGAAAAAAAGTCTCATCTTGATTCATCAGATCCCGTGATCAGGTAATGGGGCGTTAATTGACTGTAACTATATGGGATCATGAGCGACAATAGGCCAGTTGCGAGACCCATAGACTTCTAATTCAGAGGGTCTAGGGTTCAAACCCTGGTGACGCACCTATGACTTTACGAAGTTATGTGTTGTAAGTTATCATTTGGAGTGTGCCACGGAAAGCACGTTTATCCGTTCGTTACGGCTGTCATGAACATCTATGGCAGTCGTTATTAGGAAGTCAGTGCTTTCTAATATTTTGACAACTGTTTTAACCATAAAATGATGTATCCTTATAGGTTATTGAGTCGCTCCATGTGATAACTGAAGTTCAGCCCAGTCTGGTTAGACCAGTAGGCTGATCCTGGGCCCTGGGCTTTAGTCTGGGGCAACCGGGATAATGCTAGTACATGATCTAACTAGGTATCTTCATACTTTTAACATTATTTCTTTTAAAAGTGGATCTAGGTTAAATTGTATACCATAACATGCATTGCAAAGAACAATCATACGACAATTTAAGTACCTTGTCATTTTAACATTATTTTGTATATATTTGTTACAATAATCATTTTTACATTGACAAAGTCCATAAATGGTATATAGGTAAATTAAATTATTCCTTGCAATTTTATATTATTTTCTAAGTGCCATTTTAGACAATATTCTTTCGTTAATATTATTATTATAGTAACAAAAATCAACAAATCACAAAAACAGTTCCTTAAAACAAGACCAGACAATTTTTTTGTTTTTTTTTTATTTATTTTTAATTTTTGACGGTCTCTCTATCTCACTATATGTTTTATCATAGATAATAAATGTAAATATTTTATGATTACTTTAGATGGTACATTATTTTTAATAAAATTTATATATTTAGATAAAATATAATACGACTTATTTAAAAAAGCATTAAGGTATCAAGGATCCAGGATCTGACACTATTAACTTGGTAGGTTCATTTTATTTAATAAATTTTATAAAATATTATATGACTTATTTAAATAAGCATTAAGGTGCCAAAGACCTAAGATCAAAGGAACCCAAGCCAACCACACCTGTAAGTGGTGCACCAGCCGATGAACGGACGAGGCGCTGGCAAACATAACAGTTCCTGGTAAGCGGCAATAGGCTCGTGAACTATATAATTGGCGAAAAGTGGGCGTATAATGCCTTTGCCTACCCTTTTCAGGAAAACAGGTGATTTTATGTATGTTATTAAAAAATCCTTTTACCAAAAGTATTTAGGAATTAATGTGAGTTTCTTGCTAGTTCTTCTTACAGAGCGGTGGCTCGGAACTGGCACTTAGATTCACTTACACTTAAAACATTTTTTGTTTTTAATTGTTTTGTTGCATGTAAGTGAATCTAAGCTTCGTGATTTCAGTGTAATCATAGATGTTTTTTATATTTTATTTTAACGTTTTCAAGTACCATGTAATAGTTTATAAAATAAATGATTTGAAGTCGGACTTTTTAATTCGGTCATGTTATATTTTATTCAACCATAATTTTCTCAGAAAACATTTAACATTCAATTATCTATGATATTAATAATCAATTTGTTAGGATATCTAGCTAAATATGTATTATATATTTACAATATTTACAAATAAATGCTCATTATTACATTGAGCATAAATTCAACTAATTTTTGACTCATATTCCGAAACGACATTAAAATAAATTTAAATCTATTTGGGATACAATATAGCACTGTACAAGGTTGGATACGATCACCGTTGTAAAGCAGAGTCTACGGAGACCAGACCTTGGATGGGTGACCGTTGCTGGCATTAAAAATCAAGCGCTTTTTAAATTCGGTGTCGTTCTAGAATACGAGTGAAAGTGAAAAGCGTATTTTTTGTAAGCGAAAGTATTGATTAAGCCTTTTCACAATATTTTAAAAGTATGTAAAATGTTTTTATTAAATTAAAATTATGCTGCGTAATTTATAAGGTGGGTGACAATTGTTGTAGGGGTTTTAATAATGTAATTTACACATTGCTAATATTCTACAGAGACTATTATTAATGTGTAATATACATTATAAATTACATACATTCACGCCTGTT
The DNA here is from genome assembly GCA_949126915.1 of Musotima nitidalis. NCBI lineage: Eukaryota > Metazoa > Arthropoda > Insecta > Lepidoptera > Crambidae > Musotima > Musotima nitidalis. Next base: position 7,565,845 of record OX421442.1, on the reverse strand, counting down.
TCCCCGAAGGGGTGGGCAGAGGCATATTATACGCCCACACTTCGCCAATTATATAGTTGGTCCCACGTAATAGGTGGCGAACCTACTGCCGCTTACCCGCAACATTTATGTTCGCCAGAGCCTCGTTCGGTGATCGGCAGGTGCACCACATGCAGGTGAGGTTGGCTTGGGTTCCTTAGGTCTTGATAGGATCCCTATACACCCTATACATTTTAAATGATCTTATATGCCTTATAATAATATGATAATATATGCCTTTGCCTACCCCTTCGGGGAAACACGTGATACTGCTAAAATTTAACGATATATACTTAAATAAATAGTACCTGTACTATTTAGGATCTTTCAACATATAAATCCATAAAATATAATATAATACGAACTATTCAAAAATGTAATTACACTTTCACTAAATAGTGTTTACAAATGACATTTTCAATTCGGCCGTGTTATATTTCATAATATGATACGACTTATTTAGAAATATTCATATTCCTTTACCAACAGTGCTTACAAAGTACATTTTAAATTTGGTCGTATTATATCTTTCGGTAATGGTTTATTTTTAGCTGCCTGTAAATATATAATAAAAAATGAAATATCAAATGCGAGAATTAACCGAAATTAAAACTTTACATTTTAATATTATTTACTTAGTTATATACTACTTATTATAATAATATTGTATAATTATATTTACATTTATAAGGCAAACCGAACAACCCTACTTAAGTATTTTTTTTCTATATTTACATATTATTACAATTGCTTTTTTTTAAACGTTATGTATTTTAATTCATTTTTTTTCAATTTTTTTGTAACAAATTTGTTTTAGTAATTATTTTATTAAATACCGTAGATTTATTTGTTTTCAAAACAGTCAGATGCGTATATAAAGTTGATATTACAAAAAAAATAAAGTGATTATTTTGGTAGTGACATTTTCAAAGAGTTCTACCACCCAAGGGTGGTGTAGAAAGCGATTAAGTGAATAGGATATCAAATATTGTCAATGTGGGAGAAGGTCTAGCCACATCTCACTTGACCCGTTTTATCTCCTTTGCAACGAACATACAGAGTCCTTTTTATATTGGCATGAGATAATGTCTATATGTTCTTTTGCAGAATACCCCTTTGTTCTATATGAGGAATGACAACATAAATAACGGGAAGTGCAGCAATTTTTCTGGAAGCGAGTGAATGATTGCGTTAGTTGTATCATTCGTTCTTTTGCAGTAACCAAGATAAATATACACGTTTATGAATATAAATATTTATCCGGTGTGTAAATCCAACCCAGGAACTTTACAGAGCATAGTACCAATGACCTCCATGCCACTGAAAATAATCGATTCGGGATTAACGCGAACATGGGGTATTCCATTTTTTTTTAGCAAATTGCTTAGAAATATTATTATAGCTTGTGAATATTTATTGCAAAAACATTTAATTAGTAAAAGAAATACCATTAAAATCTAACAAATACTTAAATAAAAGTGTTGGTTAAAACATCACATTGTTTTTGATATAAAAAAGCGATATAAGTATAATAAAAGTATTATATTATATCTGATATCGCTAATTTATTGTTTGTCCATATTTTTTTATACAACACAAATTGAGAATATTTCCGTTTTAAGTCAGTCAACTAGTATATGTTTTTAATTTTAATTAAACCTATATTTACAAAAGAATCAGTCGATATCAATGACTTACAATTAAGTATTTAATATACACAAAATAGCTTTAGTAATATTAATCATTTAAACAAATAAAACCGTTTTTATAATACATGTGTCTTAATTTTAGTTTAAATAAAACTATATTAAAAATGAAATATATAGGCACTTAAATCAGTGAACGAATGAAGGAGTGAGTGAATTCATTGAACGAGTGAATGATACATGATTATGATTTAACTTGATGTCTAAATGGCACACTATTAAAGTTAATATTTATAACTAATTATTATAATATTTTTACACATTAAAAAATTACATCTAAACTTCATTCGGAGTGGGACCTATATTAATTATTTACCGAGGCAATAGTTAACTAATTTTAAAATTTTTCTGTCAAACTTTGTTTTTTTTTTCTGCTTTATTTTACAATAAGACACAAGTTGATGAAAAACACAGTTATCTGGTGGCTAAAGATATTTATAATTTGTCAATTTATTAACGAAGTATGATAAGTATGTATAGCACTTGAGTACAACAAGGAGTTGACTAAATTAAATTACTATTTCAATGATTCCTAGTTCCTATAGTCGTAGGTTTTTTAAACGGGGCGTGAAACGGCATTTAAGCAGGCCGTCATGAGTGTGATTTTACGTGCTTTCCAACGGTTTGAACCTGAGACCTCTTGAATTTGAAATCTATTGGTCTTACCACTAGGCTGTCGCCGTTAAAATATGAAATGAAATAAAAATTTTGCTTAGACATAAATACATAAGCAAAGAACAGAAATCATAACAGTAAACAATTTTTACACTAAGTTTACATATAATATGCCTAAAAAGGACTCCACTCAGCATGTGCTGCAGTGGAGGACCACAACAGCGCTGGTCTTATTAATCAGTGCCAATTGTGAGACAATATTATACAGCGGTGCGTGGCAAAGAGCTGAAGATCGAATTCAGTGACGCACTTTTTTGTACTGCATCAACTGCTTACTATCAGGCATATGGTCATTATGTGTAACAGAAAAAAAAATTGCATTGCTGACAAAATTATGGACAAAACATACCATTTTTTCTTCTGACTAATTCGGACTGCTGTGATATATTTTAATTTTCACACACAAACTTTTTTTACTCCAGTTATAAAAACTTTAAAATTTGACAGAAAATTCCACCCGTTTTAACTGTTATGACGTCATGACTCCTTACCCGTTTCACCCACACATACAAACATAGACAGACACAAACACTTCACTTTAGTGCACAAATGTAACGCATAGCGTTCACAACCACTGGCATTATAAGTTGAAACCTCTGAGGTTTTTAAGTCTTCTCTCGATGTCTTCGACAGACTTCTCCTGGGGCCACTCGCCTTGCTTTTTCCTCTCGCCGCCGGGTGCCATTTGGAAGGTACCTCCTGTCTTGCCTGGACTTTCCGAGCTGAGAATTTGAGATATATTTATTTTATGTATTATTCAAAATTCAAAAATTATTCATTTAACTATTACATAGTTTATTAAACAAATAAGTTTAAATTTAACAATAATAAGTAATTGTTTATGTAACAAAAAATTACATAAACTATCAAAATTAAATATAAATATAAAAAAACAAATTAAAAGCAAAAAATAATTAAGTATAAGTGAATCTCAGTGCCTGTTCCAGTGGTAGATACAGAGTGGTGGCTCAGAACTGGCAAGAAACTCACAGGCTATGCTCTTTTAAATTTATTCATTGCTTTGGTACTTAAATTATAATCTTCATTTGTCTGTAAAGCTATACAATGCAATATAATATAACATTAACAATATTCATGTTCTAAGCCATTCATATTACAAGCCTTTGCTGTCCCCATATCCTACTGAAGGAAATATCTAGAATTCCCCTGTACTATTGTAGTTCTAGTCTTGATGTTCCCATATACTTTTGAAGTTTATGTCTATAGGTGCCGCCTTAATTATTGAAGTGTATATATAGACGACCCCCTGTACTACTGATATGTATATATAGACGACCCCATGTACTACTGAAGTGTACATATAGACGACCACCCGTACTAAAGTGTATATATAGACGAGTACCTGTACTACTGAAGTGTATATATAGACGACCCCCTGTACTACTGAAGTGTACATATAGACGAACCCCTGTACTACCTATATGTATATATAGACGACCACCTGTACTACTGATTTGTATATATAGACAACCCCCTGGACTATTTAAGTGTATATATAGACGACTCCCCGTACTGAAGTATATATATAGACGACCCCCTGTACTACCGAAAAGTATAGTCTTTAGCCTAGTCTAGACATTACCTGAAGTATTCTGTGCTCGCTGTAAGGTTGGTGTCGTTACAATTGAGGTCCCTAGTGTAGAGCCATACTCCAGCTCCGCTGTATTTGTGGTCGCGTACTTGGAAGTCTGTGCTGTAGAGACGGGGTGGGGTACTGAAGTCCACGTTAAGAGGTTGACCTGCAAAACGATTGTTGAAGTTAAGCAATGAAATTGAAAGAGTGGGGCGCATAACTCGAAGATCCTTGAATTAAGCTATATTTATGGGGTATGATAGTCCTAATAGTGAAGTCCCACAACACCATGATAAGGATTACACAAAAAAAACAAAGAAAATTAACCAGATATATACAATGGGCGGCCTTATTTAAACGATAAGCTATTTCTTCCAGGCAACCTTAAATGAAGAGTACATCGTGATGTACAAAAATAAAAAATACCACATATATTATCCACGATTTTTTTCTAGTTACAGAGTTATGGATACTTTTCTGAATAATTGAAAATTTTCGACCTGAACTTCTTAATAATAATAAATTCTAATAAAAGTAAAAGATGTTTTAAACATTTTTCATTATGCGTGACGGAGTATGACCAAAATTCTTCCACCTTAGTTAGTGAGAGGAGATTCGAGCCCAGCGGTGGGCCATAAGATGTATGTCAAGTCAAATCAAGATACCAGGAATCAATAGATAGATACATAGGAGGTACCTCATTACTAAAGAGTCAATCCGCGTGGTGTAGCATGACTTAAATCCTTTTTGTCTAATTTCTTTAGAGGCGATTCGAGCCCAGCGGTGGGCCTTAAGATGTATGTCAAGGCAATCAAGATACCAGGAGTCAATATACATAGGAGGTACCTTATTTTTAAAAAAGCCATTCCACATTGTGGAGTATGAACCAAATCCCTCTCACATTGGCTCGTGAGAGAAGATACGAGCCCAGCAGTGGGTCAAAAGATATAATCAAATCAGTCACTGTACCAGGAGTCAAGAAATACTTAGGAGATACCTAATTACTAAAGAGTCAATCCGCGTGGTGTAGCATGATTTAAATCCTATTATAGTAATATTACCTAATTTCTGAAGAGGTGATTCGAGCCCAGCAGTGGGCCATGAGATGCAGTCAACTTATAAAGTCAAGATACTAGGATTCAATAGATACATAGGAGATACCTCATTATCACAGAGCGATTCTGCGTGGTAAAGCGTGACACAAATCATTGGTTGGTGAGAGGAGGCCAGAGCTCAGTAGTTGGACGTTAATGGGCTCAGGTGAGCCTGTCAGGGTAAAAACTCACCTGGATGTAGCCGGTCATCAGTCCTCAGTTCCCCATAGCTCGTCGCCAGTTTATCCAAAGCAGTGTCCAAGGAGGTAGCATTGTTATTCCACGCTTCCTCGGCACGAGATGGTGTTGAATGTTCTAGAAATAAATAAAAAATAACACTCTACTCTTATAAACACTTATAATATAAACTTTTTTTTGTCTCTTTTCTCTGTAGAGCGCTGTCTTTGTTTCTCCAACTGCCACTAATCCTACCCAGGTTGTCTTGCTCATCATCTATATCCTTAACTATCTAACTATTTAGTCATAATCTCAGCCCAATAACTTTTTAGTAATAATAATAATCCTTTATTACACAGCGCTCGTAGCAATGCGTTGCTCGGGGGTCGGAAACGATCACCGAAGTACAGCAGTTTACAGAGGTCAGTCCTTAGATGGGTGACCGTTTGTGTGGCATTTGATATCGAGCGCTTCCGTGCTTCGGAAGGCACGTTAAGCCGTTGGTCCCGGTTGTCACTAAATGTGGTAGTCGTTAAGCCATGTTAGAGGCCTAATTGGGCGGCTTGAAAATTTTGGACACCATACACCTGCCTCCGCCAATCCGCATGGGTCCGCGTGATGGAGTATGACCCAATACACTCGCACCTTGGTATGTGAGAGGAGGAGGCTCGTGCTCAGTAGTGGGACGTTAATGGGCTGAAATAATGATGATGATGATACAATTTTTTTAAGTATCACATGAGGTATATAAAATAATATGCACAAAGGTGGGCTTATCTCTAGAAGAGATATCTATCAGCCAACCCTAGCAGTTGTAAGCTAAATAGTTGTACGGGATAAACATTGTCCAAGAAAAGTGTGCCTAATAAAAAAAATATACTAACAAAATAGAAAGAAAATGGCTTTTTTCTTGTTAATTCAAGTATTTACCTACATCCTCGCTATAAAGCTATCACATCTAACTCACAACCTCCCCATCCATCAGTCACAGGTACTTTCTTTGTCTCTTTTTCGGTATAGTACTATCCCCTCTCTCCCTCAATCCCTCTCCATTCAATCCGGCCCCATCTATAAAGTACTACAATTCACTCACCACCGTCCCATCCATCAGTCACAGGCACTTTCTCAGTCTCTTTTCTCCGTATAGCACTATCCCCGCTCTCCCTCACTCCCACTCTATTCAATCCCTCCCCATCTATAATGTACTACAATTCACTCACCACCGTCCCATCCATCAGTCACAGGCACTTTCTCAGACCCTTTTCTCCGTATAGCACTATCCCTCTCTCTCTCACTCCCCATCTCTCTCTCACTCCCCCTCTCTCTCTCACTCCCCCTCTCTCTCTCACTCCGCCTCTCTCTCTCACTCCCCCTCTCTCTCGCACTCCCCCTCTCTCTCTCTCACTCCCCCTCTCTCTCTCACTCCCCCTCTCTCTCTCACTCCCCCTCTCTCTCTCACTCCCCCTCTCTCTCACTCCCCCTCTCTCTCTCACTCCCCCTCTCTCTCTCACTCCCCCTCTCTCTCACTCCCCCTCTCTCTCTCACTCCCCCTCTCTCTCTCACTCCCCCTCTCTCTCTCACTCCCCCTCTCTTTTCACAATCTGGCCCAATCTATAATGTACTACAATTCACTCTCCACCGTCCCATCCATCGGTCACAGGCACCTTCTACGTCTCTTTTCTCCGTATAGAACTATATATCTCTCTCTCTGTCACTCCCACTCTTTTTATACAATCAGGCCTCATCTATAACATACTACAATTCACTCACCATCGTCCTATCCATCAGTCACAGGCACTTTTTCCGTCTCTTTTTACCGTGAGCACTATCCCCTCTCTCCCTCTCCCAATCCGGCCCCATCTATAATGTACTACAATTCACTCACCACCATCCCATCCATCAGTCACAGGCACTTTCTCCGTCTCTTTTCACAGTATAGCACTATCCCTTCTCCCCCTCAGTCCTACTCTATTCAATCCGGCCCCATCTATAATGTACTACATTCTCTCACCACCGTCCCATCCATCAGTCACAGGTACTTTCTCCGTCTCTTTTTACCGTGAGCACTATCCCCTCTCTCCCTCTCTCCCTCACTCCCACTCTATTCAATTTGGCCCCATCTATAATGTACTACAATTCACTCACCACCATCCCATCCATCAGTCACAGGCACTTTCTCCGTCTCTTTTTACCGTGAGCACTATCCCCTCTCTCCCTCACTCTCTCTCCATTCAATCCCGCCCCATCTATAATGTACTACAATTCACTCACCACCGTCCCATCCATCAGTCACAGGCACTTTCTCCGTCTCTTTTTTCCGTACGGCCTTGTCCTTCTCCCTCGGACTGCCGCTTTCCGTGTCCAATTGGTTGAGCTCTTCCAGAATGCGAGCTTCACCGTCGAACACGAAGTCTGGTTCAGGTGCTTTGCTCTTGTCTTTGGAAGGTTTTGGACCTGAAATAGAAGTAATAAATAATTAATAATTTCTAACAATTACTTTAATCTTTGTGTGCATGAACATAAATATTTGTTCGGGTCTGGGTGTGGTCCTACGTATATTAAGAATGTATTTACAAAAAAAAGGTATTTATTTATTATGTTTATCCATTCTTTAGTATCCATATAAAATATATAAACAAAGGCCAACTTTAAAAAACAACTTAAAATTTTACTACTGGATAGGCAAAAGTCGGAACTTCTGCATGGTCACTTTGGGGACGGTGTCTCAGTGCCCGGACCGCCGTGATGTCATATTTTGTGGTAGAATTGACTTTGCTAGTGTTGGTAATATTGACTTTGGTAGTGTTGATAATATTGACTTTGTTTATTATAATATAGCCTATGTTACTCGGGGATAATGTAGCTTTCCAAAGGTGAAAGAATTTTTGAAATCGGTCCAGTAGTTTCGGAGCCTATTCATTACAAACAAACAAATCTTCCCTCTTTATAATATTAGTATAGATATACGTAGGATCAATAGTTTAATTAACTGTCATGATAGTGTTTTCTTTTAAATGTTTTTACTTTTATATAACTCTTTACCTATTTATAAACTTGTACTTTATATTATAAATTATACACGGTATTTTGGGGGCGTCTCGTGTTACTGTTTCGGCAAAAGCTGAAAATCAGTGTTTTGCTCTCTCAGAGCAAAAAACCCACTGAGCCGTAGCCATTCTGCAGCGCTGCGACACACATGCACACTATGCGAATGCTTTACTTTTAGTTTTTTTGTTGTTATTTATATTTTTTTTAATTATTGTAATTTTGTTTTTATTGTTTTATATGTATGTGTGTCTTTCGTTGCAATAAAAAGTTTATCTATCTATCTATCATATCACAAGTTCGTAGTGATACTTATCTTGCAAATAAATAATTGGTGTGCTTGTAAGAGAATATTTTATATTTAATTTTGACATTTTCAAGTACTATTTAAAAATAAAGTAATTATAAAAAAACTTTGAACTCACTCTGTGCTCTTTCTTTTCCTGAAGCCAGTAATTCTTTCAACTCTTGCTCTAAGTCTGCTGCGTCGAAATCGTTCGTCGGAGTGCCAAGGGCCTCTCCTATTTCATTATATGTGTCTAATACCTGCAATTAATAAAATTTGTATACATACATACATTATAATAAATAAATCATCATCATTATGATGTATACACCGCGCGTGAAGCGCTCGTATCTCTGCGGTGCTAGGTGGTCAAAAACGATCACCGGAGTACAGCAGAGTTTACAGAGGTCAGTACTTGGATGGGTGACCGTTTGTGTGGCATTTGATATCGAACGCTTCCGTGCTTCGGAAGGCACGTTAAGCCGTTGGTCCCGGTTATCACTAAATGTGGTAGTCGTAAAGCCATGTTAGAGGCCTAATGGGCGGCTTGATAAATTCTAACAGCAGGACGCCATACACCTGCTTCCGCCAATCCGTACTGGGTCAGCGTGGTGGAGTATGACCCAATACCCTCACACCCTGATACGTGAGAGGAGGCTCGTGCTCAGTAGTGGGACGTTAATGGGCTGAGATGATGATGTATAAACCGGAACACGTTGTAGAGGACGGCGGATGGCCCGTTATAATAATAATAAATTTCTTCATTTCATAATCAACTTGGTACATTAGAATATCTAGTAGCTGGTGCCTCCTTATAAGCTTGAATAAGCCTGTGTCAGGAGACACCGCTCTTCAATAACACATAATCTAAGTTTTGGTTTAAGCAACAATTTTATAATTTAAGGCCGTTGAACTGGTCAAAGCGGCGGGAAGCCGATGGATGCAGGCGACTCGAGATCGCTCAATGTGGAAATCTATTAGCGAGGCCTATGTTCAGCAGTGGCCGTCGTATGGCTGAGATGATGACGTATGTATTAAAACTACTTACTTCTTTTAAGTCGTCGAGTGTGTCATGTACCGTATCCTCGTTAATACCGGCCTCTTTCATACCACGTTTCATCGCCTGTGATGTAGTTCTGAAAAAAAAATTCAATCATATCAAAAACTTCTTGGCGGGAAAGAGAAGCGACATGTTTTGTTTTATTTTCAAAAGATTTTCCGAACAACAATATGTAAATAACGGTGGATTATTAGCCGTTAAGTGTTTTTGAACGTACATAAGTGTTGATAAATCAAACAAAGCAGTGCAACATTGCTTTTCGAATTCTCTCAAGAAGTCCATGTGAGATCTCAGTATATCTCAGTATAGTAAGGTTGCCTGGAAGAAATCGCTGTAAGCGATAAGGACGCCAATTGTATCACTTTTCTTTTGCAACTGTTTTCTTGTTTTATTTTTAATTTGGTGTACAATAAAGAATTTTCTATCTATCTATCTATCTAGTCTCACATCTTTACTGAGGACTAAAGGGGTTTAGGGGAGGGCATTTTATTTACCATTTATAATCTTTAATTTTCTATGAATGAAATATTATTAATATTATCTTTCAACATGGCATTGGCTAAATGTGCTAACCGCACGAAGCCATTATTTAAAGAAGGAAAAACAAATCAAACTAAAATAATCTGTGACATTTTGATATGTAAAAAATGTGAGTAAGAGAGGTTAGTCTTAGTAGCGAACATTAACTACTCTTTCCTACATGTGTCAACTATGTGCTTTTTGGGAAGATGGTTTTAAAGCCTGGTGAGCAGATATTGAAGCCAAGCTAGCATAAACTAGTCTTAGCTATATGTGTGGCTTATGTGCTTTTTGCGCAAATGGTTTGAAGCCTAGTGCGCAGATTTTAAAGCCAAGCGAGCATAACTAGTCTCACCTGTAAGTGGCGACGATAGTGGCGTTGACATTAGCATCCTTGGTATGTTGGAGTACCTGCCTGACGTTGCCTAAAGTGGCGTCAAATCAACAAAGAATGCAGAAGACCGTGCAAAGTGAAGGAAATAATGCAGGTAAGCGGACCACGGAATAGTTAGGTTGCACCCGGCATAACGCCTTGATGATGATGATGTTTCCCAAAGTGGCTTCACAGAGGACCGCTCTACGCTGAGACATGTTCTTCTTGCGCAGATGGTTTGAAGACAAGTGCGCAGATTTTAAAGCCAAGCGAGCATAACTAGTCTCACCTATAAGTGTCGACGATAGTGGCGTTGACATCAGCATCCTTGGTCTGTTGAAGTAACTGCCTGACGTTGTCCAGAGTGGCTTCACAGCGGATCGCTCTCTGCTGGGATATGTGCTTCTTGCGCAGATGGTTTTTCGCCTGGAATATAAAAAGTGGTGGTTGTAGTATCGTCATTATGGGCAGATACTCTCAAATAGAATGTAATCTATTGAGGTGACATGTTCAGCAGTGGACTTTATAAGCCAGTTCCCAGGTCACTTTAGCTTCAATAAATGAATAAATAAATAAATATTCTCTTACAATCACACCAATTATTTAGTCCCAAGATAAGTATCATTAAGAACTTGTGTTATGGACACTAAATAACGGATAAACATACTTAAATACTTTTTTTTTTTGTAAATACATACTTAATATACATAGGAAAACACCCAGACCAGAACAAATATTCATGTTCATGCACACAAAGATTTATCCTGTGTGGGAATCGAACCCACGACCTCTGGAGTGAAGTGCCGGTATACTGACCTCCACGCCATATCGGTCGTCAAATAGGTATATACAATAGTACATCTTATACATAAAATTCTCGTGTCACGGTTTTCGTTCCCATACTCCTCCGAAACGGCTAGACCGATTCTCTTAAAAAAAAATTTTCGCCCCCTACATGTTAGGGGTAGTCCACCCAAATTTTTTTTTTTATGAAATTACTTGAAAGTTATTTATATGGCAAAACAATGTGTGCTAGAATATAATAATAAGGTTGCCTAGAAGAAATTGCTGTTCGCAATAAGGCCGCCCATTGTACCATACATTTGTTTATGTGACTTGATTACTTTTTTATATTTAGTGTACAATAAAGTGTTCATTCATTCATTCATTCGTTCATTCCATATACTCACTGCAAGTCTGTTTCCAAGTTGCAAGGCGGCTCGCGCTTCGCTTTCGGCCCTGGCGGCGTCTCTTGCGAGTCTACTCAGCTCAGTCTCTAGTCGACTCTCGGCTGATAATAGCTTCACAAGAGCCTCGTCTGATTCTGTTACAGCTACCACTTTCCTATCTGAATCCGCTATAAAAAACAATGATAATCTTTAACTTTACATATCAGTGTAGTAATAATTAATTGTTAAACAAGGTACTCTATCAATTATTAATGATTGTGTTACACGTTGATCGATCTTGTGCCGCCTGCATTAATCGGCTTCCCGCCGCTTTGACCATATCATATGACCATTATTAATAGCTTTTGATTCATAATTTTAGTTTCGTCACGTAATAAAGATAATTCCGTAACATTTCATAGAAACTGGTTTCCGCACAGAAAACACATAAAAGTCTCTAGTACGCTATTTTGACGCCTAGAACAATTTGGTTTCCACAGAAGACCAGCGCCATGGCCTTAAGGCTTTATCTATATTTGTTCTGCAAAAAAGGGCTATAAGAACAATGGTACGTATTAAGCAACAAGACTCATGTAGGAAACATTTTAAGAGACTTGGCATCTTGACTGTCACGTGCTTGTACATACTAGTCTTGCTGACCAATTTTGCTAAACATATAAATGAGTATGAAACTCAAGAAGAAAGAAAAATAAGAGAATGTACAAGGAGAAAAGACTTTAAAAATATATTAATACCCAGGTGTAATTCAATCAAGCAGTGTACTTATTATCAGTCAATCCAAATATTTAATAGATTACCAAACGAGTTAAAAATTTTGCTTTATAAGAGTAACTTCAACTCAAGAATAAAGAGCTTTCTTTTAGAAAAAGGTTTTTACGACATTAATGAATTTATTGATAATGGCAATGTGGGTTAAATGTTAAATATAAATTATTTTATTTTTATGGTATGTGCCTTTTGATTGTTAGTTAATTAGAATAATAATGATATTTTTTTTATTACACAACTTTAATATTTGTATTTGCATGTGATTTGTAATTTTATTTATAGAAATGTTCCACACAATGTATATTGTTGAGAATAAATTATTGAATTGAATTGAATTATCATACTGATGTTTTACGAGCGTTTTCATAGCGGGCCGCGCAACGATCAAGTTGCAGTTGCGTGCCGATCAGGTTTTTTTATATGTATATGTGTCGAAAGAAATGAAGGTCGTTATATTAGGGACTATAAGAGGACATCGAACGGTGGGTCGTTCGTCGGTGGGGGTCGATGTCTTTCCGGCTCTCGCAGGTGCTTTGGGAAGTATCTGTGTGATGTCGACGGGGGGGAATCGACCCGGTGCTATCACCACTTTGGTGGAGTGCCCGGCGTGGACGGGCCCCTGGGTGCGATAATGCGAATGATGGTTGACAGCGGGACGGCATGGAAGGCGATGGCCTTCTTTTGCAAAGTGATGTCGTTAAAATCATTTTATGGTTAAGCTATCAGTATGTTAGAAGGCACTGACTTCCTAATAAACACTGCCATAGATATTCATGACAGCCAGGACCGATGACAGGACGGAGGCCGATGTATGGCGTCCTGCTGTCAGTTTTTTTCAAGTCGCCCAATTACCGACACCCACATTAAGTTTTAACCTGGATCAACGGCTTAATGTGCTTTTTGTACTTATTTTATGTTATTTTTTTTCTTGCAACTTGTATTGAATAAATATTTTTCTTTCTTTCTTTCTTTCCGATGCAAGGACAGACCAGGGTTTAAACCCTCTGATTTGAAGCCTATGGGGTCTAGAACCACTGGGCTATCGCCGCCTCCTTATATAATATTACTTAATTTTTTGTTTAGCCAGTTTTAAGTAATAATCATATTACTTAAAACTGGCTAAACTCCACTCCTTACCAAGTTTGACAACATCATCTTTCTTGACAGCGTGCCCCTGCGAGACCAGATAACCGAGGAGCACTTCAAAAGTCTCCCTGTTGTGTTGCCAGCCACTGTGCCGCATGAGCTCCTCGATAGTGCCTATCCGTTCCCTGTCCACTGGGTATTTGTTTAGCAGCTCCATTGCTTGTTCCTAGAAATATAAGGACTAAAACTTAAACCTCTCATTTAGTGACAAAACATACGTTTAGAGCAGGAACGTTGTTTAAACCTCCGCCAATCCGCACTGGGTCAAATCACAAAGCCATTTATAAGTTGGACAGATATGTGAGATCATTGCTAAAAATTGGGCTTTTTTAATTTGATTGTTGACACAACACTACACAAATCATGTTTTATGATTCTGCATGCAGTGAAATGTTCCACCGAGTCTTTAATAAAGAAATTTATCCTACTTAATCTATGGTCTATGAGTTCGTTTACATCTAACAGCTGTTATTAGGTCAACAATAAGTTTCTGAAAAAAATGTAGGCATCAATTTACTTAGTAATTTATGCGCTTACGGTTTTATGTTATTACATTGGAATTACACAACTACCCTGCAGGTCCTTTGCATTTTATTTCGCATTTACGTTACACTCTGTATAACTTAAGATCATCAACAAACAAGGATAAACATTGTACAACATAAAATATGAACAAAAACCTTAACAGCTCAGAACTGTGCAGGATCAACAATGACTTTGGGCAAACCCTCACCAGCAAAGCTGTGTGGACAATATAGAGCTAAGATGATATACATACATCCTATCACACCTGTCACCCCAAATAGGTAGGCAGAGGCGTATAATACGCCCATATTTCGCCGACTATATTGTTAGTCCCATAGGCAGGTGGTAAGCCACATCTGTTAGTTAGCAGATGCAACACTTGCAGGTTCTTTAGGTGTTGGTAGAATCCCTATACATCCCAAGCATTATATTGCTTTACTTTATGGGGATGTAAAGGGATTCTACCTTCACAGCATCGTCCAGAAAAACACTATATAGCTTTAGGCAAACCAAGCCTAAGCTACAAAAGATGCTGATGAAAAATCTGTAGGCTTCCACAGAATGTTAGCATCATAGATCATACTGTGACACATACTCAGTAGAGAGCTTTTCAGTACATACTGTTTATAATTAGCACTAGTACCAAACACATTTTCTTTTTAGGTGTATAGGGATCTTACCAATATCTTAGGAGCCCAAGCCAACCTCACCTGCAAGTGGTACACCTGCTGATTAACAGACGACGCTCTGATGCACATATCAGTTGTATCAGTAAGTGCCAATAAGATTGCCACCTATTATGTGGGACCAACAACATAATTGGCGAAAATGAACTTGTAATATGCCTCAGCCTTCGGGGTAAACAAGCATGTACGTATGCTGTATGTACATTTTCTTTCAAAATACATATACAAGACAAACCTTAACAGCACTCTCCAGCACAAAACACTGCGCAGGATCAATACTAGCTTTGGGCAACCCGTCACTATCCAAGCTATGTCTACCCGGCAACAGTGACGAGACGGCAGTGAGGGCTATGGCAGCAGGTTTAAAGGCTAGGCGGGCTCCCCACCGAACCCAACCCTCTGGCCCACTGTGGAGTATTTGCTGGTACTTTGTTATTGGACTCAGGTCACCACTTCTGTAAAAGGAGGATGATAATTGTTTATTACTACTGTTTAAGGAGAGGAAAATATTTTTTGACAATTACACCATTTATTTAGTTCCAAGATAAGTATAATAAATAATTTTAAGAAATATATTGTTTTACACTCATATCACTAAAAGAGACTATATTAACATTGGGCCAATAATGTATATATTTGTGTAGGCCCCTCCTGGACAAGGCTAACTAGCTACAAGAGTTTTGTCTTTTTTTTAAAATCTTGCTGCAGAACACAAGTTTTTGTTGTTTTAATAATTACTATGAAATATAAAAAAAATTAAATATACTTTATTGCCTTTAAGATCAACATGATCATATAGATTCGTCAAACAATGAGTAAATGCTATGCTATTAGGTATTTTTATTGCATTTGGCGGGAGAAAAACCATCCTTGACGATTTTCTTGCCCATTCTTTTACGAACAAGCTCCTGCTTGCAGTAAATGGGTACATTTGTTTATTAGTTTGACATTCATAAGAGCCTTTGAGCCAATCTTGAATATATGATTTTTGATTTTATTATATTTGCAACAGGGCAGATTGGAGACATATTGGAGAAGCATTTGTCCTACATCCAAAATAACAGACAATTCTTTCACATAATTGTGCGCTATAAGAGGGGCTGGAATTGTGAAAAGATCAGGCACATAAAAACCAAATATATATTCTTCAACAGGGTATATAAATAATAATCTAAAAGTACACATCAGTATTTAACCACATCCATACTGATGGCAAAATTGACTTTACATACTGGAATGTTTTAGAAATAATTAGAGAAAAAAATACTGTGATCAGTTACAGTAGTTTTAATCGGGCGTCCAATAAATGGATAGGTTATAAACTTAGCTCATAACCAGATTTAAATACTTAGGGAGTGTTTAAGGAAAAATAAACATTATATTCTGTTGGTGTCACAATTATTTTAGTACTATCAAAATATTAACTACAATATTACAAAAGTTCAGCCTTTGTTCTTTGTCGAATTTCGTTAAAACGTGCATAAAAACTAGCTCACCTAGTTTGTCTACACAGAAACACATATGACCTTCATCTATTATTAAATTTGCATATTTTTGTGATATGGTTGAGAACTGAGGTTATGTTAACACTTTTGTGAAGACATGAAAAACGTGCTTTTCTATGTTTTTAACCACATTATTGTAACTATTAGGTACCTACCGAAAAAGCTCTTCGATCACAATATCAATACACGCAGGTGTTCTCCCTTTGCGCTGAAAGGCTAGCTTTGTATCACCAGCAGACACTATGGGATCTTTTTTGCACTTGCACCACTGTCTTAAAATATCAGACCAGAACTTCATTTTCATATCCCAAGATTCTGGGTTCGAAGTTTTTATTCGGAAAGGTGCGAATAAGGCATTCATCCGGATGTCGTCCGACCAGCACGGGGGCAATTTGTCTTCCGGCAATCCTGTGAGTCCCATTTTACTGTGGTTTTTACAATTTATTACGCGTTTTCACAATAAATTCGCTGTAAAAAGCTATTTTCTAACAGTTTTGACGGGAGAAAATTGTTAAAATGTCTTGCGCGAACAATGGCGCGCGAGAAATTTTTTGACGTTTGAAAACTTTAAATGTTGAGTCAATTGAGTGAGTTGAAGATATTAAAAAAAAACGATTAATATTTACACTAGCCACACTTTTGCCGATTCATGTCATTTTAAATCATGCTATTGTGATGTCATTTAAAAAGAAGTGAAGCTTATTTTTTCTCACTTAACTTTTAAAATTTATAAAAACAAATAATTATTTTTTATGTCTGTTTGTAATGTCAAAATAAAAGTGTTTCTAAGTATGCGCATAGTTACCCAAACAAAAACCCAAAGTTTTTTAATTCTGTCTTATCTGCGAAAAGATTTGATGGGATGGGTTATAAATCACGCGACGCAATTGATGTCGCGGTTAGAGACTAGTATAGACATTATATGTCTATCAGACAAATGTCTGTTTGCTTTTACAATGTTTTCACTGACTACAGTAAAGCATTCGCCCGAATTTACCGCGATTTATGTTTGTTTAAGCTTATAATTTAAATATTTGCGCCGATTTACTTAGCTTAGACTTCGGATTAGTTATCGGCACATTCAGTTATATTCTGCTTCGTTGACAGTTCAGTGATGTATTCTTAGTCCTACTTTTTTTAGTACTACCAGGTGGTATTCAAGCATGTGATGCGGCCCAGCTGATGGAAATTGGTCAGCACAGCCCATGGACGATAGCAACACCAAGCATCACTAGGTAGTGGCCGACCCATCAAAAACTATTTATGAAGAGCCCCATACTGTAATCTCTTAGTTAAATCTCGCCAGGGAGCTCATTCAACCACCCACTGGTGGGAGAAAAAACTAACTTAGACAATTTTCTTGTCCGATCTTTTACGATCAAGCTCCTGCCCGCAGTGAATGGGCGCCCTAGTTTATAAGTTTTCGACTTTCATAGAGCTCTATTAATTAAACCAAACTTGAAGAAATGATTTTGACTTTTTTTTTGCCCATGGTATACGATTGTACGCATTCTTTTCAAAAGCACAATACGCGCACACGTTCTAAGGTGTGGGGATGAAGCCCCTGCTGATGGCGAGCGGTGCGATAATATAAGGAAGCCGTTGGCATTACTTCAAACAGCTCCTCAGGCCACACTTCTTTATATAAACGGGACACAAGGAGGAAAATTCCCTTCTCAGACTTAAGGGTTCAATACTGCATGTAAGCCTGGGATCTTGGACATTACTCGTAGTTCAACCTTAAAACAGGTCACCACCTTGTCGTGGTGGGGGGGCTGAGTACCTCCCGATAGGACGCAGGAGGCGCTAGGGAAAAGGTAACACCCAGAGACCGACGACTCTGGGTGCCCTTAGTACTGACTACCGGGGGGGAAACTAAGAGGGACCTATGGAGGGCGCTGCGGGTAGGCCAGGAGGGCCCGCTCAGCAGCGCCAGGAGGGTCTCGGCAGCGGGGGCAGGGGGCCCCTTGGCCCGGAAGATTTTTAGTGGGTATTGCTGCCGGCGGTCGTGTCTGCCGGTGGTGAGTCCCACACCCCCTTTCGGTCCCCCTTTGGCCGGAAGGCAGTGCGTAAATGCATTTTGTTACCGACGTAAAACGAAAAAAAAAAAAAAAGGTTAAATGTGGGTAGCCACATCGTACTAGCGATGAACGAAACGTAAAAGATAAATGAAATCCTGAATCGTGAAAACGAAATTCCTCAAGCACGTAAGTAGGTTTGAATACAACACCCAACCAAAATTGGTTGGGACGCAGCTTCAAGGCTCACCCATCCGCCCGGTGAAAGGTCTTTCCTTTGGATGGTCCTCCCTGGAGTACCATCCACTCCCTATAGGAGCAAACTATAAATTTTCGAATTATAAATAAATAATTTCTTACAATTACGGATCATAAAGACCCAAGTTAAGGATAATTATAAACTTGTGTTATGGATACTAAATAAAGAACAAACATATATACATACACACTCTTTTCTGTGTAAATGCATACTTAATACACATAGGAAATGTTATATAGTAAGTATATAAGTAGGTATGTAAATATATTTCATACATTCCACTAACCAGTAACTCGTATATTGTAAACACCGTCCTTAGAAATGTATAAATAATTAGTCAACTACACAAGTTTTAAGCGTTTTATCAATTTGAACTCCACAATAACAGGTTTGAGACACTTAACACTGTGACCTATATCTGTGACTTTGACAGTGACATTCATACTTAACTAATGATCTGTACGTCAAGTGGATAACGGCGCACGTGATTACAGATGTAAAGCGGGTGGAATCTTTGTCAAGTGTGACCTTGTCTCCTCCATCTACTCAGCCTTAAAATGTCCACTATCGAACATTGGCCTCCGCAATAGTTTTCAATATACTGGGGGTCATCATCATCATGTAAGCCTTATAGAGTTCACTGCTGAACATAGGCCTCCCCAATTGCTTTCCACGTAGATCGATTCTTTGCCGCTTGCATCCACCGGCTCCCCGCCGCCCTGACCAGATCATCGGTCGATCGGTCCATCTAAACGTCTTAGCGGAAGACAAATTGTAGCTGAGTTTCTTGTCAACTGCTTCTCGAAGTCTGCTATATTGAAGTAGAGTTAAGAGCTGGATTTCTGTTACGTTCACAAGTACTTCGGAATAAAGCCTAATGTGAAGAAGATGGCGAATTTTGATTTATTATGTGTCAAATTAAATATTTTGAGAACTAATTCGTTCTTCTTATGTTATAGCTGATGCGATTTTGTCTCAAAAGAATTTTGGTACGGTACCGGCCTAGAATAGTGCCATTTCCTCTCATCTCATGGGGAGTCGAAAATATTATGGGCAGCAGCGTCATCCTGCCTACTGGCTGGAACTGCGATCACGAACCCGCCTACCCAGAGTAATGATTATGGGCAAAATCCCCGATAGAATGTAATTAAGTATTGGAAAGGCTAATGTTCAGCAGTGAACTTTATAGGGCTGATAATATACTATCTGTAATAGGATAAACCTTCCTAAAGTAGATTTGATTAAGTAATAATTTATGATTTTGAGCTCGATTTAACCTGTTAAAATATCAATCATTAATTGTTATTCTTATTATTTACTCATCTCATCTCAAGGTAATTCATTATCTGGTAAAATAATTAACATACACTTGAATACGTGCTGAAGCTGGTATGTATCAACAATTTAATTTTCCCAAATAAATTCTAATAAGTATTATAAAAAAGGCAAACATTAAAGGTACCAATTTTACCTATTACAAAGATAACTTGACCTCTGACGACCCCCATTTTGACAGTTCTGCAAAAGAATGATTAAGAACCTACTTGAATTGAATGAATACGTGAATGTTATCATTCTTCTTTTCATTTTCACGTCGTGTCATTTTCATTTCGTAACTTGGTTTTCGTTTAGTGTGTGTTTTATTGAAATAAAATTAATATTTCTGTGATTCGCCAACGACACTCTTAAAAGTCTATCGGAATCTTATTCGGTAAGTAAACATACTTATAAGATATACAGATTTTTCTGCATTGATGTCAAGTGGCTTTTACAAAGCTTTTCGTAATTTCTGTTTGTAATAAACTTGAGATTGCCGTATATTTGTAAGTATCTATACTGTAATGACTCAATAGGTATTTATCTAAAAGGCTAAGAGTTCAAATAACTATAATCTTAGTGCATTAACGCCAATAACATTTGTGACATTTGCAATTCCTGTTTACCTTAAACTCAATCCAATACGAATTGAAACTTTATTTACGTAAAACGAATATCTTTTATTTTCTAAATAATCTTCTCCCGAGTTATTCAATGTTCAGTACATAAGGTATAAAAGAATAAACCAAAGTTTATTGTTTTTATTAATGTAATAACAATTCAGTAAATAGTATTTGCTCATAAATAGTTAATTATTTTTATTGGTGAGCACACAGTTGTGTTCAAAGTACACCAATTTAGTCAATTAGACTGTGTCCTGTACATTAGTCATTTGTAATGATAAATTCTCAATTTTTTTAAGGTTACATCTCATTTGTTATAAAATTTGTTTTCGCAAACAAGAAAGCTGCAGTTGGCTTCGAAGATTGTGTATGTAATTCCTATAAAGGACAAATCTTTGTGCTGATAGGTCTGGGCTGTGAGTTCCCTATGTATAGAGAGGCTCTGCGAACATAACAGTGCCCAGTAAGCGGCAATAGGCTCGGCACCTATTACGTGGGACTAACTATATAATTGGCGAAGTGTGGGAGTATAATATGCCTCTGCCTATCCCTTTGAGGAAACAGGCGTGAATGTATGTATGTATGTACAACTAAAAATGTTAGATTTGTAATTTTATCCAATATTTAATATTACAAGTTAATAATAATTCTTTTCTTGCAACTAAATAATTGTTAAGATGGTAAGGAATTATTTATAATTGTTATTATTTCTTCTGTAGGTACTTATATATGATAAAACAAACATGAAAGTATTCTTGTTATAATTTAATTCTATAAAGTTTATTTAGAGAAATGAAATCAAAATAACTTTCTCTGGGAGTATATAAATTATAATAATAAATAAATAAATGCAGTGGGATATATGTTTTTTTTTAAACTACTTATTTGTAAAAAAAAGTTAAACATGATGCAATATAAAACAACAATGTGCTGTGTGGTACGGGCCTAGAATTGCGCCACCCCTTCTCATCTCCCAGGGACGGGTTGTTAAGATCGATCGGACATTATGCGGCAAACTGGCTGGAACTGCGATCACCAAGTGTGGTGATTTTGGGCAAATACCTTCTATTATAGTAATCTATTGGGGAGGCTAATGTTTAACAGTGGACCTCATATAGCTGAAATGATTGAGAATCTTTTAATGTATTGAGCATGTGATTGCACGCAAATAGTTGTTTTACACAACATAATATAGATTCTAAGTTCTTATGAACAAATCACTACATATACATTTTGTTTATGTATTAATAAGATTATCTTTATAAATAACTGTGTGTGTACTAAATTATTAAATCGATACCCCCTCTCAATACCAGATTATTTATGAATACAGAATAAATTTAAAATACTGTATTTCAGGTTATCAAAAGTATGGGCCCAGCGTTCTGACTTCAAAGTGTTCAATTTGCTGCGTGAACTTGAAATGAGAATACAGCCTGTCGCTGCATACCACTTCGACCGTGTCTTGGCATGTTAATGGGTAAGTGAGAAAACTAAACATTTCCTTTTTTCATGCGCTTTGTCCTTAAATCAATCTTTCCTTAAACATCCATACTTGTACTTAAACTATAATTTAAGTTGTTGGTCCTTGTTATGACTACATATGGTTATTATGAAGCCATATAAAGAGCCGTATTGGGCGAGTAAATAAAGGCTAACAAGACGCCACATACCTGTCGTCTCCGCCAATCTGAACAGGGTTAGCGTGGAGTATAACTGGATGTGCTTGTTGCTTGTACTCAGTAGAGGGAGGTTGTGCCCCAAACCTTTAAAAAGCTGTCCTTAAAGCTCAATTAAAATCAGAATCCTTTCAGAATCACAACGAGACATCATTCTTTTTCTATTCTCATACTTAATAAAAATCAAAAGGTAGAATTCAAGTAACTTGTTGGGGGACTGTCGGCAGCGCGTCGGAGTACATAATCTTTTCCCCTCCCTTTGTTATCGTCATTACTAATTAATACTACATTCTGTGTACCCTGCAGTGCTGTGGATTGTACCTATCCATTTACTTACGAAACTTTAATTTTTAATAAAATTAATATAAAATTGTTATTTAACTTCAGCATAAGTAAAACGGTTTGTCTAACACTAATATAAAGTTGTTGCTCAAACCAAAACTAAGATTATGTGTTATCGAAGAGTGGTGTCTCCTGACACAGGCTTATTCAAGCTTAAACGGAGGCATCAGCTACAAAATATTCTACCACCAAATATATACCAGGTTGATTATGAAATAAAGAAATTTATTATTATTATTATATTCTATGGTTAAATATTTGAAAAGTACTGACTTTCTAATAACAGAACCACTATCCCTGCTGTTGTGAACAACGGGTGGGCTCACATTGCTTTCTGAAACATCGATAGAGCTGTAATTACGCACATAATATTGAAAAGTCATGGAGACCATCTGCATCGTAGTTCTTTGAGCGACACTAGGCTATTGCTGCTACAATCTAAATGTTCACTCAAGCAATCAAATATATTTATTGTGAAACATGGGTTACACTAATTTTATTGGTGGTACCGACGGGCGTGTATGAGGAGGTTAATGAGTGTGAATGAAGCTAAAAGTGTGTGCCAAGATCGTAGCAAGTGGAAGGATGTGATCTCTGCCTACCGCTACGGGAAAGAGGCGTGACATTATGTATGTATGTATGTATTGGTTTACATGTTAAAGCCACAAGCTCTATAAAGATATTCTAACCTATACCTTCCTCATTGCAGGTTCCTCTCCTAATCTCCTGCGTCCCAAACCTACTGTCATTGGTGTCATTTCAATGCTTGTGAGAAATATTTTGTTTTTTGTTTGTAGTTCTTTGAGATTTTGAATAATTATGACAATAATAATAATAATCCGCTATTGGTTAGACAAGTATTAAAAACTAAAAAAACAAAGGTGGAGTTATCTCTAGAAGAGAACTCTACCAGCCAACCCTTGCAGTTGCCAAATAAATAAATACTTTCCGACAGTTACACCAATTATTTAGTGCCATTAACAACTAGTGTTATGGGTACTAAATAACGTATAAACATACAAAAATACTTTTTTTATAAATACACATATATATATGCACATATATAGGAAAACACCCAGACCAGAACAAATATTCATGCTTGCACACAAAAATTTGACCTGTACAGGAGTCGAACCCACGACCTCAGGAGTGGAGTGCTGTATCACAGCCTGCCTGTATACCTCCACGCCATATCGGTCGTCAATAAAGTCGTCAAGTCAGGATTAGATTGCTAGAATTTTATCGATTTTTTTTATCAGTAAATTAAATGAGGTTAATTACGTATTAAAATATTAAAGACAAATTGACCGGAATTATATTTGTTATCTTGTGAAGTTTCTTCCGTGTCATTTTGGGTTGTGTAATACTCGGGTGTATAGGAATCTCACGACCTAAGGAGCCCAAGTCAACCTCACCTGCAAGTGGTGCACCTGCCAATCAAGGACGAGGCTCTGGCGAACATAACAGTGCCCGGTAGGCGGCAATAGGCTCGCCACCTATTACGTGGGATCAATTATATAGTTGGCGAGTGGGCGTATTATGCCTCTGCCTACCTCTCGGGGAAACAGGCGTGAATGTATCGCATGCTTAAAGAAACATGGACCCATTAACCGATTCCTTGCGGCTCCCGATTTCGCAATCTTTCAGCCGTGGCGGCGAACAAATATTTCATGGCACGCCTGTCGTGTCAGCCGCCACAGAAGATAATGACGCACTAGTGTGCCATCAGCCGTGTGTAAAAGAATATATACTTTTTATGCTTTTTCCGCATGTGTAGACCTGATTTGGTTTAGTTGTCATCGCAAGATGATAGTGAACGGTCTTATAAGTGGTATAAAGTGGCTAAATACGTGTTCTTCTGCGTGATTTCCTTGAAATGTCGGGCCAGTGACTTTTTTATGCAGATGTTACAAACCTTTTGTCGTATTATTTTTGTATTTTCTAGTCTAATTATGTTGGTACATTTAAATCACCCTGAAAATCTTTAGTCTTTATTGAATTAACTTTTCAGTGTATAATCACGTTAGTAAATATATAATAATCAAGAACCCTAACGTGGGAAATAAAAATATACAAATATAGGTATTATTCGGCGAAACTGTTAGGCACATTTTTTTAAATAAAGAAGTTTTCGCAAAGACTTAACTACGCGATTTAACTGTGTTCTTACCACTAAGTTAACACTGCTTCACAAAATTAATAAAATATGTGTATAATTTATATAGAACGCGCCAAAGATAAAGTCCCGGAGAGAACGTGCACATTGATTGAAAATACATATTAGGTATATCAGCGGAACATTTTCGTACTGACCTCGATCTCTGCACATTGTCACGCCGCGCGACTTTATCTTTGGCGCGCACTATAGGCACATTGTTCATTTTAGATTCAAATAAAAAACGCAAGTACGTTCCGCAGACGAACGATTTTGATGACGACCTGACTCAATGTCCGGACGACGACATTTTTGTTTTAAACAAAAATAAACCTTATACCATACCATAAAAGTGCATGGTACTCTGTAGGCTGTTTTGGCCACATACTAATAGTATAACAACAATTTAACCAAAATTAAACCATAAGTTATAGGTTTTACGTTCTTTTTATGAGGAAGCTATCCAGAAACTTGTTTACAGCTTAAGTTCGTAAATGATGAATGGTACATAAGTGACACAGTATTTTTCCACAAAATTATTTAAAATTATGACCCATTCATTACACACAGTAGGTACTAACTACTATATTTCAATAGCGGACATCCTATAAAATATTTTTAAATAGTGTTACGATGTATTACGCAGGTATGTCCATTTAATTTAACGATAAAAAACGCATTTCCGCTTTTAACTATAATTAATAATACAATGTCAAAATCTCTTGTCAAAAAAGGTTTTCCACCCCTGAAAATTTGTAAATTACAAAATATCTAGAAACGAAGGCTGCGGGCATGTACTACGTGCAAAATGATGAATATTTTGTTTGGGATAAATAGTCCAAAAACGTTATTTGAGCAAGTTACAGAAATTTCAAAAATGGCACGACTAGCGTGCCATCCGCACTAAAGAAAAGAAATCAATGGCACGCGTGTCGTGTCATCCGCAACGAATCGGTTAATAGATAGGTCAGGTTTGAGTCGTTCACTTTAGATTAGATTACATTCTAATGGGGGTATTTGCCCATAATCATCACGCTGGCTAGGCGGGCCAATACGCAAGATGACGCTGCTGCCCATCATCCGGTAGAATTTCTCTTTGTCGAATCTCGCAGTTCCAGTCAGTATCCAGGATGACGCTGCTAAAAGTGTCTCCAAAGAACCAAAAAGCTCAAAATCTATTGGGACACAAACGGTCACCCATCTAAAAAAACGCTGCTTAACTTTGTTGATCGTTTTCTACTGCCTAAAGATGTGGTACCGGCCTAGAATAGTCGACGAAGAAAAATCCTACCAGATGACCCACCCACTTCCTCCTTATCCGACCACTGGTATATGTGGTCGACTTCGCGGGGGTTCTATAGTTAGACAGTAGGGGCCCCCTTCTCCCACCGCCTAAAACCCCCCTGGCGCTGCTGGACGGGTCCTCCTGGCCCGCTGCGCTTGCAGCGTCGTACTGCGTACTGGCTGGAACTGCTATTACCAACCCGCCTGCCCAGCGTGCTGATTATGGGCAGATACCAATAGAATGTAATCCAATATAATTCAGCAGTGGACTCTATAAGACTGACATGATAATGATGACCCCCCAGTATATTGAAAACTATGGCGGAGGCCATTGTTCGATAGTGGTATTTTTAAGGCTGAGGAGATAGAGGAAACAAGGTCACACATGACAAAGATTCCACCCGCTTTACAT
Organism: Musotima nitidalis; assembly: GCA_949126915.1. Taxonomy (NCBI): domain Eukaryota; kingdom Metazoa; phylum Arthropoda; class Insecta; order Lepidoptera; family Crambidae; genus Musotima; species Musotima nitidalis. The sequence goes on along the minus strand of OX421442.1, from coordinate 7,539,389 downwards.
CTGTAATCACGTGCGCAGTTATCCACTTGACGTACAGATCATTAGTTAAGTATGAATGTCATTGTCAAAGTCACAGATATAGGTCACAGTGTTAAGCTTCTTAAACCTGTTATTGTGGAGTTCAAATTGATAGAACGCTAAAAACTTGTGTAGTTAACTAATTATTCATACATTTCGAAGGACGGTGTTTTTATTTTACAAGTTGACTGTTTAGTGGGATGTATGAAATATATTTACATAACTTCTTATATGCTTCTTATTTCCTATGTATATTAAGAATGTATTTACAAAAAAGTATATAATTACTTTTTTTTAACACAGATCTTTAACCAAATTTAATCCCGCACCTACAAATTTATACACATCTTCTAGGGTTGGCTGGTAAAGATCTCTTCTAGAGATAAGTCCACCTGTGTACTTTAAGTTTTTAAATGCCTTTTGTAATCTAATTATGTTTTATGTGCAATAAAGGATTATTATTTAAAAATGTACTTATGTAGGTTTATCTGTTATTTAGTATGTATAACACAAGTTCTTAATGATACTTATTTGAAACTAAATATTGGTGGTAAAAATATCAAAAAATTAATAAATAGATAAATAAATCATATTTATTTGCAAATACAGGTGGTGGTTGTGTTCACAACATACATAAAATTAGGCGCTATTCCATATTTAACCTAATGGCATGCAAACATACAATACACAATGGTCATGCATGATTTAAAATTATAACGTTTTATTATAGCAAATTCATTACAGTCCCTTACGCTTGATTAGTGTATAAGTGGGCTGTAACTCAACAAATATGTGTAAACAACACGATACAACAAGAGCAACTCACAAATCTATAAAAAAAACTAAACCAGATTGTTGTCGTGACACATTCTGACGCATTGTGGAATGAAATTATATTGTTACTGCAAAATGGCACTGAGAGCGGACGATTACTTCGAGAGGAACGTAAATATCTAAGTTCAAAACGTCATCGATAGATTACTATAGAGCATCGGGCAGGATGTGGTTTTTACGTAGCTTCATTTATCTTTATGATAATTTAATTCATGCATTTATTCCTTTGTGATATTCACAAAGCATCTTTGATAATACTGCACACAAAAATCACGCACGAGAAAAATTCCCGCGGTAACGTCGGTAAAGTCCCGCATCCCCGGCAGGCTTGGCCCCAGGGACTCTTCAGTCCGGTTCGAAGGACCACATTAAATGGAATTGTGCTTATGTGCCTAGTACTAAATATTTAAATTAAAAGCTTATTCAACGCAAACAGTATAATGACACTCACAAAACATCTTCTGAAAACAAAACAATACGACTGAAAAACATTAATAATACCTACGAAGAAGTAAATCAAAATTTTGTCATTTAAATTTAAATGTAATGTGAATTTTGTCAAGTTTGAAGATGAAAGGTTGTTACTTCAATTATTACTAAAATATAAGCGCAAATAGGCCGCCACTTATATGTTACTCGTTTTACACATGAAAAACATTTAAATCTTTATCATCATCTCTGTTCATTACTGAGTGGACGCTCGTACTCAGTTATGTCGTACTCGTACTGTTAGAAACTAAGGTTCCTCTCACCTTAATAGTTTTTATTAGGTCATACTCCAACACGCAGACCCCGTGTGATTGGCGGAGGCAGGTCTCGTGGCCCATAAGGCTTCCAAGCCGCCCAATAAGGCCACTAACATGGCTTAACGGCTACCACATAAGAGGTAATACAGACTATGATAATGGAAAAGCGTTTAATATTAAATGCCACACAAACTGGCACCCTTCCACGGACTGATCTTTTTTTTTCTTTTTACGTCGGTAACAAAATACATATACGCACTCTTCCGGCCAAAAGGGTCCGAAAGCCAGCGACCGCCGGCAGTAATACCCACTAAACATCTTCCAAAGACGCCTGCCGGCTAACGTCCCCCGGACCAAAATCGAGAGGACCTCTTCTGAGACGCGCAGTGAACGCGCCCTTGCTACCATAGCATATGTGGCCGACTTTCTGGTCTATGGTTAGACAGCAGACCCACTGCCCCCGCTGCGTAAGACCCTTCTGGTGTCGCTGGATGGGCCCTCCTCGCCCGCCCGCTGCACCAACCACAGGTCTCTCTTTGGTTTCTTCCGGTAGTTAGTTACCAAGGGCACCCAGAGTCGCCGCCGGGCTCTGAGTGTTACCTTTTCCCTAGCGGCTTCTCCACCCTACCAGGAGGTACTAAGCCCCCCCCCCCACGACAAGCAAAGACCTGAGAGAAATGTGCTTTACATCGGTGACAATTCTGAATGCTGCCGTAAGATGAGAGGTGGAGAATGAATATACTTACGTAAAAACACTGTTTTTTTTAAATACATACACTTTCACCAATACTCGTATGCATTATTACATGAGCAAAAAAACACCCAGACTATTAAATTTTGCACAAATTTTATATTGTATGGAAATCGAACCCACGACCATATAGGAGCGGACCAAAGTTATCATATAAGTACTGACCTCATCTCTATCTGTCGAGTTTCATAATATATTAAAACAAGTCGTATTTTTAATATAATATGTATGACATGGAATCAAGTTCACGAATTTTAGAAAACACAGGGAAAAGAAAGCGTTATAACCTCCATAACTGTCGAGTATTTAGTGTGTACAACGCAAACAAATTATCTTTAATGACATGCGCGTACGCAGTCCTAATCTTTGCCTTCTATCTATTTGATTATGTCGCGGGCGCCGTCCAATCGGTGCAATTAAATCATTCGACCCGCGACCGCCGCGGTGAGCGGACGTGTTTACGTTTCGCGAATTTCATGATACACGACTACAGATTCGTTATTGAGTACTGGTTTATTTTATTTTATTACAATTTGTTTTTATACAAAATCATCGATTCGTTTATTGAATATCTGTTGAAGTGTTTAGATGATATATTTGATTTTGATAGTAGTGGGGAATTATAATAGTGTAGTGATGTTTTAATTATTTATTACAACTGTGATATTAGTGTTGTGTTTGTTTAGGTTAATTGTTTTTTATTTTTTAAAATGACAGATAAGGCTGGTGTTATTACTATTAATCAAGTAAGTAATGATCGTTTTTTGCGATTTTTTTGTTATTGTATAGAGTTATGTGGAGGTAAAAAGTTTATAGCCTCGTGATACTAGGTGGTCGGAAACGATCACCGAAGTTAAGCAGAGTTCACTGAGGTCAGTCCTTGGATGGGTGACACCTTTTGTGTAGCATTTGATATCGAGCGTTTCCATGATTCGGAAACACAGACATAAATAAATAAATATTTTCTGACAATTACACCAATTATTTAGTTCCAAGATAAGTATCATTAAGAACTTGTGTTATGGATTCTAAACATCGGATAAACATACTTACAAACTTTTTTTTTTGTAAATACATACTTAATATACATAGGAAAACACCCAGACCAGAACAAATATTTATGTTCATGTACACAAAGATTTGTCCTGTGTGGGAATCGAACCCACGACCTCTGGAGTGAAGTGTAGGTATACTGACCTCCACGCCATATCGGTCGTCAAATATACAAATAGATAACGCAAATGCATGTGCTTCGCATGTCCGAACCCCGACCAATCGTCGGGGATGGCCGCCGCTACTTACACTCCGCGCGCGTCTGTTGTTGTTTTTTAAGGACTGTAACATAAACGATTTCACGTATGAAATATATATCATCAGCGGCATCAGTGTCAATGAATTAGTTTGGACTTTCTGTCACAAATATCAACAGTGACGTCTCATTAGGTATTAAAAAGTCGGCACGCTTGAATTCGATACAAATTGTGATACTTGTGTTAACTATTGTATACTAGCAGCGCCCTGCGGTTTTACCCGCGTGGTCCCCGTTCCCGTGGAAATATCGGGATAAAGAGTGTCCTATATGTTAGTCCAGGACTGCAGCTATACACGTACAAAGTTTCATCACCATCGCTCCAGTAGTTTTTGCGTGAAAGAGTAACAAACATCCATCCACACATACAAACTTTCACGTTTATAATATTAGTAGGATCTATATCTGTGTTCGGAATGCAAGGTGGTCACGGTTATCAGCTGTGGAAAAGGATAGGCTAATATTGATAATAATGCGACGAGACCTATGTATAAAAGGACATATCTAAAACTAAGCCTTACAGAAGACTGAAATTAAAGTTGAAATCGCTCTAGAAAAAAAAAATTCTAAATATAACAAAACATTATGTCGGTAACAAAATACATATCGAGGGTTTCGTGCTCAAACCCGATAAGTGTTTTTGGGCTTAAAACAGTACTTAAAAGAATTTATTGGTTAATTAAAAAAATGAAACTTAAAAGGTTTACTTATTGGATTATGAAGTCCTCAGTTTTCAGTCTTCTTTTCAGAATCGACTTATCTGATAATATCACAAGAAAAAGCGGCAGAAATTATGTATCTGATGTTGTCACTTATCGGGTTTGAGCACGGAACCCTCGATATACGCACTCTTCCGGCCAAAGGAGTCCGAAAGCGAGCGACCGGCTGTAATACGACGCCTGCCCGTTGTTGAGAAAGAGGCGAGGGCCAGTACCTGGGTTGCAGCTTCTGACACCCCGCCTGCGGCCAACGTCTCCCGGACTAAAACCGGGAGGACTTCCTCAGAGAGACGCAGTGGACGCGCCCTTCCTACCTCCTTGTGCAACCATAGCATATGTGGCCGACTTTTCGGTCTATAGGGGCCCCCTGCCCCCGCTGCGTAAGACCCTTCTGGCACCGCTGACCCTATTTGTATTTCAAACTGAAAGTTTTTTATTCTAGAGCGAATTCAACTAACATTTCACTCTCCTGTAAACCGTAGTTTTAGACATGTCGTTTTATATGTAGCGACGGTCGAATGAAGATATAGTCGTCTATATGATCAGGGAGATATTTAAGAAGCCAGATATTTCACCATTAAAAAGTAGAACTTTACGTTGTAACGCGAAACTACTGGACTTGCATGTTTTCATGACCGCTTTGTTTATTTATTCACGAGATATACGAGCTCTGCTTAATCACAATAATTATTAAGCAGAAGCTATAGTTTACGAATATCCTTGTCACATTTATTTTTCTACAATTTTTTTTTTTTTTTTCTAATAAAGATTAATTCAGTGAGTACCTACCGCCATAGTAAAAAAGTAAAAGTAAAAAGTTCTTTATTTCATAAACTATAACATAGCACTTGACAACGTCAAAACAAATATAAATTTAAAAAAAACTAAATATTACTACACTGAAATCACGAAGCTTAGATTCACTTACATGCAAATAAATAAAAATTTGGTGTAAGTGAATCTAAGTGCCAGTTCCGAGCTCCCGCTCTGTGAGAAGAACTGACAAGAAACTCACGGGCTATGCTCTTTTAAATTATCAATCAAATACAAAAATACGGAACACACACAGTGAATATTTGAAGATATCGAAAGGGTGCTCAGATGGCGTAACCAATAAAGTAGCACTAAGGGAACCTTTTATCACAGTCAAGTAATGTGTAACTGAGCTGAATTTGTACAATAGGGGATGGTCACGACAAATGATACTTACAAATTGAAGTATATAGAATCACAGTAAAAAATAAAATAAAATATACTTTATTGTCTTTAAGATAAAATAAATAAATAAATAAATATTCTCTTACAATCACACCAATTATTTAGTTCCAAGATAAGTATCATTAAGAACTTGTGTTATGGATACTAAATAACGGATAAACTTACATAAATACTTTTTTTTTTTTTTTTTGTAAATACATACTTAAGATACAATGATCTTACAGATTCTTTCTTCAACATATTCTGCCGTAATCATCATATCACAGCATTATCCCGGTTGCCCCAGACGTTTTTTTATGGGTTCAAATCGAAGATCAACAGGATCATTTAGATTCGTCAAATTTTTACACACAAAATTGAAAGTCGATATTATTTTTTAACAACAATGAATGTAAGTTTATATATTTCCTTGTTCGTACTGCCTCATACTTTTCTGCTAACCCAAAGGTTAACTGGTAGAGAATGCCTTGTAGCATTAAGTTCGCCTTTTGTACACTTTTTTTTTAAATTTGTGCGATGATGTTTAAATACATAAAACATTCGGTGTGGATTATATGTCATTTACAATAAATATGTCTTTTTATTTTTTATTTAAATGTGAAACGTCATAATGACTACATCCTGCCTGATGGTAAGCAGTCGATGCAGTCCAAAAAAAAATAAGTGAAATAAGCACGTTACAAAGCGCATCCACTCATGACGGCCTGCTAAACTGCCGTTTCACGCCCCGCTTAAAAGACCCCGGGTCTTTTAAGCGGGGAATAGGAAATAGGAAACACATGAGCCGGCAGCGAATTCCAGAGCTTAGTGGTCTTGTTTAGAAACGAATGCCCCAATTTCTTGGTTCGAGTGCTGATAGTCTGCACAGTATGAGGATGGTTCCTAAGACCAGCACGTGTTGTCTTCATGAAATTGCCGATTTATTTATGTAAATTTTTGAAAAACAATGAAAGTTTTTTCCAAATCAAGATCTTTGGAACTCAAACCAACCTAATCTGCATCAGTCAAGGTTGTAGCAAACAAAACAGTTCCTGGTAAGCGGCAAAAGGCTCGTCACCTGTTACGCAGGACATAAAACATACTTGTCGAAATGCGGGCGTATGATATGCCTCTGCCTACCTTGGGGGGAACAGGCGTGGATGTATGTACATAATGTTTTATTTATTACACTTAGATTTACCTTACACTCGTCTTGACATTCTATGAAGTATAAAAAAAGAAGATATATAAATAGAATACAAAGGTCATTAGCAAGGTTAAAATAATATTATTCTTTACTATGATAATTGTATTTTATCACTGCTACTTTTTTAAATACATATGAGGTGGCAGACTATTTGCGGGAGACAGGAACTGATAGAAATTACCCGTAGACTTTTAATTCAGAGGGTTTAGGGTTCAAACCCCGGTGACACATCTATGACTTTTCGAAGTTATGTGCGTAATTATCGCTTGCTCCGTGCCTCGGAAAGCACGTTAAGCCTATGGTCCCGGCTGTCATGAACATCTACGGCAGTCTTTATTAGGGATTCAGTGCCTTCTAACAGACTGACAGCTGATTTAACCACATGTTTCCCTTTGGGTTGTGAAGGTCATCTGGGCAGTCGCTCCATGTAATAACTGAAGTTCAGTCAAATCTGGTGAGACCAGTGAGCAGACCCTGGGCCCTGGGCCTAAGTTTGGGGCAACCGGGATCAAGCTGGATAAGGAACTGATAGAAATTAAGTTTTTACGTTTATGGAACATCTAACTTAGCAACAAAAAGATATCGTGCTTATTCCACAGTATGAAGTGCTCCAATCTTTTTGGACTACATCGACTGCTGATGCTCCATTAGTCAGGATGTGGTCATTATGACGAGTCACATTAAAATAAACCATTATTATCAAATTTATTTAAAAAAAATACTAATAAGTACAATTTTAAAGGTGACGTAGGACTTCTTGGCGGGAAAGTGAAGCGTCATGTCTGCTGTGTATTATTTTCAAAAATTTGTGATATTTCGAACATTAATAATGTGTAATAATAACGGTGGATTATGAACCGTTAAGTGTTTGTGAACGTACATGAGTGTTGGTATTTCAAACAAAACAGTGCAACATCACTTTTCAAATTCTCTCAAGAAGTCCATGTGAGATCTCAGTATAGTCCCACATATTTACTGAGGACTCAAGGGGTTTGGGGGGAGGGCATCTCATTTCTTATCTTTATCATTACTCATTCTCATTTACTTTTATTTATATGTTATTAATATTAGGTCGGGGAAAAAGTCTTTTCGCATAACGTAGGTATAAACTTATTATAAAATTTTTTTGACTGTACTATTTGTGTCTGGCTGGTTTTGGTAACATTAAAAAGGTTCCATTATAAAGAAAAGAAAAAAATAAAAAAAAGTTGTTTCCCGCTATTTTTCATTTGTTTTTCTCTCCGTAAAAATGAGTGAATCTAATGAAGAAATTCGATACATTTTAAAATTTTATTATTAAAAAGGCAAAAATGCAACTCAAGCAGTGAAAAAAATTTGTGATGTTTATGGACCTGATGCAGTGTCAGTAAGAGTAGCACAAATTTGGTTCAAACGTTTTCAGTCCGGAAATTTTGATGTTAAAGATGCACCTCGCTCTTGTCGCCCTGTTACGAATAAAATGGACGCCATTTTTGAAAGAGTGGAGCAAGATCGGCATATTAGTAGTTACGATGTAGCTGAAGAACTGGGAATTGACCACAAAACAGTTTTTACCCATTTGAAGAAAGCTGGTTATACAAAAAAGCTCGATATTTGGGTGCCACACGAGCTCACTCAAAGAAACTTAATGAACCGTGTACTCATTTGCGATTCATTATTGAGACGTAATGAAACCGAGCTGTTTTTGAAGAGATTGATAACTGGCGATGAAAAGTGGATCACGTACGACAAGAACGTGCGAAAAAGGTCGTGGTCGAAAGTTGGCCAGGCTTCACAGACTGTGGCCAAACCTGGCCTAACACGAAATAAGGTGATGCTGTGTGTATGGTGGGATTGGAAGGGCATTGTTTGTTATGAGCTTTTACCGCCCGGCAAAACCATCGATTCTGATCTTTACTGCCAGCAACTGATGAGATTAAAGGAAGCAGTCGAGAGAAAACGGCCGGAATTGATCAACAGGAAGGGTGTGGTCTTTCATCACGATAACGCTAGACCACACACATCTTTAGCCACTCAGCAAAAATTAAGAGAGTTCGACTGGGAGGTCCTAGTGCATCCACCATATAGCCCTGACCTTGCGCCTTCAGATTTTCACCTGTTTCGGTCTCTGCAGAATTCTTTAGGTTCTGTAAGGTTGACCTCAAGAGAGGACTGCCAAAACTATTTGTCCCGTTTTTTTGATCAGAAGTCCCAAAGTTTCTACAGTAACGGGATAATGTCTCTGCCCACAAAATGGCAGAAAGTTATTCAACAAAACGGTACATATATATTGTAAATAAATGTAAATAAACTTTGAAAAAAATGTCTTGACTTTTCGTACAAAAATACGAAAAGACTTTTTCCCCAACCTATTATATCTCTTACTTGACACGAACAGCACGAAGCTATTATTTAAAAGGAAAAAAAGGTGACGTAGGCTGTCAAGTATATAATTTTTTTTCTTTAAAGTTAGGCTTCGGTCGTTTTGCACATTTTGCGATGCGTTTTGTGATAAAAATGATTAATGATAAATGAGATGCCCTCTCCCTAACCCCTTCAATCCTAAGTAAAGATGTGAGACTATACTGAGATCACACATGGACTTCTTGATAGAATTTGAAAATAAATGCTGCACTGTTTTGTTTCGTTTACCAACACTCATATATGTTCACAAACACTTAACGGTTAAAAATCCACCGTTATTAAACATTAATGTTAGAAATGTCATAATTTTTAGAAAATAAAACAAAACTGCAGTCATGACGCTTCACTTTCCCGCCAAGAAGTCCTTCGAAGAATCAGATGTGCGATATTAGCCTAACAATAGCTATCAAAGAGCTACTTTCAAAAGAGCTAATTGCACATACCTTAATTTGAACAATGTTTTTATACAATAAGCGAAAATTCAATTAATTTTTTTGAGAATTTCAATGAATAAGTTTTATTGCTCTATGACATTAAATCTAGAATGCATAAGTTACCTATTGAAAAGTTTGTGTTTTTAAAGTTTTATGTATGTTTGTATGTTTCAATTTTAACTTAGTTTCACCATTATTATAGAAATATTCATAACTAGCAGTCGCCCGCGGCTCCGCCCGCGTGGATGTCGGCTACCGCTGTAAATGCCTACCCAGAAAAGACACGGTCATCAAAATGATTTCCAGGTCAATTCACAGACACGGACACTAACATCGACGACGCAGTCATTATCCGCAGGCTGCATAGATTGTCTTTATGTGGATGTTGAAGTTATTAATGATGAAAATATTTAAATCTAATTAATACTTAGTTTTTACTCTTACCGGCAGTCCCGGAGAGCAACCTGTTGTTTTGGGATAGATAACTGAAGCGATTATTGTAAATCTTCCCCATAAACAACATTTGACATTAAATTATTTTTAGGTGACAAAATAAACTGATGGTCGGGAGCCCCGACCCGTGATAGGGCGCTGTGCAGCAGAAATGGTAATAATTTAAGTTCGCCATAACTTCAAAAACAAACGTCCAATTTTGATCATTCCAAGACCAAATATTATCTACATAAACTGCACTTAGTGATGAAATAATTAATTTTGATAGGGATTAATAGCATAAGTAAAATAAATGCATATAAATATAGTACAAAAAAAAATCAAGATTTTTAAATAAAAAAAGGGTTGTTGTGCCTCACTCGCCATATATAGGTATAGTGTGTCGCGGACTTTTTAGTAGGTGGTATAAGATCTTTAATTCATTCATACATTTTGTGGTTCTATCTTTTATAGTTTAGGCAGCGTACGCAACTGTTCTGGTTGATTTTTACACTTTGTGTCCGAAAAACCCAAATATTTTACTGAACCCTATTTTTTTCGAAATTATAATATAGCCTATGTTACTCAGTGATAATGTAGCTTATTAATATCGGTCCAGTAATTTTTGAGTTTATTCGTTACATACAAAAATACAAATCTTTCCTCTTTATAATATTAGTATAGATTACATTGACTCCCTCCCCCCCCCGTACCACCCCAGTGACGCTTACATGGAGCCTACATCGCATGCTGGCTAGCTGAGCGCGGTGACCGGCACCACGCGACTTTTTTCTAATACTTGCATTTTTAAACTCGTGATATCTTCCTAATGAAATGTCCGAATTGAATAATTCAAAAAGTTATAAAAAGGTATTGAAGCCGTCTTGAATACAAAGTAATTTTTTTTGATAAGGATTAATACCAAGGTACAAATATAGAGCCTTTTCAAGCGGCGGCATATAAATTAAATTTTTAGAATAAAAAACCGCTTACTGTGACGTAACTATAATATTTAGACATATGCTGTCGCGACACTTTTTGTAGATAATGATGAGTACTGCAAAGTCGTAGTACATAATTTTGTTCTATCATCAATAGTTTTCGCTGCGCACGCTATGTAAGGAATTTTTTAGGTCATTTTTTTACACCTTGGGTTACATTATTGGATTTTTAGTAAGGATCCCTAATTTTAAAAAAAATATAATATAGCCTATGTTACTCGGGGATAATGTAGCTTTCCAAAGGTGAAAGAATTTTTGAAATCGGTCCAGTAGTTTCGGAGCCTATTCATTACAAACAAACAAACAAACAAACAAACAAATCTTTCCTCTTTATAATATTAGTATAGATTATTCATGACGATATTATTAATATATCAACTATATAATACCCTGACTGAGTTTTTGTAAGGTGCTGGGAAATGTTTGTGATCACTTTCTTACCCATGAGTGCAATAAACAATTTGACTTTCACTTTAACTTTGACTTAAACTTTAACTTCCGCGATTGCATCAGAGTGGCAACACAAGCGCTTGAATGGTAATGACTTCGTTTGACCTTCAAACGATAACTGATAACATCATTTAGATAAGAATTCACGAAGAGAATAGATTATCCTTATTTGTGTGTGTTTTTAAACTATTTATAAATAAGTTATCACGTAGATAGGTATGAAAATACCTACCTAGTATATGCCGAGTGGTACCGGCCTAATATAATGCCACTCACTGTTATTTCACGGGGGGTCGTAAGAGACAAAGAAGAAAAATTTCTACCGTATGATGGTCAGCAGCGTCATTCTGCCTACTGGCTCGAACTGCGATCACCAACCCGCCTGCCCAGCAATAGTTATGGGCAATAAATATTATCTATATCCCCCAATACAATATAATCTATTTCTACCGGATGATGGGCAGCAGCGTCATCCTGCCTACTGGCTCGAACTGCGATCACCAACCCGCCTGCCCAGCAATAGTTATGGGCAATATATATTATCTATATCCCCCAATACAATATAATCTATTTCTACCGGATGATGGGCAGCAGCGTCATCTTGCCTACTGGCTCGAACTGCGATCACCAACCCGCCTGCCCAGCAATAGTTATGGGCAATAAATATTATCTATATCCCCCAATACAATATAATCTATTTCTACCGGATGATAGGCAGAAGCGTCATCCTGGGGCAGCAGCGTCATCCTGCCTACTGGCTCGAACTGCGATCATCCACCCGCCTGCTCAGCAATAGTTATGGGCAATAAATATTATCTATATCCGCCAATACAATATAATCTATATCCCCCAATTAAATATATCTCTGTTTGAAAGGCCAACGTTCAGCAGTGGATTTTATAAGGCTGATATGATGAATAATAAAGCGATTGTTGGGTGGTTGGAATCAATTACTGAAATTAAGCAGCGATCATTAAGATTGGACTGTGTTTAAAGATTTTTCTGCAATTGGCGTTTGTGTTTTATATTATTCCTAAGTAAATACATACAATTCACGCCTGTTTCTCCGAAGGGGTAGGCAGAGGCATAAAATACGCTCACACTTCGCCAAATATATAGTTGGTCCCACGTTATGTACGCCAGAGCCTTGTCCGTTGGTCGGTAGGTGCACCACTCGCAGCTGAGGTTGGCTTGGGCTCCCCGATTGGCCTCCACCTTGTCGTGGTGGGGGGGCTGAGTACCTCTCGGAGGCCGGGAAAAGGTAACACCCAGAGACCGACGACTCTAGGTGCCCTTAGTATTGACTACCGGGGGAGAAACTAAGAGGGACCTGTGGAGGGCGCATCGGGCGGGCCAGGAGGGCCCGTCAAGCAGCGCCAGGAGGGTCTTAGGCAGTGGGGGCAGGGGGCCCTGCTGTCTAACCATAGACCCTCCGAGAAGTCGGCTACACACGCTATGGTCGCACAAGGAGGTAGGAGGGGCGCGTCCACTGCGCCTCTCTGAGGAGGTCCTCCCTGTTTTGGTCTGGGGGACGTTGGCCGCAGGCAGGGTGTCAGACGCTGCAACCCAGGTACTGGCCTCCGCCTTTTTCTCAACAAGCGGCGGGCGTCGTCGGAAGATTTTTAGTGGGTATTACTGCTGGCAGTCGCGTCTGCCGGTGGTGAGTCCCACACCCCCTTTCGGCCCCCTTTGGCCGGAAGGTAGTGCGTAAACGCATTTTGTTACCGACGGAAAACAAAAAAAAAGGGCTCCTCAGATTTTGGCTGATTTTTTTTACCCTTTAAATAATGGCTTCGTTCGTTTAGCACATTTAGCAGTGTCAAGTTAGTGATATATTAATAACTAGCTTTTGCCCGCGACCTCATCCGCGTGTAATAGTGACTTCAGGCAGAAAAGTATAGATAGCTGTGCCCGCGGCTCCGTCAGCGTGTAACTCCTTGTGTGTTATTAAGTTAATCTATTGGTAATATTGTTTAGATCACGTTCACATGAGGCTTAAGTACCTATAGAACGAAAATACTTCAGCGTAAAGCTTCCGTGTAAACTATATTGAAAGTTGACCTGTCCTGCACGTGAACATAAAGATTTCTAGAACTGCTTACACGGGAAAAAGCAACGTATAACTGACCATGCGAGAAACAACTGACACCGAGATCTACTCCGACAACACGAAAAGTCTGCCCTTGAGCCTTATTAATTGTCTGTGCGTAACACACCGATACTGGGAATTGCGTCCTTTTAAATTGGAATGGAAAATTATTTGGTATTCTGGGAATGAAAACGGTTTTCTGCACCGCAACCTGTTAAAATTTGAGCCTCGATTATATTTTGTTGCAACTGGGTTACTTTTAGTCAAGTTTCATTGCATAGTTGGTGGTGGTGGTTGTTTCGGAGCAGAATAATCGGAATGCCAATTTTCAAACAAATTTCATGAGAAGGAAGTCCGGTCCCATATTTAAAGAAATAAAAAATCCATCGGGTAATTAGTAGCTTGTTTATCGACCATTCTATTTATTGATCTATAAACTTTGCTTTCCCCCTGTATTTTCGACACTATTTTGTTATTAATCTCAGATGCCTGGTCAACGCGAGGAGTTAAAGTAGATCTTTCGCATAGCCAAGAATTTATTATGTTGTTTTTCTTGGTTTAGTTGTGGTACCTTCACCAATCTTTAATAATGTATCAGAAAATTGACTATCATCCGGGTTATCTCCACTTCTCACTCGCATGTTTATAGTCATCACCATTTCAGCCCATTAACGTCCCACTACTGAGCACGAGCCTTCTCTCACATATCAAGGTGTGAGGGTATTGGGTCATACTCCACCACGCTGACCCAGTGCGGATTGGCGGTATGGCGTCCTGCTGTTAGAATTTATCAAGCCGCCCATTAGGCTTCTAACATGGCTTAACGACTACCACATTTAGTGATAACCGGGACCAACGGCTTAACGTGCCTTCCGAAGCACGGAAGCGCTCGATATCAAATGCCACACAAACGGTCACCCATCCAAGGACTGACCTGTGTAAACTCTGCTGTACTTCGGTGATCGTTTCCGACCCCCGAGCACCGCAGAGCTACGAGCGCTGTTTATAGTCAAATGCACCGATTGTATATCACGCCACAAATAAGAGCTTTTCAGGCAAGCTCTGACCTCATCAGCTCGGGTTCCCCGTGGTTTTACCGGTAAGGTTTGTCGGAAATCACCACAAAATAAAACCGTGATACCGCCCATTGGTTGATCATTTTGTCTTATATCCCTTAAAGTTCTGTCTACCACATTTACTCCTTTTCGATGGGCCATCGTACATTCATCCCATATGATTAAATTACACTCGCGTAATACCTTAGCATTGTCGCTATTTCTGAGTCCTCAGTAAAGATGTGGGACAATACTGAAATCTCACATGGACTCCTTGTAAGAATTTGAAAAGTGATGTAGATCTGCTTTGTTTGATTTACCAACACTCATGTATGTTCACAAACACTTAACGGTTCATAATCCACCGTTATTACATATTATCGTTAAAAAAAATTTAGAAAATAAAATAAAACTGCAGACATGACGCTTCACATTCCCCTCAAGAAGTCCTTTTGGCAGTTTATTAGCCAGGAGGCACTGCGTAAATAGCATTATTTGACTGACGATAAAAATAACATCTTGGCAGGTAGTTACACTTATTTCCCTATATTTTACTGTTAAATAGGTGAAAAATATGCAAAACGTGGAGCGCTTTAACGATTTAAATACGGAAAAGGTTTTAATCTAACCTTCAGTGTCAATTAAAGATCACAATAAAGCTATTTACATAGCTAATCTAAGTAGATACATATAATTTTCAGTCATTGCGCATTTTATTATTGTACTTCTTTTTTCCGAGTTAGAGTATTAAGTTTTTGGAAATGGGGCATTGCAAGAGTCCGTATCGTCAATATTTACTAAAATTGTAACCAGTTTTTGTTGTAAGGAGATGGCAGTAGGTGTATCCGTACTGTTATCCCACAAACTGACACCATAGTTCAGCCAAGAATGGGCATATGCGTAATATGTTACTAGTCCAGTTGATAGAACTGTAGATTTTTTGATTTCGCGAAGAGCATAGAAGAATTTGAACAGCTTTGCACGTATCTTTGGGACATGTCATCATTTCCTATCTATCCCGGCTGCCCCAGACAAGCCCAAGGTTCAGGGTCTGCTCACTGGTCGAACCAGATTTCGCTCCTGCTGCACCTGCCATCTGACCTCCACAACCCAAAGGGAAACATCATTATATGGTTAAACCAGAAGGCACTGACTTCCTAATAGCAACTGACATAGATGTTCATGACAGCCGGGACCAACGGCTTAACGTGTTTTCCAAGGCACATAGCAAACGATAATCACGCACATAACTTAGAAACGTTATAGGGGTGCCACCAGGGTTTGAACCGTAGACCCTCTGAATTAGAAGTCTATAGGTCTCGCGACCGGGCTATCGTCGCTTCATGACCCATAGGAATAATAATAATAAATGATTTCCTTAGAATTCCACAATTTTAAGGGTCCAAGATAAGATATGGATAAATAAAAATTTGACACTTATTTGTAAATACTTGCTGAATTTACATAAAAATCGCGCAGAGTAAAAATATTCATAGTGATGCACATAATTTATTTTTTGTGTCAAAGTTAGAGTCAAAGTCACTTATTCAAGGCTTAATAGAGCTCTTTTGAACGTCAAACTTAAAATTTTACGCGCCTATGGGAATCAAACCTTCGGAGTGCTCGCCATATCTGTCAAAGGAAATGTCATAGGTTCTACGCCACCAGGTTTTTGACCCTCTGAATTAGAAGCCACTGGGCTATCGTCGCTCCAATTGTACTTTCTTTATCATCATCATTATTTGAGCCCATTAACGTCCCACTACTAAACACGGGCCTCCTCTCACGAGCCTAGCACGGATATGTCGCATCTAATTTTAAGGCCTATACTACACAGACGGTTCTCCCGCCGCGGGAATCCGCTTCTAAACCGCACTAGACTCAATTATATATGGACATTGTATGCTACACACTATACAGCGCAGTTTGCCGCACGCAGCGTCAAACCGCCGCTGTTAACCGCTGTTTAAAACTACACGGGCGGTTATACGCTGTTGCGTCATTCTGCTTAGTATAGCCCTAAGGCTGCCTGTCCACTGAAGCGGAGAGAGGCAGCAGAGTGGAGAAACGGATAAATATTATCCAATAGGAATCGCGGACAAGAGAGAAGCGAAGATTTTATGAAATCTAATTGGTTAATATTTGTCCGTTTCTCCGCTCGGCATCCTCGCTCCGCTTCAGTGGACAGGCAGCCTTAGTATGGTGTCATTCTATGGGGAAACTCCACAGATATAAATAAAGAATTTGTGTTTCAAAAATGATGCATTCTTTCGCCAATGACATCTTGCAGACAGCTATTTCCTAAACTGAATGTACTTACTCTTTCGTCCATGTACATTCTAGAATGTTGTATGATTGTAAAGACTCATCCCTATATTATTAAATTTAAAAATGCAAATAGCTGCAGTATAGCGAGACATCTTAGTAAGCTGATGTTGCCAAATGAAACACACAATATTATAAAAGGAATTGTTATCCAAATTGTGTTAAGATATTTAATAAGCAGGTGTGTGGCGCCCTGTCGTAGAATTTTTAAAAATCTAAAACATGCTTAACGATTACCAACTATAGTTATAATCGGGACTAAAATCTGTACCTTCCGAAGGCCGAAAGAGGCTGTATATTAAATGCCACTCAAACGGTCACCCATCCAAGGACTGACCGCAGTGAATTCTGCTTTACTTCGCCTATCCTTTCCGTTCACCAATAACCTAGTGGCTTCATACAGCAACACCCAAGTAGATCACATTCTATAAGGGGTATTTGTCTATAATCAACACACTGGGCAGGCGGGTAAGGCCAGTACGCAGGATGACGCTGCTGGTCGTCATCCGGTAGGACTTCTCTTTGCCGACCTTTACGAGTTTCCGTGAGATGAGAGAGGGTGGCACTATTTTTCATTCATAAATTAATTAAATTACAAATCACTCGTTTTTAGGGTTCCGTAGTAAACAAGGAACCCTTATAGTTTTGCCATGTCCGTCCGTCCGTCCGTCCGCGGGTTAGCGCAGAGACTATTAACATTAGACAGCTGAAAATTGGTGTGGGTATACATATTAATCACGTCGACAAACCTGTAGAATAAAATTTTTAAAAATATTGTTTTTTAACGTACCTCCCCTACACGTAAAGTAGGAATGATTTTTTTTTTCTCGAGTCTATCTTATCACGTTGGGTATCGTTAGAAAGGTCTTTCAAAAGTAATAAGAGTTTCTTAAAACCATTTTTCGATTTAGGGATCCGTTTTCGAAATATTAAGCTTTAAAGTGGAAAAAATTGATAGAGTTAAGTATCCGCCCCCCCTACCAGGTAAACGGTACTTTCAGAGTGGCTGGTAAAATTCACAATAGTAGTATATATAATAAAGTTAAAAGGAAAATTATCACGGCTAAGTAGGCTTTACTGGTTTTCGAGTAATGGACGACAATCAAATAAATTTTTGTATTAAATGTATTAAAATTTCATTCATACCGTAGTAGTGATATCTATCGGGGAATAGCTGAACCTGTTCATATAGCGACATTATGGCAAAGGGTGACTACGGAACCCTATATTGCGCGTGGCCCGACACGCACTTGGCCGGTTTTTTTTTTCGTCTACTCAACTCTAGTCAACGCATTAGTGTTTTGTTTAATATACTTTATTTATCAATAGATACAAATATCTTTAAAGCATCATCATCACCGATGACGACCGATATGGCGTGGAGGTCAGAATACCTGCACTTCACTCCAGAGGTCGTGGGTTCGATTCCCACACAGGACAAATCTTTGTGTGCATGAATATGAATATTTGTTCTGGTCTGGGTGTTTCCTATATATATTAAGTACATATTTACGAAAAAAAAAAGTTTTTAAGTATGTTTACCGTTGTTAAGTATCCATAACACAAGTTATTAATGATACTTTTATTGGAACTAAATAATTGGTGTGATTGCTAGAGAATATTTATTTATCATTGGTATCTCATAAGCTGATCATTAAATTGGCGACGTCGTATGATATGCTTGATATTATCGCGTCAAACCAATTTATATTATAGGCTCAAGGTCACAATATGTTTTAGCAAAATAACACCTAGCCCGTTTTTAAGAAACTTAAATAAATTAAGGAACTTAATTAAATAGGAATCTTGTGCCGTATTGTATCGGCCTAGAATATTATGGAACGCTCTGCCTATTGATTTAAGACTTGCACAAAGTAAAAATATCTTTAAAACTATGTTGCATAATTGCTATTTAAGTGAGTCCTCGTCGGTTTAAGTCTCCCTACTATCATCTTGTCTGTATTATGTATATTTATGTATATGTAGTGTATTATATTAGTGTGTTGATTTATGTAAGTTTATTAATATTCCTTTTTTTTTCATTTGTCTTTAACCATTTCTGCTAACCCTATGGTTAACTGGTAGAGAATGCCTTCGGCATTAAGTTCGCCTTTTGTATCACTTTTTTTTTGTGTGCAATAAAGATTAAATAAATAAATAAATAAAATAAATATTGCCACCCCTTCTTATCTCACGGGGAGTCGTAAGAGTCGACGAAGAGAGATTCTACCGGATAATGGGCAGCAGCGTCATCCTGCGTACTGGCTGGAACTGCGATTACCGCTGCGCCTGCCCAGGATTGTGAATATGGGATAATACCCTCAACCGAATGTATTCTATTTACACACTTTTAGCTTTATTCTCTCGCATTAACCTTCTCATACACGTCTGTAAAGAATGTTAGATTATAATATATTTTATGATTTATTGAAAAGTTTTTGAACTGACGAGTATATTGATGAAGTAGTTTGTCAATGTCAGAAGTGACCTTGTCAACAGCCTCGACCTCTGTCACGTCAGCGAATAAGTTCGCTACAATGTAGAAATCAGAAATTTTTTATTTCATAAACTATTACATAGTGTACATACTTACATAAATACATATTTTGTGACAATTACACCAATTATTTAGTTCCAAGATAAGTATCCTTAAGAACTTGTGTTATGGATACTAAACAATCTATAAACATAATTAATATACATAGGAAAACACCCAGACCAGAAAAAATATTTATGTCCATGCACACAAAAGATTTGTCCTGTGTGGGAATCGAACCCACGAACTTAGGAGCGGAGAGCGGGTGTTCTCGCCACCACGACATAGATCTTACCATCATCTATAGAGCCCAAACCAATCTAACCTGCAATTGGTGCACCTCCCGATCAACGGACGAGACTCTGGCAATATGAAAGTTCCCGGTAAGCGGCAATAGGCTCGCCACCTATTACGTGGGAACAACAATACAATTGGCGAAGTGTGGGTCTGAATATGCCTCGGCCTATCCCTTCGGGGAAACAGGCGTGATTGTATATATGTATGTACTTAAAAACGATGCATGTATGTACTTGAAAACGTCTAATGAAATAATAAAAAAATAATCGAAATATGGCTACACTGAAATCACGAAGATTAGATTCACTTCCAAGCAAAAAAAAGTGTAAGTGAATCAAGAAACTTTACACTCCATATAATCTATGATAAAATAATATCCATTTAAAGACAGTTTCGGTCGAAATGTTGATTAATTTTTTTATAATTCTTTGATTTTATTGTAGAGTCTCACACAATGACCTTTAAATGATTTGTTTATCTTTTTGAGCCTCATCAGCTTTATAAAGTCCACTGTGAAAAATTGGTCTCCCCAATAGATTACATTATATTGGTTGTATATGCCTATAATCACTACGCTGACAAGTTTGTGATCGCAGTTCCAGCCAGTACGCAGGATGACGCTGCTGCCTATCATCCCGTAGGATTTTTCTTCCTTGATTCTTACGACTCCCCGTGAGATGAGACGGGGTGGAACTATTCTAGGCCGGCATCACACAACACTAAAACTATAAAACTGCAATACTCATTCCTATTCGTCAAATTAATTAACTGATAACCGGTGTATCATCACGTGTTTGACATGAGTAGTGTTCTTATCGGCATAGAGTAGTTTAGTGATCTTCGCCATTTAACATGCATCGATGTGAGTTTATTTATCAGCCCGTATATAGTTATTATCTTAGTCAGTTTATAATTAACAGTTGACATTCATTGTCATAATTATCATAATTTATTTATGTTCTTTATTTTGCCTTCAAATTCAGAGGGTCTCGGCTTTCATCCCTGGTGGCGCATTTATGACTTTTCGAAGTTATGTGCGGAATAATCGCTTGCCCCGTGCCTGTGCAATCAGGATAATGCTAGAATATAATGAATCTTGCTGACCCCGAGCCCATAAGGCAGCAACCGGGACAATGCAATAATGAAGGAAACAGAGATCATATTCTTCCACTTGTTACGATCCTGATACACCACTGCTGAACATAGGCCATAGACTTTTAATATGACTATTGCAGGCGGCCTGTGTCCACAATGATCCCCTCACCTTTACCAATAACTCGCGTGATACGTGTCCTATCAAAGGGACTCCATTCTTAAACTGTTCTACCACAATGGCCGTCAATTCTTCGTGCTATGTGCCCTGCCCCCTGCTACTTCAGTTAGCTAACTCTTTAAGCTATTGGTGATACTAGTTACTGTTCTTCTATGGATCTCTATATTACTGATCGGACAATCAATAACTTGATATATACAATCACGCTTGTTTTCTAAATCTTTTATAATTGCCAGAGTCTTGTCTGTTTTCGACGGGTGCACCATTTGCAGGTGAAGTTGGATTGGATTTCTAAGGTCCTGACTCGTTCCATAGTAAAACCTCTTTTGTATTTTATTTTTTTCGAATGGAAAATCTAATTACCGTCTCCCGCTGTGGGTGGAGTGAAAGGGTGGAGGAGGAGGGGAACGTGGTTTTCGAGGCACGGAGCAAGTGATAATTACGCACATAACTTCGTAAAGTAATAGGTGCGCCATCAGGGTTTGAACCCTAGACCCTCTGAATTAGGAGTAAATGGGTCTCGCCTCTGGGCTATCGTCGCTCATGATCACATATAGTTACAGTCAATAAACGCCCCAGTACTGAACACGGGATCTCACGAATTAAGATGAAACTCAGGTCATGCTCCACCACAAGAACCATTTTTTTTTCGGATAGAAAATCACCAACTGACCGTTGTCCGCTGTGGGTGGAGTCAGACTTTTACTGGCTAAAAACCATCCATGTTCCTTCTTTTCAGCCTGCTACGTACCGAGGCCGCGGTTACTCTTTCGAGCAGTCCCGCAACCCCGGCAGGCTTGGCTCCTCAGTGTGCTGACATCTCTTTGAGGTGCTCGTGGAACACGAACGTAAAACCCTTAAGAAACCCTCTAAACTTTACCATTTGAATGTCATTATTGACGCGACATGGTACTTAAGTATTCAGCTTCTTGTGAGCACCTTGTAGGTGGCGTGACGCAATAGACTCGTCGGAGTGACGTCAGTATATTTTTAGTTTTGATTTGATTCTATCGGTTGTGTCAAAAGTTCAGGGTACATTATAAGGCGTGTTCATCGGCTTTTATAATGCGGTATGTTTTTCAGATCAAAGATAGTGCATACGTTATCATAGACTATATATAAGCTCTTACAGGGACTGCTCACTGGTCTAAACAGATTTGCCAACGTTTTGTTATTAAACGGAAGAACTGCCGTGTGAATTTCGCAATCCAAAGCCATCATGCATACATTGCTAATGATGCATGAGTCTCACTGTGTGGTACCGGCCTAGAATAGTGCCACCCCCTCTGATCTCACGGGGAGTTGTAAGAGTCGACGAAGAGAAATCTTACCAGATGATGGGCAGCAGCGTCATGCTGCGTACTGGCTGGAACTGCGATCACCAACCCGCCTGTACAGCGTGCTGATTATGGGCATAGGTTTCTGGTTCAAACCCTGGTGGCGCACCTATTACTTTTCGAAGTTATGTTTGTAATTGTTACTTGCTCTGTGCCTGGGAAAGCACGTTAAGCCGAGACCAACAGTCTGTCATGAAGTCGTTATTAGAAAGTCAGCGCCTTCTAATATTCTGACAGCTTGTTTAACCATAGAATGATATTTTCCGTTTGGTTGTGGTCTGAAGGCAGTCGTTCTATATAATAACTGAAGTTCAGTCAAATCTGGTTAGACCAGTGAGCAGACCCTGGGCCCTGGGCTGAAGTCTGGGGCGACCGGGATAGTGCTAGAATATGACATGACCCCCCAATAGAAGGTAATTGGGGAGGCTTATGTTCAGCAATGGACTTTATAAGGCTGATATGATGATATTCTTTGCTGATTCTTCGTTAACTGGAATAATCTGCCGGCTTCTATCACAGACAGTTCTTTCATTGAGACGTTTAGACGCCGAGTCAAATAACAGTATCGGAATCATAAACTGTGGTTTTGTTTTTATTTATATATGAATCATCATCAACTCAGTCCATTAACGTCCCACTACTGAGCACGAGCCTCCTCTCACATATTAAGGTCCGAGGGTATTGGGTCATACTCCACCACGCTGACCCAATGCGGATTGGCGGAGGCAGGTGTATGGCGTCCTGCTCGTAGAATTAATCAAGCCGCCGATTAGGCCTCTAACATGGCTTATCGACTACTACATTTAGTGAGAACCGGGACCAACGGCTTAACGTGCCTTCCGAAGCACCAGATATCAAATGCCACACAAACGGTCACCCATACAAGGACTGACCTCTGTAAACTCTGCATATATGAATATACAAGGAAATATACAAGGCGTCTTGAATATTGTAAATGGAAAATTTGACTGAAAGAAGACATTATTTTAATATGAAAAACAATTGCGATTCCCGTTTAAACCGTGTAATTATTTAAAAATTTATGAAAGCAGTTTAAATTGTTTTTGAAAATAAAATAATGTCTTCTTTTAGTCAAATGTTCCATCTTCAATATTCAAGATACTTTTCTCCATGTGGCATATCCGTGGGACGCCCTGTTATAAATAAATAAATCATCACAGCCCATTAACGTCCCACTACTGAGCACGAGCCTCCTCACACAAATCAAGGTGTGAGGGTATTGGGTCATACTCCACCACGCTGACCCAGTGCGGATTGGCGGAGGCAGGTGTGTGGCGTCCTGCTGTTAGAATTTTTCAAGCCGCCCATGAGGCCTCTAACATGGCTTAACGACTACCACATTTAGTGATAACCGGGACCAACGGCTTAACGTGCCTTCCGAAGCACGGAAGCGCTCGATATCAAATGCCACACAAACGGTCACCCATCCAAGGACTGACCTCTGTAAACTCTGCTGTACTTTGGTGATCGTTTCCAACCACCGAACACCGCAGAGCTACGAGCGCTTCAATAAATAAATATTCTCTTACAATCACACCAATTATTTAGTTCCATGAAAAGTGTCACTAAGAACTTGTGTTATGGATACTAAAGACCGGATAAACATACTTAAATACTTTTTTTTTTTTGTAAATACATACTTAATATACATAGGAAAACACCGTATTGTTACATGTGAACTGTTTTTTTCCTTTTGTTTGTTACATTTATCATTACAGGTTGTTGCTCTTGATTAATATGTATATATTTTCTTATGCGTTTTGCGTATGTTTATATTATTTGTTTTGGTATACTCGTACGAAATTGGTTGTTTTTTTAAATTTTTTGTTTGCATTATGTTTCTTACCTTACTTGTTTGACTCATCATGAGGTTGGCTAAATAATAATAAATAATTATACTTTATTGTCTTTAAGATCAACATGATCATTTAGATTCGTCAAACATTTACACAAAATGGAAATTTCGTATATTTTTTTAACAACAATGAAAGAAATATGAGCGGTAACATAATAAAGGAGTAAAAGCAAATGGGTTCTTTGTCAGAATTTGTCAGTTTATCTGTCTGTTGTCGGCTGGAAGAGATCTCTTATAGAGATAAGTTAGCCTTTGTATATGTCCTTTTTTATGTAATGTTTTAATATTTTTGGGTTATGTGCAATAAGGAGTTTAAAATAAATAAAACTCACCTCCAGTTTTTTGTCTTACTAGTACCTACTCGAGTCCCGACATGTATTGACATTGTGTTTTTAACATGGCGATAAATGTTTTTCAATGATGTACATAAATATACATTCAAGCATATGCCTACTTATTAGGCATTGTATTCATGCGAGTGTCAAAAGTCAATGTTTTTCTGTCGCATCGTAATTCATATTGTTACAGTACTGGCAGTGAGATGTCAAGTTGGTACTTTGATCAGTCCTATGTCGTTGCGGTAAGGGTGATTATGGTGTGTACTGTTATGCTGCGATGTATTAAGTTTAGGACACACGAGCGAGCGACTAACACGCTTTAAGAGAAATGTAACGTAGACAATTTAAATTAATAATATTAATTCACGTCTGTTTCTCTGAAGGGGTAGGCAGATGCATATACGCCCACACTTCGTCAATTGTATAGGTGGCTTGGTAATCATTACCGGGAACTTTGTTTGCCAGATCCTTGTCCATTGTTCGGTAGGTGCACCACTTGCAGGTGAGGTTGGCTTGGGGTTCTTAGGCCCATAGTACACGGCGTATTTTAAACGCGCCGACGACGCGCAGATGACGCACGTATACGCGCTTCAAACGCAATCCGAACGCAACCTAGAAACCTAAGCACACGGGGCGATCGTGAAACGCGCCTCTACAGCGCGTATACGCGCAGATACAGCGCGTATACGCGCAGTAGTCGCGCGTAGCTTTTGCGTTTTTATCAGAGACTCCTCTTCTTATACACGTGCAGCACAAAATAAACTATCATTGCAACTGAGGCGTGGGTGGCGGTGCAGTGGTGGCGTGAGCACCCTACCCCCTGCACCTACTCTGCTTCTATGTACGCGCGTTTGTATCGCTTCAAACGCGAGTATACGAGCTTCATGCGCGCGTATACGCGCTTCATGCGCGCGCTTGTTTCATCAATATAAACGCAACAAACAGCGTCCACGGCGCCGAAGACGCGCGTTCCTGAAACGCGCGTCGTCGGCGCGTTTAAAATACGCCGTGTACTATGGGCCTAACTATGGACCCTCCGAGAAGTCGGCCACACACGCTATGGTCGCACAAGGAGGTATCTCGTTTATCTTCATAATTTTTATCTAAGTTATCTATTTTTAATTATAAAATAACATCTTATGATGATGATTTATTAGTACATTATTTATTAATTTATTAATATATAAGTAATAAATAAGGTAATTAAGATTCATAATTGGTATAATTCTAAGTTAAAATAAAACACTTGTCTATGTCTAACTAACATTAAAAGTTATTATTAGTTTAGAGTTTAAGATTTTCGGATATAAAGATATAGATTAATCTAAACAAAAAATATTTAAAGGTTAATATTGGGTCCATCCCGTATATAGACATACATCCAAGATATTACGTACCTCTATGTACGTAAGTAATACTACAATGGACCTTGAACCGTAATATGAAAAGAGCTGTAACAATATTCGCTCGACTCGCTCGCAAGGTAACCGTGTGGCCTAAGCTTTAACATTATAATATTATGAAAATACTACTTAACGCTTACGTCAAATAATACATTACGCTATTTTACTACTGGTTAACACATTGATGGAATATTGTCATCATTAAATATTAGTACGTCTTCCGCATTAGTAATCCACGGAAGATCAGCGTCGTGACATCCTGTGGTGTCCTGCTGTTAGAATTTATCAAGCTGGCGATTAGGCCTCTAACATGGTTTAACGACTACCACATTTAGTGAGAACCGGGACCAACGTGCCTTCCGAAGCACGGTAGCGCTCGATATCAAATGCCACACAAACGGTCACCCATCCAAGGACTGACCTCTGTAAACTCTGCATATATGAATCATCATTTCAGCCATCTGAAGTCCACTGCTGAACATAGGCCTCCCCAATTGCTTTCCACGTAGATCGATTCTTTGCCGCCTGCATCCACCGGCTCCCCGCCGCCCTGACCAGATCATCGGTCCATCGCGTTGGGGGCCGCCCTCTACTACGTTTGCTGATTCGTGGTCGCCATTCAAGAACCTTAACGCCCCATTGGTCGTCGGTTCTTCGAATGAATATGAATATGAATATATAAGGAAACATACAGGGCGTTCCAGTGCTATGCCACATGGAGGAAAGTATCTTGAATATTGTAGATGGAACATTTGACTGAAAGAAGACATTATTGTAATATGAAAAACAATTGCGATTCCCGTTTCGTAATCCATTAGTAATCCACGGAAGATCAGCGTCGTGACATCCTCTGGTGTCCGACAATATGCTGAGGAAAAAAAATCTTTTAAATTGACACAAGAAAAAAACATTAAAACATACTATATACTGAAAGGTGTCAACTTTCAGTTAATAGTATGTTTTTATGTTTTTTTTCATGTGTCAATTTAATCGTTTATTTTTTTCCGTGTACTTACTATGTTTATTTGTACTGAATAAATTTATTTTCTTTCTTTTTAATAGATTGTAGGAATGAATAGTCATCACATCCCAGCATTATTCCGGTTGCCCCAGACTTAAACCCAGGTCCCAGGGTCTGCTGACTGGTCTAACCAAGTTTGGCTGAACTTCAGTTATTACATGGAGCGACTACCTTCGTCAGAAGGCAGTCGCCGACCCAAAGGGAAACATCATTCTATGGTTAAACCAGCTGTCAGAATATTAGAAGGCACTGACTCCCTTAAAACTACTGCCATAGATGTTCATGACAGCCGGGACCAATAGCTCAATGTGCTTTCAGAGGCACAGAGCATACGATAATTTAATTACGCACATAATTTATAAACACCATAGTTGTTCCACCAGGGTTTGAACCGTAGACCCTCTGAATTAGAAGTCTATATCGCCACCGGGCTATCGTCGCTTCATGACTCGAATGAATAGGAATTATAATTTAAAAAAAAATTAGAATTACCCAATTTTTTTAGTTCTACGATAAGAGATTGTGTTACGGATAAATAAAAATGTTTACTTTTTTTTTTCTAAATACTTGCTGAATTTACAGAAGAAACACGCAGACCGGAAATAATCATGTTGATGAACACAATTTTTTTTTTGTCAAACTCAAAATCATTTATTCAAATTTGGCTCAATAGAGCTCTTATGTAGGTTCACGCTTAAAATTTAACGCGCGTGTGGGAATCAAACATTAACTTCACAGTGCTGGTGTATCTTCACGCCATATCGGACAAAAATAATAGATTTAATTTAGTTTGACTCAATTATTCTTAATAGGGATTTAATAGAGTGTATAGGGCTCGTACCAAGACCTAAGGAGTCCAAGCCAACCTCACCTGCAAGTGGTACACCTGCCGATCAACGGACGAGGCTCTGGCGAACATAACAGTGCCCGGTAAGCGGCAATAAGCTCGCCTCCAAACCAATTATATAATCGGCGAAGTGTGGGCGTATGCTATGCCTCTGCCTACTTCTTCGTGGAAACAGGTGTGAATGTGTGTATGTGTGTAGTACAACATTGATTTACTGATAGTCCCCAAACTAGGTAATCCTGTCGAAAAAGAGCTATCGAAAAAGAGCGAGAAACGGTTTGACAATACGCTAGCGATGCCTTTGGCGTTACATAACGTTAACGTAACGTAAAATAAACTAATATTTATAACGTTCCTCATTATCAACGCAATGTTCCGCTTAATGTTATCTATATGGCATTTATATTATCCTGCGCAGTAAATTGATTAGTTGCCTAAAATAAACTTTATCTGTTGGCCAAAGTGCACTTGTCTATAAAAGGGTTAATTATAAGTAAGTATTATAACTTTATAAATCACATTTTACAAAATAATAATATAATATATATATATAATAATATTATAAATGCGAAAGTAACTCTGTCTGTCTATCTGTTACTCTTTCACGCCAAAACTACTGAACGTATTTAAATGAAATTTGGTATACAGATAGTCTAGACCCTGAGAAATAATATAGGCTACTTTTTATTGCGAAAAGGGGGTTGTAAATGCTACCCAAAGATACTATTCCACGCGGACGAAGTCGCGGGTAACAGCTAGTAATAAATATAACTTATAATTTTTTTTTTGGTTTGTCCTACTAAAATCTTAGGAGCCCAAGCCAACCTCACCTGCAAATGGTGCACATGTCACAGTCAACAGATCCCGGAAATAAGCTCGCCACCTATTACAAGGGACCGACAATGTAATTTACCAACCGAAGAATGAGCGTATAATATTATCATCATCTCAGCCCATTAACGTCCCACTACTGAGCACGAGCCTCCTCTCACATACCAAGGTACAAGGGTATTGGGTCATACTCCACCACGCTGACCCAGTGCGGATTGGCGGAGGCAGGTGTATGGCGTCCTGCTGTTAGAATTTATCAAGCCGCCCATTAGGCCTCTAACATGGCTTAACGACTACCAGATTTAGTGAGAACCGGGACCAACGGCTAAACGTGCCTTCCGAAGCACGGAAGCGCTCGATATCAAACACAACACAAACGGTCACCCATCCAAGGACTGACCTCTATAAACTCTGCTTTACTTCGTTGATCGTTTCCGACCACCGAACATCGCGGAGCTACGAGCGCTTCATGATACGAGCGTATAATATGCCTCTGCCTATCCCTTCGAGGAAACAGGCGTGACTACGTTGGTTGTGAAGACATCGTTGTTCTGAGGCTCCTATCTCACCTGAAGATGCCCAGTGTAAGGTCGAAACACGTGTCGTGTTGAATAGTTTCTCGATTTTTCGGGAAATTATAGCAGCGCGGGAATTGTTACAAAGATATTTTTATCCATCACTTGCGTGACTGTATGTATGTATGTAATGAGAATGTTTGTTGTCCACAGATGCGCTTGCACCGCTGTGAAGGGTGCCTTGCGGCGTGCGGCAGAAACCGCCCCGCGGCGCCTCTGCCCGTTATTACCAAGTAAGTTTAACCTCGTATTATAATAATAATTTTATCATAAATCATAAATCTTTATTGCATCAAGTAAACAGTAGGTACCTAAGTAATACAATGAATACTGATACCCCGTAGGGGCACTGCAAATTGAGAGGGAACTTAAACATATTACAAAACTACAGACTTAATTATTCTTTAAACTAACAAACTCACTAAAACACAAATATGAAATCAACAAAAAACAATATTTATACAATATTATTATAATATTTAACATTAACTCATAATTTATATAATAAATCACTATAGGCTTTTAATGGAGTTTGTCGTCAAAATATTCGTGAAGTGTGTAATAACATTTCGCAATCAGTAAGTTTTTTAATTGTTTAGTAAATTGTTTTATGTTATCTTCACTTTTTAGGGACTCAGGCAAGTGATAGGAAATTGATAGTGATAGGGAAGCAGTTTATTTCAGATTAAACATCCATAGAGTGTTAGGAACATAAAATACAATGAAAGAAAATGCTTTTTGTCTAGTATTAGTAACTAGCAGCGCCCTGCGGTTTTACCCGCGTGGTCCCGGTTCTCGTGGAAATATCGGGATAAAGAGTGTCCTATATGTTAGTCCAGGACTGCAGCTATACACGTACAAAGTTTCATCACAATCGCTCCAGTAGTTTTTGCGTGAAAGAGTAACAAACATCCATCCACACATACAAACTTTCACGTTTAATACACTGTAATATTAGTAGGACTGGTCGAAAGGGTTACCGCGGCCTTGGTGTTACAGGCTCAAGAAGGAACATGGATGGTTTTTAGTCAGTAGAAGTCTGACACACCCTCCCGCTCCACCCTCAGCGGGAGAAGGTCATTTGATGATTTTCCATCCCAAAAAAAAAAAAAGGATTATCAATCTATTTACAAAAAATAAAATTGGGGAGCCGAAGCTCTCAGCTACCGTTTTCAGGATGGTGTTATGACTGTCCCTCACTCTCCTTAGTAGTGACGCTGTTTTTTGCGCATAATCGCGTGGAAACCGTCGGTACGGGCTATTGCAAACATTTCCGACGTACTGCAGTAACGAGGTAGTCTCAACAACATCCTGAAAGCGTTATTATATTAATAATAATAAATAATAATAATAAATATTTTCTAACAATTACACCAATTATTTAGTTCCAAGATAAGTATCTTTAAGAACTTGTGTTATGGATACTAAACAACGGATAAACATACTTAAATACTTTTTTTTTTTGTAAATACATACTTAGTATACATAGGAAAACACCCAGCCCAGAACAAATATTCATGTTCATGCACACAAAGATTTGTCCTGTGTGGGAATCGAACCCAGGAGCTCTGGAGTGAAGCGTAGGTATACTGACCTCCACGCCATATCGGTCGTCAAACCGTTATATTGAACGCGCAAGACATCTAACGATCTCTTAGTATAATTGACCCATAGACATAGTATTTCCCAACGACCTAATTTAATGACAAATAAATGTTGACACTCAGGCCCAAAACACTTTTTACATTCATTACACCAAATCCAGTCCGGCTGTCTCATCCAGCTATCTTTAAGGTCTTAAATAAATAAATATTATCTTACAGTCACAAAAATGACAAAATGTTAAATGTTTATATTTTGTGTTACTTTAAATAAGTAGTTACTTAATAGATTATTTATTTACTTGTCTTACTGTAGTCATACTGTACTGTACCCATGTCACTAAATTTAAATAACTACGTATAATATGAACAAGTCTATTCTCCTAGTCTTAAGTGATCTTTATAATAAGCTTTGTATTTGATGTAACACGTCTATTATCCTGTTTTGCTTAATACACACAAATTTGACATTACAATCTAGATTCTGTACCTTAGTTCTTAAGATTTTTATTTGTGAAATTGTAATTTGTCGTGTGTATTAATTAATAAATAAATTAAATTACGACCCAGCGACCTAAACTTATGATATGATATTTAAACGTATTTTTTGGTTTAAATAATACCGTCTATTAAAATATGCTAACAAATTATTAACTTTGAATGCATCTCTAATTTTGACCATGATTAATAAGAAATACCTTTTAAAAAAGTTTAGCCATAAGCATTACATTTGAACACTTTTTTACTAAATCAATGTTCTGGGTCGCAACTACTTGCACCTATTTTTAGTACATTGGGCCGTATTATATTACGATATATTGACCTAAATTTAGGTCGGGCCTTACGATGTTACTTATAAACTTAATTGTATATTAATTGTAATATAAATTGTCAAACGTACTATTTAAAAGAAATAAACGTTTTATCTATCTATTTATCTTAATTATGGACTTTACAGGTCATTCCTGGGATGGGTGACATTTTCTATTGGCTTTTGAGATCGAGCGATTTACTTCAGTGCCTAAGAATGCTTGTTAAGATGTTCATTTATCAGCCTTATAAAGTCCACTGCTGAACATTAACTTCCCTAATAGATTACATTCTATTGGGAGTATTTGCCTATGTCTTGTGGGTCGCTAATGGGCTGAGTTGTTTATGATTGATACGTTGAACGCCAGCGGTCCCAGTCACAATAAAATAAAATGTAATTTATTGTCCTTAAAATCAACAGGATCATTTAGATTCGTATTTTTTTTATACACATAATGAAAATTCCATAATTTTTCTTTTTAACAACAATGAAACAGATACGAGCGGTACTATAATCAGGAAATAAAAGCAAATGAATTCTTCGTCAGAATTTGTCAAGGTTTGTTAGAAACATTCACTTACATGCACACACACCTAACACAACTACACACACACAACCACGCCCACACATCACACCTACATACACACCACACTAACAGACGCATACAAGATTAAACACAAATATATATAAATAAATAAAAGTTAGATTGATATGAACTAGATTATTAAGTATTGTACCTAATTATTGTACTGAAGTTATGGAAGTGCGGAGTCTCCTAACACAGACTTGAAACTTGTGAGAAAATCACGAGATAGTATTGTTTGCTGATGATACATCATTATTATTGAAAATAAAGCGATATCAGAACTCAGACGATGTAAACAATGCGATCTCAAAGGTGGTGCACTGGTTTGACGTTAACAATCTATTATGAAATGGGGCTAAAACGAAATGCATTAAATTCGTGATGCCTAACGTCAGACAAGTAAACACCACTATTAAAATAAAGGAAGATGAGTTGACCCTTGTGGATACCACCAAATTTTTGGGTGTTATATTAGATTCTAAGCTGCAGTGGTGCCCACATATTGGTGAATTGTCGAATAGACTCAGCTCTGCAGCATACGCGGTAAAGAAAATTCGCCAATTAACAGACGTTGAAACAGCTAGGCTTGTTTATCATTGCTATTTTCATAGTGTTATGTCGTATGGTATTCTTCTGTGGGGTTGTGCCGCAGATATTCAAACTATTTTTGTACTGCAGAAGAGGGCCATACGAGCAATTTATAATCTACCATGTAGACATTCACTAAGGGATAAATTTAAAGAAATTGGTATTTTGACAGTGGCGGGTCAGTTTGTTTATGAAAACCAAGTATATGTACATAAGAATATTGATAAATTGAGTAAGAAAAGCGATATACATAACCTAAACGCAAGGAATAAGATACTAAACTAGTTGTACCTTTTTTTTTTTTATCGTCGGTAAAAAAATGCTGTTTACGCACTGTCTCCCGGCCAATGGGGGGACCGAGAGGGGAGTGTGGGGCTCACTGCTGCAGACACGACTACCGCAGTCCTACCCACTAAAAAACTTCCGACGACGCCCACCGCTGTTAAAAAAGGGGCAGGGGGCCAGTGCCTGGGTTTGTAGCTTCTGGCACCCCGCCCGCGGCCAACGTCCCCCGGATCAGAACCGGGAGGACCTCCTCAGAGAAGCGCAGTGTGTCGCGCCCCCCCTACCTCCTTGTGCGGCCATGGCGTAACTGGCCGACTTCTGGGAGGGTCTATAGCTAGACGGAAGGGGCTCCCTGCCCCTGCCGCCTAAGACCCCCCAGGCGCGGCTGGACGGGCCCTCCTTGCCCGCCGGCTGCGCCAACGGCGTAGCCGGAGAGAGAGCGGATCCCGCTCCCTCTCCCGCTCCGCGGCCTCCTTCTGCGACATCACCACTTCGCAGAAGGAGGCGAAAACTAGTTGTACCTGCCACTAGGCTCCAAAAAATTAACAAATCTTTTAAAGGTCAATGTGTGCGATTCTATAATAAAATCCCAAGCAATATACAGCAGGGATACTATTTTATCAAAGACTATATGACTGATAAAAATGCTTGGGATTAAACTGCCGTTTCATACAGGCTATTCTAATATGAATGACTTAAAACATGAATATTGTTAATGTTATATTATATTGCATCGTATAGCGTCACAGACAAATGAAGATTGTAACTAACCAATCGATAATTTAAAAGAGCATTGCCTGTAAGTTTCTTGCTAGTTCTTCTTACAGAGCGGTGGCTCGGAACTGGCACTTAGATTCACTTACACTTAAATATTTATTGTTTTTTTAATTGTTTGGTTGCAAGTGAATCTAAGCGTCGTGATTTTAATATAATCATATTTTAATTGTTTTTTTTTATTTTTTTATAATTTTGACGTTTTCAAGTAAGTACTTTGTAATAGTTTATGAAATAAAAAGTTTTTTCATTTCATTCCATTTCAAGACTTTCTCTAGTCTAAATGGAGATCCAATCCAATCACGATTTAAAGAATATATGTACTTGTTGAGGAAATAAACTTTTTTTTGTATTTTTTTTGTATCTGTCTGTTGTTGATTTTTTCTTAAGATTTTTCAGTCTGTCGGTTACTCTTATAGGGGGGATCTGTCAGTCAGCCTGTCGTGATTCTAAAGGGGGAGGGGATCGTCCGTATATTAGAAAATCTATTGTTGGTCACTTGGTGTTTAAAGACTTTATTGAATGGCTACTGTTTTGTTTACAGAACCAAACTTCTGAAGCGCACAAGACGCACTCCGTACTCTCAAGCTATGAGCAAGTCGAACTGCGTTAAAATGGTTGAGCCAGCGCCTCCCATGCCGCCCGACAACGATGCCCCGTGTAAGTTTTTCATAAGATCAATACTTACATCATTACATCAGCCTTATAAAGTCCACTGCTGAACATTGGACTCCCCAATAGATTACATTCTATTGAGGGTATTTGCCCATAATCACCACGCTGGTCAGGCGGGTTGGTGATCGCAGTTCAATAAATATTTTCTGTCAATTACATCAACTATTTAGTGCCAAGATAAGTATCATTAAGAACTTGTGTTATGGATACTAAATAACGGATAAACATACATAAATACTTTTTTTTGTAAATTTTATTATTATGAATATTAGATTCGCTCTTTATTGACCAAAAAACTTAAAAACTACAGATAACAATATTGAAATAAAAAAATTAAACCCAATCTAGGCGGTCTTATCGCTAAAAGCGATCTCTTCCAGACAACCCTTTTTAATAATGTAATTTATTTTGTTATTGTGTTTTTAAACTATAACTTTAACTAGGAATTTTCGTTTATAATGCTTTAATTGCATGCTGTCTTCGCCTATAATTATAATGACATTGAGCTAAATACTGCTATGGTTATTTCTTTTTTGGTATTATTAATGTTTATTATGTTGGTGATCCTTTTAATTAATAAATAAACCCGACGCAACGGAGAGAACAGGAAAGCAGTAGGCAGAGCATATAAACTATGTACCTATATTAAATACATACTTAATATACATAGGAATCAGATCCCAACAAATATTAATCTTCATGCACACAAAGATTTGTCCTGTGTGGGAACTGAACCCACGAGCGGAGTGCTGGTATAATCGCCACGCCATATCGGTTATCGTGCAAAGGAAGACGTTACTGCCCATCTGCATGTTGTTATCCACGGTAAAGTGGTTGTCTAAAAATATAAATATACAAAATATTATATTCCAGCGATGCCCTGGTTCGGAATGGACATAGGCGGCACGTTGACGAAGCTGGTATACTTCGAGCCTCGGGAAACCAACAGAAGAGAGTTGGACAAAGAAAACGAAGTCCTGAAGAACATTAGGAGGTACCTTACAAGGAATTCCGCCTATGGGAAGACCGGACGGAGAGACGTGCATTTGCAGGTAAGAATCATAAACCAGTTTGTAAAAAGAAAATTTGTTTTTAAGAACAACAAGATCATTTAACTAAATTTTTATAAACAAAAAGGAAATACAATATTTATTTTAACAACAATGAAAGAGATATAACCGTGCTGTGCCAAAACATCATCATAAGATTGTTAATAAACCGCAATATAAATCCGTAAAATGTGTGTGGCGAAACCCATAGATTTCAAATTCAGAGGGTCTCAGCTAAGGTTAAAATCCTGGTGGAACTTAAGTTATGTGCGTAATTATTGCTGCCTCTTGCCTCGGAAAGCATTTTAAGCTATTGGTCCCGATAGTCATAAACATCTATGGCAGTAAAAAGTCACCCACTTCTGATACTATAAAGTGAGGTTATCTCAATAGTTGTAATTTTAAATCTATGATTATTCATCACTACAGCCCGTTAACGTCCCACTACTGAGCACGAGCCTCCTCTCACATATCAAGGTGTGAGGGTATTGGGTCATACTCCATCACGCTGACCCAGTGCGGATTGGCGGAGGCAGGTGTGTGGCGTCCTGCTGTTAGAATTTTTCAAGCCGCCCAATTAGGCCTCTAACATGGCTTAACGACTACCACATTTAGTGATAACCGGGACCAACGGCTTAACGTGCCTTCCGAAGCACGGAAGCGCTCGATATCAAATGCCACACAAACGGTCACCCATCCAAGGACTGACCTCGGTAAACTCTGCTGTACTTCGGCGATCGTTTCCGACCACCGAGCACCGCAGAGCTACGAGCGCTTCGATGCGACGCTATGATTATTATAAATCAGTAAAAAGTGTTTATTATATGTGTAATAGTAAAAGAGAATAAAACTTTCAAGATTTCTTAAAAAAATAACTCCTTTCGTAGATGGAAAACGTCCAAATCCGCGGTCGTCGAGGCACCCTTCACTTCATAAGGTTCCCGTCGTCAGAAGTTGGCGCCTTTTTGCAACTGGCTCGTTCCAAAGGGATGGCGGATCTCGTCAACACTATATACGCGACCGGCGGAGGCGCCTACAAATTTGAAGAGGACTTTATCAAGGTATAAACATCGTCGCAATGTAAGCAAGCGATTGATTAAAAATATCTTTGTAACAATTCCCGCGCTACTATGATTTCCGAGAGAGACTCTCGTTTCAGCGTTGGTCGTGAAGACATCGTTGTTCTGAGGATCCTATCTTACCTGAAGATGCCCTGTGTAAGGGCGAAACAATGTGTCGTGTTGAATAGTTTCTCGATTTTTCGGGAAATTATAGTAGCGCGGGAGTTGTTACAAAGATATTTTTAATCCATCACTTGCTTATAATGGATTTCCGCAAAGTAACGCCTGAATCAATAAATTATCTTTGCAATGTGTGCGATTCTACAATAAAATCCAAAGCTAATAGCAATTGAGCTTAAATAAATTTAAATTAACAATAAAACGCAAGCTGTCTTTAAAAGGATACTATTCTATCAAAGACTATATGGCAGATAAAAATGCTTGGGATTAAACTGCCGTTTCATACAGGCTATTCTATTATGAATGACTTAAAACATAAATATTGTTAAGGTTATATTATATTGCATTGTATAGCTTCACAGACAAATGAAGATTGTAATTACAGTACCAAACTAATGGATATATTAAAAAGAGCATAGCCTGTGAGTTTCTTGCCAGTTCTTCTTACAGAGCGGTGGCTCGAAACTGGCACTTAGATTCACTTACACTTAATTATTGTTTGTTTTGTTGCATGTAAGTGAA
Organism: Musotima nitidalis; assembly: GCA_949126915.1. Taxonomy (NCBI): domain Eukaryota; kingdom Metazoa; phylum Arthropoda; class Insecta; order Lepidoptera; family Crambidae; genus Musotima; species Musotima nitidalis. The sequence goes on along the minus strand of OX421442.1, from coordinate 7,501,953 downwards.
TCTAAGCTTCGTGATTTCAGTGTAATAATATTTTGATTGTTTTTTTAAAATATTTAATAATGACGTTTTCAAGGACTATGTATGATACTTTATGAAATAAAAATTTTGTCTTTTGACATGGTACTGGCAACCTATACGTCATAACATCAGAAGTGAATGTCTTATTACAACTATTGAGATAACCTCACTTTATAGTATCAGAAGTGGGTAACTTTTTACTACTGGTTCTAAAGATGTGACAGATCGTCAACACTATATACACGACCGACGCAGTCGCTTACAAGTTTAAATAGGACTTTATCAAAGTATGAACATCTTTGCATGGTACAGACAATCTTACGTAATAATTTTAGAAGTGGATGTCTTATTACAACTATTGTGGTAACCTCACTTTAATGACTACATCCTGCCTGATGGTAAGCAGTCGATGCAGTCAAAACAAAAAATTTAAGCGCTTCATACCTTGAAATAAGCACGGTACAAAGCGCACTCACTCATGACGGCCTGCTGAAATGCCGTTTCACGCCTCGCTTAAAAGATCCGGGATGAAAAAATTTTAGGCTTTTCGTTTGGGTGCCATTACAAATTAGGCGTACAAAAAATTTGGCGATCCGATAGGGACCCTATAATTATAGTTACTTAATATTAATCATTAATTATTCTATATAAAATGTCATGGAACTTATTATATCTAATTATATGTAAAAAAACTCGTGCAGCGTGTAGAAGCATCCTGCAACTAAATTTTTTTTAAATTTTTGACTAAATGGAATTAGATTTGTTTCATTTTTTATATCTGCTGGTAGTTTATTATATATTTTAATTGCCATGTGCTGTGGACTGTTATTTAACATTTTTTATTCATCATTGTTATTTAACATGTTCGAGAGGGGAAAGGAGTTGGCGGGATGAGATCGAAAAGCTCCTCAGAACACTCAGCATAGTAGTTCCCGCCAAGCCAACCTCACCTGCAAGTGGTGCACCTGCCGATCAATGGACGAGGCTCGCCACCTATTACGTGGGACCGGTGATTTTTGGCGAAGTGTATAATACGTATAATATGCCTATGTCTACCCCTTCGGGGAAACAGGCGTGAATGTATGTTATGTTATATTTATAATTTCACTTTCTAACCTTTGTTTTCAGGAAGTAAACATGCGCTTGGCGAAATTGGACGAGTTAGACGCGCTTATAGCGGGTGTTCTATTCGTGGACTCAATGAACGCACAAGAGTGTTACTACTGGGCGCCACAAGATGAACAGCCTGTACATACACATGTGACTGAATCGGTGAGTTCAATAGAGATTCTTGTACGTATCTTATCATAAAGGGGGCCACAGGCGAGCCTTCAGAGCACTTTGAGCCTTAAGTCTGATCTTTTGGGCATCTCCTTGCCTTTTACCCTAAGTAATATTTGAAAAATGTTTTTTACAATTACACCAATTGTCATTTTTATTTTGTCATATAAAATTGTTTATTAACATTAAAATAAGTAAAACTGTTTGTCTAATACTAATATAAAATTGTTGCTCAAACCAAAACATAGATTATGTGTTATTGAAGAGCGGTGTCTCCTGACACAGGCTTATTCAAGCTTAAAAGGAGGCACCAGCTACTAGATATTCTAATGTACCAGGTTGATTATGAAATAAAGAAATTTATTATTATTTTGGAGTACTCTTTGGAAAAATCTCAGCCTAAGCTGGTCGAACTATATTTACGGGCGGCTGCCAAGTAAATATAGTGTGTTGTGTTTATGTTTTACGAAGATGTTGGGTGTGCGGTGGTGTTTCCTGTGAAATAATTTTCGTCTATTTGAAGGAACTTACGGACAATTCTGCAGGTATTTAAAATGGCAGCTTTCTGCAGAGAAATGTATAAAGTGTCTTTGAGGTCAAGTAACTTAATACTTTTGTGGAGGTGGTTAGGTATTACACCAGTGGTTGATAGGACTATGGGCACTGTGTATACTTTTTCTTGATGCCATATTCTTTTGACTTCTTCTGATAGTTCGGCATATTTGTGAATTTTTTCAGTAATAGTCTTTTGTAGGTTGTGCGTATTCGGCACTGCAATATCTATTAAATAGGTGATTTTATTACGTTTGTCCTGAAGGGTTATATCTGGCCTATTGTAATGAATGGTTCGGTCTGTTAGGATGGCTCGGTCATAATACATCTTATAGCAGGAATCTTCTAATATTATTTGTGGTGTATATTTATAATAAGGAGTATTTGCGTATGGGATTAGTTTATATTTGTATGCTAGTTTTTGGTGAATGATGTTAGCTATTTGGTTGTGTCTGTGAGTGTAATCTGTTTGTGTAAGAGTAGTGCATGCTCCAGTTATGTGTTGAATAGTTTCCGGTTGGCTATGGCATTTACGGCATTTATCGTTTGTTATGGTGGGGTCTTTTAGTATAAACTTCCTATAGTTTTTGGTATTAATTATTTGGTCTTGAATAGCTATTATAAAGCCTTCTGTCTCTGGAAACAAACTACCTATTTTGAGCCATTTATTTGATGCTATTGCGTCGATATGCGGTTGCTCTAAGTCGTAAGGATGTCTACCGTGTAGGGTTTTCTTTTTCCAGTTATCAACTTTTTGCTTCTGTGAATCTACGCTTATAGGATCTTGTAAATTTTCGTGTAGGTTAAGAGGAGTGTAATTTATATCATTTAAAACTATTGCCTTATGTATGTTACTAGTATTCGATTTTGTGTGAAAGAATGCTTTTAGCTTTACAATTTGTTTTTCCCAGAGACGATATATGTCTATCAGTCCTCGTCCTCCGTCCTGTCTTTTGATAGTTAATCTTTCAATCGCAGATTTTGGGTGTAATTTATTATTTTTCGTGAGTGTGGTGCGTGTGATACGTTCTATCTGCTCTGTGTCTGTTTTCGACCATTTGATTACCCCGAATGAATAAGTTAAAACTGGGATTGCGTAGGTATTTAATGCTTTGATTAGGTTTTTACCAGAGAGCTGAGATTTGCAAATTGTATTTATTCTTGTTTTATATTCCGTTGTTAGTTTTGCTTTGGTGACTGTGTGATTGATACCTTTAAGTTGCTCGTACCCTAAATATTTATATAAATCTGTTGCTTCCATTGCGGCTATTGTATTAGTATTATTGACGGCATAATCGCCGGGCTGTATCTTGCCTCTTATAATATGAACTGTCTTACATTTATCAAAACCGAATTTCATACTTATGTCTTTACTGAAGTTAGTGGTAGTTTCTATTAAAACTTTCATTTCTTTTTCAGATTTAGCGTATAATTTGATGTCGTCCATATAGATAAGATGAGAAATTATAATTTTTTTTTTTTTTTTAATTTTTTTTAATTTTTTTTTATATTATTATTATTATTATTACCAATTATTTAGTTCCAAGATAAGTATCATTAAGAACTTTTGCTATTGATACTAAATAAGGGATAAACATACATAAATACTTATTTTTTTGGTGTAAAAACATACTTAATATACATAAAACACCTAGACCAGAACAAAATTATTCATGTTTATGCCCAGAAAGATTTGTCCTGTGTGAGAATCGAACCCACGACTTCAGAAGCGGAGTGCGGGTATACTTGCCGCCACGCCATATCAGTCATCAAATATTATTATTATTAATTAACAGGCAGGCAGTTTGAAAACTGATTGCGCCTGTATCCAATTCATCTGCATCTAGTTCCTCTAACCGGTTGCATGTGTTTGAACAAGTTCTTGAATGAATATTGCGGTCAAAATCCTTATAACAGCCTTGGGATATTGAAGTCCATAGCCCCTTGGCTGTGGGTAAGTCTCCCCCAAGAGACTCATTGCCAGCGAATCATAGGTATTCAGCAGGTGTTCCATGCACCCCTCCATCCCCCCCCTCTCATCTCACGGGGAGTCGTAAGAGTCGACGAAGAGAAATCCTACCGGATGATGGGCAGCAGCGTCATCCTACGTACTGGCTGGTACTGCGATCACCAACTCGCCTGCTCAGCGTAGTCATCATCTCAGCCCATTTACGTCCCACTACTGAGCACAGGCCTCCTCTCACATACCAAGGTGTGAGAGTAGTAGGTCATACTCTACCACGCTGACCCAGTGCGGATTGGCGGAGGCAGGTGTATGGCGTCATGCTGTTAGAATTTTTCAAGCCGCCCATTAGGCCTCTAACATGGCTTAACGACTACCCCATTTAGTGATAACCGGGACCAACGGCTTAACGTGCCTTCCGAAGCAAGGAAGCGCTCGATATCAAATGCCACACAAACAGTCACCCATCCATAGACTGACCTCTGTAAACTCTGCTGTACTTCGGTGATCGTTTCCGACCACCGAGCACCGCAAGGCTACGAGCGCTTCAGCGTAGTGGTTATGGGCAAATACCCTCAATAGAATGTAATTTTTTGGGGAGAACAATGTTCAGCAGTGGACTTAATAAGTTTAATAAATAAAAGTGAAATTTGCCTAAATTGAAAATGATATAACTATAATGTATTACTAAAAATAGGCTGTAAGCTTGCCAATGTACCTACTAACAAATTTTATATAATAATAATAAATATTTCTGACACTTACACCAATTATTTAGTCCAAGATAAGTATCATTAAGAACTTGTGTTATGGATACTAAATAACGGATAAACATACACAAATACTTTTTTTTTTGTAAATACATACTTAATATACATAGAAAAACACCCAGACCAGAACATATATTCATATTTACACACAAATATTTGTCCTGTGTGGGAATCGAACCCACGACCTTATATGGAGCTTATTCTGAAATAAATGAATTATTATAAGGCTGAAATGACAAGCCGGTTTCCCCGAAGAGGTAGGCAGAGGCATATTACACGCCCACCTTTCGCTGATTTTACTGTTGGTCCCACGTAATAGGTGGCGAGCCTATTGCCGCTTACCGGGCACTGTTACGTTCGTCAGAGCCTCGTCCGTTGATCAGCAGGTGCACCACTTGCAGGTGAGGTTGGCTTGGGCTCCTTATATCTCTAAGTTTCATCTTTTTAAAGCATTGATTTCTATAATTCCAGCCACCGTACTCCGAAGCGGCCTTAAGTCTGTACGTGAGGAAACCGTTCGACTTCTCAAGTCCCTACCCATTCCTGCTGGTGAACATCGGTAGTGGAGTCTCGATGCTGGTGGTCAACGCTCCTGATGACTACTACCGCGTTAGTGGCACCAGGTAACTATGGAATACTTAACTGAACATCACCAGGAATTAATAATAATTATTATTATTAGTTATCAAGACGAACAATTACCGAAAGTATATACTGAGAGATGGAACTATTGACATATGTCGGGCATGTCATCGGCCCGGAGAATCTCTCAGGCATGTGGTTTCGGGTTGTTCGCATCTTGCTAACGGCGAGTATTTGCACAGGCATAACCTTGTAGCCAGGATCATCCATCAGCAACTTGCTCTTCGATATGGCCTTGTCAGACCTGAAATGCCGTACTATAGATATGAACCGGTGCCAGTTCTTGAAAATGGTCATGCATTGCTCTACTGGGATCGATCCATCATCACTGACAGAACTATTCTCGCCAATAAGCCTGATATTGTTTTGGTGGATCGATCAGAGCGCCGGGCAATTGTTGTTGACATCACAGTTCCACATGACGAAAATCTCGTGAAGGCAGAAAAGGAAAAATTAAGTAAATATCTGGACTTGGCCCACGAGATTTCTGCCATGTGGGATGTGGACTCAGCCACGATTGTTCCGATAGTGGTTACGGTCAACGGGTTGATAGCGAAGAGCTTCGACCAATATCTTAAGAAGCTCAAGCTAGGTAGCTGGGTTAAGGGTCAGATACAAAAGGCAGTGCTTCTCGATACGGCGCGCATTGTCTGGAGTTTTATCTCTCTGCAGCCCTAGCCGCCAGTCGTTTGGGTGTTACCTTGCGGCCGGCGGTCTCCGTTTTTTATATTTTTTACAGTTTTTTTTTTGCTATATAATAATTATAAAAAATATAAATTATGTGTAAATTAAATAAATATATATGAATAATAATAATAATGCTCTAATGTTCAGAAAAAAAAATACAAAGTTAAAACATATGCCACTGGTCCACAATAGGATTCCCTGTGTCGTGAAGGCCAGTCTACTTTTACAAAAAAAATAAAAAATACAATGCAACATTAATGTATAACAAATAGAGAAGTTATGGTTGTGATGAGATCAGGTGTAATACAATGTTACATTATAAATTTTAATGTAAAGCAAACAAAAAAAGTACAATATTAGCTAAGATAAAAAAAAAATATATATATATATATATATGACACTAAAGTGTGAATTGTGTATTGTGTGTGTGTGATTTATGTGTGTGTTGTTTTTGTGTGTGTGTTGGTGTGATTGTGCACGTTATGTCTCTGCCTTCGTGGTGGAATATGATCCAAATTTGCTGCCAGGACAAACCTTAACCCTTTACCAGTGGTCACGGGCGGGTTATATGACAACCATAAACTGAACCTTATGTAGTTTACTTAAGGTATAAAACCAATGAAAAATTTCAACGTGCTCTGCCTGTTTAAGGGTTAAACAATTTCCTGCAATATCTCGACTTGCAAAAACTTATAACAGTAATAGTGAGGAAGTGGATATCTTCAAAGATACATTACCTGAATTTAAACAAAATGTGTTAGAGATTTTTAAGAGAACTAAATAAATAAATATAAATATTTCAGACACTAACACCAATTATTTAGTTCCAATCCATAACACAAGTTTTTAATGATACTTATTCATTAAAAACTTGTGTTATGGATACTAAATTTTGAATTAAATTTGAACTGATTTTTCATTTTTATAATCTTTGGTTATGTAATGATTATCTGTGTTATCTGTAAGTACTTAATTTTAATTTAGCTTAGAATTGTAATTTTTGCAATTTTTTTGTTATTTTTTTTAAATATTTTAAATTTTATTCTTTATTTTGTGTCACTACAAATTATTTGGTGCATGTTGTGACTCCTTAAAATGCTGTACATTTAACTCTCATGTAGTGTATTTTAATGTTTGGATGTAATAAATAATGTTGTTACATTTACTACCGGTTGTCCATAATTAAATCAAAATAAAAAATAAATTAAATAAACCGTTCGATTTCTCATGATGATGGAACAATCTTTTATGATAGAAGTGCCCGGAAGCCGCGGCCCAAGCTATGATAATTGGGTATTGTTGGACCGATGAATTGGTCAGGGCGGCGGGAAGCCGGTGGATGCAGGTGGCTTGAGATCAATCGACCTGGAAAGTAATTTGAGAGGCTAATAATCTAATGGCTGGGGTTATGATAATGATGATGATTTAAGAGATATAGTGACAAGAATTGAGAAAGGTATGCTTAGATGGTTTGGTCATGTTGAGAGGATGAATGAAAGTAGATTGACGAAAGTGACTTATGATGTACAAGTGGTTGGAAGTGTTTTTAAGGGGAAGACCACGTAAGACCTTCCTTGACCAACAACAAAAAATTTTAGAGAAAGGGCAGGTCAAAAGTACCCTAAACCGACGGGCGTGTATGAGGAGGTTAATGAGTGTGAATGAAGCTAAAAGTGTGTGCCAAGATCGTAGCAAGTGGAAGGATGTGATCTCTGCCTACCGCTACGGGAAAGAGGCGTGACATTATGTATGTATGTAATTTTGTTTATTTCCTTCCAGTCTCGGAGGCGGCACATTCCTTGGTCTCTGTTGCCTATTGACAGGCTGCAGCAGCTTCGAAGAGGCCATTTCCTTAGCAGCCTCCGGAGACAACACTACAGTAGACAAGCTAGTTCGAGATATATATGGTGGAGACTACGCACGATTTGGTCTACCGGGCGATCTGGTGGCGAGCAGGTTTGTAGTTAGATTATAAATTTGAAACTTTACCTCCTAGAGTGTTCTGTGCTCCTGGTACTTATTTAGTTTGACCGCTAGCGTTGTTCATGGCTAGTTTTAAGACATACCTCCTACAATGTCATGTGTTTCTGGTACTTATATTGCACTAGCTGTTACCCGCGACTTCGTCCGCGTGGAATAGTATCTTTGGGTAGCATTGACAACCCCCTTTTCGCAATAAAAAGTAGCCTATATCCTTTCTCAGGGTCTAGACTATCTGTATACCAAATTTCATTTAAATCCGTTCAGTAGTTTTGGCGTGAAAGAGTAACAGACAGACAGACAGACAAGATAGTAAGGATTGTTTGACCGCTAGCGATGTAGATCGCTGGCTTAAAAATATACCTCCTACTATGTCCTGCATTCCTAGTACTTATATTATATAGTTTGACTGTTGGCGATGTAGATCGCTAGTTTAAAGACATACCTCCTACAATGTCCTGTATTCTTGGTAATTATATTGTGAATATTGACTGCTAGCGATGTAGATTGCTGATTTAAGACATACCTTCTACAATGTCCTGTATTCCTGGTAATTATATTGTTAAGTAAAGTGGGCGTATAATATGCCTCTGCCTACCTCTTCGGGGAAACAGGCGTGAATGTATGTATGTATTAACAAATAGTGTTCATGCACATAATGTCCTATGTGTGAATCGAACCCGTCCTTAGGAACGAAGTGCGAATATACTCGCCACTACGCCATATCTGTCGCCTTAAATAGTAATAATAATACCGTTTGGGCTGGGCAGAAACCATGCTACAACTGCTTAAAAGACATCTCTTGATGAGTGGGTTTATAGGGTTCCTACAAGAATCTAGGGAGCCCAAGCCAACCTCACCTACAAGGGTTGCACCTGCCGATCAACGGACGAGGCTCTGGCGAACATAACTGTGCCTAGTAAGCGGCAATAGGCTCGCCACCTATTACGTGGAACCAACTATATAATTAGCGATGTGTGGGCGTATAATATACCTCTGCCTACCCCTTCGGGGAAATCGGCGTGAATGTATATATTTCTAAATGAAACGTGTCAAATGGTGCGCTGGCGGTCAAGCTAACTTTTTTTTTTGTGTCAAGTTTATTAGTTTTACATAAATACATCATATCACGCCTGTATGGTCGTAGAATATGCTTATGCCAACTCCTTCAGGGAAACAGGCATGATTTTATGTATGTATATGTTACCGGCCAAACCCGATTTTAGGACAAACTAGTATAGCCCAGTCTAAACTAATTTAGGTGGGCTGCATACAATGTTTTTTAATGGTAAGAAAAAAAAATAACCTCAACCCAAAAAGAGATACTTATACTTCTCTTTTTGGGTTAGGTTGAGGTTTTTTTTTTCTTACCATTAAAAACATTTTATTATAATAGTTGCAGCCCACCTAAATTAGTTTGAACTAGGCCATACTAGTTTGTCCTTAAATCGGATTTGGCCGGTAACATATATATTTAGAAACAGGCCCTTAATGATATTAAGCATTAATAAACTTGACGAAACAAAGCGAAGTAGTTTTAATTTATTTTCTTTTTATATTTCATTAAATTACAATAGAATATATTTAGCATTATTTCGATTTATTTTGTTCCAAACCGACGTATAATTAAAGTTATAAAATCAGTTAATTTGCACATAGATAAACTTTACGTATAAAATAAGTATAGTTAGTATATATAGGTAGTATAGTTGACGTCGTGGGTTCGATTCTCACACAGGACAAATATTTGTGTGTATAAATATGAGTATTTGTTCTGGTCTGGGTGTTTTTCTATGTATATTAAGGATGTATTTACAATAAAAATAAAAATAAAGTATTTATGTATGTTTATCCGTTATTTAGTATCCATAACACAAGTTCTTAATGATACTTATCTTGGAACTAAATAATTGGTATAAGTGTCAGAAATATTTATTATTATAAGTGATAATTATGTCGAATTGGTACTATTTTGATACTTTATTTTTCAATTGAAAATTGATTTTTAACCAAAACGACCCATAAACAAAAAAAAATTATCTTATCAAATTTTGCAAAAATAACTATCACTTGTACTATAACTTCACATTAAGAAATATAAAACTATGTAGGTCGGTTTGGAACAATTTTTTGTAACTTAATCGCATGCTTAAAGAAACATCGACCCATTAATAAATAGGTCAGGTTTGAGTTACGTACTTATACAGTCTTTCTATTTCTTGCTGATATCGAATCAATGTTGATCAAACGTTCAAAACACAAGCAGACCTACTAATTAATAAATCTGTATCAATTTAAGCGCTTACAAGTAGGACAAGTATTTTTTAGAAGATCTTTTGTGATGTCCCAAAAATAGTATTTTTTGAGTTATGTCTATATTTCATTGAGCATGCGTTATATTTTGTTTGAAAAATACCTTATTAGTTTATTTTTTAAGTGTAATGCGGCCACTGAAAGATTACTGATAAGACTTTTTGTGTCATCAAATATATTGTCGTTGTAAACTTTTAGTGGCCCAAATTTTTTAAGCATAAGATAAGCTTACAAATCGCAGAATCAATAATGTCTATCTCAAAATAGTCAACTTTACAGTAGATAAAAAAAACATTTCTTCGCTTTAGTAAATAAGTTTACAGAAATGTTTAAATCGATAAAAAAAGTAAATAAATGCTAGAAATACTGTTAATATTGAGATGGCTGTTTGCACAAAATATGCCAAATTGAAATTTAAATGTATCAATTTAAAAAAGTAAAAACAGCCAAAATTGAGGTAGACACTTGATTCTTAACCGTCGATATGAAAACTGTTTCAACTCAAAAAAGACGAATTTCACCTATTTTCTGATTACATAGATACACATACATTCACGCCTGTTTCCCCGTAGGGGTAGGCAGAGATATAGCGTATGCCCACATTTCGCCAATTGTTTTATTGGTCCCACGTAATAAGTGGCGAGCCTATTGCCGCTTACCGGGCACTTTTATCGCCAGAGCCTCGTCCGTTGATCGGCAGGTGCACCACTTGCAGGTGAGGTTGGCTTGGGCTCCTGAGATCTTGGTAGGACCCCTACACACTCTATATTTTTGTGATTCTCCATTTTGATTACCTATATGAAAATAAAACCGTTATAAAATTACTTCGATAAAAGCTCACAATGCATTTCCCTCGCTAACGTCAAAACTAAAAAACTAGCCCCTCATAAGTATTTTTTTTTGAGTTGATACAGTTTTAATATAGCATTGCGAAATCTAGCCCTTAGGGCTATGGGAAAAGTTGTCGAACGCGATTTTTTATATCAATTTGCGTGGTTCTAGAAGGTTGCGGTATATAGATAGATATTTAGAGCAATTAGACGTGGTATATTACTTACGAGACAAGGTACCACCCCAGCGGGAGTAGAATTCGCGCCATTCATACAAAAGCGACTTCAAATTAGCATATCGTCAGCCTAACTTTCAAACTGCTTATGTCCTTTTGAGCAAACTTTATTGGAGGAAGTAAAAACTGTAAATTTTTTATAGTTGATGCATTAATTGAGTATAGGTGTTATTCCAAAGCGTTCATAACTAATTAAATATTCGCCATTTGAGCAACCTTTATTAGAGGAAGTAGAAACTGTATTTTTTTTTATAGTTAGGCATTAATTTAAATTAGTTAAGCGTTTATCACTGATTGAATATTCGCCATCGGCAGGTCGTTCATCCTCTCACCTTAGAAATGACGGAGAGTACTTCGCTTCGCGACCGATATGGCGTGGAGGTCAGTATACCAGCCCTCCGCTCCTGAGGTCTTGGGTTCGATTCCCACGCAGGACCAATTTTTGTGTGCATGAACATGATTATTTGTTCTGGGCTGTGTGTTTCCTGTGTATATTAAGTATATATTTAAAAAAAGGATACAAGTATGTTTATCTGTTATTTCGTATCTATAACACAAGTTCTTAATTAGGGTTGTTCGATGAATTACAGTAGGCTCTCTGAAAATTTGCCTTCACAATATATGTGCGTTTATATGTGGGGTATTTGCCCATAATCCCCACGCTGGGCAGGCGGGTTGTTGCAGGATGTCGCTGCTGCCCATCAGCCGGTAGGATCTCCCCGTGACATGAGTAGGTAGACTATTCTAGGCCACACGATACATGACTCAGTACTTTAATTCATTCCATAATTTCCAATAGATGTTGTCTTAAATAATATGGTATCAATTACGGAACATGTCGGGCACAACATAGTTCAGTAGGAGAGAGGAATGCAGCTTATTTTGTTGTTTGTACATATTTTTATTTCATTAATATATTTATTAAAAATATATTTTACCTCTTTGAAGTCGCTTTACAAAAAAAAAAAGAAAAAAAACATATATCATCACCATTATTAGGTTCGCGAAGAAACGTGACGTTTCGCGACAGCCGGCTACGCTTGACAGGTGACAGGTGTCAAAGTTAAGGGAAGTGGTACATTGATTTCTAACAGTTTTACAATGACAGGCTCGGTATGCCGAACATTAAGCTTCAAAGCAGCGAAAACAAGGATGTGTCAGACGTCTTCGGTATAATAACATGCAGGTAATAATAATAAGGAATATAATTAACTGATCGTCTAAAAATGTCTTGATTGCACATCAGACCTACTGATTGAGCACCTAATAGGGGATTAGATATGGCTGAGTTAGTATTTCTGTTGTACAAAAAGGTTAAGTTTGGTTGGTAATTTATTAATTATGATGACACGTTAATAATAACGGTTATCGCACTATGGGAATTGTGGTATTAAACCGTTTTTTCGGACACGTTCTGTTTATTTCAGAAATAGTTAGTATGTAAGATTTAAAACTATTGAGTATTTTTCCCGTGTGACAATTATGCATATTTACGGAGATGAAATTTTCTGTAAAAACTACTTTTTTTTCTGCTTAAAACTGAAAATTAATTATATTTCAAGATTAAGATACTAATTTTAAAAAACATCTTGCACTTGAAAAAATTGGCCTTGGCCACATTTTTGGATCTTCTATTGTCAGTACAACACGAGTTTTTTTTTTAATATACCTTTTTTATATTTGTTTCTCTAAAAAGTCGTAAAGCCAAGTTAGAAGCCCCTAGTTATAAGCCTTTTTTTTCGAATGAAAAATCAAATGACTTTCTTCCGCTGTGGTTGGAGCGGGAGGGTGTGCCAGACTTTTACTAATTAAAAACCATCCATGGTCCTTCTTGAGCATGCTATGTCGTAGCTGCAACCCTTTCGAACAGTCTCGCAAGCCCTAGTTATAAACCTGCTACTTATCTGGCTCCGCCAATCCGCACTGGGTCCGCGTGATGAAGTAAGACCTGATTCCCTCTCACCTTGATTCGTAAGAGGAGATACAAGCCCAGCAGTTGGTCATGAGAAGCAATCAAGATACCAGGAGTGAATAGATACATAGGAGATACCCTATAACTAAAGAGTCAGTTGGATCGTGGGAGGAGAACTGAGCCCAGCAGTTGGCCATGAGAAGCAGTCAAGATACCAGGAGTTAATGGATACATAGGAGATACCTTAAAAGTAAAGAGCCAGTCCCCGTGGTGGAATATGGCCTAAATTGCTTTCACCTTTGATCGTGGGAGGAGATCCGGGACCAGCAGTTGGCCATGAGAAGCAATCAAAATACCAGGAGTGAATAGATATATAGGAGATACCCTATAACTAAAGGCTCAGTCCGCGTGGTGGAGTATGGCCTAAATTGCTTTCACCTTGGATCGTGGGAGGAGATCTGAGCCCAGCAATTGGCCATGAGAAGCAATCAAAATACCAGGAGTGAATAGATACATAGGAGATACCCTATAACTAAAGAGTCAGTCTGCGCGGTGGAGTATGTCCTTAATTTCTCTCACCTCGGATCGTGGGAGGAGATCTGAGCCCAGCAATTGGCCATGAGAAGCAATCAAGATACCAGGAGTGAATGGATATATAGGAGATACCCTATAACTAAAGAGTCAGTCTGCGCGGTGGAGTATGTCCTTAATTTCTCTCACCTCGGATCGTGGGAGGAGATCCGGGACCAGCAGTTGGCCATAAGAAGCAATCAAGATACCAGGAGTGAATGGATACATAGGAGATACCCTATAACTAAAGAGTTAGTCTGCGTGGTGGAGTATCACCTTAAGGGAGGAGGCTTGTATTTGTACCCAGTAGTGGGACGTTAATGGCCTGAGATATTAATTTTCAAAAGCATTTGTATAATTTTTACTTTTAAACATTTTTTGAATGTTCAACGTCATAATGACTACATTCTGCCTAATGGCATGGTACAAAGCGCACCTACTCATGGCGGCCAGCCAAAATACCGTTTCACGCCCCGCTAAAAAGACCCGGGATTGTAGGAACTAAGAAACACATGACTTACCGACTTAATTCATAAAAGATACTTCCAAATCGCGTAAATTGTATATGTATATTATAGTTGAGATTTATTTTTTTATACTATTGCTGGAACAAGTCAATAATCAGACATGAGACGGGATTAGAATCTTGTTTGGTCGCTACCCTTCGGGACGACATTTTGAAAGGTTTAGTGGCGTTATCAAAATAGCAATTATTAGTAATGTGTATAGGGATCCTAGCAAGATCTAAGGAGCCCAAGCCAACCTCACCTGCAAGTGGTGCACCTGCCGATCAACAGACGAGGCTGCGGCGGACATAACAGTGCCTGGCAATAGGCTTGCCACGCCGAATAATTGACAATAATTGCCGCTTAATAATTGGCGAAGTGTGGGCGTATAATATGCCTCTGCCTACCCCTTCGGGAAAACAGAACAAAAAGTATCTTATGTGTTATTCCAGGAGCTATACATAACAAGCCAGCTGCAGACATATAACAAGTTTCATCACAATCCGTCCAGTAGATTTTGCGTAAAGAAGTAACAAACATACACACTTACAAACTTTAGCATTTCAAATATTAGTAAGATTATGTAGAAGATACATACATACAATCAAGCTTGTTTCCCCGAAGGGGTAGGCAGAGGCATAATATACGTTCACATTTCGCCAATGGTGCTGTTGGTCCCACGTAATAGGTGGCGAGCCTATTGCCGCTTTATATGTAGAAGATAGATAGACTAAATAACTTTTTGTTGCCGTATGTTACTGAGTAACACTTTGCAGCACGGTAACATTTGGTAACATATTGTAACACTTGGAAACCTTGCCTAATAAAAGGTAACTGCGATTTGAATGCACTGTTACAGTCAAATAGTTTTTAATCAAATCATTGATGTGCACAAATATGTGTATCATACAGAAATTAGAAAAATACTGCCATTTATGACTTACAAAATTTCATGTTGAAAATGTATTTAACAATAAGAACTATTGTTATGTTTACGAATGAACCTACTCCGAGTTGGGGTCCTGGAGATTCCGTAACACAAGGTTTCCCTAGTATGGACTCCAGTCTCTCACAAAGGATATTTTTTTGTATTAATTTTTCTATATTAATATTATTATAATAATTACCTTGAACAGCTTTGGCCAAATGGCGTCTGCGGAAAGAAGAGCGAAGGTATCCCGGGAGGATCTCGCGCGGGCTACTCTTGTAACCATCACCAACAACATTGGCTCCATAGCAAGACTGTGTGCTAGCAACGAGAATATTGAGCGGGCAAGTACTTTTATCATGTTTATACGACTTTTGCGATCCATAGGAATACGTCATTATATTGTTAAACCAGCTGTCAGGATGTTCGGGCGGGGTGCCAGAAACTACAACCTAGGCACTGGCGCCTCGCCCCTTTTTTAACAGCGGCGGGCGTCGTCGGAAGATTATTATTGGGTAGGTTTGCGGTGGTCGCGCCTGCCGCAGTGAGCCCCACACCCCCTCCCGGTCTCCCCCTTTGGCCGGGAGACAGTGCGTAAATGCATTTTGTTACCGACGTAAATCTAAAAAAAAAAGCTGTCAGGATGTTGGAAGGCACTGACTTCCTAATAACGACTGCTATCGTTATTCGTACCCATAGGGATACGTAATTCTATGGTTAAACCAGCTGTCAGGATGTTAGAAGGCACTGACTTCCTAATAACGACGTTCGTGACAGCCGGGACCAGTTGCTTTAATCTTAGTCTATACAGACTACAACATTTTCTGGAGCATTTCTGTGTAATGTAACGTTCTTACGAATGGTACAATACAGGCAAAAGCTCATTTTCCAAAGCATTTTCATGTAATGTAACGTTCCTGCGAATGCTCGGCGTTATGTTACGGGTAAGTGCGGACCGCGTGCGTCTTACGTCCCTCTCCCTCCGCGTCACCCCGCAACCGCGCATCGCCCGCACTCGTGGCTCGACGAAATGTTACACCAATATGCTCGTTGGTTTATAACAAAGAGGCGAGCGTGCTCGACGTTTAGTTCCTTAAAGGGTGATACACTAGAACATATCATAGAGCGGCTCGTTGTTCTGTTACAAGTAAATGTTGTAGTCTATACTCACCTTATCGTGCTTTCCGAGGCACGGAGCAAGCGATAATTAAGTACGTAACTTCGAAAAGATAAATTAATATTTTCTTACAATTACCAATTATTTAGTTCCAAGATAAGTATCATTAAGAACTTGTGTTATGGATAAAAGTAAAGAACGGATAAACATACTTAATATACATAGGACACACCCAGACCAGAACAAATCATGTTTATGCAAACAAAGATATGTCTTGTATGGGAATCGAACGCACGACCTCAGGAGCGTAGTACGAGTTTTTTAATGTGACACGTCATAATGTCTACATCCTGCCTGATGGTAAGCAGTTGATGAAGACCCTTTATACAGAGGGGTAAGCACGGTGCATAGCGCACCCACTCTAGGCGGCCAGCTGAAATGCCATTTCACGCCCCGCTTAAAAGACCCGGGATTATAGGAACTAGGAAACACATGAGCCGGCAGCGACTTCCAGAGCTTAATGGTCTTACTCAGTAGAAATAAACTTAAATACTCGCCACCACGCTACAAAGGGTGGTACTAAGTGCATAGGGATTCTACCAAGACCAAAGGAGCCCAAGCGAACCTCACCTGCAAGTGGTGCACCTGCCGATCAACGGACGAGGCTCTGGCGAACATAACAGTGCCCGGTAAGCGGCAATAGGCTCGCCACCTATTCCGTGGGACCAACTATAAAATTGGCGAAGTGTGGGCGTATAATATGCCTCAGCTTCCTCCTTCGGGGAAACAGGCGTGAATTTATGTATATATGTACCACGCTACATAAGTCGTCTGAATATTAATAATAATAATAATAACTTTTTATTTGCACAAACATGGTATACACAGATGATATATTTAATTTACAAGAAAAAAAATTGATTTTATAACTTTTACTTTTCAGGTAGTCTTCTGCGGTAACTTTCTCCGTGTGAATCCAATATCCATGAAGCTACTGTCTTACGCCATGTCTTACTGGTCCAGAGGAGCCCTGAAAGCCTTGTTCCTAGAGCACGAAGGGTAATAATAATAATAACCTCATGCCGACACCCTCATGACCTCGAGCAACAACACATTGATTCAGAAGCTTCCAACTGCTTGAATTGAAGCGCTCGTAGCTCTGCGGTGCTCGGTGGTCGGAAACGATCGCCGAAGTACAGCAGAGTTTACAGAGGTCAGTCCTTGGATGGGTGACCGTTTGTGTGGCATTTGATATCGAGCGCTTCCGTGCTTCGGAAGGCACGTTAAGCCATTGGTCCCGGTTATCACTAAATGTTGTAGTCGTTAAGCCATGTTAGAGGCCTAATGGGCCGGCTTGAAAAATTCTAACAGCAGGACGCCATACACCTGCCTCCGCCAATCCGCACTGGGTCAGCGTGGTGGAGTATGACCCAATACCCTCACACCTTGATATATGAGAGGAGGCTCGTGCTCAGTAGTGGGACGTTAATGGGCTGTGATAATGATGATGATGAACAAATTGCTAAGATACAACAATATTTTCCGTGAAACAGAAGGCTTCATGATTGCAATTCAAGATCAAGTAATCATTACGAAGAATTATAGAAAACATATAATTAAAGACAAGACTGTTAAATGACAGATGCCGTAAAAGCCATAGACAACCTGAAACGATTCAACACATTACTGGAGCTTGTTCTAGCCTTACTCAGACAGATTACACTCAGACACAATCAAGTAGTTAATATAATTCACTAAAAATTGTCCTATAAATATTAACTCACCACTAACATACCAAATTTCACACAAATCGGTAGTATTAGTTTAGGCGTGAAGAAAAGACAGACAGACAGACAGAGTTACTTTCGCATTTATAATATTAGTTTGGATTTGAAATCACACGAAATATATGCCGTATATTTATATAATATATAATAACATACACACACACATAGTTTGGTTTTGTCAATTAATTTCATGAGGAACATCCGACACAAAAAAACGAAAAACACGTTATTTGTTGATAAAATTTCAATTCATTACAGGAGTACATACAACTTATAGATTGATAATGAATTCTATTCCTCTTTACAGATACTTCGGTGCGGTCGGTTGTCTATTGCATTTAGATTTAAAACAGAAAAATAAAAGTCTATCCCGACATGCGACGCCACCCAATGTAGACCCCAGCCAGGCGGACAGATGAGCGAAAATATATTTTATCACATACGTTTTAAGGTGCAGAACCGTGCTAATTGATAGGGAAATTATTACGTTATAATATTAAGATCTTGGTTGTTTTATTGGATAATTGTAAACACTGTAAGATTGTTAAAGGAATCGGCGCGTAAGTTGAACAGAAATTGCGATAGTCTACAATCGAAGACAATTTATATTTGTACAAGAAAAACACAGAAAATAAATAAACGAATGCGTGCAAACGATGCGTCGCCGCGTTGCTATAGTAACGCCACCCTTCCCCCCATGCCGCACTTCGATTAAGACCCGATCTTGTGCTACTTTTTTTTTAATGTGACACGTCATATTAGCTACGTCCTGCTTGATGGTAAGCAGTCGATGCAGTCCAAATACATACATATATACAAACATTCACGCCTGTTTCCCCGAAGGGATATTATACGCCCACACTTCGCCAATAATACACATTACACGTAATAGGTGGCGAGCCTATTTCCGCCACTCATGACGGCCTGCTTAAATGCCGGTTCACGCCCCGCTTAAGAGACCCGAGATAGGAACACATGAGCCGGCATCAAATTCCAGAACATAATGGTCTTACACGGGAACGACTTACTAAACTTCTTGGTTCAAGTGCCGATAGTATGCACAGTATGTGGATGGTTTTTAAGACCAGCACGTGTTGTTTAGGAGAGGAAAGGAAGGGAGGACTTTGCATCTAAAGTCATTGTTCAACTTACGCGCCGCCAAATGTACTTGCTACACAATGATACCTATCACCATTTTTTTGAGCAGTAATTTGCCTTTTTAAATTTATTGTCATCTTTTGATTTCCAACTTTAAATATATTTCGTTTCGGTCGATTTTCTATTGAATAACGCGGTTTTGTTATGCTGTTATTGAATTTGTGACATTGTATTGCGGGCGAGGTGTATTTAAACAAATTTGTTAAAATATTTATTTTAGATTAGTTGACTACGAACAAAAGTTTATGAAACTGTAAAAATTATGCCACTCTGCTTCTCCCAATCGGCACTGGGTCCGCGTGGTGGAATATGACCCTCTGACCTTGGTTAGTGACTAGAAATTCGAGCCCAACATTGGGCCATGAGACCTTGTCAATTCAGTCATTGTACCAGGAGTCAATAGATACATAGGAGATGGGAGAGTGGAGTATGTCCCTATACCCTCTCACATTGGTTTGTAAAAGGAGATCCGAGCCCAGCTGTGGGCCATGAGACCTTGTCAATTCTGTCATTTTACCAGGAGTGAATAGATACATTGGAGATACCTCATCACTAAGGAGTTAGTCCGCGTGAGGGAGTGGAGTATGTCCCTATACCCTCTCACATTGGTTTCTAAAAGGAGATCCGAGCCCAACAGTGGGCCATTAGACCTTGTCAATTCAGTCTGTTCCAGGAGTCAATAAATACATAGGAACCTCATCACTAAAGAATCAGTCCGCATGGGAGAGTGGAGTATGGCCCAATACCCTCTCATTTTGGTTCCTGAGAACAGGCCCATGCTCAGTAGTGAGACGTCAATGGCCTGAGATGATTATGATTTTAGTTACAAATGTTGTGACAATAGTTTTATGTAGAGCATTTGATGAAGTTAATTATAAAACAGTTATCGCATAATTTATTTATATTCTTTATTATTTGATGATGATTTCGACTTGAACTTTCAGCGTCATATACACTCGCGAATTCAAACAATGTGTTAAGTAAAAATATACAACATTTTAAATAATTTATTAATTCAAGCGTTACTTGGCGGAAATCCATTGTAAGCAAGTGATGGGTTAAAAATATCTTTGTTACAACTCCCGCGCAAGTATGATTCTCGATTTCTCGGGAAGTTATAATTGCGCGGGAATTGTTTGAAATAAGGAAAAGTTAAAAAAAAGTTTATTAGTTTTATTATTACTTTAAAGGTAGAATCATTCCTGATTTTAATATAGTTATACAGTTATTTCGGTAGGGGGTTCAAGTATAATGTAAGCAGTTTTAATGCAATTTTAGTGATTGTCTCCCTCCATTAAGAGTATTTGCTGTATTCAACAATAAAAGCGGCCTTTCTTTTTAATTCACAGTCCAAACTATTAAAGTCTTTCTTTGCGATCAACAAGACCATTTAGGTTCGTCAAATTTTAGCATACAAAATGGAAATACAATAAATAATGTTAACAACAATGCAAGAGATATTGGCGGTACCATAATGAAGAAAGAGAGCGAGAGAGAAATAAAAGCAAAATGGATACAAACAAAGTCGGATCACCTTAAAGTAGTAGTAGACTCTTCCGTGTGGTTTTGGAAAGAACACGGAAGATCACATATCACTTTCCTACTCTTGTTTACTTTGTCAATTAGGTATGTCATGAGATTAATTTCTTAAGGCATTCTTGTCCATCTCATTGTCTTTTGTAAGCCTCGTTAGAGTCACCGACAGACTGACTAACGCACAATCCCCTCCCCCCTTTAGAATCACGACAGGCTGACTGAAAGATCCCCCCGATAAGAGTCACCGGCACACTGACAAATCTTAAAAAACTACAACAGACAGATAAACTGGCAAACCTTGACAAATTCTGACAAAGAATATATTTTGTTTTTATTTCTTGATTATGGTACCGCTCATATCTGTTTCATTGTTGTTAAAAAAAAATATTTAATTTTCATTTTGTTTGTAAAAAAATTACGAATCTAAATGATCCTGTTGATCTTAAAGACAAGGATATTTTATGTCTAGAAATTCTCAATTTTTACAAATAAAACTCAAAATTACAGCAATTTTAGGAAATAATACAATGCCTCCGCTCTGACGTTAAAAATATATTTAGTACTTACGTAATACTTGAATGTCCCCATTTTTAAAGTTAGCTTTTATAGTTCAAAGATATAATTCGTGTAGCACAAATATATTTGATAGTATATTTTTTACTTGCCTTAGAGTTTTGGGATTTAATTTAAGTGTGTTTATATTGATTTTTTAGTTTATTTCACAAGTTAAATATGGTATTTTAAAATGTTTTTGTAAAATTGTTTTTACTCTGTGAATATTTTATGGCTCTAAGCTTTTGTTTTTTGCCTTGCTTAAAGCTAGTATAATCGTTACTATTTATTATTGGATATTTGTATATTATTAATGGCATACTGGCGAAAGTTTATAATAAATTATCAAGCAGGTAAAGACTATTAAAGCTTGATCGTCAACAAAATTGGAATAGGAATGCAATAAAAATGATATTAATTGTATAATATTTTATTCTCTAAATTCTCATGCTGATTTCCAATTAATTGGTTAGTTCCTGTAATCAATTAAGACTTAAACCATAATGATTTTGACGTGCTTAAACAAATATAAAAAATATCATATATATAATTGCCAAAATTTATTGACTAATAGTGTCAAAAGCCTATTAAAATTCTTAATAAGTTGACTATTTCATAAATAAATGCGATCTCTTTCAAAAGAAAGTATTAAACTATATAATGCGAATTCGTGTAAAGTATCAATAAAAATATGTTAATAGTCGACCGAAAGTCTTAACTAATAGTGTCATAAGCCTATGAAAAAAGTATTTTGTTAACTGTTTCATAACTAAATGCTATCTCTTTCTATTCCTTTATGAAAGAAAAGGGTAGTGAGCTATACGTTAGACTGGTCGTTGACAATCTATCTTGACAATGAATTGGCGTAAAAGTGATCAACAGCTTGTAAAATTTTGGAAGGCTAGCTAGGATCATTAATTGTTGGTTTATATTGGTCGTATTAATAAATTATATAATATGGTGAAATATATCGTGAGAGAAAACTTGTATGACTTTGTTAAAAGTTGTTTGGAATTTCATGGCAAATATAAAAAATGAGGTATTCCACAGGGGACTGATTTGGGTCCACTTTAAAATTATCTTTAAATTAATGAATCTTTGATATTGTTGTCTGGTTTAATATTTGACATGAAATATGTTTGCTTAGATTCCAGCGGAAAGAATTTGATTGTTTTTTCTAGTTTCGCTGGAGGTGATAAATTATGTATGACTGCGATAGTGGTATAAATATTAAAAGTAGATTTGTTACAATGAATAGGGGTTATTATGTAGTATTTCGTCCATTGTTAGAGACGGAACCATTTAACGTCCAATGTTAGTGACGGAACCCTTTAATGCCGGAATGGAATTAAGCAATATAAAGTTGACAGAATTTCGTTTCGAACATAAATAAAGCTATAATGCTTGCGCAATTGTCTTTTTTAGTCGATGTACAGGTAATGTAATTAATGCTTGTAATTATTTGGAACTTTTTGAAATGTTAACTTATATTAATATTATCATTAGATTATGAAATGGGCTTAGAATTATAAAAGCGAGTGCAGACTTGATTTTCATTTGATATAACATTAAAAGCGGGTATTCTTCAATTGTTTAAAGGCCCGTACAGCTTGAATGTTGTATTTTTTTTTATTAAACGACGTGACGAGACTTTTGCTGTCTAAGAATCAATAGTAGACTTTTTTTTACTCGTAATAATGACTACATTATGCCTGATGTTAAGCAGTCGATGCAATCCAGAAAAGTAAGAGCTTTTTATACTATGGTATAAGCTCGGTAACAAGCGCACCTACTTATGAAAGTAGGCTTAAATCACGACCCGCTTAAAAGACCCGGGACTGTATATTTAGACCAAATAGAAGTTGGCAGAGAAGCTAAATGATCTTACACAGGATTTTTTTTTAATTTTCACGAAAATTCTCAAGGATGTACTTGGCGTTTAGAAATGTAATATTATGACATCTGTCACAATACATGAGAATATAATTTAATATCAATAGTTTTATCAAGATTTAATATTGATCATGATATAATATCAATGGTTGTTTTAATATAATTTATTTCATCATTTTATTATTTATAATGCAGGGTTATTTTATAGATGAGTTTAACAGGTTTATGTTTGTATAGCGAATAAAAGTGGGCTGATATTAAATATTTTATATCATTAGAAATAAAAAATAATCTATTTATGTTGTTTTTTTTAACTAAACTTTTTAAAAAATTTTAATTGGACGCCGCCATATTTATTACAAGAGGTATAAAAATTACATTTACAAAAGGCTGATTTTATTATTATTTTTTTAATTTTGTATCCTCATTTAGGATTTTGTGCTTCGTGGATTAAAGAAAAAAACTAAATATGGGGGGACCACCCAATTTGATATCAAGATGGCGGATGTGCATCTGGACTGAGTGATACTTTTTATTTTTAATCGAAACTAATACATTTTTTTAAATAAAAATTCATAACAGTTTGCAAGTTTAAAAATATTTGATTGCTAATAAACTTTTTAACTACAAACGGCTTTGGCGTCATTTTATTTTATACAAATATATTTTATGATTAATACAAAATATCATGTATTTCGTAAGTCCAACCCTGTACTTATTGGATTGTCTCTCACACATCTGAGGGCCGTGTGCGTGTGGACTGAGTGATCTTTTCAAAAAACTCATTCAACCACAACCAAATTATAAGAGGATTTAGGAAATAATTGTGAAAACTTCTTAGTAAGATAAAAAAATTGTGAAACCTAAACAAAGAAAGTTAGAACTAATTAACTGGATCACTCAATCTGGACACCTGAAGAATAAGCCATAACGCATATCCAAGAATATACAATCTATGTGTTTATGATTTGCATTTGAAATAATTGTGAAAATTTTGTGAAAGCTGCTTAACAAATTTTCGATTCGTTTCAATGCTACGTTTTCGATTTACAACGGATTTTAAGGATCACTCAGAATGCACTATGTTCAGTTGAGTGATCTTTTAAAACACCACCTTATACTGCAAACGTATGAAACAATGTCATGTTTATTATAAATTAAGCTTCTGGGAAAATTTGTGAAACAGAGATCGTGATTGAATTCTTACTGATTTAAGAGAAAATCAAAATCTTATTTTTCTCGATCGTCCGAACTGAGTGATCCTTATCTTGAACTTTATTTAATAAACCGAAACTTATAGGTAGAAAGTAGTGACATCAGAAATTGTGAAAAATGCTGCTCTAAAATCTAACGAACTGATCGTCCCTGTAAGTGGTATATTTTAAAAGATATCAATTTTTTTACAATTCTTAAGGAAAACGTTTAGTAGGGTGACCATATCGGTTTATTTGAGTACCGAGAGTTTTCCGAGTTTTGTTTTAAACACGTTTTTAGATTGTATTTACTACATAATTTCGACATATACTTACACTTTTTAAGTGACAAGTTTGAGCAAAGTTAGGTATGAATTGTCACACTGAATTAGGTTTATCATACTAAAGAATTCTACACACAATAAAAAATCAGAATTTTTTAAGTTATCAAAGAAAGTAACTTTTTATTATGTAAACTTTTTTCTAACAACATTATATTATATATAACACACAGGATGTAACCTAATCGATAAATCCGTAGGACAAAGTATGTAAAATAACTGATTCTTCTTCTTTGCTGCTATACATTTTTCCTACCAAATCATTAAAACAGACTATTTCGTCGTTCTTATGGGCACCATGTCCTCTGTAGTGGCAAATATTATCGGGACTTAATGAAGGAAGAAATTCCACACCGCCTAATAATTTGTAGCGTCTTTTCTTACATAAATCGTATTTGGTACATCATTCAAATTAATTTTATCAATTCTGTTCAAATCAAAGGATATCAAATTAAAAAAACTAATAAATTTGATGGTCACACAAATCACATGTCTTAGTTTCATTACTAAAAATTACTTAAAAATAACAAACATAGAAAATATATCTATATTGATTGGCAGCAATGCAATCTGCCTTGATTTGGTAGAATAACATGATTCGTTGGAGCACTGTTTCATAGAAACAGCATTTCAAATGTAATTATTTAGCAAATGTTCAAATATATATGTAACATGGCAGGCGCAATCAATATCTTCTTCTTCCATTTAAATAATGGCTTCGTGCGGCTAGCACATTTAGCCAGTGTCAAGTAAGTGATATATTAATAATATATAATTCATAATAAATGAGAATGAGTGATGATAAATGGTAAATGAGATACCCTCCCCAAAGCCCCTTGAGTCCACAGTAAAGATGTGGGACTATACTGAGATCTCACATGGACTCCTTGAGAGAAAATTTAAAAGTGATGTTGCACTGTTTTGTTTGATTTACCAACACTTATGTATGTTCACAAACACTTAACGGTTAATAATCCACCGTTATTACACATTGATGTTAGAAATATCACAAATTTTAGAAAATAAAACAAAACCGCAGACATGACGCTTCACTTTCCCGCCAAGAAGCCAATCAATATCTTTAATACCATGTTGCTCTTTTCTTTTATTTTATTAGACAAAGGATAATGCTAAAAAAAACTTAAGTAAAAAGGTTTACTGCCTCTTCAGCCTTATTTTACAATTTCTTATGTTCAAAAAACGTAGTCTCGTTCTTATTTAAAACCATATTTAAAAAATAATTTTAATGTGACGACAAAAATCTACTAATGATGGTTTGAATATAGAATAACATACTCATATTGCACAATTATTCGCTATCATTAAAGGGAAACACTGACAATGTTGTTATTATTTATAAATTTTATACCACAGCAATATTAAAAAGAAACTAGCATTAAATTCACTGCACAACGCCGTCAGCTTCCCAAATTTGAAAAAAATTAATCGATTTCCCATCGAGAAAAATCCGACAACATAAAAAAGTACCAGTACCCTACTCAACGTTTTCCTTCAGAATTGTAAAAAATTTGATATCTTTTAAAATATACCACTTACAGGGACGATCAGTTCGTTAGATTTTAGAGCAACATTTTTCACAATTTCTGATGTCACTACCTTCTACCTATAAGTTTCGGTTTATTCAATAAAGATAAGGATCACTCAGTTCGGACGATCGAAAAAAAAATAGATTTTCATTTTTTCTTAAATCAGTAAGATGTCAATCACGATCTCTGTTTCACAAATTTTCCCAGAAGCTTAATTTATAATAAACATGACATTGTTTCATAATTTTGCAGTATAAGGTGGTGTTTTAAAAGATCACTCAACTGAACATAGTACATTCTGAGTGATCCTTAAAATCCGTTCTAAATCGAAAACGTGGGCATTGAAACGAATCGAAAATTTGTTAAGCAGCTTTCACAAAATTTTCACAATTATTTCAAATGCAAATCATAAACACATAGATTGTATATTCTTGGATATGCGTTATGGCTTATTCTTCAGGTGTCCAGATTGAGTGATCCAGTTAATTAGTTCTAACTTTCTTTGTTTAGGTTTCACAATTTTTTTTATCTTACTAAGAAGTTTTCACAATTATTTCCTAAATCCTCTTATAATTTGGTTGTGGTTGGATGACTTTTTTAAAAAGATCACTCAGTCCACACGCACACCTGAGGGCCTCCTGTACCTACAACGAAAACGAAACTTCGTTATACCCATTCCTTTCACTCGATAATGAGAAATACCTAGAGAGTGAAAGAGACAAGTGTAACGAAGTTTCGTTTTCGTTAAATTAAAGTATGCCCTCTGGGCTGAGTAAACCAATGAAAGTCTCATAGGTTTCCTACGTTGTGTTTATTATGTGTTTTTCTGTAGTTTTGTGACAATTTTTTGATACCAAAACTTCATCGACTTACCAGTAAGCTCATTCCACAACGCAAGGGTACGCAGAAAAGAGTTTATTTTAAACGTATCGTACGCACTTATGCAATTTCTAAAGCTTGGGTCCCACGGACCGAAAAATCGCGGATGCACGCAGACTAGCTCGCGCGACGCACCCTGGGATCGGCCTCGTCCGTCCGTGATAGCAGACAAGTTCGGCGGTGCGCCGTATCCATCGCGAGTCGGTAACTTCAAAGGTGCGTTTAAGTGCGGTGCGTGTCCGTCTGCGATAATCCGAGTGCATCCGCGTCCGCACAGACAGGTCAGAACGCGTTCACTTACTGATTGGTAGTGGTGTCATAAGGTGTATGAGCTTGCAAAATAGAGGGGACGAATGAACTTCATTTTGAGTTTATTATTATTTCAAAATAAACCAACATTGTGGAATTCTGCGGTGCCAGAGCATAAAAACAAAGCTGATGCATACGACGCTTGGAACCGGATAAAAAACAATTTAAAGGATAGTACAATACCAATTAAGGATATAAAAAAGAAACAAGACAATTTCTGTGGTGTCAAGGAAAAGGGATGAGTCAAAAAAAATAATGTAAGTAAGATTTTTGCACCTTTTGGTACAAAACTTAAATAAATATGTGTCACGGCAAAAAGGAGGTTAGTCAAAACAATCAATTATACTATATATACTATACTATATAAATTATACTATATTAAATTTTGAATAACCTCCTTTTTGCCATGACACATATTAAAGTTTTGTACCAATAGGTGCAAAACCTTGTTTTTTTTTACTCATCTCCGTTTTCCTTGACACCACAGATATAATGAGACAGATAGTACAGAGGGCAAAGAACGAAAGTAAGAGATCTAGGGTAACTGGTAGAGGAACAGACGATGTTTACAAGGGTAGGCTGGTTTTTTGGATGAAATTTTCTTTTTTAGAAAAGGTTTCTTTTAAATTTTACGCGATCGCATATTGGTTATATTCGCATTTAATATAATCACAGTGGCAGCTGCAGCGACGATACGTTCTTTTGCGCTTTGCATTTTGATAAGAAGCTTTAAAAGATCGACACGCTCCTTTGGAACGCCCCTGCCTGCGGTGCGTCGCCGTCCCGTGGCCCCCGTGGGACCCCAGCTTAAGATGTGAGAAAGAAGCAAGAAATTAAACTCTTCTTTAAAAATATCATAGACAAGAAAATCAAAAAAACAATGACACATTTCTACCTCTGCCATTATTGACAGATCAAATAGTTCTCAACATGTTTTGGCCAAAATTTCAGTGATTTTATGTTTTATTTATACGTAAATTTAACCAATGAATTGTGGAAATGTAGACAATCAAAATTCTCCGTACTGTGATGCCTGTTTTAATTAATGCTGACGACTATGGGGCTGTACTTATTTGGCTGGGTATCTGTTCTGTGTACACCACTCTGCTGACTGTGACAGCGCTTGCTGTTGTATTTGTGCTGTAAGTAAAAATATACCTTAGGTACAAGACTTATGTGAATATAAATTACCTAATTGACGTAGTAGATAACTTTTAATTAGTTTATTTATTGTATTTGGTGTGATTTGATTTTAATTGTAACTATATTTTGATTGTAATTTTTGTTTTTCATATTGTCTGTAATGTTAATTTGTAATGTAGGATTTCATGATAAATATTTTCTAATGTTTTTTGCAATACCCTTGCAGGGTTCATGTTTTAGAACCATTATATGTAACATTAAGATCTTTATGTACAACATGACGCAAATAAAGAACTATGAACCTACCTACTATCACGGCTGTTTCCCCGAAGAGGTAGGCAGAGGAAAATTATACGCCTACATTTCGCTAATTATATTTTGGGTCTCGCGTTATAGCTGCGAGACAATGGCCGCTTACGAGGAACTTTTTGTTCGCTAAAGCTTCGTCCGTTAATCGGCAGGTGCAGGTGATATGGTAGGATCCCTATCCATCATAATTGCTATTATATTTTCGCTTGCTTTACCACCTACCATATCTCTGCTTACCCCCAAGTTGGCTGGTAGAGAATGGTATTAAATTCGTCTTTTGCATATTTCTTTTTTTATTTGACGCACACACACCACCACCCACATGCATTTGATCACATTTAAAGTTTTTTTTTTAATTGTATATCTATTCTTTAAAATTATTAATTTGTGATCAGCATCATCTAAGCCATCTCATCCCATTAACGTCCCACTACTGATCACAAGCTTCGGAACACACGAAACATAGTGAGATAGAGTACCTACAAATATTAACTTTTTTATTTGATTCAAGACAGGCATTACAATTAACAGGAAGTTATGAATTTTCATTCTATAAACTGAGCCATTGATGGAAGCTGATGTGTGGCATTACTGGTATTTCGTCTTTTATTTTTATTAACGTCCCACTAATAAACATCATCATATCCTAGCATTATCCCGGTTGCCCAAGACTTAAGCTTAGGGCCCAGGGACTGCTCACTGGTTCAACCAGATTGGACTGAATTTCAGTCCCACTAATAAACACCAACGCTTAAACTCGAACCAAGATAAGGCTTTCAGTTCATGCGCGGTGTGTAGCGTCCTGTTATATTTATTCAAGCTGCCCAATAGATTGTTTGACATGACTTAACGACAGTCGACAGCCACATTCAATGATAACCGGAATCAAAATCGGGATCAAGACGTGCATTCTGAAGAACTGAAGTGGTTGATATTAAATATAACACAAGCGGTATATTTGGGGGCTAACCTCTGATAAACTCTGATTTACTTCGGTGATCGTTCCCACCGCCTAGTACGCCCGGAGCTATGAGCACTCCGAGTAATTTACCTAAGAGCTCTTACACACGAACAGCAGTTTACTGTCGATGTATATAACTGGCCGTCGATGTGCTGTCGACGCATTGGCGGCTGTCGCTGGCATCTGGCAACAGCTTGCCGCCTTCTTTAGCAAGCTATAAATACGTCAACGTCTACCGTCGCCTCTGCTGTCGTCAATGTGCTTCTCGTGTGTAAGAACCCTAACTCGTGCCTGTCATTATTATTATTCCATATTATTCTATATACATTAAGTAAATGTTATTACAAAAAAATAACGGTTTTTAAGTATGTATATTCGTTGTTTAGTATCAATAACACAAGTTCTTTATGATACTTATCTTGGAACTAAATAATTAGTGGGAGTGTAAGAAAATATTTATACGTCATTGCCAAACAACAACAAATAACACAAACATAGGTACCTACTATAATACTATATTTTACAACAATAAATGCTTGAGCTGTGTGGTGGTGGTGTGTGTCGCATTTTAAATAAAATATTATTCAAATCAAATAATTTATTTGTCATTACAGGTAATAATGGTCTTACAATACAATAAATAGATAGCTTCCGTAATGTACCGTTTTAGGCATACAAATATAAAGTTGAATAATAGTTAAAATTATTTCCTTACTCAGTCAATTATGAGTTACAATAATAAAACAACTAATATTTAATCTTTATTTAATGTAGTAACAATGAACACATGTCATAATAAAATAAGAATAGTTATTTTAAAAGCAAAAGATTAGTACTTACAATTATTATAAAAATGTCAAATAAAAAAGTAATGAAAATCAAAGATGATTATTATAAAAGCGATAAATTAAGTAAATAATATGAATAACATTAAATTAAAATCAAACAACCTATAATCCACAATAAATAGTAAAACAATGTCACAAAAATTTGTCATCAAAATATTCTTGAATTGAATAGTAGCACTTCTCGATTAATAGTCTAGATAGATTTCGCTTAAATATAGAAATATTTGATTGTTTGATTGTAGTTGGCAACTTATCATAAATTCTCGGAGCCATATTGGATATATTTTTTAAAGAAAGTGTAGTTTTACAAATATTCCTGCAAATTCTATCACGTTTTCTTAAAAATAGAGGCCGTGTTTGTAATTTAAATATATTGGGATTCGTCTTTACAAAAACTGCTACCTCATAAATATAGGTATTTCATCGATACTGTACATATTTTCAAGCCAAGCTTAAAAAAGTAACATGGACGGTTTTCACAAATTTTATTACATTGTGCATTTGTTTTTAGGCTGTACGCTTATGAACGCAATGATCTTTAGCAGCAATCAACTAAAAATAAAAAAGTAATCATCTGTCAGTTTGAATTTTGAATCCAGTTTTACCGTTTGTTTGTTTTGTTTGGATTTGGTTGTTTTATTTAGTGTTTTGTACGCTCATTGTTAATAAATAAATCGAAGTATTAATAAAATATATCGATTTGGTATGGAATAAGTTTACTGTGCTATTTGAACTCGTGTGACAATGGATGAAACACAACAAAGCCGCCAATCGGATATATCCGCTGCAGCTACGTGAGTTTTGCTTTCTTCATTGTTCTTAGCCGTATGAATACACTATTCTTAACTTTTTAAACTTGTATTTATGACTCCTTAGAGAAAGACATCCGTCTTTCTTATAGACTTTCGCTTTGAGTTTTTTTAGCTATATATGAGATAAATGAAGAAAAAATTATC
The DNA here is from genome assembly GCA_949126915.1 of Musotima nitidalis. Lineage (NCBI taxonomy): Eukaryota > Metazoa > Arthropoda > Insecta > Lepidoptera > Crambidae > Musotima > Musotima nitidalis. The sequence continues at coordinate 7,470,236 of OX421442.1, read as the reverse complement.
TACGAACATCTGTAGTGCTCGTAGATCCGAGGGACTGATCGGTCGACAATTATCTCCTAAGTTGAGCGAAGTTTATGTGGTTATTGCCAGCATGGGTAATTCCATTCAGCACTTTAGTGATTAAGAAGGAACATTAACTTGTTAATCTTTGTTCTCATTATTATTTTCAGCCTAATTATCAAACTGCTTATGTTCTTTTGAGAAAACTTCATTGTAAATGATAACTTGTCACATAAGCAAGCTTGGGTTTAACATTTTAATTTGTATTTGTGTTTATTAGAATAAAAAGTCAACCAGATCATTGTTGTGACCCTCCCCTATTGACAAAATTCAACTCAGTTTCACATTTACATACTTTCACATTCACTTTAGTGGTTACGGCTTCTGGGGAATGTTTCAATCTCCAATTATTTATGTATTGTTATAATCAATATAGAACAACACACAGTAAATATATTATAATGTAAAAGAGCATAGCCTGTGAGTTTCTTGTCAGTTCTACGCATAGAGTGGGGGCTCAGAACTGGCACTTAATAACACTTACACTTTTTTTTTGCATGTAAGTGAATCTATGCTTCGTGATTTCACTGTAGTAATATTTAGTTTATTTTTCTTTATATTTTGTTTTGATTTTCAATTGCTACGTAATAGTACTTTCAACTAGGTTAGTAAATATTTATTCATGGAACTTCAGAGATTTTACACTATATGGCATTAAAGTAAAACTTTGTATATTTTGAAGTTCCACATTTTGAAAATTAGACTGACGATTTGTGAAACCTTATAAAGCCAAGTTTGAGGCCCTTATCAGTGTGTGTAGTCTCCTGCTGTTAAAAATTTACAAGTCGCCTACTCATAGATTTGTACCATACCCCACACTTGTTGTTTTGCACTGGTTCTGTGTGATAGAATATGACCTGAATCCCTGATGTGTTTATATAAAACTCATGTAGAAGAAAATTATGTAGCGACACAGGAAAAGCAATAAATGAAACATACAGTTGAAATGCAACCTCGCGATAGGGGCTATCCATAAATTACGTCACTCATTAATGGGGTGGGAGGAGGTTGACGAAGTGTGGCATGGTGTGATAAGAGGATGGGAGGGATCATAAATTTCATGACGCCACAGTTCAAAATCCAGGTCATATAAACATTTTGGAACTGCTGTTTTAATGTAATCATTTCTTGCTGTTCAATTGCAAAATATGTGACATCACACTAAGGAGGAGGGAGTCTCACAAGTGTGACCAACTGTGACAAGGACGGAGCGGATCATAGAAAATAGGAAACAGATGAGCCGGCAGCGAATTCCAGAGCATAATAGTAATGCTCAGAAACGACTTCCCAAATCTCTTGGTTCGAGTGCTAATAGTCTGCACAGTATAGGTATGGTTTCTAACAGGGATGTTGCAGATGCTGATTTTTTCTCATCCACGTATGCGGATGTTTATGATATTATGTAAATAAAGTCTATAAATGAATAAAACAGTGATAACTTAATTATTAATATTTCTATTGTAATCAAATCAAAAGCAAATAATTATTTTTGTAACGTGTTGAATCTTGTCACCAATCTCTTTGCTCCCATTGGACATTGTCACGTGCGACCGAAACGCGCCCCAATCGCCGGCCCTGCCCAATTCCTTTTTGCCGCTACTTGCATAAACATCCCCACTGATTATATCCTATTGAAAGCAAATGTGGATGCAGATGTCCAAATCTATGCGGAAGTTCCCTGGTTTCTAAGACCAGCACGTGTTGTTCGGGAGAGGAATGGAAATATTAATTATTTCTTTTGTTATATTCATATATATACTCAATACTTTTTATTATAGTATTTCATTCTTTACACAACTACTTTATACTCGTATACTTAATTATAATTTTAATTATTTAAATAGATGCATTTCATAAGTATTGCACATAATATTAGTAACACTGTATGCCTAGGTGTCCATGGAAGATCAGTATCGTGACATCCTATGGTGTCCGACAGTGTGCTGATTGTACGCCGTTTTAATACATGTTTTAATTTATTTACTGATGCAGGCGATTTATTTATTGATTCACAACCAATGCTGAAACGAGAAACTTTCGTTTCAGCGTTGGTTGTGAAGACATCGTTATTCTGAGGCTCCTATCTTACTGAAGATGTTGTGTGTGTAAGGGCGAAACACGTGTCGTGTTGAATAGCTTCTCGATTTTTCGGGAAATTATAGTAGTGCGGGAATTGTTACAAAGATATTTTTAAGCCATCACTTGCTTACATGTTTTAATGTTGTATTTTGCTTGTGTAAATATAATCGTTTCTTTTTCGTGTACTTATGTTTATTTGTACTGCATAAATTTATTTTCTTTCTTTCTTTTAATTCCAGAAGAAAACGCCGTTCATCTATACTAAAGAGTCAACGTCCACCTCGCACGCCGTTCTCGGAGCTCGAGTTCCACGTGGCCACCCCGACTGACACGGCCAAGAACCGGCGAGTTAGCTTCTCGAGGCGGACCGCTGTTTTGTAAGTTATCACCATCATCATCTCAGCCCATTAGCACAAGCCTCCTCTCACATACCAAGGTGCGAGGGTATTGGGTCATACTCCACCACGCTGACCCAGTGCGGATTGGCGGAAGCAGGTGTATTTCGTCCTGCTGTTAGAATTTTTCAAGCCCATTAGGCCTCTAACATGGCTTAACGACTAGTGACAACCGGGACCAACGGCTAACGCAACGGAAGCGCTCGATATCAAATGCCACACAAACGGTCACCCATCCAAGGACTGACCTCTGTAAACTCTGCTGTACTTCGGTGATCGTTTCCGACCACCTGGCACCGTAGAGCTACGAGCGTTATTGTAAGTTATACTTGATAGAATTGATTAGATTTCTATTCAATAGGCCTGTATTTCTATCTGGTCTTCGCCCTCCCCCAATCTGCACTGGGTCTTCGTGGTAGAGTAGGACCCCATACCCTCAATCAGTGTATAAGGATCCTACCATTAGGTCCTAGTAGGATAGGTTAAGTTGGGTTCTTAGAAATCAGTTTTGTCAAGCTTATACAAAGTTCAGTCCGTAGAGTTACCACAGAATATTATTGCATACCTAGGAGGTTACAACACCGTCTTATGCACTACAGATTATCTTTGGAATGGAATGACTCTAACACCTTATCATATTTTATTTTCAGAGAGTTTACTTCAAATGAAGCGCAAACCACATGGCAAAACTTTTACGAAGAACACAACAAATCACTAGAATCATCTGGCAATGAATCTGGTGCAAACCCGCCTAAAGAGGATCAGGGTATCGGCCATCTTGGAAAAAGACTGTTCGATCAACAGTTCCAGGATGTTGAAGAAGTTGACCTCATTAACTCGCTCGACAACTTTTCAAACAGAAATGGAAGTAACTTTATGAACAATGACAATTTCACACAACAGCTAGCCTCTTTAGAGTTTACAAGCAATAAGAATGTGTCTTTACCACAACAACATTTTGAAATGAGCGAATGCACTGATCATCAAAGCAAAGTTTTTGGAGAAGATATCGCTTTTCAAACAATGAACGAAATGTCAGGGAAAATAGATGTAAACTTTTCGGCAATACAAACTTTGGATGGTAAAGATGATTTGGATGAGATACAGCAAGATGTGCAAAGAGCTCAAACAGGTATTGTGTGCCCAGGACCTTTTGAAAGAGACTTGTCAGAATATATTGAAATAGATCTAAACGCAACACATGTCACTGTAGATAAGGGTAATGAAGAATCAGATATGTCGATAACAGATACGATTCATAGTCCAAAAGTACAAGAGATTTCTAAAGCAAATCTTTCCGCAAATGTAAAAAAATCGAAAGCAGATGATGATTGGATAGCAGATAAAGAAAATATTGCCGTATTTGATAGATGTCCTATAAGTATACCTAGTACTGAAAGAAGAAAAACTATAGTCTATGGGGAAGACACTGGCAATATATCGATTACTCAAGCTATTTCAAGCAACATAATTATGCCTGTCGCAAAATATTCAGATAACAAAAAAACTGTAGTTTATGATTCTGATGCTGACATTTCTATGACACAGTCATTGCCCGTACAGATTATAGGCAACAAAATTGAAAAACGTAAAACTATAATCTATGAAAATGAAACTGGAAATGTGTCAGTTACACAAGCAATTCCTTCTAATATCATTTTACCTATACATAGTAAAACTGCCACCACTGAAGATATACTTGGAGATATTTCTATAACACAAGCTGTTCCTATTGCCAAAATTATAACTAGAAATATTGATGAGACTGAAAACGTTAGAGAGCCAGTCAAAGATAACAAAAACATTACGGTTTTTGATAATGACGTGTGCAACATATCAAAAACACAAGTCATCCCTCAAAATATTATTTCTAACATAGAAATTCTATCTAAATCTAGAAATTACAGTTCAACAATTAAAATATCTGAAAAAGGATCATCCATTAACCTTGCAATTTCAGCTAAAAGAAAAACTATCGTGTTTGAGGATGGTATTGATAATATTTCTATGACTAAAGCAGTTCCTACTAATATTATAGTTTCAAACTATCTTGAAAATAATTTGAATAAATCTGTTGGTGCTACGAAACACACTGATGCTTTAATAGAACACCCTAAGCCAGAAGTGTTGCAAAGTAAAGATATTTCAATATTAATAAGTAATAACAATAGGAAAACCATTATTGCTGATGGCAATATTGGAGAATCTAGTGTGGCTATTACTTTAACTTCTCCCAATAAAAGTATTAATATAATTTCGGGACTATCACAAGATTCTAAAATTATTGAACAATTGAAATCTGAAGTAAATAAAGTGGAAAACTTCTCAATGCTACACAATAACGATAAAAGAAAAACTATAGTGTTTGAAGAAGATATGAATGATATTTCAATGACTCAAAGTATACCAGCTAATATTATTCAATCAAATGTCATTGAAAAAGAGTTAGATTTTAATAAGTCGGTAAGAACTAACAATATTTTGAATCTTTTGACTAAAGAAAAAGATAGCGAAATAGCTGAAACATATAGTAATACTAACAACAAAAGCTTAATATCTTCTTCGCCCGAAGTAATTAGTTCCAGACGAAAAACTATAGTGTACGAAAAGGATAATGATGATGGAAATATGTCTATCACACAAGCTATACCACAGTTCAAAATAATGGAAGAAATAAAAGTTAAGACTGAAAATATATCAATTAGGGATAATGAGAATACTATATCTAACGCTAGACGAAGAACTGTCGTTTTTGAAAAAGATGATGAAAGTGGTAACATGTCTATTACAGGTGTAATTCCACAGAAAGAAATTATAAAAGAGGTTTGTAATAAAATGAATGAAAATCATTCACCAGATGCTTCAAATTCCAGAAAAGAAACAGATAGAAGAAAAACAATTACTTACGAACAAGATAATGAAGATTTTAATATGTCCATAACAGAAGCTGTTCCTGGACATATTGAGGCAATGAAAACTAATAAAACAATAGTTTTCGATAGTACTATGGATATATCTATAACCAAAACTGATAAAAATAATTGTTTGAAAAAGGAAGCTTTAAGCAATTCGTTTGTTAGTGAACCAGTGAATGCCTCTAACGTTGCGATGCCCCATTTAAACCAAAGTTTGTCTAAATCAATGGCTCAAGATGTGCTGGTTTATCAAGCAGTAACATATAGTAATGCGGCTATGAAAGAAAATCATATTGAATCAGGAAACACCATAGCTGAAAAAGAACAGTCCTTATATTCAATTAACAAGTCTATGAAGAATGAGTCTGACATCAATCCTAATAATTCCCAAAGTGATGAAGAATGTAACTTAAAAGAAGTTAAAAATACCACACATAATATTATTGAAAATTATTCAACTTCCAAACAAGATACTGAAGGGAAGCCTATACCTGCATTTAACACATCAGATTCAAAAGAAGCCGCTAAGTCCAGGCAGGTTATACTCGATAATTTATTGGATATGTCCCAAACGTCTTTAGAAAATAAAACTGATTTAAAACTTCTAGAAAATAAATTAACACCGATGTCAAACAAACATGTTGACACTCATAAAGTTGACTCAGAAAATGTTTCTCATAGCAAGGATAATAACTCTATTGATTTAGTCAATTATGGTAAACAGAATGATAGTAATATTATGCATACTATAACAAATCAAAATTCATATGAATATAAGATGGGCAGCAAAATGTTACTGGGGTCCCCAAAGCCATTGACCTTGGAATATAAAGAAGAAAAGCAACCTGAAGCATCTGTTGGGGAAATTGATTATTTTAAGTATATAAATTCTGCTAGTGACAGAGCACATGAGACAAAACATAGTAACAAAAAAGACACTGAAGATTCGCCTTACAAATCTAATGAAGAAGTTGCAGAAGTACCTAAAACTATGAAAAGCTTCCGAGATGCTAACGACACTAATGAACTTCTGGAAATGCTGTCTGATTTGACTGACAAGTCGAGAATTTTAAAAGATGTGCAAGAATCTAGACCCGCTTCTAGAGGTGAGCAAGATTGGAGAGAAAATGAGCCTAGGCGACTAAGTGTTGCTCCCAAAAGACAATCGATGGTTTTGAGTAGAGAAGATTTATTGAACAACATTTCGATGGCACAAGCAGCCTTGCAGAAGTCTATAGACTCAGACGAAAGTGTTCTCGATTCTTCTACAAGTCCAATAGAAGTAACATCGCCGAAAAAATCCCTACGTCTCAGTAATGAGGTTGTAAAAAAATTGCATTTCGAAGATGAATCCACTAGTGATGTTGCTAAGACTGATTTGAAATCGTTGCTAAAAAAGACTGCCTTCGGCGAATCAGAATTCATGAAAGAAAATAAAAGTAAAGTTATACCAAGCTATTTAAAAGACGTTAGCAATGAAATGAAATTACTAATGAACGACTTAGTTAAACCGAACGTTGATTTAGTTCCGTTTCAAGCAACCAATGTAGACATCCCTATAAGAGATCCTTCTACTTGCAGCACACAGATTCAAGCAAATTTGATAACATCTAGTCAAATAGATATTGACACAGATGGAAATTCTGACACAGAAATTAATTACAGTTCTGATAAAACCTCGGCGTTTTCATCTAATACTGACACTAAATCATTAAGAAGTTCTTTGAAAAACACAGATACGGTCAAGTGGGCTCCTCTTCCCGAACCAGTTCAAACAATTCAGAGAAAATCACCAGCTAAGGATGTCAATGACTCAGTAATAGTATTCGATCCCAATAACCCATTAAACAACATTCTAATTGCACCTGCAGATTTTTCTAAAGCGCACAAATATAACCCTAGATCTATCGAAACAATATGTCCGAAAGAAATGAATCCAGAAGATTTTAATGACTCAGCCAAAAATAAGGGAGATTCTCAGAATTCTTCTATAGTGGAAAGAGTGACGATTTCACCATCCAAAATGCCTCTTGCACACACTGCTAGTTCAGTGTCTACTTGCAAATCGACATCAGTGAACGATCTTCATCCAAGAGAATTGAGAGATAGCGATATTAATACAGTTATAACTATGAAACAGAACAAAGAACTTCTTGAAACCAGTTCATCTCTTACTCTCGTAGATGACGCTATGCCACGGGAAAACATTGACGATAATTTCGAATCAGCCGATCGCAAATCGAGAAAATCTCCAGTGAAATTAATTTACAAATACGACGATGATCAATCTGATGAAGTTTCTGACAATAAAGACTCTGATCTGACATCAACAGAAGATATAGCGTCTTTGAAAACGTATACCAAAGGGAAGAAGCGAAGCTACAGTCCTACAAAGCGAGATCAACAAAAATATTGCACATTATCCGGTATAGATATCACACCAAAACCCCAAATGAAAATGCAGAGAATTTCCAACAGTCCAGCCTACAATGACGTGGATATGTCACCGCAAAAACTCAATGCTGATCACAAAAACGATACAAATTCTAAAGGCATGAAGAAAACCCAACTTGGTTCAGATATAACAGTACAACAACTAATAACGGAATATGACTTAAAAACGTATATAGACCATGCTAGTTTAAATAAGCAGATTTTAGAAGCTTTGAGTCGTTCGAACAGTCCATCCTTACGGAATTCTGTGTCTATAACAGAAATTTATGACAATGATGAAAAAATCTCGGATGTTACGTCCTCATGTGCAAGCAGTAAGAATATGCATGAAATGAAAGACGCGAGCAGTGTGACTACGACAGAAACGGTATCTAGTAATAAAAGCCAGATGGAATGGCAGGCTGATGTAAAGGAATCCACTTCGAGGAATCTTGAGGTCGAGTGCGAGTCTTCAGTCAACGTTGTGGCCAAGATTGATATGCTGACGTTTATGGGGTAAGTTTAAATCGGATATTTACCGCTTTATTTATTACTGGGGGTATATGGATCGGATCGGGGGAATCGGATACGGAGCCCAAGCCAACCTCACCTGCTAGTAAAATTGCCTGGCGATAAAAGTGCCTGGTAAACGGCGATAGGCTCGCCACCTATTACGTGGGACCAACTATATAATTGGCGAAATGTGGGCGTATAATATGCCTCTGCCTACCTTTGGGAAACAGGCGTGATTGTATGTATGTTATTGAGTACCATACCTTGTAATATACCTAGTCAACGTATGTTTTCGTTTAACCCAATGTCAGAACATGTCAAAATTTTAAATTGCACCTACCTATGTTACTAAAATATATTTATTTTTTACGTTTACTTTTTTAAGCAAATAATAGTAACTCATATCCTAGCATTATGCCCCAGACTTAAGCCCAGGGCTCAGGGTCTGGACTTCCACAACCCAGAGAGAAACATCATTCTATGGTTAAACCAGTTGTCAGAACATTAGAAGGCACTGACTTCCTAAATAACGACTGCCATTGTTGTTCATGACAGCCGGGACCAACGGCTTAACTGCTTTCCGAGGCACGGAGCAAGCGATAATTACGCCCATAACTTCGAACAGCAATAGGTCACCAGGGTTTGAACCCTAGACCCTCAGAATTAGAAGCTTATGGGTCTCGCCACTTGGCCATCGTACCCGTACTCTCAAACAGTAACAACACTGCAAAAAAAATGCACATTTATGTTATATTAATATAGTTACATGTATTATGTATATATAGATATATAAATAATATCCTCTTACAATTACACTAATTATTAGTTCCAAGATAGGTATCATTAAGAACTTGTGTCATGGATAAATACTTAAATTGTAATCAAATCTATATCTATATCTATACTAATATTATAAAGAGGAAAGATTTGTTTGTTTGTTTGTTTGTTTGTAATGAATAGGCTCCGAAACTACTGGACCGATTTCAAAAATTCTTTCACCTTTGGAAAGCTACATTATCCCCGAGTAACATAGGCTATATTATATTTTTTAAAAAATTAGGGATCCTTACTAAAAATCCAAGAATGTAACCCAAGGTGTAAAAAAATGACCTGAAAAATTCCTTACATAGCGTGCGCAGCGAAAACTATTGATGATAGAACAAAATTATGTATCTATACTAATATTATAAAGAGGAAAGATTTGTTTGTTTGTTTGTTTGTTTGTAATGAATAGGCTCCGAAACTACTGGACCGATTTCAAAAATTCTTTCACCTTTGGAAAGCTACATTATCCCCGAGTAACATAGGCTATATTATATTTTTAAAAAAATTAGGGATCCTTACTAAAAATCCAAGAATGTAACCCAAGGTGTAAAAAAATGACCTGAAAAATTCCTTACATAGCGTGCGCAGCGAAAACTATTGATGATAGAACAAAATTATGTACTACGACTTTTCAGTACTCATCATTATCTACAAAAAGTGTCGCGACAGCATATGTCTAAATATTATAGTTACGTCACAGTAAGCGGTTTTTTATTCTAAAAATTTAATTTATATGCCGCCGCTTGAAAAGGCTCTATATTTGTAACTTGGTATTAATCCTTATCAAAAAAAATTACTTTGTATTCAAGACGGCTTCAATACCTTTTTATAACTTTTTGAATTATTCAATTCGGACATTTCATTCGGAAGATATCACGAGTTTAAAAATGCAAGTATTAGAAAAAAGTCGCGTGGTTGCCGCTCACCGCGCTCAGCTAGCCAGCATGCGATGTAGGCTCCATGTAAGCGTCAGTGGGGTACGGGGGGGGGAGTCAATGTAATCTATATTATAAAGAGGAAGGATTTGTATTTTTGTATGTAACGAATAAACTCAAAAATTACTGGACCGATATTAATAATTCTTTTTTCATTAGAAAGCTACATTATTACGATTTCCGGGCTCCCGACCATCAGTTTATTTTGTCACCTAAAAATAATTTAATGTCAAATGTTGTTTATGGGGAAGATTTACAATAATCGCTTTAGTTATCTATCCCAAAACAACGGGTTGCACTCCGGGCCGGTAGGAGTGAAAACTTAATATGAATTACATTTAAATATTTTCATCATTAACAACTTTAACATCCACATAAAGACAATCTATGCAGCCTGCGGATAATGACTGCGTCGTCGTAGTGTCGGTGTCTGTGAATTGACCTGGGAATCATTTTGCTGACCGTGTCTTTTCTGGGCAGGCATTTTGCAGCGGTAACCGACATCCACGCGGGCGGAGCCGCGGGCGACCGCTAGTACTTAATATACACAGGAAATACTCAGACCAGAACAAATATTCATGCAAGTGATGGATTCACTTGCTTACAATGGATTTGTCCAGTGTTGGAATTGAATCCACGATCTAAGGAGCAGATTGCAGACATCTGACCTCCACACCGTATCGGTCGTCTATATATGTACCTAACCAGATTGTTCTTAAATACTTTTTTGTTAATATTTTAGTTGAATTTTGGTCTACGTAACATTGAAAATACTTTTTCCAGGAGTCACATTTGCGAGTGGGAATCGTGGGGTACAGACACATGGTCGTTCCGACTACTCCACGGTCGGCTGCGACTGACCATCCGCCTGGCGCATCGTCACCACAACGCGGCCAGGACAAGAGTCAGGGCCGACACTCCCATACTGTCCCTGGCCGTTGAGACTGCTCACAATGGTAAGATATTGATTAACTTGGAGAACTGCTTGTGGTACATTCATTGATACTGTCTCGCCAGTTTACCCGTGAGCGAAGGCAGAATTTATTATACGTCCAAATTTAGATGAAAGAAAGAAAATGGGTGTATAGGTATCCTACAAAGACCTTTTTTTACGCACTGCCTTCCGGCCAAAGGAGGACCGAAAGGGGGTGTGAGACTCACCACCGGCAGACGCGACCGCCAGCAGTAATACCCACTAAAAATCTCACGACGACGCCCGCCGCTTGTTGAGAAAAAGGCGGGGGCCAGTACCTGGGTTGCAGCGTCTGACACCCCGTCTGCGGCCAACGTCCCCCGGACCAAAACCGGGAAGACCTCCTCAGAGAGGCGCAGTGGACGCGCCCCTCCTACCTCCCCGTGCGACTATAGCGTGTGTGGCCGACTTCCCGGAGGGTCCATGGTTAGACAGCAGGGCCCCCCTGCCCCCACTGCCTAGGACCCTCCTGGCGCTGCTGGACGGTCCCTCCTGGCCCGCCCGCTGCGCCCTCCACAGGTCCCTCTTAGTTTCCCCCCCGGTAGTCAGTACTAAGGGCGCCCAGAGTCGCCAATTTCTGGGTGATACCTTTCCCTAGCCTCGTCCGTTGATCGGCAGGCAGGCACGGCAGGTGAGGTCGGCTTGGGCTCCTCAGATCTATACACCTAGGATATGTATAGGGCATACACCTAGGCACTGCATGTCTATATGACTTTCATAAATTATTACGATTCTTTTTTCCCATTTTAGACAAGAAAAACTCAGTTGCCCTCCTATGCGTCGGGTTTGCGGCAGAAGCGATGCAGTATTTCATAGACCGCGGCTGGCAGAAGGCTGGCGAAGTTCCCGCCCTTTTGAGAAGATGTGCTTGCGTCGCAAGAGTCGCTTTGAAGTGGGGAAGAGTGATGCACGATGCTAGATTGCAACTGGCCTATACGCTCAATGGAGACGGGAAATTAACCCTTAAGGTGAGGTCTTTAGTGACTAGTTTGCTATGATGTGTTTCATTGACATACGTCAGAAGGACAAGCTATTGTAGATGGAAAATTGACTCTTAAAGTAAGTTACTTAGTGCCTAGTTTTCTTGTGGGAAGTGCTGCCTTTGTTGTATTTGTGTCGCAAGAGTCGCTTTGAAGTGGGGAAGAGTGATGCACGATGCCAGGTTAGAGTCACCGATAGACTGACTGACTATCTCCTACCTCCTTTAGAATCACGACAGGCTGACTGACAGATCTCCCCGATAAGAGTCACCGACAGACTGACAAATCTTGAGAAAAACCACAACAGACGGATAAACCTTGGCAGTGCTCTCACAAACGGTATCTACGGAAGACCAGCGTCGAGGTGTTTTCGTGACACCTCGGCTTTATGCTGAGTGGATACCTTTTCGGTGACACTCTTCAAATAGTTACTTAAATATAATGTATCTGTTTTCTTTTGATGTTGTCACAGAATAAATTCTTTTTCTTTCTTTTTTTTCTTTCTTTGACAAATTCTGACGAAGCACCCATTTGCTTTTATTTCTTTATTATTATACCGCTCATATCTTTTTTATTGTTGTTAAAAAAATATATCGATCAATTTTGTGTGTGAATATTTGACGAATCTAAATGATCATGTTGATCTTAAAGAAGTATATTTTATTTATTTTATATTTCTCAGGTAGCGAACATTCCACTCCGCTCTGTGTGGGAGGTAACGATGCGTCTAGAGTTAGCTGTGGAAGACACGCGAGAAGTCCCATGGCCTCGTGCCATGGACGTGAAGGTATCCAGAGTGGTGTCTGACGTGGTCATCACAGAGGAAGAGCTCCAGAAGGTCGTGGCTGACTTGCCAAGGGACTGGGGTCATGTGCCTAGGACTGTTTGGTGAGAATTTGCTTCACTGGTTATTTCACAGCTAGCAAACTGCTAGGCTAGTACTATGGTCACAGCTTGTCTGCTAGTGGACAAGCACACCTTCACCTAACTAGATACACTAGCCTGTGACGAGATATGTCAAACAAAGGCCAACTTTAAAAAACAACTTAAAATTTTACTACTGGATAGGCAAAAGTCGGAACTTCTGCATGGTCACTTTGGGGACGGTGTCTCAGTGTCCGGACCGCCGTGATGTCATATTTTGTGATAGTTTTGACTTTGGTAGTATTGACTTTGTTTATTATCTACGTAGGATCAATGGTTTAATTAATTGTCATGATAGTGTTTTAATTTAAATGTTTTAACTTTTATATAAGTCTATTCTTATTTATAAAATTGTGCGTTATATTATAAATAATACACGGTATTTTGGGCGCGTCTCGTGTTACTGTTTCGGCAAAAGCTGAAAATCAGTGTTTTGCTCTCTCAGAGCAAAAAAACCCACTGAGCCGTAGCCATTCTGCAGCACTGCGACACACATGCACACTATGCGAATGCTTTACTTTTAGTTCTTTTTGTTGTTATATTTTTTTAATTATTGTAATTTTGTTTTTATTGTTTTATATGTATGTGTGTCTTTCGTTGCAATAAAAAGTTAATCTATCTATCATATGTAACTGAATCACTAGTTTTCACTAGTACTTAAAAGTAGTGATTTATGTAAATGCGTTATTCTTAAACGCGTGATGCCGTATCACGGTATGACACCATTGCAGCCAGATTTTGGGTATACAGTACCCCCTCCAAGCGTCCCTTTTCCATAACACATTGTAGAAAGAAATGTAAAAAAAGATGTGTGGCACTCGGGGACTGCCGCGGTTAAGCTATTGCATAGCATTTTTTATCAACTTATGCAATTATAATTATTTATTTATTATAATTTTTTTTCTTTGTTATTGTTTACGCCATCTAGCGGTGATAGATGGTACCGCTTGCTTGGTAGCAAACTGATTCAAGACTTGTAAAATTGATTTGTCATTGCCCGTGTATCTGTCACCATAGAATTATATAAACGATAGTCAAAGTTAAAATAAACGTATTTAATAGTGAAAACGATTCAATTTATTCAACAAACGATTAATTCGTAACCCCTGAGCTCCGAAACAGTTATTAATTTAAGTTACACTTTGAGCTTGGTGACCGATAAGAAAATAAATTTTATCCACCCGATATAACCAATGCCACCTTTTTTTTCATTTTTTTTATCGTGGGCATAATTTACCTAATTACAACAGTTATATAATTATATTTTTGGTCTATTTCAGGAAAATCTTCAGATATCTCAAAAATAAGACAAGGGACAAAGAAATGTTAGGTTTATAACACACATATGACGTTGATCGTTAATTTAAGGCAATTTACACATGACGCGACGTACTACCACATAAAGTCAAAATTATTTGTATAATTTAGCTCAATAAATTAAAAATTACTGACATTTATTATTTAGTTCCAGGTAAGTATTATTAGAAATTGTGTTATGGACACTAAATAACGGATAAACATATATTAAATACTTTTTTTTGTAAATAGATAAGAAATTTATAATAGATAGGAAAACACCCTGATCAGAACAAATATTCATGTTTATGCACACAAAGATTTGTTCTGTGTGGGAATTGATCCGCCTCCACGCCATATGGGTCGTCAAATAGCTCTTAAGAACGTTAACTACGAGCACTACTACAATAATTGTCTTGTATGGTAATCGAACAGGCAAAGCAAATTAAAGGAATACTCGCTACGCCATATCGGCTGTAATAAATACAGCGTAAATTGCAAAATTTACTAATGACTATAGACTTTATTTGTAAGTTATGAGCTCTCAATATTGCATGACAGCGTCGCATCATGTGTAAACAGACTATTATTACGACTCAAATACAAAGAGAATATCAACTGGGTTCTGACGTCATCAATATGGGCGTGGCCTATTTACGTTTTGCTTTAATATAAGCAACTATTAATTGTTGTTATTCGCGGTATATTTTCTTTTAATGATTTTCATGAAACTTTACAAGGGGTCAACCATAAATTACGTCACACGAATTTCGTAACGTTTTGAACCCCCCCTCCGTCCTTGTCACAGCTGGCCACACTTGTGAGACTCCCTCCTCCTTAGTGTAATGTCACATATTTTGCAATTGTACAGCAAGCAATAATTACATCACAACTGCAGTTCTAAAATTTGCATCGGACCTGAATTTTGAAAATTGACGTCAATAATTTCCGGATCTTTCCCAGCCCCTTGTCACACCATGTCACACTTCGTCAACCCCCTCCCACCCCCTTAACGTGTGACGTAATTTATGGATACACACATACATACTTTCACGCCTGTTTTCCCAAAGGGGTAGGCAGAGGCATATTATACGCTCACACTTCGCAAATTATATAGTTGGTCTCACGTAATAGGTGGCGAGCCTATTGCCGCTTACCGGGCACTGTTATGTTCGCCAGAGCCTCGTCCGTTGATCGGCAGGTGCATCACCTGCAGGTGAGGTTGGCTTGGGCTCCTTAGGTCTTAGTAGGATCTCTATACACCCATTACATTATAACTTAATTTGTTTGGGCTTAAAAAGGTTTTGAAAGATTTACTCAAATGCGGGTAAAACCGCGGGCACAGCTAGTTTAATCTCTCTTTGTGTTTGATCCGTGACTACAATGTACAAAATTAGTAATACTTTTAGTATTGCATTTTTAAGGATATTGATTAATTATGTGAATGAAAATAGTGTGAAGCAATGATATTTTAATAAAATAAGAAATCTACAATAATCAGCGGCTCGTAAGTTGAACAAAATGGCAGTTGTTTGCTCCAATGATGTGTACATTATGTTCCTTTTTTAAAAAAAAAGTATAATTCGTATTATTATTAGATCTAATGTTATTACTGTTAGTTTAGTGTAATTAATATTTTTTACCCTAGCAGGGTACATGTTTTGGTACAGGAAAATAAAATATATAACCTCTTTTGTTGACCACATGATTGCAATAAATATCTTTGACTTTTAAAAGTATTATCGTACACAAAAGAGAAAAAGGTACAAAGTGACAAAAAGGCGCATAAGTTGAATAATGACCTTGAATGTGCAGTAACACATCGCGTCTCAATTGAAGTGGGGCAGGGGGCGTTACCATGGAAACGCGGCGACGCATCGCTGGCTCGCTTAGTCACTTTCTTTCTTTTACGTTTATACCTGCGCAGACAACCGCCATTTGGTTCAACTTATGTGCCGACTACTATAACTCTTATTGTTGTTACATTGGTGTGAAATGATAATTATAACGTACATCGTAGTTCCTACGCTAAGGTTGACAATGATATAAGTGTTGCCATGAAATTATTATTAAAAAATTATGATAAATTTCAAGAATAAATTAGTTTGTTATATATGAAGTGTTTTTATTGAAAATCTTTTTGTGGTTACGTTTTTGTATTGATATTTTTGTAACTCGTCATAAATAATCTTGCCTGTTGGTACCATCTAGTCCAGCGTTTCCCAAACTTTGTTCTACTGTGACCCGGTAAATTGCATACTCCTTCGTGACCCACTTAAGTTTTTGAACCCACTGAAAACGGTATTGGGGAGAAATAAATACAGCTATTTATATTAGTTACAATACCTATGATCTGCCCGTCGAGTGATCATCATTGTCTCGTTAGTCAAGAAATAAAATCGACCATCCCTTAGTACTTATTTAAAATATTGAGGCATTGCTGGCGACCCGGTATTTTTTTCCACCACCGCCCGCGACCTACCAGATGGGAAACGCTGATCTAGTCAATTTAAAAAATAATCTATAAGGAAGACAAAAAGAGGAAGATATACAAGTATTTATTAACTTAAAAGAATCCCCAATCAATAAATTATTATTATACAGTTGGTAAACCCAAAGCGCTATAAATAATAATAATAATATATTTATTTCAGATTATACATCCATAAAAAGTATTAACAACATTTAATTCTTACTCTAGTTTTAGTAAATACTTAAATAAACAACTAGAACACATAATTTAGTCAAACATAAAATGTATCTGTAAAATGCATCCAAAGGTTGCAGAGGTGAGTACCATCGGACAGCTAGCTCAGGATGCTGTTTGAGCTGCCTCGCACACGCGGCCTTGAGGCGCAGCGCTTTCTGATAATATAAAACAATTTCTGACGCACTTTAATGGCGCGGCGACCCAAACAGCCTGAACGCGTTATTGTACTCAATACTTTATTGCGTTCTAATAATATGTTTTAAAAGATGGTAGTTTAGATAGATAGACATACTCTTTATTGACCAAAATAACTTAAAAACTACAGATTACAATGAATATTGAAACCCAATGAAAAAGCCAATCTAGGCGGTCTTATCGCTAAAAGCGATCTCTTCCAGACAACCCGACGGAAAGAAGAGAACAGGAAAGCAGTAGGCAGAGCACAAAAACTTTAAAAAGAATAAACACTAAAACTATTTGTTAAATAAGAATAAAATACACAAATATACAAAATATATATATAAAGTTTAGGTACAAAAGTATCAATTGTGGACCCTGTCGGGCACAGCATAGTATAGGAAAGAGGAGGAAGGACGCTGTTTAATTTATCATCATAATCTCAGCCATCTGACGTCCACTGCTGAACATAGGCCTCCCCAATAGATTTACACATAGAGCGATCCTGAGTCGCCTGCATCCATCGGCTTTCCGCCGCCTTGACCAGATCATGGGTCCATCGCGTGGGAGGCCGTCCTCTACTACGTTTGCCGGTTCGCGTTCGCCATTGCAGAACCTTGACGCCCCATCGGTCGTCGGTTCTTCGAGCTATGTGCCCCGCACATTACCACTTCAGCCTGCAAACTCGCCTCGCTATATCGGTCACTCCAGTCCTCCTACGGATTTCCTCATTCGATCACGTAAGGACACTCCGAGCATAGCTCTCTCCATTGCACGCTGAGCGACTTTGAGCTTTCTAATGAGGCCCATAGTCAGGCACCAAGTCTCAGTACCGTACGTCATCACTGGCAACACACACTGGTCAAAAACTTTCGTCTTAAGACACTGAGGTATTTTTGACGAGAAGATATAGCGCAGTTTCCCGAACGCAGCTCAACCGAGCTGGATTCGACGATAGACCTCTTAATTACTAGTAATTTTTATTTTATATTTTATTTTCATTAAATAATTCGTAAATGTTTGCTCATTTTTGACTACGAGTATTGGACGAGTAGTGCGCCGTTTGTATGCGTGAAAATAACCTTTAACGATCGTCCCGCGTCTCTTTTGTCAAGATCGTTAGGGCATGTTCCGATATATATGGCGGTTTGGGTGCTACCAATTATTTAACGCTTACTGTAAAGTCAAAGTTAAAATCATTTATTCAAGTTTGGCTCAATAGAGCTCTTAGGAAGGTCATAACTTATAAACTAACGCGCCCATTCACTGCGGGCGGGAGCTTGATCGTAAAAGAACGGGCAAGAAAATCGTCAAGATTAGATTTTTCTGCCGCCAGTTACAAGGAAATGTACTTAGTAGTAAAACAATTGACAAGTCTACAAAAACCTGTATTCTGCAGTCACATTAAAAAAATCTAAAAAGCTGAAAATCAATCAATCAAAAACTGTGTTTACACAAGAAAACTCGTATTTACACAAGTTCTGGTAAATATAATACTGTCACTATGTGTTTTTTTTTCGCGTTGCCGCCAAAACGTCTTTGGAACATTTACGTACAGATTGACATTTTTTATAATCTGTCACGTCATACATACATGCATAATATCACGCCTGTTTTCCCGAAGGGGTAGGCAGAGGCATATTATACGCCCACATTTCGCCAGTTATATAATAAATAACAAATAAATATTCTTTTACAATCACACCAATTATTTAGTTCCAAACATACTTGCATACTTTTTTTTGTAAATACATACTAAATATAGGTACACATGAAAATACAGTCCAGAACAAGTATACATATTCATGCACACAAAGATTTGTCCTGTGTGGGAATCGAACCCACGACCTCTGGAGTGAAGTGCAGGTATACTGACCTCCACGCCATATCGGTCGTCAAAATAAGATATAGTTGGTACTACGTAATAGGGGGCGAGCCTATTGCCGCTTCCCGGGAACTTAATACGATTTGGATTTGGTTAATATACTTACGCCAGAGCCTCGTCTGTAGATCGGCAGGTGATGCAGTTGATTAGAGTGAATGAATGAATAAACACTTTAATGTACACTAAATATAAATAAAAGTAATTAAATCACATAAACAAATATATGGTACAATGGGCGGCCTTATTGCTAACAGCAATTTCTTCCAGGCAAAGAGTGCTGGTAGTCTGCACAGCATATGGATGGTTTTGAAGACTGAGGTTTGGAGAAAGAGCAGGATATTAAGTCAAAAAGTTCTCCAGAACACTTCGTAGATTTTTATTTAATAAATATTTTTCATTAATAATAATTAGGTTCCGCATTAACAAATTAAATACAATCCGTGGCTCTGAAGTTGAACAAAAACGTTGGATGCAGTAACACATCGGGGTTCGGGTTTGTCCATCGCTGTTATTTCTGTGCCATGAATGCTCAGCTTATTCATCGTTACCTGGAAAAGTACTCTCGACTTCGAGATCGCCAGCATGGGTTCAGACCTAAACGATCAACAGGTGACATTCTAGTGTTCGCTACAATCATTAAAACAAAATAGGTAAATTGACTATAAAAGGCGCATAAGTTGAACAGTGACCTTAGATTCAAAGTAATACATTAACGGGTCTTAATCGAAGAGCGCTATGGGGTGGGGGAGGTTAGTCACTTTCTTTTGTCTACGAGTGAACCTGCAGACATCCGCCATTTTTGTTAGCTTTCATGCCGACCTACATCCAAAGCAGAATTACACTTTTATCTTCAATTCAATCGAAACAAAAAACTTTGTGTTAAACAATATTAATATACAAATAACATTAAATTTAATAATTCATATAACTAAATCATTAAACTCGTATAAAATCTGCGGCGTTCTAACATTACTTTTGTCGCGTCCATCAATCTTATCTACTAGATCTTGCATTCGCCCCATTTCGCGATCACTAAATACTTCTCGAGGATTCTGTCTCAAATATGCATTTTTGTCATTCCGGTATTTTAAAACTTTTTTAATCAAACTCCATAGTTGGTCTTTCTTGTCTTCTAAGTTATTTACAGCCGTGTCATAGTTTGATTTTGGCCAATTTTTCTCGTAATCATTTGTGAGAGGTTTCAAATGCTTGCCTGTCGACCATACAATGTTGCTTGGGAAATTGTCTTTGTGATCCGCTTTTCTAATAGGAGAGTTGATGAATTGGGCAAAGAAGTCATCCCTTTCGTAAGTTCGGATTGGTGATAGGTATTTGTGGCTTATATAACGGTTAGGTCTTTTCCAGTAAACAGTCGGCGATGGCAAAATTCCGGCTTCTGTCTTGCTTATAATCACTGAATATAAAAAGAAAGGCTTATTTGGTATTAAAGTGAAATACAGTATAATTCCTTATACAGAATCTCACGCGCATATCCTTACTAATATTATAAATGCGAAAGTTACTATCTCGCTCTGACGCCAAAGCTTTTTTATTTGGATGGAAAGTCATCTAAAGGTATAGACTACAACATTTTCTGAAGCATTTCTGTGTAATGTAACGTTCTTACGAATGGTATATTACAGGCAAAAGCTCAGTTTCCAAAGCATTTCCATGTAATGTAACGTTCCTGCGAATGTTCGGCGTTATGGTACAGGTAAATGCGGATCGCGTGCGTCTTTCGTCCCTCTCCCTCCGCGTCACCCCGCAACCTCACATCGCCCGCACTCGTGGCTCGACGAAATGTTACACCAATATGCTCGTTGGTTTATAACAAAGAGGCGACCGTGCTTGACATTTAATCCGTAAAAGGATGATACACTAGAGCATATCATAGCGCGGCTCGTTGTTCTGTAACAAGTAAATGTTGTAGTCTATGCTCACCTTAATGACGTCAAGCTACTAAACCAATTTAAATGAAATTGAAATAGAGCCTGAGAGGAAATATAGACTACTTTTTAATTGGAATATACCTGTAGGACACGCGGACAAAGTCGCGGAAGCCCGTTAGTATCTCATCTGTGGTAGGCTGGTTTCTAAGTTACTACCTTGGTACAACTTTTTAAAAGATTATTAGCAAAGTTCCCTTTTAGCAGTTTTTTGACGTGACAACGTCTTAAATTAGGTTGCGGCTGGGAGTCACTTATGAAAAAGTGTAACGCTCGGTAACGTTACGATGAGTCACCGAACGAGAGAGAGGCCCGGCGAATGCCTTGCGTCTCTCTCCCACTCAACTATGATCGGTCTGCCGCGCGCGCAGCACTAGTGTACAATGTTTTAGTAAACAAAATATATTTCTATAGTTAAAATTTGTGCAATTCTTATTTTCATTCAATTCCTTGTTCCTATTGTGCAATTTAATTATATTCATATCAATAAATATTCTACCGAGAAAAAGACGTTGTCACGTAAAATCTTCGCCCGTAAAAACGACTTTACAGGCAACCATTTTTTTAAAAAAACGGTTAATTCGGAACACGAGAAGTGTCACAGAAATCATCCAATGTGGAAAAGACTATAGTGCATTGCCGACCATTTTAAAAACGGTTTCGCGCTCTTTTTGATATGCCCAATGCTGTAATTTCGACTCCTCAAATGGTGAGAGGTGGCCTTCGCCTAGACGAAATCTTATTTTCTTAGTCGTTTTCTACTACCGTCTCTTATTAAATATGTTGGAACTGCCATTATTATATAGGTATGTACAATTTTAATTCAACTTACGTATTAAACAATATTTCACAAAAAACAAAAGTAGCAATGACATTTCTTAAAAAGTAAAAAAAATAAACTCATAATTGTACAGCCTATTAATTTTATCTTGTGCCTACTCAATTAAAATTTAATCAATATTTTACGATAAGTACAGTCACTGAAAATTAATTACAAAAAACAGCACAGATTGTGTAGGTTTACACATCGCACCATTCATACTATAGGGGCCTAATTCGAAAAATCATGATTTTTGGGAAAACGCGTCCAATGATTTTTGAGCCTCTAAATTTTCACAAAATCGATCATACCGAAATATTTTTTTGAGATGTACCCTTATCTATAGTAGGAAAGCTGCAATATTATGTTTTTTTTCTGTTTAATGTAATGCACTTCATCAAATCAGCTTTTCACATTCCACTGCTGAACATTGGCCCATATTTTCCCATAATAACTACGCAGGGCAGCAGGGTTGGTGATAGCAGTTGAAGCCAGTACTCAGGATGACGCTGCTGCCTCTAACTACTCAATCTACCTGTACGAAATCAGTATCAAGTGCCACACAAACAGTCACCCATCAAAAAGTTATCCTTTATAAATACTGTATTATCTACAAGTAAAGCGCTCGTAGCTCTGCGGTGTTCGGTGGTCGGAAACGATCAGCAGTACAGCAGAGTTTACAGAGGTCAGTCCTTGGATGGGTGACCGTTTGTGTGGCATTTGATATCGAGCGCTTCCGTGCTTCGGAACGCACGTTAAGCCGTTGGTCCCGGTTATCACTAAATGTGGTAGTCGTTAAGCCATGTCAGAGGCCTCATGGGCGGCTTGAAAAATTCTAACAGCAGGACGCCATACACCTGCCTCCACCAATCCGCACTGGGTCAGCGTGGTGGAGTATGACCCAATAACCTCACACCTTGATAATAATATGTGTAGGAGGCTTGTGAACAGTAGTGGGACGTTAATGGGCAGGGATGATGATTATCTACAAAACCCTGCAGTGCAATGTTTGCTTTAATCTTGTCTATAAATATTTGTAAAAATGGAACATACATACATACAATCACGCCATTTTCCCCGAAGGGGTAGGCAGAGGCATATTAAACGCCTACACTTCGCCAGTTATAATGTTGGTCCTACGTAATCGATGGCGAGCCATTTGCCGCTTATCGGGAACATTTGTGTTTTCCAGAGCCTCGTCCGTTGATCAGCAGATGCACCACTTGCAGGTGAGGTTGGCTTGGGATCCTAAGATCTTGATAGGATTCCCATACATAGATAGAACTCCGAAATATATGTACCTACACGCATACTTTTCAAACGACTGCACCTAATATGATAATTATTTCTTTATTGGTTTTAATATTTTCGGGACAAGATTCAAACTAGGTACTTACTAATACTAGGTAAATAACTACTTCTATAGTAGTTCAACTTAAGGTAATTGCTTAAATAAATGTATTAAACGCACAAAGCCATTATTTAAAGGGAAAAAAACAAAAAAAAGATAATTGAGCGGGATATGTCAGAAAACTTACCCGGTCTTACCCCATAATATTTTCTCATGTCACTTCTCACAATATGAACTTTTCATTCTATCCTAGTGTTTGACATTTAGCGCAATGGGCAGAATCAATTAAAATAAGACAGGAAAACAGTCTGTCGGGTCAGTTTATTTGACTTTCAATGGAAAATTTTATAAAAAAATTACAGTTTTTTTATATCATAAAACAGTGAATGAGACAGAAGAAAGTAAGAAGGACAAAATAATCATTGACAGATTGAAGAAATATGGCGGCAGAAAGTTCCGACGGGTCAGCTAGTATAAAATACATACATTCACGCTTACACGCCCACACTTCGCCAATTATATAGTTGGTCCCACGTAATAGGTGGCGAGCCTATTGCCGCTTACTGAGCACTGTTATGTTCGCCAGAGCCTCGTCCGTTGATCGGCAGGTGCACCACTTGCAGGTGAGGTTGGCTTGGGCTCCTTAGGTCTTGGTAGGATCTCTTTACACCTCCCTATATACCATAGTGTAAAATAAAACAAGTAAAATCAAATAAGTATCTTATTTTTATTATCAATATAAAATTCTTCTGTAAATCTAAGTTATATATTATGTAATAATATTAAGCATCAAAAAAATATTAAACTTTACAGTCTAATTAAATATATATTTTTTTCTAATATAAATAACAAATAATATAACAACACAGTTCAGAGAAGATAAGGTTTCAAAATTTTACTTTGAGAGTTCGTATGTACTTAACAATGGGTTTGATATGATAATGATTTTTGATCAAATATACAGAAAAACTAAATGTTTTATTGATTCAGTCATTACTTTGTAAATGTCAAGACGGCGAGCCGGGGTGGCTTGCAATTCGTTCACATTTTGCTCATAATCCAATGCTTTGTTCTTTCGAGTTTTGTGCTCCAGTAGATTATGAAAAAAAACTGAGGTCCCGCCAATTTGATATCAAGATGGCGTACCACCGGTCTTTGCTGACAAAGTACTCACGATATTTAATTAACTACATCAAAGTAACGAACAAAATGAGCACAACATTTTGTTCTTAATAATTAAAATTGGCGCTGCATTTTATGAAGCGTTTTAAAGAAATTGCATTTCTAATTATCGACATTAATTTTCCCATAAAATAAGATGGAGCAAAATAGCTAGTATATAAATTGTTGCCTGCACTAGTTGTTCATACCAGGAATAGATTTAAGGATTTTTGTGTTTCCATCAACTAACATATAAACACAATGCGCATTTTGCCGTGGATATCTATAACGAGCTATTTACAAATTGACCTGTTACTATATATACAGGGTGTCCCAGAAACGAGTGTCAATTGGAAGTCCAGAGATATAGCAGCCCTTTGCCATCTTCAGCCTATCTTCATCCGCTGCTAGACCTTACTAATGGCATACCACTAAGCTCAATCTTCAGCTCTTCGTCTCCAAGCTAGACGGCTTACACTACGCTTACCATGCTGTGGTGTCTATCGAAGGACTTATCAGACCTAGTTCATTAACTACATTTAATGGTTCATGTCAAACTCCTTTGGCGTTAAGGCCATCCAACTTTGTAACAATCTTCCCCCAAATATTAGGTTGGCTAAAAGAAAAGCAGCTTTCAAAAATTCAACTTTCAATTACTTTTTGAAAGAATGATGACCATCAATGAATTTTCCTTCATATAAACCATTTATTTATTTTAAATATGTATTTTTATAGGTATATAGGTGTTTGTGTGTGTATTTGACGACCGACATGGCGTGGAGGCGAGTATACCCGCACTCCACTCCTGAGGTCGTGGGTTCAATTCCCACACAGGACAAATATTTATGTGTATAAATATGAATATATGTTCTGGTCTGGGTGTTTTCCTATGTATATTAAGTATGTATTTACAAAAAAAAAGGTATTAATTTATGTTTATCCGTTATTTAGTATCCATAACACAAGTTCTTAATGATACTTATCTTGGGACTAAATAATTGATAAGTGTCAGAAATATTTATTTATTATTACTTGTATTTTTATGTAGGTATATTATTACTATAAATATTACTCGCACCGCCTTTGATGTCTCTGCTAACCCCAAGGTTGACAGGTAGAGAATGCCTCATGTCATGAAGTTCGCCTTTTGTACATTGTACTATAATGTGTGTGCAATAAAGATTAAATAAATAAATAAACTACATTAGAGATAATATCCTAATAATGTTTGTGGTTTCTACATTCAACTGTGACAGACATGTCGAATTCCAACGGACGCCGAATTTCTGGGGTCCAATGTATTAACACTAAAATATAGTCAGTTTCAGAACAGCATTGTAAGACTCTCATCAGCTATTGATAGCATCAACTCCTGACATCATTAATGGTCTCCGGCACGCTAATTTCGAGGTTCTCCATGTCTTTGGTGAGGGTGATCTGACACCCTAGTCTAGACGTGTCTGTCAGGCCATAGGCTAGGTCTAGCATGTCTCTTTCTTCATCGCTCGCTTCCTCTGGTAACCTATGGGAAATGAGTTTAATTAACGATAAAATTAATAAAATAAACTTTATTTATTTATTTATCATGGACAACCAATAGCTGTGACATTATTTTCTTATGTCTAAGTAAATATTCAATATAACAAGCTAAATGTACAACATTTGAAGGTAGGACATGCATATACATACTCTAACAGGCTCATTATCGAAGTAAACTATCCTTACTAATATTATAAATGCGAAAGTAACTCTGTCTGTCTGTCTGTCTGTCTGTCTGTCTGTCTGTCTGTCTGTTACTCTTTCACGCCAAAACTACTGAACGGATTTGAATGAAATTTGGTATACAGATGGTCTAGACCCTGAGAAAGAACATAGGCTACTTTTTATTTCGAAAAGGGGGTTGTAAAAGGTTAAAAAGGGGAGGGAGTGAAAAGTTGTATGGGATTTCTTAATTTTAAAAGATAAAACCATGAAACTTAATATTTAAGCATTTGATAGGAAATAATTAAACATTTGTTCTAGCGTTTTTGAAATTTCGTCCTGTGAGAGATAAAATAGGGGTTGAAAGTTTGTATGAAGTTCGTCATTTTTGAAAATAAAAATATAACGTTTTGTATTTAGGCACTAAATAATAAATAAAAAATCGTTTGTTCTAGCATTTTGAAATTTTTACCAGTATGGGGGTGAAATAGGGGTTGAATGTTTTTATGGGTGTCCTTAATTTTTGAAGATAAAACCATGAAACTTGGTACGTAGGTCTCTTAGGATGTGCAGAGTTTTTCTACAAACGGAATTCTCGAAATTCGAACGGAACGGAACGGATTCGGCACGGGAACTACGACGCCAAACTATTCTAGGAACGTGATATATAAAAATTATGGGTGTATTAAGTTTAAACAATATTTTGGCTTTTGAAGTTATAGTTCCTTTTAACGAATTCTCTGCATCGCCGCCGCTGATATCTACTATACCTACTAATGATTCTTATTAAATAATAAAAATGCTACCCAAAGATACTATTCCACGCGGACGAAGTCGCGGGTAACAGCTAGTAAGAAATAAAAATAAGATGTGGAATGAGAACGAATTAAAATTAAGATTGGTTTAAACAATACAATACAACGAAATTACAAGAAATAAATACTAGATTCTATCTTTCAACAACTCCAATTATTATATTATTGTCTTTAAGATCAACACGATCATTTAGATTCGTAAAACATTCACACACAAAATGGAAATTAGACATATTTTTTTAACAACAATGAAAGAGATATGAGCGGTATCATAATAAAGAAATAAAAGCAAATGGGTTCTTTGTCAGAATTCGTCAAGGTTTTTCAGTTTATCTGTCTGTTGTGGTTTTTCACAAGATTTGTCACTCTGTCGGTGACTCTTATCGGGGGTATCTGGCAGTCAGCCTGTCGTGATTCTAAAGGAGGGGGGGATTGTCCGTCAGTCAGTCGGTCGGTGAAATAAAATAAAAATAAGATGGTATATAACATATAATGGTATTTGCCCATAATCAGCACGCTGGGCAGGCGTACACAGGATGACTTAAAGTTCAAAGTTCTTTATTGCATTCATGTTGTACATATACAGGTGTTAACAAAGATAGAAGGTAACAAACATGACCCTGCAAGGGCACAGCAAGTACATGTTATTATATATATATATTAAAAGTAACTTATCATTAAATAAAATATAATTCTTAATCTCTATTGTGGAGCGATGATAACCCAGTGACGAGGCTTATAGAATTCTAATCAGAGGGTCTAGGGTTCCAACCCTGGTGGCGTTTGGCCAATAGCAAACCTATGACTTTTCGAAGTTATGTGCGTAATAATAATATTTTCTATGCCTCGGAAAGCACGGTAAGCCGTTGGTCCCTGTATATGCACTACACTACGAGGTCGTGGTTTCGATTTCTACACATGACAAATCTTTTTGCATAAAAATTAATATAGTTAACACTTTTTATAATATTTAATTTTTATTACATTATTAATCATATTGATATATATGTATGTAAGTATGTATGGCATGTATAAGATTTTTTATTTCCTTATTTTAACAAAGATATTTAAGCAAATCTAATCCCGTACCTACAAATTTATACACAACTTCTAGGGTTGGCTGGTAGAGATCTCTTCTAGAGATAAGTCCACCTTTGTACTTAAAGTTTTTAAATACCTTTTGTAATCTATTTATGTTTTACGTGAGCTAAAGGATTATTAATATTTTTCTGTTCTGCATGTTTAGTTTGGTCGAAAATCTCAGAAACAGCTAGACTGACTCAACTAAGTCTACTTTTTACTCAACTAATGACTAAGTACTTTGTACGCTTACGAAGTAGCGGGCTGCCACTAGTATTGAATATTAAAAAAGAGGTTCGATAAGGCGTCCCATATAAATATTTCATTCTTTTTTTTGGACGTATATTACATTTGACCGTCATCAATCAATGTCCCTGACAACACATAAATATTTTTTACTAAAATCTATTCTTATGAATATATTCATAAATTCTGGGTACCGTTCTCTTCATTCACATTCTGTTATTTGAATAGGAACACAGTTACGTACACACACGTCATCATGAATAATATTATGAATGAAAAAACATCTGCAACTCAATTTTTTTTAAAGAATATAAAGTTTTTTCTGAAGCCGTTAAACACCAAAGAGGCTATATTTTATTTATTTAATCCAGTTACCATCTCAGACCATTTGTCCAACTACTAAGCATATGCTCCTCTCATGAATCAATGTAATACGGTATTGGGTCATACTCCATAAGCGGACCCAGTGCGGATTGGCGAAGGCAGGAGTGTGGCGTCGCTGTTAGAATGATTTAAGCCTCTAGCCATGTTTTGTGGTACTGGGAGCCGTTTGGACCGACCTAGAACAGTGCCCTTTCATCTCACGGGGAGTCGTAAAACCGACAAAGATAAATCCTTCAGCTAGCAGCAAGAAAGGCTTCAGCTGCGATCAAAATGATGAGATAAAAATGCTTGGGATTAAACTGCCGTTTCATACAGGCTATTCGAATTTCAATGACTTAGAACATGAATATTGTTAATGTTATTTCATATTGCATTGTATAGCTTCACAGACAAATGAAGATTGTAATTCAAGTACCAAACCAATGGATAAATTTAACACAACCTGTGAGTTTCTTGCCAGTTCTTCTTACAGAGCGGTGACTCGGAACTGGCACTTAGATTCACTTACACTTAATTATTTTTTGTTTTTAAATTGTTTTGTTACATATAAGTGAATCTAAGCTTCGTGATTTCAGTGTAAAATAATATTTCGATTGTTTTTTTTATATTTATATTTAATGTTGACGTTTTCAAGTACTATGTAATAGTTTATGAAATAAATAATTTTTGATTTTGATCACCAACCCGCCTGCCCAGTGTTGTGATTATGGGCACATACCCCCAATAGAGTATAATGGACACATGGAACTCAATACAAGATGGCGACACCAATTTTGAAGGATTGGCGTGATATTTGACAGTCTCTACCTGTGTTTTTATCTATTGCTATTGATCTATTGGATATTAGAAGACTACTAACTTCCTTCCTAATACTAAACTAACTTCCTAATAAAAAACTGTCATAGATGTTCACGGCAGCCAGAACTACCACCTTAGCGTGAACGGTGATAATTACGCACAAACTTCGTAAAGTAATAGATTCTCGCCCAGGGTATGAACCTGAGACATGCACAAAATCGTTCACTGAAGTGGAATGAGTGATGTAAATCAGTGGGAGATAAAGATATATATCACTCAACTAGTTCAATTAGTTCAGTTATAATAATTCAAAAATAATAATTTGTTTCGGCAGGTGTATGGCGTCCTGCTGTTAGAATTTATCAAGCCGCCCATTAGGCCTCTAACATGGCTTAACGACTATCACATTTAGTGATAACCGGGACCAACGGCTTAAGGTGCCTTCCGAAGCACGGAAGCGCTCGATATCAAATGCCACACAAATGGTCCCCCAAACAAGGACCTTTGTAAACTCTGCTGTACTTCGGTGATCGTTTCCGACCACCGAGCACCGCAGAGCTACGAGCGCTTCACACTTACAATTACACTGTACCATTTATATATTGTGGGAAGACAGATCTATTCAAATGACAAATATTACTACTTTGAAATATTTATAAAATATCGGCAGTCAAGAATAAGTACAATCATAAAATTATAATATTAATTAGATGTATGGGGATCCTACCAAGACCTAAGGAGCCCAAGCCAACTTCACCTGCAAGTGGTGCACCTGACGATCATAGGACGAGGATCTGGCGAACATAACAGTGCCCGGTAAGCGGCAATAGACTCGCCACCTATTACGTAGGACCAACTATATAATTGGCGAAGTTTGGGCGTATAATATGCCTCTGCCTACCCCTTTGGGGAAACGGGCGTGAATGTATGTCGAAATTATAAAAACGAAAATATTACTTACTAATCGCGTCTAAGCCGGGCCTTGCGACTGTCTCGACTGTTTTTAGTACTGCAAGTGCAGTACTAAAAATATCTCCGTACGTTTTACTATTGTATCACTGAGTCAGTGAACTAAATGAACTGCTTTGGACTATAGTAAATGAGTGATACATATGAACTAGATAGGTGAAGTATTTCAATTGTGTCATTCATTCAGGAACTACCCATGTCTACGTCACATACACATCAGCTCAAATAATAGCTTTTATATTGGGTACTTCATGTGCCTAGGCAGGGGTCCATTAGTGAGATGATAAGATGTTAAAGGAAATATCAGTAACAACACAAATCAATCTTACCTATCAAAGTCATCCTGCTTAAGTATAACATGACATGTGGAACATGTCAGGGTCCCTTCGCAGGCTCCGAAGCCTTCTATGTTCAAATCGTTGTTGACCACAACATCCAACAATGTGTCTCCAACTTTAGCTTCAGTTTGAAGCCGCTTGCCATCGTTTAGAACGAAGGTGATCTTCACTCTGAGGAGAAATTTTGTTGTCAACATTTTTTTGTTATATAGGGCTACAAGCAATTTATAATCTACCATGTAGACATTCACTAAGAGATAAATTTAAAGAAATGGATATTTTGACAGTGGCGGGTCAGTTTGTTTATGAAATCCTAGTATATCAATACCTTCGATCTCAAAGGACGTAAAGGACATAACATAATATGTCCTTTACGTCCTTTGAGATCGAAGGTATTGATATGTACATAAGAATATTGATAAATTTTGCAAGAAAAGCGATATACATTAACCTAAACACAAGGAATAAGCATAAACTGGTTGTACCTGCCACTAGGCTCCAAAAAATTAACAAATCTTTTAAAAGTCAATGTGTGCGATTCTATAATAAAATCCCAAGCAATATACAGCAATTAAGCCTTAATAAATTTAAATTAACAGTAAAATGTAAGCTGTCTTTAAAAGGATACTATTCTATCAAAGACTATATGGCAGATAAAATGCTTGGGATTAAACTGCCGTTTCATACAGGAATATGAATGACTTAAAACATGAATATTGTTAATGTTATATTATATTGCATTGTATAGCTTCACAGACAAATGTAGATTATAACTAACCAATTGATAATTCAAAAGAGCCTATGAGTTTTTTGCTAGTTCTTCTTACTGACTGGTGGCTCGGAACTGGCACTTAGATTCACTTACACTTAAATATTTTTTGTTTTTTTAATTGTTTGGTTGCAAGTGAATCTAAGCTCCGTGATTTCAGTATTTCGATTGTTTTTTTAATTTTGAAGTTTTCAAGTACTAATAGTATATGAAGTAAAAAGTTTTTGAAGTTTGTAGTGATTACTTTCAACAGTAAGAATTGTGCAGGTATGTCAGAAGGTCATCCATCTTATGTCCGTCGTCCTCAAACTTTCATGAACTTTATTAGGTATTATTCATATTATAAATAAATAATTTTAGTATATTCTTGCTAAATTCTCTTAACTTTCTGTAATTTTTAAATTCACTTCTCTTCTAAATTACGTTTGAAGTATTACATTTTATAGT
This sequence comes from Musotima nitidalis, assembly GCA_949126915.1. NCBI lineage: Eukaryota > Metazoa > Arthropoda > Insecta > Lepidoptera > Crambidae > Musotima > Musotima nitidalis. The sequence goes on along the minus strand of OX421442.1, from coordinate 7,438,311 downwards.
CAATCTTTCTTTTCACTTTTTAAATATATAATTGGGCAAGATCTCAGTTGCACTACTTCCAAATGTCAAAAATTTTAAGTCTATCATTCATAAGGGTTTTCGTACATATTACATTAAAGATAGACTTACTTGTCGTCCTTAGGTGCCGGGACACCAGTCGAAAAGGGCACTATACTCGGGTAATTACTAAAACTAGCTCCTAAATAGTTATATCTTACAAAATAACTACGAGTACTGCAAAAAGTTCTCAATAAATTTCTGTATAACATTATGCTAATTTACACAAAACCGTATATTATTTCTGTAAAAATAATTTTTTTAACACGTATTTTTTAGAATATACATCGAAATTATATATTTTTTGATGGTTTTGGCCTTGATACGCGTCAAGTTTTGGAGGTTATTTATACTGACTGACATGTAGGTTCTAGAGTTCTAGACTAGTGGGTGATCGTAACTCAAATGTCAAAATGTAAAAAGCCAATCCTTCTGACATCGATATATCGATTCTCTAAATTTTATAAATCGATTAACATTTTGATGGTGGAGAATTGGAGATAGAGGCTAAAATCTAAGCCTTAGTCTATAGTAGTATACACTTAACATCATCTCCTTACTTTGTTTAGGCAGAGCCATGTATAATTGTAGGCTCAGTAAAATCTAAAACAGGTTCCTCAAAATAACAAGATTTTTATTTTATAACAAAAATATATCCATTCTTATGTAATATTTGAAAAAATTTAACGAAGAATAATAAAAAAGTTTAAAGCTTTTAGCTAAAATAACCATACTGTTTCTTTTATAAGTCTTTCTGCGTAATTGCATGAACGTGGTAAATATTTCGTACTGTGATTTTGTTTTCATAATAAGTATAATAAATTTTTTAATTTAAATTTTTCTTCTTACAGTTTCTCGCCTCTTTAAATTTGCATTTCATCAAAAGAAATGTAAGAATGCTTTTGAGTTATGCTCTAAATTTCAATTAACTTGTTAACAAGATACAAACTCTAAAATGTACTTACAATCACGCCTGTTTCCCAGAACGGGGAGGCTGAGGCATAATATACGATTACATGTCACCAATCAAGTGTACGGTCCCACGTAAAAGGTGGCAAGCCTATTGCTACTTATTGACAAATTTTATTAAACACTGCACGAATTGCAGGTGAAGTTGGCTTGGGCTCCTAACTTAGGAGTCCTTACTTACTCTTCTAACTCATTCTGTCTCCTTATTTAGGTATTGGTAGGATCCCTATAGACCCAATTCCAAAATGTTATGTTTGAAAATTAAATTGACTTTATCTTAAGGCTTATAAGTGTGGTGTGATGTTAACATCATTATTTATGTTAGCCATTTCCGGCTTGATAGTGACGTTGCGTTTCGTTTCTCTCATAACGTTACTCATTTTACTTTGTGATGAAAGATGAAAGTCATAAAACGTCAAATTTGACAAAGTTGCACAAAATCAATCTATCAGGTGGTAGTACATATACTATTTACTATAAAGTGCAGGCAGTGTTTTCCTATTGCGATTCATACATACACTGTAGGGAGTAGTTGTCTTTGTTTGGTCAGCTTTATTAAAACCTTAAATAGTGTTACGCTTAACAAAAACGAACCATGGCTGAAAACTGGCGAAAATCAGATTTGCCTTCGAATGAAGAAATTATAGAAGATCTGGCAAGAGATATGAGAAGAAATTTGAATGCAGTGGATGGTGTTACAGTGGAGGAGTTAGTGATGGAAGAAGTACCTGAATCAGAAATTAATGATGATGGCCCCTGCCTGCATAGAGATGGTGAGTACTGCTTAGGATTATATGAAAACATCTTTAATAGAAACATACATACATAATATCACGCCTGTTTCCTCGAAGGGGTAGGCAGAGGCATACTACACATCCTCATTTCGCCAAATAATAATGTTGGTCCCATGTTTTAACTTTTATGTTCGCCAGACCCTCTAGAATTGTTCGGCTGATGCACTACTTGCAAGTGAGGATGGTTTGGGCTCCTCAGATCTTGGTAGGATTCCTTTTTATTTATTTTTAGATAGATAGAACAAAAGAAAACACATATTATTTAGAGATCTCTGTACTAAAATGAAAACTTTTTAGTTGTAGAAAGATTTTAACCCATTCCAAATTCCACTCCATCCAATATAAGAGTGTGAGGTTTTTTTAAAACAATGGCTTCTTGCGGTTAGCACATTTAGCCATTTTCAAGTAAAAGATATAGTAATAATAATATGATATAGTTCATAGTAAATGAGAAAGAGTGGTGAAAGAGATGATAAATAGTAAATGAGATGCCCTCCCCCTAAACCCTTAAGTCCTCAGTAAAGATGTGGGACTAAACTGAGACATGGACTTCTTGAGAGAATTCAAAAAGTGAGTTTCATTTACTGTTTGTACTCTTGCACATTCACAAACACTTAGAGGTCAATAAGCCACTTTTATTACACATTAATAATAATAATAATAATAATAATAATATATTTTTATTTTCTCTCTTCACAAAGGTTTACAAGTTTAAATGTAGAAAAAATTAATACAAAAAAATATATCCTTTGTGAGAGACTGGAGTCCATACTAGGGAAACCCTGTGTTACGGAATCTCCAGGCCCCCAACTCGGAGTAGGTTCATTCGTAAACATAATAATCATTATTTAAACAATTTTTTTTTTTTTTTTACATTTACAAACACTGTTGGAAAAAAGAAAGTAATCAAACAAATAATCAAACTAAAAACAATTAAAAAAAGAAAAAGAAAACAGAAACTCATGCAACAAATATAATACAAAATTACCAATCAAAGTGTGTAATGTGTGGGTGTATTTGTGTGTGAGTGTGTGTGTGTGTGTGTGTGTGTGTGTGTGTGTGTGTGTGTGTGTGCGCGCGCGCATGTGTTGTATGTGTTGTATCAACAAGGAACCATCATTAGTTGCTCTGTAGCTTCATAGTCTTGTGTTTTGAGCCACTTGTACAGAACTGCCTTACATTGTTTTTTGGACAACTTATAAATTGATAAAATTTTATTAATTTTGTTATACAGAAAACCTCCTAAATAATAAAATTGATTGACATTAATGTTGAACTGTCACAAGTTTTAGAAACTAAAACAAAATTGCAGGCATGACTCTTAACTTTTGTGCTAAAAAGTCCATCGTGAGGTTACGTAAGTAAGAAAGAAAGAAAAAAAAGTCGTTTTTACGGGCGAAGATTTTACGTGACAACGTCTTTTTCTCGGTAGAATATTTATTGATATGAATATAATTAAATTGCACAATAGGAACAAGGAATTCTAGTGCTGCGCGCGCGGCAGACCGATCATAGTTGAGTGGGAGAGAGACGCAAGGCATTCGCCGGGCCTCTCTCTCGTTCGGTGACTCATCGTAACGTTACCGAGCGTTACACTTTTTCATAAGTGACTCCCAGCCGCAACCTAATTTAAGACGTTGTCACGTCAAAATGGTTGCCTGTAAAGTCGTTTTTACGGGCGAAGATTTTACGTGACAACGTCTTTTTCTCGGTAGAATATTTATTGATATGAATATAATTAAATTGCACAATAGGAACAAGGAATTCTAGTGCTGCGCGCGCGGCAGACCGATCATAGTTGAGTGGGAGAGAGACGCAAGGCATTCGCCGGGCCTCTCTCTCGTTCGGTGACTCATCGTAACGTTACCGAGCGTTACACTTTTTCATAAGTGACTCCCAGCCGCAACCTAATTTAAGACGTTGTCACGTCAAAAAATTACTATTATCATGTACAAGACATAACACAGAAGAAGAGATACTTGATTATGAAAATATTATGTATGTAATTAAATACCTTCTTACTCAGCCTGTGCAGGAGCAACAACATTTTTGTTGGAGTTTAAATAATTTGTGATCATTTAATCACAGGTTTAACAAAAGAGAAGCAATCAAAAAGTATTGGGTGCAACAATTGTAAAAAAGCATCTGTGAGAACATTCTTATTTACACTGTTTCTGTTAACTGAATTCTAAGGGACAGTGAAGAATACAGAATAAAATCTTACAACATTGGATTGTTTCATTAATGAATGTATTGCATTGATTGTGTTTTATGTTGCGTCATTACCAAGTCATTACAAAGTTCATTATATATTCATATTCATTTTCATTAATTAAATTAACAGTATGAAGTTGTCTGTTGTTTATTGTTGTACCAGATATTTAGATTTTATTTTTTGCTTCTTATAAGTTTAGTTTTAGCAACATTTTGTAAATAATTATAATTTATTTATTTATTTATTTGTATTAGTTACACGGGTCTGGCCCAATTACCATAACTAATGTATCTACTGTATCTGTATGTACCTAATGTATCATATAAGATGTACGTTCCGCACTGCAACCAAAATGGCCCAGCTGAAAACTAGTGCTAGAACATTGGACTAGCATATGCTGAGTTGGGTCATTTTGGTGCATCATATAAAGATTTGTACATTGTTTTTAGTTTTAATTTTTAATTGTATGGTGCACCAATAAATATTTTTATTATTATTATTATAAATGGTACCAATACATAAAAATTGTTTTTGTTCAGAGATGTTTTCACTGTGCTATGTACATATTATGTTCCTGTCTCACTATAATAAGTATTTTTTCTTCTTAAAATTTTGAATCTATTGGTGGATTGGTTGAATTTATGAGGATAAAAATTACCTTATGGAGCTCTCAGCCCTTTTTAACTTGAGGCTGTGCAATCATTGTCTTTTGTTTTTAAAATCAAAGTTTTTTTAAGCCTTTTAACCCTTTGCAAGGCAGTAGTTAACTATCTCCCACCAAAAATTGAGCCTTATACAATTGACTTAAGGTGCAAAAGCAATGAAAAATTTCAATATGTCCTGCTTGTAAAAGAGTTTTTATACAGAATTAATAAAGATAGATAGAAACCTAATGTGAAGCTCATCTCAGACAATTAAAGTCCCACTACTGAGCACAGAACTCTTCTCACCGACCAAGATGAGAGGGTATTGGGTCATACTCCACCACGCGACCAATTGCTGATTGGTGGCAAGTGTGTGGCATTCTGCTGTTAGAAATATTTACGCCGCGCAATTAGACCTTAAAGATGGCTCAATGACTACTACATTATAGAAGCCATAGCCCAGTGGCGAGACCCCTTGCCTTTAAATTCAGAGGGTCTCGAGTTCAAACCCAGGTGTCGCACCTATGACTTTTCGAAGTTATGTGCGTAATAATCGCTTGCTCCTTGCCTCGGAAAGCACGTTAAGACCGGTCCCGGCTGTCATGAACATCTATGGCAGCTGTTATTAGGACGTCAGTGCCTTCTAACAGACTAACAGCTAGTTTAACCATAGAATGATGTTTCCCTCCGGGTTGCGGAGGTCAGACTGCAGTCGCTCCACGTAATAACTGATATTCAATCAAATCTGGTTAAACCAATGAGCAGACCCTATGCCCTAAGCTTACGTCTAGGGCAACCGGGATAATGCTAAGATATGATGATGAATGAATACTACATTAAGTAATAACCCAGACCAACGGCTTAACGTGCCTTACGAAGCTCGGAAGCGCTAGTTATTAAATGCCACACCGTAGTCACATAAACAAGCCCTGAGATCTGTGAACTCCGCTTGACTTTGGTGATGGTTTCTTAGCACCTGAGAAAACCAATGTAAATAAAGTTGCTTCTCCACAGGTTCACCAGAAACAGATGTTGAGTTTGATGGTCTCCCAACATCTGAAGAAGCTACAAAGCCAGATGAAGTGTACAGTGATGACATTGATGAGACTGCCCTCAAAGATGCTGAGATGGATCTCACTGATGACGAGAAAGAACAGAGAAGAGTAAAGGCAGAGGAATTGAAGGTGACTGGGAATGAATCGTTTAAACTTGGACATCTAGAAAGGAGTATTGATAGATATACAGAAGGTATGTGGATTTTTTATAAAGTATTTTTATTTTATTTGACGACCGATATGGCGTGGTGACGAGTATACCCGCTCTCCGTTCCAAGATAGTGGGTTCGATTCCCACACAGGACAAATATTTGTGTGCATGAACATTAATATTTGTTCTGGTATGGGTGTTTCCCTATGTATATTAAGTATTTATTTACAAAAAAAAAAAGCATTTATGTATGTTTATAGTATCCATAACACAAGTTCTTAATGACACTTATCTTGGAACTAAATAATTGGTGTAATTGTTAGAAAATATTTATTTATTTAATTTATTTATTACAAAATGAAAACAAAAAATGCTTTAGTTAATTTGGGTCTCAATGGTTTACTTATGAATGTCAATATATAACTTATAATCTAACGCACCCATTCACTGCTGAAAGGAGCACCATTTGGGAAGATTACAGCTTTTTCTTAAAAATACTTAAATAAATAATAATGGTACCGGCCTAGAATAGTGGCACCCCCTCTCAACTCACAGGGCTGTTCTATGTTTAGTGAAATTCATTAAAAGCGAATATGTATAAGCTTACAATAAGCCTATAATTATTTCATCATATCAGCCTTCTAAAGAACATCAGCCTCTCCAATAGATTATATTCTATTGGGGGTATCTGCCAAAAATCAGCACGCTGGGCAGACGGGTTGGTGATCACAGTTCCAGCCAGTACGCAGGATGACCCTTCTGCCGATCGTCCGGTCACATTTCTCTTCGTCGACGCTAACTACTCCCCGTGAGATGAAAGGGGGTGATACTATTCTAGGCCTGTACCACACGACTCAACTTTTTAACTCTATATAGTAGAAAATCATTACACTTTGATATGGTTACATTTGGTATGGAACCACTCGTAGCTCTGCGGTGCTCGGTGGTCGGAAACGATCACCGAAGTACAGCAGAGTTTACAGAGGTCAGTCCTTGGATGGATGACCGTTTGTGTGGCATTTGATAAGCGCTTCCTGCTTCGGAAGGCACGTTAAGCCGTTGGTCTCGGTTATCACTAAATGTGGTAGTCGTTAAGACATGTTAGAGACCTAATGGGCGGCTTGATAAATTCTAAAAACAGGACGCCTTACACCTGCCTCCGCCAATCCGCAATGGGTCCGCGTGGTGGAGTATGACCCAATACCCTCGCGCCTTGGTATGTGAGAGGAGGCTCGTGCTCAGTAGTGGGACGTTAATGGGCTGAGATGATGATGATGATGATGTTGATGGTTACATTTCAATGTGTTACTGTTGTCCTGTTTCCAGCTCTCCGGATCTGTCCATTGCAGTTCACCCAACAGCGAGCGATACTGTTCTGCAACCGAAGCGCTGCCAAAATGAAAATGGAGAAATATCAACAAGCTATCAAAGACTGCACGAAATCCATAGAGCTTGATGATAAATATGTCAAGGCTTATATTAGGTAAAGATTTACATACATATAATCACGCGTACAAGGTTTTTTTTTTTACGTCGGTAACAAAATACCTTTACGGTGCTGCTCCCGGCCAAAGGGGGACCGAGAGGGGAGAGTGGGGCTTATGACGACGACCGATATAGTGTAGAGGTCAAGTATATCTACACTTCACTCCAGGGGTCGTGGGTTCGATTCCCACACAGAACAAATCTTTGTGTGCATGAACATGAATATTTGTTCTGGTCTGGGTGTTTTCCTATGTATATTAATATTTACGAAAAAAAAAGAAGTTTTTATATGTTTAGTACGTTGTTTAGTATTCATAACACAAGTTCTTAATGATACTTATCTTGGAACTAAATAATTGGTGTCATTGTTAGAAAATATATTTATGATGGTCGACAGCGAGAGAGGGACTGGCGTACAAGGATCCTAGCAACATCTTAGAAGTGTAAGCCAACCTCACCTGCAAGTGGTGCACCTACCGATCAACGGACAAGGCTCTGGCAAACTTTAAAGCCACGCACGTAAGCGGCAATAGGCTCGGCACCTATTACGTGGGACTATATAATTGGCGAAATGTGCCTCTGCCTACCCCTTGGGGGAAACAGGCGTGAATGTATATATATATATATATACAATATATATTCTTTATTGCACAAAAAAAAACAATAACAAAAAAAGCCTTATTTGAAAAAGACGATGTACAAAGGTGGAATTATTTCTAAAAGAAATCTCTTCCAGTCAACCTTAACTGAAGTGGGAGAGATAGTTAGCGATGTATGTATGAAAATAATTATTATAAAAAAATTTTTTTGACTTAAACTTTATTGTTTCGCAGACGAGCCCAGTCATTAGAAGCAACAGAGAAATATGACGAAAGTCTAGTAGACTACAACAAAATTCTCGAAATAGACCCGTCTCATCCGGAGGCACTTAAAGCCCAAACCCGCCTGCCCCCACTCATTGAAGAGAAGAACGAGCGACTGAAAGATGAAATGATGGGCAAACTCAAAGACCTGGGGAACATCATCCTCAAACCGTTTGGATTATCAACAGAAAACTTTCAATTCGAACAAGACCCAGACTCGAAGGGATATAAAATAAATTTCAAACAATAAATAAAAAAAAAAATGTCTATTTATATCAGTTTCGTATATAAATCTAAATGTTGTGATATATTATTTAATAAATATAACCAGTATATCAGTGTTTTTGTAATATTAACACGTTATTAAGATATTTGTTATAAGTGAATTGGTTGGGCTGATTAAATGAGCTGTCTGATTTAAATGTGTAGTGGCTGTTTGACTCGCTGATTTGATAATAATACACATACCTTCTGGGACTTCTTCCGTCTTCTTCCTAAAGCGTCCGAAAAGGAGAGGGAGGAGTCAATTGAGGATCTTTTGTGATTTGAGAGTTATTTTGGTGGAAAATGTTGGGTATCATCACCCTACCAGGTCCAAACGACCCTCGGCGCGAGGCCTAGGCCTAGGGCCTCACAGGGTGAGACAGCACTGGCTGAGGCCCCGTAAACGCCAGCGAGCGTGTCGTCCCTCTGGTAAGGGGAAGCTGTTGTCAAGAGTTTTCCTGGTATCCTTTGATTCGAAGAGGGGGCTCCGGCCGAGGGCTATTTGTGGGTGAAGGTGGGGAAGGCGTAGGAGAGACGCCCCCGTCTTTCAGCGTCCTTTTTGGGACGTCTTCTGTTTGGGGCGCAATGTTCTGAAAGTGGGAGAGCCATGGTCAGCGTGGTCGAATAAATTTGCGCCAGCCGCCTGACTAAGGAGTCCACACTTTCAATTCGGGCGTTCCGTGCTATTACGTCATTTCTGATGTATGACGCGGGTGATGATGCGCAGGGAGATGTTTTGTTGGGTTTGCCGATTTCTTCTTTGGGCGGGCCAGCAAAGCGCGTACCACGCGGGCGCTGCGTATGTCAGTCTTGGTCTAAGGTACAGCTTGTATAGGTTGATCCTGAGACAGTGGGAGTTTCGATGTAAGGACTGGCCGGAGCATTCCGCGTGCCCTCTTCGTTTGTGTCACAGCATATTCCACCTGCTTGGTCATCTGAAGCCTGGCGTGGCACCCTATATCTCACCTCAAATTTCCAGGTGATTCGCCGGTCTCTCAGGGTGTCTCGGACGTACCGTCTTGGGCTGAAGGTGATGGCGACCGTCTTGCCCACGTTCACCGCCATGCGCCATATGGGGAGTAGATTCAAGGCTCGCTGCATCTTCCTTCACGCTATATACCCTGTGGGAGCGGAGGAGAAGTAGGCGCTGTCATCCGCGAACAGCGCCAGGAAGACATACTCCCCCTCGTCTTCTACCGCGGGGATATAATTGGTGTAAAGGGCATAAAGCGCTGAGGATAGGCAGCGCCCTGTGGGACTCCAGCATATATGGGCTGCGGCGCTGACTCGCTGTTCTCCACAGTGACGGTGAACGTCCGGTCCTCCAGGAATGCCGCTAGTACCCTACAGTAAGCCGGCGGAGTATCTGCAGTGTAGACTTTGTTGATTGGTCCAAGGTGCCACACTCGTACTGCATTTACACTGGGGGTCTTCAGCGAAGATTTACTTCTCTTCGTGGTGTCGAGCTCCGAGCGGAAGCTCCTTGCCCGGGCATTCAACGCTGCTGATAGTACCAGCAGGGTCATTGGCACTCTTTCTTTCTGCTTCCTGACGTGCCCGTATGGGAGAGGGAGGAGTCAATTAGGGATCTTTTGTGATTTTGGTGGGAAATGTTGGGTATCATCACCCCACCAGGTCCAAACGAACCACGGCGCGGTTTGTGAAAGCGCGATTCAGTATCGACATGCCAAGAGTCATCCTACCTACTCTGACGTCACAAGTCTATTAAATTACATTGATTCAAGCTTGGCTTAATTCCGAACATGTGATCGTCCCGCGATAGGACCCTCGTGATAGGAGCGCCACTTCACCAGAGTGGGAGCTTGCATAGGAAAGAAGTTAGCAAGCAATTCAGCAAGATCTCATCTCCCACCAAGAAAACTTCTTCCATTTAAATAACGACTTCGTGCGTCTAGCACATTTAGCCAGTGTCAAGTAATTGATATATTAATTATATATAATTATTTATAGTAAATGAGAATGAGTGGTGATCAAGATGATAAATAGAAGATGAAATACCCTCCCCTAAACCCCATGAGTCCTCAGTAAAGATGGTGGGACTATACTGAAATCTCACATGGACTTCTTGAGAGAAAATTTGAAAAGTGATGTTGCACTGCTTTGTTTGATTTACCACTTAAACACTTATGTATATTCACAAACACTTAACGGTTAATAATCCACAGTTATTACACATTAATGTTAGAAATATCACAAATTTTAGAAAATAAAACAAAACAGCAGACATGACGCTTCACTTTCCCGCCAAGAAGTCCAAGATTCCCAAGAAAAATTTTTTTCGGATGGAAAATCATCAAATGACCGTCTTGCGCTGTGGGTGAAGCAAAAGGGTGTTAGACTTTTACTGAATAAAAACCATCCATCCTTCTTGAGCCTGTAACATCAAGGCCGCGGCAGCCCAAAGTCTATTAAATTACATTATTCCATCTTGGCTTAATTCCGAATAACACGTGATCTTCTCTTAAATATAGAAGCGTCACTTCACTAGAGTGGGAGCTTGCGAAGGGAAGAAGTAGGCAAGGAATTCGGCAAGGTCTCGTCTCCCACCAAGAAAACTTAGAACAATAAATCATCATCATCATATCAGTCTTATAAAGTTCACTTTTGAACATTAGCCTTTACAATAGATTACATTCTATTGGGGGTAAATGCCCATATCACCTTACTGGGCAGGCGGGTTAGTGATCGCAGATTCAGCCAGTACGCAGGATGACGCTGCTGCCCATCATCCGGTAGGATTTCTCTTTGTCAACTCTTACGACTCCCCGTGCGATGAAAAAGGGGGGCACTATTCTAGGCCAATGCCACACTGCATTCGAAGATCATCGAAGTTTTTCGAATTCATTTACGAAATTTGAAAAAAAAAGCGAATAAAACCCTGAATCGCGGTAAAAGAATTCCTCAGGATCGTCGCTATATAAACAACACCCAACCATCTTCAATTGGGGGAGGCTCACCGCCTGCTCGCTGACGGCTTGCTGGGCCTCCCTTCGGGGTCTCTCCCGGTGTGCCTGTCGCGCTGAGGGCGGTGCTAGAAGCCTTCACGGTGAGAGCGCCATTCGTCAACCGACGGCCGCATAGCGGCACCCAGCGCCTTGAGTTCGAAGCCCGGGGAATGAGCCCAATGGCTCGAAGCCCAAACCTGCCATCTGGCAGAAGATCCGGATCCAAATTATGACATCAATTAGGCCCCGGCCCCCGGGCAGCTCCTACCGCCCGGTGGAAGATCTCCCCTTTGGTAGGTACGTAGTACCCTCTTACAAACTAATAAATGGGTTTTAGAGAAAGGGCAGGTCAATAGTATCTCCGCGTGGTGGGGGGGCTGAGTACCTCCCGGAGACCGGAAAAAGGTAACACACAGAGACCGACGACTCTGGGTGCCCTTAGTACTGACTACCGGGGGAGAAACTAAGAGGGACCTGTGGTGGGCGCAGCGGGCGGGCCAGGAGGCTCTAGGCAGTGGGGGCAGGGTGCCCCTGCTGTCTAACCATGGACCCTCCGGGAAGTCGGCCACACACGCTATGGTCGCACGGGGAGGTAGGAGGGGCGCGTCCACTGCGCCTCTCTGAGGAGGTCCTCCCGGTTTTGGACCGGGGGACGTTGGCCGCAGGCGGATGTCAGAAGCTGCAACCCAGGTACTGGCCCCCGCCTCTTTCTCAACAAGCGGCGGGCGTCGTAGGAAGATTTTTAGTGGGTATTACTGCGGGCAGTTGTGTCTGCCGGTGATGAGTCCCAAACCCTCCTTTCGGTCCCCCGTGTGTCAGGTTCGTAGCAAGTGGAAGGATGTGATCTCTCTGCCTCTATCCCTACAGGAATAAAGCGTGACAAAAAGTATTTTTACCTCTTTAGATATTTACTCAGAAGAGAACGTACAAAAAAAGTATTATGCTAAAATGATAGATGTATTCATTTGTTTTCATTGACATTTCGGTTTCAATAGTATTGTGATTCGTTTTTATTTGTAAAGGATTTTTTTTTGTTAGTTTTTTTTACAGCAAATTGTTAGTAGTGTCTTTATAAATACAATGGTTTTTTAAAATAGCACGCGTGTTCTCAGGGATAAATTACAGTTTTTAAAAGGTAAGCAGTAACTTATACAGGGAACTTATATAGATTGTATAGGGATCCTACCAAGACCTAAGAAGCCCAAGCCAACCTCACCTGCAAGTGATACGTCTGCCGATTAACGAGGCTCTGGCAAACTTAGAAGTTCCCGGTAAGCGGCAATAAGCTTGCCACCTATTACGTGGGACCATCAACACAATTGGCGAAATGTGGGCGTACAATATGCCTCTGCCTACCCCTTCGGGGAAACAGGCGTGTTTGTATGTATGGTACGTACTATCCTTCATCCATCCTATTTATGTTTTAATGTTTAATTTTTACAATTATTAATACTTTTTACAGACAGTGATGGCTCGGTGCCGACGTAGAAGAAAGTAAGTGAAAGATTCGAATTATTCTTATTCTAACTATTTATTTGCTCAGTGCTTAGACTGAAACGTGGTGTCTGGCTATGGGCCTTATAAGAGAGCTTTAAGTCGCTCAGCACTACGATAGAGATACCTATGCATAATTATCGCTTGCTCGGTGCCTCGGAAAGCACGTTAAGCCATTTGTCCCGGCTGTTATGAACATCTATCATCATCGTCATCATCATCTCAGCCCTTAACGTCCCACTACTGAGCACGAGCCTCCTCTCACATATCAAGGTGCGAGGGTATTGGGTCATACTCCACCACTCTGACCCAGTGCTGATTGGCGGAGGCAGGTGTCTCCAACATGGCTTAACGACTAGGTACCACATTTAGTGATAACCGGGACCAACGGCTTAACGTGCCTTTCGAAGCACGGAAGCGCTCGATATCAAATGCCACACACCCATCCAAGGACTGACCTTTGTAAACTCTGCTGTACTTCGGTGACCCTTTCCGACCACCAAGCACTGCGAAGCTACGAGCGCTTCCTGAACATCTATGGCAGTCGTTATTAGGAAGTCACTGTCTTCTAACATCCTGACGGCTAGTTTACCATGGAATAATGTTTCCCTCTGGGTTGGTCAGCCAGCGGTCGCTCCATGTAATAACTGGATTTCAGCCAAATCTGTTTAAACCAGTGAGCAGACCCTGGGCCCCAAGCTTAAGTCTAGTGCAACCGGGATGCCAATGTACCATTATACCCCTATAACACTGAACTCTATCTTCAACCACCTTCACGCCTAAACTTTAACCCTTAAATGGACGATTTTTTTTACGTTTGCATAACATATATCTGATAAAGGACATTGAAACGACAGCTAGTGGTCAAAATTAATGACAAATCCCAGGAAGGTCAGTTTTATCTGTGGTTTTAAGTTTGTCGTTTAAAATCAACACCGCTCGTTTAAGGGTTAAATCTAATTATTTATTGCACTCAGTCGCGGTCAGAAGCGCGTCTTATGTTAAGCTCTATTACTAATAATTTAATTTCTTTATTTTTCCAGAATGTGCAAAACGTAAGTAAAATTCCTATTCTAATTTAATTAGATATACATCTTGTAGGAAGTATTAAATATTCTAATAAAAGGATACTATGTAACTCAAACAGTGTGATAATCTTAGCAACGTTGTAACATTCAGAAACATTGCACCACGCATGCGCACGCGCGTGGTGGTCAGATTTATGCATGTCCTTGCAGCTTGTTACGCATCCACACACGTGGCTGCAGAAAAGTAGATAATTATGCATCATCTTGCAGCTTGTTACGCATCCACACGCGTGGCTGCAGAAAAGTAGAGAATTATGCATCATCTTGCAGCTTGTTACGCATCCACACGCGTGGCTGCAGAGAAGTAGAGAATTATGCATCATCTTGCAGCTTGTTACGCATGCACAGGTGTGGCTGCAGAAAAGTAGATAATTATGCATCATCTTGCAGCTTGTTACGCATCCACACACGTGGCTGCAGAAAAGTAGATAATTATGCATCATCTTGCAGCTTGTTACGCATCCACACACGTGGCTGCAGAAAAGTAGATAATTATGCATCACCTTTTAGCTTGTTAGGCATCCACAGGTGTGGCTGCAGATAAGTAGATATGCATCTCCATGCAGATTGTAACGCATCCACCGCGTGGCTGTAGAAAAGTAGATAATTATGCATCATCTTGCAGCTTGTAAGGCATCCACCGAGTGGCTGCAGAAAAGTAGATAATTATGCATCATCTTGCAGCTTGTTACGCATCCACCGTGTGGCTGTAGAAAAGTAGATAATTATGCATCATCTTGCAGCTTGTTACGCATCCACCGTGTGGCTGTAGAAAAGTAGATAATTATGCATCATCTTGCAGCTTGTCACGCATCCACCGTGTGGCTGTAGAAAAGTAGATAATTATGCATCATCTTGCAGCTTGTTAGGCATCCACCGAGTGGCTGCAGAAAAGTAGATAATTATGCATCATCTTGCAGCTTGTTACGCATCCACCGTGTGGCTGTAGAAAAGTAGATAATTATGCATCATCTTGCAGCTTGTTACGCATCCACCGTGTGGCTGTAAAAAAGTAGATAATTATGCATCATCTTGCAGCTTGTTAGGCATCCACCGAGTGGCTGCAGAAAAGTAGATATGCATCACCTTGCAGCTTGTTAGGTATCCACACATGTGGCTGTTCTAATGAAAAAAGAATTATTAAAATCGGTTTACATACAAACATAAAAAAATACAAATCTTTCCTCTTTATAATATTAGTGTAGATAAAAAAGAAATGCGTTCCTATTTTAAATTGTAATACCCTTGCAGGGTCATTTGAGGACAAAATATTATTTTTAAGAGCTAATTGTACACCAAATGAAACAATAATGAATTATGATGGCTCTCATATGTTGTGTGTTACCCACAGCCGCTGCCGCAGTAAATCAGGCCGGTTCAAGCGATGTCGGTACGGTGACCGTCGTTACCGCACGCCTCAGCGCTCTTGCCGGAGACGCCGCCGACGCAGCCGTTGCGGACGTTCAAGGTAACAACTACCTACTGATTTTATACTTATTTAAGTACTATATAAATCATCATCATCACAGCCCATTAACGTCCCACTATTGAGCACGAGCCTCCTCTCACATATCAAGGTGTGAGGGTATTGGGTCATACACCACCACGCGGACCCAGCGCGGATTGGCGGAAGCAGGTGTATGGCGTCCTGCTGTTAGAATTATTCAAGCCGCCCATTAGGCCTCTAACGTGGCTTAACGACTACCATAACCGGGACCAACGGTTTAACGTGCTTTCCGAATCACGGAAGCGCTCGATATCAACTGCCACACAAACGGTCACCCATCCAAGGACTCACCTCTGTAAACTCTGCTGTACTTCGGTGATCGTTTCCGACTATATAAATACCTTCTTCTTAATACGGACGAGGCTCTGGCGAACATAGCAGTGCCCGGTAAGCGGCAATGGGCTCGCCACCTATTACGTAAGCCCAACAATGCAATTGGCGAAATGTGGGCTTATAATATGCCTCTGCCTACCCCTCCTACCACTTTCCCGCCAAGAAGTCCTGCCCTTGTCTTACCGAAGGTGCGATATATTACTTTTTAATAAAATTTGATAATTTCTCAGGCCTATGTGGAGCGGCACCACGTTGTCGAGTCACTCCATAAGATGTCGCCGTTGTGGAGCCAGCTGTGGAGTGCGCGAGCGATCGCTGTCGTAAATGGTATTTATTTAACAATTTCAGCACATGAGGAACATCCACAAAGACAGAAGTTCTGAAAGA
Source organism: Musotima nitidalis (assembly GCA_949126915.1). Classification (NCBI taxonomy): domain Eukaryota; kingdom Metazoa; phylum Arthropoda; class Insecta; order Lepidoptera; family Crambidae; genus Musotima; species Musotima nitidalis. Next base: position 7,422,039 of record OX421442.1, on the reverse strand, counting down.
CATGTACAACGGCACTGTTTATCCCTAAAAGAAATTTCTACCAGCAGACCGAAGGAGAAAAAAATTTACAAAGTAGACACGTGCACAAAAAAAACAATATAAAGATTAAAAAGACTAGACTAAAAACAAACAATAACATACTAAAATTAAACAATTAGATAAAAAGGTGCTAGCAGGCAGCAAGGAAATGTTCCTTTGGTATATTTATTTTGTAAAGAGTTTGTCGTTTGCTTTATAATGCTATGCTTATTATATTGTGGGTATTTGGCCTAATTACCACACTGGGCAGGCGGGTTGGTGATCACAATTTAAGCCAGTACGCAGAATGACGATGCTGCCCATCATCCGGTAGGATTTCTCTTCGTCGACTGTTATGACTCCCCGTGAAATTGACGCTATTTTAGGTCGGCGTCACACAGCACCGGCATTACCTTTCTTTCAAATTGATTGGCTCAAAACCTACAAACGTTTTTTTTTAAAGTACAGCCTACAAACATAGATATACAATTAGATAACGCAAGTACGTATATTATACCACGATTTTTGAAAACCTATCGTAATGTCACTGCCGATATGGAATGACTAGAAATACTGGTGGTGCCGCTACTGATAAATATTTCACACGTGAAATCATTCGTTACATTTTTTTTAAAACAACAACAGACGCGCGTGGATTGTATATTATTATTTTTTTCCTGCCTACTCGACAGACGACACTGGCAAAATAGGAGTAAAATAAAATAAAAGTGCTAATCGTACGAAGCCATTTTTTTAACCTTTTACGGCCAGAGCATGTAATTTTTTTTTAATTGGTTTTGCACCTTAACTTACCTACATAAGGTTCAATTTATGGTGGAAATATGATCACCAGTCTCGAAAGAGTTTAAAAAAAATATACCTATGCACATTCGTGACGTGATGTGAGTGATAATTATTTATTGATGACAATTAAGGATTAATTGAACCATGTTTTTTAAAAATTAACATGCGGCCGAAGCCGTGTTTAGAAGCTTGTCTTAAAAAATTGATATATTTTTCTAATGTTTGCTTATTAAGTTATTAGATTCAAGAATTTTTTATTAATGAATTTATTGATAATCTTTAATATTTTTATTTTCTTTTTCAGGTGCTGTTTTTCTTAAATTGTAAGTCCATGTATGAGTCAATAAAGAAGTCCTATGTACCTTTATCTTTTATTCAAAACATATTTTTTATGTCTTAATCACAAAATAAAGAATTCATCCAATATGATTTTAGATTGAAAATAAAAAAAAATTATTAGGCATTAAATATTTATAATACAATGTAAATCCATTAATTAAAAGATAGGAAAAAGCCATAGGAAAGCCTATTTATATGATTGGTTATAAATATTTGACGAATTCTATATATCTGACAAGCAAGTCATCTAAAACTATGAATATTTAAAGATTTCAGTATTTAAACTTATTAAAATATGCAAAGCGATTCTGGTTTTCTAAAATATCTGTTAATTCTTTTATTTGTTCTGCTTCGTATGTGGGGCTGTGGTTTTTGATTACATTCTGGAAATAGAAAGTTAATTTTAAGTATATACACGGATTGGTGTTTCTATAGATTGCCTTTATAAGACTCACACAGAATTTAAATATAAATAACAAAGGGCAAAAGGAAAACACTCTGCTTGTGCTGTTCAGATATGCTGAACAGCACAATCTTAAGATGGTAAGAACTACATCTATGGAAATTAATAAATTATGGATTAATAAATTCAGATAGGTACAAGAAGTATGAGTTTAACAAATGATTCGACTTGTTTGTGTGTTGCGTGTGAGTGTTAGTGTGAGCGTTAGAGTGAGTGAGTGTGAGTAAGAGCAGTGAAAGCTAGTTTGAGTGAGTGTGAATGTGAGTGAGTGTAAGCGAGTGTGAGTTTATGTGAGTGCGTGTGCGTGTGGACTGAGTGGTGTGCGTGTGGACTGAGTGATCTTTTCAAAAAACTCATCCAACCACAACCAAACTATAAGAGGATTTAGGAAATAATTGTGAAAACTTCATAGTAAGATAAAAAAATTGTGAAACCTAAACAAAGAAAGTTAGAACTAATTAACTGGATCACTCAATTTGGACACCTGAAGAATAAGCCATAACGCATATCCAAGAATATACAATCTATGTGTTTATGATTTGCATTTGAAATAATTGTGAAAAATTTGTGAAAGCTGCTTAACAAACTTTCGATTCGTTTCAATGCCACGTTTTCGATTTAGAACGGATTTTAAGGATCACTCAGAATGCACTATGTTCAGTTGAGTGATCTTTTAAAACACCACCTTATACTGCAAAATTATGAAACAATGTCATGTTTATTATAAATTACACTTCTGGGAAAATTTGTGAAACAATTATATTTTAAAAGATATCTAATTTTTTACAACTCTGAAGGAAAACGTTGAGTAGGGCGATTGAGAGTGACTATTGTATATGTGGTTGTGAAATCTGATATATGATATGCGTTTGAAACCCAAAGTCCATGTCTACTCACGGTAACTGGAGCAACTTTGTTTTTGTTCCTCTTCCTAAATATCCTGAGGAACCTCTCTATGATGAAGTAGAAGATCTCGACGAAGCTGATGAAGCTAGCGCCCAGGAACAGCCCAGCTGCCCCTCCAAAGGACACTGGTGTACAACATCATCATCAAAAGAATATAATATATATTTAAGAAGTCTTCTTTATCATCTCAGCTGATTCTAAATATATGTTTAGATCATATAGGGGTCCTACCAAGAACTTTGGACCCCAAGCCAATCTCACCTGCAAGTGGTGCACCTGCCGATCAACGGACGAGGTGAACATAGCCGTGCCCGATAAGCGGCAATAGGCTCGCCACCGATTACGTGGGACCAACTATATAATTGGCGATGTGTGGGCGTTTATTATGCCTATGCCTTCGGGGAAACAGGCGTGAATGTATGTATGTATGTAACAAATTAAATTTACGAATGGTTGACTCATTCCAGGATTGACCTTTGAAAAATCTTTGTTCTTTTGTACAGAAGTGCCGCGGCCTAGCGATAATACTTGAGCATTGTACGTATAGCAACATAACTCAAAAAAAAAAAATGACTTTTAATACCATCTAGTGTACAATTTTGAGATCGATCTCTCATATATTTAATTAGTTACGAATTGGAACAACACCTATATGCAATTAGTGTCTTAACCATGAAAATTAAACAGTTTTTACTTCCTCCTAAAAAGTTTGCTCAAAAGAACATAAGCAGTTTGAAAATTAGGCTGACAATGTGGCACTAATAGAATAATGTCAAAAACTGCTCACCAACCAAATCCTGGAAGTTGAAGACGATAGCCCTGGTGTACCTAGTCCGAGGAGGCTGCACTGTGAACCGCACGGCGCCGCGGAGAGCAAACGGACCTTTGGACCTGGAAAATTATTCAGTAGCATCTAAGTGCTTATTCCGTGCTTCGAAAGGCACGTTAAGCCGTTGGTCCCGGTTATCACTAAATGTGGCAGTCGTTAAGCCATGTTAGAGGCCTAATTGGGCGGCTTGATAAATTCTAACAGCAGCACGCCATACACCTGCCTCCGCCAATCCGCACTGGGCCAGCGTGGTGGAGTATGACCCAATACTCTCGCAACTTGATATGTGAGAGGAGGCTCGTGCTCTGTAGTGGGACGTTAATGGGCTGGGATTATGATGAAGTGCTTATTCAATTATTGGGAAAGATACACATGTTTATTAACTGTGACTCGCCATAAAGCATCCCTTCTACATTGCTTTATAAGCAAGCTTGAGCTTTGTATATTAATGATATTAATGATATTAGTAAAAATATGTTAAATTCTAGTCAATTATTATATGCTGACGACACAAAAATCTTTCGAATTGTAAGAAACATAGATGATTGTAAATTATTGCAAAAGGATCTTTTGGCTTTTGAATATTTTTGTAATTCCAATAGTTTAATTTTGAATTCTGAGAAATGTTCTGTTATAAGTTTTTCCAGAAAAACATCTTTACTAAATTTCACCTACAGACTCTGTAATAAAGACTTAACGCGGGTTACTGAAATTCGTGACTTGGGTGTTATACTAGACTCTAAACTTTCTTTTGTTCCACATATAGATGCAATGATAAATAAGTCGTATAGGCAACTGGGATTTATATTGCGTATCTGTAAACCATTTCGTAACTTATTAACTTATAAAATATTATATAACTGTTATGTAAGAAGCCACTTAGAGTTTGCAAGCTCTGTTTGGCACCCTTTCTTTAAAAAACATATTGATAAGATAGAGGGAGTTCAGAAAAAGTTTGTAAGGGCTCTCTGCTACCGTACTTGTCATTTGTATTCGGATTATGAGACTTCCTCTGTAGCACATAACATTACTCAATTGTGTCACCGTCGCGAATTAGCTGACGTTGCATGCCTTTATAAAATAATTAATAATCAAATAGATGCCCCTGCATTGCTTCATGAAATATTATTTAGAGTGCCACATCGAAGTGAACGAGCTTGCCGTAAAAAGCATTTATTTTTTATCCGTATTTGTAGAACGTGTTACGCTAGTAATAGTTTTATCAGAAGATCTTGCAGACTGTATAATGATAAACTCATAGATGTTGACTTTTTTAGTGAAAGTTTAAATTGTTTTAAGAAAAAATCGTTGCAATTACTTGCCTCGTCTTAACTGTGGTGTTTATATTTTAATGGTTTGTATCCTATTATTGTATGTTAGTATTATAGATTCTGTTCATATACATATGGATAGGAGTAGGTATGTGTGTGTGTATATATTACATTGTTTAAATATTGCATTGGTATTTGTGTCTAAGTATGTATACGGGCGTATATATGGCTGTGTGCATATATGTATGTATGTGTATGCACTTGTATGTAATGTTATAGTTATCTAGTTTTTATATAATTTCGAGGAAACTCTTTATTTTTCTATTTAAGTGCCTTAGATATGAAACTATAGGTCTGAAACTATGTTTAATTTTAGTACTAATCTGTTTATGTATATGACTGTTTGTTTCTAAATATAATAAATAAATAAATAAATAAATTCACAAAACAAGCAATCTTTCAGCAAGCACAGGAAAAGCAGTCAAAAGTTATCATGAAAACCTGCTGTTAGAAATCTTCTTACACCTGCCCCTGCTATTTCTGGATCTGCGTAAAAGAGAATGGCCAGAATCCCGCTCTCACTGGGTTTGTGAGACGAAGTCTTAGCTCAGGGGGCCTACCGCCGAGTTCGATGGCAATCAATTGTAAGGCAAAATGGATTTCGAATTGATTCTGTCGTACCGCCGAACTCATGGAAATAAAAACAAAATGACGTTCTCCATTTACCTATTGGTCTGTCACGGACTGAAGGTCATGAATGAGAGGTGGCTGTCGGCAGATTCCCCGGTACGGATTAATGAACGTAAACAAAGTTTGATCTAGATGGATTACCGGTAATCCATCGAATTCGGCGGTAGGCCCCCAGTACTGAGACAATAAAAAGCTGAAAAAGAGGACTTCTTGGCGGGAAAGTGAAGCGTCATGTCTGCAGCTTTAATTTATTTTCAAATTTGTGATGTTTCGAACACTAATGTGTAATAACGGTGGATTATTAACCGTTATGTGTTTGTGAACGTACATGAGTGTTAGTAAATGAAACATAACTTGTAAAACCTGCCGATCAACAGACGATGCTCTGGCGAACATAACAGTGCCCGATAAACGGCGATAGGCTCGCAACCTATTACGTAGGACCAACTATGTAATTGGCGAAGTGTGGGCGGTTAATATGCCTCTGCCTACCCCTTGCGGGGAAACAGGCGTGAATGTATGTATGAATGTATGTATGTTGTCACTTTTCTTTCATTAGTTGGCTAAAAGGCAGGGCATTGGTATTTTTAAGATAGGACATACCAGAATACCGTATTGTAAGAGGAAAAAAGATCAATAATTGTACTCACCACACTTCCTCATTATCAGAAAGTTCCTTAAAGGTGGCATCAACGCATTGAGGGCTGCAAGAGCACTTCACTCCCCCGTTGGAAGCCAGCATGTGTGCGTATTGGGCCAGACACGCCATTCCGGCTGGACTGCACGTGGGTCCATCTTTATCAACATCAAATTAATTATTTGCGTTTCTAGTTAAAAGTAAAGTAAATGTAAAAAGTTCTTTATTTCATAAACTATTATCTGCATCGACTGCATCAACTGCTTACCGTCAGGCATGATGTAGTCATTATGACGTGTCACATTAAAAAAAAACTAAAAAGTTTAAAAGTCTAAAGTCTTTGTCTCAACGTCTTTGGGTATATTCCCCTCCATATACACGACAATACATATTTACCTTCATGCACGTAATAAAAGGGCTTGCAACCGCAGAGTTTTATCGCCATTTTGCTCCGACACGACAACCTACAAGTATTTGTGCTGTATACCTGAAAAATATATTATTTTTGTGTTATAATGCAATTGTTTAATGATAATTTGACATAGGTACATTCACGCCTGTTTCTCCGAAGGGGTAGGCAGAGGCATTATATACGCCCACACTTCGCCAATTGTATAGTTAGTCCCAAGTAATAGGTGGCGAGCCTATTGCCGCTTACCGGGCACTGTTATGTTCGCCAGAGCCTCGTCAGTTGCTCGGCAGGTGCACCACTTGCAGGTGAGGTTGGCTTGGGCTCCTTAGGTCTTATTTACGATAATTTGAGTTTAATAATAATGTTGGTTTTGCTTAGTTGGTTGGTTTGACGTGTGAGCTGGTATTCTTCTTTTTATTGCCTCCTTTTTCTTTTATATGTTCCTTGTTTTTATGTCTTTTTGGACATCTATACTTTGAAACTGTATAGTCATAATCCCCTTCCGACTACCGTTTTCCTGGGATTTGTATATATCCTAGCCGTATCCCGATTGCCCTAGACTTAAGCTCACTGTTTCAGCAGGGTCTGCTCACTGGTTGAATGAATTTCAGTTATCACGTGGAGCGTTTGTCCTCCCCTACGCGGGACGCATCACTCTATGCTTAAACCAGCTGTCAAGATGTTAGAAGCACTAGAAGCACGAACTTCCTAATAACGACTGCCATAGATCGGCTGTCCAAAACCAAAACCTAGCAAGAGACATTTTTTTAGAACACATTTTGTAAATTACTGCTCGTAATTATTGCAGAAATATTCATTTTAGAAGCGCTCGTAGCTCTTCGGTACTCGGTGGTCGGAAACGATCACCAAAGTACAGCAGAGTTTACAGAGTCCTTGGATGGGTGACCGTTTGTGTGGCATTTGATATCGAGCGCTACCGTGCTTCGGAGGCACGTTAAGCCGTTGGTCCCGGTTATCACTAAATGTGGTAGTCGTTAAGCCATGTTAGACGCCTCATGGGCGGCTTGAAAAAATTCTAACAGCAGGACGCCTTACACCTGCCTCCGCCAATTCGCACTGGGTCCGCGTGGTGGAGTATGACCCAATACCCTCACACATTGATATGTGAGAGGAGGCTCGTGCTCAGTAGTGGGACGTTAATGGGCTGAGATGATGATGATTCATTTTAGAAAACGTGTTTTAAAAATATGTCTCTTGCTAGGGTTTGGTTTTGTACAGCCGAGATGTGCATGGCAGCCGGGACCAATGGCTAAAGGTGCTTTCCTAGGCACTTCCCAGTACTTACCATAATTCCCTACCGTTGTTCGTCTATTTGCAGACGCTACTTGACATAAAAACTAAGCTGGCATAATCCTTTCTTTAAGGCCTTTCTGCTTCTTTTATTATATTTCTTTACTATTCGTACCGTTCTCTCTCACTGGTTCTAATATAGAAACATTCTTTGATGAACTATCCTTATGACGTCTTTCTTAACCTACATATCTTCTATATCCTGGTTTCCCTGGATAAATATATATTCAATAATATTATACCCCTTACCTCGATCCCTTTCTGCACTGGTTCATCCGTATACAAACACCCTCTCCTCTGCGGTTTCAACTCCCTGACCCCCTTCCCAGTGAAGGTTTCAATGACACTCAGCTCAGTAACTCGGTTGAGGGATGGAAACACCAGGTATCCGTGGCTGGCGATCTCAGTTATATCGTACGGGGAGTGGACGTAGAACTGGTTAATAAAATATAAATATATGTCCTCACTCCGCTTCTGTGGGTTCGATTCTTTGTGTGCATGAACATCAATATTTGTTATGGGCTGGGTATTTTCGATGTACGTATTTACAAACAAAAAAAAAAGTGTTTAAGTATGTTTATCCGTTATTTAGAATCCATAACACAAGTTCTTAATGATACTTAAGTATCCGGGAACAAAATAATTGGTGTAATTGTTAGAAATTATTTATTTATTATTATTTATTTATCATTATGACCGTGTTTTATTTAGTTTGGGTTCATAAATACATAACCTCACACCCATTTGGGGAGGGTAAAGTCTTGCAACTATTTAAAAGAATTTTATATTATTACAAAGAGTTTCTCAGTAAGAGTGAACTTTTTTCATTTTAAAATAGTAAGAAGTATTTTATTACAGAGTATAAAATATCCCATTTTTATTATATATGGTATAGAATAAAATATCCGGCAAATAATCCCCACGGCTCCGATGACAGGCCATTATTCTTTTTATGAAATTTTCCATGACTTTTCCGATTTGAGCTCAGAAAGTGTTTCGGGTTTATTCGCATAAAAACCCCAAAGCAAAAAATCGCACGGCGTTAAACCGCACGATCTTGGTGGCCCTTTAGTTGTGCAAATTCACTTTTATCACAAATATCTCTAGATGAAACGTACTAAATGGTGAGAGGTGACAAGCCATTCACCTACATGGGCACCAGAGGTCCCAATAATAATTCTCTACATACATACATACATAAATTCAAGCCTGTTTCCCCTAAGGGCTAGGCAGAGGCATAAGGGGACGTCCATTAATTACGTCAGGTGTTTTTTTTTTAATTTGGACCCCCCCCCCTCTCCCTTGGTGAGATGTGGTCGGACCCCCCCCCCTCACGTGAGATTTACCCAATATTTTTTAAATAATTTAATTTATTTGATTTGTCTTCTATGTACTACATTTTTCTGTGAAATAAAAGGAGAATAATGATACCACGTTTAAGGTGCACTATAACGAATGATGACCGGTATTGATATTGTAATACAAAATTTTACTGTGGTATAAAAATGTATATTCTCTGAATTAAAAAAGTTGACGTGAGATTTTTATTGACCCCCCTCTTGGTGAGTTTTGGTGAGATGTGGCCGGACCTCCCCTCCCCTATTTTAGACTCACGAAATTAATGGACGTCCCCTAACGCCCACACTTCGCCAATTATATAGTTGGTCCCACGTAAAAAGTGGCGAGCCTATTGCCGCTTAACGGGAACTGTTATGATTGCCAGAGCCTCGTTCGTTGATCGGCAGGTGCACCACTTGCAGGTGAGGTTGGCTTAGGCTCCTTAGATCTTCCCCCCCGACTGGTCTCCACCTTGTCGTGGTGGGGGTTCTGAGTACCTCCCGGTAGGGCGCAGGAGGCGATAGGGAAAAGGTAACACCCAGAGACCGACGACTCTGGGTGCCCTTAGTACTGACTACCGGGGGGGAAACTAAGAGGGACCTATGGAGGGCGCAGCGGGTAGGCCAGGAGGGCCCGCTCAGCAGCGCCAGGAGGGTCTAGGCAGCGGGGGCAGGGGGCCCCTGCTGTCTAACCATGGACCCTCCGGGAAGTCGGCCACACACGCTATGGTCGCAGGGGGAGGTAGGAGAGGCGCGTCCACTGCGCCTCTCTGAGGAGGTCCTCCCGGTTTTGGTCCGGGGGACGTTGGCCGCAGGCGGGGTGTCAGAAGCTGCAACCCAGGTACTGGCCCCCGCCTCTTTCTCAACAAGCGGCGGGCGTCGTCGGAAGATTTTTAGTGGGTATTGCTGCCGGCGGTCGTGTCTGCCGGTGGTGAGTCCCACACCCCCTTTCGGTCCCCCTTTGGCCGGAAGGCAGTGCGTAAATGCATTTTGTTACCGACGTAAAACAAAAAAACAAAAAAAAAGGCTCCTTAGATCTTGGTAGGAGCTCTATACACCCATTACCCTGGAGCTAAGGAAAAAAATGTTTTTTTCTTACCGTTGAATTGACGACAATCTCAAGGATAACGTAGCAGTTCAGCTGGGAGTATTTGCAGGTCAGCGGGAACAACTTGGTGTCGTTAGTGGTGATTGGTCTGCGGAAGGAACAAAGCAATACGTATCTTAAGGCTGGACAATAGAAGTCTAAATACTAAGAAACTAGAAATGGTATTTGCCGCGTAAAACTATCGGAACACATGTCGCCAATTTGAAAAGGAACGCATGTCGCCAAGTTGAAAATTTTTGTTCGAGATTGACTTTGCAGTCATCAACTTGACATTGGCTGAATGCACAAGTCGTGCCAGCCACAAAGAAAGAAGAAAAATATATTGCTGTCTTTCACTACGGACTATAAGTTAGACTTCTTGGCGGGAAAGTGAAGCGTCATGTCTGCAGTTTTGTTTTATTTTCTAAAATTTGTGATATTTCTAACATTAATATTTAAAAACGGTGGATTTTTAACCGTTAGGTGTTTGTGAACGTACATGAGTGTTGGTAAATGAAATAAAACAGTGCAACATAACTTTTCAAATTCTCTCAAGAAGTCCATTTGAGATCTCAGTATAGTCCCACATCTTTACTGAGGACTCAAGGGGTTTAGGGGAGGGTATTTCATCTTCGATTTATCATCTTAATCACCACTCATTCTCATTTACTATAAATTATATATAATTAATATATCACTTACTTGACACTGGCTAAATGTGCTAGCCGCACAAAGCCATTATTTAAAAGAAACAAGAAGAAGACTACAAGTTATTTTTGAACACAGTACATTGATTGTTTGTAGTAAGGTACGATTTAAATATAACGAACGCAATTGGCAATGTATTTCATAATTCTGGATGCACTGGTGCCATAGGATACACCAAGAAGTCAGCGATTTTACGCGCGAACAGCTCTTCTATAGTTATACGAGTATTATTAAGATTATTATAGGCTGCAGGTCAAAATAACGTTATTTCTAGGGTAAGTCGCGTAAATATTATTTATTTAAATGACATTAACCTATTCACTTTGAGGCAAACCAAAGAAAACATTTATGCGTGGCTATATTATGATAGGTATTAATTTGGATTTCAATCCTGGTGTTAAAGTCGAAATTTAAGTAATTAAGTAAAGATGTGGTACTACACTGGAATCTCACATGGACTTCTTGAAAGAATTTGAAAAGTGATGTTGCTCTGTTTTGTTTCATTTACTTTAACTCATGTACGTTCACAAACACCGTTACACATTAATACATTAATGTTCGACATATTATTATTTTTTGAAAATAAAACAAAACTGCAGACATGACTCTTCACTTTCCCGTCAAAAGTCTTCTTAATTTTAAAATATTTATATATAAATATAATAAAGTTTATTTCACGCTTACGCAGAACCAATAATAAAATTGACGAAGTGTGGGCGTATAATATGCGTCTGCCTACCCCTTCGGGGAAACATATCTAATTGTATGTATGTATTACAAAACAGATAAAAATGGTCTCGAAAAATCTATTTATAAGTTATACATAATATGTAGATATATTATATCTACCATACAAGTCTTTAGCAGTGACATAATTTACGAAAGTATTGATCGTTTTTTTCTGTTGATTGCATTTAATCTAATCTAACACGCCAATGACTAATGCAAACATGCAACATTGGGATAGTTATCGTAGTGTAATTATTAGTAACTACACTACTTATTTTTTCTGTAATAATTCGTTCTTTTTTTCTCTAATTTTATGCTAAAGTTACATTGTTTCATATGTAAATTTACAAAGGAACAGTTAAACTACTTAAATAAACTACCTTAACCTAAAACTAGAAATAAAAGATGTCTTCCAACTGTGGGCCTTTTGCGACTGAGCCCCATGGGTACGATGCCAAGAACGCTGGCAACATTTCCTCTTTGGATTGCCAGGCTAATACGCTGGCAGAAGTAGCTGCCGGCCCTCTTGTCACCGTAGGCATCAATATTTAACATTCATATTTACAAAATGTTATGCCAATTAATTGTGGCGAGAATACCCGCTCTACGCTCCTAAGGTCGTGGGTTCGATTCCCACGCAGGACAAATCTTTGTGCGCATGAACAAGAATATTTGTTCTGGTCTGGGTGTTTTCCTATATATGAAGTATATATTTACAAAAAAAAAAGTATTTATGTATGTTTATCCGTTATTTAGTATCCATAACACAAGTTCTTAATGATACTTATCTTGGAACTAAATAATTGGTGTAATTGTCAGAAAATATTTATTATTTAAAAATTAATGTAAATGTCTGATCCCGGGACAATATGTAAAGTTTTCATACTCGTTTAATTGTCACTTGCGACACAAGTAGTTTGCTTAGTGCAGAAGTCGCTAGATTGTAAAACCTTATAAATGTACTTCTGGAAATAAATAATGATTATTACAATAAAAAGTTTGTTTTGCCGATCCGTGTTGTACCGGCCTACAATAGTGCCACCCCCTCTCATCTCACGGGGAGTCCTAAGAGTTGACAGTATTGTATCGTAGATCAAATCAGTTTTATACCACTGCCAAACAACCTTTTTTGAGTTTCGTCGGTAACAAAATGCGTTTACGCACTGCTTTCCCGTCAAAGGGGAACCGAAAGGGGGTGTGGGACTCACTACGGCAGACGCGACTGCCAGCAGCGTTACCCACTAAATTATTTAAATAGATGCATTTCACAAATACTGCGCGTAGTAACACTTCATGCCTAGGTGTTCATGGAAGATCAGCGTCGTGGCATCCTATGGTGTCCGGCAGTGTGCTGAGTGGACACCGTTTCAGTACATGGTTTAATGTTGCTTTTTTGTGTACTTAATTTCTATGTTTATTTGTACTGAATAAATTTATTTTCTTTCTTCTTTCTTTCTAAAAATCTTTCGACGACGCCCGCCGCTTGTAAAGTAAGAGGCGGAGGTCTAGTTGGGTTTTAGCGTCTGACACTCCAGTTAACGTCCCCCGGGCCATAACCGGAAGGACCTTCTCAGAGAGAGGCAGTAGACGAGCCCCTCTTACCTCCGTGTGCGACCTAGAGTGAGTGGCCGACTACTTGGAGGGTCTATGATTAGGCAGAAGAAGCCCCCTGTCTCCGCTGCCTAAGACCATCCTGGGCCACTCGCTGCGCCGTCCACAATCCGTATTAGTTTCCCCCTCGGTAGCCAGTACTAAGCGCATCCAAACTCGCCGGTCCCCGGGTGTTAACCTTCTTCCCAGCGGCTCCTTCCTACCGGGAGGCATTTTGTACTATTGAAGGTGCAGCTATTTATACGAGTACTTACTTTATAACGATATGAGCCAGAGCTACGCAGTTGGTGGTGTAGCAGACACCCGCTTCTGTGAGAGCTGGAAACCATGGAACAGCTTGTCCGTTAGACCAGGTCGCTTTTACGTGGACCTCTGCCATTACCTGAAATTAACGAGTATGTCTTCTTAATGAATTGCCAAACCTAACCTTATTCATCATATTACTCCACTACGCCATTTTTGTAAGTACCTTGTAATAGGTGAAAATTTGGTGAAACGTTGTTTGTCAAATTACCATTTGCCAATAATTTTTTGGTCAAACATTAGTAATCCGGATACTGCATCACGGATAAACATTATCTTTACATATATTTTTTTTGTACATACATAATTAAAAATAAAAAGTTATTTTCTTCTTTTATTTTAAATCATGTGACTGCAGAACACAGTCATGTTTTTGTAGATTTGTCAAATTGTTTTACTACTAAGTACATATTCTTGTAACTGGCGGGAGAAAAAACTAACCTTGACGATTTTCTTGCCCGTTCTTTTACGATCAAGCTCCCGCCCGCAGTAAATGGGCGCGCTAGTTTTTAAGTTTTGACGTTCATAAGAGCTCTTTTGAGCCAAACTTGAGTAAATGAATATGAATTTATGAATTACTTATGATGGGACTAGAACAAATATTTATGTTTATGCATACAAAGATTTGAAGATTTTGAAGAGTGTAAATCGAACCCACGACCTCAAGAGGTATACTCGCCGCCGTGATTACCTTCAGGTTAGGAACTCAGTCACTGTAACATACCTCTTCTGCTAATTTCAAAAGATCCACATCCAAAGCAGGATTATCTTTAAACTCTTCATATTCCTTCAAGTGGAACAGGTCAGAATTGGCCACAGTCTTGACAAATTTCTCATAGTATGGGTACTTATCGTCACCTGGTTTCACTTTGAACCTGGATTCTATAGCTTGAGGCAGCTTGGATATGTCTACTCGGTTCTGGAACAAGGATGTTTTCTCAATTAAAACATAAATGACATCTTCATCTCGAATCGACATCTTATATCAATAAATTATTATTGTAAATTTTTCCAAGATCTGAGAAGCCGAAGCCAACCTCACCTGCAAGTGGTGCACCTGTCGGTCATCGGACGAGGCTCTGGCGAACATAACAGTTACCGGTGATCGGTAATAGACTCTCCACCTATTACGTGGGACCGACAATGTAATTGGCGAGGTGTGGGCGCGGATTAGTAGTTTCTGGCACCCCGCCCGCGGCCAACGTCCCCCGGATCAGAATATCAGATTTGTCAGTCAGCCTGTCGTGATTCTAAAGGGGGGAGGGGATTGTTCGTCAGTCAGTCGGTCTATCGGTGAAGATCTCATCAAGGAACTCATCTCGGCTTTTATCAAATTACAAAACATACCTACTTTAATTATTTTAGTTTAAGATGTCCGAGGCATGTGATTGTCACCCAACCACTATCATCGCTGCTTAACTCAAAAACGGTTGAAAGTAGTCAGAAACATTCTGTTTATATGCAGGAAGAGTACGACATACTACCAAAGTCAAAGTGAAATTAATTATTTGCGATAACATAGGTACATTATTATATATGTAGATAGTGTAGGGTGTAAAGGGGTCCTACTAAGATCGAAAGACCCCAAGCCAACCTCACCTGCAAGTGGTGCACCTGCCGATCAACGAACGAGGCTCTGGCGAACATAAAAGTTCTCGGTAATCGGCAATAGACTCGCCATCTATTACGTGGGACCAACAATATAACTGGCGAAATGTGGGCGTATAATATAGCTCTGCCTACTCCTAAAGGAAAATAGGCGTGATTGTATGTATCAAGTCATTGAACCTCGGGATAGCTCTTCGGGGCAACAGGCATGAGATTATGTAAATAAAAAAAAACCGCAGAATAATCTACCACATTACATACATACCACCGGATAGCTTATTTAATAACAATTTTAGAAAAGTAAGCTTTTTATATAGTTTCCATACACAAAAAAATAGAAATCGTCAAATAATAAGAAGCCGGAAGTTGACCGGAATTGTAAAAAAACAATTTGACATATGCGAGATTTATGGCAAAGATGGCCGCGATAATTGAAGGGTTAAGATAGTTACATTCTTTGTTAGTAACAGTAACTATATCATGACAGTAACATGCAGTAACATGATGATGATGTCTTGGCGGGAAAGTGAAGCGTCATGTCTGCAGTTTAGTTTTATTTTCTAAAATTTGTGATATTTCTAACATTAATGTGTAATAACGGTGGATTATTAACCGTCAAGTGTTTGTGAATATACATGAGTGTTGGTAAATCAAACAAAACAGTGCAACATCACTTTTCAAATTTTCTCTCAAGGAGTCCATGTGAGATCTCAGTATAGTCCCACATCTTTACTGAGGACTCAAGGGGCTTAGGGGAGGGTATCTCATTTACCATTTATCATCTTTATCACCACTCCTTCTCATTTACTATGAATTATATATTATTAATATATCAGTTACTTGACACTGGCTAAATGTGCTAGACGCACGAAGCCATTATTTAAAATAAAGAAAGAAAGAAACTATATCATATTACAAATACATTTTAAATTAGAGGTCAATACGAATTTCAATAATGTAAACCATGTAGTTATGTAAATCTTATCTTTAAACTACAGAAAAGATGCATTAGATCTTTGTTTTGTGCTCATAACTTGGAGTCATGTAAACCTTTATTTATAAATAGACTTCTCACGGTCCCTGGATTGTACATCAAACACATTTGTATATTTTTAAAGGAGAATCCAGGACATTTTGAGAAAAGACAGTTTGCTTCGACTAAGTGTCTCCGACCCAGAGCAGGAAACAAGGTAGAAAATCAGGTCTCAAAACTGACATTAGCAAAAGAAATGCAAATTATATGGGTACAAGAAGGTAAAGAGAGGTAGTAGAGTAGTTTATTTATGTAGAAGGCTGGCAGCTACTTCTGCCAGCGTATTAGCCTGGCAATCCAAAGAGGAAATGTTGCCAGCGTTCTTGGCACCGTACCCATGGGCCCACAGTTGGAAGACATCTTCTATTTATAGTTTTAAGTTGAGGTAGTTTATTTAAGTTGTTTAGGTGCTATATATTTTTGGGTACAATAATATTATAACGCGATAACTGATAAAATTCGTACGTTAACTGGACTATATTTAAAATTTATTCAATTAAGGACTACTTTCAGGCTAAACATGCCAATCTTTAGTTTTTTGAATGTAGAAATGATAATTTTATGTTAAAATAATCTGACAGTGACATTTTAATATATCGAATAATTGTTTCTTTAAATTCCATCAATTTTTTTTTTAACATTTGCACACTTAAATATAAGTAGATTATGACGATACAATAAATCTGTATAAGACCTTTATGTAAGCACGCAAAATCAAAGCAAATAAATCTATTTCATTTCATTTCATAAAATGTGAGTGACGCCGTCTCCCACCCGTTGGACCGACAATTTGGTCAATGTGAAAATCTATTGGGGACATCTATGCTCAGTAGACATATGGCTAATATGATGATGATGACGGGACGTGGGCAAAGCCGTGGTCAGAAGTTAGCAATAGGAACATCTTTCACACAATCTGATGAAAACTTACAGCATCGCAAACAGTGATTGCTGGCAGATTAAACCGCCAAGTCCTGAAATCTTTTTCCAGCGTGATGACGGTAGGGTTGTCCTGGTAGCGTTGCAGCTGACCCAGGGAGATGTTGATGGCTCCCCAGATTGCTGCCGCTGTAATTGCTACCCATAGCACTCTGTGGACAATTTAAGAATGCTGGTTGCAATTGACGCTGGCATTTGACATCAAGCACTTTTGTTTTTCGAACAACTTTTAAACTGTTGGTGCCAGCTTTAATTAAATGTAAGTCCTGGAGTCTTTTTCCAGCATGGTGGCGGTAGGGCTGTCCTGCTAACATTGCAGCTGACCCAGGGATATGTGGATGGTCTCTCAGATTACTGCCGGATTAATCTCTCAGATTAATGATGAAGGACAATTCCAAAGGACAGTTCTTGGATGGATGACGTTTTTGTGGTATTTAATCTTTTTTTTTATCTTCGGTAAAAAATGCTGTTTACGCACTGTCCCGAGACTCTTACCGAGAGGGGAGTGTGGGGCTCACTGCGGCAAACGCGACCACTGCAGTCCTACCCACTTAAAAACTTCCAACGATGCCCACCGCTGTTGAAAAGGAGCGAGGCACCAGTGTCTGGGTTTGTAGTACGCAGTGCGTAAACAGCATTTTTTACCGAAGATAATAAAAAAAAAAAGTTTAAAACTAATGCTGTCACGGTCTTCATTTTATCAAATGAAAGTGACAGCACTAGTTTTGAACCTGGTATAACTTTAGACATTGTTTTGTAATAATACTTTTAGCTTTCAAAGCATTTCCCGCTCGTTAACAAGTTTCAGACAAACGGTCAACTTTTCAAGGGACTCTGTAAGCGTTGCTTAAACTTAAGTAAGCTTTTTACTCCTATAATACCTTTCAATCCAGTATCTTCCTGCAACAGCTATGTGATTGAAGCCGTGTATCGTGGTCTCCAGGCAGAAGTCCCTTCCAAATCTGTTAAAAAATGACAGTGGAATTCTTGCCATGTCCAAAAAAAAAAACTTCAAACTTCAAAATCTTTTTATTTTATAAACTATTATATAGTACTTAAAAACGTCAAAATTTATTAAAAATATAAAAAAAACAATCAAAATATAATTATACTGAAATCACGAAGCTTAGATTCACTTACCTATGCAACCAAACAATTAAAAAAACAAAAAATATTTAAGTGTAAGTCAATCTAAGTGCCAGTTCCGAGCTACCGCTCTGTAAGAAGAACTAGCAAGAAACTCACAGGCTATGCTCTTTTAAATTATCAATTGTTTAGTAACAATCTTTATTTGTCTGTAAAGCTTTACAATGCAATATCATATAATATTAACAATATTCATGTTTTAAGTCATGTGGTTCCTAGCTCTTATAATCCCGGGTGTATTGAGCGGGATGTCAAATTTGTTGACATTTTTTGCTGCAAATTCATTTCAGGCTGTCATGAGTGGATGCAATATTTACTGTGCGGACTCCACGGTATACAGAGCCTTAATTTTTTTGGAATGAATCGACTGCTTACCATCAGGCAGCTCACGCTTATTAACCGATTTGGTTAGAAGCCTTGCTGCAAGTAGGTAATTCAAACATATATACGAGTATATAATGGTAGCATACTTTACTTTTAGAACAGAGAGCTCTAGATGACATACATACAGTCACGCCTGTTTCCCCAAAGGGGTAGGCAGAGGCATATTATACGCCCACACTTCGCCAATTAATATTTTTATTACATACATACATAATGTCACGCTTCTTTCCCGTAGAGGTAGGCAGAGATCAAATTCTTTCACTTCCTACGATCTTAGCACACACTTTTAGCTTCATTCACACTTATTAACCTCCTCATACATGCCCGTCTCGGTTTAGGGTACTTTTGACCTGCCCTTTCTCCAAAATTTTCTGAATTTGGTCATGGAAGGTCTTCCGTGTTCTTCCCCTCCCAACACTTCCAATCACTTGTCGATCATCATGTTTTTAATATTATATCAAAATAAAAAATAAAACAGTTACCTGATTATCGGCTTCAATACTGACTTCAGATATCTAGTTGACTGAGATTCGTAATTAGGATTACGCAGAAGATGGCGACCAAAATAATATTCTTTATTCATTCTTCAGGCATGTTCACACTAAACAGGAATGTTTTTTAATTTTTGGGGAGGTTTCAGTTAAAATTTCAAATGACAAATGCATTATTCACAAACGCCTAAAATATCTAACCTGTCAGTAATCCAAGATTGAAACCAATCTTAAGGTAACCATTTACGATAGGGTGTATCTGACAGGTTTGAATGCTCAGTTATACCTGTCAGGTAAACAATTAAGAAGCAGGTAAGAAAATAATAATTAGTTTTTATAGTAAATAGTATTCGTATTTTAATGTAAGACTATTTAACGTATCTTTGTAAATATCTTTATAAACACTACATTTAAAAAAAAACAAACATTCATATGAATCATAGCGTAAAAGCTTTTATGAAAAGCTTTTAAAAAACATTGTTAATTACTTAACTTCTAAAAAAATGGCGCAGTTACATAGTAATGTGTTCCATAATCAACATGCAATATTATTTTGCTGCTATGGTGTGAGGTGACGTGACCATATATCATCAATATCAATCCATGAACAAATCCAGGGTTCCTTGCTCAAACCCGATAAGTGACAACATCAGATACATAATTTCTGCCGCTTTTTCTTGTGATATTATCAGATAAGTCGATTTCAGAAAAGAAGACTGAAAACTGAGGACTTCATAATCCAATAAGTAAACCTTTTAAGTTTAATTTTTTTTAATTAACCGATTAATTCTTTTAAGTACTGCTTTAAGCCCAAAAACGCAAATTTTGTCACTTATCGGGTTTGAGCACGAAACCCTCGAAATATATTGTGACAATTATTAACCATGGAAACACTTCTTTTTCGGATAAGCTAGCCGTTAAACAACCGAGATTGATAGATAGATATAACGTTTGTTGCACTAAAGGAACACACATACAAAACATTTGTATGTGTATATAAACAAAAACAAAAATAAAACAAAAACAATATAAAAAAGAGAAATAAATAAAACTTACAATAAATAAATATTTGTACGTATGCTGTAGTAGTGCGAAAACATAGCTCAACGTAGTATTGCTCAGCGAGCCAAACGTTGATTTTCAGCTACAACCTAGAGAGCCGTGATCACGGTTACCAATTAACTGACTTAAACTTAAAATACAACTTAATTTACAACTCAATTTACAACTTAAAATATTAATATAAACGCAACTTGCATAAAAATGGTCGAGGTTATTTTTTCTCCCACCAGTTACAAGAAAAAGTACTTAATAGTAAAACAATTTGACAAAGTCTACAAAAACCTGTGTTCTGCAGTCACATAATATAAATTAAATAAAGAAAATAAGTGGAAAGTGATTGGAAGTGTTGAGAGGGGAAGAACACGTAAAACCTTCCATGACCAAATTCAAACAATTTTAAAGAAAGGGCAGGTCGATTGTACCCTAAACCGACGGGCGTGTATGAGAAGGTTAATGAGTGTGAATGAAACTAAGATTGAAGAGGGACCCCTGGAGGGCGAAGCGAGCGGGCCAGGAGGGCCCGTCAAGCATCGCTTGGAGGGTCTTAGGCAGCGGGGGCAGAGGGCCCCTGCTGTCTAACCATAGACCCTCCGAGAAGTCAGCCACACACGCTATGGTCGCAAAAGGAGGTAGGAGGGGCGCATTCACTGCGCCTCTCTGAAGAGGTCCTCCCAGTTTTGGTCCGGGGGACGTTGGCCGCAGGCGGGGTGTCAGATGCTGCAACCCAGGTACTGGCCCCCGCCCAACAAGTGGCGGGCGTCGTCGGAAGATTTTTAGTGGGTATTACTGCTGGCAGTCGCGTCTGCCGGTGGTAAGTCCCACACCTCCTGTCGGTCCCCCTTTGGCCGGAAGGCTGTGCGTAAACGCATTTGTAACCAAAGTAAATTTAATTTGTATGTTTTAATATGATTTAATAAGTTAGTCTGTACCAAAGTGCCATAATGTTTAAATTTACTGTTACTGTGTAATGTTTCATGAAAAATTTATATAATGATGGTATAGGGTAGTTGTATTAATGATAAGTTTGTTTTAAATATCTTATTTTGATTTCATTACATTATATACTTATAATTTTTAGCATAATGCGTTATTTTGTTAATTTCATTAAATTTTTACTTCACTATAATTATAAGCTTATATTGCTATGCCCTTGCAGGGTACATGTGCTGTACTAAATTAAATATTTTATAACATTGTATACCTAAACCACATGTAACGCAATAAACGATTTGATTGATTGATAAAACAAAAAACAAAAAAAGGATACCTATACACTAATGACGGACTGCTGAAATGTCGTTTCAAGACCCGCTAGATCTAATACCATTTTAGAAATTTAAATGAGCAATATGCAGTCATTTTATTAGTTTTGCACTAATATATTCTTTATCGAAGATAACATGTGTTTCTGCGAACACTGGGCGACGACGTTGTACTGTTTGCTCTCTATCAGCTTAGTAACGGTTATATGATAAACTTATCTATATGCTGCAGGCAGTAGGTATGTTTATTCTGCCGTTTTATGAAATAGCTAAGTGTATGACAAAAACTTTTCAATAAAAGCCTGAATGACGTAATGACGCGTGCTTGCAACGCAAAACATAAAGTAGTATAAAGATTCAGCTTGTTCATCGGTGTCCTTGTAGCTCAGCGGTTAAAGCAGTAGACCGGTTATCGATAGGTCGTATGTTCTAGTTAGGGTTGTAACGGAGGCCTCCTTAGCGCTCCTTTAGGCTCCTTTTAACGGAGGCGGAGGCGGAGGTGAAAGTGGATATAGAAAAATATGTGGATATAAAAAGGTATAATAAAATAAAGTCTGTATTTCAATGAAATAGGTAATTACATTGATAGTACGCTTTAATTACTTATTTAATCAACTAGTGTTCAAAATAAAGAGGCAAATTATATTTGACAAACAAGAGTTTGGCGGCGGACGGTTGGGTCGTCGTCGAGCGTCGCTGCTCGCGCGTTTTTGTACCGATTAACGTAAATACTCCTCCGTTATAACTCCGCATATATTTTACGGAGGCGGAGGCGGATGCGGAGGCGGATGCGGAGGCGGATGCGGAGGCGGATGCGGAGGCGGATGCGGAGGCGGATGCGGAGGCGGATGCGGAGGCGGATGCGGAGGCGGATGCGGAGGCGGATGCGGAGGCGGATGCGGAGGCGGATGCGGAGGCGGATGCGGAGGTTCCGCAGTAACGGAGGCGGAGGCGCAGTTCCGTTACAACCCTAGTTCAAATCCCACATTGTCGTGTATTCAGGCTACCACAGACGGGTTGATTTGTTCTTGCTAGATGTGTTATAAGGATGTGAAGACTGTAAAGAAGGCAAAGCAGCTTGTCAGGCATTTAAGTACTCGCCTTATTGATGCCTCCGGTGACAAGAAGGCTGACAGCTACTTCTGCCAGCGTATTAGCCTGGCAATTCAAAGAGGAATTGTTGCCAGCGTTCTTGGCACCGTACCCATGGGCCCACAGTTGGAAGACATCTTCTATTTATAGTTTTTAGTTAAGGTAGTTTATTTAAGTTGTTTAGTTGTATCTTTGTTTATTTTGTATGTCATAAATAAAGACATTAACAACAAAAAGACTTCCACTCATGAAACAAATTGAGATGAATTTGCGATTGGTGGATGCCGGTTTAGCGTCCTGCTGATTGAACTTTTCAAGCCACACAAAAGGGATTCTAAGTTGCCTTAACAACTACCATATATAGGGATAACCCGACAATCTGTATCAAAATCACGAGGCGGATGATTTTAATTATAAAAGACCAATTTATAAAGATTTATTTGCAAAATGAAAAGAAAATATCCCAATATCTTTTAATTTCAATTCTCTGAAATTTAGATAAACAATTCCCTACTTGTAAGCTATAAAACATCGCGGCACATTAATGGGATGTAATACTTATATTGATAAAAAAGGTGTAAGTAATCTATCAATAAATTATGGTCCCTATTAGGGCCATCCTGTCAATCAATCAATGAAGAATCATTTATTTCATAAACTATTACATAGTACTTGAAAACGTCAAAATTAAATATAAAAAACAATCTAAACATTATTACACTAAAATCACGAAGCTTAGATTCACTTATTTGCAACAAAACAATTTACAAACAAAAAATATTTAAGTGTAAGTGAATCTAAGTGCTTCCGAGCCGCCGCTCTGTAAGAAGAACTGGCAAGAAACTCAAAGGCTATTTATTATGCTCTTTTCAATTTATCCATTAGTTTGGTTCTTGAATTACAATCTTTATTTCATTTCATGGAGGATAAATTCTGGTAATAAATATTAAATCCCCGACGAAAAGCAGAGTTAACAGTCCTTGGTTCCCCCGGTACACACAAACGGTCACCCATCCAAGGACTGATCTTTACATTGTTGATTTACGTCGATAACAAAATGCCTATACGCACTGCCTCCCAGCCAAAGGGGGATCGAGAGGGGAGTGTGGAGCTAACTGCGGCAGACGCGACCACCAGCAGTCCTTCCCACTAAAAATCTTCCGACGACGCCCATCGCTGTTGAAAAGGGGATCCAAGGACTGACCTCTGTTAACTCTATTTTACGTCGGTGATCGTCTCTTATCACATATATTGTATACTAACAGCGCACTGCGGTTTTACCCGCGTGGTCCCCGTTCCCGTGAAAATATCGGGATAAAGAGTGTCCTATATGTTAGTCCAGGACTGCAGCTATACACAAGCAAAGTTTTATCACAATCGCTCCAGTAGTTTGTGCGTGAAAGAGTTACAAACATCCATCCACACATACAAACTTTCACGTTTATAATATTAGTAGGATTATTAGGATACTTCGTATGTTTGTATGTCTCTCTGCCTGATTTATATAAAAAGATTTAAAGTTTTCGGGGGTAGTCCCATAAACGTAATAGTCATGGGTAAGGAAATGTTCATGATATTTTATTTCGGACATTACCTAGTCATGAATATATAAGTTCATCCTAAAAAAAAGACGATAACAGGTCGCCATTTCCACTTTATCATGCACTATCCCGGCATGGACAATCCCGGCATGGCTAGCAATGGATGACATTAGCAAGCATTATCCCGGTTGCCCCAGACTTAAGCCCAGGACTTCTTGGCGGGAAAGTGAAGCGTCATGTCTGCAGTTTTGTTTTATTTTTTAAAATTTGTGATATTTCTAACATTAATGTGTAATAACGGTGGATTATTAACCGTTTAGTGTTGGTGAACATACATGAGTGTTGGTAAATCAAACAAAACAGTGCAACATTACTTTTAAAATTTTCTTTCAAGGAGTCCATGTGAGATCTCAGTATAGTCCCACATCTTTACTGAGGAGGGGCTCAAGGGGCTTAGGGGAGGGTATCTCATTTACCATTTATCATCTTTATCACCACTCATTCTCATTTACTATGAATTATATATTACTAATATATCACCTACTTGACACTGGCTAAATGTGCTAGACGCACGAAGCCATTATTTAAAATAAAGAAAGACTTAAGCCCAGGGCCCAGGGTCTGCTCACTGGTCTTACCAGATCTTGCCTGAATTTCAGTAAATACATGGAGAGACTGCCGTTTGACCTCCGTAACCTAGAGGGAAACATCATTCTATCGTTAATTCAGTTGTCTAGATGTTAGAAGGCACTGACTTTCTAATAACGACTGCCATAGATGATCATGACAGCCGGGACGTCCTTTCCGAAGCACGGAGCAAGCGATAATTACGCACATAACTTCTGAGAGTCAAAAAGTGAAAAAGCTTATTCCATTCTCTAAACTAAACATGACTCTAGATCAGCCTAGGTCTCTACTTGAGGATCTACAAACTCATCTGTCGAGTATTCCGACCCTTTATTTTGTTTAGATATTTAGCAAAATGACGAAGTTTTTTGTTGCTGCCTGCGACATGTTTTATAAAATCGTATATGTCAGACGATTTTCAGCTCTAAAAACACTTTGATAGATTTGAAGAAAAGAAAATGGCGGAAATGTCAAACCTATAAGTAAGATATTTATTTATAGATGATGAATGAACTGTTATTTGTGTAAGCATCTGTTAGTTTATTTTATTGGGCTTGTTGATTTGTCATAAAATACTAAGTAAGTCATTACTAAGAACAAATAGTTGTAATAAATTATTTTCCTTGTTTTAAATTTTTTTATCGATATATTTTACGTAGATTATAGGTATTAGAAAAATATATCTTTACTTCTTATTTCAAAGGAAATAGATAAGAATAGGCTTTTATTCAAAGTGTGAATCAAAATGATTAAATTTATTTCCTAAGCTAACCATATTGTGCATCAAAAATACTGAATACAATCATACAGCGTACATCCACTCCTGTTTCCCCGAAGGGGTAGGCAGAGGCATATTATATGACTAAAGGTAATGGCCCATTTAGTGTGAAAAATATACCCACGGCGTACAGAAATAAAATACGGCGGGAATCAAAGACAAATGATTATACTTTTCAATGATAAGTGGCGCATTACTGTGGCTCATGGGGATCATGAAAGAATAATAATAAAAAAATGTAATCTACCTAGTATGAAAACTTAACTTATAACTTGTGGTTTTAGAATTTTTTATTAAATTGCCGTGTATAGATATATTTTTTGATTTGGAGTCAGACATAGTATACTTTTTAGCCAAGTGACATGTTTTCATGGATAAAATAATTTACAGACAGGCGAAACCGCTAATTATTATCCAATTTTTATTGGTCTGCTGCAAGATTTCTCCAACGAATTATTTTTTTCTTTTTACATATAATGAAAAGTGGGTTATGCTTGCATTATTTACCACCATTTTCGTTTTTGTACAAAAACATTTTTGAACCGGGTCGGATTATGGGCCATGACCTTTCGCCAATTTTATTGTTGGTTCCACGTAATAGGTGGCGAGCCTATTGCAAGCGGCAACTTTATGTTCCTCGAGCCTCGTCCGTTAATCGGTAGGTGCACAATATATATAAATAAATATTTATTTATTTTTGATTTTGATTTTGATTAATACTTAGTGAAGACTGGTTACTCATGTAGGTATGTATTTTTAATATATTTTTGAAAGCCTTAAATGCTTTAATAAGTTTGAGTCATTAATTTATTTTAAATCCTAATTACGTATATTATTACTTATTTTGAGAAAACTTTATAAGGAGGATTTTTTTTTTAATGAAGTGAGTGACTTCATAGTACTTCATACTTATCTTTAATCTGCATCTTATTACTGGAAAAAAGTAACTTATAAACGGATGTTTCGATGTGATAATGTGTTATTTCATTCGGGAAAATTTATAGGCAGTCCAAATTTTAAATTTTCTTGCGTCCTTTTGAGAAAATTTTATAGGAGGATAATTTATTGAAATCCATTGTAAGCAATTGATGGATTAAAAATATCTTTGTAACAATTCCCGTGCTACTATAATTTCCCGAAAAATCGTTGTTCTGAGGCTCCTATCTTACCTGAAGATGCCCTGTGTAAGGGCGAAACACGTGTCGTGTTGAATAGTTTCTCGATTTTTCGGGAAATTATAGTAGCGCGGGAATTGTTACAAAGATATTTTTAATCACTTGCTTTATAGGAGGAAATAAAAACTGTTTATTTGTAATAGTTAAGGCACTTATTATATGCGTTATTAAAATTGAGTCATTCATGAAGTGAGTAGCTTCATACTTATTTCTAATCTGCATCTTATTACTGGAAAAAAGTGACTAAAAACGGATGTTTCGGTGTGATAAACTCAATACTGTGTATAATGTCTTAAAGAATTTGGTAAAAAAGTAACTATAAAGGGTTTCTCAGTATGAGTGCACTATATGTCGAGTGAGGCACAACAACCAATTTTTTATTTAAAAATCATTATTTTTTTTTGGACTACATTTACGCATACGCATAGAACGCATGTATTTTTTTACTTATGATATTATTCCTTATCAAAAGAAATTTTTTCATCACTAAGTGCAGTTTATGTAGATTATATTTGGTCTTGGAATGATCAAAATTGGAGATTTGGTTTTGAAGTTATGGCGAAATTAAATTGTTACGATTTCTGCTGCACGGCGCCCTATCCCGGGTCGGGGCTCCCGATAATCAGTTTATTTTGTTACCTGAAAATAATTTTACGTCAAATATTGTTTACCTGAGAAGCTCTACAATAATCGCTTTAGTTATCTATCCCAAAACAACGGATTGCACTTCGGAATTGCCGGTAGGAGTGAAAACTTAGTATTAATTACATTTAAATATTTTCATCATTAACAACTTTAACATCCACATAAAGACAATCTATGCAGCCTGCGGATAATAACTGCGTCGTCGATGTTAGTGTCGGTGTCTGTGAATTGACCTGGGAATCATTTTGCTGACCGTGTCTTTTCTGGGTAGGCATTTTGCATTTGTAGGCATTGTCGGTAAACGACATTCACGCGGGCGGAGCCGCGGGGGACCGCTAGTTCATTATAAAATAAAAACAAGTATTTTATGACAGAGTTGTGATATTTATTGGCGTGTGCGTGGGTTTTTTCTTTGGGGTTTAATGAAATCACGGGTTTATGCGAATAAACCCGAAACAAATCCTGAGCTCAAATCGGAAATCCAACGCGTCATCAGTGAAATACAGCGCACGTGCAAAAGTCATGGAAAATTTGATAAAAACAGCAATAGCCTGTCATCAATCGGTCATTTGACGGATATTTTATTTCATAGATACTTATTCGGAACAGTTTTCTATGTATATTAAGTATGTATTTACAAAAAAAAATATTAAGTAAATGTATCCGTTCTTTAGAATCCATAACAAAAGTTCTTAGTGATACTTATCTTGGAACTAAATAATTGGTGTGATTTTAAGGGAATATTTATTTTATTTTATTTATTTATTTATGTCTTCTTTACAAAACAATAAACATATCACAACTCTGTAATAAAATACTTGTTTTTATTTTATAATGAAAAAGTGCACTTTTACCAAACCCTTTAGAACTTTAAATTTGTATTGAGATCCTACCAAGACAACCTCACCAATTTTATTATTTATTTATTAAACAAACAGCTGGTTGGGCGTTGATTATATGAGCACAGTATTCTAACAAAACTATTTGCATAGTTTGACTGTGGGTTCACGAGTCTCACTTACGAAATAAAAACTTAAATATTACGTTAAGTGTGGATAAATGACTACTTGGCGGGAAAGTGAAGCGTAATGTCTGCAGTTTTGTTTTATTTTCTAAAATTTGTGATATT
Source organism: Musotima nitidalis (assembly GCA_949126915.1). Lineage (NCBI taxonomy): Eukaryota > Metazoa > Arthropoda > Insecta > Lepidoptera > Crambidae > Musotima > Musotima nitidalis. The sequence goes on along the minus strand of OX421442.1, from coordinate 7,393,672 downwards.
TCTATCAATAATGTGTAAAAACGGTGGATTGTTAACCGTTAAGTGTTTGTTAACGTACATTAGTGTTGGTAATTGAAACAAAACAGTGCAACTTCACTTGCAAATTCTCTTAAGAAGTCCATGTGAGATCTCAAGAATAGAATAGAATAGAATAGAATTTATTAATTTGTTAAACATAGGTATTTTACATTAAGGTGTTGCATACTAAATATGTGCGCTATGTTTTGTCGTTGAGACATACAAACATTAACAAATAATATTAGACTAATAAAGTATTATAATTAAAATTACAGTAAAGTCTTATCATCTAGGAAATCATCTACTTGGTAATAACATTTTTCAAGTAGTATTTTAATTAAAGATTTTTTAAATTCATGCAAGGTCATGCTTTTTATTACATTAGGTATTTTGTTGTGAATTTGTGAAGCAGTGCCAAAGAAACTTTTTTTTACTAAAGCAGTATTACATATTACATTACATAATCGGTTCTTATATTGTGTACGTGTTGGATTTTTTCTAGTGGGGGAAAGTTTTTGAAACATATGTGGATTAGTTTTTACAAAAAGAGCAATTTCTAGTATATATAGAGAGGGTAAAGGTAGTATTTTAAATTGTTTAAAATAGGGAACACAGCTATCTGTAGTTTTTAAATTACACATTGATCGTATACACCTTTTTTGCATTTTAAATACAACCTCTTTATCTGTCGAATTTCCCCAAAAAATTACACCATACCGCAATACTGAACCTACTAATCCATGGTGTGCTGTAACTAGTGTTTCCATATTTACTTTATGCGTTAATTGGAACAGAGCATAAGCAGATTTATTTAGTCGCTTACATATTTCCTGCAAATGAGGTTTCCAGGTAAGTTGACTATCTATTGTTATACCTAAGAACTTAAAGTTAGTACATTCTTCAATGGTACAATTATTATACATTATATTTACTTGTGGTCTATTAAGCCGTTGATAAAAGTGCATTATTTTAGTTTTATTTAAATTAATTACAAGATTATTATTATTTAGCCAATTTAGAATTATTTATATCGTCTTCATAATCATTCTCTACATTACGTTTTATAACAGCTGTACTATCGTCTGAAAAAAGTACCATTTTATGTTCTACAGTTTTTGGTAGATCATTTATGTATATTAGGAAGAGCAATGGTCCCAGTATGCTACCTTGAGGTACACCATATTTAACACGTTGAGGATCAGACATGTATATTGTTTCTAGTTTGCTCACGGGACATATTCTAGAGATTTCAGTACTTTGTAACCTATCTGATAAATATGATTCTAGCAGATTAAGGATGTTACCTCGGATGCCGTAGCTTTGTAATTTTTTTAATAAAATGTTATGGTCTACATAATCGAAAGCTTTTGTCATATCTGTATATATGGCACATACAGGGTTCTTTTTGTCAACAGATGGCATAATATTAGATAGTAGTTCAAGTAGTGCCATATTTATATTTGTATTTTTTCTGAACCCTTTTTGTTCGTTACAAAATAACTTATATTTTTCAAAATATGTGTAAATAGATTTGTATATTACTTTTTCTTACATAACATAACAGGTATTTTCGCAATTGGTCTGTAATTTGTAGTATCAGTACGGTCTTTTTTTTTGAAAATAGGTTTAATTATTACTTTTTTTAAACTAGTTGGGAATATGCCCTCAGTGATGCAAAGATTTATGATATGCGAAAGTAGCAGTGCTATAACATCCTTAACATGTTTAATAACTTTGGTTGATATACCATCATATCCGACAGTATTGGTATTTTTTAGACTTCCAATTATTTTAACAATATCATTTTCCAATACAGGCAGCATAAATAAGGACTTTAATGTAGAAAAATTGGAGTACTTGATAGAATTGAATGTACTGTTTGTTTTACTTACTTGACACTGGCTAAATGTGCTAGACGCACGAAGCCATTATTTAAAATAAAGAAAGAAAGACTGTTTGTTTTAATATCAGTATAGTCTTACATCTTTACTGACGACTCAACGGGCTTAGGGGGAGGGAATCTCATTTACCATTTATCATCTTTATCACCGCTCATTCTCATTTACAATGAATTATATATTATTAATATATCATATTATATTGCATTGTATAGCTTCACAGACAAATGAAGATTGTAATTCAAGTACCAAACCAATGGATAAATTTAAAAGCCTGTGAGTTTCTTGCCAGTTCTTCTTAAAGAGCGGTGGCTCGGAACTGGCACTTAGATTCACTTACACTTAATTATTTTTTGTTTTTTATTGTTTTATTGCATATAAGTGAATCTAAGCTTCGTGATTTAGTGTAATAATGTTTCGATTGTTTTTTTTTTATTTTTTATTATGACGTTTTCAAGTAGGTACTATGTATAAATAGTTTATGAAATAAATATTTTTTACTTTTAATTTACTTATCTCTTACTTGACACTGGATATAAGTATGTTCTAAACGCTCAAAATACTTCTTACTTGTTCCTATAAACACATTATTGTCTAGTGCCCTGTGTATATCATCGGGAAAACTATTTAACATGTATATAACCGTTTCTTAAAAGTTCTATCAAATTCATGGAAAATTTAATAAAAATCGTAATATATATGGTTCACCAGCCGATCAACGGACGAGGCTCTGTCGAACATAAAAGTTTCCAGTAAGCAGCTATAAGTAAGGTAAGCTCGACACCTATTACGTGGGACCAATAATATGATTTTTCGTAATGTGGGCGTTCAATATTCCTCTGCCTACCCCTTTAAGGAAGTAGTGATCTTATGTATGTATAACGATACTTTTCATACATAATTATTCTAGATAACAATAATGTCTTTTAAGGAGGGTGGAGGCCTCGAGTTCTGAGATACAGGCAGACTTACTGCTCACTTCAGACTCCAGTATTCCACAATCATAGATAAGTTTTGTGAATTGTTTTTATAACTACCAATTAAGCATGTAATTTCTGTAATTGTGGTGAGAAAATAAACATTATTATTATTATATTATTATTAAAATAACCTAAACTTTAAGCTATAAATAAAATATATCGCCCAAATGCGGCCCATGGGTACGGCATGCTGGCAACACTTCCTCTTTGGATTGCCAGGCTAATACGCTGGCAGAAGTAGCTGCCAGCCTTCTTGTCACCGGAGGCATCAATAAGGCGACCACCTAAATCCCTGACAAGCTGCTTTGCCTCCGTCTCTTATGGGCCCATTGTCTCCATAATGTATATAATGATGATGATGACATGATACAGAAATGATCTTAGACTATTAAAAATGTCACCGCAATGAAAAATCTAGTGCCCTCATTTTTGTCGTCTCTTTATTGTTAAGCTGCAATATATCAATCCATATGTATCAATTTTATAGTGAAACGTCAAAAGTAAAATGACCTAGTATTGTGACGCCTTATCATCAAAACGACCTTTGATTAACATATTAAAAAGTTATATATATTTTTTAACATAATTCTCTTTTTTTTTTGCTAACGTACCCTTCCAAATTACGTGACAGTGCGAGGTGCACAGTTAATTCGTACGAGTTGTAGTTATAATTCACTTCTACACCCATCTCAACAACGGCGACTCCTGTCAAATTATTGCTTTTAAGCCCCTGAACGCCTGGTGGTACGCTGAAACGTATCTTTGTTTAGTTATTTTATCATACTAATATTGTAAAGTAATAAGATTTGATTGTTGGTTTGTTCGCATTTAATAAGCATAGAAACGATTGGGCCAATTTAAAAAAAAATATTATACAATTTTACAATATTTTTCAGTAATACATACTTTACTGAGTGAGTTTCTTGTCAGTTCTTCTCAGCGGTGGCTCGGAACTGACCCTTAAATTCATTTACACTTAATTTTATTTTTTATTTTTTACTTCGACGTTCCATGTACGTGTTACGTGTACTATGTCATAGTCTATGAATTACATAATTGTCAAATTTTGATATGCAATTTAAATTAGGGTTTCGTACGAAAACTATATAATACTGTATGTATCAATATGATAACCCCAGGTGTATGCGATTAAATAAATAGCTACCAAAGCAAAGGCGTTTTGCTATTAATACATTTGAAGTTCTATGTGAATGTTAACAACAGTGGCCCCGAAACCGATCCCTGCGGTACGCCGGACGCAACATACAAACCGCTTATCTGTTATCACAGACGGTTGTCACATTACCTTTACGCTGAATTTCGAAACGGTGATAAGATAGCCGATAATACAGTACCTATGTAGGTACTATTTTTTGAATAAGTTTATCAGTTAGGACGATAATATCGAACGTTTTAGTGTAATCCGACCTTTGCCAGTCGCGGGCGGTTTTGGTGTGATTTTAATGTTAGTTTAATAGTGCTATACAAATATGGGATACAAGGACATACTTTTAGGGCTCCTGATAATCGGGTGTGCGAGCGCACAGACCTGTAAGTATAGTTTATTTTAACCTCATTTTAGGTATATTTGTTACATAATTGTCATTAGGCGCGGCCAGGGATGAATCATCAATAATCGGTAACTATGTGAGGGTTTAGTAAAAAGTTTTAATGTCAACGTGTTTCTAAAAATTATGATGCGTCGTTTTGGGAACCCTAGGGAAGCGTTAGTTGACATTTTATATTGGTCTCCTTCCTAATTTAAATAATAGATAAGGTATAGTTTGCGTCAAGCAGGTCACGTCTTTATTGCCAAGAGCGTTAGGGCGTGTTCTGAAATAGAAGGCACTTTAAGTTTTACAAACTATTCAACGCTGACTGTACTCCCTATAATATGGTTAAGCGTAACGCGTCTGCTCATGTCTACTATGTTTATCCGTAATTATGTTAATATTGCTGAAAAGAGTTTTGTCTTCTTCTCTTTTAAATCTTGTGACTGCAGAACACAATTGTTTTAATATCATGTATTTTGATTGTAACTGGCGGGAGAAAAAACTAACCTTGACGATTTTCTTTCCCGTTCTTTTACGATCAAGCTCCCGCCCGCAGTGAATGGGCGCGTTAGTTTATCAGTATGACATTCATAAGAGCTCTATTGAGCCAAACTTGAATAAATGAATTTTGAATTTTATTTGAATACTACTTACAAAGCTTGTGGATGCACGCTACTTTATCTGCTTTATATATGATAATAAGTTTATGTTAAGAAGCGCTCGAAACTCAGAGGAATTAAGTAGTCGGTAGTGATAAATGAAGTAAAGCAGAGTTCACATAGGTCAATCCTTGGAGAGTTTCTGCGACATTGATGTTGGAGCGCTTACGTGCTTCTACGTTGGTCCCGGTTAACACTACATGTGGTATGTACTGGTTTAATCATGGTTTCATGGGTTGCGGAGGTCAGACGGCAGTCGCTCCATGTAATAACTGAAATTCAGCCATTCCTGATGAAACCAGTGAGCAGACCCAGTCTGGGGCAACCGGGATAATGCCAGGATATGATGATGATGATGTGGTAGTCGTTAAGCCATTTTAGAGACACTATTGGGCGGCTTGAAAAATGATAACAGCAGGACGCCACACATATGCCTCTGCCAATCTGCACTGGGTCCACGTGGTACAGTATTACCGGATACCCTTTTACCTTGGTTTGTGAGAGGACGCCCGTGCCCAGTAGTGGGACCTCAATGGTCTAAAGGTTTTGGAAAGCTCGTCTTAAGGAGCTCTATAATAAATACTAAAGTAGCTCGATGTTAAATGCCGCACATGGTCACCCATCGAACGAGTCATCACAGTGCTCGAGCGCTTCAATTTATATCAGACAATCGTATGAATAATATTATAAATGAGAAAGAAATTACAATATTCATGAATGTGTGTTTGTTACTCTTTCACGCAAAAAGTACTAAACGGATTTAAATGAAATTTGGCACGAGTGTCATTAATATCCTGGATTAACACATAGGATACTTACATACATATAATCACGCCTGTTTTCCCGAAGGGATAGGCAGAAGTATATTATACGCCCACATTTCGCCAGCTATATCGTTGGTCCCTTTTAATAGGTGGCGAGCCTATTACCGCTTGCCGGGCACTTTTATGTTCGCCAGAGCCTCGTCCGTTAATCGGCAGGTGCACCACTTGCAGGTGAGGTTGGCTTGGGCTCTTAAGATGTTGTCCTTTAGCACCTTTTAATCCCGATATTCACCACCACGCGGGTTACATCGCAGGGCTTCGAGTAAATATTTAACAGCTTGCTCATTGTCAGCGTGTATCACACCTTTTTCTTGTCAATGAGTCATCCTGTACAAGGACGTCGTTGTCAAGCTCCTGTAGTCACAGGTCTTTTATATAGCCCCGCGCCTGTTGCCTAGCGTATTCCACGGTAAAAAGCGCTTTTTTACTATCAGCCGAGGTGCAGTAAAAAGTTTGTAAATTTTTCAATAATTTTAATCCTTCAAACTGTGTTTTTAATCGGTCGCGATCGCCATTTTGATTGAGCACCTTATAGGATATTAAACGGCTGAGTTAGTATGTCTAATGTACAATAAGGTTGGGTTAGGTTGGAAAATTATTAATTTTAATAACACTTTAAATACCTATAAGCCTTTTTTAAATATGATTCGTAATACTGATCATATCGTACCGTCGAATTTGCCGAGAATCGATTTGAAGCAAATCAAGCTTCGATGTGATTCTGCCGTAATGCCGAACGAACGAATTTATTATTCATTTTCATGAGCAGACCCTGGCCTCTGGGGACCCGGGATAATGCTAGGATATGAAAAATTCTAACAGCAATACGCCAAGACCTGCATCCGCCAATCCGTACTGGATTAGCGTTTTTGAGTACGGCCTAAATCTCTTTAGTTTGTGATAATAGATCGCTGATCTGTACTGGGACGTTAATAAAAGATTAAGCGTGTTGTAGGTATAGTATATTTGACCTTAAAATTAGAGCTGTTAAATCGAGTTCGGAATGACTGTCTATGCGAGCAAGGCCGCGGGAATAATTAGTCATAAGATAAAATGATATCTACGCCTGTATAACGATAATCAGATAAAAATCTAATCTTCAATTTTAATCGTGTAATAATCATTTTTCTAGCTTAAAAATTCACCGAATCGTGACAAATTTTAAAATATATATAGACAGAAGCATATTTAACGCCCACTTTTCGCCAATAATATTTTTGGTACCACGTAATAGGTGGCAAGCCTACTGCCGCTTACCGGGAACAATTATGTTCGCCAGAGCCTCGTCCGTTGATCGGCAGCTGCACCACTTGCAGGTGAGGTTGGCTTGGGCTTCTTAGATTTTGTTGGACCCTGTATACCTTTTTGTAAAAATTGCAAATAAATATTTATTTATATAGAAACGTCGTAATATATTTTTACTATAGATAAAACATAATATATAGAGCATTGTAAAAGTTTTTATTAAATTAAATTTTAAATGCATTTCATTAATTTGTTTAAAGTTGAGAAGGACAGAACGATGTTTTATACGGATTTAGCTCCAATCAGGAATAGTAACCGTTGTGCAACACTTTTAAACTTGACACACTTGACAATGCCTTAGATTTACGTTGCAGGCCGACTGTAGAACGCGTCGTTTGACAAAACGACAAGTAAATTGTGAAAGTATGGTGAACATTTTCAAATATCACTGAAAACAAGTGGCTCTGACAGCAATTTGTCAAATATCTTGCGAAATTATTCAAAAATTGTCCTAATTTTATTATCAGAGGTCGGAATTAGGTAGAGTTATTCATGTACTTACACTGATTTCACACAGCGAAAGAATATAGTGGATATGCCTCAAATCCCGGGATTAATTTTAAAGAATAGAAAAAATCCCGTTACTTTTTAATAAAAAGTTATTTACTTTTACTTTTTTAATTTAGACTACTGCACGCGCGACGTTGCCAAACTTACATCAATGATATTGGATGACCGAAGTTGCAAAATTCCAATACGCACACGCGCGATGTTGCCACGTTTATTGTTCGCACTACATAGCTTGTGAGAACAAAAGAATACAATAGCGAAAATGCGGAGCACTCCCATTTGAAATCCATTTGAAATCCCGAGAAGGTCCACATTAATATCAACATTTCGGTGCAAGTACATAAATAACTCTACCTAATTCCGACCTCTGTTTATTATTGACGACCGATATGGCGTGGTGGCAAGTATACCCCCTCTCCGCTCCAAGGTCGTGGGTTCGATTCCCACACAGGACAAATATTTGTGTGCATGAACATGAATATTTGTTCTGGTCTGGTGGTTTTCCTATGTATGTTAAGTATTAATTTACAAAAAAAAAGTATTTATGTATGTTTATCTGTTATTTAGTATCCATAACACAAGTTCTTAATGATACTTATGTTGGAACTAAATAAGTGGTGTAATTGTTAGAAAATATTTATTTTTTTATTATTATTTATTTTTACGGCGCAGGCAGATTGCAGAACTCGTCGATTCACAAAACGACCAGTAAATTGTGAAAGTATAGTGAACATTTTCAATTATAACTGAAAGCAAGTGGCTCTCATAGCAATTTGTCGAATTAAAAAACTGTCCTAATTTAGGGGTATTATTAAGGACCGATATGGCGTGGTGGCGAGTATATCCGCTCTCCGCTCCAAGGTCGTGGGTTCGATTTCCAAACTCGATTCGATTCGTGGGACAAATATTTGTGTGCATGAACATTAATATTTTTCCTGATCGATATCTTTTTCCTATGTATATTAAGTATGTATTTACAGAATAAATCAGTATTTATGAATATTTAACCGTTATTTAATATCCATAACACAATTTCTTGATGATACTTATCTTGGAACTAATTAATTGGTGTAATTATTAGAAATAATAAAAATAATTATACATATTGTATGCTATATACTTACACAAAAGCGATTTCCACAGTTTATATTTTCATTTCGTAAAATGCCGCTTTTTTTAAAATCTGGTGCTATTTTTTAAATTTATTATCATACGACGTATCATGTTAAAGAGTTGCATACTTAAACCACTAAGGTTTGTAATGGCTCAACTCGAGTCGACTACATAACTAAAACTAAAATTTAAAACATACAATATTGGAAAAATAGTCGCTACTCCTAAAACTTAGCAAACGAATGGTTTTTAACGTGTTGTTAAAAAAAAAGAAAATCATTTTGTTTTTCAAAAAATTTTACAAATCTAAATGATCCTATTGTTCGTAAAGGCATTAATATAAACTAAATAACTATGTTAATTTTTTACTTTTTTTTTTGTCAAATACTTTTGTCGTTACACGTTAAGCCAACATTTTGAATACTTGTAGTTGTTTAATGATGTACTAAGGTACTTATATTACTTTTAATTCCAAACAATAAAACCTATATTCTTTTATCAAAATTTGGCTACTTCGTTTATTATTCTGGCAAATTTTATAATTTACAGTTAAAAGTGACACATTAAAAAACCTTTTTTGTTATTGGTTTACATTTTGTCTCAAGGCGAAGTGAATCAAGTATAGAGTAACCTAAAAATGTTTTTTCTAGAAAACAACTTATGATTAAAAATGCGCGAATAGCCTCTGGCTGATCAAGGTTTTTTAACACCCTGTATAAGTGGATATTTTTTTACAACCTGTATAACATGTAAAGTAATTTTTTGTTTGACTTCAAATTTTAGCTCTACCCACCATCACTACTTAGCTAGTCAGCAAACGTTATTTCTGTGTACTAAGTGTTGACCGACCTTTAACGAGCGCAGATATAAGCAGTTTCGACCGTAAGAATACTGCATGATAAACTTGTCCTTCAAAGTCAATCTATATGCTTATAACCTAATTTTTCATATCTATTTAAATATCGATAAATTATCATAGTGTTTAAAGATTGTTATTTAACATTGTAGTTATAAAGCATTACTGATAATTTGCCACGAGATTATATAAATAATCCTTAAATTAATTCTTAAGAACAGTTACATAATTCACTGAAGGTTTCTTGTTTCTAAGTATGTTTTTACCTATGTAACAATAGAGATTGCTTGCCCCGTGCCTCGGAAAGCACGTTAAGCCGTTGGTCCCGGTAGTTATGAACATCTAGTAGTCATTATTAGGAAGTCAGTGCCTTTTGATATCCTGACAGCTGGTTTAACCATAAAATGATGTTTCGTTCAGGGTTGCGGAGGTCAGACGGCAGTCGCTTTGTGTAATAATTGAAATTCAGTCAAATATGGTTAGACCAGTAGGTAAGCCCTCTCCCCCCGACTGGTCTCCACCTTGTCGTGGTGGGGGGGCTGAGTACCTCCCGGGCGCAGAGGGCGCTAGGGAAAAGGTAACACCCAGAGAATGGCGACTCTGGGTGCCCTTAGTACTGACTACCGGGGGAGAAACTAAGAGGCAGGGGGCCCTTGCTGTCTAACCATAGACCCTACGAGAAGTCGGCCACACACGCTATGGTCGCACAAGAAGGTAGGAGGGGCGCGTCCGCTGCGTCTTTCTGAGGAGGTCCTCCCGGTTGTGGTCCGGGGGACGTTGGCCGCGGGCGGGGGTCAGAGCTGCAACCCAGGTACTGGCCCCCCGCCTATTTCTCAACAAGCGGCGGGCGTCGTCGGAAGATTTTTAGTGGGTATTACTGCTGGCGGTCGTGTCTGTCGGTGGTGAGTCCCATACACCTCTCTCGGTCACCCTTTAGCCGGGAGACTGTGCGTAAATGCATTTTGTTACCGACGTAAATTTAAAATTGTTAAAAAAAACTAGGTAAGTCCTAAGTTAAAGTATAGGTCAACTGGGATAATACTACGATATGATTGGTGATGGGGGCCTAAGCCAGAGAATCGTAAAAGACGATTTATGGGAACCCCATCAGTATAAACTTTTTTCAAGCGTTACCTCGCTCTTCGCTTAAGCAACTTTAGAATTTATTTCACTACATAGTATAAAAAAAAGTCGACTAATATTATAAAGCTGAAGAGATTGTTTGTTTGAACGCGCTAATCTCAGGAACTACTGGTTCGAATTGAAAAACTCTTTTTGTTTTGAATAGACCATTTATCGAGGAAAGCTTTGGGGTATATAAAATCACGCTGCAACTATTAGGAGCGAAGAAATAATGGAAAATGTGAAAAAAACGGTGTCAAGATACCAAAAATATATATATGAAAGAATTATTCCTCTTGAAATGATCTAAAAAAATCCACCACAGTATCTTTTAAGATTAACCCACTAGAACCGTTTTTATGGTAATTACAATTTTAAAATAACACCGATATAAAATTAACCCGCGCCGCATGATGTGCAAAACATGACGCTGCAAGGAGGAGAGAGTAACAGCTATAAATAAATGATGCCCAAAATAACTATTCCACGCGGACGAAGACGCGGGCACAGCTAGTAATACATAAAATATGTCTCTTTTTTACAGTCAGAGTCTGCGTTCCGACATCGGGATCTGATGAGCTGTGTCCCAATTTGGACAAAGATGGCAGCCAGATAGTCTGCACTCCTGTACCAACCAGGTATTTAATAATAATAATAATACACAATGGACACAATTTAGGTACAAACAATGTTTAGTGAAATGCGGGAGGCTGGAGTCTAAATTAGGCAAAAGTCTGCCTGTGTCTTAGATCACCAGGCCTCTCACCCGCGGCTAAATTACAATAGTACATTACCGACTGTCAGTGAAGTACGAACATTTATAATTTTACACATTAATATCTATATACATTAATATTTCATTTAATAATTCTAGAACCCTATGTCTTGGCTTAGGGTGCGATAGAGACTGAGCTACTCAGGCCACTATCGCCGCTGGGCGAGACCCCTTGCCTTTATTTATATTTATTTTAATTTACAAAAGGCGAACTTAATTCTGCAAGGCATTCTCTACTAGTTAACCTTTGGGTTAGCAGAAGAGTATTAGGCAGTACGAACAAGAAAACATATAAACTTACATATAAGAAGAATGCAATTTATTTGGCAGACTAATGTTCAATACTGGACTTTATAAAACTTATATGATGATGAATACCAACTGTTCCTATCTGTGAAAAAAAAAATTGTCACATTTTTTTCGTTGGACATGGACTCACTCGTTTAGAGCCTAGGGCTACCAGCTAGTTTGTCGTCATTTAGGCACATTTATAGTCAAGTATATAGTCAGTTATACTTAAGCCAAAGTCCTACCCCAGTATCTTACTTTACCTTCGATAGATAAGATTAAGCCCCAGTAAAGCGGTAGAAACTTTACCAGAGGCTTGTAAAAAGTTTTGAAATACATACATACATTCACGCCTGTTTCCCCGAGAGGTAGGCAGAGGCCTATTATACGCACACACTTCGCCAATTATATAGTTGGTCCCATGTAATAGGTGGCGAGACTATTGCCGCTTACCGGGTACACCAGAGCCTCGTCCGTTGATCGGCAGGTGCACCACTTGCAAATGAGGTTGGCTTGGGCTCTCTAGACCCTTGTAGGAACCCTATACACCTATAGTTTTGAATTCTACACTGAAAACCACGATTCGCAATAGCTTGCTACTTCTCTACACTTGTGTTCGCTGTCAAAGAAGAAAGATCTAAAAAATCCACTTTATTTACAAAGAATAATAATAATAATAATGTATGAATAATAATAATAATATAATAATATGTGAATAATAATAATAAATATTCTCTTACAATCACACCAATTCTTTAGTTCCAAGATAAGTATCACTAAGAACTTGTGTTATGGATACTAAAGAACGGATAAACATACTTAAATACTTTTTTTTTTGTAAATACATACTTAATATACATAGGAAAACACCCAGACCAGAACAAATACTCATGTTGATGCACACAAAGATTTGTCCTGTGTGGGAATCGAACCCACGACTTCTGGAGTGAAGTGCAGGTATACTGACCTCCACGCCAAATCGGTCGAAAAACTCGAATTTACAGCAGTTTTATAAAATAAAACACAACCGCGATGTGTCCTTTTTCGAGATGGCGCCAAAACTTCATATTGTCACTTGGTTGTCAAATATTAATAGGGTCAGTGACTTCTTGGCGGGAAAGTGAAGAGTCTTGTCTGCAGTTTTGTTTTATTTTCAAAAATTTTGTGATATTTCTAAAATTAATGTGTAATAACGGTGGATTATTAACCGTTAAGTGTTTGTGAACATACATGAGTAAATCAAACAAAACAGTGCAACATCACTTTTAAAATTTTCTCTCAAGGAGAGATTTCAGTAAGTCCCACATCTTTACTGAGGACTCAAGAGGCTTAGGGGAGGGTATCTCATTTACCATTTATCATCTTTATCACCACTCATTCTCATTTACTATGAATTATATATTATTAATATATTGCTTACTTGACACAAAAGAAAGAAATAGGGTCAGAGATGTGATACAAAATTCGCTGTGTCAACTCAAACGATATGACGAGGTGGTCAGTATACCTGCATTCCGCTTCTGAGGTCGAGGGTTCGAATCCCGTACAGGACAAATCTTTGTGCGCATGAACATGAATATTTCTGGTCTGAGTGCTTTCTATATATATTAAGCATGTATTAACGAAAAAAAAGTATTTAAGTATGTTTATCCGTTATTTTGTATCTATAACACAAGTTCTTAATGACACTTATCTTGGAACTGAAAAATTGGAGTGATTGGAATAGAATTGTTATTAATATTAACTAGTGATGATTAAATAAATTAAAATTAAATAAATTAAAATATTAAAATCCTTTTATCCAGCTTGAGTATATCACGCTCACTTATATGTTTCCGCGGTGGTAGCGTCATGCGTCGGGTCGTTACGCTCCCTAAAATATGGTTGAGCGTAACGCGTCTGCTCATGTCTACTATGTTTATCCGTAATTATGTTAATATTGCTAAAAAGAGTTTTGTCTTCCTTTTCTTTTTTTTTCAAATCTTGTGACTGCAGAACACAATTGTTTTAATATAATGTATTTTAATTGTAACTGGCGGGAGAAAAAACCAAACCTTGACGATTTTCTCGCCCGTTCTTTTACGATCAAGCTCCCGCCCGCAGTGAATGGGCGCGTTAGTTTATAAGTATGACATTCATAAGAGCTCTATTGAGCCAAACTTGAATAAATGAATTTTTAATTTAATTTAATCGTTTGAAGTCATTTCTGAGCAAGACCACTAAACTCTGGAATTCGCTGCCAGCTCATTTGTTTCCTATTTCCTATGATCCCGGGTCTTTTCAGCGGGGCGTGAAACGGCATTTTAGCAGGCCGTCATGAGTGGATGCGCTTTGTACCGTGCTTATTTCACGGTATGAAGCGCTTTTATTTTTTTATTGGACTGCATCGACTGCTTACCATCAGGCAGATTGTAGTCATTATGACGTGTCACATTAAAAAAAAAATATATGTATATTTATATCTTGTTACAGAATTGAATGCGCTCTCCGTCTAGCAGCTGGTACTGTTGATGCTGGCGTGTTCTCACAAGAGGAACTCCTCCTCCTTGCCCAGAGACAGCCTAACGATCACCGGGTCGTCGCTACCATAAGAACAGTCAATACTCTGTGTAAGTTCCACGCTGACTACCTTAGGTCTGGTTTGGCTGTGTGGTACCGGCCTGGAATACTTGAAATGAAATGAAAATGAAAATGAAAATGAAAAATTATTTATTTCAATATCACACAACATACACAACATAATAAAGAAATAATACAATATATAGGACTTAATAGGACACGTAAAGGTTGCATAATATTGAAAAAGGCCCCTGCTCAGTATTCGCAGTGAGTCTGTAAACAAACCCACTGCACTGATTTTCATCATGGGCCAGATTCAGCATTAAAAACTACAACAATAAACTAAAAAATATAAGACGCCAAAAAAAAAAATTAAATTTTATTCTAAATACAACAAAAACTAATACTAAAAGAAACACAAAGTAGGTAATAAAAGAAAAAATAAATTAATACTAGCAACAATAGGCTGCATAATGACATCATTATTAAAATAAAAGAATATGTCACTTGTACATATAATGTACTTGCGTACTGGCTGGAACAGCTATCACCAACCTCTTGCCCAGCGTGGTCATTGTGGGCTAATACCCCCAATAGAAAGTTATCGAAAAATGTTTAGCAGTGGAACTCTCTCCCGCCCGCAGTGAACGGGCGCGCACGTTTTTAAGTTTTGTAATTTTCAAGAGCTTCTATTCTTTTCTTTCTTTTAAATTAGAAAGAAAGAAAGAAAGAAAATAAATTTATTCAGTACAAATAAACATAGAAATTAAGTACACAAAAAAGCAACGATAAAATTTACATGTACTGAAACGGTGTCCACTCAGCACACTGTCGGACACCATAGGATGTCACGACGCTGATCTTCCGTGAACACCTAGGCATGAAGTGTTACTACGCGCAGTATTTGTGAAATGCATCTATTTAAATAATTAAAAATAAATTATCATAAATTATCATAATTATGGCTTCATGCGTCTAGCACATTTAGCCAATGTCAAGTAAGTGATATATTAACAATATATAATTCATAGTAAATGAGAACGAGTGGTGATAAAGATGATAAATGGTAAATGAGATGCCCTCCCCTTAAACCCCTTGAGTACTCTGTAAATATGTGGGACTATACTGAGATCTCACATGGAGAATTTGAAAAGTGATGGTGCACTGTTTTGTTTCATTTATCAACACTCATGTACGTTCACAAAAACTTAACGGTTAATTATCAACCGTTGTTAGACTTTAATGTTCAAAATATCACAAATTTTAGAAAATAAAACAAATCTGCAGACAGGACGATACACTTTCCCGCCTCTTGGCGTTTGGGAATTCCGAGCCAAACTAGAATATATAATTTTGACTTTTTTTAATACTCTTTTATATTCTTATTGCACAAAAAAAAAATAACAAAAAAAAAGCCGAAGAAAAAGACGAAGTACAAAGGTGGACTTATTTCTAAAAGAAATCTCTTCCAGTCAACCTTAACTGAAGTGGGAGAGATAGTTAGCGGGCATTAATATCACACTTAACACTCTTAAGAGTATTAAAAAAGTTTCCACTTCAAAGAAACTACAAAATTCTGATTTCCTCTCCACAGTGGATCTTGACTTCGAAGCCGTAGCTGTGGTCCCAAATACTCACACCAATGGGTTCGACGGTCTAAGCGGAGGTCGCTATTGCCACCCAGGACTCGGGCCTTCCGACCTGCGCTGGTCTCCAAGAGTTCTCCGTACATTGGAATCATTGGTAAGATTTTAATCATACCTAATAATATTAATCAAATCACTGGGGAGTTTTTCGCAGGAGATTTCAGCATGGGGCTCATCAAAAAGGACGAGAAACTGTATTATGCCATAAGCCCCTGCCTTTTTTTTTTTTTTTGATTTACGTCGGTAACAAATTGCACTTTACGCACTGTCTCCCGGCCAAAGGGGGAGACCGGGAGGGGGTGTGGGACTCTATGCGGCAAACGCGACCGTCGCATTCCTACCCACTAAAAAAAACTTCCGACGACGCCCACCGCTGTTGAAAAAGGGGTGAGGGGCCAGTACCAGGGGATTTGTTGTTTCTGGCACCCTGCCCGCGGCCAACGTCCCCCGGACCAGAGCCGGGAGGACCTCCTTAGAGAGGCGCGATGTGTCGCGCCTACCCTACCTCTTTGTGAGGCCATGGCGTGACTGGCCGACTACCACATGCCCCTGCCTAGGCTATGCTCCTGGTACTGCCAGAATTCATAGTTTGCGATAATCACTTGCCATCAGCCCTACCGCCGAATTCGATGAATTTTAGCTATTTCTTTCTTTCTTTATTTTAAATAATGGCTTCGTGCGTCTAGCACATCTAGGCAGTGTCAAGTAAGTGATATATTAATATTATATAATTCACAGTAAATGAGAATGTGAGATGATAAATAAGATATCCTCCCCTGAGCCCCTCGAGTCCTCAGTAAAGATGTGGGACTATACTGAAATCTCACATGGACTACTTGAGAGAAAATTTGAAAAGTGATGTTGCACTGTTTTGTTTGATTTACCAACACTCATGTATGTTTACAAACACTTAACGTTTAACCAAGAAGTCCTTTAGCTATTTCATCTAGTTCAAAATTATCTGTGGTTCATCATTTCGTACCGCAGAATCTGCCGAAAGCCACAGATTATACATGACATTAATCCGTGACACACCAATAGGCAGACTAGTGAAGCGACTAATTGAATTAATGATTATATTTTGTGTTTTGATGACACATTTTTATGTAAATATAAATAATTTGTAATATAATAAAAATGGAAACATCGATAGCGACTGTCACATATCACGTCAATCTTTCAAAATTCATGTCTAAATGGAGAACGCCATCTTGTATTGAGTTCCATGTGTTCGGCGGTACGACAGAATCAATTCGAAATCGATTTTGCCTAATAATCGATTACCAGCAATTTAGGCGGTAGGGCCGCATGTTCTTCTTTCTTTTCAATAATGGCTTCGTGCATCTAGCACATTTAGCCAGTGTCAAGTTAGTGATATATTAATTATATATAATATAAAGTAAATGAGAATGAGTAGTGATAAAGATGATAAATCAAAGATGAAATACCTTCCCCTAAATCCCTTGAGTCCTCAGTAAAGATGAGGGACTATACTGAAATCTCACATGGACTCCTTGAGAGAAAATTTGAAAGTGATGTTGCACTGTTATGTTTGATTTACCAACACTCATGTATGTTCACAAACACTTAACGGTTAATAATCCACCGTTATTACACATTAATGTTAGAAATATCACAAATTTTAGAAAATAAAACAAAACTGCAGTCATGACGCTTCACTTTCCCGCCAAGAAGTCGGGGCGCATGTTTATAATATCTTTTTTTTTAATCATGGTTGTGTGCGTTTTTCACATTTAGCCAGGGTCCAGTAAGAGATATATAAATCATAATGAGTAAATGAGAATGAGTTGTGATAAATGGGAAATGAGATGCCCTCCCAGTAAGCCCCTTTAGTCCTCAGTAAAAATAAGAACTATTGATTTTGATCGGATAAGTGAAAAACTAGCTCTCTCGGCTAATAAATAATTGTAACCTAACCTGTACATTTTTAAATACAAATTAAAAGCCTGGCTAATAAATAAACCATTTTACAACTTAAATGAATACTCTTTTACGCACAATATTAAGAAACTTTTTGTAAGTTATATCAATGGCACGCCCACAACGGGTACACTGTTGTTACTAATGTAATGCATGAACGCCATCAAAATTTGCACAGTCTTAGCAATAAAGATCTATTCTATTCTTAAGCCTATTAATCTGCACCCAGGCTCTACGCAACAGCCGGTGCCCTAGTGATGTTGCTGGCAAGACCGCTGAGGAGGTGGAGGTGGAAAGCCTTAGTAACTTCTTCGCTAACGCCTGCAGACCTGGACCTTGGAGCTCTAACAGCGTTGTGGATGCTGACTTGAGTAAGTTATATCCATTTTCTTAATAAACTGAGAACTATATTAAAATGTAATTCTAAAACTCTAATCACAGCCTGTGCCAAGTCTAGCCTGGCTAGTCTAGTCTATGGTTTTTCTTATGTTCTTGATATTTCCTTATTGCTATCCAATATATAGGGTGTATAGGGATTCTACCAAGGATCCCAAGTCAATCTCACCTGCAAGTGGTGCACATTTTTTTTTTTTGTTTTACGTCGGTAACAAAATGCATTTACGCACTGCCTTCCGGCCAAAGGGGGACCAAAAGGGGGTGTGGGACTCACCACCGGCAGACACGACCGCCGGCAGCAATACCCACTAAAAATCTTCCGACGACGCCCGCCGCTTGTTGAGAAAGAGGCGGGGGCCAGTACCTGGGTTGCAGCTTCTGACACCCCGCCTGCGGCCAACATCCCCCGGACCAAAACCGGGAGGACCTCCTCAGAGAGGCGCAGTGGACGCGCCCCTCCTACCTCCCCCTGCGACCATAGCGTGTGTGGCCGACTTCCCGGAGGGTCCACGGTTAGACAGCAGGGGCCCCCTACCCCCGCTGCCTAGACCCTCCTGGCGCTGCTGAGCGGGTCCTCCTGGCCTACCCGCAGCGCCCTCCATAGGTCCCTCTTAGTTTCCCCCCCGGTAGTCAGTACTAAGGGCACCCAGAGTACAAGTAGTGCACCTGCCGATCAACGGACGAGACTTTGGCGAACATGGTGCCTGGACCAACAATATAATTGGCGAAGTGTGGGCATATAAATAGCCTCTGCCTACCCCTTAGGGGAAACAGGCGTGATTGTATGTATGTATGTATGCTATCCAAAAAGTGGTACTCCGTGCTTAGGAAAGCAAGTTTAGTTGCTGATCCCGGCTGTCATGGACATCTATGGCAATTGTTAATAGGAAGTCAGCGCCTTTTAAAATGCTCAGACTGCTGCTGGTTTTTCCATAGAATAAAATTCTTCTGGGCTGCGATCAGATAGCTGTCGCGTAGTGTCATATCATGATATCAGCGATATAGAGTCCTCTGCTGAACATTGTCTTCCCCAATATATTACACTATATTGGGGGTATTTGCCCATAATCACCACGCTAGGCTGGCGGGTTGGTGATTGCAGTTCCAGCCAGTACGCGATATGACGCTGCTGCCCATCATTCGGTAGATTTTCTCTTCGTCGGTTCTTCCGACTCTCTATGAGATGAGAGGGGGTGACATTATTCCAGTCCGGTACCACATGACACTGCTTAGTCATTGAAATTCAGAGAAAATCTGGTTGGACCAGTCAGCAGACCCTGAGTCTGATGCTTTAGATATATACAGAGAGATTTTTGACAGAGAGATTTTTGACAGAGCCATTTTTGACAGAGACATTTTTGACAGAGCCATTTTTGACAGAGACATTTTTGACGACCGATATGGCGTGGAGGTCAGTATTTAGTTTATTTTGTGGGTTCGATTCCCACACAGGACAAATCTTTGTGTGCATGAACATGAACATTTGTTCTGGTCTGGGTGTTTTCCTATGTATATTAAGTATGTATTTACAAAAAAAAGTATTTAAGTATGTTTATCCGTTCTTAGAAGTTCAAGTTCTTAGTGATACTTATCTTGGAACTAAATAATTGGTGTGATTGTAAGAGAATATTTATTAATTTTGCCATTATTACTTACAGAAAGCCGTTATCCCAACCTGTGTTCCATGTGCACGTCGGGTTCATGCGCTGGCTATAGCAGCGTCAACTTTGCCGGTGGTGCCGCGTCTAACAGCCACATTCAAGCCCTGGACTGTCTGACCACTAACGGGACTGTGGCGTTTGCGGCCTGGACTCATGTTCAGCAGTACTTTACTGTAAGTACCAATCCTATATGATTAAGTCGCTTCATGCCTAATCAGGGGGCCTACCGCCGAATTCGATGGATTACCGGTAATCCATCTAGATCAAACTTTGTTTTGCGTTCATTAATCCGTACCGGGGAATCTGCCGACAGCAACCTCTCCTTCATGACCTTCAGTCCGTGACAGACCAATAGGTAAATGGAGAACGCCATTTTGTTTCGATTTCCATGAGTTCGGCGGTACGACAGAATCAATTCGAAATCCATTTTGCCTTATAATCGATTGCCTAATCGAATTTCAGCTATTTCATCTAGATCTAAATTTTCTGAGGTTCATCAATCCCTACCGGAGAATCTGTCGAAAGCCATAGATTATTCATGACCTTCGCAGACTACTGAAGCGAGTAATAAATTAAATGATTTTGCGTTTCGATGACACATTTTTACCTAAATATTAAGTTTATAATGTAATTTATAAAAAACACAGATAGAGACTGTCAAATATTACGCCAATCCTTCAAAATGTGTGTCTAAATGGAGAACGCCATCTTGTATCGAGTTCCGAGGGAGTTTCGAGAGGCAGTACGACAGAATCAATCCAAAATCGATTTTGCCTCATAATCAATTACCAGCAAGTTCGGCGGTAGGACCCCAGGTCAAAGTACTATTTGCCTCAAATCGATGTTCGGCAAATTAGGCAGTTCTGTCCATGAGCCGATCAGCATCATCTTAGAAGCCTTATAAAGTCCACTGCTGAACATGGGCTTGAAGGAAAATTATCAAATGTATAGGGCTCCTATCTAACACTCATCATCTCAGCCCATTAACGTCCCACTACTAAATACGAGCCTCCTTTCATATATTAAGGTGTGAGGGTATTGGGTCATACTCCACCACGCTGACCCAGTGCGGATTGGCGTAGGCAGGTGCATGGCGTCCTGCTGTTAGAATTAATCAAGCCTTCCATTAGGCCTCTAACATGGCTTAACGACTACCACATTAAGTGATAACCCGGACCAACGGCTTAACGTGCCTTTCGAAGCAGTAACTGTCAAAATGTGGGTGTTTAATATGCCTACCCTTTCGGGGAAACAGGGGGCCTACCGCCGATTTCGATGGCAATCGATTATAAGGCAAAATGGATATCGAATTGATTCTGTCGTACCGCCGAACTCATGGAAATGGCGTTCTAGAATAACCTATTGGTCTGTCACGGACTGAAGGTCATGAATGAGAGGTGGCTGTCGGCAGATTCCCCGGTACGGATTAATGAACGTAAACAAAGTTTGACCTAGATGGATTATCGGTAATCCATCGAATTCGGCGGTAGGCCCCCAGGCGTAAGATTATGATTATGAATATACTAATTCTCAGTCTTTTTTTAACAGCTCAACAACCCCACTGCAGCATCTTCGTACTCCCTGCTCTGTGATAATGGTACCCTCGCTCCACTCTCACAGGCAGCTCTAAGCGCCGCTAACAGCCCTTGTGCGCTGGTCAAGCAGCCCTGGGGAGCCCTAGTAGCTACCAAGTTAGTATAAAACATAGTATAATAGTAGGTAGGTAGTTGTTACATTTCGACGGTAGCAATTAACAAAGTCGTAAGTGAAAATCCGTTACTTTAAAAAATGTCGTAAGTAAAAAGTAGCGACTTATGATATTGTTACAACGATTTTGTTCCAACGACTTTTCTCTTACGACGTTGTTAATTGCTACCATCGATTTATTTAGGTTGTAAAATAATTTGACAAATTACTGTATATTTATTTTGTGTTGTATAATATTGTACGCCCATGAGGCAAAACGTGGCTGGAACTAACCATGACATGTTGTAAACCAATAACACCAGTGTAACCCATGTTTCTATGTTTCCGAAGATTCGAGGTTTTTATGAGTAAATATAGTGGATTTTTAGTCATGACTTCTTCGGTAGCGCACACAACTGTAGGATACTGATATTTTGCAGTGAATTGTAATTTCTCGCGTTGATATCAAAACTCCATGAAACCTCGAGTAAAGTTTTATTTTTACTGGGGTCAGGACTTTCACTTGACTTGACATTAAATGTGACTAAATGACCCCAATTCTGCACATTGTTGCAAATAACTTGCATTATCAAATACTTCTGACGACCGTTATGGCGTGGTGGCCAGTATACCCGCTCTCCGCTCTAAGATCGTGGGTTCGATTCCCACTCAGGACAAATATTTGTGTGCATGAACATTAATATTTGTTCTGGTCTGGGTGTTTCTCTATGTATATTAAGTATTTATTTACAAATAAAAGTAGTATTTATGTATTTTTATCCGTTATTTAGTATCCATAACACAAGTTCTTAATGATACTTATCTTGGAACTAAATGATTGGTGTAATTGTTAGAAAATATTCATTTATTTATTATTTACTTGACACTGGCAAAAACTCTAATCAAATCAGTCGACAATAACAAAAAAAAAAATATCGAAAAAAAAGGAAAACAAAACTGCAGAAAACGCTTCGCTTACCCGCCAAGAACAGCGTTTAAGTTAAACGAAATATTATTTTTTGCCTTACAGCAATGCAGCAGATACATTAAGCACCAACCTTCGCACATGGTTCCCGGCTGGTGATGACCCCGGCGGCAACACCTGGCAATCAGCCCTCTACACATTCCTCGCAGGAGGAGCATTCAGTCGAGTGGTCGTCGAAGACAACATCGTAACACCTAGCGTATATACCGCTAATAGTAAGCATCTCTTAACGTCCTAGTTTATAGGGATCCTGCCAAGATCTTAGTAGCCCTATTTCGTCGCTGCCAAAATGCATTTACGCGCCAGAGGGAGACCGAAAGGGGTGAGGGACTTACCACCGGCAGACGCGACCGCCAGCAGTAATACCCACTAAAAACAATTCCCATGCCAGAAGCTTCTTGAGAAGGAGGCGGGGGGCTAGTACCTGGGTTGTCATCTGACATCCCGCTCACAGCAACGCCCCCGGAAAAGGAAGACAAAACTCTTTTTAGCAATATTACCATAATTACGGATAAACATAGTAGACATGAGCAGACGCGTTACGCTCAACCACATTTTAGGGAGCGTAACGACCCGACGCATGACGCTACCACCGCGGAAACATATAAGTGAGCGTGATATACTCAAATAGTCTTCAAGTAGAAGTAGTCTTAGCAATAAAGAACTATTCTTTTCAATAAATTCTATTCTTTTCTGAATCTGAAATTAATTTTTCAGTTCGCACAATCCCCAACATCGATTCAACCACCAGCTGCACGACAGCCCTCCGCTGGTGCACGGTGTCAGCCAAGGAACAAGAGAAGTGCGGATGGGTCAGATCTGCCGCTTACTCTCTCGGTCTACAGCCCACGCTCTCCTGCCAACAGAGGGCTGGTGTCTTCGAGTGTCTGAAGGATATCCAGGACAATAAAGCTGACTTCTTCTCTGCCGATTCGCATTATGGATATTTGGCTAGAGAGTAAGTATACAGAAATAATTTTGACGACCGATATGGCGTGGAGGTCAGTATACCTGCATTTCATTCCAGAGGTCGTGGGTTCGATTCCCACACAGGACAAATCTTTGTGTGCATGAACATGAATATTTGTTCTGGTCTGGGTGTTTTCCTATGTATATTAAGTATATATTTACAAAAAAAAAGAAGGTATTTAAGTATGTTTATCCGTTCTTTAGTATCCATAACACAAGTTCTTAATGATATTAGTTATCTTGGAACTAAATAATTGGTGTGATTGTAAGAGAATATTTATTTATTATTTATTTATAATGACCTCGATATTTTTAATGATTCACTTATTTATCTTGACTGTATCAGACCCTCTAAAGATCAGTTAGTTTACTGAGACTCTTTTGAGGTTATAACAATTTAAAACATCTTCAACTGTCTCTTTTTAAATTTCGTTATATTGATTATATTTTATATTAACGCTGTTGCACTAACATAGTTTTTAAGCATATAATAATTGTCTGTTTTGTTTTAAATGCTGTAGATACTTATAAATGGTGTACATACCAGAACCTGTTCCATTGTATTGTAATTTCTTAATTTTACTCTTCAGTATATCCACTGTTGGTATCTATTTTAAATAAATACACACTAAATTCAAACTTAACGCATACGTAATATATTTACATAGAAAAAGGTAATTATGTCGAACAATAGTAAAAGTAAAATTAAAAGTAAAAGTCAAAGTAAAATTCAAAGTAAAAGTCAAAGACAAAGTAAAAATAAAATTGTAATACTAACATAGTTTTTAAGATTTATTGTTACTAACACTACACTGGATTTTCTTGATTTTTTTTATTTTAAATAACCCAAGTTTTCTTGGTCCATAGACATTACCGTCTGTCACCCGTGAAGCTGGTGCAGAATGCCCGCGGTACAACTTCCCGCGTGGCAGTTCTCGTGAATGATGCATCTACTGTGAACATTTCGAGGTTTGAGAACTTGCGTGATAAGGTGGCTTGCTTCCCGGAGTTCGGAGGGATAGGTGAGTATTTTAGTTTGTTACTTTTCAGCAGTTTAACTTAATACGGTTATATATGAAAGAAGACTAACGAAAGTGATTTATGACGGGCTGTATGGGGATCTAAGATCTGAGGAGCCCAAGCCAACAAGTGTAAGTGGTGCAGCCGAACAACGGACGAAGCTCTGGCGAACACAAAAGTTCCCGAAAAGCGGCAATAGGCTGGCCTATTACGTGGTACCAATAATATAATTGACGACATTTGGGCCTACAATATACTTCTGGCTACCCCTTCGGGGAAATAGGAGTGATATTATAAATAATGAGAATCAGAGCCCGCAGTTAAACCGTACGCACGGTTTTGTGGGACTATGTTATAAATAAGTTGTTATAACCTGTACTTACTGGATAAATAAATAATAATAATAAATAAATATCCTCTTACAATCACACCAATTATTTAGTTCCATGATAATTATCATTAAGTACTTGTGTTACGTATACTAAAGAACGGATAAACATACGTATATACTTTTTTTTTGTAAATACGTACTTAATATAGTTACATAGAAAACACCCAGCCCAGAACAAATATACGTGTTCAAGCACACAAAGATTTGTCCTGTGTGGGAATCGAACCCACGACCTCAGGAGTGGAGTGCAGGTATACTGACCTCCACGCCATTTCGGTCGACAATTATGTATGTATATACGGTCCTATATCGTCACAGCCCATTAACGTCCCACTACTGAGCACGAGCCTCCTCTCACATATCAAGGTGTGAGGGTATTGGGTCATACTCCACCACGCTGACCCAGTGCGGATTGGCGGAGGCAGGTGTATGGCGTCCTGCTGTTAGAATTTTTCAAGCCGCCCATTAGGCCTCTAACATAGCTTAACGACTACCACATTTAGTGATAACCGGGACCAACGGCTTAACGTGCCTTCCGAAGCACGGAAGCGCTCGATATCAAATGCCACACAAACGGTCACCCATCCAAGGACTGACCTCTGTAAACTCTGCTGTACTTTGGTGATCGTTTCCGACCACCGAGCACCGCAGAGCTACGAGCGCTTCCGGTCCTGTATAAATATAAATATTTCTGACACTTACACCAAGAAAGTAGACTAACAAAAGTGATATATGATGGACAAGTAAATGGACGTGTTCGGAGGGGTAGACCACGTAAGACCTTACATGACCAAATCCAGAAGATTTTGGAGATAGGTCAGGTCAAGGGTATTTATTTATTTAAGCTCTTGATTGCACATAAATCAAAAATAACAAACATAACAAATAAAAGGACATGTACAAAAGAGAACTTATCTCTATAAGAGATCTCTTCCAGCCAACCTCATGAGGAGTCAGATAGATAAAACAAGGATAGGTTAGATAAATATGCAAAAAAAGTACCTAAGTCTAGTAAAAAAAAGAGTAAGAGTACCTACTCTTATAAAATTAAAAAAAATAATCTTTTATTCAAGTTTGGCTCAAAAGAGCTCTTATGAACGTCAAAACTTAAAAACTGGCGCGCCCATTCACTGCGGGCGGGAGCTTGATCGTAAAAGAACGGGCAAGAAAATCGTCAAGGTTTATTTTTCTCCCGCCAGTTACAAGAAAATGTACTTAGTAGTAAAACAATTTAACAAATCTACAAAAATATCATATATGATTATGATTATCAAGAAGAAGGAGAAGCGCTAGTAGCTCTGATCGGAAACGATCACCGAAGTACAGCAGAGTTTACAGAGGTCAGTCCTTGGATGGGTGACCGTTTGTTTGGCATTTGTTATCGAGTGCTTCCGTGCTTCGGAAGGCACGTTAAGCCGTTGGTCCCGGTTATCACTAAATGTGGTAGTCGTTAAGCCATGTTAGAGGCCTAATGGGCGGCTTGATAAATTCTAACAGCAGGACGCCACACACCTGCCTCCGCCAATCCGCACTGGGTCAGCGTGGTGGAGTATGACCCAATACCCTCACACCTTGGTATGTGAGAGGAGGCTCGTGCTCAGTAGTGGGACGTTAATGGGCTGTGATGATGATGATGATCAAGAATTATCCGAAGTGACTTTTAATTTATCTTCCAGCTTACGTGGCATTCCTCCGCGCCGCCCAACAGAACGGCGTTATATCTGAGACGGAGTGCGACTATGCTCGAGCCATCGGCGAGCTGGTGGCCGGAGGATGCACTCCTGGAGCCATTGACACTTCCCATTCGCTGTCGAACCAAACGGTTAGTTATACGTAATCTTACGCTCTCATATCTAAGGTTGAAGCCAAAAGAGCGTAATTTTATGAGTTGTGAGTCGCGTATTTTCGGTCACTTATTTTATGTTCAACTGAATTTCTGTTGAGCTGCCAGACGGACGGGGGCGCTTCACATATCGTCTCTCTTAGGATGTCCTCCCGGTTCTAATCCGGGGGACTTTGGCTGAACGTTCTGGTTTGACGCGGGCGGGGGGCCAGAAGTTATAAACCTAGGCACTGGCCCCTCGCCCCTTTTCAACAGCGGCGTCGTCGAAAGTTTTTTAGTGGGTAGGACTGCGATAGTGAGCCCCACACTCCTCTTTCGGGCCCCCCATTGGCCGGGAGGCAGTGCGTAAACAGATTTATTCAGTTACTATCGAGCGTTGCTACGAGGTGTTTGTGTCATCAAGTGCGATGAATCCATTGAAAATATTGTTTATTTATTTTTGTTCAACTTCAACAATCAACTTTTCCGTGTCGAACATTTTTGCGAGCGAGAAACTCCTACGCATCCCGTATTGTCCCGTAACGAACTGTCGTGACGCTGCCCCGCTTACCGCTCTCCGCAGCGCCCCTCCCTCGCCCCGACAGAAAATCGGTCTAGTTTATGCGCGTGAGTCGGCAGACAACTTAACATTCATTTTGCGTCGTCGTGTGGTAAAAACTGCATTTTTATATGAAACCGAATGCAGGACTACGCGACAGAAATTACGCGACTCACAACTCATAACATTTACGCTCGTTTGGCTTCACTAATTGGGGGTGAACAAAAACTGCACTTTCAGATGAATGATTTGTTCAAAAACATGTAACGCTAAAAAGTTACAAAATGTTTACTACGATGACATCACAAAAGAAGATCTTCTAAAGAATACTTGTCCTACTTGTAAGCGCATTAAATTGATACTGATTTATTAATTGGTAATTCTGCTTGTGTTTTGAACGTTTAATTAACATTGATTAATTGTGTACTTTATCAGCTGTTTTCACATTTTAAATAATTTTGATGTTTATTATTCTTTTTCTTTTTTATATACTTTGAACGTTCTTACTTAGTTTTAAAAACATTTTGTAAATATTTATAACACTTCAATCCTTATGTCTCGCACTGCACCCAAAATGGCCCAACTGAAAACCAGCGCTGGGAAATTATCCTAGCAAATGCTGAGATGGGTCATTTTGGTGCATCATACAATGAATTGTTTATTATTGTAATTAGTTTGTATCCACAAATTTTATGATGTACCAATAAATGATTATTATTATTATTCGATCTCAATAAGAAATAGAAAGACTGTATAAGAACGTAACTCAAACCTGACCTATCTATTAATGGGTCGATGTTCCTTTAAGCATGCGATATATCCCATTGCCAAATTAAGGGGTAAATGGAACGTACAGATGAATTTAATCCTGAATCGCGCAAACAAAATTCTTCTAGCTCGTAGCTATATATACTGCACCCAATTATCATATATTATTAGATCTCAGTAAGAAATAGAAAGACTGTATACGTCCGTAACTCAAACCTGACCTATCTATTAATGGGTCGATGTTCCTTTAAGCATGCGATATATCCCATTGCCAAATTAAGGATGGAACGTACAGATGACTGAAGTCCTGAATCGCGCAAACAGAATTGTTCAAGCTCCTAGTTATATATACGACTAACTAAATAAATAAATTGTACGTTATTTATTTGTAAACTTAGTTGTAATTAGTATAAAAGAGTCTGTGACACACAGACAAACCAGTCAAACGGTGCCGTGGAATATGTTTTTATGTAACTTGTAGTATTTAAAGGAAATTAACGTTATAAATATCAACTATCATCGTTTGGGCCGCGGCCCCCGGTCACATCCATGAGCCTGGTGGAAAGAAAGAAAAATATTTATTCAATACAAGTTGCAAGAAAAAAAATAACATAAAATAAGTACAAAATAATAAAAACACAAATCAACAACAATAAGAACTCAAGTGAAAGAAGTACTCAACTTGTATTGAAATGGTGCTCACTCAGCAAATTGTCAAACATCACAGAGATGTCGCGACGCCGATCTTCCGTGGGCACCAAGAAGAAGAAGTTCTTTCCTTTAGAGTGGAGTACACCCGCTCCTTATATTAAAATGTAAAATACTGTATGTCGCAGGATTACGACGCTACCAGCCTGTGCAGTGCCTGCAAAGCTAACGATACAGCAACAAATTGTAAGTTTTACAATTCATTGCTAATCTTATCTTATCCGATCCGGGTGTATGGGGATCCAAACAAGACTTAGGAGCCCAAGCCAACCTCACCTGCAAGTGGTGCACCTGCCGATCAACGGACGAGGCTCTGGCGAACATAAAAGTGCCCGGCAAGCGGCAATAGGCTCGCCACCTATTACGTGAGACCAACTATGTAGTTAGTGAAGTGTGGGCGTATAACATGCCTCTGCCTACCCCTTCGGGGAAACAGGCGTGAATGTATGTATTCATATTCGAAAACAGGAGGATGCGGGTTCAAATCCCACGTCGGAATTTACCAGCGACCACCACCATACCTAAGTTTATTAACACGTTTGCCATGATTTCATCGAAACCTCATCGAAAATCTTACCTACGATATTTGTTGTTTGTTTCTTAATAAGAGTAATACTTTACCTGAATAAAGAACTTTATTATTATTAAAACACTGACACATGCTGAACTAAATCCTTTTTGGTGTAGCTGAGACTACTTAGTGATTTTTTATTTATAGTTTTAAGGTTCTGTTGTGTTTGTGTCGCACCTGTGGCAAAACAATATTTCTTTGTTTTTTTTTTAATAATGGCTTCGTGCGTCTAGCACATTTAGTGATATATTAATAATATATAATTCATAGTAATGAGAATGAGTGGTGATAAAGATGATAAATTAGATGCCCTCCCCCTAAGCCCCTTGAGTCCTCAGTAAAGATGTGGGACTATACTGAGATCTCACATGGACTTCTTGAGAGAATTTGAAAAGTTGTGTTGCACTGTTTTGTTTCATTTACCAACACTCATGTACGATCACAAACACTTAACGGTTAATAATCCACCGTTTTTACAAATTAATATTCGAAATATCATAAATTATAGAAAATTAAGCAAAACTGCAGACATGACGCTTCACTTTCCCGCTAAGAAGTCCTATTTGTGGATATCACAAAATTTTTGTATATTTTTTAAATAATCTATTCATTGCAGACACATGTGCTTTCGACGCCAGTAACTTATACTTCGGGAACCGCGGATCACTGCTGTGCTTGACTGATCCTGCTACAGATTTCGCTGTAGTTGAAGTTCAAAACATTGTTGGTGAGTAATTACATTTATTAAGTACATATAGTGTGTATAGGTGTCCTATTAAAATACCTTAGGAGTCCACGCCAACCTCACCTGCAAGTGGTGCACCTGCCGATCAACGGACGAGGCTCTTGCAAACATGAAAGTTCCCAGTAAGCGGCAATGAAAGAAAGAAAGAAAAAATGTTTATTCAATACAAGTAATACATTAATAATACATTTTACATACTAAATACAATACAAAAAAAAGCACAAAGGAGTTATATTCGATAACTTGTATTAAATAATACCCTCTCAGTCCGTGCCTGGGAAAGCACGTTAAGCCGTTAGCCCCGACTGTCATGAACATCTATAGCAGTCGTTATGAAGTCAGTGCCTTCTAACAAACTGACAGCTGGTTTAACCATAGAATGATGTTTCCCTCTGGGTTGCGGTCATACGGCAGTCGCTCCACGTAAACTCTGAAATTTAGTCAAATCTGGTTGAACCAGTGAGCAGACCCTGGACCCTAAGATTAAGTCCAAAGTTGGGATCCTAATTATGATAATTAGCAAAATATTTCACTTTAACATAAAGTGTTTTATCATTTAGTGACAGTCTAGTAAAGTAACTATGTCACAGTTTAGTTAGTCTTACCTCGGTAAAGTTAACTACTTATAACACAGTAAAATTTGTCTTACCTCGGTAAAGTAACTATGTCGTAAAGTTAGTTTTACCTCGGTAAAGTAACTATGTCACAGTAAAGTTAGTCTTACCTCGATAAAGTCTTGGAGACTAAAGGCTTCTTTGGAATCTTGTATTATCGTCGTTGTTCTGGGAAAACCCAGTAAATAACTTTTTTTCATAAAATGAGTAAACACTAATAATCGACTCAGTTTTTCATGCTCTTCGTCTGCGAAATACAATAGCATGATATTGAAACAGAACAACTTAAGTTAATATGTTTTTTGATAAAAATATTTTTATCTGCTATCATTTGCCTATAACTCAAATTAGGTAACCATCTATTTACAGGGTTTGCCTAGAACAACGACGATATGTAAATAATACGAGACTTTTCAGAAAGAACATCGTAAGCGGTACAAAAACTAAAAAACAAAACAAGTGATGGATTATAAATATCTTTGCAACCATTCCCGCGCTAATATATTTTCCCGAAAAATCGAGAAACAATTTATCACGACAATTCACTCTCGTTACATCGTTGGCCGTGAATTTTACCTGAAGCGCTCGTAGCTCTGCGGTGCTCGGTAGTCGGAAACGATCACCGAAGTACAGCAGAGTTTACAAAGGTCAGTCCTTGGATGGGTGACCGTTTGTGTGGCATTTAATATCGAGCGCTTCCGTGTTTCGGAAGGCACGTTAAGTTGTTGGTTCCGGTTTTCACTAAATGTGGTAGTCTTTAAGCGATGTTAGAGGCCTAATAGGCGGCTTGATAAATTCTACCAGCAGGACGCCATACACCTGCCTCCGCCAATCCGCACTGGGTCAGCGTGATGGAGTATGACCCAATACCCTCACACCTTGATATGCGAGAGGAGGCTCGTGCTCAGTAGTGGGACGTTAATGGGCTGAAATGATGATCTTCAGGTAAAATTGCAGTGAAGTGAAGGGCGAAACACGTGTCGTGTTGAATTGTTTTTTTGATTTTTTGGGAAATTATAGTTGCGCGGGAATTGTTACAAAGTTACTTTTAATCCATCACCTGCTCACAATAGATTTCCGCAAAGTAACACCGCTAAGAACTGTTTTTATTTTTTCCATAAATATTTTGATAAATATTTTAAAAAAAGACATCTGCTGTAAATATGCAAAACGGCGGTAACGATCTTCTTCTTTAAAAAGCTCGACATATTTACATACAAGCGTAAGTGCCAAAAGTTAAAACACAAAAATGACTTTGTCCCATACAGAACAGCTATCATTCCTGAACCTTCAAGCCAATAGCTTCCGTGCCCTTTGCGCCAACAACACCCTGGCACCATACAGCGGCGTCACCCTGGATGACGAATGTCTCATCGCCCACGTCGTGGATGCTGAGGTTCTCATGAGAAGGTCAGTAGATTGGACCCTGAATATAAACATAGACAAAACATTCGTAGGTTTTTTTCTTTTAAATAATGGTTCGTGCGTTTAGCACATTTAGCCAGTAACAAGTAGGTAAGAGATATATTAATAATATATAAAATATAATAATAATATATAAATCACAGTAAATGAGAATGAGTGGTGATAATGATAATAAATGGTAAATGAGATGCCCTCCCCTTAAAACCCATTGAGTCCTTAGTAACGATGTGGGACTATACTGACATCTCACATGGACTTCTTGAGAGAATTTGAAAAGTGATGTTACACTGTTTTGTTTCATTTACCAACACTCATGTTAATACACATTCATGTTCGAAATATCACAAATTTTAGAAAGTAAAACAAATCTGCAGACATTACGCTTCACTTTCCCGCCAAGCATTTGACAAGTGATGTTGCACTGTTTTGATTCATTTACTACCACTCATGTACGTTCACAAACACTAAACGGTTAATAATCCACCGTTTTTACACATTAATGTTGGAAATATCACAATTTTTTCAAAATAAAACGAAACTGCAGATATGACGCTTCACTTTCCCGCCAAAAATTTTGTCTGTTCTTGTAAATAAAAAAAATCTTGGTATTTTTTTTACAGGAACGACGCACTGGCAAACAGCACGAATACGTTATTAGACGGTCTTGACGAGTTCTTCGGCTACAATCCATCCTCATCCCAACAACTTATTAACTTGCGCTTATACTCCCCCTTCGACGGCGTCACTGACATTTTGTTCAAAGATAGCACTATAGGTCTCACAGAACCTTCCATCAACTCCACAAACCCACAAGCCAGGAACTACATCGAGCTGTTCCAGCATTTAGAAGATTGCACGAATAAAGCAAGTGATTTGGGTGACCATTCCACAAGACTCGTCTCTTTGATGACTTTGTTAATTTCAACAGTCATAACGCGTTTCGTTATTTATTAATTTAAAAAAATAGGCTGCATGCAGACATTACTTTGCTTATATATATTTTTCGCGGGCTTAGTTAAAATTTTGATGCTTTCTTTTCTATGTGACATGTGTCATAATACTGAATATTTTACTTAATTTTACAAAATTACCTTGAAATAACAATACATTGTAGTGTGATTTCACAATGTATAGTGGTGTTTCAATTGTAGCGTGTAATAACAAATTGCTATAATCTATAAGTTGAACCATGACTGTATGCGCAGTATCGCTCATAATCGCGTCTTAAACGAAGTGCAGCATAGGGAGGGGGGGAGGGGGATATGCTTTACTATACCGACGTAGCGTCGCATCGCGCACTACCTTTCATATGTCAACGATTTTGCTGTAATTTTTTTCTTTTTGTTATTCTTACGTGCTGCCGATTTTATTGAGTTTCTTTTCGTACATTTGACAACCACCATCTTGGAACAAAACTGTTTTGTAGTCTTAGAATTCATTGATAACAATTGTATAAAATAACTTAAGTTACACAAAATATATGTTTTAATCAGTAATACAGTTAGATTAAGGGTTTAATAATAGTTAAAGTAGGCACTATTATACAATATTTTTCTTTTGATTGATTACAATTATTTAACTTTTATTAAGTACATAAAGTTATTATTACTATAAGTAATTTGTAGGAGAAAATCTAAATTTTGAATATGAGAGATGACTTATTGAATATTTTTACTTTTTTTGATAAAGAGAACTAAATGGCAGTTTCTAACAAAAATGGCGATAATTTTTTGTATTTCATTATTAATTTACTTAATAGCAATAATTATGATTAGTTACTTCACTTATCGACTAAATTATATAATGACAACAAGTTTTAGTTTAATATTTATAATTTTGATGTGTGAAAATAACTATAACTATTTAGTTTCTAAAAATTCCGCTAGAGGCGCTTATTACAATTACTTTTGTCTTTTTGTAAAAGAGTTTTGTACTTAATAAATATTTTTTTATAAGGAAACTTGTTTATTTACAAAAATATCATATCCTAGCATTATTCCAATGCTCCTAGACTTAAGCTTATAGCCCAGGGTCTGCTAACTGGTTTAACCAGATTTGGCTGAATTTCAGTTATTAAGCAGGGTACTTATCTAGTAGTGTAGCATGTTATGTATGAGATACCGTATAAAGTGAGTACATATCGAGGGTTCCGTGCTCAAACCCGATAAGTGTTTTTGGGCTTAAAACAGTACTTAAAAGAATTTATCGGTTAATTAAAAAAATGAAACTTAAAAGGTTTAGGTACTTATTGGATTATGAAGTCCTCAGTTTTCAGTCTTCTTTTCTGAAATCGACTTATTTGATAATATCACAAGAAAAAGCGGCAGAAATTATGTATCTGAAAATAAACATTATTATTATTATTATTATCTGATGTTGTCACTTATCGGGTTTGAGCACGGAACCCTCGATATGTGGTATGCTCGCGCGAGGTTCGCAGGGAGATCACAGTTACCTGCCGAGTGGCAGTAGCCATGAGTCGTAACACTTTAAGGTTAGATACGTTACATTACATGCCACATGACAGGTAAGGGGCTATCCGTAAATTACGTCACACATTAATGGGGTGGGAGGAGGTTGACGAAGTGTGATATGGTGTGACAAGGGGATGGGAGGGATCCTAAATTTCGTGACGCCACATTTCAAAATCCAGGTCCTATAAACATTTTGGAACTGCTGTTTTAAGGTAATCATTTCTTGGTGTACAATTGCAAAATATGTGATATCACACTAAGAAGGAGGAGTCTCACAAGTGTGACCAGCTGTGACAGGGACGAAGGGGGGTCAAAAGTTTACGAAATACGTGTGACATAATTTATGGATGCTCCTAAGTACCCTGCTTTACGTGGAGCGACCTCCGCAATCTATGGTAAAACCAGCTGATATTAGAAAATAATAATAATAAATATTTCTGACACTTACACCAATTATTTAGTTCCAAGATAAGTATAATTAAGAACTTGTGTTATGGATACTAAATAACGGATAAACATACATAAATACTATTTTTTTTGTAAATACATACTTAATATACATAGAAAAACACCCAGACCAGATCACATATTCATATTTTTACACACAAATATTTGTCCTATGTGGGAATCGAACCCACGACCTCAGGAGTGGAATGCGGGTATACTCGCCACCACGCCATATCGGTCGTCAAGGTACTGTTAAGGCCGGACGGCAGGCGCTCCATGTAAAGCAGGGTACTAAGGGGCATCCATAAATTATGTCACACGTATTTCATGAACTTTTGACCCCCCTTCGTCCTTGTCACAGCTGGTCACACTTGTGAGGCTCCCTCCTTCTTAGTGTGATATCACATATCAGAAGGTACTGACTTTCTAATTACCGCTGGCATAGACGTTCATGACAGCTTAACGTGATTGATTTAATCAAATATCGTTATTGTGAAACATGGGTTACACTGGTGTTATTGGTTTACATGTCATGGTTAGTTCTAGCCACTTCCTCATGGGCGTACAATATTATACAACACAAAAAAAAACAAGTGATATACAATAATTTCGCTGTTAAAATTTCAAATTGGTTCGTACCTACTTTCTTGATAAAATATCGAAATTTAATTATGTTACCTTGTCAAATTGTCAGAGACATATTTTATTACAATTTAGATTGTAATGGCACTTTTCTACAAGCAGCTTGTATAATTACTTTCGAAATTGTCAAGACTTATTGTTCTTATTGCTCTGGGAATTCTATTATAAATGCAAGAAGCGCTGCCGAAAAAAGATTTTCTGAACATTGCTGTCCTGCAATATCTAGAGCTAAGTTCAAGTTTATGTAACTCACGCGGGTTATATTCAAACAAGTTACTGTTATTTTTAACGGAAAGTACACATTCATAATATTCATATATGAATAAACAAGGTAATTTCAGCACCGCCCGCAGTGAATGGGCGAAGTAGTTTATAAGTATGACATTCAGAAGAGCTCTATTGAGCCAAACTTGAATAAATGAATTTTGATTAGAAAAGATTATTATTGATAAAATAAGATAAACACAAGTCAGTCTGTTTTAATTTTAACATTACGCGAATACACCTTTTTTGGGCTCGAAACACAATTTATCTATCCGAAGAGCCTCCCCAAAATAGAACTGTATATTTTAGCGTTGATGATACGTAAGTAACCATGATACGCTATGAGCAAAGCATCAGAATTCACTATTTGCCTCATAGAAAGTAGCGCATATGAGTACCGGTTTAATTTTTTACACAGCTGATCAGTATGATCATTCCATTTTAATTATCTATCAAAATGCCTAAGAATTTTGTAGTTTCCGTTGTGGTAGGTACTTAATAGATTTTCCAAAATAATTTACATCCAAATCAGGAATATCACTTTTAAAAATCATAAGTGTAGTCTTATCTTAATTTATTTCTAAGTTATTTTTATGTAGCTAATTTATAATTTAGTTCAAAGTTTCATTAATATCAGTTTCGACAGATTTTTATGATTACTAAATAACACTGTGCTGTCATCTGCAAATGATGTCATTTGGTTGTCTGTTATAGTAGGTAAGTGGAATAAAGTAAAATAACAGTGGTCCTAAGACGCTACCTTGGGGTACGCCATTTATAACAATTCTAAAACTTGATTGACACGTTATTTCGTTCTTTCTATTGACACAATTTTTTCAACTTGATTCGCTTGTCGGTTTGTCAGGTAAGATTGTAATAACTCAAGTGCGCCTTACTCCATAACAATGAAGCTTGTTTAAAAGTATTTGAATAAGTTTGCGATCAAATGCCTAAGGCATGTCCATGTACAAAGCAACCGTGGGTATTTGACGATCTATATTCTTCATTACACTATAGAGAAAACGGTATAGCCATATTTATCGACTTTATAGAGCGAAAACCATACTGTACTGGAACCAATGTGTTATTGTGGACAAGAAATGAGTAAAGTTTTTTGTAAATAATCTTTTCAAATATCTTTGAGAAAATAGGGATCAGTGCTATAATATTGGCTTTCAGGGGAGCGGAACGCGGGGTTTGTACCAGAAATCCTTGGTATTTTAAGGCAATGAGTCTTAATACTAACGCCTACCACATACAGTAATAACCAGTATGAACGGCACGTTAAAAGGGTGATTCCAATTTTAAGCTGTAAGTCATTTTTAGAAGCGAAGTTATTTTTAGATTTTGAACCTGAGGGAAATTATCCTAATAGGGTTACAACTGATAATTCGGAGGAGTAATGAGCTGCTCTTTAACGCTGAATTTCCTGGGCTGAACCAATAAGTCACTGTACACAAAAAAGATGACACAGACAAATTAAATAATTATAGACCCATCGCATTAATACCTATATTAGCAAAAGTATTTGAAAAGGCAATGCATTCAAGAGTCTGTAACTTCTTGGAAAAACATAATGTCTTAAGGCGTGAACAAAATGGCTTCCGCAAAGGGAAGTCTACTTCACTCGCAGTATTTAATTTAATAAAAACCGTGACTGCAAACATTGACAATAATATAGATACAACAGCAGTTTTCTTTGACATGAGCAAAGCGTTTGACTTTGTTTCGCATGACATTCTTCTGCATAAATGCGAAAAATCTGGTTTGAGAGGAGTAGCTTTAAATTGGATTGAATCATACCTTCGAAATCGGCGTCAATATGTAGAACTCAAAAATTTTAACCATAATAAAGAGGAAATATCATTCACCTCAACGCTGGCTGTAAACAATGTCGGTGTCCCGCAAGGTACAATCCTAGGGCCTTTGCTTTTTATTATTTACATAAATGACTTACCTGATATAACTACTTATCAATGTAACCTATTTGCAGATGACATATCGGTAGTTATTCCTAGAACAACTGACTTAGACTATAGTAACGAAATTAATGCTACTATAAAAAATATTTCAAATTGGCTTGCAAACAACAATCTGCACTTAAATATAAATAAGACTAAATATATAAATTTTTATAATACCAAACCTAAATCTAATAACTTAAATATACTTATTAAAAATGAGCCTGTCATGGAATCTAAATCGTTAACTTTCTTGGGTATAGAGATAGATAATCAGTGCTCTTGGAAATATCATATAAAAAAAATATGTAACAAAATAAATAGATTCGCGTATGCATTGTGGCGTTTAACTATGCAGGTAAACCAAAATGCTGCTTTAATGGCTTGTCACGGATATGTCGCATCCAATCTTAAGTATGGTGTACTTCTATGGGGAAACTCCACAGATATAAACAAAGCATTTGTGTCTCAAAAACGATGCATTCGAGCCATATGTAACGTTTCGCCAATGACATCGTGTAGACAGCTATTTCCTAAACTGAATGTACTTACTCTTCCGTCCATTTACATTCTAGAATGTTGTATGTTTGTAAAAAATCATCCCTATATTTTTAAATTTAAAAATGCTAATAGCTGCAGTATAGCGAGACATCACGGTAAGCTGATGTTGCCAAATACGCACACACAATATTATAAAAGGAATTGTTATCCAAATTGTGTTAAGATATATAATAAGTTACCAAACTCAATGAGAGAGCTTAGTTTACCCATATTCAAAATAAAACTACAGTTATGGCTTAAAACTAAATGTTTTTATTCACTCGCAGAATATTTTAACACTAAAATTGAAATTATATAATTTGATAATATTTGTTATTTTGACATCAATTTTATTTTATTATGATTATTACAATGACTTTTTAATTCTACTTACTTTATATTGACATTCACACGCCCTGCGTTTGGCAAAATAGATGTTCTTTTATATACGAAAACCACCTCATGTTACTCTATTTTATGTGAATAAATTATTTCATTTCATTTCATTTCATTTCATTTCACTTCAGCAAAAAATCGCGCCTCAAAAGCTTAAAACTTACGCTCGTTGGGTCTCAGCCTAATATGCTGGCTTTGGTTATTGCTATTCAAACAGCATGACGCCACACAGCGTGGTGGAGTATGACCCAAAACCCTTGGTATGTGGGGGGAGGCTCATGCTCAGTAGTGGGACGTTAATGGGCTGAGATAATGAGGAAAAAGAAAATAACACAGAACCTTCTGAACATATTTATTTCGGTACAATATTTATAAAATACAGCACTATAGTATAATAAGTTACAGTACAAGTACATTAATTATTCCCTCTAATTACATACATCGTGTTAAATTCATTCAATAACCTTTTTAGAATATCGTGCAAACGTAAGTTCCAATTTATTTTAGAATTTAAAGTAAATAATATCAAACGTGCGGACTTTAAAGTTAAATAGACTTTGAAGTATAATTTTTCCCGCTATTATTTGACAACAGCTGTCAAAAAATAAATCAATACTTCAAAATCCTTTAAATTTTATCTTTATTTATAATTTGAAGTTAATTTGCGATAATAAAAAAAATTTACGTGATTATATTTTTTACAGAACTGAAATTTTTCGCAATATTGGTATGATTTAATTTGATAACCAATTATTTATAATAATAAATGCACAAAAAGAACTTACTCAATTCTCACATGGATTCCATAAGACGAAACTCATACCTTATTTATACAAATTAGTTTATAACAAGTCATTTAAGTGTCTTTTAATCCATAAATAACGTCACACGAATTTCGTGATTTTTTGACCCCCCCCTTCGTCCTTGTCACAACTGGTCACACTTGTGAGACTCCTTCCTCCTTAGTGTAATGTCACTTCCCCCTCTGTCCTTGTCACACTTGTGAGACTCTCTCCTTCTTAGTGTGATGGTCACACTCACGGTTGGTATTTTGCAATTGTACAGCAAAAAATAATTACATCAAAACAGCAGTTACAAAATTTTCATAGTGCTTATCAGGATTTTGAATTTTTTTTCATTTTTTAATAATGGCTTCGTGCGTCTAGCACATCTAGGCAGTGTCAAGTAAGTGATATATTAATATTATATAATTCATAGTAAATGAGAATGTGAGATGATAAATGAGATATCCTCCCCTAAGCCCCTTGAGTCCTTAGTAAAGATGTGGGACTATACTGAGATCTCACATGGACTTCTTGAGAGAATTTGAAAAGTAATTTTGCACTGCTTTGTTTGATTTACCAACACTCATGTATATTGACAAACACTTAACGGTTAATACTCCACTTTTATTACTCATTAATGTCAGAAATATCATAAATTTTAGAAAATGAAACAAAACTGCACACTTTCCCGCCAAGAAGTCCGGATTTAAAAATGTGACGTCACGAAATTTAGAACCCCTTTTGTCCCCTTCTCATACTTCGTCAACCCCCTCACACCCCCTTAACGTGTGATGTAATTTATGGATAGCCCCTAATTACAAGTTGAAATTAAAAATCAAAAGTTAAACGATCTACTAAAGATTATCCAGCGGTTATTTTGAGTGCGTTATTATACAGCAATACTATCGGATGCAAAATTATCCAGAGATAATATAGAACGCGTTATTATTCAACGATAATATCGGACGCGTATTTATCCAACGATAATATCTGACGATTATTATTCTCCGATAATATCGGACGCGTTATTATTCTCCGATAATATCGGACGCGTTATTATCGAACGATAATATCGGACGTGTTATTATTCAACGATTATATCGGATGGGTTATTTTGATATTTAATTTCAGAGTTTTGGATTAGACAGGGGTTGGATTGTAAACGGTTTAAGACATTTATTTTAGGATATTTTCTTAAAATCAGTGGAATTAATTACAAAACAAACAGTCAACAAACTATTGGGCTTTAACATCAACTTGTAAAATCATAAATGAAAACAAATTAAACAATCACTTGATTTTTTTCTCATAATTATATGCTTTTCTTTTACCCCTCTACATGTTACAAATTTTAATTAGACTTAATATAAAATTTATTTACAACGTATTCTAGTAGCGTGCAGTAAAGCGGTAAATGTTGCACATCGGCAATCGTCCCGGTTCCGAATTCACGAATGCAAATTAATTTCCATGTCAATCAATTATTAAATTTATTGGTTTTAAGAGATTCGATGCAAAACTTAGTAATGTATTGTATTTTTCATTTCGATGTGCAATATTTACCTCCAAGTACTGTATAATCGTTTAATCATGTAATTATTGTAAAAAAAGCTTTTAATGTTATTATGTATAAAAAACTTTTTGAAATAGTGTAGCAGAACTGTTTATACATGGAGGCTCTCTTTACAATTATTATTGATGATGTTTTCATATTATTGAAATTGACGACCGATATGGCGTGGAGGTCAGTATATCGGCACTTTACTCCAGAGGTCGAGGGTTCAATTCCCACACAGGACGAATCTTT
Source organism: Musotima nitidalis (assembly GCA_949126915.1). Taxonomy (NCBI): domain Eukaryota; kingdom Metazoa; phylum Arthropoda; class Insecta; order Lepidoptera; family Crambidae; genus Musotima; species Musotima nitidalis. Next base: position 7,351,989 of record OX421442.1, on the reverse strand, counting down.
GTGTGCATGACCATGAATATTTGTTCTGGTCTGGGTGTTTTCCTATGTATATTAAGTATGTATTTACAAAAAAAAAGTATTTTAGTATGTTTATCCGTTGTTTAGTATTCATAACACAAGTTCTTAATGATACTTATCTTGGAACTAAATAATTGGTGTAATTGTCTAAAAATATTTATTATTTATTTATTGAAATAACCATTTTACTATGAGATTGTCACTATCAGATGTTCCATGTGTTCGGCGGTACGACAGAATCAATTCAAAATCCATTTTGCCTCATATTCGTCTATTATCAAGTCAGTAATTCCTTTCCCAACCTTTTGAAGAGCTGTAATCTTTTAGTATGTAGTCGATAGTTTAGTGATGCAACGCGTTGAAACCCGTTTCACGCCCTTTTTGAAAAGCTCCATGCTACTTGTAGGCAATAGTCTAGTGAAGCAGTACTGCCTAGTAACCCAGAGTTACTGCTAATACCGTTTTACGCCCTTATTCAGAGGTTCGTACTGTAATCTTGTAGTATTACTATTGCGTAGATAGTTTAATGATGCAAAGCGTTAAAATCCGTTTTACGCCCTTTTGAAAAATCGGGCTCTATGTAAAAATTTAATAAGTTTATTTATGTAAAAAAAAAGATCTTAAAGACAATAAAGTATATTTTACTTTGCTATGTAAATTGAAGAGCTGTAATCTTCTCGTATAAGGTCGATAGTTTAGTGGTTCAATGCAAAATTACTGCTTAACCCGTTTCACGCCCCTTTTAAAGAGCTCTATGCTTCTTGTAGGTATTAAAGCTTTCGTCTAGTGATGCAGCACATTATATTACGCTGTAATCTAGTGTATAGGGATCCTTTTAACATATAAGGAGCCCAAGTCAACCTCACCTGCAAGTGGTGCACCTTCTGATCAACAGACGAGGCTCTGGCGATCTTAATAGATCCCAGTAAGCGGCAATAGGCTCGCCACCTATTACGTGGGACCGACAATGTAATTGGTGATTTAACAGCTTATAATATGCCTCTGCCTGCCTTCGGGGAAACAGGCGTGAATGTATGTATGTATGTATGTAATCTGGTAGTAAAGGTATGAAATATATAGTTTTGTGATGCAAGAGTTCAATGCTTTTTCTAGTACACATATATAGTTGTAATCTTGTAGTAGAGTTATGTAGACTATAGTTTAGTGATGTAACGCGTCTTGGGTAGTCAGTACTGTTAAAGCCGTTTCACGCCCTTAAAATAGTATCTTACAGTATCAATTTGACAGTTCAGTGATACAATGCATGATAATTTGGTAATGCAAGGTGTTTAAATGCGTTTCACGCCCCTGTATTCTTGTTGTATGAAGTCGATAGTCAAGGGATGCCACGCGTAGACTGCTAAATACGTTTCACGACCATTTTAAAGAGGTTCTATGCTTTAATCCGTTTCACGCCCCTGTAATCTTGTTGTATGAAGTTAATAGTCAAGTGATGCCACGTGTAGACTGCTAAATACGTTTCACGCCCATTTTAAAGAGGTTCTATGCTTCAATCCGTTTCACACCCCTGTATTCTTGTTGTATGAAGTCGATAGTCGAATGATGCCACGCGTAGACTGCGAATACGTTTTATGCCAATTTTAAAGAGGCTCTATGCTTTAATCCGTTTCACGCCCCTGTATTCTTGTAAAATGATGTCGATAGTCAAGTGATGCCACGCGTAGACTGCGAATACGTTTCACGCCCATTTTAAAGAGGTTCTATGCTTCAATCCGTTTCACGCCCCTGTATTCTTGTAAAATGAAGTCGATAGTCAAGTGATGCCACGCGTAGACTGCGAATACGTTTCACGCCCATTTTAAAGAGCTCTATGCTTCAATCCGTTTCACGCCCCTGTATTCTTGTAAAATTAATCGATAGTCAAGTACGTTTCACGCCCTTTTTAAAGAGCTCCATGCTTCTTGTAGGTCTGTAGAGGATAGTCTAGTGATGTAGTGCGTGATGGGGAGTAAGTACTGCCCCTCCGGGCGGCAATACAGAAGTAAGTACTGGCGTGGAACCCGTTACACCCCCCACGGTGCTAACTCCACCCACGCCGCCTCCACAGAATATGACCTGAAAACAATCCATATTAAATTTACAAATGCGAAAGTAACTGTCTGTCTGTTTCGCTTCCAAGCCAAAATTACTGAACCAATTTAAATGAGATTTGGCACACAGATAGTTTAGAGCAACTGTCTGTCTGTTTCGCTTTCAAGCCAAAATTATTGAACCAATTTAAATGAGATTTGGCATACAGATAGTGTAGAGCTTGAGAAAGGAGATAGGCTACTTTGTTATACGAGAGTTTCCGGTAAGCGACATTAGGCCCGCCACCTATTACGTGGGACCAACTATATACATATTTTCTGATCTCTTTAGCCTGTTATGTACTAAAGCCGAATTATTAGTGTATAATTGTTTAATGTAATTTTAAAATGTTGTCCTTATGACCTAAATGTGACTTGACATTGTCATTTCTATTGTTGTGACAGTTGACATATTGTTTCTTTTTATTTGATAACTAGCAGTCGCCCGCGGCTTCGCCCGCGTGGATGTCGGTTACCGCTGCAAAATGCCTACCCAGGAAAGACGCGGTCAGCAAAATTATTCCCAGGTTAATTCATAGACACCGACACTAACATCGACGACGCAGTCATTATCCGCAGGCTGCATAGATTGTCTTTATGTGGATGTTAAAGTTGTTAATGATGAAAATATTTAAATGTAATTCATACTAAGTTTTCACTTTTATCGGCAGTCCCGGAGTGCAACCCGTTGTTTTGGGATAGATAACTAAAGCGATTATTGTAGAGCTTCTCTATAAACAACATTTGACGTAAAATTATTTTCAGTTCACAAAATAAACTGATGGTCGGGAGCCCCGACCCGTGATAGGGCGTAATAATTTAAATTCGCCATAACTTAAAAACCAAACGTCCAATTTTGATTTTTCCAAGACCAAATATTATCTACATAAACTGCACTTAGTGATGAAATAATTTATTTTGATAAGGATTTATAGCATAAGTAAAATAAATGCGTTTAAATGTAGTCCAAAAAAAATTCAAGATTTTTAAATAAAAATATGGTTGTTGTGCCTCACTCGACATAGATAGGTATAGTGTGTCGCGGACTTTTTAATAGATATTTATAAGATCTACAATTAATTAGCACATTTTGTGGTTCTATCTTTTATAGTTTAGGCAGCGTACGCAAAATGAGTAACAGTTCTGGTTGATTTTTTACACTTTGTGTCCGAAAAACCCAAATATCTTACGGAACCCTTTTTTTTTCCAAAATAAAATTTAGCCTATGTTACTCAGTGGTAATGTAGCTTTCTAATGAAAAATTATTGATGAATAATTATTAAACTTTTTGAGTTTATTCGTTACATACAAAAATACAAATCTTTCCTCTTTATAATATTAGTATAGATAATATTATTCCTAGATTTTTTGTATTTTGACATTTACTACCATATCGACATTTCTTTATTTGATCTTGTTATTCTATTGTCTTTTTTTACATTAACTTAAAACTTCAAATATTTATTGTGATCATGAGTAGATACATAGGATATTATAAAAGGTAAAGGTACATACGAAGCGGAAGCGCTCGTAGCTCGGTGGTCGGAAACGATCGCCGAAGTACAGCAGAGTTTACAGAGGTCAGTCCTTGGATGGGTGACCGTTTGTGTAGCATTTGATATCGAGCGCTTCCGTGCTTCGGAAGGCACGTTAAGCCGTTGGTCCCGGTTATCACTAAATGTGGTAGTCGTTAAGCCATGTTAGAGGCCTAATAGGCGGCTTGAAAAATTCTAACAGAAGGACGCCATACACCTGCCTCCGTCAATCCGCACTGGGTCAGCGTGGTGGAGTATGACCCAATACCCTCGGAGCTTGGTATGTGAGAGGAGGCTTGTGCTCAGTAGTGGGACGTTAATGGGCTGTGATGAAAGGTACATACATGGGCGCAGCAACACAATTTTAATATAAAATTACTTACATACTATTTAATTAATTTTATATTATATTATTATACTCATTTATACCTCTATTGTTATTTTTCCGTTATATTTTTACTATTTACTTTTACATATAATAATTGAATTATTATTTATATTTCACACTGTGTTACAGTTTAGTTCTGTCCTCGAAAAACTTTTTTATATTGTAATAACATTTTTTGGTCAAGTATTTTATTGATTTATTTTTACTTTTTGTGTTATGTATTTTATTTTTAATTAATTAACTTACTGGCGTTTTGGTCCTCACAGTAAGCCAGTAAGTGCACGTGTTTTAAATTAATAATAAATAAAAATAAGATAAATAGGTTTATAGGGACCCTACCAAGATCTAAGGAGCCCAAGCCAACCTCACCTGCAAGCGGTGCACCTGCCGATCAACGGACGAGGCTCTGGCGAACATAACAGTGCCCGGTAAGCGGCAATAGGCTCGCCACCTATTACGTGGGCCCAACTATATATTTATAATTGGCTAAGTGTGGGCGTGTGATATGCCTCTGCTGAAGGGGGAATGTATGTATGCATGTAATGATATAAAATATAGATTTATTTATTACCTGCGAGACAGGGGTTGCATTTTGAGCGGCAGTTGCCAACACATATTGCTGTTGTCTCACACCGCCAACCTTACAACAAAAAATATCAAAAGGAAATCAGTCACAGAAAATTTTAATATAAAAAAACAAATTACATGATTTATTGGTAAGCGGCAATAGGCTCGCCACCTATTTACGTGAGATCAAAATTACAATTGGCGAAATGTGGAAGTATAATATGCCACTGCCTACCCTTTCGGGGAAATAGGCGTGATTGTATGTATGTATATATTTATTCACCACAAATTTTAGAAAATAAAACAAAACTGCAGACTTTGCGCTTCACTTTCCCGCCAAGAAGTCCCTATATAAGATTGGTTTAATTTCTTCTAAAATGGTTTTGTCATGAGTGACTTTTTGCTCAATGGTGTCGATATATACAGTATTATACAGTCTCTATATATTTTACTGAGATATATTAAGCGTGCGGTTTGTGTTTTATCTAATTATAACTTAACTTTCAAAGTCAAAGTTAACATTATTTTTTTTCATAAACTATTACATAGTACTTGAAAACGTCATAATTAAAATATAAATATAAAATAATCGAAATATTATGACACTAAATCACGAAGCTTAGATTCACTTATATGCAACAAAACATTTAAAAACAAAAAATAATTAAGTGTAAGTGAATCTAAGTGCCAGTTCCGAGCCACCGCTCTGTAAGAAGAACTGGCAAGAAACTCACAGGCTATGCTCTTTTAAATATATCCATTGGTTTGGTACTTGAATTACAATCTTCATTTGTCTGTGAAGCTATACAATGAAATATAATATAATAAAAAGAGTTTTGTCTTCCTTTCTTTTATATCTTGTGACTGCAGAACACAATTGTTTTAATATCATGTATTTTGATTGTAACTGGCGGGAGAAAAAACCAACCTTGACGATTTTCTTGCCCGTTCTTTTACGATCAAGCTCCCGCCCGCAGTGAATGGGCGCGTTAGTTTATAAGTATGACATTCATAAGAGCTCTATTGAGCCAAAATTGAATAAATGAATTATGATTTGATTTAATAATAATAATATTAGGTAGCCAGGTAGTTTGTGAATCTTACCTGGTGTATTTGTTGAGGCTGTTGAATAGTCTGCCGATGTTGACCATCAGCTGATTCTACTACCACTTGCTCCATAAACGTGCTGTTACCTGAAACAAACAAACAATTCGATTATTAATAATTTATTACTTATTATCGCTTGCTCCGTGCCTCGGAAAGCACGTTAAGCCGTTGGTCCCGGCTGTCATGAACATCTATGGCAGTCGTTATTAGGAAGTCAGTGCCTTCTAATAGTCTGACAGCTGGTTTAACTATAGAATGATATTTCCCTCTGGGTTGCGGAGGTCAGACGGCAGTCGCTCCACGTAATTACTGAAATTCAGTCAAATCTGGTTGAACCAGTGAGCAGACCCTGGGCCCTAAGCTTAAGTCTAGGGCTACCGGGATAATGCTAGGATATGATGATGAATAATTTATTACTTAAGTGATATCTGAGTGTGTAGGGAACCTTACACATTTAGGGTTTGCAGTGCTTCTAAGCTTGTAGGATCTTAGTGTAGATTTTGCCCTCCGGCCGTTTAGGAAACCGGAGTTTGGTGACCTAATATCTTAATATATAAATATTTTTAATATCACATGACTTATCAAAATATTAGGTTAAAATATTATGTAATTGTTTAAGTAATTAAAAACGATACTCAATTCTAAAAAAGATTTTCATTTTCTTCTATAACCCGTTTACAAGTTTTCTTAGAGGCTAAGATAATTTATACATAGTACTCTTTAGGAAACCAGTTCCCTACAAGTATTAAAAAAGATTCTCTAAGAGTATTAAAATAGCCTCTAAGGAAACTAATTTCCAAACTCCGGTTTCCTAAACGGCCGGAGGGAGATTTTGCATGTGTGTATGAGATTACGTATATTACATACCAGTGGAGTTAGCTGTGGGAGCCGGATTGTTGTTGTCACAGCCAAAGAGGCAATGCTGCACGGTCCAACGAGGCTCGAAGGGTATGTGAGTTTTTACCTGTAAATTAAATAAAGCAATTTATTTTTGAAAACAGAAAGTACATGCATTTAAATTGAATGCAAATAGACTTCTTGGCGGGAAAGTGAAGAGGCATGTCTACAGTTTTGTTTTATTTTATAAAATTTCTGATATTCGAACATGAATGTGTAATAACGGTGGATTACTAACCGTTAAGTGTTTGTAAACGTACATGAGTGTTGTTAAATGTAACAAAACAGTGCAATATCACTTTTTAAATCCTTTCTAGTAGTCCATGTGAGACCTCAGTATAGTCCCACATCTTTACTGAGGACTCAAGGGGTTTAGGGGAGGGCATCTCATTTACCATTTATCATCTTTATCACCACTAATTCTCATTTACTATAATTTATATGTTATTAATATATCTCTTACTTGACACTGGCTACCGCACAAAGCCATTATTAAAAAATAAAATGAAAAAATTAAATAAAGAGTTATAATTATTTACTGGATATGTTGTTATAACTTTTTTTGACGTGTTTATTACTTAAATAAATAACGGGTACCCTATAAACATATGTAAAGGCTATTTAATTCTAATAGCATCAATCATTCAGTGAATCATTCAGTCATGGCTATCCGACTAAAATGTCGCAGTTGGCTGCTTAAAAAACAAATCTTGGCACATCTCTCCCATTGTTAAATGTTGTTTCTGTGTCCTTTACGTTTTGCTATGTTTTTCTATTCTGTTGTTGAGTGAATTACAATTTAATTATTTTAATGTTATAAATTAATCAAATACTTATGCAGGTTTTATTTATTTTTTGAGATAATCTTACCTTACTACATGTCTATTAATCTCTGGTAGAAAATTTTAAATTTTTAGTCTTAATTTTTGTTCTTTAAATATTTAAATATTATATTGCTGCACGATGTCATTATTTATAGGAATGCTATGTGTGGAAAAGGTGGTGACAGAATAGCAGGGGTCGTGGTTTTTCTGCGACTTCTGAGTCACAAGCCGCTTTGTCTAAGATTAAATATATTATATAAGAAATGTACCTACAATGTAACTATTATTATGTTGAATAATTGAAGACAAATAAATTGATTTTATTATTATTATTATATTATATAATTCGAGGGTTCCGAAACCCGATAAGTGACAAAATTTGCGTTTTTGGGTTAAAAGCAGCACTTAAAAGAATTTATCGGTTAATTAAAAAAAAATAAACTTAAAAGGTTTACTTATTGGATTATGAAGTCCTCAGTTTTCAGTCTTCTTTTCTGAAATGGACTTATTTGATAATATCACAAGAAAAAGCGGCAGAAATTATGTATCTGATGTTGTCACTTATCGGGTTTGAGCACGGAACCCTCGAATTCATTGTCTTTAAGATCAACAGGATCATTTAGATTCGTAAATTTTTTACACACAAAATTAAAAATAGATATTTTTTAACAACAATGAAAAAGATATGCGCGGTACCATAATCAAGAAATAAAAGCAAAATGGATTCTTTTTCAGAATTTGTCAAGGTATGTCAGTTAATCTGTCTGTTGTGGTTTTTTTTTTCAAGATTTGTCAGTCTGTCGGTGACTCTTATCGGGGGGATTTGTCAGTCAGCCTGTCGTGATTCTTAAGGGGAGGGGATTGTTCGTCAGTCAGTCTGTCGGTGACTCTAACGAGGCTTCCAAAAAGGCAATGAGATTGAGAAGAATGCCTCAAGACACTCATCTCGGCTATTTCAATTTATGCCCGAGGCATGTCATTGGTCACCCACCCATTATGATCGCTGCTTAACTCCAATGACATCAACAAAACATACCTTCAACTCAATAGATGATGGAGCATGTTTCGAATCTCTCTTACTATATCAGAAGAAGCCCCAAGTACAAAATGGTCACCCAACCACTGTGATCGCTGCTTAACTCCAATAACATCAACAAAACATTTCTTCAAATCAATAGATGGAGCATGTTTCAAATCTCTCTTACTATATCAGAAGAAGCCCCAAGTACAAAATGGTCACCCAACCACTGTGATCGCTGCTTAACTCCAATAACATCAACAAAACGTACCTTCAACTCGGTAGTGAGCATCAGTATATGCCTGCATGGTAATCGGAACACCTTGCTGAAGAGGCAGGAGCATTCTTGAGTGGAGGTGCCGTATTTGCATATGGCCGCTGTTATTTGTCTGCAATCACAATTTTCAAGATGGAAATTAATAAACATACATACATAATGTCACGCCTCTTTCCCGTAGGGGTAGGCAGAGATCACATCCTTCCACTTGCTACTATCTTGGCACACACTTTTAGCTTCATTCACACTCATTAACCTCCTCATACACGCCCGTCGGTTTAGGGTACTTTTGACCTGCCCTTTCTCTAAAAATTTCTGAATTTGGTCATGGAAATGGACATACATACATAATGTCACGCCTCTTTCCCGTAGTGGTAGGCAGAGATCACATCCTTCCACTTGCTACTATCTTGGCACACACTTTTAGCTTCATTCACACTCATTAACCTCCTCATACACGCCCGTCGGTTTAGGGTACTTTTGACCTGCCCTTTCTCTAAATTTTCTGAATTTGGTCATGGAAAATTAATAAACATACATACATAATGTCACGCCTCTTTCCCGTAGAGGTAGGCAGAGATCACATCCTTCCACTTGCTACTGTCTTGGCACACACTCTTAGCTTCATTCACACTCATTAACCTCCTCATACACGCCCGTCGGTTTAGGGTACTTTTGACCTGCCCTTTCTCTAAAATTTTCTGAATTTCGTCACGGGAAATTCAGAACAAAAATACTCTTATGAATGTCATACTTATAAACTAACGCGCCCATTCACTGCGGGCGGGAGCTTAATCGTAAAAGAACAGGCAAGAAAATAGTCAAGATTGGTTTTTTCTCCCGCCAATTACAATAAAAATACTTAATATTAAAGCAACAAATACTTGTGTTCCGCAGTCACAAGATATAAAAGATAAATCTCTTTTTAACAATATTAACATATCTACGGATAAACAAAGTAGACATTAGCAGACCAGTCCCCACTGGCGGCACCCGTTCACGAGTAATAAGCATGAACCAGCCATCGATTCGATTTCCACGCAGGACAAATCTTTGTGTTCATGAATATGAATATTTGTTCTGGTCTGGGTGTTTTCCTATGTATATTAAGACAAAAAAAAGGATTTATGTATGATTATCCGTTATTTAGTATTCATAACACAAGTTCTTAGTGATACTTATCTTAGAACTAAATAATTGGTGTAATTGTCATTAAATATATATTTACTATTATTATCGTAGGGTGTATAGGAATCCTACTAAGACCTGAGGAGCCCAAGCCAACCTCACCTACAAGTGGTGCACCTGCCGATCAACAGACAAGGCTCTGGCTAACATAAAATCTCGCGGTAAGCGACAATAGGTTCGCCACCTATTACGTGGGACCAACAATAATAAGGCGAAATCTGGGCGTATAATATGCCTCTGCCTACCCTTTCGGGAAACATAAATAAAATAATACACCAATTATTTAATTCTAAGATAAGTATTATTAAGAACTTGTGTTATGGATACTAAATAACGGATAAACATACATAAACACTTATATTTTGTAAATAAATACTTAATATACATAGGAAAACACCCAGACCAGAACAAATATTCATATTCATGAACACAAAGATTTGTCCTGTGTGGGAATCGAAACCACGACCTCAGGAGATAATGGTCGTCAAATATAATCTGCTTACCCTCCCGCTCTGTCGTCCAAACATTTTTGTGCCAGCTTCGTTTGATGGCTCATTAAATTGTAAGCATACTGGGTTATCGTGTCCGTAGGAGATTGCTTCAATGTCTCCGTATCCTGGGAACCAAAATAGTATATAATAATAATAACAATAAAATCATTTATTTCAGACTTAGTCCATAAATAACACATTAATAAACACAAATAATTTATTGATTCAGGCGTTACTTTGCGGAAATCCATTGTAAGCAAGTGATGGGTTAAAATTATCTTTGTAACAATTCCCGCGCTACGCTCTCTCGTTTCAGCGTTGGTCGTGAAGACATCGTTGTTCTGAGGCTCCTGAAGATGCCCTGTGTAAGGGCGGAACACGTGTCGTGTTGAATAGTTTCTCGATTTTTCGGGAATTATAGTAGCGCGGGAATTGTTACAAAGATAATTTTATCCCATCACTTGCTTACATTAATAAACACATTGAAAAGAAATTACATTACATTAAATTAAATTACAAATTACACAATATAATACAAATTAATAATAAAAAATAAATATGGCAATATATGGCAAATAAATATGGCAGATAAAAATGCTTGGGATTAAACTGCCGTTTCATACAGGCTATTCTAATATTAATGACTTAAAACATGAATATTGTTAATGTTATATTATATTGCATTGTATAGCTTCACAGACAAATGAAGATTGTAATTCAAGTACCAACACAATTTTTGATTCCACTTAATAGGTGGCAAGCTTATTGCCGTTTACCGGGACATTGCATGTTTGTTAAAGCCTCGTCCGTTGATCGGCAGGTGAACCGCTTGCAGGTCAGGTTGGCTTCGAGGTAGGATCCCTATACACCCATATAATATTTATAATATTTTTAGGATAGGATTACTATATGTATCGCTAATTAAAATAATATTTGATTGATAATTTAAAAGAGCATAGCCTGTGAGTTTCTTGCCAGTTCTTACAGAGCGGTGGCTCGGAGCTGGCACTTAGATTCACTTACACTTAATTATTTTTTGTTTTTAAATTGTTTTGTTGCATGTAAGTGAATCTAAGCTTCGTGATTTAGTGTAATAATATTTCGATTATTTTCATTTATATTTTAATTATGACGTTTTCAAGTACTATGTATAATAGTTTATGAAATAAATATTTCTTGTACTTTTACTTTACTAGTAACAATAGAGACTTATTTTCATAGCATTAAGGGTCATTATCCTAGCATTAACCCTTTACCACCCTTTAAGACCACCATAAAATTGAACCTTATGTGGTGGAAAACCAATAAATATTTCAACGGGCTCTGCCCGTTAAAGGGTTCCTGACGCTAAGGAATCAGGGACTGCTCACTGGTTAAACCAGCTTTAGCTAAATTTCAAAAGAATTTTTAAATTCGAACCAGTATTTCCTGAGATTAGCGCGTTCAAACAAACAATCTCTTTATGTTTATACTATTAGTGTAGATTTTTCATCAGTGTCGATGAAACTGATTAGTTTGGATTTCCCGTCACAAAAAGAAAAATGTGGCACTCGGAGACTGCCGCGGTGAAGCTATTGCATAGTATTTTTTATCGGGTGTTATTTAACGTGTCTTCAAAATTAATAAATTGCCAACCTAACCTAACCTTTTTGTACATCAAAAATACTGATTGAGCACCTAATCACCTATTAGATGCTCACTCAGTATTTTTGATGATCAAAAAAGCTTTTTTTAGAGGTTTAGTTTATTATATTCCTTTTTTATCAACTCATGCAATTTTTTTTTCTCTGATACTAATTCAAGTAACACTTTCAGCGTGGTGACCGATAAGACAACAAATTTTGGCCACCCGATACAACCAATGCCACCAAATGGCGGGTTGCTGAACTAAAGAGACAAGCGTGATTTTTCAAAAAGTCATTAAAAGTTCTGCTAGATGGAAAAACTAAAAAGTATAACCGCTGTGCCGGTCGGAGTGGGAGGTGTTAGGTTTTTTTCGTTACGGAATTTCTGGATTCGATCTCCATATCAAAGCCCGCGATAGAAGCTATGCAATAGTTTAATAAATTAAATAAAAAGTCATTTAATTTTTTTTATTTTACAAAATATCGGCAGTGACGTCAAAAGGTGTTGAAAAGTCGGAACGTTTTGTTTCAATACAAATCGTGATACTTACGTTATCTATTGTACATCTATATCTGTATTTATAACATAGTATTAGGCTACTCAGTACATATCCTAGCATTATCCCGGTTGCCCTAGACTTAAGCTTAGGGCCCAGGTACTGATCACTAGTCTAGTAAAATTTGGCTAAATTTCAGTTATAACATGGAGCGACTGCCGTCTGACCTCCGCATCCCAGAGGGAAACATCATTCTATGGTTAAACCAGCTGTCAGGATGTAAAAAGCACTGACTTCCTAATAACGATTGTCATAGATATTCATTACAGCCGGGATCACTAAACGTGCTTTCCGAGGTACGGAGCAAGCGATAATTTCACATAACTTCGAAAAATCATAGGTGCGTCACCAGGGTTTGAACCCGAGACCCTCTGAATTTGAAGGCCATCGGTCTCGAAAATGGGCTATTTCTTTCGTACAAACCTATATAGATCGGCAGTCGCTTCATGTGATAACTGAAATTCAGCCGAATCTGGTTCTTTATTTATTTATTAGTTATTCAAAATCCACAGCTCTTAAAGATAAATTATAGAGTTTACACCGAAACTTACAGCTAATGACGGATTTTATATACACAGGTTTAAAATATATTACGGAATAATTATCAGAGGAGGTTTATAAGGACATATTAGGAATAGGTATTATATGAGGTAGACACAACTAAGAAACACATTATTAAAACATTACACACACGCACAAAGTATAAGTATATAGAAAATGCAAATAAAAAGATACACATATATTACAATAAATAAATATAAAAGTACCCTAAACCGACGGTCGTGTATGAGGAGGTTAATGAGTGTGAATGAAGCTAAAAGTGTGTGCCAAGATCGTAGCAAGTGGAAGGATGTGATCTCTGCCTACCCCTACGGGAAAGAGGCGTGACATTATGTATGTATGTATAATTTATTAAACTAGTGACCAGACCCTTGGCCCTGGGTTTAAGTCGATAGCAACCAGGATAATGCTGGTTATGATAGGTAGGTATATATGAAAAAAAATGAAGCTATCCAACATCATCATCAGCCTTATAAAGTCTGCTGATGAACATAAGCCTCCCCAATAGATTACATTTTATTGGGGGTATTTGCCCATAATCAGCACGCTGGGCAGGCGGGTTGGTGATCGCAGTTCCAGCCAGTACGCAGGATGACGCTGCCCATCATCCGGTAGGATTTCTCTTCGTCTCTTACGACTCCCCGTGACTATTCTAGGCCACACGGCTTCAGCTGTCAGATAGTAAATTAACCCTTTAACGGGCAGAGCACGTTGAAGATTTTCATTGCCTTTCTACCTTAACTCAACTCCATAAGGTTCAGTTTATGATGGAAATATGATTACCGCTGCCTTACAAAGGTTTAACATACCCGTAGCCTGCTGATCGCGAACGTTCTCCTCTCATCCTCGAGCTGGTTGGCTACGTTGAAGAACAGTGAAACGAACTCATCTGCTTGCATGTGACTGCGAATCATGCTCTGGAACTTGGTAACTAGCCTTTCTAGACCCTGGGAAATAAAAAATATACATCTTTCAATAGCTTTATATAGAAGCGCTCGTAGCTCTGCGGTGCTAAGTGGTCGGAAACGATCACCGAAGTACAGCAGAGTTTACAAAGGTCAGTCCTTGGATGGGTTACCGTTTATGTGGCATTTGATATCGAGCGCTTTCGTGCTTCGGAAGGCACGTTAAGCTGTTGGTCCCGGTTATCACTAAATGTGGTAATCGTTAAGCCATGTTAGAGGCCTAATGGGCGGCTTGATAAATTCTAACAGCAGGACGCCATACACTTGCCTCCGCCAATTCGCACTGCGTGGTGGAGTATGACCCAATACCCTCACACCTTGATATGTGAGAGGACGCTCGTGTTCAGTAGTGGGACGTTAATGGGCTGAAGAGGGATCCTAACAAGATCTGAGGAGTCCAAGCCAACCTCACCTGCAAGTGGTGCACCTGCCGATCAACGGACGAGGCTCTGGCGAACACAAAAGTTTCCGATAGGTGGCAATAGGCCCGCCACCTATTACGTGGAATCAGCTATATAACTGGCGAAATGTGGGCGTATAATATGCCTCTGCCTACCCCTTCGAGGAAACAGGCGTGATTGTATGTTTGTATCTAAAATGTGTCCTACTTAACAACACAAACACTACCTGCTATGTCCTTGCAGGGTTCATATGCTGTAGTAAATTAAATATTTTGTAACATCTTTACCTAATCCACATGAAACGCATACATAGGAGATACCTCATCACCAAGGAATGAGTTCGCATGGTGGAGTGGAGTATGCCCACTACCCTCTCACATTGGTTTGTAAAAGGAGATCCGAGCCCAACAGTGGGCCATGAGACCTTGTCAATTCAGTCATTGTACCAGGAGTCAATAGATACATAGGAGATACCTTATCACTAAAAGTCAGTTTGCGTGGTGGAGTGGAGTATGTCCCTATACTCTCTAACATAGGTTCGTGAAAGAAGATCCGAGCCCAGCAGTGGGCCATGAGAACTTGTCAAGTCAGTCATTGTACCAGGATCCAATAAATACATAGGAGATACCTAATCACTAAGGAATCAGTTCGCGCGTAGGAGTGGAGTATGTCTTATACCCTCTCACATTGGTTTGTAAAAGGAGATCCGAGCCCAGCATTGGGCCATGAGACCTTGTCAAGTCAGTCATTGTACCAGGAGTCAATAGATACATAGGAGATACCTTATCACTAAAAAGTCAGTTCGCGTGTTGAAGTATAGTATGCCCAGTACCCTCTAACTAACATTGGTTTGTAAAAGGAGATCCGAGCCCAGCAGTGGGCCATGAGAACTTGTCAAAAGTCAGTCATTGTACCAGGAGCCAATAGATACATAGGAGATTCCTCATCACTAAGGAGTCAGTTCTCATGGTGAAGTGGAATATGACCCAACACCTTGGTTTATAAGAGGTGGCGCGTGCTCAGGAAGGGGACCTTAATGATAATAATGCTGAATAATAATGCTGAGATGAACAGCTTTATTAAGGGAATACATACAAAACACTTCAGGATGCTATCCCCTATTATCTTAGGATAATTCATTAATATCCGACTGTGGTGGCGAGTATACTCGCTCTCCGCTCCTGAGGTCGTGGGTTTGATTCCCATACAGGACAAATCTATGTGCATATAAACATGAATATTTTATCTGGTCTGGGTGTTTTCTATGTATATTAAAAAACGTATATGTATGTTCGTTATTTAGTATCCATAACACAAGTTCTTAATGATTTGACGACCGATATAGCGTGGAGGTCAGAATACCTGCACGTTACTCCAGAGGTCGTGGGTTCGATTCCCACACAGGACAAATCTTTGTGTGCACGAACATGTATATTTGTTCTGATCTGGGCGTTTCTCTACGTATATTAAATATTTCTTTACAAAAAAAAAAATTGTAGTTATGTATGTTTATCCGTTATGTAGTATCCATAACACAAGTTCTTAACTGACTTATCTTGGAACTAAATAATTGGTGTAATTGTTAGATTTTTTTTAAATAACACTTACCTTATGCAGTATATTTGTATAATTGTCGGCTTCAAGCCAACTGTCCATTTTGGAGACGGCGCCCCCGGGCCGAGCCAGAATGTCCCAGAGACGGAGTGTTCCCGCACCTGTGCCTATTATACCGCGCTTTAACACCTGTTCAACAATAAATTAAGGTTATTTCTTAGAAGGCTGTAGCTTGAGTAGGTCATGCCCACTTAAATGTCATGCGTCGGGTCGTTACGTTCCCTAAAATATGATTGAGCGAAACGATGGCTGGTTCATGCGTTATACTCGTGAACGGGTGCCGCCAGTGGGGACTGGTCTGCTCATGTCTACTAAGTTTATTCGTAATCATGCACGAGCATCAACTTAAAAAAAAAGAAGTTATTTTCTTCTTTTATTAAAATCTTGTGACTGCAAGACACAGGTTTTTGTAGACTTGTCAAATTGTTTTACTATTAAGTACATTTTCTTGTAACTGGCTAGAGAAAAAATTAACCTTAAATTAACGATTTTCTTGCTCGTTTGTTACGATCAAGCAATGAATGAGCGCACTACTTTTTAAGTTTCGACCTTCATAAGAGCTCTTTTGAGCCAAACTTGAATAAACGATTTTGAATTTGAAGGAATATTTACATCAAAACTGGTTTTAAATGCCAGGTTTATGGGGATCCTATCAAGATTTGACGAGCCGAAGCCAACCTCAGCAGCAAGTGCAAGTGCACATAAAAACACACGCTAACACTAAGTCACACACACACACATATATATATACACTCCATCCACTTAGTATTTAAGTTCAACTATATAAATATTTTATTATTTTATTTATTATTTAAGTGGCGCACTTGCCGATCAACGGAAGAGGCTCTGGCGAACGATAAGCGGCAATATGCTCGCCACCTGTTACATATAATATGCCTCTGCTTATCCCTTGGGGGAAAGGTGTGTATTAATGTATGAGTGGATGGAGGTGTGTATGGACGGGTGGGTGGATAAATGGACGGATTTATTGATTGATATATGTATTGACATATGAAGCGCTCGTAGCTCGCTCGTGCTAGGTGGTCGGAAACGATCACCGAAGTACAGCAGAGTTTACAGAGGTCAGTCCTTGGATGGGTGACCGTTTGTGTGGCATTTGATATCGAGCGCTTCCGTGCTTCGGAAAGCACGTTAAGCCGGTCCCGGTTATCACTAAATGTGGTAGTCGTTAAGCCATGTTAGAGGCCTAATGAGCGGCTTGAAAAATTCTAACAGCAGGACGCCATACACCTGCCTCCGCCAATCCGCACTGGGTCAGCGTGGTGGAGTATGACCCAATACCCTCTCACCTTGGTATGTAAGAGGAGGCTCGTGCTCAGTAGTGGGACGTTTATGGGCTGTGATGATAAGATGATGATGATATGTATTGAGCGATTTATTTTTTCAAGATAATTTTTTTAATATTATATGAATTTACTACCTACCATGTTGAGTAGTAAATAAATGTTCAATTTGATGTATTTTTCATACCTGCAACTGCGCCTGAGTATGCTCCCCTCTCAACAAAGCGAGTGCGTAACTTTTGCATCTGGCAGCGACCTCCTCTGTCGATAAGAGAGCCTCCTCCCGAGCGGCTGTCTCACAACACAGCTTGGCTGAGGCCCGGGATGCTTGCCAAACTGAACTTGTTACATGAGCGCCGGGAAACGCCGTTCTAACTGTCTGGAAAAGATTAAAAAAAAAAAAACAAATCAAAATAGTTTATTGCGAACACATCTAGCTGTGGTCTGCCTCATGGGCGTACAATAGTTGCGATTTCATATAACACGAAATCAGATTTTATGGATTTAAAAGTAATACTAACAAGTCGGACTTTGTCAAAAGTTTATAGTGATAAGTCGTTTAAATATTCTTTGACATTATAATAGCATTTTTCTATCAATACTTCACGTAATTTCAACTTAAAGAGATTTATTATGTTTATTTGCAACTTAAAGAGAAAATAAACAATGGCGGAGATGTATTATAAACAAGTTGCATAAAAATTTAATTTGCACACTTCGCGTTTATACTTACAGTAATAACGAACTAAATATAATTAGTTTATGTATGAGTTAAGATTTTTTTTTAAAAATATATAGCAGCCTTATTAAGTCCACTAACATTGGCCTCCCCAATAGATTACCACATTGAGCGATCCTGAGTCGCCTGCATCTATCGGCTTCCCGCCGCCTTGACCAGATCATCGGTTATAAGACTGGTATAATGATGGTAATAAATCCTACGGTGGTATCTGCTATGACAATCAAAAAGAAAGGGTCTTACTATAAAACAAGATTTAAATTTAAATCAGGTTTAAAACTAGTGCTGTCACTTTGTTAGATAAAATTTATTTTTATTTATTTATTTATTATATTTAGAAACAAACAGTCATATACAAAAAGAGATAAGTACTAAAATTAACATAGTTTTAGACCTATAGTTTCATATCTAAGGCACTTAAATGGAAAAATAAAGAGTTTCCTCGAAATTATATAAAAACAGATAATTATAACATTACATACAAGTGCATACACATACACACAGCATACACATATATGCACACAGCTATATATACGCCCGTATACATACTTAGACACAAATACCAATGCAATGCAATGCTTAGACACAAATACCAATGCAATGAAGCGCTCGTAGCTCTGCGGTGTTCGGTGGTTGGAAACGATCATCAAAGTACAGCAGCGTTTACAGAGGTCAGTCCTTGGATGGGTGACCGTTTGTGTGGCATTTGATATCGAGCGCTTCCGTGCTTCGGAAGGCACGTTAAGCCGTTGGTCCCGGTTATCACTAAGGGCGGATTTCACCAACGTAGTATAAGTCTTATTCCGAGAGTAAATCGCTAATTACTCGAGAGTAAACGAACTTTACATTTCACCAACGTTTAACCCAAGGATAAATTCACTATACTAGAGTTAATTCTTATACCGCCGATTTCGGCAGAGTTAGCTGTTATTCGAAGAATAAGTTGCGTCATAACAACTGTCACGTACAAATTTTATAGGTTAGGATATTATGTTTGAATCAATTTATTGACGAATCTGATAGTGATGAAGATTATTTTGGCCCTCGCCCAAGATGGTTTAAAGAAAGGGCATATTACTTTGAAGATTACGACGACAACGATTTCGCCATAAGATTTCGTTTGTCAAAAGCGTCTGTGTATAATTTGTTGACAAAAATCATCGTTATTTAACAAATAATTAAAATAATATTTTTTTGAAACAAACAATACAACTACAGCAACGAACAATCAACACAACACAATATTTGAGGTTATTCAAAACGTCAAGCATGCATATTACCCAGGTAAATTAAAAATACGCAGCGCCATTGCATAAGTATGCCACTGAATGTACTTTTATGCTTGGTGGTTAATACTTTTGTTCGTTTCATTCATTCATCGTCACAGAGTAACTATGCGAGAGTAACTTATCCATAGATTAATCTGGTGAAATGAAACCAAAGTTAGCCGTAGATTAAATCCTAAGAGTAAAGTTATACTGGGATAGCTATTCTCGTATAAGTTGGATGTTGGTGAAATCCACCCTAAATGTGGTAGTCGTTAAGCCATGTTAGAGGCCTCATGGGCGGCTTGAAAAATTCTAACAGCAGGACGCCATACACCTGCCTCCGCCAATCCGCACTGGGTCAGAGTGGTGGAGTATGACCCACCTTGATTTGTGTGAGGAGGCTCGTGCTCAGTAGTGGGACGTTAATGGGCTGTGATGATGACCAATGCAATATTTAAACAATGTAATATATATACACACACACATACCTACTCATATCCATATGTATATGAACAGAATCTGTAATACTAACATACAATAATAGGATACAACAATTAAAATATATATTCTAGTAGTAAATAAAGACAGTGACAGAAGCTTGTTACACTGATTGTGATTGTTCACAGATTTTGTTTTATAAGGAGCCCCTTTATTTTATGATTTTCATAGCAGATACCACCGTTAATAATAATAATAAATTATTTATTTGCCATAACGCTTACATACATAAAACTTATATCTAGCGAGCTCTGCACTAAGCTAAGCTTGTAGCAGAGACCAGACCACAGTTAGCGATTGTAAAAATAAAGCTCGAGCAAACAAAAATAAATCATAATTTTGATATAACTACAAAACACTTGAAATTAAAATAATGAAATATACAAAAAAAAAAAAATATGCTGTGAATTACCTAACTAAAAAAAAACCAGATAAAAAACGTGAGTGTGTGTGTGTATGTAAGTGTGTGTGTGTGTGTATGTAAGTGTGTGTGTGTATATATGTAAATGTGTGTGTGTGTGTATGTATGTAAGTGTGTGTGTGTGTGTATGTATGTAAGTGTGTGTGTGTGTTATGTAAGTGTGTGTGTGTTATGTAAGTGTGTGTGTGTATGTATGTAAATGTGTGTGTGTGTATGTAAGTGTGTGTGTGTGTGTATGTGTGAGGTTGTGGACTTGTGTAAGCGTGTGTCTATTCGTTGCCCGAAGAGTTCATGTTCCTTTTTGAGCCTGTTATGTCCATGGCAGCGGTGACCCTTTCCAACAGTACCGCAACCTGTTGTTGTAAAATTCAACCTGTTAGACCTGCTGTTGTAAATTTACCTGTTGATTTTTAGTGGGATCGCAGACCACGCATCTTACTTGCCTCCAGGCAGGGTTGCAGGACTTGAAGGTATCTAGGAGCCAGGTCAAGTCATCGCCTATCAAAGTTGATATACCTGGAAACATAATCTTTATATTAATAATAATAATTTGCACTTTAAGTTTACAATATACTGGCATATATTGCAGCAGTTGAGATGAGTGGGCATGGTACCAGTGTACCAGTTCTTATACTTTGAATGCTTCGCTTGCTCGGAGATTTAAATTTTAAGTTGAAGAATTTAAAAAAGTATTGAAATAAAAGGTTAAGAAATAATATAAAATTGTTAAGTATGTGTGTGTATGTGTGTACGCCTGTGTATATGTTCAGATAATTAATTAATTGAACTATCTTATTAATTGAATCAATATCGTTGAGTTATCCTGTTGTTTTGTAAGTATTCAATTGTATTTTTAAAGTTGATTGTTAACTTCAATAATTGCAATTGGTCCTTTACACCGTTTTAATTACAGTAAAAACTATTAAATATTTAATCTATTCCATTTGAAGGGTGTATAGAAATTCTACCAAGACCTAAGGAGCCCTAGCCAACCTCACCTGCAAGCGGTGCACCTGCCGATCAACAGACGATGCTCTGGCGAACCTAACAGTGCTTGGTAGGCGGCAATAGGCTCGCCACCTATTACGTGGGACCAACTATATAATTTGCGAAGTGTGGGCGTGTAATATGCCTCTGTCTACACCTTCGGGGAAACAGGCGTATATATGAAAATATGAAATATATAAAAAAAAAAACTGACAATTCCACCAATTATTTAGTTCCAAGATAAGTATCATTAAGAACTTGTGTTATGGATACTAAATAACGGATATACATACATAAATACATTATTTTCTTGTAAATACATACTTAATATACATAGAAAAACACACAGACCAGAACAAATATTCATATTCATGCACACAAAGATTTGTCCTGTGTAGGAATCGAACCCACGACCTTATGAGCGGAGAGCGGGTATTCTCGCCACCACGCCATGTCGGTCGTAGTATATATGTTGCACAGAATTAGCTTGGGCTCCTTGGATCTTGGAAGAACCCCTTATACACTCAAAATCATCAGCTTTAAGTTATTGAAGGTCAAAGAAATTGTTTATTTCAATAACTGAAGCCTAATATTCTTGAATTGAGATGGTCATGATGATAACCTACCAGCGCTGACGATAACAGATTTTCCATTGCCATCCTCGGCTAGGAACAGTGTAACATTATGTTTAACGCTGGGACTGCCTGTGCCGCCCACTGTTGGGATTGTGCTGTTAAACTCTATGCCTGAAAGCAAATAACACAATTAGACTAATAGTTTATTATTTTAAATAATGGCTTCGTGCGTCTAGCACATTTAGCCAGTGTCAAGTAAGTGATATATTAATAATATATAATTCATAGTAAATGAGAATGAGTGGTGATAAAGATGATAAATGGTAAATGAGATACCCTCCCATAAGCCCCGTGAGTCCTCAGTAAAGATGTGGGACTATACTGAGATCTCACATGTACTCCGTATGTACGTATTATATAGCACTTGAAAACGTCAAAACAAATTATAAATTTAAAAAAAAAACTAAATTTTACAATGAAATCACGAAGCTTATATTCACTTACTTACTCAGTGTAAATGAATTTAAGTGCCAGTTCCGAGCCACCGCTCTGTGAGAAGAACTGATAAGAAAACTCACAGGCTATGCTCTTTTAAATTATCAATCAAGTATAACAATACAAAACACACACAGTAAATATTTGAAGCTATCGAAAGGGGGGAAGGGGGGGGGGAAGCCGTAACCAATAAAGTAGCACTAAGGGAACCTTCCATCACAGTCAAGTAAGTATATAATGGGAAACGGAGCTGAGCCTGTACAATTAATAGGGGATGGTCACGACAATGATCTGATTGACTTTTTATTCTAATTTACACAAATACAAGTTCAAAATGTTAAACCCAAGCTTGTTTATCTGAAAAGTAATCATTTACAGCATAATACCCGTTTTTTAAAGAGTTAGGCTTTAAGGTCCAAATGCCTGCTCTGCCCCTCCTAGCTTAGCTAGGTAATGGTTTAACTTATAGATACAAAATAACATACATAAATAATTTATTTATTTATACATACAAATTTAATTTACATAGGAAACACTCAGAGCAGAACAAATATTTTTGTTTATACAAAATTTGTCCTGTGTGAGAATCGAACCCACGACCTCAGGAGCGCAATGCAGGTATACAGACCTCCATACTATCACAGTCGTCAAATACCATTATTGAGTTTGATGACGTATTAATAAAAAAGTCAATGGGTCACCAGATTGCGGGGCGAAGAAGGGCATTGATTACGCATGCGCAGTAACGCCGATACAACCAATGCCATCTAAAGGCGGGTTGCTGAACTAAAGAGACAAGCGTGATATTTCAAAAAATCATTAAAAGTTCTGCTATTTATCGATAGATGGAATAACTAAAAAGTACCACTGGTTGGAGTGGGGGGGGGGTTAAGTTTTTTTCGTTACGGAATTTCTGGATTCGGTCTCAAGGCCCGCAATAGAAGATATACAATAGCTTAAAAAAATTGGTATGGTTACAAATAATCAAATATTCTCACCTGTCTCGATGCATAAAAACTGTGGTACTGCGTTGAAGGCCAGCTGC
Source organism: Musotima nitidalis (assembly GCA_949126915.1). Classification (NCBI taxonomy): domain Eukaryota; kingdom Metazoa; phylum Arthropoda; class Insecta; order Lepidoptera; family Crambidae; genus Musotima; species Musotima nitidalis. The sequence continues at coordinate 7,328,534 of OX421442.1, read as the reverse complement.
ATACTGGGTGTGGTCAGGTAAACGCATTGGGGACACCCTGAAGCCGAGTGGAGAAGCTTAACACCAGCATCTAAGAATATCATAAGAATATATTAAGAAGACAAGATTAAATAAGATAACTTCACTGCTAAAATTCGCGTTCTTTGCGTCATCAGACAATTTGAGCCTTGAGATTCCGTCACATGTCACTTCTTTTTACGATTCTTCTTTTACTGTACAAGCTGCTTGTCTCTGGAATTCTCTCCCAGCTACTATAAGACAAGCGCAATCACTAAATGTGTTCAAAATTGGAATACAGAAGCTTTTACTTTTACAGAAGTAATGTCTTGCTGCTCAGTGTTCCTATGTCATGTACGTATTTATGTATGTAGGTTTATTTTACTTAAGTAATAGTATTTATTTCTGTTTCTGTTGATCAAACTATAGTTATGTATTTTTATTCTTTTCTACACCCCCGGTTTTCATTTAATTTTAATCACTCTCCATCCTAAGGTTGACTGGAAGAAATCGCTGTAAGCAATAAGGCCGCCAATTGTATCGCTTTTCTTTTGCAATTGTTTTCTTGTTTTATTTTATTTTGGTGTACAAAGAATTTTGTACCTTTCTATCTATCTAACTATAATTTTTTTATTTTTTTTATTGTCTTTAAGATCAACAGGATCATTTAGATTCGTCTAATATGTACACATAATGGAAAATTTGATTTAATTTTTTAAAGACAACAATGAAAGAGATATGAGCTGTACCATAATAAAGCAAAAATCAAATGGATTCTTTGTCAAAATTTGTCAATTTATCTGTCTGTTGTGTTTTTTTCTCAATATTTGTCAGTCTGTCAGTGACTCTTATAGGGGGGATTTGTCAGTCGTATTCGTATCGTATCGTGATTCAAAAGAGGGAGGGGATTCTCCGTCACTCAGTCAGTCTGTCGGTGACTCTAACGAGGCTAAAGGCAAGACGATTGAGAAGAATGCGCGACTGTCGCACCATCATACAAACAATGAATGAAACAGTTAAAGATACCTTTGGTAGGGGGCACGCTCCCTACACAATTTTATTTAATTATAGTTATTCTATTTATAATAAATAAAATAATAATAAACATTTTCTTACAATACCAATTAATTATTTAGTTCCAAGATTAAGAACCTGTGTTATGGATACTAAACAACAGATAAATATACTTAAATACTTCTTTTTTGTAAATACATACTTAATATTTAACGACCGATATGGCGTGGTGGCGAGAATACCCGCTCTCCGCTCCTAAGGTCGTGGGGTCCTTGGGGGTGGCCTTGGCCTTCACTTCGTGGGTCGACCCCACGAAGTGAAGTTCAACCAATCAGAGCGCGAGGTGCGTTCTTTCGCATGCCATTCTCAGATCAAGTAAAAAAAGGTAGATACCTTACGACTAATAACAAAGTGAAGCCATATTTTTAACTATGTGGGAGTTACTGAAGTGTTGCCACTTTTTGAAAATCTTCCCAGATATTACAAGTATAATTAATTAATGACATGAGATGCCATTTTACAATCTGACGGTTTGTCTTCGATAGATTATATTATATAATCTATAGAAAAATAATGCGTTAAATTGTAAGCCGTTTGTTTCGGATCACAATTTTTCGACAGATTACAATATCGCGGGATAGATTATAATTAAACGTTATTTACAATTTTACGGTGACATCCACATTGAACTCACCATAGTTGAGCTGTAGTTTCCGGACCACAAAGTCATATTTCTGATTGAGCCAACGCACTGCCCCGGTACCGGCTGACACCAGCTGCTCTTCGGAGGTTATCACCGGAGGATCAGCTGGTCTACTGCTGCTGAAAAAACAGGCTCATGTGAAATTATAATCAACGACCGATATGGCGTGGATGTCAGTATACCTACACTTCACTCCAGAGGTTGTGGGTTCGATTCCCACACAGGACAATTCTTTGTGTGCATGAACATGAATATTTGTTCTGGTCTGGTTGTTTTCCTATGTATATTAAGTATTTATTTACAAAAAAAAAAGTATTTAAGTATGTTTATCTGTTGTTTAGTATCCATAACACAAGTTCTTAATGATACTTATCTTGGAACTAAATAATTGGTGTAATTGTCAGAAAAAATATTAAATATTAATTTATTTATGTACTCTGTGATGACCAGAGGTCGGAATTAGGTAGAGTTATTTATGTACTTGCATCGAAATGTTGATATTAATGTGGACCTTCCCGGGATTTCAAATGGATTTCAAATGGGAGTGCTCCGCATTTTCGCTATTGTATTCTTTTGTTCTCACAAGCTATGTAGTGCGAACAATAAACGTGGCAACATCGCGCGTGTGCGTATTGGAATTTTGCAACTTCGGTCATCCAATATCATTGATGTAAGTTTGGCAACGTCGCGCGTGCAGTAGTCTAAATTAAAAAAGTAAAAGTAAATAACTTTTTATTAAAAAGTAACGGGATTTTTTCTATTCTTTAAAATTAATCCCGGGATTTTAGGCATATCCACTATATTCTTTCGCTGTGTGAAATCAGTGTAAGTACATGAATAACTCTACCTAATTCCGACCTCTGGTGATGACAGGTGATCAAGACACTGATATGAATAAAACATGTGTAGTTCTTGAATGAATGACACAATTCAAGTACTTCACCTATCTAGTTCAAATGTATCACTCATTCTAAAGTCCAAAGCTCAATGATATGAGAGTAAAACGTACGGATATATTTGATAGTACTATAAGAGCGAGACAAGAGAGAAACCGCCTGGCAAGGGGTCAGGTTAATTTCGCGCCTAATCCGACATCCGCGCGATTAGTTTGTCATATATACATGATTCTGAGTACATACAAAGCTTTTAGATAATCTGTTATTTTTATTGGGAAAATGTTTTCTAAAGATCTATTGAGACTTACGGTTGATAAAATAAAATAAAATATACTTTATTGTCTTTAAGACCAACATGATCATTTAGATTCGTCAAACATTTACACAAAATGGAAATTCCATATATTTTTTTAACAACAATGAAAGAAATATTAGCGGTACCATAATAAAGGAGTAAAAGCAAATGGGTTCTTTGTCAGAATTTGTCAGTTTATCTGTCTGTTGTGATTTTTTCAAGATTTTTCAGTCTATACCTGTCAGTCAGCCTGTCGTGATTTTAAAGGAGGGAGGGATTGTCCGTCATATCTGATATCTGAGATCCGGGATATCTGAGAGTCTGTCAATGGTGTCTTTTAGAAAGAAGTTAAAGGAGAAATTCCTTATAAGTTTGATATAAATAAATAAGTGGCATTAAGAACTTGTGTTATGGATACAAAATAACGGATAAACATACTTACATACTTTTTTTTTGTAAATATGTATACTTTATATTAGAAAACACTCAGACCAGAACAAATATTCACATTCATGGACACAAAGATTTGTCCTGTGTGGGAAACAAACCCACAAATGTACCCAGATATGTACTTATATGTATTATTTATATATATGTATATAAAAGTATAGTTTATTTGTATTTGAATTTATTGATTTTATTTGTTTGTATTTAGTTTTTTGTCCTATTGCAATAATTTATATCCCACATACAAATCTCTCACTCTGGTGAGAGATCTCCTCCAGCGGACCGGAAGAGATCTCTCTTAGAGATAAGCCCATCTTTGTATCATCATCATCATTTCAGCCCATTAACGTCCCACTACTGAGCACGAGCCTCCTCTCAAATATCAAGGTGTTAGGGTATTAGGTCATACTCCACCACGCTGACCCAGTGCGGATTGGCGGAGGTAGGTGTATGGCGTCCTGCTGTTAGAATTTATCAAGCCGCCTATTCGGCCACACAAACGGTCACTCATCCAAGGACTGACCTTTGTATATGATGTGTTTATTTGTTTCGTTGAATGTGCAATATAATATATAGGGTTCCGTTTCCGGTTTTCATTTGAGGAATGGATCCCTAGAATTTGAAAATGGATTTACTTCTCTGCTGATTCTGTGGACGGATTCTCAATGATGGCCACCTCATATTCTTGGGGCGTTTCAACCTGGTTGTTGCTTATTTCGTACTGCTGGTAGGTGGTGGCTTGCTCTTCCACTTGCTGAAAGGAAAAAAATTATCAAATTAAATGCCTATCACTATAACTTATACAATTTTATTATGCGTGCATAGGGATCCTACCAAAACCGAAGGAGTCCAAGCCAACCTCACCTGCAAGTGGTGCAACTGCCGATCAACGGACGAGGCTCTGACGAACATAAGAGTGCCCGGTAAGCGGCAATAGGCTCGCCACCTATTACGTGGGACCAACTGTATAATTGGCGAAATGTGGGAATATTATCTGCCTCTGCCTAACCCTTCAGAAAAAACAGGCGTGAATGTGTGTATGTATGTAATTACATTTTGCAAACACGATCTGAACAGGTCGAAAGTACCTAAACCGACGGACGTGTATGAGGAGGTTAATGAATGTGAATGAAGCTAAAATTGTTTGCCAAGATCGTAGCAAGTGGAAGGATATGATCTCTGCCTACCCCTACGGGAAAGAGGCGTGACATTATGTATGTATGATCTAAACACTGGCGTAAGGATAAAACGTGGTACCGGCCTAGAACAATGCCACTCTTCTCATCTCAGGGGCAGTCGTAACTCCTGCCCTGTGTACTGGCTGAAACTGCGATCACTAACCCGCCTGCCCAACGTCCTGATTATGGGCAAATACCCTCAATAGAATGTAGTCTATTGGGGAGGCTAATGTTCAGCAGTGGACTTTGTAAGGCTGATGTAATGAGGATAAATCCTCAAGAGTTTCTTGCCTGGATCTTCATCAAGCTTCTGCCCGCAGTGCATGGGTGCGTTAGGTTTTAAGTTGACTTACGAGCTTAGAGAACTTGATTAAGCCAAACTTGAAAAAAATTATTTTACTTGAAAACAAAGTGGCATATTTTTTTGTTGTTATTAAATAGAATGCTCAATGCGAAATTTTATCGATTAAGGGTTCTGGTAAATAAAGAGGGTGTATAAATAAACACTCAGTGAATATTTCAAGCGAAAACACACAAAAAAAAACATTTTTATAGTATAGGAGTCATCGTTCCATATTAATTAAATTTTTTGTTTTAAAGTTTTAATATTTTAAGTGTTTAGCTGTTGCCATTAACAATATCGAACCAAAACAAACAAACACATTACACACGCCTTAAACATTTGTTTCATTGTTTTTTTAGTTTTTGCTGTGGCAACAGAAATATATTATCTGTAAAAATTTCAACTATCTGACTATCACGGTTCGCGATTTACAGCCTAGTGACAGATGGACGAATGGACAATGGAGTCTTAGTAATAGGGTGCAGTTTTTTATCCTTTAGTTACGAAACCCTAAAAAGCATTTAGAAAAGGTTATATGTGTATAAACATTTTCTAAAACTGTTATTATATGACTTGTTAGCTTTTTTGATGAAGAAATGATTATAATATACATTCTTATGTTAATTAAGTCCCCTACTGAAATTGTGCTCCTGGATTTAAGTGACATTCACAAGTGTTTCAGACCAAAGTCTAGTATAAACAAAATATTTTTAAACAGGTTATAAATCAAAATATGAATCAAAACAACAACTACTTTTGATTTTGAACAGGTTACAAATCGGAATGTTCAAGAAATATTAATTAATAAAATACTTCATTAAAAAAAATCTACTTAATTACATACATACATACATAAATTCACGCCTGTTTCCCCGAAGGGGTAGGCAGAGGCATATTAATATGCCCACACTTCGCCAATTATATAGTTGGTCCCACGTAATAGATGGATAGCCTATTGCCGCTTATCAGGCACTATTTTGTTCACCAAGCCTCATTCATTGATCGGCAGGCGCACCACTTGCAGGTGAGGTTAGCTTGGGCTCCTTAGGTCTTGTTAGGATCCCTACGCACCCACTTAATTACTTACATTGCTAACTTCAGTAGTATTTTGTACAAATGTGGCATTCTCTTCCTCTGGTTCTCCTTTGACGTCATAAATGGTTTCTGCCATGACGATACGTCCTGAAGGGTCCATCGTCCACATACCTCCAAAGGCAAAGTTAGACGGATTGCCACTTTGTTCATATAATATTACTGTGTTCGGACCTGAAAATTTTGTTTAGCAATTTTTCAGTGACCAACTTTCGAGAAACTAAGAAGTGTCAAAAATACTGACTAATTGGTCAGTACTGTAAAATTAAACTCTGTTTTGTCATTAGGCTTCTAAAATCATATAAGTAATAATTAATTCTCTTACAATAATAGCTAATAAAATTTAAAAATTGTGACAATTATTCCAATTATTTAGTTTCAAGCTAAGGGTCATTAAGAACTTGTGTTATGGATACTAAATAACAGATAAAAATATATAAACACTTTTTTTTGTAAATACATACCTTATATACATAGGAAAACACCCAGACCAAAACAAATATTCATGTTTATGCACACAAAGATTTGTTCTGTGTAGGAATCGAACCCAATACCTCAAGAATGATGGGACTCGTGATCACACTATTTCAGTTTGTGTCCCACTGACCATAAGATAATATCAAAAAAAATGAAAAGGAAAAAAATGCCTTTGTCATCAAATATTTCTTGGTTTTTAAAGTTTTAATTCGTTGATACCTTGATTATTTACTCACAAGTAATAATACACTTTGAATAAACACTGAAAATACTGACCTAGTTGTACTGGTTCCCCCTTCATGTTTACAAATACTGGTTGTTCAAAATTCCCCTCAACCAGCTGCCCTGTGTGCACTATCTGCTGACCCTGTTCCACCGGCACCACGACCTGGTTAACCACTTCCACCTTTTCTTTTTCAGCCTCAACCACAGTCACCTTACCTCTGTTAACCATAGTCTTAGCTTTTTTTTCCACTGTGCCCTCTGGGTCATCACTTTTGCGCTTTATAACCACTTTTCTCTTATTTTTCTTGTCCATTTTTACACTTAACACTTCTATTTTACTCTAAAACACAGTAACTGGACTCTGGGTAGTGTAATTATTTAAATATTTACGTAAATAAACGCCCTGCCCACGGTTAGACATTGTTCTAAATTAAATAAATATTACTAAATTATATCTATTATTTAATGCTATAAAACAATATGAGTATGCTGTCTTCGCATATTGCTTCAATGAGATCATACACAAATCCCTCGAGTTTCAAGATATTTAGAAATGTCTGTTTTGTGTGAAAAAGACAACTCACAAGGACGCCATTTTTCTTGAATACTGCTTTCTCTTTCACACATGCACAGGCTATTTCCTTCACATGTAATTTCGTTCAGAAACGAGTATTGAATTAAAAATAGTGTCAGCCCGTGATTTCGTATCGAACGGTAAAATAGTAGAACTGTAGATGTCAGATTTATAACCTTGAAAAAGTTAATGGAATTCAAGTTTTCCTGATTCACGATAACAATTAGTCATTTTAATGCTCATTCTAAACACGTTTACCATACTTATTCAAGTATCGGTCATTGTGCTTATGTCATTGGTGTCTATGAATATAATTCGGTATTTTTCTAGTACGTTTCGTAAAATGGCTGTGGTTGCTCCAGCGATCTTCGTTAACCATGGAGGAGGTCCTCTACCACTTCTTGGGGATAAGGATCATGCAGGACTAACGAAATTCTTGCGCAATGAGGTCAAAAATCATCTTAACTTGGCTGAAACAAAAGCAATTATTCTTGTTACAGCCCATTGGGAAGAAAGCTCTGTAACTATATCTTCAGGTGAGAAGCACAGTTTATATTTTGATTACTATGGCTTTCCCCCAGAGTCTTATAAGTATAAATACGACGCTCCAGGAGATCCTCAACTAGCAAAGCGCATACATGAAGCATTAAACAAAGAAGGTATAAAATCAAGGCTAGACCCAAACAGAGGTTGGGACCATGGGGTATTTGTGCCAATGATGCTTATCAACCCAGCCGCTGATGTGCCAATAATTCAAATCTCAGTATTAAGCAGTCAAGACCCCGAAGAGCATTATAAACTAGGCAGAACCTTATACCAGTTCCGGAAAGATGGTATCGCTGTACTCGGATCTGGCATGTCTTACCACAATATGAGAGAATTTATGTACGGCAACCATAAAAGTGTTGTGAACTCTGAATTTGACGATTATTTGAACAAAGTGTGTACAGAGGATGATGAAACCAGAAGAAAAGAAGGTTTGTTGTCTTGGAGATCGCAGTCAGGTGCCACTGAGGCTCATCCGATGCGAGCAGCTGAACATTTCATGCCTTTAATTGTCATTGCTGGAGCAGGAGGGCCTACGGCCGGCAAAAGGATATTTAACTGGGACATGAGTGGTTCCTTTAGATTAAGTGCCTTTGTGTGGAAGGATTAACGAATCCAAGGCTTTAATTATGGAGGGTAGTTCAAGAATTGTAAGCTAAAGCGAATGTTGTTAAATTGAATTGGTACTTTGAAAGTTTGATGCATTTACAAGGGAATTGCAGACCTTATAAGTTAGTGTGAAGCAAAGGGGGTGAAGATCCTACAAAGTAATTTAGCCACCAAAAAAAAAAAGATATTTTTATAAAACACATTACATTCAATTAGATTTTCAGTGTCCCAGCTCCATAAAAGTATCAGTTTTGAACATTTTTTCAGTATTTTTATGTTGTTTTTTTTGATACCAAGATCTTTGGTAAATTTGTAAAGAATAATTTATATTAAACTTTCGATGCACCCCTTTTGACACCCTTCCCCATATAAACTACTAATTGAAAGCAGAGCCACCAAACTAAAACCACGCAATTCTTAACCACTGTTTTCCTTGTCCAAGTAGGTTGTAAATATTGTTGTTTATTTTTCCTTTTAAATAATGGCTTTGTGCGGTTTGCACATTTAGCCAGTGTCAAGTAAGAGATAAATTAATAACATAAATTATAGTAAATGAGAAAAAGTGGTGATAAAGATGATAAATGGTAAATGAGATGCCCCTCCCTAAGCCCCTTGAGTCCTCAGTAAAGATGTGGGACTATACTGAGATCTCACATGGACTTCTTGAGAGAATTTGAAAAGTGATGTTGCACTGCTTTGTTTGATTTACCAACACTGATATACGTTTACAAACACTTGACGGTTAATAATCCTCCCTTATTATACATTAATGTTCGAAAAAACACAATTTCTAGAAAATAAAACAAAACTGCAGACATGACGCTTCACTTTCCCGCCAAGAAGTCTTCGATAGTATTATTTGTCACTTGTTTTGCATTTTTTTTATTAATTGAATTCTTTGCGGGTTTGATTAACAAAGAAGTGTACGAGTGAGTGTGCTAGGGAAAGGGTCGCGTATATAACATATTATTAAAGTTAATATCTTGTAAATGTTTATTTTACTCCATGAAACGATGTGAGTAGGGTAAACTTATAAGTAGGAAATCACAAATTATTTAGGTAATACAAATTTAGTCGAAAAGGTAGAAGTTTTAATAATTTTACTCGTAGCAACTGCCGCAAACATCATTCTATGTTTATACCAGCTGTCAGGATATTTGAAGGCACTGACTTCCTAATAACGACTGCCATAGTGGTTCATGACAGCCAGGACCAACGGATTAACATTCTTCCCGAGGCACGGAGCAAGAGATAATCACGCACATAACTTCGAAAAGTCATAGGATCAGGATTTGAACACGAGACAGTCTATTGGCCTATCCCCGCTCCATTTCCATCACTTTCGCATTTAAAAGGAGTTATCTGAAACCGCTAAAATTGAGCTTTTTAAATTTGATTGTTTTTTGTCATCTTGTACGGAAAAAATGTGAAAAATTTAGATATAAATCTGCATTATTTTACACATCAGAACATGTGGCCTAAAATAAAATAACCCTTGTTTTTCAATATTACACGTAAACAGTTGCGCCTCGACTTTTCTTCTAAGCCATTATTCGCAAGTATTTTAATGACTCCAGGTAGTTTGTAGATTAAATACCGAAGAGAACATTTGGTGGTTTTTGCTACTTTTTTTTTTTTATATCCAATCGATGCACGAAATCCATCTGGAATCCCTTCAGCTAAGGGCGAGGAGACGCCTTGCTAGGCTTCTAAAAGTCAGCGACGTCCACCGTCCCCTTAAGTACACAATCATATTAAATTATACAAATATATGCTATATGTTGTAGAATCGCTCCTAGCTCTGCGGTGCTTGGTAGTCGGAAACGATCACCGAAGTACAGCAGAGTTTACAGAGGTCATTCCGTGGATGGGTGACCGTTTGTGTGGCATTTGATATCGAGCGCTTCCGTGCTTCGGAAGGCACGTTAAGCCGTTGGTCCCGGTTATCACTAAATGTGGTAGTCGTAAAGCCATGTTAAAGGCCTAATGGGCGGCTTAAAATATTCTAACAGCAGGACGCAATACACCTGCCTTCGCCAATCCGCACTGGGTCAGCGTAGTGGAGTATGACCCAATACCCTCACACATTGATATGTGAGAGAAGGCTCGTGCTCAGTAGTGGGACGTTAATGGGCTGAGATGATGAACATTAGTGTGTTTTTTTGGATAAGTCTATCAATAATTGGGTTGTGGTTGGTTGCCTTTTATTCTACATTATATACCTATATAAAACGTAAATAATATAAGGAAAAGAAATATAATTATTTTATAGTAAATTAGGAATGAAAATATTGTTTATGTAAGTAATAAGTAAATAATTGTTTTTAATTTTATGAAAAAAAATTGTAAATAGTCGAATGTATAAAAAAAAATCAAATTATATTATTTGAATGCCAAATGAGTTTTTTTGTTTGATATTTTCTTAACTGTTTTCTCTATGTAACTTTGTCGTGATGTGGTGGTCAGTATACTCCACTGCTGTGATCGTGGGTTCGATCCTACACAAGACAAATATTAGTGTAATGCATGAACTTCAATATTTGTCTTGATCTGGATGTATTCTATATATTATAAATGGGAATTTACAAAAAAAAGTATGTAATTCCTGCCTGATAGATGACTTTTGACGGCCTGCAGTAATGCCGTTTCGTATAGACTAGAACATTTACTTGTAACCGAACAACGAGCCGCTCTATGATATGTTCTAGTGTATCATCCTTTTACGAACTAAACGTCGAGCACGCTCGACTCTTTGTTATAAACAGAGGTCGGAATTAGGTAGAGTTATTTATGTACTTGCATCGAAATGTTGATATTAATGTGGACCTTCCCGGGATTTCAAATGGACAATCCCGTGTGGCCAACAATATTACAAATAAATAATAATAAAAACATCATAGATAGACAAATAAAACAAAGATACACATACCATACAATTTTTATTGGTTTGTGCGTATTGGAATTTTGCAACTTCGGTCATCCAATATCATTGATGTAAGTTTGGCAACGTCGCGCGTGCAGTAGTCTAAATTAAAAAAGTAAAAGTAAATAACTTTTTATTAAAAAGTAACGGGATTTTTTCTATTCTTTAAAATTAATCCCGGGATTTGAGGCATATCCACTATATTCTTTCGCTGTGTGAAATCAGTGTAAGTACATGAATAACTCTACCTAATTCCGACCTCTGGTTATAAACCAACGAGCATATTGGTGTAACATTTCGTCGAGCCACGAGTGCGGGCGATGCGCGGTTGCGGGGTGACGCGGAGGGAGAGGGACGTAAGACGCACGTGGTCCGCATTTACCCGTAACATAACGCCGAGCTTTCGCAGGAACGTTACATTAAATGGAAATGCTTTGGAAACTGAGCTTTTGCCTGTATTGTACCATTCGTTAGAACGTTACATTACACAGAAATGCTCCATAAAATCTTGTAGTCTATACCCACCTTAAGAGACCACCGATTGTATGAATTATTTATTATTTCTCAATTTGCCTTGACATATGGTCGTCGCCAGCAATGGCCTCAGGGTGGGGCAGGAGTCTAAAATAATATGTAACTAGCAAAACATACCCGCGGTCTTTACGCCGGTAATTTTGCTCCTAAAACAAAGTTACACCCTATAGCACTTTGTATCTATTCCCGGTAAACGGCAATAAGCTCGCCTCCAATTATGTGGACCACATATTATCCACCAAGACCTTTTTTTTTGTTATACGTCGGTAACAAAATGCATTTACGCACTGCCTTCCGGCCAAAGGGGGACCGAGAGGGGGGTGTGGGACTCACCACTGGCAGACACGACTGCCAGCAGTAATACCCACTAAAAATCTTCCTAAGACGCCCGCCGCTTGTTGAGAAAGAGGCGGGGGCCAGTACCTCGGTTGCAGCTTCTGACACCCCGCCTGCGGCCAACGTCCCCCGGACCAAAACCGGGAGGACCTCCTCAGAGAGGCGCAGTGGACGCGCCCCTCCTACCTCCCCGTGCTACTTCCCGGAGGGTCCATGGTATGACAGCAGGAGCCCCCTGCCCCCACTGCCTAGACCCTCCTGGCGCTGCTGAGCGGGCCCTCCTGGCCCGCCCGCTGCGCCCTCCACAGGTCCCTCTTAGTTTCTCCCCCGGTAGTCAGTACTAAGGGCACCCAGAGTCGTCGGTCTCTGGGTGTTACCTTTTCCCGGCCTCCGGGAGGTACTCAGCCCCCCCACCACGCCAAGGTGGAGACCTGTTCGGGGGGGGATATAATCTACCAAGACCTAAGGAGCCCAAGCCAACCTCACCTACAAGTGGTCGAGGTGGTAAAGGACGAGGCTCCTGGCGAACATAACAGTGCCCGGTAAGCGGCAATAAGCTCGCCACCAATTATGTCGGACCACATATTATAAGATTGGCGAAATGTGGGCTTACGATATGCCTCAGCCTAACCCTTCGGGGAAACGGGTGATTCTGTGTATGTATTAATTTTGTTGTTATTGTTGCGAGCAGCGGTGATTCTATGTATGTATTAATTTTGTTGCGAGCGGCGATAGCTCAGTAGCGAGACCCTTGCCTATAATTCAGAGGGTCTCGGGTTCAAACCCTGGTGGCGCCCCTATTGACTTGCGTGCGTAATTATTGTTTGCTCCGTGCCTCGGAAAACACGTTAAGCCATTGGTCCTGGCTGTCATGAACATCTATATCTATAGATACAGCAATCGTTATTAGGAAGTCAGTGCCTTCTTATAGACTGACAGCTTGTTTAACTATAGAATGATGTTTCCCTCTGGGTTGCGGAGGTCAGACGGCAGTCGCTCCTCGTAATAACTGAAATTCAGTAAATCTGGTTGAACCAGTAAGCAGACCATGGGCCCTAAGATGATTAATTTTGTTGTTATCACTTGGACCTCCTTTTTTTCTTTATTGTTTTCGAATGGAAAATCATCTAATGACCGTTTTCCGCTGTGGGTGAAGCGGAAGGGTGTGTCAGACTTTTAGTGACTAAAAACCACCCGTGTTCCTTGAACCTGCTCATTCAGCTTAGTTGCATTCATCCAATATCTATGATTGAATAAACGAATAAATGAGGTAAATCTAGAAACGCATGAGATAGATAAAACGTTTATTTCCTTTAAATAATACAAGTTATATAAAAACATATCCCACAAAACCGTTTGACTGGTTTGTCTGTGGGTCACAGTCTCTTTTATACTATTTTATACATTACAAATAATGTTATAAATAAATAAATTACAATTTTTCACTTATACCAATATAGTGTTTTTAAAATTTGTTTTATACTTATTTTTGTTTGTTTCCATTGTAATGGCTTCAGGTATACTATTTAAAAGGTATGGAAGCCGTTTTTTTATAGTCCTGTCACCATAATTATTGTTTACATAGATTAGGTACAAGGTTACTTTCTTGTTAATGCCTGTTAATAATTCTGCCCGTCTAGCCAAGTTGTAATCATCTACTGCATACCATTTGAATTAATAAACTAAGTAATTGTCAAAACGCGATAGATTAAGTCCAAGGATTTATTTGTTAACTGTTTGGAAAAACCTTTTTGCATTCGATTTGTGTTTGTTGAATGCACGTTCCTGGACGGGGATAGAGTTATATATAACAGCTTGTAGACATTTGGGCGGGAAAGTGAAACGTAATGTCTGCAGTTTTGTTTTATTTTCTAAAATTTGTGATATTTCTAACACTAATGTGTAATAACGGTGGATTATTAACCGTTGTGTGATTGTAAACATACATGAATGTTGTAGACTCAAGAAGTCCATGTGAGATCTCAGTATAGTCCCACATCTTTACTGGGGACTCAAAGGGTTTAGGGGAGGGCATCTTATTTACGATTTATCATATTTATCACCACTCTTTCTTATTTACTATGATATATATTATCAATATATCACTTACTTGACATCATGTATTCCGCAGACCAAACTCGTATTTCTAGGATTACTCAGCTGAAATGCGTCTGGACTGAGTGATCCAATTAAATTCTTATAAATTTTTGTGACATATTTTAATGTAAAAACTTCATTGACTTTGTAAGTATTTGCTGAGATTCAGCTTGTGGCCATTTTGCTAAATGTCTGAGTTAAGTGATACATATTGGGCAATATATTCAATCCCTTACGAGCGCCATTTTTTTTAAAATAGGTACTGTTATGAGTATAAATTTTTTTTTCCAAAATTTTGTTTTGGTTTCGATAGAAATAGAAAAAAAGTATCACTCTATCCAGAAGCACATTCCGAATCTGGTTTATACGTAGAATTATGTAACCCTCTGAAAGTAAAGGAATCAGCAATGAGCGAAAAAAACAAAATTGAGTGCTTTAATAAAAATAGTTTATTTAACTTAACAAATTATTTTACAGAATGGCTACTGATCTTATTATCTGATTATCTTTAGTATTATTTTTTAGTCTTTTAATTTGTATAATCCATAATGGATTTTACTGTTAACATTTACAACTAATTTGAATGTGACACCTCGTTTTCACCAAGGTGCAAGGTTTATTACATGTATTAGACAAATCATAGACAATGTTTTCGTGTCTCACATACATGTGTAGCGGCACCGTAAAAGCGATGAACGAAGCGTAAAAGATAAATGACATCCTAAATCGCGCAAACGAAATTCCTCAAGCTCGTAAGCATACTCCATACAGTCCCTGGCCAATTTATTAGACGCACTACAGTTTTATGCAAATTTTGATGACTAACTGTTGAAATTAAATTTTTCAGTATAGAAGTTAATATGTTTCTATTATACAAGTATGGTATACATAGTAACACAGATGATATTACAAATAAAACGTCGTAATAAATTTAAAAAAATATATTTTTAAATATCAAACCAAAATGAAAATCCTATTTGTGATATTTTTAATATTTTTTTTCTTTTTTAATGTATAATTGTTTTTTTTTTTAACTCTGTTTATTGTATTTCAATGCACATACTACTTAGCCAGTTTAATCTTAAGTTATTTTTTTCCCTTCGCGGGCCAGCTGGAAGATATTTCTATATGGAATAAGTTGTGCCCTGTACCCAATATTTCTTAGTTTTTCTGTTTGTATATTTCTGTGTGTGTACTAAATAAATAAATAAATATTTTGTTGAGCCACCTTTGGCAGTTATGAGAGCCATAATCCGACGCGGCATGCTGTCGACACAGGATTGTACTGTTTCCTGCATTTGTGGATGATGATTACACACATGGATAACTGTCTGCAGTACTCTGCGCGTACAAGTACACTAAATTATTGACTTCAATTTCATATTACAAAAATAGGTACAAAATTCATTCATATCATAAGTGCAGTTAATATACGCAATATAATTTATAGTTAATCGCATCAAATATAAGTAGTAGTTCATACCTAATAATTATTTAAGTAAAAAAGTATTTATGTATGTTTATCCGTTGTTTAGTATCCATAACACAAGTTCTTAATGATACTTAACTTGGAACTAAATAATTGGTGTAATTGTCAGAAAATATTTATTTATTTATTTATTTAATAATAAAAACTCACAGTGCGTCTAATAATTTGGACTGGTATTACAAGTTGTATACGACACCCAACCATCGTCGATTGTGGGGAGTACCACCCGCTCCCTATACTCATGTAACTATACGTGTCAAAAAAATTAAAAGAGCTATTTAAGGCCGCCTGTCCACTGAAATGGAGTGAGGCAGCAGAGTGGAGAAACGGAGAAATAAAAGTAAAGATTTTAAAATAAATATTATAATAAAAATGTAGTAAGTAACTAATAACAATAGTATATGCTTAGTTATATAAAGTAAATATACGATCTATGGATTCTTTTGGGTGTATGAGTTTACCAAAACCTTAACCTCACCTGAAAGTGGTGCACCTGCTGATTAAAGGACGAGGCGCTGGCAAACATAAAAGTTCCCAGTAAGCGGCAATAGGCTCGCCACCTATTACGTCGGACCAAAAAAAAATGTTACAGGCAAAATTTGGGCGTATAATATGCCTCTGTCTTAAAATATTGAAATGAGTAGGTACTTATTTAAATAAACCTATTAGTCCCACAAAAAACCACTTAATAAAAACTTCTTAAGGAACACTGAATCAAATACTTTTCTGCCTAGAGAATGTCCAGCTGCACCAGCGTTCACAATTAGTGGCATTAAATGGTCGGCATCGCCCTTTGGGTGGCTGTCGTATGCCCCTGGTTGATTTTCCCAAGAAACAATTTTTTCCCGTACAAAATCGTCTTTTGCAGTACAAACTTCGTTTAGGAACCGATCAAAATCTACATTCTCTATTACTCCATCATTATTTACTCTCGAAGCCTTGAATCGTCTCATGTTGTGGTACGATAAACCAGAACCAATAATAGCAATACCATTCTTACGAAACTTGTAAAGAACTTTTCCAATTTCATAATGAGTTTTCGCGTCCTGGCTTCTTAAAATTGACACTTGAACTATTGGTATATCAGCCTCGGGCCTTATAAGCATCATTGGTATAAACACTCCATGGTCCCAACCTCTTTTCTCGTCTAGCCTTGATGTTATCTGTGCCCCAGACAGCGCGTCATGAATCTCCCGCGCTAATGTTGGCAAACCGCGGCCATTGTATTTATATTCGTAAGATTCTGGCGGGAAATTACTATAATCGTAGAGCAAATCATGGTGATCATTCGAAGAAATACACACTGCATCTTCTTCCCAATGAGCAGTCACTAAAATAATCGCTTTTAATTGTTGAAAATCTATAATTTTTTGCACATCTCGTAATGACTTTGCGATTTCTAGGTTATTTACTTCACCAAGTACAGGGTTAGGGCCGCCGCCATGATTAACAAACAAAGATGGAGCGTAATACACTGATTTTTCTTCCATTGTCAACTATTTACTGCTGTTTCTGATGTGATACTGGTAAAAATATTGTATTGTAAACAATTACTTTGGACCTAATTATATACAAAACGATTTCTAATTAATGTCATTATTGTCAGTAGAATGACATTGCTTCACTGTTTGTTTATCAAGGGAAATAGTGATGTCCATAATAATATTATGCAGTTTTTGTCGGTAAATAATACATTTTGCAAGTCGATACTTACGTATGTTATTAGAAAACTAATTATTAAATTATGTAAGTATCCATTTAAATACTTAACTGCTTTTTAACGAAACATCATATTAATATACGAGCCCCGATGCAAAATAGTTCATCTAGTATGAAAAATAAGATAATATGAAAAAGTTAAGAAGAAAATAAACCACAATTTGAGTAACTTTCCAAAGTTACTTTAAACGTAGGTATCTTAAAAAAAATTCAAGACCTTACGTAACATAAATAAATATTCTGAAACACGTGTCGCAAAAGTGTTTATTTATTTAATCTTTATTGCACGCAAAAAAGTAATACAAAGCCGAACTTAATGCCGAAGGTATTCTCTACCAGTTAACCATAGGATTAACAGAGAGGGATGAAGGCGGTGCTATAAAGTAAAAAAAGAAATATTAATAAACTTACATAAATGAACACACTTAAGAAAATACTAATAAATTACACTACATATACATAAATATACATAATACAAGCAAGATGATAGTAGGGAGACTTAACCCGACGACTCACTTTAATAGCAATCATGCAACATAGTTTGAAAGATATTTTTACTCTGTGCAAGTCTAAAACCATTGACTCTCACGCAAAATAGTTCGTCTGTCACTTAGTTGTGTCGCCTTTGCTTTCAATTACAGCTTTATTGCGAAGAGGTATGGTCGCAACAAACACTGCACACTCGTCGGTAGAAATTGACTCCCACACAGCCAAGAGTTTAGCCTTCAAGTCGCTCTTCAATCTTGATGGATTTTTTTCATTTTCCACCACAGGGTCTCAATCGGCGATAAGTCCGGGCTGTTAAATAGCCATGCGATATTTGGGATGCTCTTTGTTGAAAAATTAAAGAATATTGATGTTTGAGCGTCCTCCTAAAATCGAATTGTATTAAATAAATTTAAAAATATTATATGTGATATTTACTTGATAAGTTTATAGCTAATATAAATTAGAATAGAATACCTAATCCCTCATCATCATCGGCCTCTGCAACAGCACTCCACAGAGCTTCATCTTCAGCTTTTCGACTCCAACCACTTTGCTACTAAGCTGTTTGGCGTATGTCGTAATCTCTCAGCAACCCTAATTGTTAGCTGGGAAACCTTTCATCAATGCACTGTCTGAGTGCTTTTACATAAGCACCTAAGTATTTTACTCGTCATTATGATCACATTCTGCTTGATGAAACAGTAAAAATTATATTTACAAACAACGTAAAATACTTAGCCTCTAGTTAATGAACTAGGTTTTTAGATCTGTTATTTTGGTACTTATAGGTACATTGTTTTTCAACCCTTTTACATTACTAGCACTTAATTTGTGTGCAAATAGCAGATAACGGCTTAGGTATCTTTATGTCTATATTATCTTTTAAAGCAATACTCTTTGTTACACATTTAGATAGATTTGCAGTCGATGAGGGGCTATCAGAAGATAGTTTATCAATTGCAGGTTGATAACAATATTATTTTTAAATATTCTTATTGCATATAGGAATGCAACTGAGTAACTGAAATTGCAGTATGCAGATCATGTAAAGTTATGTTTACATATGTGTAATATTAAAGACAGATTGAAGTAATGCAGCGTGTTACAAAACGACATGACAAATTAACGCATACTATGCCACTTATAACAAGGTAGCCAAATAAATCCACAATTTGCCATGTCATTTTGCAAAACGACCCATTCTACAATTTTCCTGGGACATAGATACATATGTTATTGTGGCGGCGATAGCCTAGTGGCTAATCACTTCAAATTCAGAGGAACTTGTGTTCAAACCCTGGTCTACCCGAGCATATCGCTTGCTCCGTGCCTCGGAAATCCTGGCTGTCATGAACATCTATGGCAGTCGTTATTAGGAAATCAGTGCCTTCTAATATTCTGGCCACTAGTTTAACCATACGATAATATTTCCCTTTGGGTTGCGGAGGTCAGACGACAGTCGCTCCATGTAATAACTGAAATTCAGCCATACCTGGTGAAACCAGTGAGCAGACCCTGTGTACTGGGATTGAGTCTGGCCAACCAGGATAATGCTAGGATATGATATGATCTCTAGATGGAACGTGTTAAATGGTGAGAAGTAGCTAGACGAAGGGCAATTTGCAGTATACAAGATTCCATTTCCCTACCTCTTCTTTTAAGACACCCTAGGGTAAAACATGGGGTGGCAACATTTTTTTTTATTTCTTAATGTGACACTTTATAATGACTACATCCTGCCTGATGATAAGCAGTCGATGCAGTCCAATAAGAAAATGAAAGCGCTTTATAACGTGAAATAAGCACGCTATAAAGCGCATCTACTCATGACGGCCTGCTAAAATGCCGTTTCACGCCCCGCTTCTTTAGAGTTGCCGCTACTATAAGACTAGTGTTTTTTTAGATTGACTATCGAGAGTAAGATAGTTGTATCGATAGTCAAACTATCGATAGTTTGACAACTCTATTGATGGAATGACAATATTAATTTAACTACAATTAAAAAGTACAATTTTTTATTAAATACCGCAATGACCACATATGTATTATTAGATTGTATTATCGATGTGACTTTCCTGTGACTGGGAAACTAAATACTGCTGTAGGCAAAACACATACACTCACAGTGCACACTGACATAATTATTTTCGTCCAATAATTAGTAAATATAGGTATTTTGTAAATAATTGCTTCATGCGATTAGCGCATTTCGCCAGTGTCAAGTAAGAGATATATTTACATTATATAAATCATAGTTAATTAAGAATTCGTGGTGTTAAATATGATAAATGGTAAATAAGATGCCGTCCCCCTTAACCCCTCGAGTCCTCAGTAAAGATGTGGGACTATACTGAGACATGGACTTCTTAAGACAATTTAAAAAGTGATGTTGCACTCTGTTATTATTACACATTAATGTTCGAAATATAAAAAAAATAGAAAATAAACAAAACTGCCGACATGTCGTTTCACTTATAAGCATAAATTTGTTGTAACTGCCACTAGGCTCCAAAAGATCAACAAATCTTTTAAAGGTCAATGTGTGCGATTCTACAATAATATCCCAAGCAACATACAGCAGTGAAGCCTAAATAAATTTAAATTAACAATAAAACACAAGCTGTCTTCAAAGGGATACTATTCTATTAAAGACTATATGGCAGATAAAAATGCTTGGGATTAAACTGCCGTTTCATACAGGCTATTCTAATATGAATGACTTGAAAACATAAATATTGTTAAGGTTATGTTATATTGCATTGTATAGCTTCACAGACAAATGAAGATTGTAATCTAGTACCAAACTAATGGACATATTTAAAAGAGCATAGCCTGTGAGTTTCTTGCCAGTTCTTCTTACAGAGCGGTGGCTCGGAACTAGCACTTAGATTCACTTACACTTAAATATTTTTAGTATATTAGTAGCAGCTTGCAGCAGCAAGATAAGATAATAATTTATTTAAATCACAAACACACACATACAGTAATATACAATATAGGCATAACAATCAGATTAAAATTAAAAAATAAAAATACACAAACAAGAACAGAAATAATACAACTTTTTTTTAAATAAAAACCACATAATTTTTTTTTATGTGACACGTCATAATGACTACATCCTGCCTGATGATAAGCAGTCGATGCAGTCCAATAAGGAAATGAAAGCGCTTTAAAACGTGAAATAAGCACGGTATAAAGCGCATCCACTCATGACGGCCTACTAAAATGCCGTTTCACGCCCCGCTTAAAAGACCCGGGATCATAGGGAATAGGGAATTAATTTAATTTTAATTATGAAGTTTGCTTTCCATAGCATGTGTGCAGCAGTGACGCAAAGGGAAAGCTCAGTGATATTTTGCCCTCGATGAGAGCAAACACTGATTTTCAGCTTTCACCCAAGGGAGTTGCAGCTTTACTCAGAGTTAAAGCGAACGTGACATTTCTTTGCAAAGAATATCAAATAGCGGTAACAGAGTCAATTTATTTGAAGTCCACTGCTGAACAATGGCCTTCCCAACTGTTCCAAACGTTGATCAATCTCGCGCCGCCTGCATCTATCGACTTCCCGCCGCGCGGTCCATCGGGAGGCCGCGCTTTACGTCTGCTGGTTCGTGGTCTGAATAAATATACGGAACCCTAAAGAAAAGTGTGAATAAGAGAAACTCCTAACCATCGATTGCAATGCCCCAGTTACCTAACTAACCGCTCGCGTGCGCCCGTGCCCCACTTTCGGGCGATTCCTCAAGAATTCCCGAGGAGTTTGAAAAAGGGCTAATGATTGGCAGTAACAAAAGGGCATGTCGTAATTATGACAGCGACCCAAGGTATACTATTCTGTTTTTTTAAATAAAGGCTTTGTGCGGTTTGCACATTTAGCCAGTGTCGAGTAAGAGATATATTATTAACATATAAATTATAGTAAATGAGAATGAGTGGTAACAAAGGTGATAAATGGTAAATGAGATGCCCTCCCCTAAGCCCCTTGAGTCCTCAGTTAAGATGTGGGACAATACTGAGACATGGATTCTTGAGAGAATTTTAAAAGTGATGTTGCATTGTTTTGTTTCATTTACCAACACTCATGTACGTTCACAAACACTTAACGGTTAATAATCCACCGTTATTATACATTAATGTTCAAAATAACACAATATTTTTAAAATAAAACAAAACTGCAGACATCACGCTTCACTTTCCCGCCAAGAAGTCGGATGGATAATTATAAAATAAAAACAAAAAATACTTTTTAAATAAAAAGTGTTTATTTGTACTTTAGTTTTTGCTACAAAATTGTATTACAAAATCACCATCATATACAAATGACTTAATTTATAAATTCCTAAAAGCCTCCCAGTGTTCGCTCATGAAATATTATCTACAATTGTCTAATTAAATATTTATTATTATTATATTTATTAGTGTACTTTAAGTTTAATTTAAAAAAAAAATTGAGAAAGGGCAGGTCAAACGTACCCTAAACCGACGGGCGTGTATGAGAAGGTTAATGAGTGTGAATGAAGCTAAAAGTGTGTGCCAAGATCGTAGCAAGTGGAAGGATGTGATCTCTGCCTACCGCTACGGGAAAGAGGCGTGACATTATGTATGTATGTATGTATGTATTTTAGTTTATTTGTAAGTGTCATATTAATGTTCCTACTCTTAAACGCGTCGAATTCCGTCTGAAGTGTATTATTGAGGTCTGAGCCTTTAACGCTCTATAGCGAAAGCTCTTAAAATCAGGGGCCCTCTGTGCTTATTTGCAAACTATTAAGCATACCTGCTTTAAAGGTACCTTTACAATATAAAGGTAAACGTACCGTTAACCAGTGTGGTGACCTACAATTAAAAATTCAAAAAAAATCATGTATTCAAGTTTGGCTCAAAAAAACTCTTATTAAGGTCAAAACTTAAAAACGAGCGCATAATTTTGCCTGTGAAACAGTGATTTGTTTCCCCCTCTCATCTCACGGGGAGTCGTAAGAGTCGACGAAGAGAAATCCTACCGGATGATGGGCAGCAGCGTCATCCTGCTTACTGTCTGTTACTGCGATCACCAACCCGTGTAGCGATTATGGTAAAGTACCCCCAATGTGCCTGAAGGTTTATACAAATGACAATCAGCTTTGTTTACATATCTTTGCAAACCTTACGGCAAACATGGCAACAGTATCAATATTAAATGATCGTCTTAGTACTTGTGTATAGGGATTCTACTAACATCTAAGGAGCCCAAGTCAACCTCACCTGCAAGTGGTGCACCTGCTGCAATAGGCTCGCCACCTTATTACATGGGACCGACAATGTAATTATGGCGAAGTGTGGGCGTATAATATACCACTGCCTACCCCATCGGGGAAACAGGCATAAATGACTATTTGACTGTTTGATTGATCATCATGGGACCGTCTGTGTATAATAAATTGCCTCGGGCCGTGTTGGCTCCTAGCCTGCCCGCCTTCAAATGGAGGTTAAAAAAATATCTTCTTGAGCAAACGTTCTATGACAATAATGACTTTATGAAGTGATTCATTCTTAAGATTATTAATTTTAATTGTATTGTGTTTTATGTAATTTACTTAATTAAATATCTAAAAAGAGATTTTGCTTTATTTTAATTTACATATAATTATTGACCGTTTTACTTAATTGCATTTATATTTCTTATATCAACTGTTATTGCCATTTTTTTTTGACATTATCAATTCCTAATAATATTGTTATTTAATTTAGTTTTAATAATTCTAATAATTATGTATGTTTTCTTTTCTGTGACGTGTTGTATTACCAATAAATGAGTATTTGAGTATTTGATCATAAACCATTATGTACTAAGTATTCAGCATGTAAAAAGGAGTCAAGTATTCTTAGTTTCCATCCACCCAATGCGTCCCCTGCCCAGGACTACCATCAGCACATCCTCCCCGGAGTCCGAGGGGGCCACGCGGACCGTGTGCCAAGAGCGCTTCTTCGGCTGTGGTGATGCTGATGCTGGTGCCTTTGATGATGCTAGATGGTAAAATTATATTGATAAATTATTTTTATAGAAATTCATATATTACATTGAGGTATACGGCGTACCTGATGGAAAGAATTTATCGCAGTTTATGTATTCTCGCCGTATAGCATAACCAGCGAACCAACCACCAAACTAAACAAAGCTTGTCTTTTGGGAAACCAATTTCCTTTGGATTACAGAGTTTTAATTGATATTAATGATAGTGTATTTATTTGCCTTTTTTTATTAAATTCGGTATTGTTTTAAAGTTCACAAGAGCTTGAGATAAACTCAAAAAAACCTTTGCCTTAAAAAAAATAAGAGTAGTTCTTACCGCCGACACCGCGGCGCTGCGAACGCTAGCTGCGCCGGCGCACGATTGAGAATGACGCCAACACTAAATGAGTAGCTGCCAAGGTCGCATAGATCGCCGTCTGATATCTTTCCAGCCATGATGGTATAGTCTCCTTGCAATTCTGCAAACAGGCGAGGCATTGATTAATTTGACTTAGAAGGCATATTAACCAGTAACTTTTATACTTAATATAGCCTGAACTTAGATATAGATCTTTTCAGCACAACGTATAGTTTCGGCTAGGACTAAATTAAGTAGCAGGTTCTTTGTGCATTGAATGTATAGGACTCCTACCAAGATCTAAGGAGCCTCTTGTTTGTTTTAAAATGCATTAACGCACTGCCTTCTGCCTCCTGGCCACTCCTGACGACTGCCAGCAGTAATACCCACTAAAAATCTGGATTCACTTACATGCAACAAAGGTTAAAAAAATGTTGGCGATCAAGTTGCAGAATATTGGTTTGTAATGCAGAAATGTTTATGAGGTATTTGTAAGAACTATTTCAATAATAGCAAACTATAGCATTAAAAAATAATTTACTTTTGTATATTCATTGGTGCTGGTACAATTGTCCGGAAAGGCTTCAGCGCCACAGCAAGACCATGCAGGTTTCTGTGTCTGTGTTATGGACCTGTTTGCAATAAAATCAAAGGTGTTACTAGTGCAGGACTTCTTGGCGGGAAAGTAAAGCGTCATGTCTGCAGTTTTGTTTTATTTTCTAAAATTTGTAATATTTCGGACATTAATGTGTAAAACGGTGGATCATTAACCGTTAAGTGTTTGTGAATGTACATGAGTGTTGGTAAATGAAACAAAATAGTGCAACATCACTTTTCATATTCTCTCAAGAAGTCCATGTGAGATCTTTGTATACTCCCACATCTTTACTGAGGACTCAAGGGGTTTAGACATCTCATTTACAATTTTATTCATCATCTTTATCACCATTCTCATCTCACTCATTCTCATTTACTACGTATTAAATATTATTCATATGTCTATAACTTGACACTGGCTAAATGTGCTAAACGCACGAAGCCATTATTTAAAAGAAATTGGTTGTCTGTAAAGTCGGCTTACTGACGATAGTTGAACGTGACAAAGTCTTAAGAAAATACTGATGGAATGATAGCATTTTTCAAAAGAAAATTTTAATGTCATTTGTTTAATAAAGCAGCAGCACTCAAGTAGGAGAGAGACGGATGTCGAACGCTGCCGAACGCAAAGGCCGATTGTGCTTCTTTGTCGCTCGTTCCGCGCTCTCGCTTGCACTTCAAGCCTTACATGGAACGCCTCAGAGCGAGGTAACGCCGCATGAGTCATGTTTATTCGTGCGAGCAGCCGGCTCTATCGAATTATAAGACGTTGTCACGTCAAAAAAAGAAACTAGTCTAGACTAGTGTCACACCCTTTACCATACGGGGAGTTGCACGAGTTGCGTCATTTTAAAACAGTTTTAGGCTCGTTTTGAGAGCCCCAGGCTGTAATCTTATGGGAAAACCTCGCCAGGGAGCTCATTCCATAACCCAAGGGTCATCATCATCTCAGCACATTAACGTCTCAAGGAGTGAGGGTATTGGGTCATATTCCACCAGGCTAACCCGATGCAGATTGGCGAAGGCAGGTGTATGGCGTCGTGCTGTTAGAATTTATCAAGCCGCCCATTAGGCCTCTGACATGGCTTAACGACTACCACTTTTAGTGATAACCGGGACCAACGGCTTAACTTGCCTTCCGAAGCACGGAAGCGCTCGATATCAAATGCCACACAAACGGTCACCTATCCAAGGACTGACCTCTGTAAACTCTGCTGTACTTCGGTGATCGTTTCCGTCCACCGAGCACCGCAGAGCTACGAGCGCTTCAACCCAAGGGTACGCAGCAGAAAAGTTTCTTTGTAAACTCACTGTAAGCGCTCCTGTCATTCCTAATGTCTTTTTAATGTGACACGTCATAATGACTAACTCTTGCCTGATGGTAAGCAGTCGATGCAGTCTAAACAAATGAAGGCGAAACTTGCTGCTGATGGTGGTAGATATACGTACGTATTGTGTTCACAGCATTGAAAAGCTAGACGCAAGGCGTGGGTCCATTGGCCATCTTGTACTTGTAAGCCTTTCTGTAACAATAACGGATTTATACTAAACACAGGGGCTTACTACGAAACAAGGTCTAGAGTTTAAGCAGGCTTAAAACTAGTGCTGTCTCTGTCTTCATACATACATACAATCACGCCTGTTTCCCCAAAGAAGTAGGCAGAGGCATATTATACGCCCACACTTTGCCAGTTGATTTGTTGGGTCCAAGTAAAAGGTAGCGAGCCTATTGCCGCCTACCGGAAACTTTAATGTTTGCTAGAGCCTCGTCCGTTATTCGACAGGTGCACCACTTGCAGGTGAGGTTGGCTCCTTACCCAACTTATTTGTTTAATACACATACATAAATAGATACATTCACGCCTGTTTCCCCGAAGAGGTAGGCATAGGCATGTTATACGCCCACACTTGGCGAGCCTGTCGCCGCTTACCGGGCACTGTTATGTTCGCCAGAGCCTCGTCCGTTGATCGGCAGGTGCATCACTTGCAGGTGAGGTTGGCTTGGGCTCCTTAGGTCTTGGTAGGATTCTCCCCGACCGGTCTCCACCTTGTCGTGGTGGGGGGGCTGAGTACCTTCCGGTAGGGCGCAGAGGGCGCCAAGGAAAACGATGCCCTTAGTACTTAGCCCGTAGCCCTTGACTACCGGGGGGGGAAACTAAGAGGGACCTGTGGAGCGGGCGGGCCAGGAGGGCCCCTGCTGTCTAACCATGGACCCTCCTAGAAGTCGGCCACACACGCTATGGTCGCACAAAAGGTAGGAGAGGCGCGTCCACTGCGTCTCTCTGAGGAAGTCCTCCCGGTTTTGGTCCGGGGGACGTTGGCTGCGGGCGGGGTGTCAGAGCTGCAACCCAGATACTGGCCTCTTTCTCAACAAGCGGCGGGCGTCGTCGGAAGATTTTTAGGGGATTTTGCTGCTGGTGGTCGTGTCTGCCGGTGGTGAGTCCCACACACCTCTCTCGTTTCCCCTTTGGCCGGGAGACAGTGCGTAAATGCATTTTGTTACCGAAGTAAATCAAAAAAAAAGGACAATAATGTTCGCCTTACACCCTGTGTGTGCAAACATTTTAATGTCACTTATAGATATAATATAACTAACTATATAAATAGTTCCAATTAAATTCAGTTCAATAATTAAAAAGGAGAAAAAATAATAATTTTACATTATTAGTACGCGGGCACACTAGGTATTTTAAAATTGTCGCAAAGAATAAAAACATTCATTAATGATCCATTCGCGTATCTTAATTCTGAAACGATTCTCATCTTTCTTATTATTTGGGGCAACTTATTTTATATTTTTTTGAGCTTATAAAGCTATTATATTTATGCACAATACCCCTACATGACTGTGTTTTCAATTTGGTTGGGTAAACCAGTACGGCATTACGGCATTTTACCCTATGTGGTATTTTTATTCGCGAATCAGCTCGCAAATCAAAAATCTCACATACCTCTTTCAAATCAGTAGAAAAGTAGTACATCATTGCACACTCTAACAACAGCAGAAGAAGGATTAGAGTTGAATACTGAAACAAACAAAAATACATATTAACAAACTTCTTCATATATATTTTTTGCGTTTACTATGCTATATGAGACGATTTCTTTTACTAGAAAAAGAAAACAACATCCAGAGCAGTGGCATCTAAAAATCCGAGGTTCCATTCCTCTCCTGGTTACCCTGGATGAGTTGATTTCTAGAAAAAAAATTGTATCAAATATAACTAAACTGTTTCAGTTGTATATAGATAGTTCAATCCACGATGACGCATGAATTGAGCAATATTGAACTCTATATGTTGCATTGTATAGCGTCACAGACAAATGAAGATTGTAACTAACCAATCGATAATTTAAAAGAGCATAGCCTGTGAGTTTCTTGCCAGTTCTTCTTACATAGCGGTGGCTCGGAACTGGCACTTAGATTCACTTACACTTAAATATTTTTTGTTTTTTTAAATTGTTTGGTTGCAAGTGAATCTAAGCTACGTGATTTTAGTATAATTATATTTTATTTGTTTTTGTTATTTTTTTTATAATTTTTACGTTTTCAAGTACTATGTAATAGTTTATGACATAAAAAGTATTTTGATTTTTGATTGATTTTATAGATTGGTGTTAAGAGTGTCGCCATGCGTCATCGTGGATTGAACTATCTATATCAGCTGTGTATTAGTTCAGACTCTAGGAATTCGATCCCACTGTCTTCTATAGCAACAAGTTTAAGCAAGAGGGTGGAAGATACTCAGTTGGCGACAGAACAAATCCTACTAGCATCCAGACTTAAGGAATTCGAATCCACAAGCTCCTTGTTGCATGCCAGCGCAGCAAGTCAACACGATAAATTAATATATTAAATCCACGACCTTCTGGCCAGCACTCAAACCACTACATCAATACGCAGAAACATCGCCGCATTATTCGATAGGTCGGGTTTGAGTTACGTACTTACACATACATACACACCTGTTTCCCCGAAGGGGTAGGCAGAGGCATATTATACGCCCACACTTCGCCAATTATATAGTTGGTCCCACGTAATAGGTGGCTAGTCTATTGCCGCTTATCGGGCACTGTTATGTTTGCCAGAGCCTCGTCCGTTGATCGGCAGGTGCACCACTTGCAGGTGAGGTAGGCTTGGGCTCCTTAGATCTTGGTAGGATCCAGTCTTTCTATTTCTTACTGAGATCGAATCAGTGTCAATCAAACGTTTAAAACACAAGCAGAATTACTAATTTATAAATCAGTATCAATTTAATGCGCTTACAAGTAGGACAAGTCTTAGTATTCTTTAGAAGATCATCTTTTGTAATGTCCCAAAAATTGTCTTTTTGAGTTATGTCTATATTCCATTAAGCATGCGAATAGCAAATCGTCAAGTTATGTTAGAAGTATGAGTTTTCACCATGAAAAGCAGGAACGGCGACCTGGTGATGGCTCCGTAGAAGCCCATGATGGAGAGGAACAGGAAGAAGATGGCTATCACCGCCACTCCTATTCCTAGCTGCAAGGTCAGGACTTCTGGAGGTAACAAGGCCTGGAACAGAATAAGAGGCATGTTGTAAATATACATACATACACAATCACGCCTGTTTCCTCGAAAGGATAGGCAGACATATTATACGTCCACATGTCGCCTGTTATATTGTTGGCCCCACGTAATAGGTGGCGATCCTATTGCTGCTTATCGGGAACTTTTATTTATTTATTCAACCATAAAACTTACAACTATCTTTACAGGCACTAAACCTAATACGATAGAGTAGCTGAGCTTACAATCAATATCTGACTAAAAACTTTCACATCATTCTTATCTACTAATCATAAACTACTACATTATTATATACTGCAGAAGCAATATGCTGCTTTTGCGAATTCGTTAAGTGAAGATAAATCTATCCGGTCAGACAGTGACAGTGCATTGAGTATATATATACATTTTATGTTCGCCAGAGCCTTGTCCATTGATTGATGGGTGCACCACTTGCAGGTGAGTTTATAGATTTAGATAGAAGCCCTACACACTTAAATATGATGAAAATTCCTTTAAGTCCACTAAAATCAAGTTTCAAAATCTCCCGAAGCAAATCTTGAATTCGTGGTCAGCTTGCAAGTTATACAAAACATTCCCCAAGTTACGTGTAATAATAAGTTGCATTGTATGCTATAAATACTGTGGAGGTCTGTGGCGATTGCGGCTCGTTGAAGAGAGTGCGATGTAAGATTAAAACAGTATAGTATTAAAAACGAAGATAATTTAATTATATTGACAAAAAACTAAGAGAACATTTTGGACTTTTTGGCGGAATAGTGAAGCGTCATGTCTGCAGTTTTGTTTTATTTTCTAAAATTTGTGATATTTCTAACATTAATGTGTAATAACGGTGGATTATTAACCGTTAAGTGTTTGTGAACATACATGAGTGTTGGTAAACCAAACAAAACAGTGCAACATCACTTTTAAAATTTGCTTTCAAGGAGTCCATGTGAGATCTCAGTATAGTACCACATCTTTACTGAGGACTCAAGGGGTTTAGGGGAGGGTATTTCATCTTCGATTTATCATCTCTATCACCACTCATTCTCATTTACTATAAATTATATATAATTAATATACACTTACTTGACACACTCAAGTTTCCCATACATTTACAATTTGCCAGAAAGATTTTGGAGAGTAGGTAGAAGGCAGGTTAAATCAAATCAAATCAAATCAAATCAAATAATTTATTTGTCATTACAGGTAATAATGGTCTTACAATACAATAAATAGATAGCTTCCGTAATGTACCGTATTAGGCATACAAATATAAAGTTGAATAATAGTTAAAATTATTTCCTTACTCAGTCAATTATGAGTGACAATAATAAAACAACTAATAATTTAATGTAGTAACAATGAACACATGTCAAAATAAAATAAGAATAGTTATTTTAAAAGCAAAAGATTAGTACTTACAATTATTATAAAAATGTCAAATAAAAAAGTAATGAAAATCAAAGATGATTATTATAAAAGCGATAAATTAAGTAAATAATATTAATAACATTACATTAAAATCAAACAACCTATAATCCACAATAAATAGTAAAACAATGTCACAGAAATTTGTCATCAAAATATTCTTGAATTGAATAGTAGCACTTCTCGATTAATAGTCTAGATAGATTTCGCTTAAATATAGAAATATTTGATTGTTTGATTGTAGTTGGCAACTTATCATAAATTCTCGGAGCCATATTGGATATATTTTTTAAAGAAAGTGTAGTTTTACAAATATTCCTACAAATTCTATCACGTTTTCTTAAAAATAGAGGCCGTGTTTGTAATTTAAATATATTGGGATTCGACTTTACAAAAACTGCTACCTCAAAAATATAGGTACAGGGAAGAGTAAGGATTTTTAAAGATTGAAAATGACATCTACAGCTTTCTGTTGTCCTTAAACCACACATTGCCCTAATACATCTTTTTTGTGCTTTAAACATAGCATCGCGTTGTGTTGAATTGCCCCAAAAGATTATTCCATATCGAATAATGGATGCTACATATCCATGATATGATATTAGTACAGCTTCTGTATTTACTGTTTTTGAAAGTTTGTAAAGTGCATACGAGAATTTGTTGAGTTTTTTACATACTTCGTCAGAGTGTGATTTCCAAGACATATCACTATCTATGTAGATTCCCAAGAACTTCGTGACATTTACAGATTCTATAACATTATTATCATACCCTATATGCATTGGCTTTATTGGAATTCTTTGTGTGAAGTGCATTATTTTAGTTTTGTCTAAGTTGATTTGTAGGTTATTGTTGTTCAACCAGTCAATAATCCCTGTAAGCGTGCTATTTATTTCTTTTTCGTAGTCATATTTTACGTTAAATTTTATAATGGCTGTGCTATCGTCCGCGAATAGAACCATTGGATGATTGACGTGTTTGGGCAAATCGTTTATATAAAGCAGAAACAATAGAGGACCCAAAACACTTCCTTGAGGTACGCCGTACTTTAATTTTCTTGCATAAGATCTAAACTTTATTTCCTTACAAGACTTAGGGCATATTATATTAATATCTGTATATTGATCTCTATCGCTAATGTAAGAATCGATCAAATTAAGTGACTTACCGCGTATACCGTAGTTGCTCAGTTTTTGCAATAGTATATTGTGATCTACACAATCAAACGCTTTAGACATGTCCATATAAACAGCACAAATCGGGTTCTTGACATCTACATTCGACAGTATTGGAAAAACCAAGTCATAAACTGCCATATTTATGTTTTTGTTCTTTCTAAAACCTTTTTGTTCGTCAACCAGGATCTTGTTTTTCTCTAGATAAGAATACATAGCATCGTACAGAACCTTTTCAAAAATTTTTGATAAAATGGAAATTAATGCAATTGGTCTATAATTTTTTATGTCATATTTATCACCTTTTTTATAGAGTGGTATTATTATCGACGTCTTCAGGTTACGTGGATAGATTCCTGTACTAATACAAGTATTGACTATATGGGTGAGTGGTACGACTATAAACGATGCTACGCATTTGACTGCTTGAGTACTGATATCGTCAACTCCTACACTATTTGTATTTTTTAGCAATTGAATTATTCTAAGTATGTCATATGGTGTTATCGGTGCTATAAAGATTGAATTGAATTGATTTAATTGTATGTCGATTGATTTATTTTTCGGGGTGTCTGTTATTTGATCTACAAAATAGTTGTTAAAGGTGTTAGCTATTTGCTCTGGATCTGTTATATAATAATTGTTATGTTTAATTTTCGTTATTGGTTCGTTAGGTAGTATAGATTTATTTTTGTTAATGATATCCCATGTTGCCTTAGATTTATTATTAGCTGTTTTAATGTAGTAATTATTTTGTGATCGCTGAGTTAGTTTAATAACCTTTCTTAGCCTATTGGAATAGTTTTTAAATGTTTGTTTATTCTCTTGTGTTTTGTTTGACCTCAATCGCCACAACATTTTTCTTTTATTTTTACAACAAGTTTTTATACCTGGAGATATCCATTTTTCTTTCTTTTTTATTTTCCTAGTTATAGTCTTAAATGGAAAACATAGATCATAGAAAGTTTTAAACAAATCTACAAATAGGTCAAAGGATTCATCAGCGTTATTTGAAATTAATACATCAGAAAACGTAAGGCTGCCAATACATTCTGCAAATTTATTAAGATTTTCTTTGCAATAGTCCCTGCGTTTAATACTCCAAGATCTAACGGCGCACGTCTTTTTTACTGGACATTTCAACAGTTGCGCAGTGTGGTCTGACAACCCTAACTCAATAACCTCACTTATGCAGCCCTTACTGTTATGGATTATATTATCCAGACATGTTCCACTTTTTAATCTTGTTGGTTGTTTTATGGCCAGCTTTAGATTATGACTCATTAATTGGTATTTAAAATTACGTGATTTGAGATCATTTTTTAAAATATTTATGTTAAAGTCACCACATAAAATAATTTTTTTGTCTTTTTTATCACAAGTCTTATGCAGTATAGACTCTAGCTTTTCGTGGAAAATGTCCAGATTTGAGTCAGGGACCCTGTATATACATAATACAATAATCTTATGTTCAGTTAACTCTACAGCGCAACATTCAATTAAATTAGCTACTGAAAACTTTTTAATATCATCTAAAATTCGATACTGAAGTCCGAACCTAACCAAAATACAAGCACCACCTCTTCTGATGTTCCTTGAGAAACTGGTTGCCAGTGTGTAGTCTTGAATTTTCAGATATTCTTCTATGTCCGGAGTCATAAAATGTTCAGTCACGCATATAACATCGATTGGTTTCTCGCATTCACGGAGCTGATCCAAATTGATGGCTAATTCGTCTGCTTTTGTAAGTAATCCGGCTATATTTTGATGTAGGACATATAGCTGTTTATATACGAAAAAACTGTGATCCATTATGAACATCATGAAATGTTTTTAAAGGTACAATTATATCTTGGAGTTGTCGTACTAAATTCATCATTCCACTATTGTTCAATTTACCAGTTTGTGGTGAGAACATTTCAAATGAAAGATTTCTATTAGAATCTATTAAATGGCCATAATTATAGTTTCGCGTATCAACATCCAGTTTTGTATTAAAAATTTCTACTCTCCAATTAAATATAGGTGCACCACATATGTATGTTGGTGTTAAAATTATTATATTTGTATTAGTAACCTCTAGAAGCGATTCTCGTATTTCGCTAATTATTTTGTCATAATTTCTATTTATTGTAAAGTCATGTTCTCCTAACATTAGCACACAATAGTCTTTTTTTGTATATTCCTGCAACCTGTTCTTTATTCCTTTCAACAATGTGCTTACCCCTCCATTTGGAGTAATATAGTGGCAATATTCAAATCTAGTGTATATGTTACTATTCTCAATAAATTTTAATATCTTGTGTTTATTGTTATTGCTTAAAATACATAATTTATTTTTCACTGTTTTCTCTATTTTATATGGCAGTAAAACATTATTAATGACATCTTTTGTTCTCTGACGTGAAGTTCCACCTATTTGCTTAGATAGCATCGTTGTGGTTTGTTTTGCTTCCACTTTTTTGTCATCTTCGTCTTTAGACAAGTTTAGGTTTATTCTTTGTAAGCTTTTCCTGCTTTTTCTAATAGTAACGTTTTTTTTAGAAGTGGATGTGCATATATTAGTTAGGTGGTTTATTTTAATCTCGTACTTAGATATAGTTTTTTTTAATTCGTAATTCTCAGCTAATATATTTTGTATTTCATTATCTGATATTAATAACATTTGTTTTAATTCATTGATCTCTTTCTCTAATTTTTCTATTTCTTCTTCCTTGTTTATTTTTAAATCAGGACAGCTGCAATTCAATCTGCGAATGGGTGATGGAGACGGATAGCTGTCATACTCGTGATCAGAAAGAGACTGAAAAGAATTATCTGTTGGTATATTGATTCTAAAGCGTTGTGCTGACAGCGGAGTATGATTGCTTATTTCTTGATAATCATTAATATTTGTAATATTTGGAGCCTCCATCTTGCGACAGTTTTCTGAATGATCCCCGAAAAATATAAAGATATTTCGCGTATGGTATCACAGGTCGACTGTCAGCATCAAATTTGTGGTTGTCAATTGATTTTGACAACTCGCAAAGAACTTCTTTGAGGGTACTTGAATGTCTTTTATTGACAGTTCCGTAATAACGTAAAAAGTGGGTAGAAAATTCTCACTTATCTTTTGTGTTTTTCTACGCCTGGCGCCGTATATACCGCTGGATAACGATATCACACACTAGTTGAACGGAGCACTTTACTTTGCAAATACTTTAAATAGGTTTGAGCATTTATTATGTCTTCTACAACAAGGAGATTCTATGAACGCAATTTTGCCAGCACAGTGTTGCCAACCAAGTATATGTATTAAAAGTACCTACTCTAAACCGAGACGCGTGTATGACAAGGTTCATGAGAGTTAATGTACATTAAAATTGTAAACAGTCCACGAATAGTAAAGTGGAGTGTCAGGTAATCGGCTATGATCGCTATTAACCGGCTTTGTTATCGATATCCGGGTTAGAGCGACAAAGGGTGGCCTACATACGGTAATGCGGTGGGACATGCAGTTCGTACGCTGTCGGCTGCGTTCATTATGGTTTTATGTTATTTTGGCTTGAAACCATTCGTTCACATTTGCATGCTGCTTTACTAATGGGGAAGTATACCTACTAAGATCCCAGTCATCAAGTTTGGCTCAAAAGAGTTTTGACGTTCATAAGAGCTCTTTTGAGCCAAACTTGAATAAATGAGTTTGAACTTTGAATTTTTACCTGCATATCGCACCTGAGGTCGTGGGTTCGATTTCCACACAGGACATATCTTTGTGTGCATGACCATGAATTTTATTTTATTTATTTTACAATGTATGCACATAACGAACATACACAAAGACAGAAGTTTGAAAGATATGTAGGTACAACGGCACTGAATGAATGTTCGTTCTGGTCTGGGTGTCTCATATGTATATGAAGTATGTGTTTACAAATAAAAGAAAAATGTATTTATGTATGTTTATCCGTTCTTTAGTATCCATAACACAAGTTCTTAATGATACTTATCTTGGAACTAAATAATTGGTGTAATTGTAATAAAAGGTGTATAGGGATCCTACCAAGACCTAAGGAGCCCAACCTCACCTGCAAGTGGTGTACCTGCCGATCAACGGACGAGGCTCTGGCAAACATAACAGTGCCCGGTAAGCGGCAATAGGCTCGCCACCTATTACGTGGAACTAACTATATTGTTGGCGAAGTTTGGGCGTATAATATGCCTCTGCTTATTAAACAGACGTGAATGTAAGTAATTGTAATAAAATATTTATTTATTTCCTATAACTCTTTGCAAGGCAGTCATAAGCATAGCTTATATCTTTATGAAGAATTACTGATTGAAGTCTTTAAGGTGTATGAGGATCCTACCAAGATCTTAAAAACCTTTTTTGTCTTAATTATTTATATCATAATAATATGTAGGTAAAGATAATATCAGCCGAATGGACTAAAACTTTAGATTAATTTTGAAAACTTTTTTGGTTAGCTGTTGTACAGTCAACGAGAAATTAATGTCAGAATTTCAAGCTTCGAAATGCATGTTATGCCTTTAGTTTGAATTATCAAGAATGCTATATTATATTACTTGACATACAATCATGTCCGTGACGGTATACAATACAATAGAATATATAATTAACAATATATCTACATGTATAAATATGAATAGCATATATGAAACGGCAGTTTAATCCTAAGCATCTCTCTTCAATAAGCCTTATGCGAATCCAAGAGTATTTCGGACACATTGCCAGGAAAGACGGAGACAGCCTCGGAAATCTGGTTGTTACTGGCAAAGTGGAAGGAAGAAGGTTCCTTGGCCACTGCGCGATGCGTTGGTCTGACCAGATTCACCCTACTCACACTTCAACTGTCTACAACTCCCTGCAACTAGTAGAAGATAAAAAAGGATGACCATCGAAATAACTCAATGGAGGCGACTTCTTGGCGGGAAAGTGAAGCGTCATGTCTGTAGTTTTGTTTTATTTTCTAAAATTTGTGATATTTCGAACGTTAATGTGTAATAACGGTGGATTATTAACTGTTAATTGTTTATGAACGTACATGAGCGTTGGTAAATTAAAAAAAACAGTGTAACGTTGCAAGTTTGCGAAAAAGTTACAAAATAAGAAATTTATTAAGATAAGAAATTAAAAGAAAAAACAAAAGAAATCTACCAAGAAATTAATAATTAAGTATTAATAATTTACCATCTCTTCATCATGCAATATGTTATCTTGTTGATTTAAGCCCAAAGGAAGTTTTGCCAAAACAATAGAATACAAGATGGACGTAGTAGAGTACGGCCTCCCACGCGATGGATCGATGTTCTTATCAAAGCGGCGGGAAGCCGAAGAATGCGAAGATGTTCGGCAGTGGACGCCATATGGCTTATGATGATACAGGCAGCGACATATAATTGGTAACATCCAAAGCGCCATCAAGCTTGAAACTTGTCTTTATTTTCAAGACCGTTAGGGCGTGTTCCGATAAAGAAGGTGCTTAGGGTGCTACCAAATATATAACGGTGACTGTACATGACAGCGGGTAGGTACCTACGACAGTATCGTGGTTATCGCGCCCCACATCTACTTCAATAATAATTGATATATCATTGTGATCGCGTGTTGAAAAAACGACGTGTTTGTTCATGTGTGTTAGTAATGCTGCCTATTATAAGCAAGTGATGGATTAAAAATATCTTTGTAACAATTCCCGCGCTACTATAATTTCCCGAAAAATCGAGAAACTATTCAACACGACACGTGTTTCGCCCTTACACAGGGCATCTTCAGGTAAGGTAGGAGCCTCAGAACAACGATGTCTTCACGACCAACGCTGAACCGAGAGTGAGATGAGAACCGAGAGTACGTGTTGTACAGTCAGGTCTATTAAACAGTGGTTAAAAGGAATTTGTCGATCAAAATGCTTTGATTAGTGCCATCCCCTCTCATCTCACGAGGAGTCGTAAGAGTTGACGAAGAGAAATCCTACCGGATGATGGGCAGCAGCGTCATGCTGCGTACTGGCTTGAGCTGCGATTACCAACCCGCCTGCCTAGCGTGATGGTTATGGGCAAATACCCCCAATAGAATCTCAGCTATTGAGTGGGCCAATGTTCAGCAGTGGATTTTGTGAGGCTGTTATAATAATGATATTGAACAAGACTTGATAATGTTAGCAATAAATATTCATCTGCAATCTATGTTCATGACAGTCAGGACTAAAGGCTTAACGTGCTTTCCGCCGCACGTTCATAATGCCATGTACAATTTCGTCGCAAAAAGTTGCTTCCATTCCATTCCGCGGCTCTGTAAATTAAGCTTGATCACGTCACGTCTTGACCCGGTCGTACCACCCTGCATACCTTACACGATTTATGGATCGAACATTCAGACCTACCCTATATATTGCATTATCTAACAAGTTATGACTATTTTAGTACATGACGTAACTCAGGTAACATACTCGTAATTGTATCGTAACTCTTGTTTATTAGTTTTTTTGTTATAGCCGTATTATTATATATTTTTAACAAATTGTACGTTTAAGTGGTGTTTTGTCGTTTTATGTATGCAATTTTTTTATGTTGAAATGTTTAACTTTGTTGTGCATAGTTTTAAGTTTGTCCTACTTACGTAGTATTTATAGGCTTGTACGGAAGACCAGCGCCGCGGGGCCATAGTGACCCCTTGGCATATGCTGAGTATAAGCCTTTTCGGTGCCACATGTGTTTATTTATTTTTATTTTTGTATTTTTGTAAACCAATGTATCATGTGTCACAGAATAAATTATTTTCTTTCTTTCTTTCTTTTCTTTCTTTCTAATACGTTGGTGCGCGTAGTTGGAAGCAATCGGAAATTTTGTTTATTTTTAATCATATCATAATCAATAATGATCAATCGGAAAGATAATTTTTACATTGCTTTTTTAAAGTGATTTGGTATAGTAATCACATTCTTCCTGAAGGTTCTGTCCTGTTCTTCAAAAAATGACAGCACTTCATACCGCGGGGAATAAAAACGGTAAAAAACGCACTCAGTGCTGCCATCACCTAAATTGCGGACGCCCGGTTAATCACGGCACAAATTCCGAATAAAAAGCGCATTGAAAATATATTTTGCAACAACATAAAGCATCGTTATTTAAGTATGATTTATTTAAATTTATTGTATATCTTAAAATTAAAATGAAATGGTTTTCATTGACAACAAAAGGGTAAAGACATTAATAAAATCCCCTGCAGCAGGGACCCCGAATGCCCTTCAAACTGGGAAAAAATCCAGACAGATGGCAGCCCTACATGAATACCTTATCACTGCCTGCTTAAAAGTGCTAGGACTATAGGACCTAGCCTTTATTCAATGCCAGAATTCCAAAACGAAGTGGTCTTACAGAGGAATGACATAATTTTCTTGGTTTGTGAAAGAATTCTAAAGTCTTACACAGAAACTATTTACAAACTTTTTTGTTTTGTGTGTTGTTAGGCAACCGTGTAGTGAGACAGTGGAACAAGCTGCCGGCAGATGTAGTGTCAGCTCCCACTGTCAATTCATTCAAGAACAAGCTGGACAAACACATGCAACCGGTTGAGAGGAACTAAATGCAGATGAATTGAATACAGGCGCAATCAGTTTTCAAATTGCCTGCTAGTTAAATAAGGATCATATGTAACGTGTCTTCAAAATTAATAAATTGCCAACCTAACCTAACCTTTTTGTACATCAAAATTACTGATTGAGCACCTAATCACCTATTAGATGCTCACTCAGTATTTTTGATGATCAAAAAAGCTTTTTTTAGAGGTTTAGTTTATTATATTCCGTTAAATAATAACAATAATAATAATAGTCTTTATGCCTTACCTTGACAGTGCTGTTGCCTACAGTCTCCAAGGTGGCGTAGAGAGTTGATGGTGACGCTATCATCCATAATCCAAAGGCAAATAGGAAGGAGGTGAGGACCTGGAACAGGAACTTCAGTTTAAACCATGATTTAGCAGTATTGTACAGGGTGTAAGAATACCTTAACCATAGCCAAAGGTATATCATAGTAAAAGAATACGTAGGTACTAGGCGTATAATATACCTCTGCATACCCTTTCGGGGAAACAGGCGTGTTTAAATATACACATTTGTCGGTATCAGAATTTAAAAAAATATCTTCTTGAGCAAACGTTCTCTGACATTAATGACTTTATGAAGTAATGAATTCCTAAGATTTATATTTTTTAATTTTATTGTGTATTATGTAATTTAATTAATTAAGTAAGAATCTGAAATGACATTATGCTTTATTTGATTTTTCATAATTATTGACCGTTTATTTTTATTTATTTCATTTATATTTCTTGATTCAACTGTTATTGACATTTTTTATTTTGACATTATCAATTCCTAATAATATTGTGATTTAATTTAATTTTAATAATTCTAATAATTACGTATGTTTTCTTTTCTGTGACGTGTAATGTTGTATTACCAATAAATGAGTATTTGAGTATTTGTATTTGAGTATTTAAATCTTGCCCTTCAAAGTATTGAGACGTCCTCGACATTCCGAAATACACACCCAGCTCAGTTCACCCGTGGTTCAAGTGTATCAAGACCTTGAATTCCGTACAATCGATAGGCTTAAATAAAAATTTCAGAGCAAGGTCGGCTATACTTTTCCAAATTATGTTTCACTTATCTTATCTCGGAGGCCACAGACTGTTCGTGGCGCACTTTGACCCTTATGTCGGATCGTTTGTGCATCCCCTTGCCTTTCACTCCAAATCTCCAAATATTGCTGTCATCTTCTTAATGACAGTCTTTGCAGATTGGAGCCCATAGTCTCTTGGCTGTGGGTAGGCCACCCCCAGGAGACCCATTCGGCAAGCAGCCAGCGAGTCACAGGAACACAGCAGGTGTTCCATAGACTCCTCTTCGTCACCACATATACGACATAGCGGTGCTCACTTATCTTAGTTTTTTGAATGGACAATCATTTAATGGCCGTCTTTGGGTAGAGCGGAAAGGTTTGTCAGAGTTTTACTGACGAATCATCCATATTCCTTTTTCAATCTGCTATTTCCGCGGGCCACGATAACCTCTTCAAACTGTCACTTTAATTTATCACCACTCATTCTTATTTTGTATGTATGAAATATTATTAATATAGCTCTCACTTGACACTGGCTAAATGTGCTAAACGCACAATGCTATTATTCGATAAAAAAAACATAGGTATAGAATCCTTGGCGGGAAAGTGCATCGTCATGTCTGCAGTTATGTTTTATTTTTAAAATTTGATGATATTTCGATAAATGTGTAATAACGGTGGATTATTAACCGTTAAGTGTTTGTGAACATACATGAGTGTTGGTAAATCAAACAAAGCAGTGCAACATCACTTTTCAAATTATCCTCAAGGAGTCCATGTGAGATCTCTGTATGGCCCCACATCTTTACTGAGGACTCAAGGGGCTTTAGGGGAGGGTATCTCATTTACTATTTATCATCTTTATCATCACTCATTTTCATTTACTATGAATTATATTTTATTAATATATCACTTACTTGACACTGGCTAGATGTGCTAGACGCACGAAGCCATTATATAAAAGAAAAAGAAAAATATTGAAATGGTACCCACTGCTGAACATAGCCTCAGCAGTTTTACTTTATATGGTTTATCTGATGATGTCGATAGAAAGATTTACTCACCATTACAATCAAATTGACGCTGATGACTACGGAGGCGGCAAATATAGATGTTTTGCTGGTTCTTTCCACCATCGTGTCATCTGGAACAAGAGTTTCAATACAAATAATTACCAACATTCATTATAAACAAACACACTTGTTTTCCCGAAGGAAAAGTGTTAATAGACAAGCAATGTAGATACATTTTTATCTTTGTGTTGGCAACACTGTGTCAAAGTGATAGAGTGAACTATGTTCTTGTTTATACTAATATTAGGAAGCTAAATAGTTTGTTTGAACGCGCGAATCTCAGGAACTGCTGGTTCGATTTGAAAAAATATTTTTGTATTGAATAGACCATTTATCGAAGAAGGTTTTAGGCTATAAAACATCACTCTGCAACTATTAGGAGCGAAGAAATAATGGAAAATGTAAAAAAAAGGAGGTAAATTATTCATTCTTGAGGGCTTCCGTTGCGTGCGCTGCGAAAACAGTTCAAGATACCAAAAATATATGCATGAAAGAATTATTCCTCTTGAAACAATCTAAAAAAAATGTCCACGACATTATATGTCTATCTTTTAAGATTAACTCACTAGAATCGTTTTTATGGTAATTACAATTTTAAAAAAACACCAAAATAAAATTCACCCGCGCCGCATGAAGTGTTGTTCGCAAAAATAAATGATGCCCAAAATAAGTATTCCACCCGGACGAAGTCGCGGGCACAGCTAGTTAGTTATAAAACTGTTATGTCCGCCGCTTACTTAGGTACTCAGTTACTACTGAGTACTGTTTAATAAAACATCGTTTCTGATTATAAAATACAGTCTCATTTATTCAAATAACATCAAGAAACAACAAGCCTCTGCTTTGAATACGCACAATAAAATGATTAGATTGATTGACGACCGATATGGCGTGGAGGTCAGTATACCTACACTTCACTCCAGAGGTCGTGGGTTCGATTCCCACACAGGACAAATCTTTGTGTGCATGAACATGAATATTTGTTCTGGTCTGGGTGTTTTCCTATGTATATTAAGTAAGTATTTACAAAAAAAAAGTATATAAGTATGTTTATTCGTTGTTTAGTATCCATAACATAAGTTCTTAATGATACTTATCTTGGAACTAAAAAATTGGTATAATTGTCAGGAAATATTTATTATTTTATTTATTTATACGATTACACTTCGCCAATTATGGTGTGTTCACGGGTCCGCGCGGTGGAGTATGACCCAACACCGTCTCCCCATGGTTTGTGAAAGGAGACGGTGACACATTGATGGGCTCTCATGATGATGAATAATTAAGAATTGCACAATGTGTGGCTTCAATATTTTTGTTGTACTTAGATGTTTTTATTG
The DNA here is from genome assembly GCA_949126915.1 of Musotima nitidalis. Taxonomy (NCBI): domain Eukaryota; kingdom Metazoa; phylum Arthropoda; class Insecta; order Lepidoptera; family Crambidae; genus Musotima; species Musotima nitidalis. The sequence continues at coordinate 7,285,420 of OX421442.1, read as the reverse complement.
TTACATACATACATATATAAATTTTAAAAATTATGCGCATTAGCCGCTGGGCTTAGCAAGGCAGAGCGTGTTGGAGAGACAGTGCCCGGTAAGCGGCAATAGGCTCGCCAACTATTACGTGGGACCAACTATATAATTGGCGAAGTGTGGGCGTATAATATGCCTCTGCTTACCCCTTCGAGGAACATATATACATAGTTTCCCCGAAGGGGTAGGCAGAGGCATATTATACGCCCCCGCCCCCCTTCCTTCGGGGAAACAGGCGTGAATGTATGTTTTTATATAAGTAAATATGTTCATACAATTACATCAATTAGATTAAGAACTAGAGTTATAGATACTAAATAATGGATAAACGTACATAAATACTTTTTTTTTGTAAATACTTACTTAAATATGTAGGTACTTAAGAAAACACCCAGACCAGAACAAATATTCATGTTCATGTACATAAAGATTTGTACCGTGTGGGAATCGAATCCACGACCTTAGGAGCGGAGTGCGGGTATACTGGCCACCACGCCATATCGGTCGACTATATACATGGAAATCATACAGATGAAAAAATGAAAATGAAAATTGAAGATCATTTATTTATTTAATCAGAACGGAATACACCAATTACACTAATTATTTAAAATAGTAAAAGTTAAATATAATATTAAAATCTCACACATAAAAACTTCTTTTATCCCATTCTCTCACAATACCTCAGACACACTGACAAAATCTCAGGCCATCCATCCGCAAACAAATCACAGTCGGGTGCTGCATCCAGGATGGCATTAAGTGCGTTGAGTGTCCGCGGAATGGGTGATTTTGAGCGGGCTACGGTTCGGCAGGTAGGCCCAGCAAACAGTTTATGTTTCCTGCTCCTATAATAATTATCGGGTGCATAAAGTCGACACAGCTCACCATGAAGATCAGGAGAGTCTATTCTACCACGTAAAATTTTAATTATAGTGATGATTTGATCACAGGCTCTTCATATCATATTTTCTATGTAAGTATATACAAATATATGTTAGGAACAATTTTATCAATAGGTACTTTCTGATTGACCCACATTGAAGTGTGGCAAGGTCAGTAAAACTAGGCCACAAATATTGACACTTCAATGCATTTTGCTTGTCATCTGTCATTATTTGTAAGTATGACTAATGACTGGTTGGGTGTGATCGTTAAAACGAATCCAGTTATAGTGTGTTATTACATTCCCTAGCGTTATACTTTTTTTTAATAATGTTTTATAGACAGAATAGTTGAAAACATACTTTTATTTCATCTGAAAGTAAAAATTTATTTATTTTAGAAACTATAAGTATTACGACTTCTTGGCGGGAAAGTAAAGCGTCATGTCTGCAGATTTGTTTTAAAAATAATTAAAAGAAAAAAAAACAGTCATTGAGAATTAGTGGTGATAAAGATTATAGGTAAATGAGATGCCTTACCCCTAAACCCATTGAGTCCTTAGTAACGATGTGGGACTATACTGAGATCCCACATGAACTTCTTAAGAGAATTTGAAAAGTTGTTTACAATATCACAAATTTTAAAAACAACAACTGCAATACTGACGTTTCACTTTCCCGCCAGGAAGTCAACGAATTATAATTATTGTTTGAAAACTGCACAACTGACGCTTCACTTTCCCGCCAGAAAGTCAACTAATTTAATATTTGTTATAAAATAAACTAAAACAACATACAAAAAAATAGATTCTAAACAGGAACAACTCCAATTATTCAGTTCCAAGATAAGGCACGTTAAGCCATTGGTCCCGGGTATCACTAAATGTGATAATCGTTAAGCCATGTTAGAGGCCTAATGGGCGGCTTGATAAATTCTAACAGCAGGACGCCATACATCTGCCTCCACCAATCCGCACTGGGTCAGCGTGGTGGAGTATGACCCAATACCCTCGCACCTTGGTATGTGAAAGGAGGCTCGTGCTCAGTAGTGGGACGTTAATGGGCTGAGATGATGATATTGATTTCAATACTTTATAGAAACCTCTAGAACAGTCTCCACTACTTTACCGGGATAGCACTTTAATTTGACTGTGACCGAATTTACTTGACTGGACTTTACCTGTGACCAAATGACGACGTTGCACTATGCTGCAAATTACTAGAATTATCTAACTTCTTGACACTGGCACACACTCTAATCGGGTAAGTCCATATATACACACATTCACGCCTGTTTCCCCGAAGGGGTAGGCAGAGGTATATTATACACTTTGCCAATTATATAGCCCCACGTAATAGGTGGCGAGCCTATCGCCTTACTTGGCACTGTTATATTCGTCAGAGCCTCGTCCGTTGGTCGGTAGGTAAACCACTTGCAGGTGAGGTTGGCTTGGGTTTCTTAAAATTAAAAAGTTTTTTATTTCATAAACTATCATATAGCACTTAAAAACGTCAAAACAAAATATAAATAAAAAAAACTTAATACTACTACATTGAAATCATGAAGCTTAGTTTCCTTACATGCAAAAAAATAAAAATTTAGTGTAAGTGAATCTAAGTGCCAGTTCCCAGCCACCGCTCTGTAAGAAGAACTGACAAGAAACTTACAGGCTATTTAAATTATCATTATTATCATTAGGTCTTTGTAGAATCCCTATACACCCAAAAAAATATACCCTGTTACCAGCAAATCAATAAATGAATATGAATTAGTGTAAGAAGACGCAGGTAACAGCTAGTCAATGATAAAAAGAAATTTCTTTAACGCTGAAACAACGTTTGCAAGGAAATGCTATAGATTACGTAACTACATGAAATTATACAGCGACTTTGTTTAGAAATAGGGGCTCAATTCCACTGAATGTGTTGAAATAATAATAAAAATATATTTTTCAGACAATAATGTAACAAAGAGTTTGGTAACAACAGAGGCCCATGTAGGAAATATCCTAATATAAAAATGTATATCTTTATAACGAAATTTTATCAGCATAGTTTTATTATACTTCAAAAATCTCTTAATTGCTATTAATATGCACATTTTTATTAAATAACGACTTCGTGCGTTTAGCCAGTGTCAAGTAAGAGATATATTTATAATATATAAATCTTAGTAATTGAGAATGAGTGGTGATTAATATGATAATTAGTAAACAAGATGCCCTCCCCTAAACCCTGAGCCCTCAGTAAAGATGTGGGACTATACTGAGAAGATCTCACATAGACTTCTTGAGAGAATTTTAAAAGTGATGTTGCACTCTTTTGTTTAATTTACCAACACTTATGAACGTTCACAATCACTGAACGGTTAATAATCCACCGTTATTACACATAAATGTTAGAAATATCACAAATTTTGTAAAATAAAACAAAACTGCAGTCTGCAGACGTGACGATTCACTTTGATGTTGCACTGTTTTTTGATTATACATATACCTTCCCGTTTGTGTGATTACACATAACATATAAGTTTCCGGTAAGCGGCAAAAGGCTCGCCATCTATTACGTGGGACCAACAATATAACTGGCGAAATGTAGGCTTATAATATGCCGCTGCCTACCCTTCGTAAAACCAGGCGTGTAATTATTCACATGTATTTATTCACTTGTATTATTTTACAGCTCAAGTTAGTAGAATTAGGCTGCTACCTATTTGCATACGAAATGAATGCAGGTTGAATGTCCTCATTCTAAGTGAATAATTAATGACACACGCTAGAGTTCCCAAGGGATACAATACGTAGGTACAATAATATAGGCCTTCAGGAAGTCGAAATTGAACTCCACGACGCCAAGTCTTTAAATACAACAGAATACTTAGTGGGTAATTAAATCAACGTATGTTCTGTTACAACCCAAATCACTAAAATACATACATACATACAATCCCGCCTGTTTATTTGAGGCATTATATACGTCCAAACTTCGCCAATTATGTTGTTGGTCACACGATAGGTAGCGAGCCTATGGCCGCTTAATGGGCACTTCTATGTTCGCCAGAGCCTCGTCTGTTGATCGGCAGATGCACCACTTCCAGGAGCGTTTGGCTTGGGCTCCAATTGATGATGGTAGGATCCCAGTTCAATGTTAGTAAATACAGCATCAGCATATATTATATGAAACAAATAATAATAGCGCTAATCTGATACTGATCACAATCGTACTTATTTTTTTTTATTTACGTCCGTAACAAAATGCCTATACGCACTGCCTCCCGCCAAAAAGGGGACAAAAGGGAGTGTGGGATTTACCATCGGCAGATACGACTGCCAGCAGTAATACCCACTATAATCTTCCGACGACGCCCGCCGCTTGTTGAGAATGAGGCGGAGGCCAGTACCTGGGTTGCAGCGTCTAACACCCCGCCTGCGGCCAACGTCCCCCGGACCGAAACCGGAAGGACATCTTTAGAGAGGCGCAGTGGACCCGCCCCTCCTACCTCTTTGTGCGATTATAGCGTGTGTGGCTGACTTGTGACTTCCCGGAGGTTCCATGGTTAGACAGCAGAGGCCCCAGGCCCTCGCTGCTTATGACCCTCCTGACGCAGCTTAGCGGGCCCTCCTCGCCTACCCGCTACGCCCTCCATATAGGTCCCTCTTAGTTTCCACCCCGGTAGTTAGTACCAAGGGCACCCAGAGTCGCCAACCTCTGGGTGTTACCTTTTCCTGGCCTCCGGGAGGTACTAAGCCCCCCACCACGACAAGGTGGTGACCTGTTCGGGGGGGGGGGGGATCACAATCGCACTGCGTCATTTATTGACAACATTGTGTAAACAAACATTCAAACTGCAACAAACAGGATAATGGCGACTAAGAAATAGAGATCCTACGAAAACCTTAAGAAACGGGTCCTTTGTTTTAAAGTGGATGTTTTTTCTACTTATTTACGCGTACATTGCACCTCAGAGGAGCAAAAAGTTATGACAGGCTCCCCGGCCGAGATGGAGGTGGCCAGGACTACCGAACAAGCGGTCGGGGTTCCAGAAGCTATAAACCCAGGCACTGGCCCCTCGCCCCTTTTTCAAGAAGAAGTAGATAGGTATGTATGTTTATCTGTTATTTAGTATCCATAATACAAGTTCTTAATGATACTTATCTTGGAACTAAATAATTGGTGTAAGTGTCAGATATATTTATTATTATTATTATGTATGTATGTAACATGGTTGTATGTCGCCGGTATAAAATAAGTCAAGATCAAATCGCATGCTGATGCATGTGACTTAACTCAAAAAAGACGATTTTTGGGACATCACAAAAGAAGATCTTCTAAAGAATACTTGACCTATTTGTAAGCGCAAATTGATACTGATTTATTAATTAGTAGTTCTGCTTGTGTTTTGAACGTTTAATTTACATTGATTCGATCTCAGTAAAAATAGAAAGACTGTATAAGTACGTTACTCAAACCTGACCTATCTATTAACGGGGCGAATGTGCCTACGACGCGCGGTTTACGATGCCGGTTGACCACATTACATACTCGTGTTTTCATCTCAGCCCATTAACGTCTCACTACTGAGCACGAGCCTCCTCTCACATACCAAGGTGCGAGGGTATTGGGTCATACTCCACCACGCTGACCCAGTGCGTATTGGCGGAGGCAGGTGTGTGGCGTCCTGCTGTTATAATTTTTCAAGCCGCCCATTAGGCCTCTAACATGGCTTAACGACTACCACATTTAGTGATAACCGGGACCATCGGCTTAACGTGCCTTCCGAAGCACGGAAGCGCTCGATATCAAATGCCACACAAATGGTCACCCATCCAAGGACTGACCTCTGTAAACTCTGCTGTACTATGGTGATCGTTTCCGACCACGAAGCACCGCAGAACTACGAGCGCTTCAAATATGTATTTATGTGTGTATTTTAGTATGTAATGCAGGTTGAATGTCCTGTATGCTAAGTGAATAATTAATGACACACGCTAGTGTTCCCAAGGGAAACATAATGTACGATAGTATACTATGTACGATAGGACTTTAGAGTGAAGGAACAATGGCGGCTAAAGGAGTTCAATAATGTTTCGGCATATCATTAGTATATGGACATTGCGGCTTAGATCTCGTCAGGAGCAGTTTCCACAAGAAGTTGCATTGCACCTACCTAGGGCTGCCATCACCTAAATTGCCTATCCTATAACTTAAAACGACACAAAGTGTAGGAATAGAATAAATAAAGAGGGCATTCGCGGGCTCAAGAGGTCTCTCCTCTCCTCACTTGACTGCAAATTGTACGATTGACATTTTTATTTTTATTTTTATCCTTTTCTATCTTATTTCTATCCTGACATTTTTATTTCGCTTTTTAATGATTTAATTCAATTTGTTCTTGTATGGTATTGTTGTATTGTGTATTTAAACTGTAACTTTAGGAATTTTAATTTATAATTATTTTTTTTCGTTTATATTCTTTTAATTGCATGCTTATTATTTGGGGTAATTCCTGTCATATAAAGCGAGCATTTATTTCCCAAAAAGCCTGTATAAGAGCAATCTGTAATGTTGACATCATGACATCCTGTAGGCCTTTGTTTAAAAACCTTAAAATATTAACTGTTGCATCCTTATATATATACGAGATTTGTGTTTTTGTTCGGTCACATCCCGAATTGTATCAAAAAGAGCGTAGAGATACAAGTAGGTATCCGAATAAACTGACTCTGCCAATCATGTCTACTGCATCTTATGCCAAGAACAGCTATTTCATGTCTATTAAAGTCTACAATAGGCTCGACAATAACCTTAAGCTGATGCCATTGAATAAATTCAAAGTACATTTAAAGAAATGGCTTGTTGATAAATGTTTTTATTCACTAAGTAAGTGAATATTTTGAAAATTAAATTTATGTTTGTTTTATTAGAATCATCTAATTATATTTTTGCATACCAGTTACTGGTGAAATATGCGGACTGTATTAAATTTTAAGACCACTTATGTACCATATTTTATGTGAAATAAAAAGTCTTTGTCTTTGTCTTCGCCTATAATTATAATGACATTGAGCTAAATACTGCTATGGTTAAATTCTTTATTTGTATTGTTAATGTTTATTATGTTGGTGATCATTTAAATAAATAAATAAAGAGATTTTCTGCAAATCTGTATCTCTCCCTTAACACTATTGTAAATCTAACACTTAGCACAGGGGCCTTACCATGAGTTCTTATAGCAGTATTATTGCAGTTGTGGAAAAGAGACGCGTGTAGATACGCCACTACACGCGTCTCGCTTTCTCAACTGCAATAATACTGCTATAAGAGCTCATGGTAAGGCCCCAGGTGTCTTTCCAAACAACCTTAAACACAACCCCTATTGTCAAACAGATTTACAAAAAAGGTGAATTCATATTTTAATTGCATTGTTTTTCCAGAATCAGTTGTACCATATAGTGACTAATTATATTTTCTATTTTTATTTATGACTTAATTCATGATGATTAATTTTATATACATATTACTCCAATATGACATTTGTGTACTTACCTTGTAAAAGGTGGAAATAAAGTGATACTCAAATTTTATCTGTTAACAACATCCACTTGTGTAACCTATATTTCACAAATAAATGAATTTTATTCTATTCTTGCCGACACCGAATCCCGGCACAAATCCCGGAAATTTGGGCAAAATAAGGTTATTTCCCCGGATACTTCTGAAACTAATATTTTGCAGTGCAAAAAAAAAACATCGATATAATAATATCTATAATATTAGGTCGGGGAAAAAGTCTTTTCGCATAACGTAGGTATAAACTTATTATGAAATTTTTTTGACTGTACTATTTGTGTCTGGCTGGTTTTGGTAACATTAAAAAGGTTCCATTATAAAGAAAAGAAAAAAATAAAAAAAAGTTGTTTCCCGCTATTTTTCATTTGTTTTTCTCTCCGTAAAAATGAGTGAATCTAATGAAGAAATTCGATACATTTTAAAATTTTATTATAAAAAAGGCAAAAATGCAACTCAAGCAGTGAAAAAAATTTGTGATGTTTATGGACCTGATGCAGTGTCAGTAAGAGTAGCACAAATTTGGTTCAAACGTTTTCAGTCCGGAAATTTTGATGTTAAAGATGCACCTCGCTCTGGTCGCCCTGTTACGAATAAAATGGACGCCATTTTTGAAAGAGTGGAGCAAGATCGGCATATTAGTAGTTACAATGTAGCTGAAGAACTGGGAATTAACCACAAAACAGTTTTGACCCATTTGAAGAAAGCTGGTTATACAAAAAAGCTCGATATTTGGGTGCCACACGAGCTCACTCAAAGAAACTTAATGAACCGTGTACTCATTTGCGATTCATTATTGAGACGTAATGAAACCGAGCCGTTTTTGAAGAGATTGATAACTGGCGATGAAAAGTGGATCACGTACGACAAGAACGTGCGAAAAAGGTCGTGGTCGAAAGTTGGCCAGGCTTCACAGACTGTGGCCAAACCTGGCCTAACACGAAATAAGGTGATGCTGTGTGTATGGTGGGATTGGTAGGGCATTGTTTATTATGAGCTTTTACCGCCCGGCAAATCCATCGATTCTGATCTTTACTGCCTGCAACTGATGAGATTAAAGGAAGCAGTCGAGAGAACACACATCTTTAGCCACTCAGCAAAAATTAAGAGAGTTCGACTGGGAGGTCCTAGTGCATCCACCATATAGCCCTGACCTTGCGCCTTCAGATTTTCACCTGTTTCGGTCTCTGCAGAATTCTTTAGGTTCTGTAAGGTTGACCTCAAGAGAGGACTGCCAAAACTATTTGTCCCGTTTTTTTGATCAGAAGTCCCAAAGTTTCTACAGTAACGGGATAATGTCTCTGCCCACAAAATGGCAGAAAGTTATTCAACAAAACGGTACATATATATTGTAAATAAATGTAAATAAACTATGAAAAAAAATGTCTTGACTTTTCATACAAAAATACGAAAAGACTTTTTCCCCAACCTATTATATCGATGTTCTATAATAGATAAAATTGCTTCAGTTGTTATGAATAAATTTTAACCACTTTATTTTCAATTTATCGTTTATCTTTGAATAATAAATTGTTTTTCGCTAACAACAAAAGTGTCGACTTATGTTTCAACCGGACACTATTTTAAATCGCCTGCCGGACGGCCACCGGACGGCCTTCAGACAAGGAAAAATCCAGGAATTTCAGGACGGATGGCAGTTCTACTACACCTACCTACCTTCTCCCTTTCAATTTTCAGCTCATCCCAGTAACTTCGTCTGCGTCTTGTAACATTTATTGAATCATCATAACCTAGCATTATCCCGGTTGCCCCAGAGTTAAGCTTAGGGCCCAGGGTCTGCTCACTTTTTTTTTATTATACGTAGGTAACAAAATGCATTTACGCACTGGAGGACGCGGCCAAAGGAGGACCGAAAGGAGAGGCTTACCACTGGCAGACGCGACTGCCAGCAATAATACGCACTAAAAATTTTCCGCCAAGCCCGCCGCTTGTTGTGAAAAAGGCGGGGGCTAGTGCCTGGGTTGCGGCTTCTGACACCCCGCCTGCGGCCAACGTCCCCCGGACCAAAACTGGGAGGACCTAATCAGAGAGGCGCAGTGGACGCGCCCCTCCTACCTCCTTGTGCGACCATAGCGTGTGTGGCCGACTTCTCGGAGGGTCCATGGTTAGACAGCAGGGGCCCCCTGCCCCCGCTGCCTAAGACCCTCCTGGCGCTGCTTTACGGGACCTCCTGGACCAACCGCAGTACTTTCCATAGGTCCCTCTTAGTTTCCCCCCGGTAGTCGGTACTAAGGGCACCCAGAGTAGCCAATCTCTGGGTGTTACCTTTTCCCTCTTCGCCCTACCGGGCGGTACTGAGCCCCCCCACCACGACAAGGTGGAGACCAGTCGGAGGGGATCATCTTTGGACCCAAAGCCAACCTCAGCTGCAAGTGCACCTGCCGATTAACGGACGAAGCTCTGGCAAACATGGAAGTTGCTGGTGAGCGGCAATAGGATTGCCTCGTATTTAGGTGGGATCAACAATACAATTTGCGAAGTGTGGGTGTATAATATGCCTCTGCCTACCCCTTCAGCGAAAAGGGCACAAATTTTATGTATCTACAAATTTTTGTACTGAATTTTCTTTACATTAATTAATTTTGGACAAAATTATATGCTATCAGTAATGTCTAAAAAAAAGATTCTTAACTTCAATCGAAATTGGTTCACAAGTCTTAACTCTTACTAGTTTCGGATAGTTTTCATTCTTCACTAAAAGTTTGTGAAAAATTCTATTGACTCACCTCTCGTTTATAATGTGTACACAAATAAACTATATTCCTTGAACAAAAATAACAAGTTTACTTTACACACAAAACGATTTTACGACAGTTTTAGTTGTTTAAATAAATTAAATCTCATACCAAAAAGGTTCTATGACATTAAAAACTTCGCGCAACTTTTAACGCGTCCTTTTTATAGGCATCGCGACCGCTCGCCTTCGCATTAGTACGACTACTGAAAAATATTGTAAGCCGCAAAAACGCGCGCTTTTAACGCGCAGACTCGACAAGCCTTTCAATTGCCGCGATAGACCAGTGTAGACGTGAGACGTAACCGGAACCTAACATTACTTTAATTTCTTTTTTAACATTTCTTTTTCTTTATTTTAAATAATGTCAGTGTCAAGTAAGTGATATATAAATAATATATAATTCATAGTAAATGAGAATAAGTGGTGATAACGATGATAAATGGTAAACGAGATACCCTCCCCTAAGCCCCTTGAGTCTTCAGTAAAGATGTGGGACTATACTGAGATCTCACATGGACTACTTGAGAGAAAATTTGAAAATTGATGTTGCACTACAATCTTTATCACCACTAATTCTCATTTACTTTTTATTTTCTCTATAATCTTTATCACCACTAATTCTCATTTATCTACTATTTATAAAAATATTATTAATATATCTATAACTTGACACTGGCTAAATGTGTTCAACGCACGACGCCATTATTTAAAAGAAAAGAAAAACGGAGGCATACATTGTCTAGTCTCATATAAATTTATAATTTTACTTTAGACTGGGTGGTTTTGGTCAGAAATTGTATGTGTTTTTTCAAATTTATTAAATACCACGCATAACTGTTTTAGTATTTTCTTTAGTACTTATTTTTAGTTAATTAATTTTCTTTTCTACTTATACATAAAATATAAGATATAAAAAAAAAATGATGGATGGTTTGTCAAAAATTATTTATTACGAAAAAAAAATTATGTTTTCAAAGTAGTACTAGTACTAAATAAAATAAGATAGACATGTATCGTTATATTATGCTACTCCAAATTCTCCTTAATAAAAGTCTCATGCTTGGATATCTGCGTGAAGATCGTCAGCGGGGATGCGCATAGGTTCCCGTCGTTAGGCGCGGTAGACGCAATACCGCGCAGGTAATACCGCTGGGTACCGCGGTCAGACCTAGGAAACGCCAGGCCGCCTCCACTGTCTCCTCTACAAAGGGACGATCCTGAGGAATGGGGAACTAATATGAACGACTTAGAACATGAATATTGTTAATGTTATATTATATTGCATAGCTTCACAGGCAAATGAAGATTGTAAGTAAAGTACCAAACAAATTAATAAATTTCAAAGAGCCATAGCCTGTGAGTTTCTTGCCAGTTCTCCTTACAGAGCGGTGGCTCGGAATTGGCACTTAGATTCAATTACACTTAAATTTTTTTTGTTTATTATGTTTTGTTGCATGTAAGTGAATCTAAGCTTCGTAATTTCATTGCAATCATATTTCGATTGTTTTTTATATTTATACAAAATTTTGCCGTTTTCAAGTACTATGTAATAATTCATGACATAAATGAATAAAGTTTGAAGTTTGAATGGGATTAATCAAAATCATCCGCACTTTTTTCTTGCATTAATATACTCTATCGCTTGCTCCGTGTTGCACGTTAAGCCGTAGGTCCCGGCTGACAGAAACATATATACATACATACATTCACGTCTGTTTCTGTTGTTGTTAAAGGGTAGGCAAAGGCATATTATACGCCCACATTTCGCCAATTATACAGTTCGTCCCAAAGGTGGCGAGCCTATGGCACTGTTTTGTTCGCCAGAGCCTCGTCCGTTGATCGGCAGGTGTACCACTTGCCGGTGAGGTTGGCTTGGGCTTCTTAGGTCTTGGTTGGATCCATAGACACCCTACATAAACATATATGGCAGTCGTTTATTGAAAATCTAGTTATACCCGTCATCGTTCTGAGCATTTATCCCGGTTACGTTTTAGACGCTATGAACCAAGAGTTTGCTCACTGGCCTAACCAGAATTGCCTTGTGACCTCTGCAATCCAGAAGACAATATCATTCTAAGTTTAAACTAGTTATCAGGAGTTTTATAGCCTGGCACTGAATTTCTAATATCGTCTGTCAAAGACTGTTTATGATAGACAGGGACCACTGGCCTAATGTGCTTTTCGAGGCACGTAGTCAGCGATAATATAATTACACACAAAACTTCAAAAAGTTAAAACTGGCCTAACGCTGGCCTATTGCTACTCAATGATATAAAAAAAGACGTGTGGCACAAGCTATTGCATAGCATTTTTTATCAACTATTTATCTTTATGTACATTTATATAGATATAATATCATATATAATTTCTCTGCGCGGCATTAATACATAAAAAAAGAAGTGTGGATTGCGGGGCGAAGAAGGGGATTACGCATGCGCAGTGACGCCGATACAACCAATGCCACCTAAAGGCGGGTTGCTGAAGAGACAAGCGTGATGTTTCAAAAAGTCATTGAAAGTTTTGCTATTTATCTATAGATAGAAAAAACTTAAAAAGTATCACCGCTGTGCTGGTCAGAGTGGGGGTGTTAGGTTTTTTTCGTTACGGAATTTCTAGATTCGGTCTCCACGCTCAAGGCCCGCGATGTAATAGCTTAAAATTGACCATATAGAAAAATCCCAAAAAACAAACCTGTCTTGTGAGTAGCGCAGAACTTGTCAGCAGTTATTAATCTTCTAAAGGCGACAGGAGCACGGGCTAGGCAGTCAGGAATGGAAATGTATGTCAGTTGAAACACCTTGAGGATATCCGGTAACTCTCCGTTATCACCATTTACACCCCATCCAGCCACCTATAACTAAACTAACTACTGGGGGTCTTCAGCGAAGATTTTCTTTCTTCGTGGTGTCGGGCCTCGAGCGTAAGCTCCTTGCCCGGGCATTCAACGCTGCTGGTGATACCAGCAGGGTCTTTTGGACTCCTTCCGTCTTCTTCCTTACGTGCCCGTAAGGGAGAGGGAGGAGTAAATTGGGGTTCTTTTTTTTTTTAGTATTTGCTGGATTGTAGGGTATCGTCACCCCACCAGGTCAAAACGACCCTCGGCGCGGTCATGCCCACAGGGTGAGACAGCATTGGCTGAGGCCCCGTGAACGCCAGCGAGCGGGTCGTCCCCCTGGTGGGGGGAAGCTATTGTCAAGAATTTCCCTGGTATCTTATGGTAACTTTGATTTTCGGCGCGGGAGGGGGCTCCGGCCGAGGGCTATTTGTAGATGAAGGTGGGGATGGCGGAGGAGGGGGGGGCGTCTTTATGACGCTCCTGGGCAGCGCTTTGCGGCCCTTCTTTTTTGGAAGGTCTTCTGTTTGGGGCGCGATGTTCTGGAGATGAGAGTGGGAGCCATGATCGGCGCGGTCAAACATGTTTCGCGCCAAGCGCCTGACGAAGGACTCCACACTTTCAACTCGGGCGTCCCGGGCTATTACGTCGTTCCTGACATACCTCTCCGCGCGGGTGATGATGCGCAGGGAGATGTTCTGCTGGGTTTGCAGCTTGCGTCTTTGGGTGGCCGAGCAGAGCGCGTACCACGCGGGCGCTGCGTAGGTCAGCCTTGGTCTGAGGTATAGTTTATAGAGGTTGATCCTGGTAGCCAGTGGGAGTTTTGCTGTGAGGACTGGCCGGAGCATGCCGCGTGCCCTCTTCGTTTGTGTCACGGCATACTCCACCTGCTTTGTCATCTGTAGCCTGGAGTCTATGTGGCATCCCAGATATCTCACCTCGGACTTCCAGGCGATACGCCGGTCTCTCAGGGTGAGGTCCTGGACATATCGCCTAGGGCCGAAGGTGATGGCGGCAGTCTTGTCCACGTTCACCGCCATGCGCCATTTGTCGAGCCATGTGGGGAGTAGGTTCAGTGCTCGCTGCATCTTCCTTGACGCTACATACCCTGTGGGAGCGGAGGAGAAGTAGGCGCTGTCATCCGCGAACAGTGCCAGAAAGACATTTTCCTCTTGGTCCTCTATCGTGGGGATGTCGTTGGTGTAGAGGGCATATAGCGCTGGGGATAGGCAGCTGCCCTGTGGTACTCCGGCACATATGGGTTGCGGCGCTGACTCACTGTTCTCTACTGTGACGGTGAACGTGCGATTCTCCAGAAATGCCGCCAGTACTCTGCAATAGGCCGGCGAGGTGTCTGCAGTATAGAGCTTGTGGATCAGTCCTGGGTGCCACACTCGATCGAACGCCTTCTCTATGTCGAGGAAGACTCCCACCGCTGTGTGGCCCTTGTTTCGATCTTCGGCTATCCTGTGTAGGACTCTGGCTAGTTGGAGAGTCGTCGAGTGGTCACTGCGGAATCCGAACTGCTCCGCCCTCGGTTCTATGTGGGGGCGAATTCTTCGGAGGAGAAGCCTCTCAAACAACTTTGCCAGAGTCGGAAGCAGTGTGATGGGCCTGTAGCTTGCTGCGTGGCGCCTGTCCTTTCCTGGTTTTGGAAGAGCGATTATCCGACCTTTTTTCCATACTTCCGGGAAGTGTCCCGTCCTCAGGATACCATTGAAAAGGTGGGTAACCGCTGCTATCCCTTGGTTTGGTAGCTGAACAAGCGCCATGTAGGGTATGTTGTCATACCCTGGCGCTTTTCTTGGTGGTAGTCTCCTAGCGACACCGGCGGTCTCAGCTGGGGATATAAATTCGACAGTTTCCAGTGCGGGATCTATGCTCCGCAGGAACTCTACCTCCTCAACCACGATGCTGTAGTGCTCTCGAGCATCCTTCTCCTGAGACGGTGGGTGGGGGGTGAACTGCTGCTTAAGGTGTCTGGCGAGTATTTCTGCCCTTTCCTTGGCTTCGAAGCAGCAGTCGCCTGCTTCGTTAAGGAGAGGTTGTACTGGCTGAGGCACATTGGTGAGTTTTCTGTTGAGGCGATAGAGTTCCGCGCTGTCCTCCGTCACCCTGTCCATGTAGGTGTCCCAGGTTTTGCCTCTCCAGGTATGTACTTGGAGGGCAATCTTTGCGGTCAGCTTATTCAAGACTGCCTTCAGGGTTGGGCACCTCATTTTCGCCCACTGCTTCCTCAGGTTTCTTTTCTTCTTTAGGGCTTCCTGTAAGTGGTGTGGGAGGTCGGGGCGGCACTTTCTTGTGGGTTGTGCTGGGCGCTGAGCCGCCTGGGTTGCTGCCACAATGGAATTCATAATGCTTTGGGCCGCCTCTTCTACCTGTGCGGGAGTGGCGACCGGTAGCATTTTTACAGCCTTCATGGTGTTGGAGTAGCTCGACCAGTCTATCCTGGGTCTGGGGGCTCGGTTTTCGACGCTGAAGATGTCTGTGCTAAGTGTTATAAGCACAGGCAGATGGTTAGCCTCAACATCGTAGACCACCTCCAGACTGTAGGGGTGGTTTATGTCCCTTAAAAGTCCTATATCCAGGACATCTGGGAGTGATGCGGCGTTAGTGGGGTAGTGAGTGGGGCAGTCCGGTCCCACGACTGAGATGTCCATCTTCTCCGTCATCTCGTGGAGTCTCCTACCCGCCGTATTTTGTATTCGTGATCCCCATGCCTGGTGTTTGGCATTAAGGTCTCCCATCAGCAGGGTAGGGACTCTGCGGGAGAAAATGTTGGCTAGATCCTTGCTTACCATGGGGTCCTGGGGCGGTCTGTATGCGGCGAATATGTGGAGTTCCTGCGTTGTGGTCTTGAGTCTCACTCCGATTGACCTCAACGATTTGTAGGATGGTAGGCCCAACTCTTCATGTACGATGTCTCGCCTCACCAAGATCGCTACTCCCCTCCAGGCGCGTCCCGTTGGTGACATCTCATCTCTTCTGTATATGAAGTAGTTGGGCACAGTGAGGTTTTGCCCCGGCTTTAAAAGAGTCTCGCCCAGGAGGATAATATGTAGATCCTGCGACTGGGCGAGGGTCCTCAGATCCTGCCTTCTATTGGTAAGCCCTCCTGGGTTCCAATAGAGGACTCTTAGTTCCTTGGCTGGGAATTTAAGTTTAACATGTCGGCAATCCTGGCTGTGACACATGTTAGCGCCCTGTAAATGTCGAGGAGCGCTAACTGCATTTGCCGTTGGAAGTCCTCTTGTGTCGTTGCTTCTGATACCGAGGCCGTCGGTAGCTGTCCCAGTGGGCGCGAATCTTGTGGTATTCTAGTGGGGGTAGAGGTGGCATTTGGAAGGCGAGTTCTAGGACTGGGAAGGGGGGGAAGGGGTGCAGGAGTTTGGGGGTAGGGATGGAAACCGAGTTGAGGTTTGCTTGCCTGTGGGACATTGGAAGTCACTGCATTAGGAGTCGCTGTTGGCGGAGCCGCTGGCGGCGGCGGGGGAATCTGCTTCCTATTTCTTCGTCCACGGGGGCGTCGCTTTCGCCTTCTTTGTCCTTCTCCTCTCGTGGTAGGTGGGTTGGCTGGTGGTGCGAGGGTTGGTCCTTGTTGGATGTCAACTGTCTCCACCGGTTCAGGTGCTATCGCTGGCTGCGGTCTCGTCGGAGGGATAGGAGGGTGGAGTCTAATGCCTCTGGCTCTCGCTTCCTTCCTGAATAGCGGGCACTTCCTATCGTTGGCCGGGTGGGCATTCTTACAGTTTGCGCAAGTCGCAGGTTCCTCTAGTGGCCTTGGGCAGTCCGCGGCCAGATGCTCCCCTGCACAGCGCACACAGCAGATCTTTTTGTGGCAATTGGCAGAGGAGTGGCCGAATGCTTGACATCGGTGGCATTGTGGCGGGCCCTGCTTGCCTTTCCAGCTCTCTATTTTGATGCCCTTCATGTACAACAGCTCTTCGGTGCTGTATAATCGGGCAAGCTCTTGGTGGTTGAGGTGGCTAACCTGTACATGGAAGAGGCTCCCAAGTCTTCCCCTCCGTTGCGGGAGCGCGCGTACTAATAGCACAGAGTACCCCAGCTCAGTCAGTGCCTCCTTCACCTCTTCTTCCGGGGTATCATATGGCAGTCCCCTAATGGCCACCTTGGTTGGTCTGTCTTGTTCCAGGGAGTAGCAGTACCACGCTAGATTCGGTTCGGTCTTTGCTGCTTCTACCAGGTGTCTCTGGATGCACCGGAACTCCTCGGCTGACTGGGGGAGAAACCTGATGCCAGCCTTAAATGGCTTGGCGTTTGGGGTATGTCCCAGGGCATTCCTAAGCATTCTCATGTGGCGGGTCCACTCAGGGAGGTTCTCCACCACAATAGGGGGGTATCTTACCGCGGGCTCTATTTCTGTTGGTTGCGGTGAGGAGCCTGGCCTTGGGCTGGCTGGAGGTGATCGTGGCGTGGCGGCCCTTGCCGCGTAGGTTGTAGCTGGGGCAGCTGTCGCTAGCACTGGGCTAGGCTGCGGGGCGAGAGTGGCGTATTCCGTCGAGTGTGACTGGGCTTTCTCTTCGTCCTCGCTCTGGATTACATCATCTTCTTCGACTCGCGGCTCATCCTGGGGAGGAGAGTCCAGCGAGTACATATAATGCTCCTGGTCTTGCGTTTGGATTGGCACGGGTGATGAGGGGGGTGAGTGGTACCTCTCCGCTTCCTCTCCCAGGTAGCGCTCGACTGGGGAGACCTCTGGTGGTGGCGTTAATGCCCTCTTAGGGGGAGTTGGTGCTGTGCACGGCCGTTTCTCCTCCTGGTCTCCTCCTTCCTCTGGACTTCTGGGTCTTAGTCGCTGTGCTCTCTCCGTCGCGGTTCCGTCCTTGGGTTTCACAGAAATCCTAGGTACGAGGGCGAGGGGGGCACTGGACGCCTTTGTCTTGGTGGTCTGCATTGCGCTCGTTGAAGGCCTTATTTGGGAAGGACCTGGCTGCAGCTTGGCGGTTTCTTGTTTAGCCGCCCTCCTCGTCATGGGAGGAGGGCGGGGATCTTTGGGTGCTTGGCCGGGAAACATGGTAGTAGATCTTCGGCTTCAGCTCTGGGCGTTCAAACCCCCCTACCCATCAGGGTAGGGAGTATTAAACTCACAACACAAATTATTTAAACGGCACGAACACTTAACAATTATTGCGTCCTTTCGCGGTTAACATAAATACTTTTGCGTGGTTACACTACACACTAGACACAAGTAGGGGGGTCCCTACCTGTGACGTCACAAAACGGCGCGGCTTCCCGGTTCCGTCGGTGACTTCATGCGGCTCGACGTTTGCACGGAGCACAGCACGAAAGTACGCGAAATCCGAAAAGCAACACTATATGTGGGTAGATGTGTGTGTGACATTAATAAACATAATTTATTGGCTCAGGCGTTACCTTGCGGAAATCCATTGAAAGCAAGTGATAGATTTGAAATTTCGCGCTTACACAGGGCATCTTCAGGTAAGATAGGAGCCTTAAAACAGCGATGTCTTCACGACCAACGCTGAAACGAGAGTTTAACTCTCAACGCGGGCGAAACACGTGTCGTGTTAAATTGTTTCTCGATTTTTCGGGAAATTATAGTTGCATGGGAATTGTTACCAAGATATTTTTAGTCCATCATTTTATTAATGAACATCTCAGCTCGGCAAGGAATGAAAAATCGGCCAAGAGCGAGTCGGACTCGCCCACGAAGGGTTTATTATGTATAACTATGGAATTGGAATTTTATTTGTAAAATGTACCTAAATGCTCAATTCAAAAAATGATGGACGTGTAAAAAAATCACATTTGTTGTATGGAAGCCCGCTTTCGTATTCATTTTATTCTGTTTTTAGTATTTGTTGTTATGGCGGTATCGGAAATACATAATCTGTAAAAATTTCAACTAGGTATCTGACTAATAGGTACGGTTCATGAGATACAGCCTGGTGACAGCGGAGTCTTAGTAATAGGTTCCCGTTTTTAACCCTTTGTCTACGGAATCCTAAAAAGAACTTTTCCAAAAGAATGTTCGAAAGAAAGATCCGGAAGAACTTTTTAAGGTAACTTAGTTAGTTTTATTTGTGTGTGTGTGTGTGTGTGTGTGTGTGTGTGTGTGAGAGTGTTTCTGCGAGAGTGTATTAATGTAGGTAGAAATAATAGAATTAGGAACGTGTTGTCACAAAAACAAATAATTCTTTCAGTTTCATTAATTTCTAACTTCCACCAATCCGCATTGGGTCTGCGTGGTGGAGTCGGTACCTGCCTATGCTACCTATACCTTCGTCGTCATGCTGTTTTTTTCCGCAATCGGACGTCCAATCCGTCGAATTTGCATTGAAGAGTGAAATCTGGATTACTAACGTCGACCATAACGTCGCTGAAGGCCTGGTGGCTGGTGTCTTCAGGAATTTTGTATTATTTTCAGCCATATTTCATTTAAGATAGGCACAAATGCGCAAAAGATCTTTTCTGTACCAGCCTGCAGTAATAACGTTGTGTACAATGATCCTATATTCCAAATGTGTAGGTCCTATAATGTCATCGCTTAGGAGTTGGATATATTTTCGTTTTCGTATGCATCATACATAGACAACCGATATGGCGTGGAGGTCAGTATATCTGCACTTCACTTTCACACAGGACAAATCTATGTGTGCATGATCATGAATATTTGTTCTGGTCTGGGTGTTTTCATATGTATATTAAGTATATATGTAAAAAAAAGTTATTAAGTATGTTTATCCGTTCTTTAGTATCCATAACACAAGTTCTTAGTGATACTTATCTTGGAACTAAATAATTGGTGTGATTGTAAGAGAATATTTATTTATTTATAATTTTATTTATTTATCATTTTTAAATTTAAAAGTGTATTGTAGTTATTTATTATCTGTAGATTTTTATGTTTAAAATTTATATTTTTAAGTAATTTGTGGGTCTGTGTATGTTTATTGTTTTTTTATACTTGATTGAATATGTATATAGTGTGTACTTAGGATAAGTGAATGCTGTTTTCGGCTGTAATCGGAGTGCAGGTTTAATTATATAGTATTTAGTTTATATAAGAATAATCGTTCCTGATTTGTACTCTGTTGCTGTACCATAAATAAATACTCACCCGGCAGTCAGCCACCACCCTGCACTCCAGCAGGACGTACCTATAACCTTGATCCACCTTGGTTGCTGAGCAGATACCCATTAAGTCTGACATGATGATGAACATATAAATATCCTGAAATATTGTTACCTCTCCAATGCTCATTGGCGACAGTTGTGCTTTTTCAGCTGCACTGTCAAAGTCTAGACACACCGGCATGACATTGCGATGGAATTCAATGGTGGAAGCCAAGAGGACCAGCGCTATGTCCTCCTGAAGGTTCGTGGTGACCCCATAGAAGCGAGAGGGTAGCTTCACACTTGACACCTGAAGACATAATATACATCGTCAAATTATACGCCCACATTTTACTAATAATACAGTTGGTCCCACGGTAAAGGTAACGAGTCTATTGCCTTACCGGCAACTGTTATGTTCGCGTGACCCTTGGCAGTTAATCGGCAAGTGCACTACTTGCAGGAGGTTGGCTTGGG
Organism: Musotima nitidalis; assembly: GCA_949126915.1. Taxonomy (NCBI): domain Eukaryota; kingdom Metazoa; phylum Arthropoda; class Insecta; order Lepidoptera; family Crambidae; genus Musotima; species Musotima nitidalis. The sequence goes on along the minus strand of OX421442.1, from coordinate 7,264,776 downwards.
CTTTCCGGGCTATAGACCCCCCGCGATGTTGGCCACATACGCCGATGCGAATAAGGAGGTAATAGGGGCGAGTCCACTGCACCTCTCTGAGGAGGTCCTCCCGGTTTCGGTCCGGGGGACGTTGGCCGCAGGCGGGTTGTCAGACGCTGCAACCCAGGTACTGGCCCCCCGCCTCTTTTTCAACGAGCGGCGGGCGTCGTCGAAAGATTTTTAGTGGGTATTACTGCTAGCAGTCGCGTCTGCCAGTGGTGAGTCCCACACCCCCTTTTGGTCCCCCTTTGGCCGAAAGGCAGTGCGTAAATGCATTTTGTTACCGACATAAAAAAAATGGTTATAGAATCGTACAGATAAGTTAGCGTTATTGGGGGTTTGAAAATTCCCCACACACTGGGTCAGCTTGGTACAGTGTGACTTAAATATTTCTTTCTTTGTTCAGTAAGAGGAGGCACATGCAAAGAGAGATTAATGGGCAGTGTTAACCGGAAGCAAAACCTTAACGTGTCTTCCGAACCCCGAGGGCTCGGTATTGAATGTTACACAAACGTTAATGCACCCAAGGTCTCTGCTTTACTTTTGCTAATAACGAGCGCTTTATGACTCTGACTGAGAAGAATACAATAGTCATTATTTTATTTCAGCTATACGAAATCCACTGCTAATCTTCTCGTTCTCAATAGCTTCCCACGTTCTGCCGACTTCCACTTGTCCAGATCATCGTTCCATCGGATAGGACCGTCTTTTACTACAATTGCTGGTTCGCAGTCGCCCTCTCTTTTCCTCTTCCAAACTATACGTGCTGGTCTCGGAACATTCGTATGAGGGTCTATACCGTGCGGTCTATCAGCACTCAAATCAATTGAAGGAAAATCCAAAAAGATGAATGGATTAATGAATGAATTAACACTTTATTGTACACTAAATATAAAAAGTAATCAAAACACATAAACAAATATATGGTACAATGGGCGGCCTTATTGCTTTTCAACAATTTCTTCCAGGCAACCTTAGAAAGATGATAGAAAACTTACACTAGATCGCTGCACCCCATCTTCAGTGAAGTCCCAAGATCTGTGCGTCTTTCCTAGTGCAACCTCGTACATATTTGCTGGATTTTGTTCGGATTTCGTGTGGTCCCAAAAACAATGCGCAGCTGAGTACAAAACGGAACAAAATGAAAAGTCAATAAATCTCTTATTCGTTCTTTTCCGAAAGGGTTACCGCGGCCTCTGGACGTAGCATGCACAAGAAGGAACATGGATGGTTTTTAGTCAGTAAAAGTCTGACACACCCTCCCGCTCCACCGACAGCGGGAGAAGGTCATTAGATGATTTTCCATTCGAAAGAAAAAGCTGAGTACAAAACGGAACAAAATGAAAAGTATAAATCCCTAATTCGTTAATTTAAAACGCTTAACTAAAACCAGAATAATGCAAGGATGACGAAGATTTCATTAACCAATTTAAATTGCTGTTTTCTAAAATGTTTCAACTTTGTTGGGTTTGCTTCGTCTGCTTATCATCAGGCAGGAAGCGGAACATAGCATTAAATTGGTTGGCCTATTTTTGAGGATACGTAAAATATTTTACTTAAGTAATTGTGTTCAAATACATTGCAGATGCGTAAAAGGTATCGGAAATGAGCATCAGTAGAGGAGAGAGTTTCAAGGCAGTTCTCCTTGCATTGCTGGACGGATTATGATGATAAGATGAGGTTAACTGTGGTCGTGTACTACAGAGGGAGCGGGCTCCGCTCTGTCTACGGCTACGCCGTTGGCGCAGCGGGCGGGCCAGAAGCGCCCGGGGGGTCTTAGGCGGTGGGGACGGGAAGCCCCTTCCGTCTAGCTATAGACCCTCCCAGAAGTCGGCCAGTTACGGCCGCGGGCGGGGTGCCAGAAGCTACAAGCCCAGGCACTGGTTCTTCGCCCCTTTTCAACAGCGGTGGGCGTCGTCGGAAGTCTTTTAGTGGGTAGGACTGCGGTGGTCAAGTCTGCCGCAGTGAGCCCCACACTCTTCTCTCGTTCCTCCTATTGGCCGGGAGGCAGTGCGTAAACAGCATTTTCTTACCGACGATAGTAAAAAAAAAAATGGTCGTGTACTACAGATCACGATATCACGATATCACGCACTTGCCGAAGATGACAACCGTGGAGCTGATCAAAGATCCTTCACATAAATGCTCATAAATAATAGTCGTCATCGTATAGATGGTCGCATCGCCAAGACAGGTCTTCTGGCATTGCTGAACGGCTTATGATAATGATCTTTTATGCCAACAGTAGCAATGCAGTGCAGTTTATTGTGTCACGCACTTACCGTAGATTGGGGTGAAAAGGGACAAACCTGAACTTCATAAAGAAAGTTAAGGCGTTTTTTTATACAAAATTCGCTGTAAGGCGATTGTAATAATTGAGTCGTGATGGTATCTTTGTGATCAAATATAAATTATGTAATAAGCATTTAAGTTTATGCATAAAAAAGCTTAAATATAGCCTATCCCTATTCACCCAGAAATTGGGGTCAATCGGGACGAAACTAAGGTCAATAGAGAAATTCTCTAGGGCTGCCACTTGTGTAATAAATTATAATTTCTGGCTACCTACCTATTTGGCCCTGAGCAGGAGGTGTCATTTAATAATTTCCAGTCCCAAAAAAAAAACTGAGGCACGTATTAAATGTGACAGCCACTGTTCGTCAGTCCTAACATACACCGGACACAATTTCGAACTCCATAGAATATTTCCAAAATTCCAACAAAACTTGGCCCGACCCGGTAATCGATCCCGAGACTCCCTGTTTGGTAGTTGCACTTGCAATCTCTAGACTAACGACGCAGTATAATCATTGATATATATGTACTACTACTAGTACAGTATAATACTTGCTAATTTATAAAAAAAAATTCGACATAAAATATAAAGAAATAAACGTAATTATTACCTACCTAGATAACACAATAAAAATTGTTGAGTCTGCTAAGTGACAACCCTATAAAGCTGTACCTATTCATACATAAGTCGTTCCTATTCATCCCATCATCATCCCGATCAACCCCGCTTTCGTTGTGATTCATACTTGAGACGTCCCCATTCACCCCCAAAAATACAAATTTATCATGCCATTGTAAAAATCTAAATAATAAGTAATATTAATTGATAACTGATACTTACTTTTATGTATATGATGGCCCAAACACTAAATAACGTAAAAAACAAACACTCGTATCCGCTTAATACAAAATAACTTTAACACAGCAAAGTTTTGAACACTGTAAAAACCGTCGTCTTGTTTATACTATTTTCAACTGACATTTTTGACAGTTTGCAGCTAATTTCACGCTTGTTCAATGTTGCCATAGAGAAGTTCCAAAAATTTACTATTATCTCTCAAAAAATGGTAAAAGATGGAACGATTTACAAACTAATATTCAGTGTCAAAAATGATTCCTGGTTTTTTACCTATTCACCCCTGGATCCCTATTCCCCCCATTTTACTAACAAAAGTGTAGCTGATCAAATACGCCATATAAATGCTGATAAGGAATAAATATGCAGTCACCAACCTGCCAACCCAGGGTGGTTGATATCTAACTCGCCGCCCTTCCGCCAACTATAGGCGACAGGCCGCGTCGACGGCGCGTTCGTGTTCCACGCGCGCCTCAAAGAGATGTCAGCACACTGAGGGGCCCCTGGGGAGGGGGCCAAGTCTGCCGGGGTTGCGGGACTGTTCGAAAGAGTTACCGCGGCCTTGGTGTTACAGGCTCAAGAAGGAACATGGATGGTTTTTAGTCAGTAAAAGTCTGACACACCCTTCCGCTTCACCCACAGCGGAAGACGGTCATTTGATGATTTTCCATCCGAAAAAAAAGAAAAAAAAGAAAAAAAAAAAGGGTGGTTGATATCGGAAATTTCCACCCAATCATCTGGGAGGCCATGTTCAGCAATGGAGTTCTAGTAGCTGAGATAGAAATGTCTATGATCTTATACGTGAACAATTGTAGTACATTGCAAAACTCTTACCGGAGATAACAACAGTGGAGCTGATCAAAGATCCTGCACATGAATGCCGATAAGGTGTAGTGGTCTTCGTATAGATGCCCGCATGCCACGGCAGGTGTTCATGCCTTGCTGGAGTGCCCACCAGTGCTAATTCCACTGGTGGTACTCGACCGCATTCTGTATTATAAATAATTAATATGAGAATGATCTGATATTTACATACATAGCTCGAAGAACCGACAACCGATGGGGTGTTAAGGTTCTTGAGTGGCGACCACGGATCAGCAAACGTAGTAGAGGGCGGCCTCCCACGCGATGGACTGATGATCTGGTCAGGGCGGCGGGGAGCCGATGAATGCAGGCACAGAATCGATCAACGTGGAAAGCAATTGGGGAGGCCTGTGTTCAGCAGTGGACTTTAAATGGCTCTCCGTCGTACGTCGTCGTGTAGATCGGTCGTGTCGTATATCGTTTCCTTGCGCTCAACATACTTTAACTACTACACAGCTATAGTTAGTGTCGTCGTTCATCTAGTCCACAGAGTAACGTCGATATAGATACAAGAATGAGTACCTTGGATCGCACTTTCGTTGGCCGCCAAGATGAAGATCAAGTTGCGAGAGGTGACATGAGCATCGACAATAATAATTCATCCACTGAATTTGCATCTCCGCCTGCTTATGTTACGCAACGGAAAATGATTTCTCATGTAACACAGGAAAATTTTCGCCAGGAGTTTCAAGAGTTTCAAGATAAAATGCTGAATAAGATAGATACATGGTTTTCAAAACAGGATCAAAAAATGACATTATTTCTAGAGGAGTTTCGGGATATGAAGAAAAATGTTGAATTTTTAAATCGTAAATATGACGATATAATCAATGACCAGCAAGTTATCTCAACCCGTATAACGAGAATTGAACAGGAAGATAAAAAGTCTCAAGTAAATCTGCAAATTGCTGAGTTGCAGGGCAGAGTTGATGATTTTGAGCAGAGATCGCGCAGCTGCAATGTAGAAATAAGCAATCTCCCGGAAAAGCGTGGAGAAAATTTAATGACTCACATGGAGAATATTGCAAATGCCATTGGCCAGATTCTGAACAACCAAGACATCGTAGCCGTTCACCGCGTTGCCCAAATGGACCCGAAGTCGACCAGGCCTAGGAATATTGTGGCAAAGTTCAGCAGTCAAATTAAACGTGATAATTTTATTTCTTCCGTGCGTCTAAATAAAGGAATCAGTACGGACAAATTAAAGATAGCGGGGCAAGTGCGTAATATTTATTTAAACGAGCATCTTACTTTACAAAAAAAGAAACTATTTCGTGAAGTTCGTGATTCAGCACGTGAAAAAGGCTATAAATTCGTGTGGATTAAGCACGGGATTATACTTGCCCGAGCCAAGGAAACATCACCTGTCATTGCTATTAACTCAGAGAAAGATATGTGTAAAATTAAATCGCTCGATAAGTAAGAAGGAATGCTTTTTTCATTGTTTATTGTTGTGTTGGTTATACTCTTTTTGTGTATGCCATATACTATGTATATTTTTTAATTGTGGTTTTTTGTGTTTAAAAAGTTTTTGTGTCCACGATAACATTTTTACGGTAATACTTACGCGGAGTTATGTTTACTCTCTCTGTATTCTGTGTTGCACTGTGCTATTGCAAGTCCGAGCGCTGGGTGGGTCGGATGCGATGAATGTAATTTGTTTTACAAGCACCCTCATATTAGTATTTATAAATTTTATTTTTAAGAGAATCGATTATTTTTGCTTATATTTGTTGTTTTATGTTAATAAAATAACTCAATTACAGTTAAATAGTTCATATTTAAATCACGCTTGCATTTATATATTTTTTATAAACTTTTTACTTATCGCTCTGTTGGTGATTTGTGGTGATATTATTCAAGTCATTCGTTTGCAGTTGAATAGTAAGTTGTGCTATGTAAATTCTCGTTACAATGTCTCGTAAACTAAGTATTTATTACCAGAATTGCCGCGGGTTAAGGACGAAATTAAATATATTATACAATAACGTATTATCAGAATGTTATGACATTATTGTGCTCACCGAGACATGGTTAACAAATATTGAGGACATTGAATTCATGGACTGTCGTTATTCTGTGTTTCGTTGTGATCGTAATCGTGAGGCAAGCGGTAAGTCGGATGGTGGAGGAGTGTTGGTAGCCGTTCGTCGCGAATTGTGTGCTACAAAGTGTCTTTTAAATATGTGTGCCGGTAATAATGAGGACTGGACACCCTTTCCTGTGAGTATTGACTACGTTTTGTTAAAAATTTTCGGTGATAATAATGATTACATTATTTTATGTGTCTTGTATATTCCGCCAAGCCAAACGGCAGCCGTCTATCAGAATTTGTTTAGTGCCTTACAAAACGAAGTTTTGTCACCGTTAGTTAGGAACATTTTTGTATATGGAGATTTTAATATACCAAGCCTTCAATGGTATAACGGAGGTCATTATTTGCCGTCCTTTGACATTTGTCAGCGGGGTAATGACACAAGTATTGCCTTATTAAATTTCTTGTCGTTGACTAACTGCAAACAATACAATTACGTACACAATTCTATGGGACGTACATTGGATTTGTTCTTCTCGAATGATGACACATGTACATGTGAATTAAATACTGATCCTCTGGTACCTGTGGATCACCATCACCCTCCACTGACCACTTTTGTGTCCATAAACATGCAATATAAAGTTTTATTAAGGTGTTCATCACCGAAATATCTTTATATGGAAGGTAATTGTAACGAGATTAACAATGCTATTAATAGTATTGACTGGCTGCACCATTTTGAGGGACTATCACTGGATTCGGCGTTAAACATCTTTTATGATGAATTATATAAAATTATAAAATGTTATATTCCGTCACGGCCAGTAAAATCTGTTAATTTTCCTTTGTGGTTTTCTCGGCCTCTCATACATATTTTTAAAAATAAACAGCGTTCATGGATAAAATGGAAAAAATATAAAAATATTTCAGATTATGAACAATTTTCATTATATAGGGGAAGATTTAAGTCCTTGGCACGGGAATGTTTCGCCACATATATAGATTCGGTTGAGAGCAGTATTCGGGATGATGTTAAGTCATTTTGGTCATATGTAAATAGAGCTAAAAGTAAATCTGGCATTCCTAGTCTGATCATTTATGATCACGAAGAAGCGTCACAACCAAAGGACATATGTGACATTTTTGCTCGGTACTTTTGTTCGGTATATGATAGAAATGACCCAGTCATTATAAAACACGCTGACGTCGTGCCCTGTTCAACTAACTGCTCGATTATTTCTGATCTAACCTTCACTAAAACTGAAGTGATCAGCGTGTTAGAATCTTTAGACGTGAATAAGGGTCCCGGGCCTGATCTGATTCCCCCTTTTTTCCTAAAACATACTGCCAGCTCCATTGGCTTTCCGTTAACCTACCTATTTAATTGGAGCCTACAGGAAGGTGTAGTTCCACAGATCTGGAAGAAAGCTAACATTACGCCTGTAAATAAGAGTGGGTCTAAAAACGATGTGAAGAATTATCGACCCATTTCTCTTTTGCCTATAATGGCCAAGGTATTGGAACGTTTAATACACAACGCTATTTATCCCAAACTTCATGCAGTCATTTTTCCAGAACAACATGGCTTCGTTAAGAATCGTTCAACTCTCACCAATCTTGTTTTGTTTTCTACTTTTCTCTTTGAAAATATGGACCAAGGACGACAAACTGATGCTGTATATACGGATTTCTGTAAGGCATTCGACAAAGTGGATCACAGCCTACTTTTGAAGAAAATTGCATTCAACGGCATCCGAGGCAATTTGTCGCGTTGGTTTTCGTCTTACGTCTCATGTAGGTCTCAAAGTGTAGTTTTAAATGGGTTTTCGTCGTCTGTCGATATTACTGTCACCTCTGGGGTACCTCAAGGCTCTATTTTAGGGCCTCTTCTATTCATTTTATTTTTAAATGACATTTCATCGTGTTTTCAAAACACGCACTACCTTTTATATGCAGATGACCTCAAAATTTATCGAGAAATCAGAACATTGAATGACTGTATTCTTTTCCAAGAAGATCTAAATCGCCTTTCTAGTTACTGCGTAAACAATAAGTTGCAATTGAGCGTTTCTAAATGTAAACACATAGTTAACATTTACAAAGAAAACAAATGTCATTAACTACGATTACGCTCTTTGTGAAACAAAATTACAAAAGGTTCATTTAATTAAGGACTTAGGGGTTCATCTCGACAGCAAACTTCATCTAGATACACATATAAATAACATAGTTAATAAAGCTTACCAGCTGTATGGCTTTGTAATGCGCTATAGTAAAAATTTCAAAAAAGCTTCTACCTATTTTACTTTGTACAAATCTTTAGTGAGATCACAAATGGAATATGCCACAATTGTGTGGAATCCATTTTACCAAAAGTACAGCTACCAACTGGAGATGGTACAAAAAAAAATTTGTTCGATCTGTTAATTATAAATGCTACCGGGCTAGGTCATCTTACGCATATTTATTAGAGAAATTTTCAATTTTATCTTTAGAATGTAGAAGATCCTATCTTGACCAGCTTTTCTTATACAAAATTATTCATAGCAAATTTGACTGTAACCCTTTGCTGAATAATATTTATCTACGATTACCCAGTAAATCGCATCGTATCCGAGACTCCCGCGCGCACAAACTATTTGAGCCCAAGTTTTGCAGGACCAGGGCGGGTGAGCGTGCTCCACTGCGACGTATTATGCATTTTTACAATGCACATTGCTCCAATATTGATCTCTTCAGAATGTCACTAAACCAATTTAGAAACAGTGTACTATCGCAACTTAAAGATAATGATATGGACAATTAATAATTATTTTCTAAGTAACTCATAATAATGTATGTTAAATTTTTTTTTTTTTTAAATATTTGTATACGTACTTAGACTAATCGTTATATATTACTCTGTGAATAACGTTGTTGGTTACATAATAAGTAAGTGTATATCTTAAGATTTAGAACTAAGCAAATATTATGTAATTGTTTGTTGTTCCAAATAAATAAAAATAAAAATAATAAATAAAATGATGATGATGATAATATGTACTAGGATTTCAAATCTACGAATTTTTGAAATTGCGTTCGTACTTTCTTCGAAATGACGGTACTCGAAACTTTATAACAGAACCTAATTAGACATCACCAGAGGGCCTCGTAGAAGGCATTAGATTTCGTTAAGTGTCAATGTAGGCAAAATGTTATCCACCTCTCACTATTTGAGATATCTATGCTAAGAGTATTTATTTATTTAATCATAAAAATAGTACAACCACATCATTCATATTAACAAAACCTTGAAAATAAAAAGGACACAACATAAATTACACCTGATATGTGTGACAATTACGGTGTACATAACATTCACTATAAATTTGCGGAAAGGTTACAAAATAAGAAATTTATTAAGAATATAAGAAATTAAAAGATGAAACAAAAGAAATCTACCAAGAAATTAATAATTAAGTAACATGAGAGTAAACTTATTTATTTATATGTAAAAACTTTTTATTTGTAAAAATGAAACTGTAGCTAAAAAAACTATTACATTTGTACCAAAAACCAATAATCGTTTTGAGAGGTTTAACAGTAAATTATTATGCTATAGTTTACCTTTTATAGGTGAAAGCTGTGACCCAAATTTTTTGTATAATGATTTTTTCAGCAGCTTTTCTAACACATTTAAATCAATATTTACTCCCAGAACGGTTAAGGTAAATAATAAAGCTACCTTTAGTGAATGGGCTACTCCTGGGCTACATAAATGTAGAAAGAGGCTGTATGAACTGTATGATGAGAAAAAATTAAACAACAGTGAACAATTTTGTAATTATGTAAGAAAATATTCTAAAATATTTAGAAAAGCATGTCATACGGCAAAGTCTTATTATTTAAGCTCTAAAATAAAAAATTGTGATGATAAGATTAAAATGATCTGGAATATTATTAATAGTGAAACGGGAAAAAGTAAAAATTATAATACTGAGTTTAAACTCAACATTGATAAAAAAACTCTTACATCTGACTTAGATGTAGCCAATGCTTTCGAAAACTTTTTTACTAATATTCCAGTGTCTATCACAAAAGCTTTAAATTGTTCGCCCACTTTAGCGGAGTCTATTTTGAAAGATAACGTGAATATATGTACGGTAAATTTTACGTTTAGTCATGTTACATCTATGGATATAATTAAGACATTCAATACTCTTAGTATTAAGAAAGCTGCAGACCTCTGGGGCAATTCCATCGTAGTTACCAAGCCTATCATTGTTTCGGTGGCGCACAGTTTGGCTCTAATATTTAATAAATGTGTAGATTGCGGCAAATTTCCCGATCTAATGAAAGAAAGTAAAATCATTCCATTATATAAATCGGGCAGTACAACAGACCCAACAAATTTTCGACCTATCTCAGTTCTGCCTACATTTAGTAAAATTTTTGAAAAACTTGTTTACAACCAGCTGTTAATATTTTTCAATAAAAATGGATTAATGCATTCGAAACAATTTGGATTCACTAAGGGTCGCTCTACAACCGATGCAGGTGTTGAGCTTTTAAAACATATATTTGATGCTTGGGAAAATTCTTTGGACGCTTTAGGTATCTTTTGCGATCTGTCCAAAGCTTTTGACTGTGTTCCTCATGAAGCATTGATAAAAAAATTAGAATATTACGGAATAAGAAACTCCGCATTGGATCTTCTCACTTCTTATCTAAGTAATAGGATTCAAAGGGTTGAGGTTAATGGAAAGCGATCTCAGGGGTCTGTTGTAAAAATGGGGGTACCGCAGGGCTCGATTCTCGGTCCGTTTTTGTTTTTGATTTATATTAATGATTTGCCATATTTTGTTAAAGAAAGCCACGAGATAGTTTTGTTTGCTGATGATACATCATTATTGTTTAAGTTAAAACGAAATCAGAATTTAGACGAAGTAAACAGTGCGATCTCGAAGGTTGTGCACTGGTTTGACGTTAACAATTTGCTATTAAATGGGGCTAAAACGAAATGTATTAAATTCGTGACGCCTAACGTCAGACAGGCAAACTCTACTATTATGGTAAAGGAGGATAAGTTGACCCTTGTGGATACTACCAAGTTTTTAGGGATTACTTTAGACTCTAAGCTACAGTGGGGCCCACATATTGGTGAATTGTCGAGTAGACTTAGCTCTGCAGCATTCGCGGTAAAAAAAATTCGCCAATTAACAGACGTTGTAACAGCTAGGCTAGTTTATCATAGCTATTTCCATAGTGTTATGTCCTATGGTATTCTTCTGTGGGGTTGTGCCGCAGACATTCAAACAATCTTTGTGCTGCAGAAGAGGGCTATTCGAGCAATTTATAATCTCCCGTGTGGACATTCACTAAGGTAAAAGTTTAAGGAAATTGGTATTTTAACAGTGGCCGGTCAATTCATTTATGATAACCTGGTTTATGTACATAAGAATACTGATCAATTTAGTAAGAAAAGCTGTGTACATAACCTAAACACAAGGAATAAGCATAAATTAGTTGTACCTGCCACTAGGCTCCAAAAGATAAACAAATCTTTTAAAGGTCAATGTGTGCGATTCTACAATAAAATCCCAAGCAACATACAGCAATTGAGCCTAAATAAATTTAAATTAACAATAAAACACAAGCTGTCTTCAAAGGGATACTATTCTATTAAAGACTATATGGCAGATAAAAATGCTTGGGATTAAGCTGCCGTTTCATACAGGCTATTCTAATATGAATGACTTGAAAACATAAATATTGTTAAGGTACATAACCTTAACTTATTGCATTGTATAGTTTCGCAGACAAATGAAGATTGTATTTCTAGTACCAAACTAATGGACATATTTAAAAGAGCAAAGCCTGTGAGTTTCTTGCCAGTTCTTCTTACAGAGCGGTGGCTCGGAACTGGCACTTAGATTCACTTACACTTAATTATTTTTTGTTTTTAAATTGTTTTGTTGCATGTAAGTGAATCTAAGCTTCGTGATTTAGTGTAATATTATTTCGATTGTTTTTTTTTTTCATTTGTAATTATGACGTTTTCAAGTACTATGTATAATTATGTTTATGAAATAAATAATTTTTTACTTTTTTTTTTTTTTATAAAATGCCTTTTAAAAGGCAGAGCAGGCAGACATTTCTAGCTTAAGTTAGCTGCATAAGGTTCATTATCAATCAAATCTTTCATTGGGAATCTACCCAATGAACATTTTTGCATGTAAAAATAGTATTAGAAAATGGTTAATAACCAAAAACTACACAGAAACAGAGTACTTATTATTGGTTGTTAAGTAGTACGATAGTCTTCAAGTAATATAAATAATGCTAGATAGAATAAGTAAAATGTTGTAAAAAATAAATTGAATTGCATAAGCACACTCCATTGTTATTTGTAAGGAATTTTGTTAAATAAGCACTAACACGTATTTATTGTGGATACCTAAGACACAAGTAATTAAGTTTACTTAGTTTAGGTAAATAACACTTTAATTAATTGCATTACCAACCCAAATTATGTTCGTAAAATATTGTAATTAGCTAGTTAATAATACAGAAACAAATTATTATTATTATGTGTGTATTATTATTATATGGTGGCAATATATTTACTGCTGTATTAAGGGTTAAATTGTTTGTCAACATAAAATGGGAATATTCGGAGTGAGATTACGTGTTTTATACCAAACCTGGAGCACACTTTGCCACAAAATCCCAATTTCCACCGACACAATGCATGTGGCTAAGAATGCCGCTGTAGTAATATTTCGTGGCATTGCATTTAGGCCTGACCACGGTGCCTTCGATCTCGAACTCATTGCAATCCCTGGTATCACTAGAGCCATTTGGCAGAAAGCAGCGGTACTGAATACTCGCATCCTTGTTCAGTCGACATACACCTATGTAAACAAAAAACAAGAAAGACGTGTGGCACTCGGAGACTGCCGCGGTTAAGCTATTGCATAGCATTTTTTATCAACTTATGCAATTATAATTATTTATGAATTTTATTTATGCAGTATATTTTTTGCTATTTATCGATAGATGGAAAAACTAAAAAGTATCACCGCTGTGCCGGTCGGAGTGGGGGGGGGGGGGGGTGTTAGGTTTTTTTCGTTACGGAATTTCTGGATTCAGTCACCACGCTCAAGTCCCGCGATAAAAGCTATGCAATAGCTTAAAAATTCAAGTTATACTTTGAGTGTGGTGACCGATAAAAAGACAAGTTTTAGACACCAGATATAACCAATGCACCCTAAAGGCGGGTTGCTGAACTAAAGAGACAAGCGTGATGTTTCAAAAGTCATTAAAAGTTCTGCTATTTATCGATAGATGGAATAACTCAAGAGTATCACCGCTGTGCCGGTCGGAGTGGGGGGTGTTAGGTTTTTTCGTTACGGAATTTCCGTATTCGGTCTCCACGCTCAAGGCCAGCGATAAAAGCCATGCAAAAGCTTAAAAAAATTACTGCATCGACTGCTTTCTGGCCGGATGTGGGAGTCAAACAAAAAATTAATGAAAAAGAGTTCTTACCAGCACACTCAGTTGAAGTCACTTCTACTGGTGACCAAATGCCTTGGATACACAGTCTCACGTTGGACTGAACGAGTTTATATCCTGGGTGGCAAGTGATATTAAGGACTAAATTGGCAAAAGTTTGACCTGGTTCCGCGTTGGGAACTTGGGACACGACGTAGTGTCCATGTTCAGGGTAGTGTGGTAGAATACAGGTGCTGGTGGCAAAGAAATTACAAAAGAACGTTAATTTTATTACAATAATAATACACCAGTTATTTTATTATATCTGTTATAAATTTAAAAGGATTTTATGAATATGAATATTTCGTATCCGTAACACAAGTTCTTAATGATACTTATCTTGGTACTAAATAATTGGTGTAATTGTAAAAAAAAATTCATTAATTATTTATTTATTTATTTTGTTTTCAATTATTATTGTACATCACGATGTACCTTTCTGTGTCCTTAACTTTTCTGTCCATTTAAGTTGCCTAGAAAGAAATTGCTTTGAGCGATAATTTATTAATTTATTGATTCAGGCGTTACTTTGCGGAAATCCATTGTAAGCAAGTGATGGATTAAAAATATCTTTGTAATAATTCCCGCGCTACTATAATTTTCCGAAAAGTCGAGAAACTATTTAACACGACACGTGTTTCGTTTCTTACACAGGGCATCTTTAGGTAAGATAGGAGCCTCAGAACAACAATGTCTTCACGACCAACGCTGAAACGAGACGTTTCAGCGTTGGTCGTGAAGACGAAGAAAAAGACGAAGAAGAAGTTTTTCGATTTTTCGGGAAATTATAGTAGCGCGGGAATTGTTACAAAGATATATTTTTATATTCAGGCCGACTCTCAAACACCTAATGTGGCGTCACTGCCGATATTTTGACGACCGATATGGCGTGGTGGTGAGTATACCCGCATTCCACTCCTGAGGTCGTGGGTTCGATTCCCACACAGGACAAATATTTTTGTGTATAAATATGAATATTTGTTCTGGTCTGGGTATTTTTCACTTCCAACTCACACACTTAATTTAATTACATTGCATAATTTATGCATCAACAGATCTATTCTAATGACTTCTAATAATAGTTTTGAAATATTTATTATATCCCGGCAGCCAAGAATAATTACAATCATACAATTATCACGCGCACTCTTATCACGCATATTATATTCGCACACTTAATTATAAGCTTATTCATTTCACCGGTCCGGTGTAGGAGAGGCTGGTAATCTGTCATACAGGTCTCCTAGTACAGATATCAGTCTCTCACATACTTTTAAGTGCAACAATAGTGTAAGCTTAACTTTATAACAACCATTATATGAGAGAATAAATAAAGATTATTATTATTATTATAAAACAGAAAATATTACATACTAATCGCGCCTAATGTCGGTTTAGGCGCGAAACTAGCTTGACCCCTACCGGGCGGGGTCACGCGAGCCGGGCCGTGCGCCTGAGCGCCAAAGGGCCACATGACGAAAAAACAAAATTTTACAGGTGAGCCCATCAAAGTTTTGACCCTGATATTTTCACTATTTTTACGAATCTAGTGTGTATCTAGTAAGTGCATCTACATCTATGTTTTATATATCATTCGATGCTTTTTTTAAAGCTTTATTTATTTATTACTAACGAATTTCAGCAGCTTGTATCTAAATAAGTATAATATCACATAAGTCTCGCTCTGAAATTGTTCACCAAATCACGGAATGCGAGAGACGGCCGTCTGATTGGTCCATTTTTGGCGCTAGAACCATGGGTGTCTTTTTCGAATATAAAAGTTTCAATGATTTAGACACCGTTTTTGGAATAAAAAGAGTTTTATTTTTTTCTGGATTGTGGCCCTTTGGCATTTAATCAGCGATGTATATCCATACGTTTTACTCTCATAACACTAAGTTAGTGAACTAAATGAACTGCTTTGGACTGTAGTGAATAAGTGATCTAATTCATATGATTTTTTTTTTTTAAATAAATAAATAAATATTCTCTTACAATCACACCAATTCTTTAGTTCCAAGATACGTATCACTAAGAACTTGTGTTATGGATACTAAAGAACGGATAAACATACTTAAATACTTTTTTTTTTTTTGTAAATACATACTTAATATATATAGGAAAACACCCAGACCAGAACAAATATTCATGTTCATGCACAAAAAGATTTTTCCTGTGTGGGAATCGAACCCACGACCTCTGGAGTGAAGTGCAGGTATACTGACCTCCACGCCAAATCGGTCAAAAAAATTAGATAGATGAAGTCGCTCAGATGCTCAAGCACTCCCTTTTAGTTAATATTTCTCGGTTTTTCCGCAACGCAGCCTCGCCTGTGGGTATTTAATACATTGATGTAGTCTATAAGCTATGTAGTATCTGTAGCACAAGCTCAGCTTAGTTTGAGGCTAAATGGTGCAGTGTTAAATGTCCAAAAAATTATTTACTTACCTGTTTTCCCTTCCTTGTTTCTCAAATTCTTTAGACAAGGCCGATGAAACTAAAACAATTAAAAAGTTGCATTGAATGTGTGACATTTAAGTAATAACAAGTGCTTTCGTGCTTAGAAAGGTCACGTTAAGTCTTTGGGCTTGGTTATCACTGTGTTGGTAGTCGTAAAGCCATGTTAGAAGCCCTTTTTATTTATTTATTTACGTCGGTAAAACTTTAAGAAGCACTTGCTATCGAGCTAGTCATTATGATTTTTGTTTATTTTTTTTCACCTTGTATTTATTTATGTATATAAGTAGGTTTATATCTCTAATATGTATCTTATATCATATTTTTGTATATGTGTAATGTTATCATATTGTAGTGTGATATAATGCCCGCTAACTATCTCTCCCACTTCAGTTAAGGTTGACTGGAAGAGATTTCTTTTAGAAATAAGTCCACCGTTGACCTTCGTCTTTTTCACGTAAGGCTTTTTTTTTGTTATTGTTTTTTTGTGCAATAAATAATAATAATAAAATGGGCCCGCTCGCTTCGCCAATGGAGTAGAGTGAGAGTGTACCGCACTCCCTTCGCGGCCTTCTTCTGCTTAATATGCCCCACGGCAAATGGGGGACCGAAAGGGGGTATGGAACTCACCACCGGTAGACACGACTGCCAGCAGTAGTGCCCAGTAGTAAAAGCCAGAGGTTAGTGGGCACTACTGCCCTTCGATTCCCACGATTTCGATTTCGACGAGTTCGATTCCCACTTCGGGGTTTTTGTGTCCGGTTGACTCTGTCTCTGTCACTACCTAAAGTGGGGTCAATGATAGAATCGGAGGAATGTGGGCTTCAATTCAACAGACCTGGGGGCCTACCGCCGAATTCGATGGATTACCGGTGATCAAACTTTGTTTACGTTCATTAATCCGTAACGGGGGATCTGCCGACAGCTACCTCTCATTCATGACCTTCAGTCCGTGACAGACCAATAGGTAAATGGAGAACGCCATTTTGTTTCGATTTCTATGAGTTCGGCGGTACGACAGAATCAATTCGAAATCCATTTTGCCTTATAATCGATTGCCATCGAACTCAGCGGTAGGCCCCCTGAGTAAATTAATAATTTCTAACAAATACACCAATTATTTAGCTCCAAGATAAGTATCATTAAGAGCTTGTGATATGGATACTAAATATACTTAATTTTTTTTGTAACTACATACCTAATATGCAAAGGATACACCTGAGTGTGGGTATTCATGCACACAAAGATTTGTCCTGTGTGGGAATCGGACCCACGACGTCAGGAGCGGAGTGCAGAACTTCTGACCTCCACGCCATATCGGTCGTGGTTCAAAATTGTATGTGTAACTATACGTTCTCAATATAGACGACCGATATGGCGTGGTAGCGAGAATACCCGCTCTCCGAATACCAGGTCGTGGGTTCGATTCCCACACAGGACAAATCTTTGTGTGCATGAATATAAATATTTGTTCTGGTCTGGGTGTTTTCCTATGTATATTAATAATGTATTTTAAAAAAAAGTATATAAGTATGTTTACCCGTTGTTTAGTATCCATAACACAAGTTCTTAATGATGCTTATCTTGGAACTAAATAATTGGTGTAATTGTCAGAAAATATTTATTTATTTATAAATAATAGTGCTTATGTTTGCCCAAAAGATGGCAGTGTAAATTATAAGATCGCGCAAGCGTTCATTATTTTCCGGATCCATATAGGTCCGCCGGTTTTATTTATTTATTTCTGGGAATTTTTGCGTGCAGCTGTACGGGCTACGAGCCATGGCTCTTCCTCCGGGCTTCTCAGGAGGCAACTACCTCCAGGCGCTGGGTGCCGCTTGAGCGGCCGTCTGACGACGAATGGGTGCTCTCGCACCGGGTTAGACACCGAAGTGAAGCCCAGCGAGCCGTCAGCGAGCAGGCAGTGACTTAGGCAAGCTATGATGAGAGTTACTTAGTAGGTGGGCTGGGGTGGTATGGGGGTTTGGGGAATGGGCGGGTGTGAGAGCGAGACGGTGAGGGCACGATGAGTTCGCGTGGCAGCGCCTTCCTCCTTCCTTCTTTATTTATTTATTACCAAAGGGTTTTTTGTTTAACCAAATTTAAGTATGTTTGGTATTTACTTACGTATTATTATGATATTATAAATAAAATAAAAAATCATTTATTGCTTCCCTTTACATAACACGGTTAAAAAAAGTTTTTACATATTAAAATTGCAACCAGAATTTAATTTAATTATAATTAAGAAGGTCCAGAGAGCAAAAGGTGATGGCTCAGCTTGTGCTATCCAGCGTATACACTCTAGACGGCGCTGGTTTTCAGCCACCCCTGTTCCCTGAGATGTATTTATGGGAAATATGTGCTAGGGGGCCACGCTTAGTTCACAATTCTACTAATTAAATACATTATTTTAAAAAGGACCAGTATAAAACATGTTAATATAAAACATGTTAATATCTCTCTCAGCTTGTGTGTGTGTTGGTGAGTGATTGTGAGAGTATGTAAACTTAGCTTTAGAGTTAAAAGTAACTTACCAAGTAAAACAAGTAAAGATATATCTGTAAAATCCATCTCAAGTTCAAGCACAACCACCAACAGCACAGAAACTTATATGACTTAAGTGTAAAGCTGGTTTTTTTGTTTACTTACTCGGCTCTTAAGGAAAACGGCTTAGACTAGAATTTCCTGTTTATAAATAATGAGATGGTTACTACTCGTAAGTTCATCCATATCTGAAATAGTTTGTTACAGGTCAAATGATGTCACTTAGTTACATCTATTCATAATTTTATGCAGTAATTTTTAGCAGTGCACGGTGTACGGTGGTCCGCTTGCGGTTGTAAGCCGCCGCTCGCCACTCGTACAGTAAGAGGAAGGAGGGATGAGATGCTGTACCAGGGAGTACCCTGGCCACCAGCGGAGGGGAAAGGAGTGCTGTACCAGGGGGTACCCTGGCCACCAGCGGAGGGGAAAGGAGTGCTGTACCAAGGGGTCGCCCTGGCCACCAGCGGAGGGGAAAGGACTGCCGTACCAGGGGGTAGCCCTGACCACCAGCAGGAAGGGAAGGAACTGTACCGGGGTGTAGCCCCGGCCGACAGTAGGCTATGCAGGGAGAGGAATGAGACCCAACACGGACGGTTGAAATCTGATTTATTGCTAATAATTATTAGGTTTATATATTAATTACATGTTGTGTACACATATAAAGATATAAAGAAGTGCAGCGTCTGTGTAAAGTGCCGACGCTGCACGTGGATGTTGCAACTGGGCCGACTCGCCGCTGACCACGCTGACGCCAAGTCCAATGTACAAGATGTAGACTTGTACACACGGAATAATCTCGATTTTTTTTATTGCACTATTTTTACCCTAAACTTATGTAGGTAACTATTCAATTTTAGTGTTCATTAATGAAAATAAAATTTAAGCAAGATTTATTGATAATTTTATGCATCAATTTTGCCATTGCACAGAAACATCTCAATTTGCTTTTATCGCACTGTTTTTACCTAAACTTATGTATTAAATTTAAGTGTTATCAAGTAAAAAAGAAAATAAATTATAATCTTTATTTCAAACAACTAAAGAGGTCGGTCGGACTTCTTGACGGGAACATGAAGCGTCATATCTGCAGTTTTGTTTTATAAAATTTGTGATATTACGAACGTTAATGTCAAAGAACGGTGGATTATTAACCGTAATGTGTTTGTGAACGTACATGAGTGTTGGTAAATGAAACAAAACAGTGCAACATCACTTATCAAATTCTCTCAAGAAGTCTATGTGAGATCTCAGTATAGACCCACATCTTTACCGAGGACTTAAGGGATTTAGGGAGAGGGCATCTGATTTACCATTTATCATCTTAATCGCCACTCATTTTCATTTACTATGATTTATATATTATTAATATATCTCTTACTTGACATTTGCTGAATGTGCTAAACGCCTTAGAATAATTACACCTAGAAGCCCAGTACGCGTCGTCAAAGTGAGGCAACTAAAACCTAGCCATTTTGGCTAAGTTTGTTACGCGGCCCGTCAGTGCTCAAGGTCGTGTCGTATTGAAAACTACTCCTGATAATTTTATTAAAAATGACGGTTTGCGCTATGAACGGATATCACAATACGTAGGAAAATCAGAAGAAACATATTAACATAACGTTACAGGGTAAATTATGCGTTTGAACTTAAATTATTAAGTAAAACATTCATTAAAATGAAAAAAATAATTTCAATATTTGTTACGTGACAGTTAATGAAAATGTTGCCATTAAGGGGAAAAAATCTCCTACATTTTGTTGTAAGTGAAACACGTCTCAATAATTAAATTGCACAAATGTTATTTGACAATTATCTGCTACCTTCGGCCCGCGACTTTGTTCGCGTGGAATAATTTCTTTAATATACGATAACACAAAAATCTTTTTTTTTCATTGATTGATTTCAATTGATATGGCATAAATCACATCTTAAAAAGGTGTAATAGTTTTATTCGATTTTGGTCTATCTACATAAAACAGTTGACTAACTATAACAATTTAAGAGTTTCATAGCTCTAAATATATTAAATAAATAATTAGTGAAAAATTATTCACCCCACGCAGGATAAATATATATACATTTTTCATGAAATTATAAAGTAAGTGGTTTTTCGCATAAACTAAATGCAATGAATAGCTAAGCTAAAGTGTAAAAGTTTCAACTTCCCTACTTTTAGGGAAAATGGAATGAAATGACAACATGATTTGTTTCACTGTGTGCGTTTCGTCGAGCGTAAATACAAGTATCTTACGCACACATAGATTTTTTTCTTGCCTCGCTTTTGAAAGACCGCTTTGTAGGGAACTATCGTTCTAGGTGTTATTATTCTAAGCTAAACGCAAGAAGCCTATTACAATTACTACTATGTAAACGAAAAAAAAAACTAAAGAGGTCTTAATCTCATCCTGTTAATGTCTTATTACTGAGCTTCCTATCACGAACGAAGGGGAGAAGGATTTTCAAGTCTCCAGCACGCGGACCCAGTGCGGGCTGGTGGATAATAACAGTAACTACGACTGGACAGAAATAGCCTGCGCCTGGTGGCGGGGACCATCACCGGGCACTGCTCACTGAACAAACATTTACACACTATAATTGAGACACAGACAGCTAGGGTTACCCGTACTTTATTATAAAGTATTGTACTTTATTTCAAGTACTTAATACTTTATAAAAACAATAAAGTACACGAAAATACTCTTTTTTACCATGATTTGGGATTGGACTTTAATTTAAATATAGACTAAAGAACCTGTGCAATTGTTTAGTAGAGATACTAATTTGATAGAAACCGCAAAAAGCAATAAAAAATATGTTTTTAAACAAAATAATAAAGAAAAATAAATAGTACTTTATTTTTCACTGTGTAATTTTTTTATCTTACCTATTACCAATGTACTTTAACTGTCAAAAAAAAAGGTGGCAACCCTGACAGCCCCTTGTGCAGAGCGTATATGGAGGCTGAGGTAACGGTCTCACACGTGGAATGCACTCCTGGAATGCACAGGCGTGGCTGACATACGAAAGGTACCCTTGGAGCATCGCGTTCCATTGTGAAAATATTACACAGATTTGGAAACCTGATCTGCTTCTATAGAGAACTGGATGGAGTGAGTAAATGTGGCCGCAAAGGTGAGAATGGTCCATACTATAATTAAAATTTTAAGTGGTAGAATAGACTCTCCTGATCTTCATGGTGAGCTGTGTCGACTTTATGCACCCGATAATTATTATAGGAGCAGGAAACATAAACTGTTTGCTGTGCCAACCTGCCGAACCGTAGCCCGCTCAAAATCACCCATTCCGTGGACTCTCAACGCACTTAATGCCATCCTGGATGCAGCACCCGACTGGGATTTGTTTGCGGATGGATGGCCTGAGATTTTGTCAGTGTGTCTGAGGTATTGTGAGAAAATGGATTAAAGAAGTTTTATGTGTGAGATTTTTACTGTTTTTGACAATTAGTGTAATTGATGTATTCCGTTCTGATTAAATAAATAAATGCTTAATACCGAGGACTTAGGGCGGAAACCACCACCACTAACATATAACAGTAACTTACATTTATAATATTTGAACATAAGTTTAAAAACAACCACAACGTGTATAAAATATATTATACTTGCACTTACTACAGCAGGAGTATAATACTGTTCGAAGGAGCACGCTTTTCAATGCGTTACCATCAGAAAGAAAAAAATGTGATTACATAAATATTCTGTTTAAAAAAAAAGTTTATTATGGGTGTATGGGGATCCTACTAAGACCTAAGGAGCCCAAGCCAACCTCACCTGCAAGTGGCGCACACATACGTATGTATATATGTAATAAATAAAACATACAATGATTATTTTCATATTTATTTGAATGGTAAAAATATACTTAAAACTATTGAGCAAATACAATCTTGTCCTTAATATTAATTTGTAAAATAATATACCTACGTTGTACATATTTAAGTGACAGCTGTCAAATATAAAAATAAAATGGCCGTTGAGGCAGTAATGTTCTAGAACGACAGCAAACGTAGCGTGGGACGCCCCCCTGTAAAATGAACAAGGAGTTGGTGATTTTACGAAGATTGAATCACAAATGAGGAGATCCGTAGAAGAACGAATGTCACTGACATAGCTCAAAAGATGAGCAAGCCTAAGTGGCAGTAGGCAGGGCACGAAGAACGACGGCTGCTGGAGCAGAAAAGTCCTGAAATGAAAAGCCATTGACAGGTAACGTAGCGGGGGACGCCCACCTGCAAGATGTACAAGGAGTTGGTGATTCCACGAAGATTAAATCACAAATGAGATAATCCGTAGAATACTAATGTCACTGACTAAGCACAAAGGATCAGCAAGCTGAAGGCAGTGGGCAGGCCACGTAGAACTGACGGCTGCTGGGGCAGAAAAGTCCTGAAATTGAGAGCCATGGACAGGTAACGTAGGGTAGGACGCCCACCTGCAAGATGGTCGAACAACCTGATAAGAGTTGCAGGCCCACGTTGGATGCAGTATTCTTGCAATCGGGCACATTGGAAGGTAATGTGGAGGACTGTGTTGAGCAGTGAACGTCTTTGGGCTGATGACGATGGAAAACGTGATTTGTTGGAAAACAAATAGTCATTTTCTATATGCATGACATATTTAACTATAAATTTGGCGCGTTAAATTTTAAGTCCGACCTTCATAAGAGCTCTATTGAGCCAAACTTGAATAAATGATTTTTTTTGAATTTTATACAAATTATATCTTTATTACGAGTCCAAATACTAAAAATGTAATTCTATCTTAAAATAAATTGAGTTTATAGGGATCTTACCACCATCTTGGGACCCCAAGCCAACCTCACCTGCAAGTGGTGCACCTGCCGATCACCGGACGAGGCTCTGGCGAAGGTAATAGTTCCCGGTAAGCGGTAATAGGCTCGCAGCTTACTACGTGACGTAATTGACGATATGTGGGCGTATAATATGCCTCTGCTTACCACTATGGGGTAACAGGCGTGATTGTATGTATGTATGTCGAAACCCTGTCTGCCATATTGTATGTAATAAACAATAAAGGTGCTCCCTCACCGGGAGCATTCGCCTGTATGTAACGTTACAGGTTTCGAGCATTACATCAGTGAAAGAAGAGAAACGAGCATTACAGAACAACCTGTAATGATACAATCTGAAATATTTTGATACAACATAAATAATAATAATAATAATAATGTTTTTATTGCACAGAGAAGTAACATACAAAAATGGAAACCCTACAGTACTAGTGCATTGGCAGAATGGAGTTATACATTAAACAGAGATTCCCAAACTACGACTGTATTTTGACGAACCATCCGTATTTAAATTATAAGATATTATTTAGATTTTTAAGATATATTAATGCTATTGATGCAAAAAAACATGTTGCTGTTGGCATCAGTAATAACGATCAGTCACATATAAGTACAAAGTAAAAGTAAAGTAAAAAAAAAACTAAACGAAAAACACGTTTTTAGTATCAAAAAGTATTATCTATATTTTGACAACACCAAGAGTATTGTCGAGATTTTTAATTACAACAAAATTGAAGCATTTTTTCTATATTTTTTTTCTCTTTTAATTAAACACAGAAACGCGATCCGTTGCGCGCGTTTCATGACGTGCTATTTGCAGTAATTATTGACACCAAATATTTTCAATCGTTTCGCATAACATTTTTTGGTATTGTCTTTTGATATGACAAGTGAAATTGGGAATATTCTAAGCTATGTAGTGGATGCTACTCCCCATCGAAGGCAAGACATTCTAACAAGCGGATGGATGTTCCACCCGAAGATGGTTGTGTGTTGTATATATAGTTACGAGATTGAGGAATTTTGTTTGCGCGATTCAGGATTTCATTCATCTTTTACGTTCCGTTCATCGCTTGTACGGTATCGCTTCAGCTTTTACAAACTGTTTTTTAGAAAAGCAATAAGCACTTACATTCAGCGGCCGACAATACTTTTGGTGTGAATTTTTTTAAGGTTTTAGCCACTATTTCACATATCTAAAAGTTGTCATATCCTAGCATTATCCCGGTTGTCATAGACTTGAGCTTAGTGCCCAGGGTCTGCTCACCGGCTTAACCAGATTTGGCTTCAGTTACAGGGAGCGACTGCCGAAATTTATATAATTAGTAATAACATAATAGCATAATATGAATGTATAGTTATTTAATTTTTATAGTTGTTTAATTTTATTCCATTTTTATAGTTATTTAATTTTTATTGTATTTAATTTTTATAGGTATTTATTGTTTAATGTTTTTAATTTCTATATATATTATAAGGAAGAAATGTGTTCCTATTTTAAATTGTGATAACCTTGCAGGGTTCATTTGTGGACAAATTGATATTTTTAAGACCTAATTGTACACCAAATGAAACAATAAAGAATTTTGATTATGAATGATCTCCTCAACCATCATTCTTTGGTTAATACAGTTGTCAGGATGTTAGAAGGCACTGACTTCCTAATAATGACTGCTATAGATGTTTCTGAAAGCGGGCAGTAACGGCTTATCGTGCCAGCCTTATAAAAGAAAGAAAAAAAAAGTGTTTATTTAAATCATGACAACAAATACTTAACATCTGCCAAACTGTTTTACAGTTTGTTGGCAGTTGTAGCTTCCAAAACACAGTCACATTATTCTTTACAATGTTTATGTTACAGCCAAAGTAATATAATGGCTAGCCATTATGCATAATATCTACTTAGTTTGGTTAAAGTGATTATGGACACAAAATTAATCACATTAACTAGCTTTTATATATAATATCTTCGATGACTTGGATAATGTAGGTATGCGTTTAAAATTAGTATTAGTATAGTGATATAGTAATTACAAAATAAAAACAAAAAAGTCCAAACTAATTTAGGTGGGCTGCATAAAATGTTTTTAGTAGTAAAAAAAAAAATTACCTCAACCCAACCCAAAAAGAGATACCTTCTCTTAGGGTTAGGTTGAGGTTCTTTTTTTCTTACCATTAAAAACATTTTATGCAGCCCACCTAAATTAGTTTGGAATAGGTCATAGACCGTATTTATTACTTTGACTAACTTTGACACGTTATTATGAATAATGTCCAGACAAAGTGATTAATTTATTACTTTGTCTAGTGAATTTGGCCATTATATATAATGACCAGTCATTATGTATAATAGCTATTTAATCATTATGACTGTTACATATATACCTACACTTCTTCACTATAAAACAAATTTATAAAGTGTACTGCTGAACATTAGCCGCCCCAAAAGGTTACATTCTATTAGGGGTAGGCTAGTGAGCAGAGCGTAGGCCCTAAGCTTAGGTCTCGGGCAACCGGGATAATGCTAGGAAATGATGACGACTTTTACTAGATAGGAGATCAAAAACGGCTAAAACTTTTTAAAGATATTCTTTGATAAAATGCTCATGGTTCGAGATCTGTGTGAAAGTGGTGAGCCAGAAGGCGTTGCAGAGGTTCCCGTTGTTGGGCGAGGTAGACACGATACCGCGCAGGTAGTACCGCTGGGTACCGCGGTCAGACTCCGGAAACGCCAGGCCGCCTCCACTGTCTCCTTTACATAGGGCTGCCGTTCCTGAGGAAGAAATCATAATTAGTTAGAATCACACCGATTATTTAGTTCCAGGATAAGAATCATTAAGAACTTGTATTATGGATAATAACGGATAAACATATATAAATACTTTTTTTTGTAAATACAAACGTAATATACATAGAAAAAACTAGGATAGGAAGCTAGTTTGTCAAATTTGTTTAAAGCTAATATGTGGAAGCCTATAATTATTTTATAAGTTTGTTATTATGTAAATACAGCTGTAAGCTTTCCAAATAAAATAAAATAAAAAAGAATTTAAAAAAACACCCAGACCAACACAAATATTCATGTTTGTGTCCACAATATATGGGAATCAAACCTTTGACCTCAGGAGTGGAGTGCGGGTATACTCGTATCCACGCCATATCGATCGTCAAATCGTAATGAATATACATAGAAACCCCTTCAGACCAGAACAAGTATTCATTTATGCACACATACTGTGTATAAGTGTGTATAGGGATCCTACCAAGACGTTTTTTTTTTGATTTACGTCGGTAACAAATGCATTTACGCACTGTCTCCCGGCCAAAGGGGGACCGAGAGAGGTGTGTGGGACTCACCACCGGCAAACACGACCGCCAGCAGTAATACCCACTACAAATCTTCCGACGACGCCCGTCGCTTGTTGAGAAAGAGGCGGGGGCCAGTACCTGGGTTGCAGCTGTGAAGTGGTGCACCTGCCGATCAACGGACAAGGCTCTGGCGAACATAACAGTGCCCGGTAAGCGGCAATGAGCTAGTTACCTATTACGTGGGAACAACTATATAATTGGCGAAGTGTGGGCGTATAATATGCCTCTGCCTACCCCTTCGGGAAAACAGGCGTGAATGTATGTATGTGGGAAATCAAGAAGTGAATGGAGTACGGGAACCTCCGTGCCATACTATATTTGACTGTGATAGACTTTACACGAATTTACAAACTAACACAGAACCTCCACCTTCTTAAAAGTCAAATCAAATCAAAATTCATTTATTCAAGTTTGGCTCAATAGAGCTCTTATGAATGTCATAATTATAAACTAACGCGCCCATTCACTGCGGGCGGGAGCTTGATCGTAAAAGAACGGGCAAGAAAATCGTCAAGGTTGGTTTTTTCTCCCGCCAGTTACAATTAAAATACATAATATTCAAACAATTGTGGTTTGCAGTCACAAGATTTGAAAGAAAGAAAGACAAAATTCTTTTTAGCAATATTTTAGTCTCTAAATAATACTCACCATTTCTGTACCCAGCGCAGATTTTGTCTCCAGTAATGTATTCTCTGAAAGAAGCGGGTGCTTCAGACTGGCACTCATGGATGGAGATGTATGGAAGTTCCACCACTTTGAGGAATCTAGAAGCGTCTCCGTTTTCACCGTCCAGACCCCATCCAGCTACCTATAAGGGTAAATGTAGCAAACATTATAGTTCCTGGTAAGCGGCAATAGGCTTGGCACTTATACGGGGTACCAACCAACCAATACCAACCAAGCAAGATAAAAAGATAAATATATAAATGCACAGACACATGCACACACACACGCGCACGCACACGCACACACATACACACACACACACCTACACACACACACACACACACACACACACACACACACACACACACACCTACACACACACACACACACACACACACACACACACACACACACACACACACACACACACACACATAAATTAATGGAGGTACTTCTATAATAAAATTATACACGTTTACTATAAGATTGTTCATATGTAATATTCTGTAAAGTATATAATTACGCTAATGGAAGAGCGAAGTCCCCCGATACAGGCATAATTTGCTTAAAGGGAGACTCCGGCCACTAATTATTGTAACCATAACTTTTTAATGAAATAAAATTTTTATTATTATATAATACCAACCAGCGTAATTGCAGAAATATAGGCGTAATATGCCTTTGCCTACTCTTTCGGGTAAATAGGCATTGATGTAAGAAAAAAGGGGGCTTATTACAAAACGAGATCTAAAGTTAGACCAGTTTTAAAACTAGTGCTGTCACTGTCTTCATTTTATATAAATGAAAGTGACAGCACTAGTTCAAAAAAAAAAAAAATAGCATAGCCTGTGAGTTTCTTGTCAGTTCTTCTCACAGAGCGGAGGCTCGGAACTGGCACTTAGATTCACTTACACCTAATTTTTATTTATTTGCATGTAAGTGAATCTAAGCTTCGTGATTTCAGGGTTGATATAATATTTTTTTTTTCATGTATATTTTGTTTTGACGTTTTCAAGTGCTATGTAATAGTTTATGAAATAAAGAACTTTTTACTTTACTTTACTTTTACTTTACTGTAATAAGACCTTTAATATTTAATTTGTTGTGTCTAGCAAGCTGTTAGTCCTCTTAAAAATTCAATTCACACTATAATATTATAAATCAGAAAATAACTCTGTCTGTCTCCCTTTCACGACCAAACTACTGAAGCAATTTGAATTAAATTTGATACACAGATAGTTTAGAGCCTAAGAAAGGACATAATATATACACATTTTTAATTAGAATTTACTTGCAGGTAACGTGGACGAGGTCGCGGGCGTTTTTTTAATGTGACACGTTATAATGACTACATCATGCACGATGGCAAGCAGTCGATGCAGTCCAAAAAAAAATGAAAGCGCTTCATACCGTGAAATAAGCACGGTTCAAAGCGCATTCACTTATGACGGCCTGCTAAAATGCCGTTTCACGCCCCGCTTAAAACACCCGGGATCATAGGAAACACATAAGCCGGCAGCGAATAATAATAATAATAATTAAACTGTGGTGATACCTTGCCCATATTCCCCGGAGACAGCTGTCTCTTCTCAAACACAATATTGAAGTCGACACACACGGGCCTGATGTGCGGACGGTACTCGATGGTGGTGGCCAGAAACATCAGCGCTATGTCATGTTGGAAGTTCGTTATGGCCCCTTGGAAATGTGAGGCCAGCTTCAAGCTCTCCACCTGTTGAAATGTTTAGTATTTATATACAAGTTTTAAACCTTCCAGGTCTGCTCATATCTTATCTTTCACGGGCTTTCTACAGGCGAGCCTGCAGCACACTTTGACCCTTGACTTGAGTCAGGTCTTTTTGCCTTTTACTCCAAATCCCCAAATATTGCGGTCATAGTCTTAATAAAAGCCTCGTCTGTTGGAGGTGCACCACTTGCAGGTGAGGTTGGCTTGGGCCCCCGACTGGTCTCCACCTTGGGTGGGGGGGCTGAGTACCTTCCGGTAAGGCGCAGAGGGCGCTAGGGAAAAGGTAACACCCAGAGATTGACCACTCTGGGTGCCCTTAGTACTACTAAAAACTAAGAGGGACCAGTGGAGGGCGCAGTGGGCCTGCCAGGAGGGCCCGTCAAGCTACGCTAGGAGGGTCTTAGGCAGCGGGAGCAGGGGGCCTGATGAGGGGAGCTTGATCGTAAAAGAACGGGCAAGAAAACCATCAAGGTTAGTCTTTTCTCCCGCCAGAATCTATTTAGAGTTTAATCTATTTAAAGTTTGTTTGTTTGTTATCCTCAATAAATAAAAAAAACGACGATGAAATACTTACGTCTGATCGCTGGACATCATCGTCTTGCTTGAAGCCCCAGGGTCTGTACAGCTTTCCGAGGGCAACCGCGTAAATACTGGCTGGAAGCTCCTTGTGAGTGTCATTCCAGAAGCAATGAGCAGCTGGGTAGAGAGAAAACAGTACAAGGATGAAAACAAATCTATTGTTGAGTAAAGATCAGTCAACATACATCATCAGTTTAGCCCAGTCTTTCCCAAAGTGGGCGATAACGCCCCCTTGTGGGCGCTGCAGGTCTCAAGGGGGGCGGTAAGAGACCCAGAAAAAAAATGGGGGCGTTGTGTAGAGGCCTGGGGATTTGTAATTTTATTTAGCTAGGAGGTTTTTAAATAGGTGAAAAAATGGGGGCGCTAAAAAAATATTTATTCTCAAAGTGGGCAGTAGATAAAATAAGTTTGGGAACCACTGGTTTAGTCCATAAACGTCCCACTAATGAGCACTTACTTACCAAGGTGAGAGGGTTTTGGGTCATGTTCCACTAAACAGGCCCAGTGCGGATTGGCGAGGGCTCAGTTTACATTGGTCAATCTTTTGTTGGGCGGCAATTTCTGTGGTTGATAGGGGTCATCCATAAATTACGTCACACGAATTCCGTAATTTTTTTGACCCCCCATTCGGCCTTGTCACAGCTGGTCACATTTGTGGGACTTCCTTCTTAGTGTGATGTCACATATTTTGCAATTATACAGCAAGAAATAATTACATCTAAACAGCTATTCCAAAATTTTCATAGGACCTCGGTTTTGAAAAGTGTCGTCACGAAATTTAGGATTCCTCCCATCCCCTTGTCATACCATGTCACACTTCTTCAAACCCCTACTCGTTAACGTGTGACATAATTTATGGATAGCCCCTTATATACCTTGACCAACATCTTTTGATGTCTCAAATGTTGATTCTGGATTACTATGTGTGGTGTATATGTTTATGTTACTGAATGTGGAAGTTAAGCCATCGACAATTTGGTCTGGACGGATAAAACGTGGATTCGCTTAATAATTATGATAAGTTTACCCACGACATCCTGAGCCGAGGTTCGGGACTACTAGAGACCGCCCTTAATATCATCATCATCATCATTTCATCCCATCAACGTCCCACTACTGAGCACGAGCCTCCTCTCACAAATCAAGGTGTGAAGGTAGGCCCTTAATATGTCGCTCTTTAATTGAAATACTTTTAGTATGTAATCTAGGTTTGAGGCCCTCAGTCTCTCCTTCCCCAAATTCATTTCGGTTGCGCTATATCGGCCATCAGAGGCATGCAGCATTGACACATGGAGTTTAGCCGGTCGGCCTCTTATGGGTCATCCCGGCATAACCTACTCGCCGGCGAGAGGTATCTGGGAGTTAGCCAGCTGGCTTGAGCCACCGCCACGGCGGTGAACCAAGTTAGCTAGCGTGAAGTATACGCATCTTCTTCAAAGATGCGCGTATTTTGCTCCGGAAGCGCATGCCCGGCGCATCGACGGTGACTGATGTCGAGAATCCACAATGCGCCGTGCATACGGGGCTTGCAGATTCTCCATGTATAAAAAAAGCAAGAAATACTATTAAGACTACACGTTAGACTTCTTGGCGGGAAAGTGAAGCATCGTGTCTGCAGTTTTGTTTTATTTTCTAAAACTTGTGAAATTTCGAAGATTAATGTGTAATAACGGTGTATTATTAACCGTTAAGTGTTTGTCGTCCATGAGTGTTGGTAAATGAAACAAAATAGTGCAACATCACTTTTCAAATTCTCTCAAGAAGTCCATGTGAAATCTCAATATAGTCCCACATCTTTACTCAGGACTCAAGGGGCTTAGGGGAGGGTATCTCATTTACCATTTATCATCTTTATCTCCACTCATTCTCATTTACTATAATTTATATGTTGTTAATATATCTCTTACTTGACACTGGCTAGAAGTGCTAAAAGCACGAAGCCATTATTTAAAACAAAAAAAAAAAAAGAAAAGAATACACGTTTACCTGATATGACAACCTTCGGGCTGATCAAAGAGCCTCCACATATCTGCATGTAAGGCGTGGTCGTCTTTCTGTAGATTCCCGCATGCCAAGGCAGCTCTCCCCTCTCCGCTGGACGCCCCCCAATCACCAGCTCTATTCCTCTTGGCACCACGCGACCGCATTCTGTGTGACCATAATCATATGTATACATCTTCTTGCATATAAAAAAATTTTTATCGCCATTTGACGACCGATATGGCGGGGGGGCGAGAATACCCGCTCTCCTCTCCTAAGGTCGTGGGTTCGATTTCTACGCAGTACAAATCTTTGTGTGCATGAACATGAATATTTGTTCTGGTCTGGGTGTTTTCCTATGTATATTAAGTATGTATTTACAACAAAAAAAAATATTTATGTATGTTTATCCGTTATTTAGTATCCATAACAAGAGTTCTTAATTATACTTATCTTGGAACTAAACCATCATCATCATTTCAGCCCATTAACTTTCCACTACTGAGCACGAGCCTCCTCTCACATATCAAGGTGTGAGGGTATTGGGTCATACTCCACCACGCTGACCCAGTGCGGATTGGCGGAGGCAGGTGTATGGCGTCCTGCTGTTAGAATTTATCAAGCCGCCCATGAGGCCTCTAACATGGCTTAACGACTACCACATTTAGTGATAACCGGGACCATCGGCTTAACGTGCCTTCCGAAGCACGGAAGCGCTCGATATCAAATGCCACACAAACAGTCAACCATCCAAGGACTGACCTCTGTAAACTCTGCTGTACTTTGGTGATCGTTTCCGACCCCCGAGCACCGCAGAGCTACGTGCGCTTCACTTGGAACTAAATAATTGGTGTAATTGACAGAAAATATTTATGTATTATTATTTATTACTTGAGATTTGTGTGATTCTTATTCTTAATGTGTTCGTTTTTGTCTAGAAAAGACAAGAAAAATTTATAAAACAATTGTTGTATCTCAAAATATGGAATGTGATTTAGTGAATGATATAACTGTGAGAGATTTTCCTTATATGTAATTTTACTATATATACTAAAAATTGACAGATTTAAACAAATATGGCGGCTAGAAGTTTAAATAAAAACTTTTTTCCGATCTCGGGCCAATGGTGACCCGGACATTTGGAAGGCATGCGTGGGGCCGAAGCCAAAAAGTAGAGGCCCCTTAGACAATTTAAATCTATTGGCTATGTGACAACAACTGGCGATTATCCCTATGTGCACTATAGAAGTGTTTCTATAGTGCACATAGGGATAATCGCCAGGTGTGTACCTAAGGACAATCCCCGGTTAGTGCAGTACTATTAGGATAAGATGGAATCTATTATGGCCGGGATATTGATTTGAAGAGTTGAAGGACTGTGTAAATTCGTAGTTTACTGTCTTAATTCGATTTGGTTAAGTTACCTGCATTTCACTACTATTCGTTCTTCTTCTTTCTCATTATATTCATATGTATACTTCATACTTTTATTTAAACTTTTTATTATAGTATTCCATTCTTTACACAAACTACTTTATAATTATATTTATGATAATTTATTTTTAATTATTTAAATAGATGCATTTCACAAATACTGCGCGTAGTAACACTTCATGCCTAGGTGTTCACGGAAGATCAGCGTCGTGACATCTTATGGTGTACGACAGTGTGCTGAGTGGACACCGTTTCAGTACATGTAAATTTAAACGTTGCTTTTTTGTGTACTTAATTTCTATGTTTATTTGTACTGAATAAATTTATTTTCTTTCTTTCTTTCTAAATTGTACTATGGATAGAGGAGACTACCGGACACCTGCCGTCATCATCAGTCTCAAATGATTGTAAATGGCAGGCGGTGACTTGCCAGAGGATTAAATGGGCACTCCAAAATAGCCGTTTATTATTATTCATCATCATCATCATCACAGCCCATTAACGTCCCACTACTGAGCACGAGCCTCCTCTCACATATCAAGGTGTGAGGGTATTAGGTCATACTCCACCACGCTGACCCAGTGCGGATTGGCGGAGGCAGGTGTGTGGCGTCCTGCTGTTAGAATTTTTCAAGCCGCCCATTAGGCCTCTAACATGGCTTAACGACTACCACATTTAGTGATAACCGGGACCAACGGCTTAACGTGCCTTCCGAAGCACGGAAGCGCTCGATATCAAATGCCACACAAACGGTCACCCATCCAAGGACTGACCTCTGTAAACTCTGCTGTACTTCGGCGATCGTTTCCGACCACCGAGCACCGCAGAGCTACGAGCGCTTCATTATATTATTATTATTAAATAATATTAGTAGTCCAATAGGACAGACCGTATGATATGCATAATAATGTAACTACAAGTTGGTTTACACCATGATCAGATCATTCACTGTCTCGCTCCTTACTTTCGTCCAGCGTTTCTTCACCCACCATGAGTTGCGTGGCGTTATTCGTTATCAATTTATCCTACCCATAACTTTATCCAAATCCCCAAATATTTATCCTAAATCACTTCATGAATGTAAAATTTTTGTTACACAATGGTTGAACACTCTCACTTACGAAGAAACAGAAATGATCTTAACCAGACTTAGCTAAACTATACAGTAATATCCCAACACACACACACGCACACACAAACACACACACACACACACACTCATGCGCATATTTTTATTATTGTTTTCATTTAATGTATTACTCTATGTTAGTTATGCAATGGGAAGCAAGGTAGCCCCAACACAAGTACTTATTAACTTACCGGGGCTGCTTTATAATATTGTGAACCAAAACATGTGAAATCAAATAAACATTTTTTTTTATCCTACCTTTGTTATTACACCTTCTCGGTCACATCATTCCTTACCCACTTAATTTTAATCGCGCTAGTTTTTAAGTTTTGACCATCGCAAGAGCTCTTTTGAGCCAAACTTGAATAAATGATTTTGAATTTGAATTTTTGAATGTTATACCTATTATATTACATTATATAGCTTCACAGACAAATGAAGATTGTAATTCAAGTACCAAACCAATGGATAAATTTAAAAGAGCATAAGCCTGTGAGTTTCTTGCCAGTTCTTCTTACAGAGCGGTGGCTTAAAACTAGTAAAATGTTATAACTATGTACAGAAATAGCAAAGGTAAATAACCCGATAGCCAATGAAAATAAAGCATTTAAAACTTCGGAACTTCAACTGTCGAGATAGCTTTCAATTCTACAGAACTTTCTAGAAACTAAATCAACTTGACTTCCAGATTTCATTTCCAACTTTGCACTTATCATTTGTTTGTAGGTAGGATGGTAGTTTTGCAACT
Organism: Musotima nitidalis; assembly: GCA_949126915.1. NCBI lineage: Eukaryota > Metazoa > Arthropoda > Insecta > Lepidoptera > Crambidae > Musotima > Musotima nitidalis. Next base: position 7,229,674 of record OX421442.1, on the reverse strand, counting down.
GTTTGCAAGAGACAATTTCATTATTATTGGGGTCAGGGGGAACAATGTCTTCACGACCAACGCTGAAACGAAAGTCACTTTCGTTTCAGCGTTGGTCGTGAAGACATTGTTACAAAGATATTTTGAATCCATCACTTGCTAACATAGTTTATGTATCGTGAACACTTAAAATAAGAGTACCGTTTCGTTTTCTTACCATTGAGCTAATATTTTTCCTAAAACTGAACAGTCTGCATAGTTGATGTTGATAGGATGTTAGCGGAAGAAATAAAACAACTCAGTAAATAAAATATAAAAAGGCTTTATTAAAAGATCCATCCCATTTACATCAAATATACACAATGTTTATGAGTAGTATAGGAAACTATTATTAATCATCTACAAATATATTTAAGACGAAACTATCGTATTTCTATCAAAGAGAAAAGAATTTCTATAAAAACAGATACAAACAGGTACAAAATTACACTGGGGTTCATTTTACCAAAAGGCTTTAAAAGTAAGAATATCACAATATAATTAATCAGGTGATACTTCGAAACGCATACGATTTATTACCATAATTTCAACAGACATACATCATATGGCATAAAGATCCAAAAGCATAATATCCTTTTTCAAAACAAATTATTACGCATAACCATAATAATGCAGAATTGTTGAAAGGCATAATTATAAAAGCCATAATCATATAAATTTATTTTTTCATTTGCCATAATTTTATAAAGCATACTTTGAAACGCAGCTTACTTCTCTTTTTGGGTTATGTTGAAGTATTTTTTTTTACCATTAAAAGTAATCTCTTATTTTATAATAGTCATATACAAAATGCCCATCTGACTATTATTATTGTTAGTTTTTATAAATAATAATAAGTATATATATAATAAGTATATAAGTAAGTAAGGGTCCATAAATTGGTTCTAAAATTATATAACACCTATGTACACATTATGGTTTAGCAATAAAGAATTTGTATTTGTATAACTCAGTATAATTATGTCCAACAAAACATATGCCTTTCATTACCTATGCTTATCTAAATTATGCCTTTTAATAATTCTGCATTTCAAATGATGTTATGTGTTATAACGTTATGCTTTATAGCGATATGGTAAGTGATGATTATGGTAATCAACATTATGCATTTTCAGCTTATGGCCAAAAACGTTACGCGTAATAGGTAACCAATTAATCATTATTTGTTTATAGCTTTTTAGAATGTTTATTTAACCTAATTTGTAATAAACACTTGACAAGATGGGGTGTGCATTAGCCAATAAATTTCTATAACAATTACTTTTAATTCTGTCAATATATGAATAGCGCTATGTCACCTAAAATTTAAACCATAAAATTATGATTAGTATGTACGATTTAATAAAATCGTCAATTTCGTACTGATTTTCTATAAGTACATAATTTTATTGCAATTGAGTTTTCTTTTGTTGCTACAGTACATTATTAATTTTATTTATTGATATTTTATTGAGTTTTAAAATTGATATTACTATATGTCTGTGTTTACTATTTTTCTTATATGAATAACTAATATCGTATAAATAAAGACATATTAAAAATAATACTACTCGTTATACTTTTGTACGAAAGTTTTGGTAAATTGCAATCGTCGATTGTAGGACTAAGTATAAAAACTAAAACTATTAAAACCTAACCATTTTATCTAAATATTTTCCTATTTTCATATGATATCATGTAAGGTAAATCATCACGACAAACCACTGAAATTTCCATTGAACAACACAATAAACATAAATTAATCATGGTCCCTAAATATAATTTTATCACTATATTTCAAATTATCTGTAAACTCAGTGTTTACATTAACTTGTATTGTATTGTTATTTTTCAAATTAAATTTATAATTAGCATTTAGATTGTTCTTATTATTGTTATTTTTATTCCGATTTTTACTTTTTGGCGGACCCATTCTCCAATCTCCTTCCTCTATATTATAATCGTAGTCCGTTGTTTCGATTTTAGCTTTATTATCTGATGTAGCATTATTCCTCACATCAGTTTTGTTAACAGATATTACGCCACCATTTACTTGAATCCCGTCAATAACTTTAACGCTATCAACTAAAGAAGTATTTTCAATCGTATACTGAATATCACTTATGTGTATTTCAACTTTATCTTTGACTAAAATAGTAATATTGGTGCCGTTTTTAACCAAACCTGCAGTGCATCTTGCAACGTAGTCCCAACTTCCTTGGATGCATCGCATATATCCAAGCACGCCGCTGTAGTAGTAGTTTGGGCTGTTACATTCTGGCCAAACAACGGTGCCTGTTGGCTCGAACTCGTTGCATTCCCTGGTGCCTTCCGAGCCTCCTGTCAGTAGGCAGCGGTAAATGACACTCGGATCCTTTTTCAGCTCGCAGAAACCTGTTGGAATATATAACTAAAATTGAAAAGCAAAGAAAGATAAGAAAAAGAATTTATTCTGTGACAACATCAAAAGAAAACAGATACTACACATTATATTTAAGTAACTACTTGAAGAGTGTCTCAGAAATATATTTATTGAACAAACAGAAATGTCTATGAATATGTATGTGCTCGTCATCGGTTGTGCTGTTCTCTCACTGTGCCACTCAGGTTCCCTGCAAGCTTACGTCTTATTTGTATGCTACTGTAACTGTATGTATGTATTGTGTTTTACAATGTAAGGAATGAATGTGTCATAGTGCTCTCACAAACGGTATCTACGGAAGACCAGCGTCGAGGCGTTTTCGTGACACCTCGGCTTTATGCTGAGTGGATACCTTTTCTGTGACACTCTTTAAGTAGTTACTTAAATATAATGTATCTGTTTTCTTTTGATATTGTCACAAAATAAATTCTTTTTCTTTTTTTCCAAAAGCTGCATTGGTTAAGGGCCTCGACCGAATGAATATATTTATTTAAAAATGCAATAGATACTCACGGACACATTCATTAGCTCGCACTTCTGCCGGTGACCAGGATCCGTAGAGGCACAGTCTCTCTTGAGAGCCTACGATGCCATATGGAGGATTGCAAGTGATGTTCAGCCCGACTGATTCGAAACCTTGACCAGGCACCGCATATGGAACGTTGGATACTATGTAAGATCCGTGTTCAGGGTACGGTGGAAGTTTGCAGGCGCCGGTAGAGGTCACTGGTGGGCTGGAGGAAGAATTTATATTCAAAGTTAAATATTTACAAAAAATTACAGAGCACATCGCATTCTTAATGGAATAGACGACCGATATGGCGTGGAAGTCAGTATACCTACACTTCACTTCAGAGGTCGTGGGTCCGATTCCCACACAGGACAATTTTTTAAATTTATTATTTATTTATTTTTAATAGTGACTTAGCTCAAAAAAGACGATTTTTGGGACATCACAAAAGAAGATCTTCTAAAGAATACTCGTCCTACTTGTAAGCGAATTAAATTGATACTGATTTATTAATTAATAATTCAGCTTGTGTTTTGAACGTTTGATTAACATTGATTCGATCTCAGTAAGAAATGAAGACTGTATAAGTACGTAACTAAAACCTGACCTATCTATCAATGGGTCGATGTTCCTGTAAGCATGCGACATGTACAAGATGACAACGGATTTAGCGTGGTGGCGCGTATACCCGCACTTCGCTCCTGAGGTCGTGGTTTCGATTTTACACAGTACAATTCTTTGTGTGCATAAACATGAACAATAATAATAAAATAGGGTGTATAGGAATCCTATCAAGAGCTAAGGAGCCCAAGCCAACCTCACCTGCAAGTGGTGCACCTGCCGGTCAACGGACGAGGCTCTGGCGAACATAACAGTGCCCGGTAAGTGGCAATAGGCTCGCCACCTATTACGTGGGACCAACTATACATATAATTGGCAAAGTGTGGGCGTATAATATGCCTCTGCCTACCTCTTCGGGGAAACAGATGTAAATGTATGTATGTATATTCATGAAAACACCCATGCTTTCCTATGTATATTATGTGTGGTGTGTATTTAAAAAAAAGTGTTTATGTATGTTTATCTGTTATTTTGTATCCATAACACAAGTTCTTAACGATACTTGTCTTGGAACTAAATAATTGGTGTAATTGTCCAGAAAAAAATAATATGAATTATTTATTTAAGTTGATAAATCTGCAAAGTTTTTTTATTCAGATCAGTAATTACAGACGTGATTTTTTTTCATTAATGTTTTATTTGTATCATCTATATCGGCATTTAATCATAAAAAAAGAGATTTTGAGCATTCAGAGAATTTGTCTGAAATAAAATTATTGGAGCGAAATATTGAAATAAAACACCGTCGAAATAAAATAATGTTAAAATAACGATTTGCAATTAACTACATAATTGGGAATAAGAAATTAATAACAGAGCTTAATTGATCTTAGAAAAAACTAATTTTTATCTGTATTTGTCGGATTACAAGATGCTTTTTCCCAGACAATTTTGACATTGATTGTTGCGCTAAGCGAAACTAGGTAAATGAAGCAATTTTTATCATATCATTAATTTTATAGAGCGGTGATAGCCCAGCGAGACCCCTTGCCTTCAAATTCAGAAGGTCTCGGGTTCAAACCCTGGTGCGCCTATGACTTTTCGAAGCTATGTGCGTATTTGTCGCTTGCTCCGTGCCTCGAAAAGCACGTTAAGCCGTTGGTCCCGGCTGTCATGAATATCTATGGCAATCGTTATTAGGAAGTCAGTGCCTTCTAACAGACTGACAGCTGGTTTAACCACAGAATGATGTTTCCCTCTGGGTTGCGGAGGTCAGACGGCAGTCGCTCTACGTAATAACTGAAATTCAGTCAAATCTGGTTGAACCAGTGAGCCGACCCTTGGCCCTAAGCTTAAATCTAGGGCAACCGGGTTAATTCTAGGATATGATGATAAATTTTATTGATTTTTAACAAACACACCTCTTGCAACGTATCCTCGCATATTGGTGGAAACTCAGCTTAAGGAGCTGGGGTGATGATATTGTAAAAAACTAAATGATAAAATTTAATTAGTTTTATATACTTACACTGTCGCTGTGTTATCTCCGAGCGATCTGTTGCATAACTCATCAGATTCATCAGAACCATCTGCGCAGTCCGCTTTCTGAAATGATTTATGTAATCAATAATAATGTAATAAAAACTATTTCAAGCAAGTGATGGTTTAAAAAAAAACTTTGTGACAATCGCAAACCTGTAAATTTCGAAAGGGACTTCTTGGCGGGAAAGTGAAGCGTCATGTTTGCCGTTTTGTTTTATTTTCTAAAATTTGTGATATTTCTAACATTAATGTGTAATAACGGTGGATTATTAACCGTTAAGTTTTTGTGAATATACATGGGTGTTGGTAAATCAAACAAAGCAGTGCAACATCACTTTTCAAATTCTCTTAAGAAGTCCATGTGAGATCTCAGTATAGTCCCACATCTTTACTGAGGAGTCAAGGGGCTTAGGGGAGAAAAATTCTTTATTGTACACCAAATTAAAAATAAAACAAGAAAACAGTTGCAAAAGAAAAGTGATACAATTGGCGGCCTTATCGCTTACAGCGATTTCTTCCAGGCAACCTTAGGATGGAGAGTGATTAAAATTAAATGAAAACCGGGGGTGTAGAAAAGAATAAAAATATATAGTTGTATTTTTAATAAACATAAACAAAAATAAATACTATTAATTAAATTAAATAAACGTACATACATAAATACGTACATGATATAGGAACACTGAGCAGCAGGACATTACTTCTCTAAAAGGAAAAGCTTCTTTAAGGGGAGGGTATCTCATTTACCATTTATCATCTTTATCATCACTCATTCTCATTTACTATGAATTATATACTATAAATATATCACTTACTTGACACTGGCTAGATGTGCTAGACGCACGAAGCCATTATTCAAAAGAAAAAAAAAACCGAAAAATCGAGGCACAGTTTAATGCGTCAACGGGCTTACACTTCTCCAGGTAAGATATCAAACAGCGATTAACAACCTTGTTTAATATATTTAATTGTAACCACTTTAATAATTTCTTAAGTATAATAAAAGTTTATAGTAATTGATCCTTCACAATACTCTAAACAATATACTTTGTAAATAAATTACGATGTCTGATATCTTACCTGAAACGCCTGGATCAATAAATTATTTGAAAATTATTATGTTTGGTGAAGCTGACAGGCAGAAGTGTCTGCTAGAATGCTGCGTACTCCGACGGGAGCAACACGTGATAAGTTTATATGAATTATATGATCGAGAAGGGAGTGGATAACTTGATAACAAATGACAGAAACGAAAAGCCATTATTTTTAGTGCCGAGCACAGAAAACAAAAAAAAAATGATCGCTTTGTTTAGTGGTGTCATAAGGCATGCCTCTCAGAATCTGAAGAAAACTACTCTGTTAAAAGTATAATAAAGTAGAGAATGGTAGTTGACACACTACACCAAGGATACGCACGTTCACGTTTGACAAATTCAAAAAGCGTATGATACGAAAAAATTACGGAGAATCAGACCCCGCAGTTAAACCGTATTCACGGTTTTGTGGGACTATGTTATAAATAATTTGTTATAACCTGTACTTACTGAATAAATAAATAAACAATAATTATGAGTCATATTAAGATGAAGTGCTTTTTATAACTTATACTGTCATAATCCAATCCTCTGTCGATACAGGCGCTTTATAACAAGAAACTGGCGAGAGTCTACACACGGTTTGCTAAAGGCTTCTTAAAACTTCATCATCATCTCAGCCCATTAACGTCCCACTACTGAGCACGAGCCTCCTCTCACATACCAAGGTGTGAGGGTATTGGGTCATACTTTACCACGCTGACCCAGTGCGGATTGGCGGAGAAAGGTGTATCGCGTCCTGCTGTTGGAATATTTCAAGCCACCTATGAGGCCTCTAATATGGCTTAACGGCTTATATGGCCGGAGATCATTTACCGAGACTACTGGCTATGTTGTTTAATTTGTGTCTTGATCATACTTATTTGCCTGAAAAGTTAATTCAAACAGTAGTTGTACCAATTGCGAAAAATAAAACTGGTGATCTATCTGATATCTCTAACTATAGGTCTATCTCACTGGCATCAATTATAGCTAAAGTTTCGGACAGTCTCATTGACAGCCACCTAAAGAAACATATTAGATTGAATGATGAGCAATTCGGTTTCAGAGCGGGTCTTTCAACAGAAAGTGCAATCTTGGCTCTCAAACAGACTGTTCATAACTATACATCCCGATCCCGGCAAACACCAGGTTATGCCTGCTATCTGGACCTCTCAAAGGCATTCGATCTTGTGTCTTATAGTAAATTGTGGGAAAAGCTACGCAATACTACAGTATCCGGGGAGATAGTGTCTGTTTTAGAGTATTGGTATGACAACCAAAGAAATAATGTGAGATGGGCTGGGGTTCTCTCAGATGAGTACAGGCTAGAGTGTGGCGTAAGGCAGGGTGGGTGGGCCTCCCCTCGCCTTTTCAACTTGTACATCAATGATTTGATCCGGGAACTCAGCAGCACAGGGATAGGGTGTCATATTGATGGGTTGTGTATAAATAACATAAGTTACGCCGATGATATGGTGCTGTTGCGTCCTTCGATCGGTGTATTGAGAAGAATGCTACATATTTGTGAGTCGTACGCTGTGGCCCATGGGCTCAAATATAATCCAACGAAGAGTGAGTTTATGGTATTCAAAGCCAGCAATAAATTTTATGAGATAGTACCTTGATTTGTGTAATACTTTAATAAATAGAGTAGAACGTTTTAAGTATTTGGGCCACTGGGTCACTGATGATATGCGATATAATGTGGACATAGAAAGGGAGCGTAGGTCGTTAGCTGTCCGCTGTAATATGCTTGCTCGTAGGTTTGCACGGTGTAGTGAAGTAAAAAAGACGCTCTTTAAAGCATACTGTCAGTCTTTCTACACGTGCAGCCTATGGATCAATTATACCCAGCGGGCATACAGCGACCTGAGGGTCCAATACAACAATGCGTACAGGGTGCTGATGGGTCTGCCACGGTTCTGTAGCGCGTCGGGCATGTTTGCGGAAGCTAACGTAGATAGCTTTTCTGCAATAATGCGTAAACGTTGCGCCTCGATGCTTGGAAGGATGCGGGGCAGCACCAACAGCATCCTGTGCGTATTGGCGGACCGATGGGACTCGCCGCTGCTAGAGCGTTGGGTGCATCTACATACGGTGAAGTAACCATCGGTATGTTATATTATATTAGTTAAGATAGAATAATTTTTACCTAACACTAGATCTTAAGTCTTTCACTGTTACTAATAAACTTTTATGGATGTTAATCCGTAATAAAATTTTTTATTATTATTATTATTAACGGCTATCACATTTAGTGATAACCGGGACCAACTGCTTAACGTGCCTTCCAAAGCACGGAAGCGCTCGATATCAAATGCCCCACAAACGGTCACCCATCCAAGGACTGACCTCTGTAAACTCTGTTGTACTTTGGTGATCGTTTCCGACCACCGAGCACCGCAGAGCTACGAGCGCTTCAAACTTCATACAAATCTTCAAATCAAATTTTCTTAAACCTTACATTATCACAATCAGATCCACTGTCGACACAGGCACCATAAGCGCATTGGAACAGGAAACTGGCGCAAGTTTTCCCAGCGCAGGTCTTCACAGTCTCGTCGGAGCCGTCGGTGCAGTCGCGGGTGCCGTCGCAATGTGCGAAGGCGCTGATCTCTTTACCGTTGTCGCACTTGAATGTTCCTCTGGAAATTATAACATTGGTAAAAGGAGCTTGTGTGGCGTCCTGACATGAACAATGTACCTAATATTAACAAATGAAGACGAGGTTCGATAAGTAAAAGGCGATTAACCCACTGCCACGCAACACGCAGCGTAGCGCGTAAATGCGTGTTCCGACGTTTAATTGTAAGTATATCCGTTTGTATATAAAACGGATACGAAACGGATACGGAAACGATGATTTTTCTGCAACAAACAGAAAAATCATCCACGCGCGTTCATGCAGATCACGCGCCTGCGAGCGAAGAAACAAGCCTCCACGTGCGTGCCAATTATGGCAGGGCACAGTCACCACAGCGAATAGCTTTGAATTAAATGGGTCAGAGCTGCCATTCATCCACACAACGCAACTACCCGCGTGAGTGCGTGAAAAACCTGCACTACCACAAATACGCTTTTAGGTGCGTCGACAGTGCGTTAATCGTCTAAATCTAAAACATTAATATCATGGTTGGTGAAGGCATCCCTTTGAGAATACGTGTTATCCTCACCTGACTTCCTCGGTCTGATTCCTGCATCTCGGAAGCAGCTCATCTGAATTGTCTACGCAGTCCTTGATTTTGTTGCAGGGCGCGGTGCCGTCGACACAGGCACCGTACGTGCATCGGAACCAGTTTGATTGGCACCTGAACAAAAATATTTCATAAATTTTAAAAGCATGTTTACCTGATAAACAAACTTTTTTTAGGTTGGGAAATCACTAAATGACAGACTCTGTGAATAACTAACCGCTGTAAGTATGTCAGACTTTTACTGATAAAAACTATTCATGTACCTTCTTGAATCTGTTATGCTCTGGGCACGCAGTAACCCTTTCGAACAATCCTACCAACCTGGTAAAGAACCTGGAAATTCCCATGTCTCATCTCATCAATGTCTAAATCAAGCTCAAGAACATCGTACAAGGTGAGGTGATAATCCTTGAGTCAAGTTATCTTATTCTTTCACGGGGGCCACAGGCTAGCGTGCGACCCTTAATTTGGATCTATTTTGCATCCTTACACTCCATATCTCTAAATATTGATGTAATAATTTTTACCATTTATTTAAAGTCTGTCTGCCTTGGCAGATTGGAGTCCATATTTCAGTCATGTTATATTTTCTTTACATACTATTTGAATTGCATTTTTCGAATGCAGCATGGCAAGTTTACAATTATTATATTTAGACTCTTTATTGCACATAAATCAAAAACAACAAAACATTACAAATAAAAAGGACATGTACAAAGGCGAACTTATCTCTATAAGAGATCTTTTCCAGCCAACCTCATGAGGAGTCAGATAGATAAAACAAGAATCCAAGATCTTTTCACTGATAGACGAGCATGTTTACTTGATGAAGAATCATTATCAATGAAATCAACTAACCGTGTAAGTTCTCATCTCGTGCTAGGTGAGGTTGATACTCCTTTAGCCAAGTTATAGTCGGCTCTATAGAAAACGTAATGCTATCCCTTAAGCCACACTTCGATTGAAACCTGATATTGTATTACTGGATGAGCATTCAAGGTCAGTTTTGAACTTATGTACTGCATTTTTTTTAAGCTATTGCATAGCTTCTATCGCGGGCCTTGAGCGTGGAGACCGAATCCAGAAATTCCGTAACGAAGACAAAACCTAACACACCCCACTCGGACCGGCACAGCGGTGATACTTTTTAGATTTTCCATCTATCGATAAATAGCAGAACTTTTAATGACTTTTCTTATCGGTCACCAGGCTCAAAGTGTACCTTGAATTAATATCAAAGAAAAATAAAACAAAGAAAAAAAATACTGCATTAATAAAATAAATAAATAATTATTATTGCATAAGATGATAAAAAATGCTATGCAATAGCTTTACCGCGGCAGTCCCCGAGTGCCACACGTCTTTTTTATTATGGAATTTGCATTTCTCGAATGCAATATGGCTAGACAGTCAAACTCAACTACATGGAATGGAATGTGTAGCATCCTGCTGTTCAAAAGTTACTGTTTTCCATCCGCCCAACCCCAGTCTATCCAACATGGAATCTAGATAAGTAAGTAATGAAATAAAAAGAAGTATTCTACGGAATTACCAAGCCAATAGTTGTGATCTTTTGGAAAATTCGAAAAAGGCAATGTTGATGATTACGATTTTTTGTTAATTTTGTTAGTTTACCTAAAATAGAAGGAGTTATAGCATTAGCATAGCATTCTCTCATTAGCATAGCAAGCTCTCGACTTAAGCTTAGGGCCCAAGGTCTGCTTACTGGTTTAACCATATATGGCTGATATTCAGTTATTACATGGAGCGACTGCCTTCTGACCCCCGCAAACTACAGAGAAACATCATTATATGGTTAAACCAGCTGTCAGAATTTTAGAAGGCACAGACTTCCTAATAATGACTGCTATAGATGTGCATGACAGCCGGTACAATGGCTGAACGTGCTTTCCAAAGCACGGAGCAAGCGATAATTTAACTCCTTTTCTCGAAACAGAAATAATCGTCTTCACGATATAGATGTTTGAAATTAAAGGAAGACAGATTGATAATGATTAGAGAAACTTGATTCTAGGTTAAAGTAATTTTAATGAGAAGAGCACTCATGTACTTTCAAACAATGATTGTGCTTTAATTGAGAAAAGCATAGTAACGAAGAGTAGAAGAGGAAAATATTCTTTATTCATTGTGTGTGTTTTAACTACCGTTGAGTAAATGTATGAACTTGAACGAATCTGTCTGTGTGTTCCTTCCATGGTTTCGTTTCATTGTTTTTAAAGGTGTTACCCGTTGACTTTTTGAAAGTTTTCAATCTGGAATAGAAAATAAAATATTAATAAAAATACTTTTTTTGATAGCAAACTTTTGAATTTTTGCACTAAAGTCATGAATTATCGTGACAGTGCCGATAATTTAAAAAAGGAGCAATCATTCTTTTTTTTTATCGTTCGAATAATAGCTCGTCTGTTAGTTCTCTTTTACTCTTGTATCTAATTAAAAAGTAAAAAGTAGTGATAATTTTCTCACTATTTTCTTTGATAAAACTTAAATTATATTTTTAAATATAATTTACATTCTAAAATATGAAATAGATAAAAACCAAACGTATTCTGTTTCAGTTTTCCTAGGTCATGTTCAAAATATTAAAAAGACTGGTTATCAAAAAGTATTTTTATAAATATTTTATTTACCCATTACGTCAGCCTAATTTTCAAACTGTTAATGAACTTTTGAGAAAACTTTATAGGAGGAAGTAAAATCAATCTATTTTTCATAGTTAAGGCACTAATTGAATTCCAATTCGTTCATAACTAATAAAAAAAGATATGAATATGGGATTTGAGGTATATTCCAATCGATAGATATAGAAATTTTACACTACTTAGATGGGATTGAGAGTATTTTTTGGAGTAACGCAGTTTGAAAATTAGACTGACAATTTCTGAGATAGAACCTTTTTTCTGGTACCTGATGCTGAACTGCCCTGTTCTCGACAGAGCTGCCATCTAGAGATGAAACGTGTAAAGTGGTGAGAGTTGACTAGCCCTTTGACACTTAGTCACCCTCTACGACTTGACATGGTGTCGCGCAGAATTCTTTAAAGCTGCCGATTGTGTAGTAACACGATATAAAATCTAACCTTGTGGTAAGCATATAAGAAAAGAACAATTTAAATATAATCCGAGGCGCGGAAGTTGAACATTTTAGATGAGCAGCAATACATTTTCGGGTCTCAATCGAAGTGCGGCATGGGGGGGGCGTTACTATGGGCGGCAACAACGCATCGCTCGCGCGCACACTTTTTATCAATTTCTGTCCCATTCTTTCTTTTGTCTATACCCTGCACAGAGTAAACAGGCAGTACCATGCGAAGGCAGCGAGCACAACAGCGAGCAGAACAAAGCGGAGGAAGTTGAAATGGCCAATCAAAGACGTAATAAGAACTGTGCAGGAAACCGTTCAAGTGCCTTGACAAAGTACTTAGCTGAACCACCCCAATGATGAGAACAAAACTTCACAGGCCGCACTTGAGTCTTTTACAGCAAACCGAATGCTCAGGAGTGAAAAACCGCATCACCTTACTGGAGATTAACTTACGGGAGGCAGTTAAAATAACACACTCGATGTAGTTTCAGGTCTTGGCCGATGTCCATTCCACGAATGCTAAGTTTCACCAAAATGGCTATCGGAGAGTTCTAAAGAAGAGAGTAATCTGATGAAACTGGATTTTGATCGCATTAAACTGGAACGAAGAGATTGGATAAGAAAAATTAAGCTGGCGCGAGATATCCCTGATTACTTTCCACTTCCACGTCAAACGAAGACCTGCGAGAACGCTGTCACGATACCCTGATCATGCGCCGTACTTTTAGCATCAGCGATCGGTGATTTTGCGACTGTATCAATTGACTCGACTAAGCCACGATTTGACGACTCTCTACTACCGATTTATTATTTATTTATTCATTCAGTAAGTACAGATAACAACTTATTTATAACATAGTCCCACAAAACCGTAAGTACGGTTTAACTGCGGGGTCTGAAATCGGGGAGAATCAGAATTCTCCGTGCATTTTTCGTTTCTATATATTTTTTTCAGTTATGAGATAGTCAATACATTAATAAAATTACGTTAGATAGCTTACAGTAAATCTATATAATATTGTTTTTTTTTAATCAAATTTAGGCTTACTATCAATAAAGGTAATGTCCTCTGGCAGACTTTTTAATAAATATGGTACACGTTTTTTCAACGAATCTATCGATGCAGGATCGCGTTCTTACGACTTTAAGCGTACAGTCGCGGTTTTGTAATCCCGCAGTTTTAGCGACTGCTCCAATACTGGATCGGCAACATTCTGGTGTGGAGATGTGAAAGGAGGGAGCTGTCTCTAATGCTGGCTGTTAACGCGACCGGGCAAATGTGTGCTGAGTATAACTTTCAGACGCCCGTGACACGAAATTCAATTGCTCCATGTGGTGTTTTTAGATGTGCTGTGTAGAACATGTAGTTGCTGCTACTGCTACAAAAAAGCGGCCCTTAAAAGGGATGAGTTGGAAGCCACAAGAAAAGCGGAACTCGTCTCCAACAAACCTGGCGACACACGGTGAAGGATGATGCAAAGAAGGTCGGAAAGACATGAATCGAGAAGAAGCGCAAAGCTTCAGAGCGATCGAAATAGAGTTATCGCGGATGCCTTCTGTCTCATCGAGGAGACATGGAATCCCTAAGATCGGATGTCTAGTCAAGTCACTGTACGTTAGTATGTTTTAATATTAAGTACATTTTTTTGTAACTGGCGGAAGAAAATTTCAACCTTGACGATTTTCGTGCCAGTTTTTTTACGAACAAGCTCCCACCCGCAGAGAATGGGCGCGTTTGTTTTTAAGTTGACTGTCATAAGAGCTGTTTTGAGCCAAACTTTTTATTTTGACTTATACTATTATAAGCTACTTACGTCTTAGTCCTGCATAGTGCGAAGGTTTCGTCGCTGCCATCAGGGCAATCGCTGGTACCGTCGCATTTTCCGTAGATTGAAATACAGGCACCGTTCTTGCAGCGCCACTGGTTTTTCCTGAAGAGTTTCCAATGTCAAACATACATACATACATATTATCCGCCGTGGTGCCGTGTGGTACCAGCCTTGATTAGTGCCACCCCCCCTCCTCTCATGGGGTGTCGTAAGAGTCGACGAAGAGAAATCCTACCGGATTATGGACAGCAGCGTCATCCTGCGTACTTGCTTGAACTGCGATCACTGCAAACTCCTCGTGAGATGAATGGACAACATTCTAGGCCGGTACCACACTGCTACTCATCGATATATTTTCGTAGTTTTACTTGTAATCTAAATATTCTTGTACACTATAAAGAGAATTACTAACCAACCAATTCTCAACAATTAGATACTTTAAATTTTAAAAACTTTATATCGATAAAATTGATTTATAAGTATAGAAATTGTATTGGGCGTATAGGGCTCCTACCAAAATCATAGGAGTCCAAGCCAACCTCACCTGCAAGTGGTGCACCTGCCGATTACCAGGTAAGTAAGTTCCCGGTAAGCGGCAACAGGCTAGCCACTTATCTTATCTTATCTTATAGCAGGGGCCACAGACTAACCGTGGCGCACTTTGACCCTTATGTCGGATCTTTTGTGCATCCCCTTGCCTATCACTCCAAATCTCCAAATATTGTTACCATCATCTTTATGACAGTATTTGCAGATTGGAGCCCATAGTCCCTTGGCCACTTAGTACGTACAAATACAACTGGCGAAAATTGAGCCATTAATTAGCCTTTTCCTGGTCCATTGGGTAAACAGGCCTGATTGTATGTATAACTAGTACTGTGATAAACAGGCGTCATTGTTTATAATTATGACTAGTAGTGTAGATAAGTGATGGATATAAAATATCTTTGTAACAATTCCCGCGCAACTATAATTTCCGGAAAAATCGAGAAGCAATTCAACACGACACGTGTTCCGCCCTTACACAGGACATCTTCAGGTAAGATAGGAGCCTCAGAACAACGATGTCTTCACGACGAACGCTGAAACGAGAGTTTACTAACAACAAGATATTTTTTATCCATCACTTGCTTACAATGGATTCCGCAAAGTAACGCCTGAATCAATAAATTTGTAGTGTAGATATTTGACTTACCGACAAGCTGATTGTCTTTTAGAACGTGAGAGAGTCTGGTTTACGCCGTCAACGATGTTTTGGCTGTAATAAAAAAATCAAACATTAATACAGCGCGTAATAGCAAAGCCGAGAGCTACCTATTCTGCCCAGCATTAAGATACAGAAATAAGATAGAGCGGCGATAGCCCAGTGGCGAGACCCCTTGCCTTTAAATTCAGAGGGTCTCGGGTTCAAACCCAGGTGGCGCTATGACTTTTAGAAGTTATGTGCGTAATTATCGCTAACTCCGTGCCTCGGAAAGCACGTTAAGCCGTTGGTCCTGGCTGTCATGAACATCAATGGCAGTCGTTATTGCAAAGTCAGTGCCTTCTAACAGACTGACAGCTGGTTTAACCATAGAGTGATGTTTCCCTCTGGGTTGCGGAGGTCAGACGGCAGTCGCTCCATCGGTAACAAAATGCATTTACGCACTGCTTTCCGACCAAAGGGGGACCGAAAGGGGGTG
This sequence comes from Musotima nitidalis, assembly GCA_949126915.1. NCBI lineage: Eukaryota > Metazoa > Arthropoda > Insecta > Lepidoptera > Crambidae > Musotima > Musotima nitidalis. The sequence continues at coordinate 7,213,734 of OX421442.1, read as the reverse complement.
TGGGACTCACCACCGGCAGACGCGACTGCCAGCAGTAATACCCACTAAAAATCTTCCGACGACGCCCGCCGCTTGTTGAGAAATAGACGGGGGCCAGTAGGTACCTATGTTGCAGCAACACCCCGCCTGCGGCCAACGTCCCCCGAAACCAAAGCCGGGAGGACCTACTCAAACAGGCGCAGTGGACGCGCCCCTCCTACCTCCTTGTGCGACCATAGCGTCTATGGAAGACCCTCTTGGAAGCTTGGTGGGCCCTTCTGGCCTACCCGCTGCGCCCTCCATAGGTCCCTCTTAGTTTCCCCCTCCGGCAGTCAGTACTAAGGGCACCCAGAGTCGCCAACCTCTGAGTGTTACCTTTTTCCGGCCTCCGGGAGGTACTAAGCTTAAGTCTAGGGCAACCGGGATAATGCTAGGATACGAATTAAGATATTAAAAATAAAAATCCTACAAGATATTAAAAGTCAATGTTAAGAATATATGTAAAAAAAAATCAAGCATTAACACCGTTTTTCTTAAAATCTCATCGGCATTCGTGGGCCACATTAACACACAGAGACGCTGTCTGTGGCACGTGCTGCTAATAAATAAATAAATAAATATTTCTCACACTTACACCAATTATTTAGTTTCAAGATAAGTATCATTAAGAACTTGTGGTATGGATACTAAATAACTGATAATCATACATAAATACTTTTTTTTGTAAATACATACTTAATATACATAGAAAAACACCCAGACCAGATATTCATAGTTCTACACACAAATATTTGTCCTGTGTGGGAATCGAACCCACGACCTCAGGAGTGGAATGCGGGTATACTCGCCACCACGCCATATCGGTCGTCAAATCGCTAATGTTTTAATTTTAAAAAAAAAATTGTTATGCAATAACTGAAATACAGTCAGATCTGGTTTTACCAATGAGCAACACCCTGGGCTCTAAGCTTAAGTCTAGGGCAACCGGGATGATGAAGGGATAGTTGGTGAATAAACTTACAGATGATTATTGCCGCAGTACAGTTCCGATTCATCACTACCATCAGCGCAGTCAGCCACGCCATTGCATCTCAATTCATCACTGATACAGCTTCCACCTCGACATCTCCACTCATCATCGCTGTAGGATAGAAAATTTACAGCCAACCTCATGAGGAGTCAGATAGATAAAACAAGAATCCAAGATCTTTTCACTGATAGACGAGCATGTTTACTTGATGAAGAATAATACAACTAATACTTTAATTATAGGACAATTATTATAGTTTAATTGAGTAAGACATTATTTTTTAATACTTTGGAATTTTCTCACACTACTCTCACGGGGAGTCGTAAGAGACGACGAAGAGAAATCCTACCGGATGATGGGCAGCAGCGTCATCCTGCGTACTGGCTGGAACTGCGATCACCGACCCGCCTGCCCAGCGTGCTGATTATGGTCATACACCCCCAATATAATAAAATATAGGGATTCTACCAAGACCCAAGAAGCCCAAGCCAACCTCACCAGCAAGTGGTGCACCTGCCGATCAACGGACGAGGCTCTGGCGAACATAAAAGTTCCCTGTAAGGACAATAGGCTCGCCACCGATTACGTAGGACTAACAATATAATTGGCGAAATGTGTGCGTATAATATGCCTCTGCCTACACCTTCGGAGAAACAGGTGTGACTGATATATATATCGATACCTCCTACGTATAATGAGTCAACTAACATTATAGTAATTTTGTAGGAGAGCGATTTTAAGACAAATCGCTTATATTTTTATGAAATTAATCTTAATCAGAGTAAATTAAATGTTTTTTTTAATAAATATGGTAAGCTTTTCTTTTGGTGTGAAATGTTTTTGCTGATTTTTGTTTTAAATTATATTTTATGTACATAGCTCGGTATACGCCGGCGGAACTCAATAGTACAATGGTTTAACTACCACTTATATTCATGTACGTTGTACACCAAAATTCATGGTTTACGCCAAAATATTATAATATAGGATTGTTATTTTATTATTATCATCCCTTACTTTTGGTAATTTTGGGGTTTTTTTTGGCTCAGTTCATAATAAATAATTAAATTACATCACTTGACTCATTATACTAGGAATGTACTTAGCTATATAGTATTTAAGCATTGACGTATACTGGACCAATATAATTTACCGAGGTTTATTTTTGTTTCTAATACCTTACGAAATGTGGGATTAGTAAAGGCTAGGAAGAAAAGGAAGAGTCATTAGCAAACACAACGCATTTTCAAGAATCACAGTGTATTTTTCGTTGTAATTAATTAGGAACATAATATTTTTAACATTATTCAGCCTCACTAAAAGACTTAACTTGAAAAAATCAACGACAACAGAGTATTATCAAAGTATACGAAAGAAAAAAACATTTAAAATAATAACTAAAACAAGGACTTGTCTTTGTTCAATAAAAAAAATTAGAATTAAAAATATATTATAAAAAATTCAAAAAATAAACAAACAGTAAAAATAAAAACAAACAAGGACTTCTCTTGCAGGTAAATAAAATTATAAGAACTCAAAATGGTAACTTCTGTTAATGAATATTAACAAAAAGAATAACATAAGAAGCTTAGACAATAAAATTGTAGTGCTCAAAATAAATCGCTTTAGCAAATTATATAAAAATATTAAAGGTTTAACAAATTCAAAATTAGTTTGAATCAGTGTCATGATGTCATGTCAGTGTGGCCCACTATTAGAAAGCGATGGCTAATATCTACACGAAACTTCGAACTAGCTAACATGTACAATAAGAAAACAATTCTATTTCTGTTTTGGCCTCCACAGTTGTCTGACCAGAACCTGTAGTCTTCGCTTACCGTATCCTCTATAAACTTAAAAACACAGCTAGAAATATCATTTGCGCCTGTCTTTGCTGTCTGTTGATGCCATGAATAACAATAACCTTGACGTAATCCCAAATTAAATATCGTGAAATTATATACAGAAAGTTTCCGTTTATAATAAAACGTACTTACGTTCCCATGAGGGACATTAAGGCACTTTTGAAGATCAAAAGCTGCTGTAAGGATTTTATTATTTTGTAACGCTGACTCTTTATCTTCTGTTTTCATTTTTCTAGATTTCTCTTTTTCTTTTAAATGCTCTTCATGCTTCTCTTTGTCTTGCTTCAACGTGATCTATAACACTGCGAACGATATCTTCATTAATAATCTTTGGATGATTAATATGCCTTTTTTTTTCGGATGGAAAATCATCGAATGACCGGTTTCGCTGTGGGTGAAGCGGAAGGGTGTGTCAGACTTTTACTGACTAAAAACCATCCATGTTCCTTCTTGAGCCTGTAACAACAAGGCCGCGGTAACCCTTTCGAACAGTCCCGCAACATGATTAATATGCCTACCACGCTGATCTGTTTCAATAAATCCTGATCCTTTGTCAGACTTTTCTAAAGCTATATAAACAAAATTAAAACTAATAGAAAGGGTTGTCAAGAACATAGTTTTGCAAACCGATATTTTCGTGGTCTCAATATTATCTCCTTGACTACTTGGAAGGTAATAGGAAATAGTGTAAAGACGTTTTGAATTTTCTTTAACCACAGTAAATCTTTTTTTAGCTCTCACAGCATACCCTGCTAAAAGATCCCAATGTCTTGAGTGGTTTCCAATATTCCAAAACATATTAAAAATTCTTTGCCGAATATCTTCTGTTATTCTCTTACTGCATTTTTCCGACAAGATGTAGGGCAAGAAGTTTTCATAATTCTCTTACCATGAACTCTTCCGTTTCTACTGACATATTCTAAACCTCTATTATAAACATTATATTGCCTCTCCTGATCCTTCCATTTTTTATGAAAACGTTCTCTTAGCCTTCTTTTATCTTTTTTAGCAGTGGAAGTCCGTTTTCGACGTTTTACGCTATGAGACGCTCATACTCACGAGACATCATTAATGTCATATGCAGGGGTGGCTATTGCAGGACTATCAATTAGCTCGAAATTAACAGGTGATGGAGCAAATGAAATAAACGGCGATGGTACTGGAGTTATATTACAGTAATTTTGGGCGAATTACCTGGGGTGTTTTCTATAATTGATGGCGATCGGTTTTCTATATGAATTCTATTATCACCATTCAATACAAAAGGCGAGGAGCAAGGAATATTATTCGGGAATGTTATAGAAGCATTAGAAGGAATATTCTGCAATATGTCCTCGCTGTCATTCAAATCAACATCATCAAATATTTATCAATAGTTGATGATGTTGATATCTCTTCTGACTTCTTTGACGACTCTGACTCTTTTAAAATTTGCACCAGGTGGCAATGAAGATTCTAAAACAAGATTTAAAAATAAAAACACAAAAAATCATGTAAAAAATGTAATAAAAAATGTAAAAAATACAAAATATAATTTATTTTAACACAATAAATATTTATTGTTTCTGTTATAAATTATAACACAATTATATCAACAATTTAATTAGAACATAATTACAGCCAGATGAGTCATGTGTTTTCTATATGAAATTTGTACCCCGTATACTGGTATAAATGTACTTGTATTCGTATACGTCGTAGTCAGTGACGTGAACAATAATTACGAATAAAATACTATAATATTAGTTATACGCTTATATTTATATATAGATAAAGATAACTTACCATTTTCATGTCTGTTTTGCAAGGCATCTTCGATTCCTGCATTATTATAAATTATATATTGGTTATATTTACATCGTTGCACTTGTGCCGTTGCGTCCCCCCGCACACACCGCGTATACCGGTACGATGTCAGTTGAATGAGTATATAATGTACGAATCTATAAGATGTTGAAATTGATTTAGTATACGCGAAATTATCTCAGTAATATTGTTCTTTTTAATATTTTTTTCAACACTATCATTTAGATCATAGATTATTGTATACATTTATATAAAAATCATAAAATACCTAAATTTGCTAGTTGACTCAGTATACTTAGGAGGTATCGATATGTATGCGATTACTTTGCTGAATCTATATACGGGTCGTGATTGCGACCGAGATGTCTTTAAAAAAAAGTCAGTCTTGTTCACCGCGCCAACATTAAAGTCAAACTAAAAGAGAAAATAAAAGTTCGAATATCCGGTGTAGTCAAATATCCGGTAGCCGAATATCCGGAGCTTCGGCCTCACTGAATATCCGGTATCAGACCAAACCACTATCCGTTTTATCTCCAGTTATCAAGGCACCAGTTAACCTACAAGACCAGAAAACGTTACAATGCGGGGAATAATAATAATAATAATAAATATCTCTGACACTTACACCAATTATTTAATTCCAAGATAAGTATCATTAAGAACTTGTGTTATGGATACTAAATAACGGATAAACATACATGAATACTTTTTTTTTGTAAATACATACTTAATATACATAGGAAAACACCCAGACCAGAAAAAATATTCATGTTTATGCACACAAAGATTGGTCCTGTGTGGGAATCGAACCCACGACCTCAGGAGTGGAAAGCGGGTATACTCGCCACCACGCCATATCGGTCGTCATGACGTCATGTGGTCGAGGGAATGTAGATTGTAATTTGAGTAACTAACCAATTGATAATGTAAAAGAGGCTGTAAGTTTCTTGCCAGCTCTTCATTACAGAGCGGTGGCTCGGACTTAGTCTCACCTACACTTATATTTTTTTTGTTTTTTAATTGTTTCTTTGCATGTACCTAAATGAATCTAAGCTTCGTGATTTTAGTGTAATCATATTTAGATTGAATTTTGACGTTTTCAAGGACTAAAAATACTTGAAGTTTGAAAATAGGGCATCAAAACTATTTTGTCTTAAGCACTGATAATCGATAACACTTTATCAAGGTTATGTACCTTGATAAAGGGGTCAAAATCCTCGAAAATGCAATAAGTAGTCAGGTAAGCACTTACCGGCAAAGCGTGACTTGATCAACCAGTTTCTGCGATCGTAATAACGAGGACAAGTTGTCGGATGAGCTGCAAAAGACAAGGTATTTTAATTAATTCAAAAGTGAAATGACAATCCGTAATATCTGATTCAAATTTCAACACTTATCGTTTACCATGCGCTACGGCTTAAAAGCAATGAAATTTTGTGTAGAAGTTTGCATTATCCCGGTTGCCAGGCTTAAGCCCGAGGCTTAGGGTCTGCTCAATGGTAACCAGATTTGGCGCGTCTGCCAAAGGACCTCCACAACCCAAAGGAAAACATTATTCTGAATATTACAAGACACTGACTTCCTAATAACGACTGCCATAGATGTTCATGACAAACGGCAGATAGCCCCAATAAAATGTAATCTATTGGGGAGGCTAATGTTCAGGGGGCCTACCGCCGAATTCGATGGATTACCGGTAATCCATCTTGATCAAACTTTGTTTACGTTCATTAATCCGTACCGGGGAATCTGCCGACAGCTACCTCTTATTCATGACCTTCAGTCCGTGACAGACCAATAGGTAAATGGAGAACGCCATTTTGTTTCGATTTCCATGAGTTCGGCGGTACGACAGAATCAATTCGAAATCCATTTCGCCTTATAATCGATTGCCATCGAACTCGGCGGTAGGCCCCCAGCATTGGACTTTAACGCTGATTTGCTGAGATGGCTTTGTAAGAAATTGAAAGAAGGCTGAAGGATAGAACTTAAACTGCCGTTTCTTGCAGGCTATTCTAATATGAATGACTTAAAACATGAATATTGTTAATATTATATTCTACTGCATTGTATAGCGTCACAGACAAATGAAGATTGTAATTTAAGTACCAAACCAGTTAATAATTTAAAAGAGCATAGCCTGTGAGTTTCTTGACAGTTCTTCTTACAGAGCGGTGGCTCGGAACTGAACACTTAGATTTACTTACAATTAATTATTTTCCGCTTTTTATTTGTTTTGTTGCATGTAAGTGAATCTAAGCTTCGTAATTTCAGTGTTATTATATTTCCAGGGAATGATGAATGGAGGGAATTATAATAATGATAATCACATTTCGATTGCTTTTTGACAATTTTGACTACGTAATAGTTTATGAAAAATATATTTTGAAATTAGAAATTGAAATGTTCAAGTTCTTTTCTAAACAAGCAAGCAGAATTCGGATCCACATGAATCGTAAAATAGTGATTCTATATATATGATCACTTTTAATACGATTGTCATTAAATACATATCGTGATAGTAATATAGAGTCATTAGTATGTTGTAAGTCTGCTTAAAATTAAGTATAATTAGTTAACCACAACAAAACAGGTCTATTTTTGCGACTATCATTTATTTTAAGAGCTATTTGTACAACATAGCAGCAATAAAGATATTGAAATAGAAATGAAAGAAGCCACCATACTGCTGCTTAAAAATGTTTAAAAAAGTAATTCAACATTTGTTAAGATAATACGATAACAATGTTATAAATTGTTTTCATGTCAGTAAATGTTTCTATACAAAGTTATAGACGCACTTAAAACTCCTAACAGAATGTTACAATTCCTAACAGAATGTTAAAATTCCTAACAGAATGTTACAAGTCCTAACAGAATGCTACAATTCCTAACAGAATGTTACAAGTCCTAACAGAATGCTACAATTTCTAACAGAATGTTACAATTCCTAACATAATGTTACAATTCCTAACATTTGTCAGTAAAATATGTAGTAATGTCGAAGTCAAACCGTTTTAACAAATTGGTAAAACAGTGATCACAAACATTTTCCAATATCTTAAATGAACCCCCTGTCAGGGTAATGCAATAATAATAACATAGTAATTATTACATTTATATAATGATAGGCAAGAAGCGCTCGTAGCTCTGCGGTGCTCGGTGGTCGCAAACGATCACCGAAGTACAGCAGAGTTTATAGAGGTCAGTCCTTGGATGGGTGACCGTTTGTGTGGCATTTGATATCGAGCGCTTCCGTGCTTCGGAAAGCACGTTAAGCCGTTGGTCCCGGTTATCACTAAATGTGGTAGTCGTTAAGCCATATTAGAGGCCTAATGGGCGGCTTGATAAATTCTAACAGCAGGACGCCATACACCTGCCTCCGCCAATCCGCACTGGGTCCGCGTGGTGGAGTATGACCCAATACCCTCTCACCTTGGTATGTGAGAGGAGGCTCGTGCTCAGTAGTGGGACGTTTATGGGCTGAGATGATGAATGATAGGCAAACTAATTAAAACTTAATATATCAAATAATAATAAATATTTCTGACACTTACACCAATTATTTAGTTCCAAGATAAGAGTCATTAAGAACTTGTGTTATGGATACTAAATAACAGATAAACATATATAAATACTTTTTTTTGTAAATACATACTTAATATACATAGGAAAACATCTAGACCAGAACAAGTATTCATATTTATACACACAAAGATTTGTCCTGTGTGGGAATCGAACCCACGACCTCAGGTGTGGAGTGTGGGTTTACTCGCCACCACGCCATATAGGTTGTCAAATATTAAAATTTAAACATATATTTTATATTCATGCATGATTTAATGTCAAAGAAAATCCTACTAATATTATAAACGTGAAAGTTTGTATGTGTGGATGGATGTTTGTTACTCTTTCACGCAAAAACTACTGGAGCGATTGTGATGAAACTTTGTACGTGTATAGCTGCAGTCCTGGACTAACATATAGGACACTCTTTATCCTGATATTTCGACGGGAACGGGGACCACGGGGATAAAACCGCAGGGCGCTGCTAGTGAGAAAATAAAATTAAATTGTGTGTAGTTTTATATAATATTTGCAAACATTATCAGTATATTATTAACATTATCATTTAAACAGCAGTGTGGCTAGACGAGATGCCAATCGTGAGCAAAATATGGAATAGTTGAATTATTTTAAGGTGCCGTTACTAGGCGGCAGATTCGTATAATTTAGAAGTTTGTTTACACTTACGTTCCAATGTTACAGGAGGCTTCGTCACTGCCGTCCAGGCAATCTTTGGCACCATCGCAGAAGGCAGACAGACTCACGCAGGAACCGTCGCCACATTGCAGCTCTGTGTGGCTGAATAGAATAGAATAGAATTCATTTTATATTGAAATATAGGTTACATAATTTCCTAACAATTGCACCATTTAATTAGTTTCAAGATAAGTATAGTAAGTAATGTAAGGTTGTCTTATAATTAAACATACAATATTGTAATTTATTATTATGATTAACACTTAACTACCAGTGACGAGTATCTGGTACCTGTTATATTCTGGCACTAGTACCATACCTGTGATTTATTAGTGTATTCCTTAGTCTATAGACAGTAAAGTGTTTATTACACAGACATACCTGATACTCGTCACTTGATATAGAACTGTCATACGGAGCAGGTGTTTTTATTTGTGAAATAGATGGTTACGGAATAAAATCAAGGAAAATCAAAGCAATCATCGTTTTATTGCTAGTTTTGAAGTTTGATCTTTCAATAAAGTTAAAGTAAAAAGTTCTTGTTTTTTGTGTAATTGTCAGAAAATATTTATGTATTATGGCACCAGAGCCTTCTAATTCTTCTTATAGCTGGCCTGTGACCTTCTGATTTATTTTGCTATAATAAGCAGAGAAAAACACAATGTTCTACTAACAAATTTACCTGCACTTAATTTCAGGATTCTTTAACACTTTTGACTGACATCCGGATATAACTGAAAAAAGGAAATAGTACAACTTTATCATCTGTGAAAAAAAATTTAAAAAAATTAAAAATTCATTTATTCAAGTTTGGCTCAATAGAGCTCTTATGAATGTCATACTTATAAACTAACGCGCCCATTCACTGCGGGCGGGAGCTTGATCGTAAAAGAACGGGCAAGAAAATCGTCAAGGTTGGTTTTTTCTCCCGCCAGTTACAATTAAAATACATAATATTAAAACAATTGTGTTCTGCAGTCAAAAGATTTGAAAAAAAAAAGGGAGACAAAACTCTTTTTAGCAATATTAACATAATTACGGATAAACATAGTAGACATGAGCAGACGCGTTACGCTCAACCATATTTTAGGGAGCGCAACGACCCGACGTATGACGCTGCCACCGCGGAAACATATAAGTGAGCGTGATATACTCAAGCTGGATAAAAGGATTTTAGTAAAAATATCATTAATACTAAAATCCTTTTATCCAGCTTGAGTATTTCAGAACACAAATATCACACTCTACACTTATAACTACGGGGGCTGCACTAAAAGTATCGCGAATTGAAAATTTCCACTGTTCCTGCCATATCAAAATCCGTTTTATTGAAAACTACTTGATTTTAAATATCGAATACCATTTATTTATTTAAAAAAAAGAATCTCGGTCTTGTCACAAGGTCTTGTCAAACCTGTATAGTCGTTGAGAAAATACAATGGACTCGAGAAAATTCAAGAGCGATGATGAAAATTCAAGAGCGATGATGAAAATTCAAGAGCGATGATGAAAATTTAAGAGCGATGATGAAAATTCAAGAGCGATGATTTATTATGACTATGACTTTCGAAGTGGTTTAACACAAAAACAGTGTATTGACCGGATGATTTCTGCATTTGGTGATGAAGCCCCATCCTATTGGAATTGTGGTATTCCACAATTTATCGCTGGTTTGCTGAATTTCAACATGGACGAGTCAAGCTCAGTGATGATCCCCGTCAAGGTCGTCCAAAAATTGCAGTCACCCAAGAAAACGTTGATGCTGTGCGTAAGCTGATTGAGGAAGATCAACATGTGACATACCGCGAAATTCAGACAACTTTAGACATTGGCATGAGTCAATTACAAATAATCTTACATGAACAATTAGGAGTAAAAAGTGGTTTTCCCGATGGATACCGCTTTCGCTCTGTGAAGAGCAAAAAGCAGCTCGCGTTACTTGGTGCGTCAGAACTCTCGAAAGATTCCACGCAGAATCCAAAAATGCTGTACAACATCGTATCAGGTGACGGATCCTGGATATACGCGTACGAACCCGAAACAAAAAATCAGTCACGAGTTTGGGTGTTCGAAAATAAGTTAAAGCCTACAAAAATTGTTCTTTCACGGAGTGGTGGAATCGAAATGGTGGCCACGTTTGTCTCTAAAACCGGCCATGTTGCGACTATTCCTCTTGAGGGACAAAGAACGGTTAATGCAGAATGGTATGCTAGCATTTGTTCGCCACAGATCGTTTCTGGACTCCGTAAAGAGAACTGCAATCGCCGCATCATCCTCCATCACGACAATGCGAGTTCTCACACCGCGCACAGAACAAAAGAGTTCCTCGCGCCTCGTATATATTTGCCAGTGGAGATGACGTCTCGATAAGCGCTGTGTAGGACGCCTTCCGGCTATCTGTGTGACGTCGCCGGGGGGGAATCGACGCGGTGCTGCCACCACTGTGACTGCGCAGTAGACACTGCGCAGCACACGTTGGTGGAGTGCCCGGAGTGGGCGGGGCCGCGGGCGATGCTTGCCGCGGCCCTGGGTGGAGTCGCTCTCTCGCTGCCGAACATCATGCGAATGATGGTCGGCGGCGGTCTTAGGCGGCAGCCTCTTCTGTCTAGCTATAGACCCTCCCAGAAGTCGGGCAGTTACGCCATTGTCGCACAGGGAGGTAGGGGGCGTGCGACACGCTGCGCTTCTCTGATGAGGTCCTTCCGGTTCTGATCCGAGGGACGTTGGCCGCGGGCGGGGCGCCAGAAGCTACAAACCCAGGCACTGGCCCCTCGCCCCTTTTTCAACAGCGGTGGTCGCGTCTGCCGCAGTGAGCCCCACACTTCCCTTCCTGTCCCCCATTGGACGGGAGACAGCGTAAACAGCATAAAATTTTTAAAAAAGGACGCCCCCCGGCTAGTTGGAGCGACGACATACGCTAAACTGCTGCAGCGGTTGGAGACGAAGAGCTGAAGATCGAGCTCAGTGGCGTGCCATTGGAGGGGCCTATGTCTAGCAGTTGACAAATGTTGGCTGATGATGATGATGACAAGACTATAGACGTGGCCAAGTTGGTAAGAATCCGGTGGATGCTAGCAACTTGAGATCGATCGATGTGAATAATAACTAGGGTGGCCTTTGCCAGCAGTGGATTTCTGATGACAAATATTTTTACTAACAATTATCATCTCAGCTTGCGTAGTGGGACTGTTCGAAAGAGTTGCTGCGGCCTGGGGACATAGCAGGCTCAAGAAGGAACATTGGTGGTTTTTAGTCAGTAAAAGTCTGACACACCTTCCCGCTTCACCCACAGCGGGCGACGATCATTTCATGATTTTCCATTTAAAAAAAGAAGTTGAACTCCCCACAAGAAAGAACACCAATGTTCTTGGCGGGAAAGTAAAGTGTAATGTTTGCAGTTTTGTTCTATTTTCTACAAAACAGTGCCACATCTCTTTTCAAATTCTCTCAAAAAGTCCATGTGAGATCTCAGTATAATCCCACGTTTTTACTGAGGACTCAAGCAGTTTAGGGGAGGGCATCTCATTTACTATTTATCATCTTAACCACTACTCATTCGCATTAACTATGAATTAAATGTTATTAATGTATTATTTACTTGACACTGGCTAAACGCACGAAGGCATTATTTAAAAAAAACACCAATGCTTGGACTCTGGTAAGCTGGACTTATTTATTTAATATATATGCTTACACCGTTAGACGCGCTCTTGTTTCTAGGTGAACAAAAACGCGGGCAGCAGCTAGTGTCTCTTTATTTTACTGTGATCATCCATCATCTATTATTGTCATATTGATTATTTATTGATTTATTAATTTTGTACACACACACAAATAACACATTTAAAAAAACTTATAGCTAAGAAAAATTTGGTGCAGGATACAGATTATTCCAACTAGAATTATCCTCCAGCTGGCCCGCCTATCCTAGTATTATCTGGTTGCTCTAGACCTAAGCTTAGGGACCAGGGTCTGTTCGCTTGTCTTACCAGGTATAGCTATACTTCAGGTATTACACGGAGCGACTACTGATTGACCTCCGCAACCCAGAGGCGAACATCATTCTATGGTTAAACCAGCTGTCAGGATGTTAGAAGGCACTGACATCCTAATAACGACTGCCATGATGATGTTGTAGATGTTCATGACAACCGGGACCAACGGCTTAACGTGCTTTACGAGGCACGGAGTAAGTGATAATTACGCACATAACTTTGAAAAGTCATACGTAGGGTTTGAACTCTAACGCATAACCTAAACACAAGGAATAAGCATAAACTAGTTGTACCTGCCACAAGGCTCCAAAAAATTAACAAATCTTTTAAAGGTCAATGTGTGCGATTCTATAACAATCCCAAGCAATATACAGCAATTAAGCCTAAATAAATTTAAATTAACAATAAATGGCAAGCTGTCTTTAAAGGGATACTATTCTATTAAAGACTATATGGCTGATAAAAATGCTTGGGATTACACTGCCGTTTCATACAGGCTATTCTAATATGAATGATTTAAAGCATGAATATTGTTATATTATGTTGCATTGTATAGCGTCACAGACAAATGAAGATTATAACTAACCAATCGATAATTTAAAAGAGCATAGCCTGTGAGTTTCTTGCCAGTTCTTCTTACAGAGCGGTGGCTCGGAACTGGCACTTAGATTCACTTACACTTAAATATTTTTTGTTTTTTTAAATTGTTTGGTTGCAAGTGAATCTAAACTTCGTGATTTTAGTATAATTATATTTTATTTGTTTTTGTTATTTTTTTATAATTTTGACGTTTTCAAGTACTATGTAATAGTTTATGAAATAAAAAGTATTTTGACTTTTTAACGCCTCTGAATTTCAGTCTATTGGTATCCACTGGTATAATTCTGCTTTATCATAACTTTACTGTGTTAGATATTAATAAGAATGTTAGATTCTTCAAGTAACATAGTCGGTAATAATTCATTTTCCTGTTACAGAACTAGTTTGGTTTTTAATTGATTTGGTTATTTTCGAGCTATCAAGCTAACGTTGAGTCTACACAAGGAAACGACCACGGCGGTGCAGATATTTCTTAATTACATACATATAATAATAATAATAATTTCTTGTTTTCGTGGAATCACATATAGTTCACAATTTTCTTACAAAAACCCTGGCTCCCAAACTAGTTATATAACTGTATTTCAGCAGCCAGTTTCTTCCCAAAATAAAATTTTTACAACATTTCAATGCTATACATGGTAAAAGAGTGCATGTTTGTGTGTGTGTAGTGTGTGTGCGTTGTGTTTCATGCGTGCTTGCGTGATAGAGAGAAACATTTTATCTGAGGTTCATAGGAATGGCCGTAGCAATTTCTCAATTTCATATAATCACACCAGTGTAGTCTTCTACTAGTGTGCGTTGCCAGCGATGACGTATGGGACTGGGACGTGGTGTCTGACTATGGGCCTCATAAGGAAGCTCAAAGACGCTCAGCGTGCAATGGAGAGAGCTATGCTCGGAGTGTCCCTACGTGATAGAATTAGAAATGAGGAAATCCGTAGGAGAACTAGAGTGACATAGCGAAGCGCGTTTGCAAGCTGAAGTGGCAGTGGGGGGGCACATAGCTCGAAGAACCGACGACCGATGGGGCGTTAAGGTTCTTGAATGGCGACCACGAATCAGCAAACGTAGTAAAATCAATAAATCAAAATTCATATATTCAAGTTTGGCTCAATAGAGCTTTTATGAATGTCATACTTATAAACTAACGCGCCCATTCACTGCGGGCGGGAGCTTGATCGTAAAAGAACGGGCAAGAAAATAGTCAAGGTTGGTTTTTTCTCCCGCCAGTTACAATTAAAATACATAATATTAAGACAATTGTGTTCTGCAGTCACAAGATTTAAAAGAAAGGAAGACAAAACTCTTTTTAGCAGAGTTTAAAGTTTATAACTTTTTAGTAGAGGGCGGCCCCCCACGTGATGGACCGATAATCTGGTTAGGGCGGCGGGGAGCCGGTGGATGCAGGCGGCACAGGATAGATTAACGTGGAAAGCAATTGGGAAGGCCTATGTTCAGCAGCGGACTTCAAATGGCTGAAATAATGATGATAAATCACGCATATTTCCCCGAAAGGGTAGGCAGAGAATTATACGCTCACATTTCGCCAAATATTTTCTGAGTCTCACGTAATTGGTGGCGAGCCTATTGCCGCTTACCGGGAACTTTTATGTTCGCCAGAGCCTCGTCCGTTGATCGGCACGTGCACCACTTTCAGGTGAGGTTGGCTTCGGCTCCTTAGGTCTTGGTACTCTATATTTATTAGTAATATAATTTATATTCCAAAACTATCATAAGATTTTATACTTATTGTACTAATGTTTGGTATCGCACAAAATATAAATTCAATTTAATAAAATTTTATTTAGGCATATATTTTTTACGACTAATATGGCGTGGGGTTCAATTTATCTGGACTTCGCTCCTGAGGTGAGTAGAGGATGCTCAGATCTCGGTAGGATCGTTACTAATATATTTATATACCCTTTACACCGTTCCTTTGCTTCGGAAGCTAACCATTAAAGATTTTATAAATCTGAAAAAAACCGAGATGTGTTTCTTGAGGCATTCTTCTCAATCTCGTTGCGTATTGGAAGCCTCGTTAGAGTCTCCGACAGACTGACTGACTGACGAACAATCCCCTCCCCTTTTCGAATCACTACAGGCTGACTGACAAATCCACCTGATAAGAGTCACTGACAGACTGACAAATCTTGACAAAAAACCACAACAGACAGATAAACTGACAAACCTTGACTAATTCTGACAAAGAATCCATTTGTTTTTATTTCTTGATTTTGGTACCGCTCATATCTCTTTCATTGTTGTTAAGAAAAAAGTTATCGGATTTCCATTTTGTGTATAAAAATTTTACGAATCTAAATGATCCTGTTGATCTTAAAGACAAAAAAGTCTTTAATTTTTACACTTTGGATAAACTCAATACTCAATGTCTTTATTGCACTCCATATGTTACAAAGATGTTATTTATAATATCACAGATACAATATGGACCCTGTAGGGTATGGCAGCTTGGAAGAGAGGAGGATGCTAGCTTTTTATATTTATATTTTTTATTTAACTATATTTAATTTTATTTAACTATTGGAGATTTTGTTGGGATCCCTAATATTTATCCTGTATTAATTAATAATTATTTAATTAGGAGTCAGGCAGCTCAACGCCATATGATATGATATGATGATCCTTTATTAATAGTAATCAATATTATCCTGTTATGTAGGGACCTTTAGCTTTACCTTTAGCTTTTCGGTGCCACATGTGTTTATTAATTTTTATTTTTGTATTTTTGTAAACCAATGTATCATGTGTCACAGAATAAATTTCTTTCTTTCTTTAGCTAAAATATTTTCTTTCTTTCTTTCTTTCTTTCTTTCTTTCTTTCTTTCTTTCTTTCTTTCTTTCTTTCTTTCTTTCTTTAGCTAAATTATTTTCTTTCTTTCTTTCTTTAGCTAAAATATTTTCTTTCTTTCTTTCTTTAGCTAAATTATTTTCTTTCTTTCTTTAGCTAAATTATTTTCTTGAATTAAAATATTTTTTGAAACTGGTCTATTAGTTCTTGATTTTCCGATAAGCGGCAATAGGCGAGCCTATTTATTACGTGGGACCAGCGATATAATTGGCGAAATATTATGCCTATGCCTACCCCTTGGGGGGAACAGGCGTGATTATATGTATGTTCTTGAGTTTATTTGCTAAGTATCGTTCTTATCTGTTAAGTGTTGTGTATAGGTAAGATATGTGGACAAATTTATAGCGTAGGTATATAAAATAACGAATGTTAAGGTGGGTATAGATTACAACATTTTCTAGAGCATTTCTGTGTAATATAACGTTCTTACGAATGGTACAATACAGGCAAAAGCTCAGTTTAGGCGTTATGTTACGGGTAATTGTGGACCGTGTGCGTCTTTCGTACCTCCCCTCCGCGTCACCCCGCAACCGCGCATCGCCCGCACTCGTGGCTCGACGAAATGTTACACGAATACGCTCGACGTAATGTTACACGAATACGCTCGACGAAACGTTAAACTAATATGCTCGTTGGTTTATAACAAATAGGCGAGCGTGTTTGAAGTTTAGTTCGTAAAATGATGATACACTAGAACACATCATAGAGCGGTTTCAAGTTCAACAAATTGTTCTGTTACAAGTAAATGCTGTAGTCTATACCTACCTTTAGGAGCGCCGATAGCCCATTTCCTTTAAATTCAGAGGGTCTCGGGTTTAAACCCTGGTGACGCATCTATGACTTTTCGAAGTTATGTGCGCAATTATCGCTTGCTCCGTGCCTCGGAAAGCACGTTAAGCCGTTGGTCCCGGCTGTTATGAACATCTATGGCAGTCGTTATTAGGAAGTCAGTGCCTTTTAACATTTTACAGCTGGTTTACCCATATAATGATGTTTCTCCCCGGTTTGCGGACGTCAGGCAGTCGCTTAATGTAATAACTGAAATTCTGCCAAATCTGGTTAAACCAGTAAGCAGACCCTGGGTCCTTAGCTTAAATCTTAGGCAACCGGGATAATGCCAGCATATGATGACGATACAGAATATCCTATTAAAATCAGTTTAGATAATTATTCAGAACAAACAGACAGAAAAAGAGAAGCGAGTGATGGATTAAAAATATCTTTGTAACAATTCCCGCGCTACTATAATTAGTCTCTAATCTCTCTTTTCAGCGTTGGTTGTGAAGACATCGTTGTTCTGAGGCTCCTATATTACCTGAAGATGCCCTGTGTAAGGGCGAAACACGTGTCGTGAAATTATAGTAGCGCGGGAATTGTTACAAAGATATTTTTAATCCATCACTTGCTTACAATGGATTTCCGCAAAGTAACGCCTGAATCAATAAATTATTTAGAAAAAGAGTTTTTTTTTCTAATGAAGCTTCTGTAACTACCTACATACCTCTTAAATATTTATATCATCATCGTTTATATATCATCTCAGCCCATTAACGTCCCACTACTGAGCACGAGCCTCCTCTCACATATCAAGGTGTGAGGGTATTTGGTCATACTCCACCACGCTGACCCAGTGCGGATTGGCGGAGGCAGGTGTATGGCGTCCTGCTGTTAGAATTTTTCAAGCCGCCCATTAGGCCTCTAACATGGCTTAACGACTACCACATTTAGTGATAACCGGGACCAACGGCTTAACGTGCCTTCCGAAGCACGGAAGCGCTCGATATCAAATGCCACACAAACGGTCACCCATCCAAGGACTGACCTCTGTAAACTCTGCTGTACTTCGGTGATCGTTTCCGACCACCGAGCACCGCAGAGCTACGAGCGCTTCTAATTGGTGTAATAATGATATCAAATGCCACACAAACGGTCACCTATCCAACAAATGATCTCTGTAAACTCTGCTTTATTTCGGTGATCGTTTCTGAGCACCACGGAGCTACGAGCGCTACCACATTTAGTAATAACCGGGAATATTCATATATGTATATCTATTGAATAACTGTTTTTTATTAAGTAAGAATCAGGAGACAGGTGACTGAGTATACAACAATATCACGTTAGTAAAATTTTGCAAGTTATCAGGAGAGACAAAGAATTTCTTTAAACGAGATTGTATGGCTGACTAAGGACATGTGCGGTTATCACGGTTAAACTATTCGAATAACTTGAGCTTAAATAATTTCGAAATTCGAATAACAGAGTTGGATGCGTGTCAAAAAGATCTATTCAATAAATGTAAAACTTAATGTGACCAAATATCGACCTAAGCGGTATTGTCAGCCAAGCGACGACATGGGATTTTTTTTTAATATACATATTTCATTTTAACACAGACTTTAAACAGCAAAATAGTACCCCTAAGATACCTAAAAAAGACCTTCAAACATTGTATATCCGAAAAAATAATTTGTTAATTTATTTAATGCAACACATTTCTTGCAATAATATTTTCATTATAAAACTTACCAATAAATGCGAATAATAATATCCCGTTGAAATCCATATTAACTTAAAAGGTCAATAAATCACGATTAAATCATAACACAATCACTAAAATGAAAGATAAGCTGACTGGTTTGCGAATAAGTCAGCAAAACCACTAAAATAAATACTTCACAAACATTTTGGCTCACTGTTAGTTATTTACAGTCTCAAATGACTTGTGATAAAGTTAATTTACTATATTAAACGTGTGGTTAAGTTGGAATTTCCCGTTTAACTGAGATATTTCAATATTTTCCTCAAGACGGACAGCACAATACAAATATCTTGTTTGTAAATTCGTTCACGGACAAAAAACATTAAACAACCAGAAGGACGTGTCCGGCGAAACTGGATTTTGATTAGGTACTTCTTTATATGCCGCCTCTTGACAGTTGACAGGTAGGTAGGGTAATTGAATCTTATTATTGATATTATAACGTGGAAATTTTTGATTGCTTTCTTCTTTGACAAATTCTGACAAAGAATCCATTTTGCTTTTATTTCTTGATCTTAGCCGTGGCCTCCTCTGTAAAACTTGTCTACACCGACATGGCGTGCAATATACCTGCACTCCGCTTTTGAGGTAATGAGCCCGATTCCCACACAGGACAAATCTTTATGCTTATCAACATAAATATTGGTTAGGGCCTGAATTTTTTTTATTTATCTTATGCATTAATATTTCCATACTATATATTTTGTACGCTTATTCGTAATTTTGTATCCATTACGCAGGTTCTTAATGATACTTATATAAGAACTAAGTAATTTATTTATTTATTTGTTCACATAAGTAAAATAAGTAATGGATGTGATTTAATGAGAATTATTTGATTATGCTATTTTCATATGACCGGCTGTTCTGTTTACGTTGTTTAAATACCCACCATATTAAATTTGAGAAAACGAAACAATGGCTTCGACATGAAAAACATTTATTTAAAATAACATATAATTGAACAGTTAAATTCATTTAATATAATTAGTAAAAACATAATGTGTATATAGTTTATTGATTTTTATGGTTTTTTAATCTACAATGTATTTAATTTCTATAAATAATATAAGGAAGAAATGTGTTCCTATTTTAAATTGTGACCCTTGCAGGGTTCATTTGTGGACAAAATGTTATTTTTAAGACCTAAGTGTACACCAAATGAAACAATAAAGAATTATGATTATGATTATAAAAAAAACATTTAAATATTTATTTAAAACAGGCTATGATAAAAATTTTAAGTAATACGCATTGCAAATCACGTTCCTTTTCGTCTTTTAAGGAATGCTTAATTACTAAGTACTGATGCTTTTACTATTATTTATAACATATTATATACATGTACAATAAATGAATATAATATGATATATGGCCTTAAAGCATACAGCAGACTTACTGCACTTAAATATTTCGTGTGCCATTTGGATTGGAGCTCGTGAATGACGTAATAATGTTTATTAATTATTATATTTTGATTTGGACGAATTACTTAATGGTCTTTTGGTAAATCCTGTTTTTTGGTTTGTACATACGAGTATAGTACCGTCAGTAACTTGCCAAACACGTCCTTTATCATCATCCAAGTATTATTCCGGTTTCAATCGGTCCATCGCATGGGGGGGAGCGCCCTCTACTACGTTTGCTGATTCGTGGTCGTCATTAAAGAACTATAACGCCTCATCGGTCGTCGGTTCTTCGAGCTATGTGCCCCGCCCATTGCCACTTCAGCCTGCAAGCTCGCCTCGCTATGTCGGTCACTCCAGTCCTCCAATGGATTTCCTCATTTCTGATTGGATCACGTAGGGTCACTCCGAACATCGCTCTCTCCGTTGCTCGCTAAGCAACTTTGACTTTAGGCATGTAATGAGCAGAAACGAAGAGTATATAATAATATAACAATAGTAACTTGTTAATATGAGATAACTGAAGTAATAATAATAAAAAACATTTTATTGCCAAAAAGTGGTACAACATTGATTCACTGGTAGTCTCCAAACTAGGTAATCCCGTCTCTTGGGGACTAGAATTTGAGATTTGCACTAATTTTAAATTATCAGCGTTGCAAATATTTAACAATCATTATATTGTGAGTGAGTGAGTGAGTGAGTGAGTGAGTGAGCGCAAGTGAGTCTCTGAATGGGTAGCCCATTGTGTAGTTTGTAGAAATTTGAATGTAGGGTGTTTTATTTGTATAAGAAGTATGTATGTATATACAGGGTGTAACAAAAAAACCAGTTATTTAGTTCCAAGATAAGTATCATTAAGAACTTGTGTTATGGATACTAAATAACGGATAAACGTACATAAATACTTTTTTTTTCTAAATACATACTTAATATACATAGGAAAACAGCCGAAAAAAGGCGAAATAAAATTTAAGGTACGTGCAGGGTAGTTGATGTGTAGTTCTAATGGAAAACCACAAACACGTAGGACCGCAAATTACTGTAATCAAGTGATGCAGAGGTCGGAATTAGGTAGAGTTATTTATGTACTTGCATCGAAATGTTGATATTAATGTGGACCTTCCCGGGATTTCAAATGGATTTCAAATTTGAGTGCTCCGCATTTTCGCTATTGTATTCTTTTGTTCTCACAAGTTCATCCAATATCATTGATGTAAGTTTGGCAACGTCGCGCGTGCAGTAGTCTAAATTAAAAAAGTAAAAGTAAATAACTTTTTATCAAAAAGTAACGGGATTTTTTCTATTCTTTAAAATTAATCCCGGGATTTGAGGCATATCCACTATATTCTTTCGCTGTGTGAAATCAGTGTAAGTACATGAATAACTCTACCTAATTCCGACCTCTGGATGAATTAAAAATATCTTTGTAACAATTCCCGCACAACTATGATTTCCCGAAAAATCGAGAAACAGAAAAACGACGCGTGTTTCGCGCTTACTTACACAGGGCATCTTCATGTAAGTTCCTTAGAACAACAATTAACGACGACGAACGCTGAAACGAGAGATCTCGTTAGAGATATTGTAAGTTCATCACTTGCAATGGATTTCCGCAAAGTAACGCCTGAATCAATAAATTCTTAATAAATTCCTTTGTAAATTGATGCTAAAATTTTTACAATATCCTTCTGGTGACCACCAGTATATGACATTTTATTGTTCTTTGGCCTTTGTTTAGTTTGTCATAATTGTGACCTCATTTCTGTTTATAGATATTGACAAATTATTCTTCTTCTTCAATATTCTTCGGTTTGACATTAGCAAATAATAATATAGGTAACAGGGACTTCTTGGCGGGAAAGTGAAGCGTCATGTCTGCAGTTTTATTTTAGTTTCTAAAATTTGTGATATTTTGAACATTAATGTGGATTATTAGCCGTTAAGTGTTTGTAAACGTACATAAGTGTTGGTAAATTAAACAAAACAGTGCAACATCACTTTTCAAATTCTCTCAAGAAGTCCATGTGAGATCTCAGTGGGTATAGCCCCACATCTTTACTGAGGACTCTAGGGGTTTAGGGGAGAGCATCTCATTTATCATTTATCATCATTATCAACACTCATTATCATTTACTATGATTTATATATTATTAATACATCTCTTACTTGACACTGGCTAAATATGCTAAACGCACTAAGCCATTATTTAGAAGAAAAAGACAATGCAGTGTATTTTTTTTTACAAACACTTAACGGTTAATAATCCACCGTTATTGCACATTAATGTTCGAAATATCACAATTTTTAGAAAATGAAACAAAATTATAGACATGACGCTTCACTTTCCCGCCAAGAAGTCCTTATTACCGATTAGATATTTTGAAAAATTATTTATTCTTCAGTTTGACATTAGCAAATAATAATTTATATAATACACTGCATTTATTGTATAAAAAGTTTTCGAATAACAAGGCGTCTTGCAAATCGTCTGTAAGCCTACATGCAACGTCATTCCACGGGGACATACGTGGACATACGTGTTCTTACGTGGACTTACGTGGACATACGTGGACATACGTGGACATACGTGGACATACGTGGACATACGTGGACATACGTGGACATACGTGGACATACGTGGACATACGTGGACATACGTGGACATACGTGGACATACGTGGACATACGTGGACATACGTGGACATATGTGGACATACGTGGACATACGTGGACATACGTGGACATACGTGGACATACGGGGACATACGTGGACTTACGTGGACATACGTGGACTACTGCGTGGATTAAGACAAAAGCGAATGAGTGCCGCGACTTGGTACAATTGACCTTTGGGCTGCGATATAAATGATGATTAAGCATTTACTATCATTTATATAATTATTATTAATCACTACTAGTATGTATAAAACAAAGTCGCTTTCCGCCGTCTCTGTCCCTTAGATCTTATAAACTACGCAACGGATTTTGATGCGGTTTTTTTTAATAGATAGAGTAATTTTTAAGGAAGCTTTACATGTACAATACATGCATAATGTAGTAGTGGAACACTGCCCATTGTTGAAATTTCTAATGCGATGTCGTAAATCAACTCACATTTTTGCGCTTATTTTGCAAACGCTGTCCAAACCCTACGAGATTGGTCAAAATGATTTACTACAGTATTGTACAACTTACAAAAGTCCACAAAAAAGTCCGCTATGGTATATGTCTATCTCTCAATAATAACCCACAATAACCACTTTTTATCTTTTACTTTTTACAAGAAATAATGGTTTATTTACGAAGCCATTTTAAGTATCTATGTATAACATTTATTCTTATCCAAAGAAACATGTTAGTATGCTTGGACATTAAGCATATATTAAATTTGTCGTTTACATCATGTAATTTCGATCAGCACTTTAGAAGATATCAAACGTATAAACTTACGCTAAATCGATAAATTATTGATCTACCATTGGCAACTTTTAAAACTGTAGTTAAAAAGCAGTTTCTTCAAAAGGGGTATTATGCTGTTAATGATTACTTATCGGATAAACAAGCTTGGGCTTAACATTTTCAACTTGTATGTGTATATTAGAATAAAAAGTCAACCAGATCATTGTCGTGACCATCCCTTATTGTAGAGGCTCAGCTCAGTTTCACAATACATACTTACTTGACTGTGATGGAAGGTTCCCTTAGTGCTACATTATTGGTTACAGCTTCGGGGGACCCTTTCAGTATCATCAAATTTACACTGTGTGTGTTTTGTAATAAAAACAATTTAAAAGAGCATAGCCTGTGAGTTTCTTGTCAGTTCTACTCACAGAGCGGGGGCTCGGAACTGGCACTTAGATTCACTTAAGTACACCTAATTTTTATTTATTTGCATGTAAGTGAATCTAAGCTTCGTGATTTCAGGGTTGATATTAAAAAAAAAATTTTCATGTATATTTTGTTTTGACGTTTTCAAGTGCTATGTAATAGTTCTTCTTCTTCTTTTAAATAATAGCTTCGTGCGGTTTGCACATTTAGCCAGTGTCAAGTTAGAGATATATTAATAATATATAATTCATAGTAAATGAGAATGAGTGGTGATAAAGATGATAAATGGTAAATGAGGTACCCTCCCCTAAGCCCCTTGAGTCCTCAGTAAAGATGTGGGACTATACTGAGATCTCACATGGACTCCTTGAGAGAAAATATGAAAAGTGATGTTGCACTGTTTTGTTTCATTTACCAACACTCATGTATGTTCACAAACACTTAACGGTTAATAATCCACCGTTATTACACATTAATGTTCGAAATATCACAAATTTTAGAAAATAAAACAAAACTGCAGACATGACACTTCAGTTTCCCGCCAAGAAGTCCTATGTAATAGTTTATTTCTTTCTTTCTTTATTTTAAATAATGGCTTCGTGCGTCTAGCACATTTAGCCAGTGTTAAGTAAGTAATATATTAATAATATATAATTCATAGTAAATGAAAATGAGTGATAAAGATGATAAATGGTAAATGAGATACCCTCCCCTAAGCCCCTTGAGTCCTGAGTAAAGATGTGGGACTATACTGAGATCTCACATGGACTCCTTGAGAGAAAATTTGAAAAGTGTTGTTGCACTGTTTTGTTTGATTTACCAACACTTATGTATATTCACAAACACTTAACGGTTAATAATCCACCGTTATTACACATTAATGTTAGAAATATCACAAATTTTAGAAAATAAAATAAAACTGCAGACATGACGCTTCACTTTCCCGCCAAGAAGTCCTACCTACATTTAAGTAAAAGATACCAAATAAAACATATTTTCTACCACATATGGTTTATTTATGGTTTAGAACACATGCTGTTTTGGAAAAGATTTTAATTTTTTTGTCAAATAATCTTAATTTTAGCCGTTGTCGTATTGCAGTAGACGATATCGAACTTTATTAGAAAATTATGTGATAAGTATTGAAGAATTGTATGCCAAATATTAATTTCATAATAAAAAATGTTCACGCATTATTTTTTTTTGGCTTTCATATTCTTTATAGAAAATTACAAAACCTTGTGGAAGAATAATTACTCAATACTCAATACTTTATTGCGTTCCAACAATGTGTTACAGGATGGTAGTTTAGGTAAAAAGTATCAATTGTGGACCCTGTCGGGCACAGCATAGTGTGGGAGAGAATAGGAATTACGATAGGTAAGTACGTCAATTATTTTCCCAGACATAGAATTTTAAACATAAGCGCATAGAGCGAAAATTGACCGGCCTGCGGCGCTAGGTTCCCTACAATAATAGGTAAGTAGTTTGCAGTAAGTAGGTACCCGCTTTTTGTTTATTATATGAGTTTCAAAATATGTAGTTATGTACTTTTAAATCAGTCGTGTTGCACAGATTACTAAATCATTTGGTAACAGATCCATCACTTCCCTAAAAGCTCGCTTTTGCGTTTGACTACTGCTAGCGGGTATGTGTCAAGGTGTGCGCGGCTTTGTTTGAGTGAGTCTGCCTGAGTAAATATAAAAAGTTTATAGACGATATAAGATTCTCTTAATACCTATGGAAATAAATGATTTGATTTTTCTGCATACAACATCTTCACTGTTACAGTCACAATGATAATCAGCTGGACTTCTTGACGGGAAAGTGAAGCGTCATGTCTGCAGTTTTGTTTTATTTTCTAAAAATTGTGATATTTCTAACATTAATGTGTAATAACGGTGGATTATTAACCGTTAAGTGTTTGTGAATATATATGAGTGTTGGTAAAGCAAACAAAGCAGCGCAACATCACTTTTCAAATTTTCTCTCAAGGAGTCCATGTGAGATCTCAGTATAGTCCCAAATCTTTACTGAGGGCTCAAGGGGCTTAGGGGAGGGTATCTCAATTACCATTTATCATCTTTATCATCACATATCATCTTAATCGACATATCACTTAATTGACACTGGCTAAATGTGCTAAACGCACAAAGCCATTATTTAAAAGAAAGAAAGATAAGCAGCTGTCAATGTCAATCATTCTCTGTCAGTCAGGAGTTTATGTAGGTTTTGGTTTCGCATTCTCAAGTAAAGAAAAGTTTAAATTGTTATAGCTTTTACACGGAAAAACTGTTTTAATGTAATATTTTACCAATATGGACGAAACGGCAGAAGCAGATACTGGTACAATAGGGGGAGAACGGTCTAAATACTCTCTAAAACGCTTGTGTACTCGTGCAATACTGATAATTCTCGGTAAGTTGAATAATATTTTTAGTTTAAATTTATGATTATTTACACAATGACAACTGCTTACACAAATGCTTAGAGGTTACAAGTTTGTGAGATTAAAAAGAAAGAAAAATATAATATTTTTGCCTAGCAAGTATTAAGACAAAGTAATGTAAAAACAATCCATTGATAGAAATAACCTGCTTTATTTATTTATAAGATATATATACAATTACAGTCAAAAAAGGCTTCAAATATGCGTTATTCAGTCTATATTAGTAATATTAGTGCGCCTATTCGGTGTGGCTAAAAGTAGTAGATTTTTTTAAAATAGAAAAACAAATTCGAAATAGAAACTCCTTAGACATTTTTTCACATAACTTTTCAGCCTCAAACTTAACAATGCATGTACTAAGCTTACGAAATGAGACCTATATACATGAATCCTATTTTATTTATGAAACTTACGTAACACAATATTTAACCAGGTTGAAACAAATACCCATTTTCATTCATAAATACTAAAACTCCTCCTGAGTTGAATATTTAACCTACATCAGGAAGACAGCTGTGCCATATAGCGAGTATGCCGCACTCTGCTCCTGAGGTTGTGGGTTCGATTCCCACACAGGGACAAATAGTTGTGTCCATGAACATGAATATTTGTTCTGGTCTGGGTGTTTTCCTATGTATATTAATTATATATTTACAAAAAAAAAAGTATTAATGTATGTTTATCCCTTTCTTAGTATCCATTACACAAGTTCTTAATCATACTTATCTTGGCACTAAATAATTGGTGTAATTGTTAGAAAATATTTAATTGTTTATTTAATTATTTACTTCAGGTTTTTTTTGGTCTTCCTATGCATGTTGTTAAGATCAACTAAATTGTACACTTTCTAAGTACCTTATCAGGTATGCTGTGACATTTGAACATGACATCCTAGACCTCTGATTCTGAACATAGAAACAGAGAAGTAGAAAAGTAAAACACAAAATAAGTTATTACTTTAAAAAAGATTTCAGACATACTGTGACAAATAATAGCTACTAAAAAAGAATACTTAAACGCAATAGATCAAAGACTTATGTTCGGTTCGTATCAAACGTCTATCTAGTAACAACCATTGTCATCAACTAGGAGTGTCCAGGGGGCCTACCGCCGAATTCGATGGATTACCGGTACTCCATCTAGATCAAACTTTGTTTTGCGTTCATTAATCCGTACCGGGGAATCTGCCGACAGCCACCTCTCATTCATGACTTCAGTCCGTGACAGACAAATAGGTAAATGGAGAACGCCATTTTGTTTTGATTTCCATGAGTTCGGGGGTACGACAGAATCAATTCGAAATCCATTTTGCCTTATAATCGATTGCCATCGAACTCGGCGGTAGGCCCCCAGGTCGCCTGGTCTCTCTTGAGTTAAAATTTAGAACCCAGGGTCTGATTAATTTATCTATTTAACAAATATATTAATTGTATAAGTATTTTTTAATTCCAGTGGTAATTTTTATACTGGGCCCTAGTATATACTCGAAGATCCTCTTCGACAATGACAGAAACTTCAAATTCCTATCAAATCTGGAGAGGGAGATGTCTCTACGTACAGAAATGGGCTTCTACTACTCGTACTACAAGACTTTGGCTGAGGACAATCCATTCTCCGTAGGGTTGTCTAAAATAATGTACGATAAAACTGTGGAATATCCGTCAGAAATTAATGGTTTCAATAGGTTTAATATTCATCCAGAGGTAAGCTGGTTTTTATTTTAGTATTAATAATAAGTTCTTCTATGTTGTTCTAGTCTGTGCGTCATCCTGCCATCACGAACCCGCCTGCCCAGCATGCTGATTATGGGCAGATACCCCCAATAGAATGTTATGTATTGGGAAAGCTAATGTTCAGCAGTGGACTGTGATTTAAAAGAGCATAGCTTGTGATTTTCTTGCCAGTTCTTCTTACAAAGACGTGGCTTGGAACTGGCACTTACTTTTACATACACTTAAATATTTTTTGTTCTTTAATTGTTTCGTTGCATGTAAGTGAATCTTAGCTTCGTGACTTTAGTGTAATCATTATTTGATTGTTTTTATATTTAATTTTGACTTTCAAGTGCTATGTAATACTTTATAAAATAAATGTATTTGAAGTTTGAAGACTTAATAAAGCTGATATGATGATATACCCCTAATCACCACGCTGGGCAAGGAACATTCATTATCCGAGCGAAATCCTGGCTGAAGCCTTAGGTGTCATCCATAAATTACGTTACACGAATTTCGTGATCTTTAGACCCCCTCCGTCCTCCGTCCTTGTCACAGCTGGTCTCACTTGTGTGACTCCCTCCTTCTTAGTGTGATGTCACATATTTTACAATTATACAGAAAAAATAATTACATCAAAACTGCAGTTTCAAAATTTTCATAGTATCTGGATTTAAAATGTAAAGTCACGAAATAGGATCTCTCCGATTCCCTTGTCACACCATGTCACACTTCGTCAACCCCCTCCCACCCGCTTTACGTGTGACATAATTTATGGATAGTCCCTTATGGGCCAGCTTAACCATTGACTTAAAGTAAATATTGACACAACAATCTTTCAGCTATAGGGTATAGGGTTCCTACCAAAACCTTAGGAGCCCAAGCCAACCTCACCTGCAAGTGGTGCACCTGCTGATCAACGGACGAGGCTCTGGCGAACGTAACATTGCCCTTAAAGCGGCAATAGACTCGCCACCTATTACGTGGGACCAACTACATAATTCGCGAAGTGTGGGCTTATGCCTCTGCCTGACCGTTCGGGGAAACAGGTGTAAATTTATGTATGTATGTAATCTTTCAGCTAATAATGGCAGCTCTCTACCGCTATTTCGAACCATGGCTAAATACCTCGGAGCACGTTGAGTGCCACATGGTAGAACGCCGGGAGGGCTTGGAACCTGTAGAGAGCTGCTGGGGGCTTGGAGTGCCCATGTTGTTCTATTTAGAAGCAGTGTGGCTTCTAGCAGGAGTCGCTGTTGCTGCTGTGTTCTTGCAAGCCACACTTATAAGGTAAATCTTTTTTTAATAAATAAATAAAATAAATATTGACTGACAATTACAACAATTATTTAGTTCCAAGATAAGTATCATTAAGAACTTGTGTTATGGATACTAAACAACGGATAAACATACATAAATACTAATTTTTTTTTGTAAATACATACTTAATATACATAGGAAAACACCCAGACCAGAACAAATATTCATATTAATATAACAAAAATTTGTCCTGCGTGAGAATTGAACCTACGACCTTAGGAGCGAAGAGCGGGTATTCTCGCCACCACGCCAAATCGATTTTTATTTTTTTTAATATGAAGACTTATAAGGCGCGAAGGTTAGTATACCTGCACTACACTCCAGAGGTTGTGGGTTCGATTCCCACGCAGGACAAATCTTTGTGTGCATGAACGTGAATATTTGTTCTGGTCTGGGTGTTTTCCTATTTATATTAAGTATGTTTTTACAAAAATGTATGTTTATGCGTTATTTATAATCAGCTCGGCGAACCGTGATCCCTATGACAGTTCATACTAGTGACGGGTCGTGTCGATATATCGCAACTTTTTATAGGTAAAGGTGTGACTTGCATTCAGCCACATCGATAAACATGTTTTTAAAATATATTCTACATTACTATAATTATAATGCTTGTTATATTTACAAGTATCGTGTATTTGTATATGGGGTTGCCAATATTCCGATGCAGAGGTAACATGGTCGGACTGTATAATTTTAATGTGAATTAAAATTTTAGTTATAGCAACACTATCTGATCTGTCACTACGCTAGTACTGTCAGTTCGCTACGCCAGTACGAGTGCTAACGCCTTGTATGCGCCACGTGTTTTGTTGTGTCATCGGAATCTTTTGTTTGTTACTATTGTTGTTTTCTGTTTTTGTTATTGTTGCTGTTTTGTTTTTGTTGGTGTTTCAAAATGCCGAAAAGACTGAGAAAAACTGTACTCAACAGTGAAACGCGGGAGTTTGTTGTACGCTTGCGTGACTATTTTGCTCGCGAACTACAAAATGGCGGACCTTTGTTGCCACTTGACAACGTACGCGACCGTGTTGCTGATGCTTTGGGAATTGGCAAAGCTACCGTTTCCCGAATTACAAAGGAGAAGTTCGGCGAATCGTCGATGGAGGAGAACAAACTATCAACTCCAAAGAAGAAAAAACATAATAGGGCACGACCCGTAACTAACCCCGATAATTTCGACATGGCAGCGATACGAAACCATATTTACGGCTATTATTTTCGAGGTGAACTGCCGACTTGCACAAAATTATTAGCGTCGCTGAAATCGGCTGATTTATTTAAAGGTTCAAGCTTCTCTCAGACAGGTTATAAAAAAATGTGGATTTCGTTATGGGAAGTGTGACAAAAGAAAAGTGATAATGGAGCGGAAGGACATTGGATTGATGAGGTGTGATTTTCTACGACAAATAAAAAACATCGAGAACTGGGACAAGGTGGTTTATCTGGACAAAACGTGGCTCAACGCCAATCACTCAGTCTCCAAAACATGGACAGACGACACAGAGAAATCCTGTACCAAAGCACCAGAAGGCAAGGGCCAGCGTTTGATTATCTGCCACGCTGGCACAGTCAAAGGTTTTGTACCTAACTGCTTGTGGGCCTTCAAATCCGTGAAAACAAGTGATTATCACGAAGAGATGAATTTTGAGAATTTCAAGAAATGGTTCACAAAACTATTAGACAATTTAAACGAGCCCCACTACATTTTAATGGACAACGCCCCATACCACTCTGTGCAAATTAATAAAGCGCCTACCGCGAACAACAATAAAGCCGAAATAATAGAGTGGCTGCAAAACAATGGTGTGGCAGCTGATACTCAAATGCTGAAAAAGGAATTAGTTAGATTGTTAAACCTTCATAAACAGCAAACAAAGAAGAAATATTTCTTGGATGAGATGGCAAAATCAAAAGGGCACACCGTGATTCGGCTACCGCCCTACCACTGCCAATATAATGCAATCGAAATGATATGGGCGCAGATCAAAGGTGGGTTGATTTGTATTTATTTTAACATGTTTTTATTTAGGTCACTGGTGACTGTCTAGTCGGCTAGTACTATTTAAAGCTATTTTATTTCACTAGCTAATTGCATTTTTATTTTTATCCATGTGCTTATATCAATTACACACTTTTAACGTACAAAATTATGTACTTATAATGTACTTACCCCGATCTCGCTCTTTGACTTTGCATCATTTTTAATCTAAACCATTATTGTTTCAGGTTGTGCAGCCAGGCTTAACACCACTCCGCCATTCACAGCTAATAAAATGCTTACGTTGCTACAAGAGGCATGTAGTCAAGTGACTCCGGACAACTGGAGGAAAGTGGTTGAAAATACGAAAAAACTATGCTTAGATGATTGGAATCGAGACGTGCGATACGACAATATAGTAGACCAGCCGTTTTTAATAAACATAGGAGAAAGCAGCTGCAGTTCGGATTCCGAGTCTGAGACGCAATCGGTGACATCATTGTCAGATTCAGATTAATGTATATTAAAAAATCATAAATAAACCGCTTTTGTTTTATTTGAGTAGGTATATACAATAAATTTGTTAAATCTCCTTTATTTTATTATCGCAAACAACTTAAATGATTATAAATCTGACACTAAGAGCGTAGGTACTCTATTGATGTATTTTGTACACTCGTTTCCATTTTCGATATTTGTTTATCGATACTTTCCGCACTAGTCGATATCTTCCAAACGGAGTAACTTTTGCAGGACGTCAACGTAAAGTCTGATTGAGATAATTTCTTGTAAGTGTTAATAATTATTATAATTCCAACGGGATATTATTGTAATTGCATATATCTGCCTAAAATTAATAAATATCATTTTTAGACACCGCCAATTCGATTATAATATAACGGTGACGCTACTACAAGGTTGTGTCGTGGGAATAACTGTCAGTGTCATAGGGATCAAGGTTCGCCGAGCTGATTATAGTATCCATAACACAAGTTCTTAATGATACTTATCTTGGAACTAAATAATTGGTATAATTTACCGAAAAAAAAATGTATTTTTTAATGCGTTATAATGGATATATACAAACATTACGCATTGTTTATTTACAGCGAGAACATTATATGGGATATTTTAGCAAAACATTTATAATTATCCGCTATTTATTATCCATAACACAAGTTCTTAATGATACTTACTGAACTAAATAATCGGTGTAATTGACGTTTTTTTTTTGTATTTGCAAATACAAAAATTACGCATTGTTTATTTACAGCGAGAGCATTGTAGGTGGTATTTTAGCAACATGCCAGTATTTTGCGAACCACAGTGAAGCGACCCGGGTTCACTTCGCCCCGAATGAGAGAGAGAACTTTGCCTGGCCTCTCCTCATGTTGCAAGCTTGGCTGGTCTGCATTCAGCTTAAGGATAAGCATAAGAAAATGACGATTCAATTGAAGGTAATATTATATCGTAGCATTATCCCGGTTGCCCTAGACTTAAGCTCCCCTGAGCTCTCCCTCCCTCCCCCAGGGTCGGTCTGCGTTACTGGTCTGACCAGATTTGACTGAATTTCAATTATTACAATTGAAGGTAACAATTCCTAAGTAGTTTATTTGACTATTTGTTCACCTGATATGCTAACTACTGTAATAATACCTGGATTAAAAACTCACACTTCAATTATTTTTTTTGTAAATGTTTGTCCAATTTGTCTGGCGAACATAACAGTGCCCGGTAAGCGGCAATAGGCTCGAAACCTATTAGTGGGACCAACTATATAATTAGCGAAGTGCGGGCGTATAATATGCCTCCACCTACCCCTTCGGGGAAACAGGCGTAAATGTATGTTGTCCAATTAAATGAAATAAAAAGTCATATTCTGAACCCATTAACGTCTCATTATTGGACGTGCCTCCTCTCAAAAACTAAGGTGAGAGGAATTCAGATCAATTTCCACCACGCAGACCCAGTGCAGATTGGCAGAGGCTAGTGATGCCGTCCCCTAAACCCATTGAGTCTTCAGTAAAGATGTGGGACTATCTGAGATCTCACATGGACTTCTTGAGAGAATTTGAAAAGTGATGTTGCACTGTTTTGTCTCATTTACCAACACCCATGTACGTTCACAAACACTACACGGTTAGTAATCCACCGTTATTGCACATTGAAATATCACAATTGTTTAAAAATAGAACAAAACTGCAGACATGACGCTTTACTTTCCCGCCAAGAAGTCCAACTGACACTTCTTCTTAAAATATGGCTCGCACGGCTTGTGCATTTAGCCAAAACTGACACTTATTAAAAGTATAACACAAGTTTTTTTTTACTTTCAGCTGGGAATATTCTTTCTAAACTGCCTAAGTCTGACGTTTTGGCAGTTCAGCCAATTCATACTGTTGACACAGACATTCATATTTTTTATTATGGAACAATTATGCATCATAGACGCAAAGACTCTGAGCATATTCCTCCACGCTCATTTTTGCGGCTTACACTTAGCTGTGTTATTACTTCAAGGCAATGATATGCTAAAAACGTCCTTATACACTTCATTCTTCATAGCCGTTTCCGCCTACAGTTTATTCTTCAATAACCTACGCATTAAGGTCGTTAATCGCGTGGACTTATTCGTAGAAGCCTGGTTGGTTTTATTAAGGTTAGGGATTATATTTATCACTTCAATTTATATAAAGAAAATTATAAGTCAGTTCTTAGGAAGTCAGGAGGATAGCCATATATGGGATCTTTTGTTCGCAAAATTTAGTAGTGGATACGCTAATTTTCATACTCTCATGTATACATGCTCGGCTGTATACGATTTTTTACCAATGGAAACCGTTATAGGCCTAACGAAAAGTACTTTAATACCAGTAGTTATTGTTAACGTTATTTTGGTTTTAAATCGGTGGCTACGAAACGGATTGACCAAAGACAAAATAGAAGTGAAAGAGGTTCCATTAAAGGAGGCGCAGGAAGACGAAGATAGTGGCATAGAGAATAACTCTGAAACGAAATTGAGAAAAAGGAAAAAGTTTAAGACTATAGATCTAGATGTTTTAGACAAAATGGTGGACGAGAAAGAGGAAGTAGTCAAAGATAATTGGCTAGAGTTTTTGCGGCGTTTGAAAGTGGAACCGGATGTGTTCTACTGTATAGCGCAGTTGTGTGTCTATGGTGTCATGGCGGCTCTGATTATGAGGCTCAAATTGATGTTTGTTTCACAACTGTGCGTGGCATCTAGTCTCATTGCCAACAGTAAATATCAAATGTAAGTATTGATTATAAGTTAATTAATTTTACTATTATTTTTTCTATATTTATTTCTAGTATAATTCACATGCCAACATTATGTTGGTATCAAACTTCAAACATATTAATTAATAGCACTTAAAAACATCGAAATTAAATATAAAAACAATCAAAGTATGATTACACTAAAATTACGAAGCTTTGATTCAGTTACATGCAACGAAACAATTAAAAAATATTTAAGTGTTATTCCACGGTATATAGCGCCATATTTATTATTTATTTATTTATATATAACACAAGTTCGTAACATTTTCTTACTTGACACTGGCTAAATGTGCAAACCGCACGAAGCCATTATTAAAAAGAAAAAAAAGTTCGTAATGATACTTATCTTGAAACTATATGATTGGTGTAATTGAAATATATATATTTAATTAGTCTGAGACGATGATAATATGGGGATCTTATCACCATCTTTAGAGCCCAAACTAACTCCACCTGCAAGTGGTGCTCCTGCTGATTAACAGACGAGGCTCTGGCGATCATAAAAGTGCCTGGTAAGCGGCAATGGGCTCGCCACCTATTAAGTGGGCCCAACAACACAATTGGCGAAGTGTGGGCGTATATTATGCCTCTGCCTACCCCTTCGAGAAAACAGGCGTGTTGTATATATGTATGTATGAGACGTACATTCATATATATACCTCATAAGAAAGCTCAAAGTCGCTCAGCGTGCAATGGAGAGAGCTATGCTCGGAGTGTCCCTACGTGATAGAATCAGAAATGAGGAAATCCGTAGGAGAACTAGAGTGACCGACATAGCGAAGCGCGTTTGCAAGAGGAAGTGGCAATGGGCGGGGCACATAGCTCGAAGAACCGACGACCGATGGGGCGTTAAGGTTCTTGAATGGCGACCACGAATCAACAAACGTAGTAGAGGGCGGCCCCCAACGCGATGGAACGATGATCTGGTCAGGGCGGCGGGGAGCCGGTGGATGCAGGCGGCAAAGGATCGATCTACGTGGAAAGCATTTGGGGAGGCCTATCAGCACGAAGCGCTCGTAGCTCTGCGGTGCTCGGTGGTCGGAAACGATCACCGAAGTACAGTAGAGTTTACAGAGGTCAGTCCTTGGATGGGTGACCGTTTGTGTGGCATTTGATATCGAGCGCTTCCGTGCTTCGGGAGGCACGTTAAGCTGTTGGTCCCGGTTATCACTAAATGTGGTAGTCGTTAAGTCATGTTAGAGGCCTAATGGGCGGCTTAATAAATTCTAACAGCAGGACGCCATACACCTGCCTCCGCCAATCCGCACTGGGTCCGCGTGGTGGAGTATGACCCAATACCCTCGCACCTATAGTATGTGAGAGGAGGCTCGTGCTCAGTAGTGAGACGTTTATGGGCTGAGATGATGATCAGCAGTGGACTTCAAATTCAAATTCATATTCATATTCTTAAATTAAAGCAGGATATTACTGACAGCATAAACACAATTGTAGAAAAACAAGTGTCAACTATCTTACATAATTATACAAATGAAATCTCCACAAAACTAGATGTTATAACTGGTTCTGTTCAAAGTCTAAGACAGAGGCTCGATAAGTTTGAAGAGCGTTTATCAACTTTAGAAAAAGGGAAAGAAACCAATATGTCGATAGAAGTAGAACAACTCCGTGCCCAGCTGAACGATCGCGACCAGGAGCTTCTTTCCAATGACGTAGAGATCACCGGGCTCAACGAGCTACCCGTAGAGAACGCTACTCATTTGGCAATCCTAGTTGGGAAAAAATTAGGCATGACGATAGAAGAGCGAGACGTGGTCAGCGCAACTCGTGTCGGCGCGCGACGGAGTCCCGCAGCGCGCGGTGATGCTAACTCGGGAAGCGGCGGCGGCGGCGTAAGCGGCGAGCGAGACGCGAGCGGGAGCGGCGCGCGCGGCCCGCGCCCCCTGGTGGTGCGCCTCGCGCGACGCGCGCTACGCGATCAGTTGCTGCACGCAGCGCGCGTGCGCCGTGAACTCGATTCGGCGGGCCTCGACCTGCCCGCTCCACAGTCTCGCTTCTATATAAATGAACGTCTAACGCGAGAAAACAGAGACCTCTTTTACAATGCTAGAATGGAGGCACGTCGACTTCGGTGGCGCTTCGTGTGGACCAGGCAAGGGGCAATATTCACGCGTAAGGATACCGACATGCAAGTGTGGAGAATTCGTAATTGTAGTGATTTGAAAAGGGTTTTTGGTAACTAGCTCGTTTGTTGGCATGGAACGACAATTGATAGAATTTTCTAAATTATTCATTCTCAATAATAATATGCTTTGCTTTTTTAATTATTATATTATAGGACTTATTATTTCTTTTTTATTACCAATTTGCTTTATTATGCTTAAACTTGTTTCATACTGCGAAATGATTCTAGTTATATTTTTCATTAACTTTCGTGAAAGAACAAAGACTGAATTCTGGCATTTAAATTTATTTTATTTTGTATTTAAATCCACAATTTTATTTCTGTCATTTCTATCAAAAATTTTATATTTCATTTTATTTTTTAGTAGACGAAACAATATGGCACAACCTAAAACATCATTTTCAGAATATAGGAATTATTTATATTGTTTCTGGGATTTTAAAGGTATTATTTCTTTTGCAAAATATTTTTTATATAAGTTGTGTATCAATAATTTTAAAATATGTGAGTACGTTGAATATATGTTTTTATGTTTAGAAACGCATACAACATTTTATAACTTTTTATTAGGTGAAATTAAGCTTATAACTATCGTTGTGTTAATAACAAAAATATTTTTTTCTTTCTTACGGCCTGGTTGCAGACAAGATAATAGGACTAACTTTAAAGTGAATTATTCTCATGCATTTCAGTTATCTTATTATATAATGATTAATAACAGTCTCTTTACGATATTGTTCCACATTTATTTTAAAGTAATTGCTAATAATTTGTACAGTAATATGTGTACTTTTGTAAAACTGATACTTACAACACATAGAAAATTTAGATTTGAAGATGTAAATATTTTTTCTAATTGTTATTTGTATTTAAATGATTTCTGTTCACGCATTTATGTTGACTGGAGGCACGTGACAATGCTGCACATTTACTTGCTTTCTTGTAAATACTCTCTGCTTGTGTACTCGTTTGCTATTCGCTTCTTAAAATATAAGAAATTGTCAGTTGGGTTACTAAATAAAGGTTCACTAGGCTCTACGCATGAAGAGTTCCTTGCAGCGGTGGCACGACTGGATGTAGATATTCTTGCTATTAACGAGACTTGGCTGCGCCAAGGGGAGGAGCTGCGCGCGCCCGCGCCGCCGGGGTACAGACTGTGGCACTCTCCACGTATTAAGCATCCAGAATCACCAGTTGTGGAACAAATGTGGATTAGCATAAATGTAAATGGCCTAAAGATTGCTATCGGTACTGCTTATCGCCCTCCGTGGCTTCATGTCGAAACTATGATAGAGGCCATCAGTGAGTCAGTATCCTCGTTTGCCCGTTTCGATCACTTAATTTTAATGGGTGATTTTAATATCAATTTACTTAATATGCATTGTCCCAAGACAAAAAGTTTTTCAAATTTTTTAAAGTCATTTAATTTAACTCAATACGTTACTGAGCCCACTCACTTTACTGGCACCAGTGAAACATTGGTAGATTTGTTGTGTGCTAACACGGAACTAGTGAACATTTGTATCAATCATATACCTGACCTTAGTGCGCACGCTTTTTTAACTTGCCAAATTAATATCAAAAAAAGTAAACCCAGTCCTGAATGGATAACATACCGGCCATTGAAGGATATAAGTACTAAAGATTTTCATAACGATCTTATTTCAATCGCCTGGGATAAACTTGCTGACTTGAATGACATAGACGAAATAGTTAATCTTTTTAATATAAAAATTATCGCATTATTTGATCGCCACGCCCCATTAAAAAAAATTGTCATAAAAAAAAAATCTCTACCATGGATAACTTACACCGTAAAGGAAATGATGAAACTAAGAGATGAGGCACATTCCAGGTACAAAAAAACTAAACTAGATACTCACAGAAATTACTATAAAGATTTAAAGACATTAGTAAACTCTGCTATTTATAACGAAAAATCTGCATATATAAACCAGCGAATCAACTCAAACTTACACAATACTAAACTGCTCTGGAAAAATATTAAAACAGACATAGGTGACTTCAAAAATAAACATTGTAGCTTACCATCTAATTTAAATAATCCCAGTCATCTCAATGAACATTTTTTAAATTTACCAGGCGATAATTTAGTAGACCATTCTTTGAAACAATATTTTGAATGCAATAGATTCACCACATCTTCTTTTAGACTTAAAACTGTATCTGACTCCGAGGTATCTAAGATCCTAAATAAAATGTCAAGTAATTCTCAGGGGGTCGATGGCATTTCTCTTAGTATGATTGAGTTGACCTTGCCATATACTCTTAATATATTAACATTGATAGTTAACAAGTCAATAGAATCAAATACCTTTCCGTCTAAGTGGAAATGTGCAAAGGTTATACCCTTGCCTAAAAAGCCTCATCCAGGTAACTATGAAGATATACGGCCTATAAGCATACTTTGTTTAGTGTCAAAAATTTTAGAAAGATTCATTTGCAACCAAGTAGTATTATATCTAGAAAATAATAAGATATTGCCTCAAAAGCAATCTGGGTTTAGAAAATCTCACAGTACCACTACCGCCTTAATAGACGTTGTGGACAATATTTTAGCTGCACAAGATTCTGGTTTAGGGACTTTTCTGGTTCTATTAGACTTTTCTAGAGCTTTTGACACTATTAATACGACGTTACTTTTGTCAAAACTTGCTTATTACGGCTTTGATAGCTCTGCCATTCAGTGGTTTGAGAGTTATCTTACAGACCGCACACAATTCGTTGAGACAAGAGACGTAAGCGGGTTATCTATTAGGTCAAATAAAATGCCTGTTAAACGTGGAGTTCCCCAGGGCTCAATTTTAGGACCCTTGTTATTTATTTTATATAGCGCAGATATATTACAAACTTTACGTCATTGCCATTATCACTTATACGCAGATGACCTCCAATTGTACATATCATTTTTACCTTCTGATGTAAATAAAGCTGTTTATAAATTAAATGAAGACCTAAATAACTTATCGAAATGGTGTGTGAGTAACAATTTAATTTTAAACCCACACAAAACTAAATATTTAACAATCGGTACACGTAATCAAATTCATATTATTACTTCCCATAACCCAATTATTAATTTGAATGAAAATGTGTTAGCTGAAGTAGAAGAAGCTCGAAATCTGGGGGTACTTATGGATAACTCGTTGCGTTTTGAGTCTCACATTATTGAAGTCGCGCGCAGCTGTTTTTATAGGCTTCAAGTACTATACCGTGCGAGGAGCTTTTTAAGTATTGATGCCCGGATAAAACTGTGTGAAGCTCTTATACTTTCAAAGTTTAACTATGCTGATAATGTAATTAGTCCTTGCTTATTAAAAAGGTCCAAAAACTTAATACAACGTGTACAAAATGCTTGCTTACGGTTCTGTTACCCAGTGCCACCTCGTTCACACGTGACTCCATTCATAAATAAAAGCAAATTATTAAAAATGAATGCTCGACTTACTCTGCATTACGCCACTCTATTATTTGGCATAGTTCACAGTCAAAAACCGTCATTTTTACATGAAAAGTTATCATTCTCTCAAAGAATTGTCAGGGGGGCGACGCGACTAATTTTCCCGCAACATAGATCGGCGGCATTTCGAGGTAGCTTTCGTTATGCTGCCTCGAAATG
Source organism: Musotima nitidalis (assembly GCA_949126915.1). Taxonomy (NCBI): domain Eukaryota; kingdom Metazoa; phylum Arthropoda; class Insecta; order Lepidoptera; family Crambidae; genus Musotima; species Musotima nitidalis. Next base: position 7,172,994 of record OX421442.1, on the reverse strand, counting down.
TTGGAACGATTTACCGCCACCTTTGAGGAATTCATGCAGCATTTCAAGCTTTAAATTTAAATATAAAAATATTCTACTTTTTAATCAAGTCCATAGTAATTAGTCGCAGAGCTTTCACTACAAATTTTCTATTTAAATTTTTTACAATTTTTTTTTATTTTACTAATATTTTACAGTTTTCAGTGTGATGTTGTTTGTCTTTTTGTTTATTATTATTAGTACCGCATATTTAGTTATTATTTTTTGATCCTTATAATTTAAGTTTTAGAGATATTTTGTAAATATTTTATAAGATGTACGTTCCGCACTGCACCCAAAATGGCCCAGCTGAAAACCAGCGCTAGAACACTGGACTAGCATATGCTGAGTTGGGTCATTTTGGTGCATCATATAAACATTTATTAATTGGTTTTAGTTTTAATTTTTAATTGTATGGTGCACCAATAAATATTTTTATTATTATTATTATTATTATTATTATATTCATTTATTCAAGTTTGGCTCAAAAGAGCTCTTATGAACGTCAAAACTTAAAAACTAGCGCGCCCATTCACTGCGGGCGGGAGCTTGATCGTAAAAGAACGGGCAAGAAAATCGTCAAGGTTAGTTTTTTCTCCCGCCAGTTACAAGAATATGTACTTAGTAGTTAAACAATTTGACAAATCTACAAAAACATGTGTTCTGCAGTCACATGATTTAAAATAAAAGAAGAAAATAACTTTTTATTTTAAGTTATACGAGTATGAGTACGAATAAACATAGTAGACATGAGCAGACCAGTCCTCACTGGTGGCACCCGTTCACGAGTATGACGCATGAACCAGCCATCGTTTCGCTCAACCATATTTTAGGGAACGCAACGACACGACGCATGACGCCACCACCGCAAAGACATTTGAGTGAGCATGACATACTCAGGCTACAGGATAAACTAATTTTAACAAAAATAACATTATATTAATTAAATAATGGCTAAAATGATGATGATGATGTATGGGACGATAATAAATATATTTAAACTAATCTACAATAATGCTTTTATCTATTTTACAGATTTCGCAAAGCTAAGAATGGTTTGATGCGTTTCATGCCACCATTTTGGGTTCTTCTCATATTTCCACTGGCGTACTCACTCACCACGAACATGACCAAGGAACTCATGTATATAAGTAAGTAATATGTTTTTAATTTGACGACCGATATAGCGTGGAGGTCGGTATACCTGCACTCCAGAGGTCGTGGGTTCGATTCCCACGAAGGACAAATCTTCCTGTGCATGAATATGAATATTTGTTCTAGTCTTGATATTTACTATGTATATTTATTTACAAAAAAAAGTATTTAAGTATGTTTATCCGTTCTTTAGTATCCATAACACAAGTTCTTAATGATACTTATCTTGAAACTATATAATTGGTGTGATTGTAAGAGAATATGTATGTATTTATCACCTCAGTTCCATTATGGTCCCACTACTGAGCACGTGGGAATGATTTAGATGCAGAATCCAGGTGCAGCTCCAAATGCAGGTGGCGTCCAACTGTTTTTTTTTAACAATTTATGTGCACACAAAACATATCGCACCCCCGATGCAACAAAGTCACTTCTGCAAACAATTTAATCTTCCAGGAGAAGCGTTTTCAAATTAAATATCCTGTTATAAAACATAGTTCTTCTTAATTTAAGAAATTAACTAGTAATATTTAAGCCTTTATTTCAGACTTCATTTCACTGTAAAACGAAACATCTTACAGTTTGGTATATTCGTATTTTGTCTCTTAATCAGATTTATTTTGACAAAATTGCATACGTGACGTTGTAGCACTGGGGGTGCGATATATAGAAAACAAAAATTATGCAACAATGTACAATGGAGCTGCTTATTCCAAAAGGAATCTCTTCCAACAGTCCTAAATAAGGAAAAGACATTCAACAGTAGACGACATGTGTTAAAAAAAAAACAATTGATATAAAAAGTAAAGCTAACACTTATAATTAATCTTCCACGTATGATAAAAGCTAAATCATTTAATGTTTACCAACTCAATGACTGTTATGATTTGTCAATCCGTATACTGCTGTACTTTAGCTAAAAAGCCGATTACTGTCAGAAAGTAATTTTTGAAATATAAACTCTACTATATTACAGCAGTGATAAAATTCCAAAAATTACCCGTTGCATGTTAGCCGCATTTTAGCTTATGGACGGCAGTATACTAGAGTCTCCAACATGGCTTAAGGTCTACCACATACAATAGGAAGGAAGGACCAACATTTTAATGTGTCTTCTGAAGCCAGCCAACATAATTTTTAAAATCATATCACATCTCACGGGAAGTCGTAAGAGTTGGCGAAGAGAAATCCTTCCAGATGATGGGCAGCAGCGTCATCCTGCGTACTGGCTTGAACTGCGATCACCAACCCGCCTGCCCAGCGTGCTGATTATGGGCAAATAACCCCTAATGTAGTGAAATCTATTGGGGAGTTTTTTTTTTAATTTTTTTAATTTTTATTTTATTTTATTTGGAAAGCTTACAGCTGTTTTGCAAAATAAAAAACTTATAAAATAACTATAGGCTAATTACAAGCTTCCACATATTAGAAACATATATCAATAATATCACGCCTGTTTTCCCGAAGGGGTAGGCAGACGCATATCATTCGCCCACACTTCGCCAATTATGTAGTTGGTCCCACGTAATAGGTGGCGAGCTTATGTCGCTTGCCGGGCACTTATGTTGGCCAGAGCCTCGTCCGTTAATCGGCAGCTGCACCACTTGCAGGTGAGGTTGGCTTTGGCTCCTTAGGTCTTGGTAGGATCCCTATACACCCATTTATCAGCAGTGAACTCTATATGGCTGAAATTATGATCATATCCTAGCATTATCCCAGTTGCCCTAAATTTAAGCTTGAGGCCCAGGGTCTGCTTACTGGTCTCACCAAATTTGTCTGAATTTCAGTTATTACATGGAGCTACTGCCTGACTTCCGCTACCCAAAGAGAAACATCATTCTATGGTTAAACCACCTGTCAGGTTGTTAGAAGGCACTGACTTCCTAATAACGACTGCCATAGACGTTCATGACAGCCGTGACCAACGGCTTAACGTAGTTTCCAAGCGATAAATACCCACATAACTTCGAAAAGTCATTGGTCTACCAGGGTTTGAACCCGAGTATCCTTTGAATTTTAAGTGATAGGGTCTTGCTACTGGGATATCTCTTTTCTGATGTAGTTAAGTGTTGCTTGTTTACATGTTAAGAAATAAAGTTATAAATCTTAATTACAGATGAGTTCGAAGATGCAAGCTTGGAAGAGCTTCTACTGTGGATCCGTAACGCGTCTGGTGTGGGCGCTTTCGCCGGATCTCTGCCGACAATGGCTGCTGTATTGCTCAGCACGAGGAGGCCGGTCGTGGTGCATCCCCATTACGAGCATTATGACACCAGGTTAGCAGACATCAGGGTTAGGTCTTCAGAACACCATACTTTTAAATTTATAAGGAGAGAGCTAATGCTTAGGAAGACACACTTTAAAATACACGGGAGAAGACCTAAGGTTCCCAAGGCTTAGGACTTCACAATGAGCTTTATGACACCAGGTTTGCAGACATCAGGGCTAGCTCTTCAGAACACCATACTTTTAAATTTATAAGGAGAGAGCTAATGCTTAGGAAGACACACTTTAAAATACACGGGAGAAGACCTAAGGTTCCCAAGGCTTAGGACTTCACAATGAGCTTTATGACACCAGGTTTGCAGACATCAGGGCTAGCTCTTCAGAACAACATACTTTTAAATTTATAAGGCGAGAGGTTAGGCTTAGGAAGACACACTTTAAAATACACGAGAGAAGACCTAAGGTTTCCAAGGCTTAGGACTTCACTACGAGCTCTATGACACCAGGTTAGCAGACATCAGGGCTAGCTCTTCAGAACAACATACTTTAAAATTCATAAAGAGAGAGGTAAGACTTAGGAAGACACACTTTAAAATACACGGGAGAAAACCTAAGGTTTCCAAGGCTTAGGACTTCACTATGAGCTTTATAACACCAGGTTACCAGACATCAGGGTTAGGTCTTCAGAACACCATACTTTTAAATTTATAAGGAGAGAGCTAATGCTTAGGAAGACACACTTTAAAATACACGGGAGAAGACCTAAGGTTTCCAAGGCTTAGGACTTCACTACGAGCTTTATGACACCAGGTTAGCAGACATCAGGGTTAGGTCTTCAGAACACCATACTTTTAAATTTATAAGGAAAGAGGTTAGGCTTAGAAAGACACACTTTAAAATACACGGGAGAAGACCAAAGGTTTCCAAGGCTTAGGACTTCACTACGAGCTTTATGACACCAGGTTAGCAGACATCAGGGCTAGCTCTTCAGAACACTATACTTTTAAATTTATAAGGAGAGAGGTTAGGCTTAGGAAGACACACTTTAAAATACACGGGAGAAGACCTAAGGTTTCCAAGGCTTAGGACTTCACTACGAGCTTTATGACACCAGGTTACCAGGCATCAGGATTAGCTCTTCAGAACACTATACTTTTAAATTTATAAGGAGAGAGGTTAGGCTTAGGAAGACACACTTTAAAATACACGGGAGAAGACATAAGGTTTCCAAGGCTTAGGACTTCACTATGGGCTTTATAACACCAGGTTACCAGACATCAGGGTTAGGTCTTCAGAACACCATACTTTTAAATTTATAAGGAGAGAGGTATAGGACTTCACTGTAAGCTTTTTGATACCAGGTTAGCAGAGATTAGACGAGTCCACAATAAACCTAGCAAAATGTGGGCGTGAAATGTGTTCCTGCTTACCCCTTTGGGGAAACAGGCGTAATTGTATGTATGTACATATTGGTATGCATTATTCTTTAATTGAAAGGATATGGTTCCCAAGGTTTAGTGGACTTGACAATTTGAACCTCAGGAAGGAAGGGTTTTTGCTTTTTCAGAACTGCCGTCCATTAGCTAAAATGCGGTTAACGTTCAGTGGGAAATTTTTGGAATTTAAACGCTGCTGCAAAACTAAAGACTTTATATTTTAGAAATTACTCTCTTAAAGTTAGCGGCTTTCTAGCCAAAGGACGGCAGATAATATAACCTATAGTATGAGTTTTGTCAACAGGGAGCGAGCTTATCGAGTATACAAAGTGTATGGGCAGTTCCCATCTCTGGAGTTGTATGAAGACTTGACCAAGCTCAAGGCATCATATATGGTGGTCGAGAAGCATTACTGCTATGGGAAGAGCGAGTGAGTATTATTTTAGCACTTTAAAAGGAGTGCACGGGAATCCTACAAAGACCTAAGGAGCCCAAGCCAACTTCACCTTTTTTTTTTTTTATCGTCGGTAAAAAAATGCTGTTTACGCACTGTCTCCCGGCCAATTGGGGGACCGGGAGGGGAGTGTGGGGCTCACTGCGGCAGACGCGACCACCGCAGTCCTACCCACTAAAAGGGGCAGGGGGCCAGTGCCTGGGTTTGTAGCTTCTGGCACCCCGCCCGCGGCCAACGTCCCCGGATCAGAACCGGGAGGACCTCCTCAGAGGAGCGCAGTGTATCGCGCCCCTCCTACCTCCTTGTGCGGCCATGGCGTAACTGGCCGACTTCTGGGAGGGTCTATAGCTAGACGGAAGGGGCCCCCTGCCCCAGCCACCTAAGACCCTCCAGGCGCGGCTGGACGGGCCCTCCTTGCCCGCCCGCTGCGCCAACGGCGTAGCCGGAGAGAGAGCGGATCCCGCTCCCTCTTCCGCTCCGCGGCCTCCTTCTGCGACATCACCACTTCGCAGAAGGAGGCCATCGCCTCCCACGCCGTCTCGCTGCCGACCATCATTCGCATGATGGTCGGCAGCGAGAGAGCGACTCCACCCAGGGCCGCGGTAAGCGTCGCCCAAGCCAACTTCACCTGCAAGTGGTGCACCTGACGATCAACGGACGAAGCTCTGGCGAACATTACAGTTCCCGGTAAGCGGCAATAGGCTCGTAACTTATTATGGGGGATCAAAATATTATTGGTGATATATAGGCGTATAATATGCCTCTGCCTATCCCTTCAGGGGAACAGACTTTGAGATAAACGCAATTTAAAGTTTAGAAATGCCTTTATTTTTTTATGAAGATTGACGTATGCATTTATTTTAACTTTAAATCGACGTACGCAGTAACTTATATGCTTACTTCTTACCCTTATATATATTATTGTGACGACCGATATGGCGTGGAGGTCAGTATATCTGCACTTCACTCGAGAGGTCGTGGGTTCGATTCCCACACAGGACAAATCTTTGTGTGCATGAACATGAATATTTGTTCTGGTCTGGGTGTTCTCCAATGTATCTTAAGTATGTATTTACAAAAAAAAAAAGTATTTCTGTATGTTTATCCGTTATTTAGTATCCATAACACAAGTTCTTAATGATACTTATATTGGAACTAAATAATTGGTGTGATTGTAAGAGAATATTTATTTATTTATTTATTTTATTTTATTGTAACTATATATATATATATATTATTATTACATTTTACGACATAATTTGCAAAATGCGGGGTTGAGTTTCTTGTGGCATTCTTTTCAATCTTTTTGCCTTTTGAAAGCCTCGTAAGAGTCACCGACAGACTGACTGACTGCCGGAAAATCCCCTCCCCCCTGTTGAATCACGACAAACTGAATGATAAATCCCCCCAATAGTCGCCGCCAGACTGACAAATCTTGAGAAAAAGAACACAGCAGACAGATTAACTGACACACCTTGACAAATTCTGACAAAGAATCCATTTTGCTTTTATATTCTGATTATGGTACCGCTCGTATCTCATTCAATGTTGCTAAAAAAATATATTATGTTTCCACTCTGTTTATTTTGTATAAACAAATTTGTAATGATTGAATTTTGTATTGACAAATCTTAATGATCCTGTTGATTTTAAAGACAATAAAGTATATTCTATTTTACTATATTTGCCAATCACAGGCCAATTGTACTTCACAAGATGCTCATTTAGGGGGGTGTATAGGGATCCTACACGGAACCTAAGGAGCCCAAGCCAACCTCAACTGCAAGTGATGCACCTGCCGACCAACGGAAGAGGCTCTGGCGAACATAACAGTGCCCGGTAAGCGGCAATAGGCTCGCCACCTATTACATGGAACCATATAATTAGCGAAGTGTGGGCATATAATATGCCTCTGCCTACCCCTTCGGGGAAATAGGCGTTAATGTATGTAAATACTCATTTATTGGTAATGCAACATTACACGTCACGGTAAAGAAAACTATACATTGTTACATTTTTTATTAAAATTCAATTAAATCAAAATAGTATTAGTAATTGCTAATGTTAAAATAAAAAATTGAATTAAGAAATAAATTTAATTTATAAAATTAAAAAGTGAATTAAAATAAAGCCAATGTCATATCAGATTATTACAATTAAACTACTTACAAATCTTACAATACAATACCATTAAAATTATAAATTACTACGTCCAAAGAAAGACATTACTTTTATGACAAACCTTGACAAATTCTGGCAAAGAACCCATTTGCTTTTGTTTCTTTATTATGGTACCGCTCATATCTCTCTCATTGTTTTTAAAAAAATATATCGAATTTCCATTTTGTGTGTGAATGTTTGACGAATCTTAATAATCATGTTGATCTTAAAGACAATAAAGTATATTTTATTTATTTATTTTATTTTATCGTTACCCAAACATTTAGAATGCATGGCGACGCATGCATGGCCAGAGCTAACTAAGTCAATTATATTATTAAAATGGTTATGGCAATTATAAAAAAAATATAATAATATAATATATAGTTCCACATTTAAGTTCCATCATATTCATCAATTAGACATAATTAAAACTTTTGGACCTATTAAGTTAAAGAATACTGGCGATCTGTGGGATATGTCTGTTAAAGTTATTAAGACTATCTTGGATTCTATTGCTCCTTATCTAGCAGAATTATTTAACAAGTGCGTCGATGAAGGGACTTTCCCCGATCTTATGAAACTTAGTAAAGTCATACCTCTGTTTAAGACTGGTTCAAAGGAGGATAAAAGTAACTATAGACCAATTTCAATTTTACCAACTTTAAGTAAAGTTTTTGAAAAAATTATCTTAGATCAGTTATCTGCATACTTTTATTTAAATGAACTTTTGCACAGTCAACAATATGGTTTCATGAAGGGTCGTTCTACAGCTGATGCTGGTGCTGCGTTACTACAGCATATTTATGATGTCTGGGAGAGGTCGCAAAACGCCATAGGAGTGTTTTGTGACTTATCGAAGGCTTTTGACTGCGTTGACCACAGTACCCTTATTCTTAAGCTTAATTTCTATGGCGTGTGTGATTTGGCTCAGAAGTTGATAGTTTCATATCTTACATCTCAATTTCAAAAAGTAGATATTAATGGCGCTAAATCATCTGGTTCGTGTATACAGATGGGAGTTCCTCAAGGCTCAATCTTAGGCCCATTTTTGTTTCTGGTGTATATAAATGATCTTCCTTTCTTTATTAGTAGAAAGTGTGAAATGGTGTTATTTGCAGATGACACATCAATAATATTTAAAACTAACAGAAATAAAAATAATTATGACGATGTAAATAGCGCACTTTCAGAGTTGCTTCACTGGTTTACTGTTAATAATCTTCAGTTGAATGCTAAAAAAACTAAATGTGTTAATTTTTCACTACCCAATGTAAGAGATGTTGAAACCAATATAGAATTGAATGGTCAGAGGTTGGAAATGGTCGATTCAACCTTATTTCTAGGTGTAACACTAGATAAACACCTTCAATGGGGCCCACATATCGAAAGCCTTTCTGGTAAACTGAGTTCAGCCGCATATGCGATTCGAAAAATTCGTGAGATAACGGATGTCGAAACTGCTAGAATTGTTTATTTTAGCTATTTTCACAGTTTGATGTCCTACGGTATTTTATTGTGGGGATCTGCCGCTGAAATTGAGACTATTTTCATTTTACAGAAACGAGCTATACGTTTTATTTATAAACTACGGTCTAGATCATCCCTTAGAGAGTTGTTTCGGGAAATTGGTATTTTAACTACTGCCTCGCAGTTTATCTTTAACTGTATTTTGTTTGTGCGGAAAAATATAAATAATTATTCTAAGCGCTGTGAACGTCACAGCTTTAACACACGAAATAAAAATAAACTGTTAAATCCATTTCTAAGACTCCAAAAAATTCGGAAGTCTTTTATGGGGCAAGGTATGAAATACTACAACAAAATTCCGCATGATATATTGGATTTGCCCTTAAACAAATTTAAAGTAGCTATTAAAGAAACATTGATTAAGAAAGCATACTATTGTACGCAAGATTATATAAATGATAAGACGGCATGGCTGTAAATTGTATCTATCATAGAACAAACAATTTTGTGGTCTGCGGCTGTTTGATTTTTATAATATTATTGTTATTTCTGCTATTTTAATAGTACAAATGTGTAAAAATCTTTTTATTTTGTGGCTTGAGTATGTCATGCACACTTAAATGTCTCTGGGGTGGCGGCGTTATGCGTCGGGTCGTTACATTATAAAAATATGGTTGAGTGAAACGATGGCTGGTTCATTCGTCATACTCGTGAACGAGTGCTGCTTGTGGGGACTGGTCTGCTCTTGTCTACTATTTTTATTTGTAATTAAAGATTTAGCTAACTGAGAAAAGTTAATATTATTTTTAATCTGATAGCTGCACACACAATTTTTGTTGTCCTATCATTCTCCTAAATGATGTTTTTGATTAGGAACGCATAGTATTGTTCAAATGATTATATAGATATTAAGACTGAATTGCTGTAAATGATATCTTTCATAAGACCAAAAATATTTGTGTTTGCAGCACATTTAATTAATATAATGTTATTTTTGTTAAAATTTGTTTATCCTGTAGCTTGAGTATGTCATGCTCACTCAAATGTCTTTGCGGTGGTGGCGTCATGCGTCGGGTCGTTGCGTTCCCTAAAATATGGTTGAGCGAAACGATAACTGGTTCATGCGTCATACTCGTGAACGGGTGCCACCAGTGAGGACTAGTCTGCTCATGTCTACTATGTTTATTCGTACTCATACTCGTATAACTTAAAATAAAAAGTTATTTTCTTCTTTTATTTTAAATCATGTGACTGCAGAACACATGTTTTTGTAAATTTGTCAAATTGTTTTACTACTAAGTACATATTCTTGTAACTGGCGGGAGAAAAAACTAACCTTGACGATTTTCTTGCCCGTTCTTTTACGATCAAGCTCCCGCCCGCAGTGAATGGGCGCGCTAGTTTTTAAGTTTTGACGTTCATAAGAGCTCTTTTGAGCCAAACTTGAATAAATGAATATATTAGGTCGGGGAAAAAGTCTTTTCGCATAACGTAGGTATAAACTTATTATAAAATTTTTTTGACTGTACTATTTGTGTCTGGCTGGTTTTGGTAACATTAAAAAGGTTCCATTATAAAGAAAAGAAAAAAATAAAAAAAAGTTGTTTCCCGCTATTTTTCATTTGTTTTTCTCTCCGTAAAAATGAGTGAATCTAATGAAGAAATTCGATACATTTTAAAATTTTATTATAAAAAAGGCAAAAATGCAACTCAAGCAGTGAAAAAAATTTGTGATGTTTATGGACCTGATGCAGTGTCAGTAAGAGTAGCACAAATTTGGTTCAAACGTTTTCAGTCCGGAAATTTTGATGTTAAAGATGCACCTCGCTCTGGTCGCCCTGTTACGAATAAAATGGACGCCATTTTTGAAAGAGTGGAGCAAGATCGGCATATTAGTAGTTACGATGTAGCTGAAGAACTGGGAATTGACCACAAAACAGTTTTGACCCATTTGAAGAAAGCTGGTTATACAAAAAAGCTCGATATTTGGGTGCCACACGAGCTCACTCAAAGAAACTTAATGAACCGTGTACTCATTTGCGATTCATTATTGAGACGTAATGAAACCGAGCCGTTTTTGAAGAGATTGATAACTGGCGATGAAAAGTGGATCACGTACGACAAGAACGTGCGAAAAAGGTCGTGGTCGAAAGTTGGCCAGGCTTCAGAGACTGTGGCCAAACCTGGCCTAACACGAAATAAGGTGATGCTGTGTGTATGGTGGGATTGGAAGGGCATTGTTTATTATGAGCTTTTACCGCCCGGCAAAACCATCGATTCTGATCTTTACTGCCAGCAACTGATGAGATTAAAGGAAGCAGTCGAGAGAAAACGGCCGGAATTGATCAACAGGAAGGGTGTGGTCTTTCATCACGATAACGCTAGACCACACACATCTTTAGCCACTCAGCAAAAATTAAGAGAGTTCGACTGGGAGGTCTTAGTGCATCCACCATATAGCCCTGACCTTGCGCCTTCAGATTTTCACCTGTTTCGGTCTTTGCAGAATTCTTTAGGTTCTGTAAGGTTGACCTCAAGAGAGGACTGCCAAAACTATTTGTCCCGTTTTTTTGATCAGAAGTCCCAAAGTTTCTACAGTAACGGGATAATGTCTCTGCCCACAAAATGGCAGAAAGTTATTCAACAAAACGGTACATATATATTGTAAATAAATGTAAATAAACTTTGAAAAAAATGTCTTGACTTTTCATACAAAAATACGAAAAGACTTTTTCCCCAACCTATTATATAAAATATTTAATAAAATGTATATTTCGTTATCAAATCGTTAGTTATTCCTAAGCGTAGTCGCAAAAGCTTGATTGATTTTAATGTTGTTTGTAATAGTTTATAAAATAAAGAACTTTTGGCTTTAGCTTTAACTTTAACTTTCTTCCCAGCCGAAACTGCTCATTCCACAAGATATGGGCGCAGGAAAGGCCTGACTTAAGAGGCCAACCTCTGCTTTGCCATTTGCTGGAGACCGAGAGAGTTGACCACTTTTACCCAGTGTTCAGAAACGACCGGTACACCGTGTTCAGAGTACATGATGTTAGCGTTGAGTGAGTATCTGATTTTTATTTAATTATATATTATTCCAAAAATATGTTTGCAAAATGTGGGTGTATGCCTCTGCCTGTTCCTATAGGAAAACAGGCGTGATTGTATATATGAAGTCATTTATTGTCCGATCAGTAATGTGGAGATTCATAATATAACAGTAACTAATATCACCGATGAAGCTAAAAGTACTGTCAAACTGAATAGCATAGCATGTCGAACTGACAGCCGTTTGGGTAGAACTGACGGCCGTACCGTAACCCACCAAATGTGGTAGCGTAAACCACCAGAAACCACTAAAACCTAAATGTCCTCTCAAACTACCACATATCCACTAAATAACTTAAAAACAACAACTAACCTACCTGCATATTATTTATTTATTTATTCAGTAAGTACAGGTTATAACAACTTATTTATAACATAGTCCCACAACATTTATCGTCTATATATATTTAATTTTAACTATATAATTAATTTTTAATTTTGAGAAAGCCAATACATTAACAAAAAAAAAATGTTATCAATCTAAATAGTATTGTTTTAGTTTTCTCTTAAATTTAGACTTACTATCTATAAAGGTAATGTCCTCTGGCAGACTATTATATATTATACTATTACTATTATTATATAATTTGATCACAAAACAACAACAACGTTATTGTTATTATGAAATGATAATGTTCGTAATGATACTTATCTTGGAACTAAATAATTGGTGTAATTGTCTGAAAATATTTATTTATTTATTTTATTTATTTATTTATGAAATAATTATTTTTGTTACTACAAAGAAAACACTACGTAAGTCGGTACATTACTAAAGATGATCGTCTTCAGAGGAATCAGGTTTCATTTGCTTGTTCAGTTTGTAAAGAATAAAATTCTTTAGTAAATTTTTTTTGTAATATAGTTATATTTTGATTTTATATTAGGTTAGAAACATAATGAAAGATAAAACTGTGGTTTAACGTCTAAGCTGACTTCAATAATCTGATCCACTAAAAAATCCACCAGCCACTAAATCCAATTTTTCCCGCCGAAAGGCACGTCTAAACCACCAAATCTAGTGGAAATTCCACTAAGTTGGCAACACTGCACTAGCCCCTCGCCCCTTTTCAACAGCGGTGAGCGTCGTCGGAAGTAAAGTCATCACAAATCAATCAAATTCTAACAGCAGGACGACTTCTTGGCGGGAAATTGAAGCGTCATGTCTGCAGTTTTGTTTTATTCTCTAAAATTCGTAGTTTTTCGAACATTCATGTGTAACAGAGGTCGGAATTAGGTAGAGTTATTTATGTACTTGCATCGAAATGTTGATATTAATGTGGACCTTCCCGGGATTTTAAATGGATTTCAAATGGGAGTGCTCCGCATTTTCGCTATTGTATTCTTTTGTTCTCACAAGCTATGTAGTGCGAACAATAAACGTGGCAACATCGCGCGTGTGCGTATTGGAATTTTGCAACTTCGGTCATCCAATATCATTGATGTATGTAACTTTTTATTAAAAAGTAACGGGATTTTTTCTATTCTTTAAAATTAATCCCGGGATTTGAGGCATATCCACTATATTCTTTCGCTGTGTGAAATCAGTGTAAGTACATGAATAACTCTACCTAATTCCGACCTCTGGTAATAACAGTGGATTATTAACCGTCAAGTGTTTGTGAACGTACATGAGTGTTGGTAAATGAAACAAAACCGTGCAACATTACTTTTCAATTTCTCTCAGGGATCTCATTATAGTACCACATCTTTACTGAGGACTCTAGGGTTTTAGAGGGGAGAGATTTATTTGACTTGACACAGGCTGGCACGCACAAAGCCATTATTTAAAAAATAAAATAAAAATAAATTGCCATAAAGTTGAGTTTAACATAGTAATTTTTTTTTTTTTTAGGACTTCTTGGCGGGAATGTGAAGCGTCATGTCTGCAGTTTTGTTTTATTTTCTAAAATTTGTGATATTTCTAACATTAATGTGTAATAACGGTGGATTATTGACTGTTAAGTGTTTGTGAATATACATGAGTGTTGGTAAATCTAACAAAGCAATGCAACATCACTTTTCAAATTCTCTCATGGAGTCCATGTGGGATCTCAGTATAGTCCTTTTAAATACTTTTACCTAGGCACAATTATTAGTTTGAATGTTTTTGCATATTTTGAAGTCATAGAATAAATTATATTAATGTTTTCAATAATTAATTTATTCTCTTTCAGATACATGCCGCGCAGTTTTGACACATGACAGTTGCCACGCGGCTCGGCGCCGCCGCCACAGATACACAATCCGTACGCGAATGTAACAGGCATCCAGCCTAACAAGTCCAATATTGTGGTACACTAAAAATCTATACTTACGCGAAAATAGCCTATCTCTATCAAAAATTGTCTATCTGGGAATATCTGAGAAATTGATCCTTTTTTCAAGTAAAACGTCAAAAACAAATCCTTGGATTCAAAAAACATATGAACTAAAATAGAAATCTCTTTAAGCTTGTATTCAATCTCGAATAGGAGGTAGGTTATTAATTAAATTGCAAAGGAAAAAGATTTAAAAATTATATTTATCTCATTTTTAACGTTGCTAATGGTATAAGAAATATCTTAAATCTATTATAGTAAGTAAATTTCTGTCTTTTGAATTAAGAAAAATAAATATGCATTTAAAAAAACAGCCAAAGCCTGTATAGAAGCCTACTGCTGGACATAGATAGGCCTCTTATATGTTTAGGTTCGATTCCCACACAGGTCAAATATTTATAGTAATCAAAAAAAATCTGTATAATTATAGGTCGCGTCATGTAAAAAGAACGCTGGCGGTCAAGCTGCGCATTAGGCGATTTATCGGTCTATTTGGTGGTATGAGGTGCGGCGCGGGGCGGGCGGGTCACGCGCCGCATGCTAAACGGCGCGCGATTGGTTCGTCAGTCGACCCATACGGCGCGCGATTGGTTCGTCAGTCGACCCATGCGCAAACACACCCCCTCCACTTTCTTCCAGCGTTCTTTTTACATGACGCGACCTGTAATAATTATAAATACATAAATTAGGTTAGTAATGCAGTTCATTTAAGTGTTAGATACTTATGTAGGTACTTAGAAATGGTGTTTTCTCTATAAGTATCCTTAAAGTCCAAGACAATCCACTGGTGGATATAGGCCTCTTCATCCTCGAGTTCGATTCCCACACTGGTCAAATATTTGTGAGTACTTAAAAATATTTTTTTTAGTCTTGATCTATCTCTAGAAGTATCCTTATAGTCCCAGGCAACCCACTAGTGGATATATGTCTTTTCATCTTCGAGTTCGATTCCCACACTGGTCAAATATTTGTATACTTAGAAATATTTATCTTAGTCCGAATATTACCATGTTTCCTAGGAAGTCAGTGCCTTCTAACAACCTGACAGGTAGTTTAACCATAGAATGATGTTTCCCTCTGGGTAGCGGAGGTCAGACGGCAGTCACTCCACGTAATAACTTAAATTCAGTCAAATCTGGTTGAACCAGTGAGCAGACCCTAGGCCCTAAGCTTAAGTCTGGGGCAACCGGGATATGATATAATTAATGTTTCCTATGTATTAAAAGTATAAATAGTTTATATTATATGTATGAATCATCAGCATCATGTATTTTAAGCGGGGCGTGAAACGGCATGTAAACAGGCAGTCAGAAGTGGGTGCGCTTGTTACCGTGCTAATTCCACGATATGGAGCGCTTTTACTTTTCCGGACTGCATCTCTTACCATCAGGCAGGGTAGTCACTATGACATTAAACAAGTACCCATTATTAACAGATTGTAATTTTCGTATATTACGTACTTAACCCGTTAACCTTAAACAGGTTAAAACTCATGGGCTTATAATATAACAATAGGAATTCTTGGCGGGAAAGTGAAGCGTCATGTCTGCAGTTTTATTTTCTAAAATTTTGTGGTTTTTCGTACATTAGTGTGAGAAAAAAATAATATATAACAATAGAAGTGCTTTGCGTGCGTAAAATCGCTGGCGTACTGGTGTATTGTATGGCACCAGTGCATCCAGAACTATCAAATACATTGCCTATTGCGTTCAGTATATCTGAATAGTGCCTCACTAAAAACAATCAATGTACTGTGTTCAAGAATAACTTAGTCCGTAGCGAATGACAGCAACGTCAATTACGAACTTGAATTTTAAATATGACAATATGCGTTCCATTTCAAAATGGCGACATGCAGTCCTTTTCAAAATGGCGACATGCGTTCCTTTTCAAAATGGCGACATGCGTTCCTTTTCAAAATGGCGACATGCGTTTCTTTTCAAAATGGACACATGCATTCCTCTTTAAATTGACGACATGTGTTCCGATAGTATTACGCGCCACTTACCACTAGATATGGTTGTCTTATTATTTCGATTTCTATAGCTTTTCACCTTAACTTGCGAATATAGTTAATTTTAAGGTCGAAAATCAGCTTTATTTAGTTTTAATTCAAATCTTGTATATAATTATTATGCATATATTAGAAATGCTCAGAGCGCCGCGATATTAGGAGGTAGATCGATCACCGAAGTAAAGCATACTTCACAGAGCTCAGTCCTTGGATAGGTGACCGCTTCATCATATCAGCCTTATAAAGTCTACTGCTGAACATTGGCCTCCCCAATAGATTACATACTATTACTACGATATGGCGTGGAGGTCAGTATACCTGCACTCCACTCGAGAGGTCGTGGGTTCGATTCCCACACAGGACAAATCTTTGTGTGCATGAACATGAATATTTGTTCTGGTCTGGGTGTTCTCCTATGTATCTTAAGTATGTACTTATATTTACAAAAAAAAAAAGTATTTAAGTATGTTTATCCGTTATTTAGTATCCATAACACAAGTTCTTAATGATACTTATCTTGGAACTAAATAATTGGTGTGATTGTAAGAGAATATGTATTATTATTATTATATGTATTATTATTATTAGAGGTATTTCTCCGCAACCCAGGGGAAAACATCATTCTACAGTCACATACATACAGCCACGCCTGTTTCCCCGAAGGGGTAGTCAGAGGCATATTATACGCCCACGCTTCGCCAATTATATAGTTAGTCCCACGTAATAGGTGGCGAGCCTATTGCCGCTTGCCGGCTACTATGTTCGCCAGAGCCTCGTCCGTTGATGGGCAAGTGCACCACTTGCAGGTGAGGTTGACTTAGGTCTATGTAGGATCCCTATACACCCTCTACAGTTAAGGGTTAATATTGTAGAATAGGGCTTTTGAAACTTCTATCATCATCATCATCACAGCCCATTATCGTCCCACTACTGAGCACGAGACTCCTCACACATATCAAGGTGTGAGGGTATTGGGTCATACTCCACCACGCTGACCCAGTGCGGATTGGCGGAGGCAGGTGTATGGCGTCCTGCTGTTAGAATTTTTCAAGCCTCCCATTAGGCCTCTAACATAGCTTAACGACTACCACATTTAGTGATAACCGGGACCAACAGCTTAACGTGCCTTCCGAAGCACGGAAGCGCTCGATATCAAATGCCACACCAACGGTCACCCATCCAAGTACTGACCTCTGTAAACTCTGCTGTACTTTGGCGCTTCAAACTTTTATCCTCAGTATTATTTAATTAAAATGAAGAAATCTATCATAAGAAGGATTCATTTTCATGTACAGGTTGTTTAATAGTATTGTTTTTTTATTATAATATATTATAACAGTATTTAAGAAATTTTTCGTCGAATAAATAAATAATTTATGGTTACTCGAATATTTGTTGTTTTTTTTAACAGTACCCCCCGGTTATAAATAGTGCACATCGGCATTCATCGCATTTCCGAATAGAAACGAATGCTTAATTTCTATGAGTTCATATTTTTCGTTTATCAGAGCTTCAAGTCACTTTCTACGCCGAGATACCGGTTCCACACGCCACTATTAAACTAAACCTATACGTAAGTGCCGTGTAGTACCGGCCTAGAATAGCGCCGCCCCTTCTCATCTCACGGGGAGTCGCGAGTCGACAGAGATAAAATCATACCGGATGATGGGCAGCAGCGTCTTCCTGCGTACTGACTGGAACTGCGATCACCAACCCGCCTGCTCAGCGTGCTGATTATAGGCAAATACCCCCAATAAAATGTAATCTATTGGGGAGGCTAATGTTCAGCAGTGGACTTTATAAGACTGATATAATGAGACGTAAATTATATTGACTGAATTGATTTCACTTGATTATAAAAAAGTCCTATCCTAATAACTAGTACTATAATATTTATAGAACATCGGAAATTCTACAACTATACTGTAGGTGGGCGGAAACTATTACCGATGTAAAGCAGAGTTCACAGGGGTCATTCCTTGGATGGGTGACCGTTTCATCATCATATCAGCCTGCTAGTCCAGCACAAATGTTTCTGCGGAATTTAAATAGAGCGCTTCGGAAGTCATGTTAAGATGTGGGTCGGCCTCTGCCCTTGCTTCTGATGTCCATGATGATATAAAATACTTTGATGATAAAAACTAAAGTCATACTTTTCAAAGATTTTATTGTTAACATTTTAAAGCGCGTTCCTTACCCTAAATACTTAGATAATAATATGGACTTATGTCAAATTGTCTGAAATATAGAATTTTCATTGTTACATAACAAGATGTCTGCTTGAATAAATATTACACTGTATTGACACAAATTTGACAAATAAATTTACAATTTGTGTTACATTAAATCAATCGTCAGCCTAATTTTCAAACTGCTATGTCCTTTTGAGCCAACTTTATAGGAGGAAGTAAAAACTGTTTATTTCTCATAGACACTAATTGAGTGTGTTATTCCAATTCGTTCATAACTAATTAAATATCAAATTATGGAACCTGACAGATATCGGTAGATCTCAAAATTTTACACTAGATGGCATCAAAAGTCAAATTATGTATTTTTTTAAGTTACACAGTTCGATAATTAGACTGACGCTATGAAACTTACAAAGAAATCCATTCATTTACCAATTCAAACATTATGAAACATGAAGGATAAAAGAAAGTATACAAAAATTATATTTATAGCTCATTTAAGTTAAATATTGTAAAGAAGTGTTCGGAGGCCTTTTCGATCCCTTCCCACCCTCCTTTCCTCTCCCAAACCACACTGCCGTCCATTAGCTAAAATGCGGCTAACGTTCAATAAGAAGTTTTTGGAATTTAAACGCTTCTGTAATACAATAAAGTATTTATTTCTGAAATTACCCTCTGACAGTTAGCTGTTTTTTAGCTAAAGGACAGCAGAACATGTGCCTGGTCTTAGAAACCACCCTTTTTACTGTGCATACTATCCGCACTCTAACCAAGAAATTTGAATCCTGTGTAAGGCCATTAGTCTTTAAATACTCTGCCGGCACATGTGTTTCCTAGGTCCAATAGTACCGGTTCTTTTCAGCAGGGTGTGAAACGGCATTTTCGCATGACATCATTAGTGGGTGCTTGTTACCGTGATTGTACCATAGTATGAAGCGCCCTCATATTTTTAACTGCATTCCATTAGGCAGGATGTAGTCATTACGACGGCTGATAAGGCGTGGTGGCGAATATGGGTATATTCCACTCCTGAGATAGTGGTTTCGATTCCCACACAGGACAAAGCTTTTTGTGCATAAACATATTTGTTCTGGTCTGAGTGTTTTCCCATTTACAAAAAAAAGTATTTACATATGTATTTTTATCCGTTATTTAGTATCCATAACACAAGTTCTTAATAATACTTATCTTGGAACGAAATAAATGGTGTAATTGTCTGAATTATTTATAATGAAGTGTCACATAATAAAAGAACCATAATCATCACGTTGGGCAGGTGGGCTGGTGATCGCAGTTCAAGCCAGTACACAGGATGATACTGCTGCCTGTCATCTGGTAGGATTTCTCTTCATCGTCTCTTACAACTCTTAGTGAGATGAGAGGGGGTGGCACTATTGTAGGCCGGCAACACACGGTTTTTAATAAAAATTTAATATCTAGATAATCATTAATAATAATTTCAACAATAATAAGACATAGGTTCACAAAGTTCATATTTTTCGAGGCATTCAATCAACCAACCGATTGGTAAAGCCTTCAAATGCTGCATATTATACATTGGTTCATAAACATCTTTGAAAATAATGTAATGTGAGCAATTTACCAGCTTTCCATCTTTCTTTGCATGAAACGGCACCAGCTTCTCAGAATCCGGAATTGACTCAGGATTTGGGACTCGACGAAGTACGATACCACCAGCATCAGTAATCAGCTTACTTAAAATGGCTTTGGTAACAACAATATGCTTCGATATCTCATACTTTGTGTTGAAGTTGTGCAAATAGAAATGACAACCGTCAAATAAACCTGGAAGTTGCTTATATTTATTGTAACGCGAATTCTTCGGGCCATTATTATCTTTAGTACCAATACCTGTTACTTCATAGCTGTCGAACGGTGCTAGTTTCTCCTCTATAGACTTTGTGACCCAATCTGAAGACAATATCCATATGCCATAAACTATTCCTTGGAGTACATCAAGAGTTGACGTACAGAATCGGTCGTCTTCGGTATCTACAATTAAATGAGTAACCTTTTTTGTGAATTTCATTTCGACATGGACATTGCTATGGTTTTTCACCAATGTCTTCAACTTGCTTTGTACAGTGCGATATTGAGAAACACTGTAGATACGAATGTCTTCTGAATCAAGTTCTAGATGCATGTTTGAAATTAGTGTGACATTTGCAGTTTGAGTTTGAATTATACTTTCTGATGCTTCTAGTAGTTTCTCTTTCAAATCTCCAGTAGCAAGTTCCAAAGGTGTCTCTCCTTTGCAGTTTCTTGCATTCAAATCTGCTCCAGTCTTAACCAGTTCCACAGCAATGTCGACATGATTATATCTAACTGCTTCATGTAAAGGTGTTTCATTACCCTGTCCTGGTACATTAATTAAGGTATTGTACTGCAAAAGTAACTTAACCAAATCCAACCTACCGTTTTGGACGACTTCATGCAATGGGGTCCAACCAGCATTGTCTTTTGTGTTAGGATTTGCTCCCTGGTTAAGTAGCTCTAGTATTTTATCGGCTTTGCCTAGTCTACATGAAATATGGAGCATAGTCTCACCTTTATTATTACGTTTCTCAGCTGCCTTGTTGACTTTCGAACTGCTGACAGTAGAGAGCAAAGAAGAATTCAAATTATCTGCTTTTTTTAACTGATTAGTTTTATCAGATAGTGCTTTAGAAGTAACTTTTTCTTTCTCGTTAACTAACTTTGTATTAACAGCAGCCTTGCTTCTTGTTTTCGTAGTTTTTAACGATTTTTCTGATTTGGATTCCTTAGGTTTGTAATTTTGGAATATTTTATCAAGTTCTTGAACAGACTCGATGCAGCCAGCGAGTCGATCGTCTACATAAATAGTGCATCCCTTGAGCGATGTATTACATGTTGGGCAGAACTCAAGGCCATCAAAATGCTCTCCACAAATCATGTGAAAACATTTGCTTAGAGTAACTGGGTTTTTGCAAAGCTCTGAACATACGCCGCAAATATAGTCGCCGTGGACGGCTTTTAGAGCTTTCACAAAGCTAGTCAAGTCCGCAGAGGACATTTTATGTTAAAATCTTAATGTATTTTAGAGGGAAAAGTTTTAAATTTCAGCTTTTCTACCGCGAAAACGCCGGAAAACTTTTTTCCAAACAACCGTACAAGGAATATGTCAATGTCATGTCACTGTAAAGTTTTTAATTGTAGAGAAGAGGCTTAATTCATGAATACTGCCTAGTCCTAAGTTTATTTTTTACAGTGATCATGTCAACTAATAATTTTCACCATACAATTTGATTGAATAATCGGAGGCCTATGTTCAGCACCCTCCGGCCGTTTAGGAAACCGGAGTTTGGAAACCAGTTTCCTTAGAGGCTTTTTTAATACTTGTAGAGAACTGGTTTCCCAAGAGTATTTTTTAATACTTGTAGGGAACTGGTTTCCTAAGCGTACTATGTATAAGTTATCCTAGCCTCTAAGGAAACTAATAACCGGATTACAGAAGAAAATAAAAATGAAAATCCACTTTATTAGAAGTTTTGACAAAGGAGACTAATGCTACAAATATTTTTAAAAGTAACTGCAAAAAATGAAGGCGCTGTTATACTCTTTAGAGAAGTAGATACAGAATTTCATTATGCCATAAAGGATTTACAAAATGGATTGATAACTATGGGGCACTGTATCGAAATTATTGCGCCATACGCATTTTTTTCATTTCAAACTAAAAAATGGTTTTTGTTCATTTTCAGCAGAATTGTTTTTATGATCGTTATAAAATTGAATTTTAATGAACTTAATAATAATGTACCTATGCTATATTATTATAAAGTGCATCAAAAAACGTCAGCGATATTTTCTATTTCATTAGGAGTCTATCATATTTATATAAGTCGGTCATCGAATACCTTTATTTTCATTTTGTTGGTAAATGAAAAAAAACAGTGCAACATCACTTTTCAAATCCTCTCAAGAAGTCCATGTGAGATCTCAGTATAGTCCTACATCTTTACTGAGAACTCAAGGGGTTTAGGGGAGGGCATATCATTTATCATCTTTATCGTGGTGATCAGTCTCGCCCCTTTTTCGCCCATTTTTCAATTGTTTCTAAGTCTACATTTATTTTAATTACAGCAATTAACGTTTCATTCGATTCAAATGATAGATAAATTTGCAAATCATCTGCATATAAGTGATATTTACAGTTTTTAATACAATTAATAAAATCAGCGCTATTTCTAAATAAAATAGGACCTAAGATAGAGCCATGGGGCACACCTCGGCTAATGACCCTAGTTTCAGACAGATACCTAACTCCGTTTTTCTCTACAACCTCAACACGCTGCGAGCGCACACTAAGGTAGCTAGAGAACCACTGCTAAAACCGTAAAATGATAACTTTGACAATAACAGATCATGGTTGATGATTTCGAAGGCCCGTGAAAAATCCAATGGAACCAAGATAGAACCTTTCCCTATATCTTGTCCCGACAAAATATCGTCAACAACATCCAGCAGAGCTGTGAATGTCTTAAATCCAGATCAAAATCCAGACTGTTCCTGTGGTAAAATATTATTGTTATTTGAATAAGTACCTACTTAACTGCTCACATACGACTTTCTCAATTATTTTAGATAAAAAAGGAAATAGACTGATTGGCCTCAGGTCATAGAACACTGGGATTGGGTTTTTTGAATTTATTTATTTATTTATAATCTTATGCTACCATTACAGGAGTCTTAACCTAATGCGATAGCATAGCAATTCTTATAATTAATACAATATTCTATCTTTTTAATTATCAATCTACAATATTATTTAAATATAACATAAACTAGCCTACCTGATATATAACAATATTACATCCTATATTTACAAAGTAAGTAATCTAACGTAACTGACAACTAATTATATTTAACGCAGTTCTGGCGAATTCACTAAAAGTGCATGAAAATTATCCACCGTGTTTATAATATGGAACGCGCGGATAAGTGGCGTTTTCGCCAGTAGGTTGGTTCTGGCCACAGGCACAGCCAGCAGGCGCGGACGCCGCCGCCGCCACACGCACCAGTCCGGCACGCTCAGCTGCTGGTAGCACAGCAGCTCTGGATTGTGCTGCATTCCACGCAACACCCTCACCACGTACCCGGCGAGCGCGAACTCCCTACGGACCCTGAGCTGATTGTACCCTACCATACCCAATACGAACAAAGTAGGATACATCAGCGGGTAGAATGGGTATACCCCATAAAGTTTGAAGTACAAGTATCTTGTGAACTTGTTCTGAATCCGCACCAACATGACACTATACTTGAAATAAACCCCTGCGATTGCCTTAGTACAAAGCCCAAGTTTCTGAACGCCTCTTGCATATCTTTACTATATGGTCACACCTAAATCTCGGACCTGAGATAAGCGCTGCATTGGAGATGTATCTACTTTGTACTTTGTAGAGTTCTGTCTCCCTTTTTTTTTCAAATCTTGTGACTGCAGAACACAATTGTTTTAATATTATGTATTTTAATTGTAACTGGCGGGAGAAAAAACCAACCTTGACGATTTTCTTGCCCGTTCTTTTACGATCAAGCTCCCGCCCGCGGTGAATGGGCGCGTTAGTTTATAAGTATGACATTCATAAGAGCTCTATTGAGCCAAACTTGAATAAATGAATTTTTAATTTTAATTTTTTAATTTTTACTCGTAGCACATAGGAGCTCGCGAGCGGGTAAGCGTCAACACCGAGCATTTGGAGACATTGAAGTGGAGTTTATTATCTTGACTCCACTTTATGTTCGAAATATCACAAATTTTAGAAAATAAAACAAAACTACAGACATTTCGCTTTACTTTCCCGCCAAGAAGGCTATATTTTAATATTAAATTGTAGTCCAATTTTAATCTGTAATTTGTATAGGTATCTCATTATAAATACTTTTTGTAGCAGTGCCCTCCCTTTATATTGTAATATTTTTATTTTTGTTTAGTATCTTTTATATAATATTTAAGTTCAAGTATCTACGAAAGACCAGCGTCGAGGCATCACTTAGATGCTGAGTAGATACTTACCTTTTCATAATCATGTAGATATAGTTTTAATTTTTCTTTAAAATAATGGCATCGTGCGTTTAGCACATTTAGCCAGAGAGATGTAGTTATCTTCAGTTTTATATTATTTTTTCATTTTATTTTTGTACATGGTTATGAATAAACGTTTTTCTTTCCTACTTTCTAACCATACCTTTAAACTGGGGAGCTGTAACTGTGTCTGAAATAGCTTACCCTTTTGAAGGTATTGTCTCAAAACTATAAAAATAAAAATACTTCTCACGAAATTTAATTAGATATAATTAAATAAAATATAGATAAATAAATACATCTGACACTTATACCAATTATTTCGTTCCAAGATAAATATCATTAAGAACTTGTGTTATGAATACTAAATAACGGATAAACATACGTAAAATACTTTTTTATTTAAATATACATACCTACTTAATATAATAGAAAAACACACACAATATTCATGTTTGCACACAAAGATTTGTCCTGTGTGGGAATCGTTCCCACTACATCAGAAGTGGAGTACTGGTATATTCGCCACCACTCCATATCGGTCGTGTAATCAATAAAGATATCTATACTATAATATTATAAAGAGGAAAGATTTGTTTGTTTGTTTGTTTGTAATGAATAGGCTCCGAAACTACTGGACCGATTTCAAAAATTCTTTCACCTTTGGAAAGCTACATTATCCCCGAGTAACATAGGCTATATTATATGTTTTTTAAAATTAGGGATCCTTACTAAAAATCCAATAATGTAACCCAAGGTGTAAAAAAATGACCTGAAAAATTCCTTACATAGCGTGCGCAGCGAAAACTATTGATGATAGAACAAAATTATGTACTACGACTTTGTAGTACTCATCATTATCTACAAAAAGTGTCGCGACAGCATATGTCTAAATATTATAGTTACGTCACAGTAAGCGGTTTTTTATTCTAAAAATTTAATTTATATGCCGCCGCTTGAAAAGGCTCTATATTTGTACCTTGGTATTAATCCTTATCAAAAAAAATTACTTTGTATTCAAGACGGCTTCAATACCTTTTTATAACTTTTTGAATTATTCAATTCGGACATTTCATTCGGAAGATATCACGAGTTTAAAAATGCAAGTATTAGAAAAAAGTCGCGTGGTTGCCGCTCACCGCGCTCAGCTAGCCAGCATGCGATGTAGGCTCCATGTAAGCGTCAGTGGGGTACGGGGGGGGGGAGTCAATGTAATCTATATTATAAAGAGGAAGGATTTGTATGTAACGAATAAACTCAAAAATTACTGGACCGATATTAATAATTCTTTTTTCATTAGAAAGCTACATTATTACGATTTCCGGGCTCCCGACCATCAGTTTATTTTGTCACCTAAAAATAATTTAATGTCAAATGTTGTTTATGGGGAAGATTTACAATAATCGCTTTAGTTATCTATCCCAAAACAACAGGTTGCTCTCCGGGACTGCCGGTAAGAGTAAAAACTAAGTATTATTTAGATTTAAATATTTTCATCATTAACAACTTCAACATCCACATAAAGACAATCTATGCAGCCTGCGGATAATTACTGCGTCGTCGATGTTAGTGTCCGTGTCTGTGATTTGATCTGGAAATCATTTTGCTGACCGTGTCTTTTCTGGGTAGGCATTTTACAGCGGTAGCCGACATAAACGCGGGCGGAGCCGCGGGCGACTGCTAGTCTTTGTATAAATAGAAACTACCAACCCTCTTTATTGTTAGGCTCCTTGCAAGAACAGCGCTGTTCCTCTACTGCAGCATATCTTGAGTGGAGTTCTTTTTGGGCGAAAACAGTTTTTCGTTGCAAAAATAGTAAGTGAAGTATTTATGTTTTTCCGTGTAAATAAATTTTATTTCATTTCATTAAGTGGAGAAATGAGGTTTGCCAGTTTATGTAAATTTTTCTCAGTTTTAATTATTGTAGCGATTCCAAAATTCCGATTAATCTCGTAAACGACTAAACAAATTTTGTCTGGAATTCCAGACGCTTTTGCCACTAATTAGCTATTATTGAATTTTTCCGCTGAAACTGGGTTTTAATGACGGAACTAAACAAATAAAATTTATTTAAACTGGGGGATCTAATGTTAGAATATTAAATATATATTTTTCTATATTATGGAGTGCTTCTATGTTTGGGGATGTGTAGGCCACTTTAAGAGATTATGTTTTAATTTTCCTTTGAGTGTCTGCTTGTCTTTGAATCGCATCAAAAAGGCCGAAGTGGCGGAAGTACGCTTAAAAAATCTTGCAGTAGCTGTAAGATCGGTTAAGTGCCCCGACCCATTAGAAGCTTTAGCATCCAACGTTGCCTAACGACTACCACATGTAACTAAGACCATCGGCTTATCACGCCTTCCAACACCCGAAAGCGCTTGATATAATATGCCACACAAATAGTCAACCATCAAACAAAGGGTCATCCTAGGGTTAAACTTATCTTGATTAGCGAGCACCGTTTGTCAAATATCGGTAAATGCGTAAGTGGGTAACATAAATAAGTAGGAAAATAAATAAACAATGTGTAGTTAATTATTTAATTGCGCATTTATCTACTTATAAAATAAAGGACTAGAGAACACAAAAGGAACAATGTCGGTTCAGTTTTTGAACTGGCATTCATTAAATCTTGCACCTGACAGCTGTCAGTTGAGTTTGACAAGCTGCGTT
The DNA here is from genome assembly GCA_949126915.1 of Musotima nitidalis. Classification (NCBI taxonomy): domain Eukaryota; kingdom Metazoa; phylum Arthropoda; class Insecta; order Lepidoptera; family Crambidae; genus Musotima; species Musotima nitidalis. The sequence goes on along the minus strand of OX421442.1, from coordinate 7,145,700 downwards.
CGAAATTGAGCGGAATTTTGTTGTAAGGGTGCTTTTCAAGCGAATCTTTCATGATGAGACTCCTTGTGTTTCCATGAAATATGACATCCGCTTGATGATTATACGGGCCGTATAAAGAGAACAATTTACTATGAATTGTAGAGCGCTCACTAAAAATTGTATCTAGCTTTGTGAATACGTTCATTAAATCCTGTCTTCGGGTGTTTGTAAGATTTTTGCTTGCAAATATGTAACCAAGGTTCGCCCAGCTTATAAAACAATATTTACTGTTCTCTTCTGGACAAATTGAGTTGATTTTTATCGGTTCTGCTGCCCAAGGGTACATTGTAAGCTTATTTTCTGAAAAAAAAAAAAATGTTTATATTAATCAAAATTCAGCGTTGGAATTTATGAATTAATTCATTCGTAATGTATATAGTGATTATGGATTACCGTTTATTACAACGATTTTTATGATTAACGATTAGAGGGCAATAATTTCATTAATTTTGTTAGATTTTAGTTTTTATTATTATTATTCTATTTACTAACACTAGTCTTTAAGTTGTGTAAATTAATAACAATTGGACCATAATGTGATCAAATAAATAATTTTAATTATTATTATTATAATCATATAGAAAACATCAGCCTGTATGCACTGTTCGTATTTAGATATATCTTATTTTTTTCTACTGTATGGATTATACATCAGTTTGTACGAAGCGAGTGGTACTCCCAACCAAATGAAAAACCCCTTCCACTGGGCGGGTGAATGTGCCCGGGGGCCGCTGCCTAACCGTTTTTTTTTTTTTTTGCGTTTCTTATAAATAACAACAACCTTACTAGGAACTGGAGGAGGGACATAATGCCTCCGCATACCACACACCCGAAAGATAGTTGGGTGATATATATTAGCAACAAGCTTGAAGAATTTTGTTAGCGCGATTCAGGATTTCATTCGTTTTGTTCTTCGCTTGGACGGTGTCGCTAAAAGTTAATTGAAAACTGGGCCCTAACTTGTTAGTGAAATAAGAAGCGTTTAACAAACCTGAATACAAATTGTAAGTCTCAATACTTATAAACGCCACATCAGTTTTCCCTTCAACAAGGGCTCGTAAAGCTTGTAATTCACCGCTCAAAATGGTACCATTTTCCTCTCTATAACAATTCTTTGTTAAGCTATCTGTCAACGATTCATTTACATTCAAATTTTCAATTCCAGGCGCACATATTTCGCTAAAATAACTATGTACTATATCATTGCATTTCACATTGTAAGTTTTGTTAAGATAACGTAGAACGGAATGCCACGCCAAGCCGTCGTATTCAGGAAAACTGGCGCGTTTCCCGCTCAAATCCGCCATGTTTGTCATTTTTGACGTCTCGGTGACATAAGCAACTACAGTCCGTGTTTGTTTCACTATTGTGGTCGCTTCACGTAGCAAAGGTTCGACAGCATAATCCCTGTAAAAGAAAAACATATTTGTTCATATCACTTAGTAGAAAAAAAAATGTATACAGATTTTATTTGCTGTCCGAGAAATTGATCAAGCGATAATTACAGATATAACTTCGAAAAGTCATAGAGTTTTAACCAGCGATCCCCTGAATCTGAAGTCTATGGTTCTAGCCACTGGGCTATCGAACGATTGCTTTTCCCCTAGTATTCTCTTATATTACTCAAATAAATTAATTTAAATTAACGATCTCTTTAACTAAGTAGGAACTAGTTTCCACCACAGTAAGGAAATGAAACAAAAGAAAATTTTATTTAGACATAAAAGCAAAGAACAAAAAACATAACAGTAAACAATTTTTACACATAAGTTTATATATAATATGCCTAAAAAGGACTTCACTCAGCATATGCTGCAGTGGAGGACCACAACAGCGCTGGTCTTCCGTGGAGACCTAAGTAGTTACCTCATTCCTTTCAGTAGCCAGTCGCTGCTGGCCACGAAAACGCATTCTCCAACTTCGGCTGCCTTCATTGATTCCTGGAATTTGCAAGTAAATAGAATCAGCTTAAGTATTTTTGCTTGAGCGACACCCAATTTCTATAGATTTTAATATAAACAAAGGAATAATTAAGTGAAATTTATTAGTTATTTTTTTAAATTAATTACATAATAGCTGATTGGTCGCAGCGTGATGTTATATACCCTACAGTCTTCCTTAATAAACGGGCTATCCAACACAAAAATAATATTTCAATTCAAACCAGTTGTTCCTGTAGCATTATTAAACAAACAAATTCTTCAGCTTTCTAATATAATTATAGATGACACCGAGCTATCAAGTTGTGTTAAGTTTATTGATGGTTTTTTATTGACATAATAAATACATGATATACGCCTACATTTTAGACAGTTATATTCTAGGTTCCACGAAATAGGTGGCAAGCGTATTGCCGCTTACCGGGAACATTTATGTTCGCCATAGCCTCGTCCGTTTTTCGGCAGGTGCACCACTTGCTGGTGAGGTTGACTTGGATTCCTAAGATCCTCGTACGATCCCTAAACCCCTATTATAACTATATAAATGATACATTTTTATTTTATTAAATTCATTAATTATTTTAGTTTAAGTTACTTACTTACAATAAATTACGTTATATTTGAGGTATTTGCCTATAATCATCACGCTGGGCAGGTGATCGTAGTTCGACAAAGAGAAATTGTACCGGATTATAATAATAATAATAAATAATAAATAAATATTTCCTGACAATTACACCAATAATTTAGTTCCAAGATAAGTATCATTAAGAACTTGTGTTATGGATACCAAACAACGGATAAACATACTTATATACTTTCTTTTTTTTGTAAATACATACTTAATATACATAGGAAAACACCCAGACCAGAACAAATATTTATGTTCATGCACACAAAGATTTGTCCTGTGTGGGAATCGAACCCACGACCTCTGGAGTGAAGTGTAGGTATACTGACCTCCACGCCATATCGATCGTCAAAATAGATTATAGCGGCAGCGTCGTACTGCGTGGTGGCTGGATCAGATATCAGCAACCCGCCTTCCCAGCGTACTGATTATGGGCAAACATCGTCAATAGAATGTAATCTATTGGAGATGTTAATGTTCAGCAGTTCAGAGATATGCTGTTTGATGATGTTGAGCATTGGATTTCAAATAGCTGAAAATGATGATAATGATGATGAAGAACTGACCTGTATGCTGGGTTTAGTGATGCACTGCAACGGCGGAACCACTCCGTATACCGAGGCTGCCTCGCTCAACCATTCGCACTTATTCCTCTCAATGTTTGATGTTGTGCACAGGGTGACGTGTCTGTAAAAAATACATCACTACTTCAATATATTTCACTTATATATGTCACCGTAAAATTGTAAATAACGTTAAATTATAATCTATCCCGCGATATTGTAATCTGTCGAAAAATTGTGATCCGTAACAAACTGCTCACAATTTAACGCATTATTTTTCGATAGTTTATAATCTATCGAAGACAAACCGTCAGATTGTAAAATGGCATGCGCCAGAACGCACCTCGCGCTCTGATTGGTTGAACTTCATGTTCCCCGCTCAGCCGCCTCAACAAAACTCTGAATTCTGCGTATTCAGAGTTTTGTTGACAGACCAGACTCAATGTCCGACATTGTAAATATTATCAAATAAGATATCAAATGAGTTCACACGCATAAAAAATATTAAAACACTGAAAATACAAATTAGGTTATGTTTAGTGACTAACTCTTATTCATTATTTAACAGCACTTCTTTAGGTTATCACAGGTCCGTTAACACTCCCTACAACTTATTATAATACAATGCGTTATTATTATTAACACGAAATCTGTTTTAAATCACCAAAACACTGTTTGTTTACATTTCACAACAAATGAATTTGACTAATAACAACCGAAGATGGCGACGACGGGCGGCTGAGCGGGGAACATGAAGTTCAACCAATCAGAGCGCGAGGTGCGTTCTGTCGCATGCCATTTTACAATCTGACGGTTTGTCTTCGATAGATTATAATCTATCGAAAAATAATGCGTTAAATTGTGAGCAGTTTGTTACGGATCACAATTTTTCGACAGATTACAATATCGCGGGATAGATTGTAATTTAACGTTATTTACAATTTTACGATGACATATACATACATATAAAATCATATCCCATAAAACCGTTTGACTAGTTTGTCTGTGAGTCACAGTCTCTTTTATACTGATTACAACTAATTTTATAGTTATATAAGTGATGACCTATACGTCGAATACGGGGTTCCTCAAGGAAGTATACTTGGTCCTCTACTTTTTCTCGTGTACGTAAACGATCTTTGCTTACTAACTCTCCACAGTAATAGTAAAATAATATCATACGCTGATGACACCGTTTTGCTCTGCAGCGCTGAGACATGGAACGAAGCGTTTGACTTGGCACAAACTGATTTTAACATAGTTTCTAATTGGCTTAGTCAAAATTTACTAACACTTAACCATGAAAAAACAAAATGTATTACTTTTTCCTTTAATGCACTCACCCAACCAACATTAAACTCATACTCAATCAAATCCCATCAATGCATAAATTCGTCAACATCAAATAACGCCTGCTCCTGCCCCTCAATTTGTACCACTGATACTATTAAATACTTAGGCATAATCATTGATAAGTATTTAAATTTCAAAGCACATATAGAGGCACTTACAGCTAGAGTACGGAAACTAATATATGTATTTAAAAACTTAAGAAACGCTGCAAATAGCCAATTATTGAAAACAGTTTATCTTTCACTCTGTCAATCTTTACTAGTATATTGCATTACATCTTGGGGTGGTACTCATAAAACGACCCTTCTTAATTTAGAAATTGCACAAAGAGCCATATTAAAAGTTAGTAATTTCCTCCCTTTTCGTTTCCCGACCGCTGAACTCCTTGCTGATTGTGGCGTCCTCTCTGTACGACAACTCTTCATTTTACTAACAGCCTCTAAACAACATTTAATTACTCCTTACAATCCAAAACAAACCAGCAAAAGACGGGCAGATTTAGTATGTTCTGTAGAACTTTACCGTACAGCACACTCCCATAGATTCTTTTGCTTTCTTGGTCCTTTTCTATATAACAGAATAAATCTTTCATTGGGAATCTACCTAATGAACATTTTTGCATGTAAAAATAGTATTAGAGAATGGTTAAAAACCAAAAACTACACAGAAACAGAGTACTTATTATTGGTTGTTAAGTAGTACGATAGTCTTTAAGTAATATAAATAATGCTACATAGAATAAGTAAAATGTTGTTGTTGTTAAAATAAATTGAATTGCGTAAGCACACTCCATTGTTATTTGTAAGGAATTTTGTCAAATAAGCACTAACACGTATTTATTGAGAATACCTAAGACACAAGTAATTAAGTTTACTTAGTTTAGGTAGATAACACTTTAATTAATTGCATTACTAACCCAATTTATGTTCGTAAAATATTGTAATTAGGCTAGTTATCATACAGAAATAAATTATTATTATTATTATTATTATTATAAATAAATAAATTACAATTTTGCACATACACCAATATAGTGTTTTTTTAATATGCTTTATACATGTTTATGTTTGTTTCCATTCTAATGTTCGAAATATAACAAATTTTAGAAAATAAAACAAATCTGCAGACATGACGCTTCACTTTCCCGCCAAGAAGTCCCGTTATAGAAAAAAAAAACCTACTTACCTCGGAGGGTCGCACCCGCTCTGGCTGTAGGCCTCCACGAAGCCCCGAGCCTGTGCGAGGTGGTCGGCTGGAGTCCGGGGTGGGTTGAAGGCCGCGGGCATGTAGCGGGATTCCAACAGAGACTGTAGGTAGACCCACCACGGCTCGTGCTCCATGGCAATCACTTTTGATACTGCTTCTGACGACTTTCTGTAATTTTTATGATTTGAATGTTTTTGCATACTGTAAGACTGATACCCAACAACCGGAGGCTGGCTAATGATAATGATTGGGTACTTGCTAATTTACAATTTAAAAAAAGGCAAAGTTAATAACCCTGTAGGGGTTATGGTACTCCCCACCAAAGATAGGATCTTCCACCAGGCGAATGAAAGGGCCGCTGCCCCAATCGATAATGGTTGGGTTTTGTATATATATACCAACACGCTTGAGGAGTTTCGTTTGCGCGATTCAGGATTTCACGCAGCCATAGATTTTACTTGCGGTGACTTTAACTGTGACTAAATGTCGAAAACTCTATATATTGCTGCAAATAATTTGAATTGTAAAAAATACTTGACACTGGCTGACTTGGTTCTAATAGAGTAGGTCCATATTCAAAGAAAAAAAAAAAAAAAGTTAAGAAAACCATACCTTCTGGCAACAATCGCTGGCCAGGGTCGATGCAGCCAAACACATTCTTCCTCGTCAGAGTCGATGGGCCTACTAGTGCCGTCTCGGCAGAGGTAAGCATAGTGTTCCTTATTAGGGTATACTTGGCCCTCGTTGGGTTTTATCTGTAAAGAAAAATATCAACAAGTCATTAGTTAACATATTTGCAGACTTCTTGGCGGGAAAGTGAAGCGTCATGTCTGCAGTTTTGTTTTATTTTCTAAAATTTGTGATATTTCTAACATTAATGTGTAATAACGGTGGATTATTAACCGTTTAGTGTTTGTGAACGTACATGAGTGTTGGTAAATGAAACAAAATTCAAATTCTCTCAAGAAGTCCATGTGAGATCTCAGTATAGTCCCACAACTTTACTGAGGACTCAAGGAGCTTAGAGGAGGGTATCTCATTTATCATTTATCACCTTTATCATCACTAATTCTCATTTACTATGAATTATATATCACTTACTTGACACTGGCTAGATGTGCTAGACACACGAAGCCATTATTTAAAAGTAAAAAAAAAAAAAAAAATATTGCAATATAAACTATATTTATGTTTTATTGTTTTATTTATTTTTTGTTGTTTAATATTTAACTTGATAATGTAATTTGGCTTGTAATATTCTTATCATTTATAAAATTTTTATTAAATTGTCTATCATGTGAAATTAAGTTTAATTTGAAAAAAGTAGAAGTAAGAAGCGCTCGTAGCTCTGCGGTGCTCGGTGGTCGGAAACGATCGCCGAAGTACAGCAGAGATTACAGAGGTCAGTCCTTGGATGGGTGACCGTGTGTGTGGCATTTGATATCGAGCGCTTCCGTGCTTCGGAAGGCACGTTAAGCCGTTGGTCCCGGTTATCACTAAATGTGGTAGTCGTTAAGCCATGTTAGAGGCCTAATGGGCGGCTTGAAAAATTCTAACAGCAGGACGCCACACACCTGCCTCCGCCAATCCGCACTGGGTCAGCGTGGTGGAGTATGACCCAATACTCTCACACCTTGGCATGTGAGAGGAGGCTCGTGCTCAGTAGTGGGACGTTAATGGGCTGTGATGATGATTAAAAAGTCAAATATGATTACACTAAAATTACGAAGCTTAGATTCACTTACAAGTGCCAGTCCCGAGCCACCGCTCTGTAAAAACTGGCAGGAAGCTCACAGGCTACGATACTCTTTTAACAGACTTGCTGCTTTGTAAACCGACATGTAAAACTTTATTGAACAAATGAATAAATTTAAGAATCTTTCATATAGATGCGTTTTTATCGATACTACTGGTTATCGATGGCGTCTCGACATAGATAGATAAACTATTTATTGCAACGAAAGACACACATACATATAAAACAATAAAAACAAAATTACAGTCGTCAATCGCCAATCTCTGGGTGTTACCGTTTCCCTAGCGCCCTCTGCGCCCTACCGGGAGGTACTCAGCCCCCCCAATACGAAAAGTTGGAGACCAGTCGGGAACCTGAATCCTGCTCATCAAGTTCCTGAGAGGAGGCTGGTGCCCAGTAGTGGAACGGTGATGAGCTGAGATGAATAATACAAAATCTATAGTAAAAAGAGTTAAAGATATTTCATCTCAGCTATATAAAGTCCACAGTTGAACTATGGCCTTGGCGATACTTTAGTATTTAGGGTATATTTGGCCATAATCACCACACTGGGGCAGGCGGGTTGGTGATCGCAGTTCCAGCCAGTATGCAGGATGACGCTGCTGCCCATCATCCGGTTGGATTTCTCTTCGCCGACTCTTACGCCTCGCCGTGAAATGAAAGGGCTCTATTCTAGGCCGGATATTTATCATCATATCCTAGCATTATCCCGGTTGCCCTAGACTTAAGCTTAGGCCCAGGGTCTGCTCACTGGTTCAACCAGATTTGGCTGAATTTCAGTTATTACGTGGAGCGACTGCCGTCTGACCTCCGCAACCTAGAGGGAAACATCATTCATGGTTAAACCAGCTGTCAGTATGTTAGAAGGCACTGACTTCCTAATAACGACTGCCATAGATGTTCATAACAGCCGGGACCAGCGGCTATAAAAAAGTCATAGGTGAGCGCGCCACCAGGGATTGAACCCGAGACCCTCTGAATTTAAATGCAAGGGGTCTCGCCACTAGGATATCGCCGCTCTTTACACATTACACTACTACATTAAGACATTTACTTACCCCAAAAAATATTCTAACGTCCGCAGCTTCGGCCCAAGTTACGTCACCACCTTCAACTAGACAAAGAAGAGCCCCCGAGGCTCCATAGTAACGATCAACGACAGTGCAATCTGATGAATAGCACGCTGAACAAAGGCTTCGATAACGATCTTCTGCAAAATACAATATGTTATAATAACGTTAAGTCACACTAGCTTTAAAGTCAATGTCAAAATTTTTTAATCAAGTTACGCTCAATAGAGTTCTTATGAAAGTTAAAATTAAAAACTTCAAAACTAACGCGCCCAATCACTGCGGGCGAGAGCTTAACCGTAAAAGAACGGGCAAGAAAATCGTCAGGTTAATTTTTTCTCCCGCCAGTTACAAGAAAATGTACTTAATTAGATAACATAGATAACTATTAAATCCAGCGTTATAATTTAACTGATTCTGATAACAACGGAGTTCCGGTATTATCGTACAACGCGGCGCTCTGTGACCGACCGTAAAAGTAAGAGAAAAAAAACATTTATGAGTTTGTTGTCAAAGCCGTCATATGACATTTTGGACAAAAGTTGTGTTTAAAAATAGTCTCAAAGGCGCGAGAGAAATCTAACAGTGTTAATATAGAGCCATCACCTATGTCACCTGTCTTGTTGTTTTCAAAATGTCATCAATTAACGTTGTCGATGTGCTATGACTAGTACGGAACCCAGATTGTTTAAGTGGTAAATTATTGCTGTCCACTAAATAATCAATCAATAATACCATTATCGATAAGTTAAGAAGATAGAAAAAACAATGACATATAAGACACTTAACTGGACACAACAGTTTTTTTTCTATTTGATAATTATTACAGTGATTTGTTTTAATTTGAAATTTATAGAATTTTTTTTTGTTGTTTAATAACTTTCTTAATAATTATTTTATTAATAAATTGCTCTGCTGGTCATTAAAGCATATATTTTTTACTTTAACTTTTACTTACCAGTTTTATTAGTACATTGAATTTTTGCAGATACAATGCAATATTTATAAGAATCGAACCCAATTTCAAATTATTAAATAATAAAAAGATATTACTTCTTAAGATAATTTATTTTTAATTATTTAAATAGATGCATTTCACAAATACTGCGCGTAGTAACACTTCATGCCTAGGTGTTCACGGAAGATCAGCGTCGTGGCATCCTATGGTGTCCGACAGTGTGCTGAGTGGACACCGTTTCAGTACATGGTTTAATGTTGTATTTTGCTTGTGTAAATTTAATCGTTGCTTTTTTGTGTACTTAATTCTATGTTTATTTGTACTGAATAAATTTCTTTCTTTCTTTCTTTCTTTATCGATTGTTAAATACTTGCAAATATGTTTCACTTATTGTAACGTAATAACGCGTTCATTAATGGCAAATCATAAAATACTAGACAGATTTAGTGTGTCTATCGGTGTCCTGTTTGCTCAGTGGTTAAAACAGTGGACCGGTTATCTAAAAGTCGTAGATTCGATTCCTAAACGGGCCACAAGTAGATTTTTTTTAGAATTTGTTTTCCACAAAATGTCTATATACGCTGAATCTTTCCAGTACTTTCTGATTTGCGCTTCAAGCACACCTCGCATTCGTATAGTCGCAGAGTTTCCAATTCTCAAAATAATTAGTCTCAAAAACGTCTATTTTCAAAATTTACGAGAGAAAAAGACAGCACATTATACCAACTGAATTGGTTTTTTCTTGGTTTTAAGAAAAACCTTTTACTTTTAGGGGCTTATTACAAATCAAGGTCTAAAGTTAAACCAGGTTAAAACTTTTATTTGATAAAATGAAGACTGTGACAGCTCTACTTTTATAGCTGGTTAAACTTCAGACTTTGTTTTGTAATAAGCTCTTTAGTATTCTTTTTTTTCCATAACTGGTCATTTTGAGGATTGTACATTCTGCGAGTAAAGCCCCGCTTTAAAAGTGTTGTCAAAAAATAAGTATAGGACTTACTAAGCTCCCTGTCTGTGAACCTATTTAGAGCCCAATATCCAGCTTTGCAAGAGTCGCCGAAGAATTCAGCCAATGCCTTAATTTTATTTTCGGCCATTGACAAATTCGGATCACAGGAGCGAGGTATCACCAACGACTCCAAATACTGGATGAGAGAAAAAAACCATGGATCAATAACGTATAATGTATAACGTATCAATATTTTTAATGTGTAATCATAGTTTATAGTAATTGATCCTTCAGTCAAACTGATTGAACAATTTTTAGGATTAAAAAAAAATATATGTAATACTTTGTATATAAATAAATAAATAATAATAAAACCATAGATCAATAACCTATAAAGATAGACCTGTAAAAATACTTTGATCAAAACGAGAGCTAAGGTATTTTGCCCAGTATTAGAACCTTTTTTTGAGACTGCACCTGCTACCTGCAATTGATAGCCTTAAAGATAATGAAGGTCAAAGTTTCATCGATCCGTTTCATGTCCTCTAAACTCACATATTTTTTATTATATGTCTCCCTATTTTTGTGCATAATGTTATAAACTTGGCATTGGCTAAAAGCACAAGTTGAGCCAGCCACAAGGAAAAAAAAGAAAGTCAAAGTTGCAAAAAAAAAATTAATAAAAAAATCTATTACTTTTTAGTTTATTTTCTTAAAATTGCACCTGAGCGCGGGGGATCAACCATAATCTCCTCTCTTATATAAGTACGAGTCCTCTCATCATCATCATATCAAGCTTTATAAGTCCACTGCTGAATATTGGCCTCTCCAATAGATTACATTCTATTTGCCCATAATCACCACGCTGGGCTGGCGGTTGCTGATCGCAATTCCAGTCAGTACGCAGGATGACGCTGCTGCCCATCATCCGGTAGGATTTCTCTTCGTCGACTCTTACGACTCCCCTTGAGATTAGGGTGTTTGGCACTATGCTAGACCAGTATCACGTGGCACCGCATAGATACGAGTATCTAAGCATAAAGTAGAATATACCTACCCCAGTAAGCGTTCCGCTCATTGATCTAACATCTTCAATGCCGAACTGCGGATGGCAGAGGGTTCTGTTCTTTAAAATGACGTGGAGCGTCGACATTCCATCCGGGAGGATCTTCCTATTCACAACAGCCACTACTGATCTTTCGAACATAGCTGAAAAGAAAATAAACTTAACATCCTATTTATTCCAGGTTGTACCTTAGACTTACGTTAAGGACCCAGAGTCTGCTTACTGGTTTCAACGTATTTGGTTGTATGTCAGTTCTTATATGGAGCGACTGCCGTCGGACCCCCGCAACCCAGAGGGAAACATCATTCTATTGTTTAAACAGCTGTCAGGATATTAGAAGGCACTGTTTTCCTATAACGACTGCCATAGATGTTCATGACAGGATCAACGGCTTAAAGTGAAATCCAAAGCACGGAGCAAGCGATAATTACACACATAACTTCGAGAAGTCATAGGTGAGCGCACCAGAGTTTCAACCCGAGACCAGAGGGGAATTCAGAGGAATTTAAAGGCAGGGTCTCGCCACTAGGCTGTCACTCGCCACTGGCTTTTCACTATGTTAAATCCAAAACCATAACAAATGCCATGGATGTTCATGACAGGAACAACGGCTTATCACTAAATTTGGTTGTCGTTAAGCCATGTTAGGCCTCTAATGGGCGGCTTGAAAAATTCTAACAGCAGGACGCCATACATCTGCCTCCGCCGATCCGCACTGGGTCAGCGTGGTGGAGTATGACCCAATACCCTCACACCTTGATATGTGAGAGGAGGCTCGTGCTCAGTAGGGGGACGTTAATGGGCTGTGTTGATGAATTCTATGGTTAAACCATTATGTGAAATGAAAATGACAACATCACACAACAAAATCAAGACACAAAAATAAAACAATACACAGGACACGTACAGGTTGCATGACATCGAAAAATGCCCCTGCTCAGTGTTTGCTCACTAATTTTCAGCAGGGGCCAGATTCAGCATTAAAAACTACAACAATAAAATAGGACGCCAACAAAACTAATTTACATTTTACACTAAGTATTTATCATCTCATACTCACTACTCACCATCTCAGCCCATTAAAATCCTACTATAAGCACGGGCCTCCCCTCACGCGCCAAGATGAGAGGGTATTCGGTCATACTCCACCACGCTGACTCAGTGCGGATTTGCGGAGGCATACTTACTCTTCCTGGAGTTAATTTCGTGGGTGACCAGTACATCAGCGCGGGCCCATTGCAGTGCCACCAGGTCCTCTGGGCTGAACACCCCAAAGTCCGCGGTGCCTTTGCTGATTCGCCGGAGGCAGTCCAGCCTGTAAAGATAAGAAAATCATCATCAGCCGAGGGTTACAGCGGTTGCGGTCTTAGGGTATACACCGCATTTACACACATACATACACGTCTGTTTCCTTGAAGGAATAGGCAGAGGCATATTATACGCCCACACTTCGCCAATTATATAGTTGGTCCCACGTAATAGGTGGCGAGCCCGCCGCTTACCGGGAACTGTCCTGTACACCGCATTTGTCATATTAGGTCGGGGAAAAAGTCTTTTCGCATAATGTAGGTATAAACTTATTATAAATTTTTTTTGACTGTACTATTTGTGTCTGGCTGGTTTTGGTAACATTAAAAAGGTTCCATTATAAAGAAAAGAAAAAAATTAAAAAAGTTGTTTCCCGCTATTTTTCATTTGTTTTTCTCTCCGTTAAAATGAGTGAATCTAATGAAGAAATTCGATACATTTTAAAATTTTATTATAAAAAAGGCAAAAATGCAACTCAAGCAGTGAAAAAAATTTGTGATGTTTATGGACCTGATGCAGTGTCAGTAAGAGTAGCACAAATTTGGTTCAAACGTTTTCAGTCCGGAAATTTTGATGTTAAAGATGCACCTCGCTCTGGTCGCCCTGTTACGAATAAAATGGACGCCATTTTTGAAAGAGTGGAGCAAGATCGGCATATTAGTAGTTACGATGTAGCTGAAGAACTGGGAATTGACCACAAAACAGTTTTGACCCATTTGAAGAAAGCTGGTTATACAAAAAAGCTCGATATTTGGGTGCCACACGAGCTCACTCAAAGAAACTTAATGAACCGTGTACTCATTTGCGATTCATTATTGAGACGTAATGAAACCGAGTCGTTTTTGAAGAGATTGATAACTGGCGATGAAAAGTGGATCACGTACGACAAGAACGTGCGAAAAAGGTCGTGGTCGAAAGTTGGCCAGGCTTCACAGACTGTGGCCAAACCTGGCCTAACACGAAATAAGGTGATGCTGTGTGTATGGTGGGATTGGAAGGGCATTGTTTATTATGAGCTTTTACCGCCCGGCAAAACCATCGATTCTGATCTTTACTGCCAGCAACTGATGAGATTAAAGGAAGCAGTCGAGAGAAAACGGCCGGAATTGATCAACAGGAAGGGTGTGGTCTTTCATCACGATAACGCTAGACCACACACATCTTTAGCCACTCAGCAAAAATTAAGAGAGTTCGACTGGGAGGTCCTTGTGCATCCACCATATAGCCCTGACCTTGCGCCTTCAGATTTTCACCTGTTTCGGTCTCTGCAGAATTCTTTAAGTTTTGTAAGGTTGACCTCAAGAGAGGACTGCCAAAACTATTAGTCCCGTTTTTTTGATCAGAAGTCCCAAAGTTTCTACAGTAACGGGATAATGTCTCTGCCCACAAAATGGCAGAAAGTTATTCGACAAAACGGTACATATATATTGTAAATAAATGTAAATAAACTTTGAAAAAAATGTCTTGACTTTTCATACAAAAATACGAAAAGACTTTTTCCCCAACCTATTATATATTTTTCTATTTTATATAATAACTGTTTGCAATTAGTGATACATGGTATTACTATAGCAAGATTAAGCAAGTGATGGATTAAAAATATTTTTGTAACAATTCCCGCGCTACTATAATTTCCCGAAAAATCGAGAAACTATTCAACACGACACGTGTTTCGCCCTTACACAGGGCATCTTCAGGTAAGATAGGAGCCTCAGAATAACGATGTCTTCACGACCAACGCTGAACTCTCGTTTCAGTTTCGTTACAATGGATTTCCGCAAAGTAACGCCTAAATCAATAAATTATAGCAAGATTGTTTAGTTTTTCGTAGGTAGGGACTTAATTGCCCCATTAGATTACAGTTTATTTGGGGTATTAGCCCATAATCACCACGCTGGGTAGGCGGGTTGGTGGTCTCAGTTCAAGGCGCAGGATTACGCTGCTGTTGCGGGACTGTTCGAGTTGCGGGACTGTTCGAAAGTTGCGGGACTGTTCGAAAGAGTTACCGCGGCCTTGGTGTTACAGGCTCAAGAAAGAACATGGATGGTTTTTAGTCAGTAAAAGTCTGACACACTCTTCCGCTTCACCCACAGCGGAAGACGGTCATTTGATGACTTTCCATCCGAAAAAAAAAAAAAAAAGATTACGCTGCTGCCCACCGATTTCTTTTCATCGACTCTTGCGACTCCCCATAAGTGTTGTGGTTATGGGCGAATACCCCCAATATAATGTAATCTATTGGGGAGGCCAATAATCAGCTGTGGACTTTATAAGGCTGTTATGCCTCAGAATACAATTACTGTTATGCCTATTATTATGCTATCCATTAAAAGTATTTCCTCAAACTAGGAAATATTTTTAATTAATTGTACTATGCTTGTGATGGATATTTTTCATGTAACCATAATAATAATAAGCCCGCAGTGCTGTTGGTGAGTGGCGACACCACGGGCGCCAACCCGAGTGCTCCAGAGGGTCGGACTGCGGTATCGTCTCCTGTTCGCCGGAGTGGGCCCCAAGAGGCTAGCAGGACCCTTGCCTTCATTGGCTATCCAGGGTGGAGTCGCAAGAGCTATATGCTCGCAGGGTGGAAGTAAAAGATAAGTCGTGTCCTTTTGGGCAGTGAGTAGCTAGAAAACGGTGTACACCTCTCGACACCCTGAAGCCGAGCTCTCCTGCCGTTGCACTATGGCTACTTCACCATTAAAGATTGGAAAAAGACATAAATAATAAAGTTCGCAGAAAACATGGTACATAGCGGGGCACATAGCTCGAAGGACCGACGACCGATGGGGCGTTCTCCAATGGCGACCGCGAACCGGCAAACGGAATTAGGGACGCGATGGACCGATGGATGCAAGCGATTTAGGATTGCTCAATGTGGAAATCTTTTGGGGAGGCCTATGTCCAGCAGTGGACGTCATATGGCTGAGATGATGATGATGATGGTACATTTTGGGTTCTTAACATTAAATATCGGTAGATCGATAAAACATGCCTGTGCAAAACAAAATAAAACATCCCTAGTTCTTACCTATCAGAACCCAGCACGCACTCAATTCTTGAATTTGCACTTTCCAACTTTGGGCAATGTCTGGCAGCTTTTCTTAAATCCCCATTTCGATTCACCACGCAGAGTCTCACTGAAAAAAAGACATTTAAGTAGGTTAGTTTTTGTGTTTTGGCGCCAACGCGAAAAAAAAAACATGGCGGTATTTTTTTTCGAAACTAGCGTAAATTCGAGTTTTTATATGTAAATATGGTGGATTTTTAGACATCACTTCTTCGTTAATGTACACAAGTGTAGCAAAGTGATATGATGCAGTGAACTGTGATTTTCAGTGTTGATTCCAAAACTCTCTAGTAACTACTAGTTAATACTTTACTGGGGGAAGACTCTGATATGACTCATATGTGACGGACTTGACTTGTCATCAACTGTGACTCAATGACAAAAAAGCTACACAGATCCTGAATTATCAAATTACTTGACACTCGCAAATACACAAATCCAGTGAGTCCACACTAAAAGTAAAAAAATTTAAATATATCTACTGCGTAAAAAAATATTGGAAAGTGTAACTGCTGCATCAGAGCAAATTTTTTTTTTTTAAATAATTGCTTTGTGCGTTTAGCACTTTAAGCCAGTGTCAAGTGAGAGATAAATAAATCATAGCAAATGAGATTCAGTCGTGATAAAGATGATGATGAGATGCCCTCCCCGTTAAACCCCTTGAGTCCTCAGTAAAGATGTGGGACTATACTGAGATCTCACATGGACTTCTTAAGAGATTTGAAAAGTGATGTTGCACTGTTTTGTTTCATTTACCAACACTCATGTACGTTCACAAACACTAAACGGTTAATAATCCACCGTTATTACACATTAATGTTTGAAATATCACAAATTTTAGAGAATAAAACAAAACTGCAGACATGTCACTTCGCGCTTTCCCGCCAAGAAGTCAGAGAATACTTAGGGTGAAAATGATAGATAGATAAACTTTTTATTGCAACGAAAGACACACATACATATAAAACAATAAAAATAAAAATTATAATAATTAAAAAATATATATAACAACAAAAAAACTAAAAGTAAATAAAGCATTTTTATCATTTTCACTATCAGATGTTTAAAATCCACTTTAGTTGTATGATTCAGCCATCATTATCCTTATCCTTACTAATCCTTACTAATATTATAAATGCGAAAGTAACTCTGTCTGTCTGTCTGTCTGTCTGACTCTTTCACGCCAAAACTACTGAACGGATTTAAATGAAATTTGGTATACAGATAGTCTAGACCCTGAGAAAGGATATAGGCTACTTACGGATTTATTGCGAAAAGGGGGTTGTAAATGCTACCCAAAGATACTATTCCACGCGGAAGAAGTCGCGGGTAACAGCTAGTTACAAATAAATAAAAATATTTTTGAAACAGTCACAACCAAAATTATTTTAATGCTATAAACCTTGACCGGCTATTAAGGTCATTAGCTTCAAGATGGTTTCGTAATTAGTATTTCAATACATTAATTACTGTCTAAACTATCATTGCAATTAATGGTTTCTTTGTTATTTTAATACTCGTTAAGGCGTAGGCACGTGGGTAGGTCTCTTACTCGTTATTAGGAAAGTATTTTTATGCCGTGTGGTGAGGTACGGGCCTAGAATAGTCCCAACTCCCACCCCCTCGTATTTATTTTCTGTATTAAGAATATATTTCTTTATAGTGTATAGGGATCCTACCAAGACTTAAGGAGCCAAAGCCAATCTTACCTGCAAGTGGTGCACCTGCCGATCAACGGACGAGGCTCTGGCGAACACAACAGTGCCCGGTAAGTGGCAATGGGCTCGCCACCTATTACGTGGTACTAACTATATAACAGGCGAAGTGTGGGCGTATAGAATGCCTCTGCCTACCCTTTCGGGGAAACAGGCGTGAATGTATGTATATATTATTTATAGTAAAAAATTGACTGAACTTAAAGCTACTCAAGCTATTAAAGCTTAAAGTATTTCACGCAAAAAGTACAGAACGGATTTGGATCAAATTTGGCATTGCACACGCCTACTTATTTGATATTTAAACATTATAATAATAATCCCTTATTGCACATAAAACATAAATAGATTATAAAAGGTTTAAAAAAACTTAAAGTACAAAGGTGAATATCAATCGATTAAAAAGTAATGACAATCGACATCGCGCATAGGATCAGTACGTTGAAGTGGGCCGGTCATGTCTGGAAAACTTAAAGTACAAAGACTTATCTCTAAGCAAGACAGGAACACACATATAAATATCAATCGATTAAAAATTAATGACAATCGACATTGCGCATCAGTACGTTGAAGTGGGTCGGTCATGTCTCCAGACAGACTGATGGACGTTGGAGTAAAAATAGCTAATAATTATCTAAGTTAAGTATACTTACTCATAAAATTAAGTTACCAATAATGAATAATTTATATAATAATGAATAACGAGAGTCAACTCAGACTCTCGTTTCAGCGTTGGTCGTGAAGACATCGTTGTTCTAAGGATCCTATCTTACCTGAAGATGCCCTGTGTAAGGGCGAAACACGTGTCACGTTTCTCGATTTTTCGGGAAATTATAGTAGCGCGGGAATTGTTACAAAGACATTTTTAATCCATCACTTGCTTACCAATAATGGTTATATTTTGATTTAGAACATTGATGTTGTGAACTATTTAATTTGTATGTAAAATTGTAAAAAAGGACCTAGTATGCTTCCTCTCTCCTAAGTTTGCCGTGCCCAACAGGGTCCATAATTGTAACTTGTGTAGATGTAAGACCTTATGTAAAGCATTATGGAGTGCAATAAACATTGAATTGAATTGAGCCGACAGGTGTTGGAGTGGAGACCACAATCGTAGTATAGGACAACTGGGGCAAGATGGATGGAAAACTTGAGAGTTGGTAGCGGATGAACTTTTGACAAAGTCCGACTTGTAAGTATTAGTTTTAAAGTCCATAAAAATCTGAATCGTGTCATATGAAATCGCAACCCATTGTACGCCCACGAGGAAGATCACACCTAGATCTAAACTTTTTTTTTTTATTTACGTCGGTAACAAAATGCGTTTACGCACTACCTTCCGGCCAAAGGGGGACCGAAAGGGGGTGTGGTACTCACCACCGGCAGACGCGACTGCCAGCAGTAATACCCACTAAAAATCGTCCGACGACGCCCGCCGCTTGTTGAGAAAGAGGCGGGGGCCAGAACCTGGGTTGCAGCTTATGACACCCCGCCTGCGCCCAACGTCCCCCGGACCAAAACCGGGAGGACCTCCTCAGAGAGGCGCAGTGGACGCGCCCCTCCTACCTCCTTGTGCGACCATAGCGTGTGTGGCCGACTTCTCGGAGGGTCCATGGTTAGACAGCAGGGGCCCCCTGCCCCCGCTGCCTAAGACCCTCCTGGCGCTGCTTGACGGGCCCTCCTGGCCCGCCCGCTGCGCCCTCCACAGATCCCTCTTAGTTTCCCCCCCGGCAGTCAGTACTAAGGGCACCCAGAGTCGCCAATATCTGGGTGTTACCTTTTCCACAGCGCCTCCTGCGCCCTACCGGGAGGTACTCAGCCTCCCACCACGACAAGGTGGAGACCAGTCGGGGGGGAGCTAGATCTAAACCTGTACTGTAACACCTAACCTGTTGTTATTGGTTGACTAATGCGTTCTGCAGAAGACCGGGATTGTTGGCGCCCTTTGGGGAGGCCTACGTTCAGCAGTACGATCAGAAGAATTAATTCATAGTGTTTTACGACCTAATAAGGCAGTTTTCACCACACTAATGTTAAAAGAAATCATTTCTTTCATCATCTCAGCCCATTAACGTCCCACTACTGAGCACGAGCCTCCTCTCACATACCAAGTTGCGAGGGTATTAGGTCAAAATCCACCACGTTGACCCAGTGCGGATTGGCGGAGACAAGTGTGTGGCGCCCTACTGTTAGAATTTTTTAAGCCGCCCAATTAGGCCTCTAACATGGCTTAGCGACTACCACATTTAGTGATTACCGGGACCGACGGCTTAACGTGCCTTCTGAAGCACGGAAGCGCTCGATATCAAATGCCACACAAACGGTCACCCATCCAAGGACTGACCGCTGTAGAGCTGCTTTACACCAGTGATTGTTTCTGACTATCGAGCACCGCTGAGCAACAAGCGCTATTGTTTCTTTACGGTTACCTTATTAAATCGATAGTTCGGTAGATAAGTAAATGAAAATGTAAATTTCATACTTAATTAGAATTTTAATTATTTTTACTGTTAATATAATTTATTGGTTCAGGCGTTACTTTGACGACCGATATGGCGTGGTGGCGAGTATTCCCGCCACCACGCCATTGGGGTCGTGGGTTCGATTCCCATATAGGACAAATATTTATGTGCATGAACATGAATATTTGTTCTGATCGCGGTGTTTTTTACCGCGATTTATTATACTTATATATTAGATACTTATATATTAAATATGTATGTACAAAAAAAAGTATTTATATATGTTTAACCGTTATTTAGTATTCATACCACAAGATCTTAATAATACTTATCTTGGAACTAAATTATTGGTAGTTAGAAAAAAAATAATTTAAATCCATTGTAAGCAAGTGATGGATTAAAAATATCTTTGTAACAATTTCTCAGTGAGAGTGAAGTGAGTGTTCACTCCCGTTTCAGCGTTGGTCGTGAACACATCGTTGTTCTGAGGCTCCTATCTTACCTGAAGATGCCCTGTGTAAGGGCGAAACACGTGTCGTGTTGAATTGTTTCTCGATTTTTTGGGAAATTATAATTAGATACGTGGGAACTGTTACAAAGATATTTTTAATCCTTCACTTGCTTATTTTTATTGCGCTTATTGAAGTTTTTTTTACCAATTTATATTCATAGACTGATTATTAGATAACGCGATGGACCGATGACCTGGCCAGGGGGCCTACCGCCGAGTTCGATGGCAATCGATTATAAGGCAAAATGGATTTCGAATTGATTCTGTCGTACCGCCGAACTCATGGAAATCGAAACAAAATGGCGTTCTCCATTTACCTATTGGTCTGTCACGGACTGAAGGTCATGAATGAGAGGTGGCTGTCGGCAGATTCCCCGGTACGGATTAATGAACGTAAACAAAGTTTGATCTAGATGGATTACCGGTAATCCATCGAATTCGGCGGTAGGCCCCCAGGGCGGCGGGGAGCCGATGGATGCATGCGGCAAAGGATCGATCTACATGGAAAGCAATTGGAGAGGCCTATGTTCAACAGTGAACTTCAAATGGCTGATATGATGATGATGATTATGGTCTTACCAAGACCTTAGAAGCCCAAGCCAACCTCACCTGCAAGTGCTGCCTGGCTAGCAACGGACGAGGCTTTGGCAAACATAATCATAACCATAATTCTTTATTGTTTCATTTATTGTACAATTAGGTCTTAAAAATAACACTTTATCCTCAAATGTCTGCATGTGATACCCTTATCACAATTTAAAATAAGAACACATTTCTTTCTTTCTTTTTCTTTATTTTAAATAATGGCTTCGTGCGTCTAGCACATTTAGCCAGTGTCAAGTAAGTGATATATTAATAATATATAATTCATAGTAAATGAGAATGAGTGGTGATAAAGATGATGAATGGTAAATGAGATACCCTCCCATAAGCCCCTTGAGTCCTCAGTAAAGATGTGGGACTATACTGAGATCTCACATGGACTTCTTGAGAGAAAATTTGAAAAGTGATGTTGCACTGTTTTGTTTGATTTACCAACACTCATGTATGTTCACAAACACTTACGGTTAATAATCCACCGTTATTACACATTAATGTTAGAAATATCACAAATTTTAGAAAATAAAACAAAACTGCAGACATGACGCTTCACTTTCCCGCCAAGAAGCCATTTCTTTCTTATATTTTATATAAAAATTAAAAACATTGAAAATAAATCAACTATAAAAATGAATCAACTATTCATATAACAGTTCCCGGTAAGCAGCAATTGACTCGTCACCTATTAAGTAGGACCAATTTTGTAATTGGCGAAATTAGGTCGTTTAATATGCTACCGAAACTCAGTCCTCAAGTTCCTGATGGATGCCTAATTAGTATATTTAATGCACACTCATTGATAACATTTCTTTTTTTTTATCTTTACACTTCATAATGACTACCATCATGTCTGATAGTACGCAGTTGATGCAGTTCCGTACCGTTTGTGTGGTCTCCACATTGTCGTGGTGGGGGGGCTGAGTACCTCCCGGTAGGGCGCAGGAGGCGCCAGGGAAAAGGTAACACCCAGAGACCGACGACTCTGGGTGCCCTTAGTACTGACTACCGGGGGAGAAACTAGGAGGGACCTGTGGAGGGCGCAGTGGGCGGGCCAGGAGGGCCCGTCAAGTAGTGCCAGGAGGGTCTTAGGCAGTGGGGGCAGGGGGCCCCTGCTGTCTAACTATAGACCCTCCGAGAAGTCGGCCACACACGCTATGGTCGCACAAGGAGGTAGGAGGGGCGCGTCCGCTGCGCCTCTCTGAGGAGGTCCTCCTGGTCTTGGTCCGGGGGACGTTGGCCGCAGGCGGGGTGTCAGAAGCTGCAACCCAGGTACTGGCCCCCGCCTTTTTCTCAACAAGCGGCGGGCGTCGTCGGAAGATTTTTAGTGGGTATTACTGCTGGCAGTCGCATCTGCTGGTGGTGAGTCCCACACCCCCTTTCGGTCCCCCTTTGGCCGGAAGGTAGTGCGTAAAAGCATTTTGTTACCGACGTAAAACAAAAAAAAAAGTAAAAGAAATGAAGGCGCTTCATACGGTGAAATAGGAACAGCACAAAGCGCACCCATGGCGGCCTGCTAAAATGCCGTTTCCAATCTGCTTAAAAGATTCGGTATTATAGGGATTAGGAAACACATGAGCCGGCAGAGAATTTCAAATGGTCTTATACAGGAACGACTTACCAAATTTCTTGGTTCGAGTGCTGATAGTCTGCACAGTATGTGGATGGTTTCTAAGACCAGCATGTGTCGTTCGAGAGAGGAAAGGAGAGGGCAGGATACGATATTGTAAAACGTAACAAAATAACACACTTATTGATTTAGCCTTCAAATTGCACAACCAATAGAATTACCGCAGAAGGCTCAAACAGGAAAATGCTGGGTTAAACCACGTTGAGATAATAAGTTGTGTGAAAATTTACCAACTTTTTGCATTACACGGTATAAGGAAAACTTATTCCGTTTCTTGCGTCGAATTACCAAGTATTGGCCGTCTCAAAAAATTACCGAGTAAGTATAGGCTGCATAAGTTTTGCGCAAGTTTTGGCAGTTTTTTTTTCCCAAAATTAGTGTGAGTTCGAGTTTTTATATGTAAAAATAGTGGATTTTTGGAAATAACTTCTTTGACAATGTACACAAGCGCCCACCAACGCTTTTTAGAACTTCTCCATAAAAAAATGCCTTGCCTTAGGCCGCCTTGTGTGGTGTGCCAGAGCTAAAGATCGCTAACCCCACATTTCCAGGGCCCCCACCAATGCATTGCGGGAGAAAATATTTGAGCAAGAAAGTTGTTGTGGCACAGTACAAGCAATGAATGAAACCTGCAGACGAATGAAATTCTGAATCCCGCAAACAGAGTTCCTCAGCGTCGTCGCTGTATATACAACACCCAACTGGTAATTGTAAGTGAATTTAGCGAAATCTGGTTTAACCAGTGAGCAGGCTCTGGGCCCAAAGCTAGGGCAACCGGAATAATGTTAGCATATGTTGATAAGTTCATAGCACTCATATTTCTTCGGTAAAAAAATGCTGTTTACGCACTGCCTCCCGGCCAATAGGGGGACCGAGAGGGAAGTGTGGGGCTCACTGCAGGTGACCACCGCAGTCCTACCCACTAAAAAACTTCTGACGACGCCCACCGCTGTTGAAAAGAAGCGAGGGGTACACAACATACCTAGATTTGCCTTGCCTTGAGCCTTAAACCGCTGGCAAGAACTCGACAAATTGGTTCTCCAGCCATTGGTTGAGTTTCACTTAAGTTATAAGTTCAAGTCAGTCAAGCTTGACTTGACTTGCCTTGTTTCAGCCCTAAAGATCTCCCCCCCGACTGGTCTCCACCTTGTCGTGGTGGGGGGGCTGAGTACCTCCCAGTAGGGCGCAGGAGGCGCTAGGGAAAAGGTAACACCCAGAGGTCGGCGACTCTGGCTGCCCTTAGTACTGACTCTGACTACCGGGGGGGAAACTAAGAGGGACCTGTGGAGGGCGCAGCGGGTGGGCCAGGAGGGCCCGTCAAGCATCGCCAGGAGGGTCTTCGGCAGTGGGGGCCCCTGCTGTCTAACCATGGACCCTCCGAGAAGTCGGCCACACACGCTATGGTCGCACAAGGAGGTAGGAGGGGCGCGTCCACTGTGTCTCTCTGAGGAGGTCCTCCCGGTTTTGGTCCGGGGGATGTTGGCCGCGGGCGGGGTGTCAGAGCTGGAACTCAGGTACTGGCACGACGCCCGCCGCTTGTTAAGAAAGAGGCGGGAACAACGATGTCTTCACGACCAACGCTGAAACGAGAATTCTCTCGTATCTTTAATCCATCACTTGCTGACATAAAATAACTCTTACAATTCATTTGAAGCCCTGACACCTGAACTAGCTAAACTTATCTATACCTACTTCAAATAACCTAATAATCGATGTGTTAAAATAAATAAGTTTCCATTTCTAACATTCAGATTACCTTATATGTAGTTAAAAAATCCTTCCTATACTTATACAGGCACAATATAAGGCAAGGCAAGTTAGGGTATGCTACACACCATTTTTCTTGTAATTTTTTTAAGATGTAAAATCGTCTAATGATCATTTTCCGCTGTGGGTGAAGCGGAGGGTTGTGTCAGACTTTTACTGACTAAAAAAAAAAGTAAAAGTAAAAAGTTCTTTATTTCATAAACTATTACATAGCACTTGAAAACGTCAAAACAATATAAAAATTGAAAAAAAATATATATATCAACCCTGAAATCACGAAGCTTAGATTCACTTACATGCAAATAAATAAAAATTAGGTGTAAGTGAATCTAAGTGCCAGTTCCGAGCCTCCGCTCTGTGAGAAGAACTGACAAGAAACTCACAGGCTATGCTCTTTTAAATTATTTTTGTTACATGACACACACAGTGTAAATTTGATGATACTGAAAGGGTCCCCCGAAGCTGTAACCAATAAAGTAGCACTAAGGGAACCTTCCATCACAGTCAAGTAAGTATGTATTGTGAAACTGAGCTGAGCCTGTACAATAAGGGATGGTCACGACAATGATCTGGTTGACTTTTTATTCTAATATACACATACAAGTTGAAAATGTTAAGCCCAAGCTTGTTTATCCGATAAGTAATCATTAACAGCATAATACCCCTTTTGAAGAAACTGCTTTTTAACTACAGTTTTAAAAGTTGCCAATGGTAGATCAATTATTTCCTGCGGAATTTTATTAAAAAATCTGATACTATTACCCAAAAATGAATTTTTAGTTTTGTGAAGTCGACAATTTGGCAGAGAGAGCTTATTTCTATTCCTAGTATTAAAATTATGTACTTTTGAATTTTTATCAAATGTATTAATGTTTTTGCGAACATACATTATATTATCAAATATATACTGAGATACAACCGTTAATATGTTAATTCTTTTAAACATCTCTCTAAGAGAATCTCTGGACTTAAGATTATAGATAGCTCTTATGACTAAAAACCATCCATGTTCTTTCTTGAGCCTACTACGTCCCGCAGCCGCGGTCACCCTTTCGAACAGTCCGCCATACCTTGTGGCAACCCTAAAGACCGCGAATACATTTCCAAGGTCAGCGGACCGGTCGACAGACGCAAGAGCATTAATGTGCAAAATGTATCCTCAATGCACATTTTGGCACAAAATCTTCATCTGAGCTCATGTCCTCATTACTGAGCACACGAACCAAGGTGAGAGGGTATGGGGTCATGCTCCACCAGAACCCAGTGCGGATTGGCAGAGGCATGTGTCGACGTCGACATTTGACGACTGATATGGCGTGGAGGTCAGTATACCTGCATTTCACTCCAGAGGTCGTGGGTTCGATTCCCAAACAGGACAAACCTTTGTGTGCATGAACGTGAATAAATGTTCTGGTCTGGGTGTTTTCCTATGTATATATTTACAAAAGAAAAAAGTATGTAAGATTGTTTATCCGTTCTTTAGTATTCATAACACAAGTTCTTAATGATACTTATCTTGGAACTAAATAATTCGTGTGATTTTAAGAGAATATTTTATTATTTTATTTTATGTGTGTAGCGTCTTCTGTTAGAATTTTTCAAGTTACCCAATTAAAAACATACATACATTCACGCCTGTTTCTCCGATGGGGTAGGCAGAGGCATATAATCCGCCCACACTTCGCCCATTAAATAACCCAGTGGCGAGACCCCGTGTATTTAAATTCAGAGGGTTTCGGGTTCAAACCCTGGCGCACCTATGACTTTTCGAAGTTATGTGCGTAGTTATCGCTTGCTCCGTGCCTCGGAAAGCAAGTTAAGCCGTTGGTCCCGGCTGTCAAGAACATCTATGGCAGTCGTTATTAGGAAGTCAGTGCCTTCTAACAGACTGACAGCTGGTTTAACCATAGAATGCTAGGATATGATGATGATGACACTTCGCCAATTATGTAGTCCCACGTAATAGGTGGCGAGCCTATTGCCGTTTACCGGGCACTGTTATGTTCGCCAGAGCCTCGTCCGTTGATCGGCAGGTGCACCACTTGCAGGTGAGGTTGGCTTGGGCTCCTTAGGTCTTGGTAGGATCCCATATACCCAATTAATAACAGCTACCACATAATACATTTGCATGCCGTGGCAACCTGTAATTACGGTAAGTTTATGTAAATTTACTTTTTCATTAAATCTATACTAATATGATAAAGCTGAAGAGTTTGTTTGTTTGTTTGTTTGTTTGAACGCGCTAAACTATTTTTTACCATTTATCGAGGAAGGCTTTAAGTTATATAACATCACGCTGCAACTATTAGGAGCGAAGAAATAA
Organism: Musotima nitidalis; assembly: GCA_949126915.1. Lineage (NCBI taxonomy): Eukaryota > Metazoa > Arthropoda > Insecta > Lepidoptera > Crambidae > Musotima > Musotima nitidalis. Next base: position 7,118,783 of record OX421442.1, on the reverse strand, counting down.
CAGAAAATGTGAAAAAAAACGGGGAAAATTATTCATCCTTGAGGGCTTTCGTTGCGTGCGCTGCGAAAACGGTTCAAGATCCCAAAAATATATGTATAAAAGAATTATTCCTCTTGAAATGATCTAAAAAAATGTCCACCACCAAAACCAATATGTTCTTCTGCCACGAGAAAATAAAACTAAAAATATAATTTACGCAGAAGTACTTTAAAATAATTATGTTCTTTTAAAAACTAAATTGTCTAAAATAATAACAGAAACTGACGCGGACCAAGTCGTGGGTAACAGCTATAATTTATAAAGCTGAGGAGGTTGTTCGCAAACATAAATGATGCCCAAAATAACTATTCCACGCGGACGAAGTCGCGGGCACAGCTAGTAGTGGATAACCGGGGACCAGAAGCTTAACATGTCTTTCGAAGCAGTGATGCGCTCTGTATTACATGCTACACAAACGGTCACCCTGCCTGCCCTCTGTGAACTCTGCTTTACTTCCGTGTTAGAAAACGGCAGCCTCCGTCAATCTCTGGGTCTGCATGGTGGAGTATGACCCAATACCCTCTCTCCGTTTGAGGGGGCCCGTGCTCAGTAGTCGATATTTGACGATCGATATGGCGTGATAGCTAGTAGCTACCGCACTTCGCTTTTGAGGCAACGGCCTCAATCAGGTTCGATTCCCACGCAGGACTAATCTTTGTGTGTATAAACATGAATATTAGTTTGAGCCTCGGTATTTTCAAGTATTACCAATTGATAATTTAAAAGAGCATAGCCTGTGAGTTTCTTGCTAGTTCTTCTTACAGAGCGGTGGCTCGGAACTGGCACTTAGATTCACTTACACTTAAATATTTTTGTATTTTTAATTGTTTGGTTGCAAGTTAATCTAACCTTCGTGATTTCATTATAATTATATTTTAATTGTTTTTTTATATTTGTTATAAATTTTGACGTTTTCAAGGACTATGTAAATGTAATAGTTTATTAAATAAAAAGTTTTTGAAGTTTTGATGTTTCTTGAAGTACATTAAGGGTGTATGTTCAAAAATAAAAGTATACATGTTTAATCGTTTTTAGAAGCCATAACACAAGTTCCAAATAATACTTATCTAGGAACTAAATAAATGGTGTTAGTATATCATCCATAAAAAAGTCCACTGCTGAACATGTCGCATGCTTAAAGAAACATAGACTCATTAATAGATAGGTCAGGTTTGAGTTACGTACTTATACAGTCTTTCAATTTCTTACTGAGATCTATTCAGTGTTAATCAAACGTTAAAAACACAAGCAGAATTACTAAGGAATAAATCAGTATAAAATTAATGCGCTTACAAGAAGAGCAAGTATTCTTTAGAAGATATTCTTCTGTGATGCCCCTAAATTAGTATGTTTTGAGTTAAGTCACTATTCCATGAAGCATGCGATGTGGTATTTGCCCTTAATCAGCACGCACGTTGGTGATCGCAGTTCAAGCCAGTACCCAAGATGACGCTGCTGCCTATCATCTGTTAGGATTCCACTTCGTCGACTTTTACGACTCCTCATGAGATGAGCAGGGGAGGCACTATGATGATGATGATAATAATGATAATGACACACCTAGACATACAATGCTGTTAATGTTCACTTGTCGAATAAGCAAACTTGGGCTTAACATTTTTAACTTCTATTTGTGTAAATTAGAATAAGATTTCCACCAGATCATTGTCGTGACCATCCTCTATTGTACAAATTCAGCTCAGTTTCACATTACTTGACTGTGATGAAAGTTCCCTTATTGCTACTTTGTTGGTTACGGCATCTGGGGACCCTTTCAATATCTTCAAATATTTACTGTGTGTGTTCCGTATTGTTATATTTGATTGATAATTTAAAAGAGCATACATAGCCTGTGAATTTCTTGTCAGTTCTTCTCACAGAGCGGGGGCTCGGAACTGGCACTTAGATTCACTTACACCTAATTTTAATTTATTTGCATGTAAGTGAATCTAAGCTTCGTGATTTCAGTGTAGTAATTTTAGCTTTTTTTTCAATTTATATTTTGTTTTGATGTTTTCAAGTGCTATGTAATAGTTTATGAAATAAAGAACTTTTACTTTTACTTTGCTCAAGCAAGTGATGGTTTATATTATAATCACTTTGTTCCAATTCCCGCGCAACTGTTATTTCCCCAAAAAATCGAGAAACAATTCAAAAAAACGATGTCATAGACTAATTCTTATGCACTTGCTTACAATCGATTTCCGCAGCATAACATCTGAATCAATAAGTAAATTACTTTACATTTAAACTTGCCCTGCCTTGTGGCAACCCTAGACTGAAAATCTACCACCAAGGTCATTCGACCGGTCGACAAAAGCAATATTACACGTTTTTTTGGCATTAACTTTTTTGTACACTACCTAGTTTAATTTTATCTTACTCATCTTTTGCATTTCTTGGTTATTATTGAGTTAATATTTGTTGTTCAAATATAATTTATTAACCCACGCTGTATATATTTGTATAAAGTACAAACTAAATACGCTGGCAGTAGCTAGGGAGTTCTCGAGAACGTGAAAGGATTCCTGGGAAGACGCGCGAACTGATTATTTGGCTCTCATTTAGTTGATACCTTAAACAATTGACATAAAGTTTTTTTTTTCCCCCCAATTGGCAATTTAAAATTGGCTCATATTTAATGTGTCATCAAAATTAATAAATTACCAACCTAACCTAACCTTTTTGTACATCAAAAAATTCTGATGGAGCACCTAATCCCCTATTAGATGCTAGATCAGTATTTTTGATGATCAAAAAAGTATTTTTTAGAGGTTCAGTTTATTATATTCCTTTAAAATTTGCCAGTGTCAAGTGTCAGAACATAAAGTTCATTAAGCTATGTAAGCATAATGTCGCTTCAATTCCTTTCCGCGGCGGTTCACATTGAACCTTATGCATACATACTTTTTTATGGACTAGTATATAGAGGTTTGAATAAGATTTATCGCAGGAGTAATATTGAACCTATGTTTACTTATGTTTCTTTCTTTCTTTATTTTAAATAATGGCTTCGTGCGGTTCGCACATTTAGCCAGTGTCAAGTTAGAGATATATTAATATCATATAAATTATAGTAATGAGTATGAGTGGTGATAAAGATGATAAATGGTAAATGAGATCCCCTCCGCTTAAGCCCCTTGAATCCTCAGTAAAGATGTGGGACTATACTGAGATCTCACATGGACTTCTTGAGAGAATTTGAAAAGTTATGTTGCACTGTTTTATTTCATTTACCACCACTCATGTACGTTCACAAACACTTAACGGTTAATAATCCACCATTATTAAACATTAATGTTAGAAATATCACAAATTTTAGAAAATAAAACAAAACTGCAGACATGACGCTTCACTTTCCCGCCCTGACCTATGTTTACCTCCTCTGTGAAGGCTTTAATACTGATAGATAAGAAGATTATTTTCAAATTTCGAACTTAAATCTATACAGGCTAGCTAATGCTTTGATGTGTACTTGCTATGTTTGAGTATTTGCCTGAATTCAATATTCATATTTGTATAGAATTAAAAATTATGCAGCGATATCGTCTTTTAGTCACTTCCCCTATAAGTAATGGATACTTCACCAAAGACTTCTATGGGATTTTGGAATCAGATAAGCACAATAATTCACGATTATAATTATGCCAAGTTTTTAATACTTGAGTAGGTACCTTGTCACTAAAATTATTTCTATAAATCCATTATATTTACACACTGTATAGTACATTAGAAAAGTCGAAGCTTTAAACCAAGACAATGGATAAAATTTTTTTAAATATGTGATTCCGACACGATTTTTTGATTAAAAGTTGTTATAGACAATTTTAGTTTATGGCCCTTTTGTTTTTAAGCAGCGAAATTACCATCGATTATGTTGTTAAAACATTATGTGGAATGAACAGAATGCGTTATAAATATCGATTTTGGCAATAACTATTGAAATAAAATAAAAATTACTACATAAATATTTATTACACAATTGGATAACCTCTAGAGACGTTACATGCGGTAATATGTTTCTGTCGGCGCATCAGTGCATTTTCAATGTATATATTGCATCTCTTTCATTTGTTACAGCAATTATTGCGCGTCCCTTTCACTCTTGTCCCTTGAAACGTCATTTATGAACATTATTTCCGAACCGAAACAAAAATAATAAATTGATATTTTTTTATTTGTAACACGAATATCAAAATATTATAACTTTTTTCTTCCTTACAAACAGATGCATCATTATCACTAAACAGGCTTATAAAGTCCATACGTACAATCACGCCTGTTTCCCCAAAGGCAGAGGTATATGTTAGTCCCACGTAATAGGTGGCGAGCCTATTGCCGCTTATAAAGTCCACTGCTGAACATAAGCCTCCCCAATAGATTACATTCTACTGGGGGTATTTGCCCATAATCACCACGCTGGGCAGGCGGGTGAGTGATCGCTGCTGCCAGTCATCCGGTAGGATTTCTCTTCCTTTCAGTTGTAAATTTCGCAAGTAGGCTTATTATAGTGTTATTAATTAGAAGATTTTATAAATGACAAGGCTGCCTGGAATTGACATAAATTGCTTCTTTCTTTCTTAAGTATTAGTTGTTGATAGTTTCAAGAACAACGGCGGTAATCTTAATTAGAGGCGTTCTTCTCAATCTCGTTGCCTTTTGGAAGCCTCGTTAGAATTACGTCAGGCTGACTGACAACTCCCCGGTTAGAGACATCGACAGACTAACAAATCTTGAGAAAAAACCACACAACAGACAGATTAATTGACAAATTATGACAATGAATCCTATTACATTGTTGTTAAAAAAAATATGGAATTACCATTTTTTTTTTTAAAAATTCGAATCTTATTTCTTACCATATATACTTAGTTGTATGGTAATGATAGAAAATACGCAAATGAAGATAATTATTTGCATAATTGTCCAGAGTAGGAATAAAACCCACTACCTGGAGAACTGACTGCAGTTATATCGGTCGAATCTACACTTGCGAGCTACCAAATCGACTCATAACTTCATCCAAACATTGTTATAAGTAAAAAAATTATACAACATTTAAATAAAAACAATATGGTTTTTAAATGCATGAAACTTAAGCGTTTAAGTTACTAACTTTAAAATAAAATTTTAATTTGTGGTATTGAGATTTGGTTGCTTGCAAGTGTATTAACAAAGTGATGCTAGTATAGTATTTTATATTATCTGTGGTATAAGTATAAGTAAGTAAATATTTTTAATTTTTTTTCTTTGTCGACTGCTACGACTCCTCGTGCGGCCGGCAAAACAAACAGATTCCGGTTTTAAAATTCGATTTCATTACATCTCTTCATATGTGATCGATAGGCAAGCTAAAACGATAGATATATAGAATGGTTTACTAAAGACTTATTGATCTATTAGTTTTTATGTTATTATCTAAACGCGAGAAAAATAGAAAGCGCGGGAACGCTTTAATTGAAAAAAAGTATTTGTCCGGAAGTATATTTTTTCTTTAATAGGTACCTACTATAAAAATCAAGTTATAAATGGAGCATTTTCGTCATTAAAAGAATATATAACATAGATGTAGTAAGTAAAGGTTTAGACTGTAGATTGTAGGTATACACTACTGGTTTATCGTTAGAGTATCGACAGACTGACTGACTGACGGACAATCCCCTCCCTCCTTTAAAATCACGAGAGGCTGACTGACAGTTACCCCCGATAAGAGTCACCGACAGACTGACAAATCTTGAGAAAACCACAACAGACAGACAAACTGACAAATTCTGACAAAGAACCCATTTGCTTTTACTCCTTTATTATGGTACCGCTCATATTTCTTTCATTGTTGTTAAAAAATATATATTGAATTTCCATTTTGTGTAAATGTTTGACGAATTTAAATGATCATGTTGATCTTAAAGACAATAAAGTAGATTTTATTTTATTTTATTTTAGTGTAGGTATTAATTATTAGTAAATTTAGGCTTGCGACGTTACTTAGTGTAATTACCTCATGAGGTGATGACCTTAGCAGTTGCAATGGAGAATGCAATACTAGGAGTCACTACGAGATGAAATCAGAAATGAGGAAGTCCGTAAAAAAAACAATAAATATTTATGTGTATCTTCTACGGCTACTTCACTATGTAAGAAATCTATGTTTATGTCAGGTATTTATTGTTGCTGTAATGTTTACGCTTACTGCTTAGCAGCCATTTTGTTAAATTTTAATTAATTTTTAAATGGTCTTTTAAGTGAAAAGTATAATTTTTGTAGACATTAAATTCTTTAAATATACTTAATACATAATTTTAGTCAATGTTATGTACACCGTAATTGTTAAAAATATCAGAGGTTAGCCCATTAAAAAAAATTCATTAATGTGTAATATGGTGTGATCATTCATCATTTCAGCCCATTAACGTCCCACTACTGAGCACGAGCCTCCTCTCACATATCAAGGTGTGTGGGTATTGGGTCTTACTCCACCACGCTGACCCAGTGCGGATTGACGGAGGCAGGTGTATGGCGTCCAGCTAATAGAATTTTTCAAGCCGCCCATTAGGCCTCTAACATGGCTTAACGACTACCACATTTTGTGATAACCGGGACCAATGGTTTAACGTGCCTTCCGTAGCACGGAAGCGCTCGATATCAAATGCCACACAAACGGTCACCCATCCAAGGACTGACCTCTGTAAACTCTGCTGTACTTCGGTGATCGTTTCCGACCACCGAGCACCGCAGTGCTACGAGCGCTTTAAAAAGAAATAAAAGGTTTAAGTTTTCTTTTTTTAGTCAATTTAAATCAATTCAAAAAAAAATTTTCGTAAGTCCTTGAAAACGTAAAAATTTAATATAAAAAAAACATCGAAATATGATTACACTGGAATCACTTTGAAACTTTTTGAAATCGAATCTATCATAATTTAATTTCATAAACTTTATTCACAGATTACCAGAATATTATTCACAGATTCACAGATTCATAGAAGTCCGTCCCTCGTGGTAATTTTGAAATGACTATTGTATTAATATATTATTATTAGACAGGCGAGTTTCGAACTCGGTGCCAATTGATCGAAAGCTCAACGAACAAACCTAAAATTGGCCAACAATGTTTTAAGGGTAACAGTGGTCACTTCTAAATGTCGTATGAAGTTCTACCTACATTTTAAAGAAAGAAATTGAAAAGAAACGTAAAAACCCTAAAAAAATATATGATATTATTATAGATACTTACACGTGCCATTTTCTCCAGATCCTTGCAGTAATACTGAGTTTATAAAAGTCAAAAACAATATCACAGAAAAATGAATCACCACAGAGGTCATATTAGATTTTTTTTATCATACAGCCACAAAAAAATAAATCATATAAAAAGTGTCATTGACAAAAACTTTTGCCGCCAAAACTTGTGTCAGATTTCCGTCAAATTGATTAAACACGGCCTCCCATTACTCTTGATTTTCGTAAACTAATTAAATTGATTTGCAGTACATATTTTTAGCAACTATAGTACTAGTTTGTTATAAAATTAAATGCAAACACATAATGCGTGTCTCGTGCGTAAATCACCACCGCAAACTAAAGTTTTTGTTTTTGTAGCTCCAATGAATTTTATTCACCAACCGGTTTGAAAAGGTCGCAATCTTCCGTCTCTTGATGTTTTACGTATTCATGTTCATTTTGCAATGTTAAGAAATTGTAGATGACCGGACTTTTGAGTTTCGACAATTAGGTGCTTAACTATAATTGAGTTAACTTTATTATAATTGAGATGATTATGTAATGAATAAGTGTAGGAAAAGAAATGCATTTAAAGAAAGAAAGAAAGATAACAATTTATATTTGTCATTATTTACTAAAAGTTAATTTAGTTAGAGAGTAGGATTGGAAACGATTTCTAAAGTCAAGCAGAGGTTATAAAGGACAGTCCTGGAATGGGTGACAGTTTTTGTGGTATGTGATATCGAGAGACTTCGTGCTTTGGTCAATATTGTGTAGAAGCCTTTAAGCAAAGTTTGAGGCCTTGTTAGACGGCACATTCTAATATAACAGCAGGACGCCACACACCTGTTGAGCATGAGCTTGTAGCACCGTACAAGCGATGAACGGAACGTAAAAGATCAATGAAAATCCTGAATCGCGCAAACGAAATTCCTCAAGCTCGTACCATCAACGGTCGGGCCGCGGCACCCGGGCATATCCATCCGCCCTGTGGAAGATCTTTTCTTTAGTAGGGAGCACGTCATCCGCTCCCTACAGTGGTGACACCAGTAGAACATCAGCAGCCTTCAACCCCGTCGCATCGCTCTCTCACCTCTCATCCGTTAGCAGACTCAACGCCCACAGCAGCCAGCATTCAGCGCCCCCCCCGGGCACATCCATCCGCCCGGTTGGAAGATTTTATCTTAAGTGAGGAGCACGTCATCCGCTCCCCACAAGCTATTATAACTTTGGGTCTTGAGAGGTCTCTCCTCTTGCTCTCTTCGTGCTTAGTAGTGAGGGATGATGTAGAATGTTAGAGTGCGTCCACACCTGGCGAATATGCCGCTAATGTGCAGCTTCCGAACCGCTCGCGAGCAGCCATGTGCATATCAAATTCCTGGGCCGCCCGCATTTTTATAAGTTTCGCTATTAAAGACCCACCAAACCATTACAGAGACTGAATGCGTAAAACGCGTGCGCAGCTTAGAAGCCGATCGCGAGATGTGGACGCACTCTTAGAAGAGTCTTTGACCTTTGTCTAATACGATCAAGCGTAAAATAGGTACCTACCTAGGAAAGGTAGTGAGAGATGATGTATATTGTTCGGAAGTTAGACAGAGGTCTTAGGATGCGTCCACACCTGGCAAATATGCCGCGAATGTGCAGTTCGCGAGCAGGGCGTGTGAATTTCTAATTCGTGCGCTGCCCGCATTTGTATAGTTTGCTAAAATGACCCACCAAACCATTGCAGTGACTAAATGCGCACAACGCGTGCGCAGCTCGGAAGCCGATCGCGAGATGTGGACGCACTCTTAGAATACAGTCCTTGAATGTGACCTTTATCGAATAAGATCGAGCTTTACCGTGCTTCGTTATTAAATATATAAAACCTTAGAAGAAGTATCAGATAATTATGTAAGTAATATTATAATAAAAACAGCTTTTTATAATTTATTTGTTTAATTACTATCACAATTTGAGACTTTATTCTTAACAGATTTCTGTATGTACTCAGAACAATAAATTATATTATATTCAATGGAGAGAATAAACGTTTTTAAACAATAATTTACTAAAGTCATTAAAAAAAAATTTACGAACTACCGCCGACCTCGGTCCATTGGTTCTTGATCAAGTGTTCCAAAACTATTATACGAGCTAAATGAAACTACATCTGAATCGGGGTTCGCTGGATAAGATGACCCCGTCTTGGCTGAATATTTTCCAAATGAAGAAACACTTTTAGTGGATCCCTCATGACTTTTATTTTCATCGACTTTTTTATCTGTATCCACTTGTACATAATCCAACTCGTTATAGTTATTATTCATTGTATTTTTATTTTTTGAATAGGCTGCATATTTAGGCCTTTTATCTTTATTTTTGAATTTCGAATTCAATTTTGTTACTCGTCTAGTTATTATTCGACCCCTTCTGTTATGGCGAGGATTTCGTGAAGTTTGCCTAGAAGGGATAGGTTTGTTTTTAATTTTCAAAACTTTTTTTTGTTTCACTTTTGTGCTGGCTGCGTTGTTTATGATTACGTTTCGTTTCTTTTCGATTGCTGTCATCTGAAATAAGATTTGTGAAAAGTTTATTGTCGGGGAAGGTGAAGCGTCATGTATGCAATTTTCGGTGTTGATTTCAAAAGTCCCAAGAAACCTTTCACTTGACTCGACAATGACAGACTTTACTTGACAAATAAATTGATTAATTATATTACTTTGCACTGGCAAATACTTTAAACAAGTAAATACATATTTAAAAAGGAATTTTAAAAAAATCTGCTTGTTCCTCTATGTCTGCGTAAAGTCCCAAATAAGTTATTTGGTACATATTAGAGGACTAGCTTCCGCGCGCAGTTTCACCTGCGTTCTGCTTCGTGCCCGACGCTTTAGCGTAATGTTATGTAGCCTATAGCCTTCCTCAACAAATGAGCTATCCAAAAGCGAAAGAATTTTTTAAATCGGTCCAGTAGTACCTGAGTTACCGCGTTCAAACAAACTCTTCAGCTTTATAATATTAGTATAGATTAACCGCATTCTTGATGTCGTCGGTCAGTCGTTAAATATGACTGGCAAATCAAGGGTGGCACTGCAAGATGGACGAAGGACTTTAAAAAATTCGGATCTGGATGCAGACGGGTTAATAATGATAATAATATTATACCTAATAATTGGACAGGGGTTTCCTTTCATACACCAAATGTAATAGATAGTATTTTTAAAGACTTCATAAACGTATAGGGTGTTTAGGTAGGTCGGTATCAAGATCTTAAGAGCCAACCTCATCTTCAAATGGTGCACATGCCGATCAACAGATGAGTCTCTGGCAAACATTAGTTCCTGGTAAGCAGCAATGGGCTCGTCACCTATTACAAATTGTGCCGAATTGTGGGCGTATAATAATGCACGCTTACGCCCTTTCGGAAATACAGACGGGATTGAATAATTATGGATCTAGTTAAAACCGTTATACAAAGGATCTTTCCGCAAGACTTGCAAGGATGTAGGTAGGTACCATACATTGTTCCATCGACTGCACATTTTTGTGCTATAAATAGTCTATTCCTATAAGCAATACTTCCCTATATTAGTAATACATAGCTCAATATCTATGCCACGAGTATATAAGCGTGTTAAGTGTTTCTTATTAATTTTCCTTGTTTTATTTAGAGCGTAAAAAAACTAACTTAGTAGAGGATGGCAATGAGCTGTCAGTTTGACGACCGATATGGCGTGGATGTCAGTATACCTACACTTCACTCCAGAGGTCGTGGGTTCGATTCCCATACAGGACAAATCTTTGTGTGCATGAACATGAATATTTGTTCTGGTCTGGGTGTTTTCCTATGTATATTAAGTATGTATTTACAAAAAAAAAAGTATTTAAGTATGTTTATCCGTTATTTAGTATCCATAACACAAGTTCTTAATGATACTTATCTTGGAACTAAATAATTGGTGTAATTGTTAGAAAATATTTAATATTTTATTTATATTTAGATGTGTAGATGTCATCCTCATCGATGATGAGAATGATTCCAACTCGTCCCACATCGTCGTCTAATTGTGGCCTGTCTCGACTCGATCGTGGCTCTTCTTGCCTCTTGATGACTACAAGCTACCTTACCTTAGCGAGAGACCGTCTCCTTTCCAACTGGTCCCACAGTTTTGGGTAGCCACTGTGGTGAGTGTGGCCTTTTTTTTTTTTACGTCGGTAACAAAATGCATTTACGCACTGTCTCCCGGCCAAAGGGGGGCCGAGAGAGGTGTGCGGGACTCACCACCGGCAGACACGACCGCCAGCAGTAATACCCACTAAAAATCTTCCGACGACGCCCACCGCTTGTTGGGAAAGAGGCGGGGGGCCAATACCTGGGTTGCAGCTCTGAAACCCCACCCGCGGCCAACGTCCCCCGGACCAAAACCGGGAGGACCTCCTCAGAGAGACGCAGTGGACACGCCCTTCCAACCGCCTTGTGCGACCATAGCGTGTGTGATCGACTTCTCGGAGGGTCCATGGTTAGACAGCAGGGGCCCCCTGCCCCCACTGCCGAAGACCCTCCTGGCGCTGCTTGACGGGCCCTCCTGGCCCGCCCGCTGCGCCCTCCACAGGTCCCTCTTAGTTTACCTCCCGGTAGTCAGTACTAAGGGCACCCAGAGTCGCCAATCTCTGGGTGTTACCTTTTCCCCGGCGCCCTCCGCGCCCTACCGGGAGGTACTCAGCCCCCCCCCCCTCACCACGACAAGGTGGAGACCAGTCGGGGGGGTTGTGAGTGTAGCCTGTCTCAACTCGATCGTGGCTCTTCTTGCCTCTTGATGACTACAAGCTATCTTACCTTAGCGAGAGACCGTCTCCTTTCCAACTGGTCCCAGTTTTGGGTAGCCACTATTGTGATTGTGGCCTGTCTCAAATCGATCGTGGTTCTCCTTGCCTCTTGATGACTACATGCTACCGTACCTTAGCGAGAGACCGTCTTCTTTCCAACTCGTCCCACAGTTTTGGATAACCGCTATTGTGTTTGTGGACTGTCTCGACTCGATCGCGAGTTTCCTTGCCTCTCGCCTCGTAAGCTTCTTGGTGATCGGAGTGGAACTGGTCGGCGGCTGTTGGTGTTTTCTGCATAATATTGAAGAAAATAAAAGTTTAGCTTTCATCTTTTACAGATATACATCTTTGCGTGTTAGGATAGTAGCAAGTGAAATAATGTTATCACTGACTGCTCCCACGGGAACAAGGCCTGACCATAATAATATATATTTATAACTCTTCATAGACATTATCGTTATTAACATATTTTAGTAAAGACCCTGACACAAGGCTTAATATCTGAGACTTTATTGTTATTTTCTGCAACAACTATATATTATGTGCTAATTCACTATATATAGTGCCAATCCGCAAACTTTTTATAACGCGTGTCTCTAGCCTTATATGTGCCAAAACCATTTGCTCCAACTATGCCTTTATCAATACCAACCTGAGCTGCCTTCAATCCTCTCATGGGCTGTGGACCGTCTTCACTCATCGCTTGTCAGACGTATATGACGGCAAATTCTTTTTCTAAAAAATTTTGGCAAATATCAGTCTTGCATGAAACTAAGTGGCGTGACCGATAAAAACTGGATTGGCCGATATAGCAAGACGGATTCAGGAAGGAAGTCGGTTTCCCCCCTCCCCCGACTGGTCTTGGTGTGTCGTGTCTTGTCTTGTCGTGGTGGGAGGGGCTAAGTACCTCCCGGTATGGCTAAGAAACCGCTAGGGAAAAGGCAACTCCCAGCATTTTTTCAATTTAGCCGCCTTCAGTTTATGAGGCTAGTGCACAGTTTTACATATACCATAGATAACGCAAATGCGTGTGATTCGCGTGTCCGAACTCCGACCAATCGTCGGAGTTGGCCGCCGCTACTTACAGTCCGCGCGCATCTGTTGTTGTTTTTATAAATACTGTAACATGAACACATTATGAAATGTTTATCATCAGCGGCATCAGTGTCGATGAATCAATTCGGATTTCGCTGCACTATATATCGGCAGTGACGTCACATTAGGTGTTCAAAAGTCGGCACGCTTGATTTCAATAAAAATCGCGTTATCAATTGTAGTCAAGGGCTAGTGCGACATCTGCTTCTAATGTTATATTATTGGCTTTCCTGCCTGGACCAGGTGAGCGGTCTATCGTGTGGGCGGCCGTATTTTGTTTGTCAGTTCGCAATCGCCATTAATATTATTGATCCTACAAAATTTAATGCAGGCAGTCTTGAGGACGTGCTTATTTCACAGTATGGAGCGCTCCCATTTTTATGAACTGCATCGATGCTTACCTACCATCAGGCAGGATAAAGTCACTATGAAAAGTAACCCAAGAAAATACTCACCGCTTTTTTTAAATACTATTTTTGTTTTTAAAATGAATATAAACTAAAATATTAATTTACATATTTTTTTACATAATTTTGCTTTACCTAAAATCAATTTTATGTATCAGACAGATGACTGACATTTATGAATATTTTTTCTAGTAAAGTGGAAAACTTACATAAATGAAAGAAAAAAGGTTTTATTCAGCTTTACAGAATAAATTTTAAATTGCCAATTGGAGAGGAAAAAAAACTTTACAAAATTCTTCTCCACTTGGCAGTGAATGAGCGCGATAGTTTATAATAGGATAACATGACAGTCATAAAATGCATATAACGCACCTTTAGAATTCCATTCATCCATAACCTAGAATTATCCCGGTTGCCCTTAAGTTTACGGCTCAAGTCTGCTCACTGGCTTAACCCGAGTTTGCTTGTATTTCAGTTATTACATGGAGCGACTGCCGCCTGACTTCCGCAACCCAGAGGGAAACATCATTATATGTTTAAACCAGCTGTCAGGATATAGGTGGCTTGTTAGAAGCCACTAACAAGTCAATAAATTTTTGGCGGGGTGGGAAAGTCCGATTTTTGGATGTTTCTCTTCTTATATGCGACCTATAGTTGACAGTTTTGATTTAATTAAAGTGTGTGAAATGGTTGCTAAAAGTCGTTTCAAGACTCAAAGGTGCAACCTCCAATTTTTAAAAGTACGATAATATGTGGTTCATTGAAGCACAAAACAATTTTAGTATAACAAAACTGAAGACCAGGCTGGGAAGTAGTGGGGTTAAAACATGGGTTCCTTTTTTTTATCGTCGGTTAAAAATGCTGTTTACGCACTGCCTCCCGGCCAGTGGGGGGACCGAGAGGGGAGTGTGGGGCTCACTGCGGCAGATGCGACCACCGCAGTCCTATCCACTAAAAAACTTCCGACGACGCCCACCGCTGTTGAAAAAGGGGCGGGGGGCCAGTGCCTGGGTTTGTAGCTTCTGGAACCCCGCCCGCGGCCAACGTCCTCCGGATAAGAACCGGGAGGACATCCTCAGAGAGGCGCAGTGTGTCGTGCCCCCCCCCCCCCCCTACTTCTATATGCGGCCATGGCGTAACTGGCCGACTCCTGGGGGGGGTCTTCGGCTAGACGGAAGGGGCCCCCTGCCCCCGCCGCCTAAGATCCCCCGGGCGCCGCCTGACGGGCCCATCTGGCCCGCCTGCTGCATCAACGGCGTAGCCGGAGAGATATCGGATCCCGCTCCGCGGCCTCCTTCTGCGACATCACCACTTCGCAGAAGGAGGCTATAGCCTCCCACGCGGTCTCGCTGTCGACCATCTTTTGCATGATGGTCGGCAGCGAGAGAGCCACTCCACCCAGGGCCGCGTTTAACGTCGACCACGGCCCCGAAATCATGGGTTAAGTCGTTTAACATTTCAGACAACCTCAGAGTGTGTGCGTTGCCACAGTGCGACTTTTTTATTCCATGGACGTAGGAGAAACAAAATTGGTACAAAAATTAGAGTGTGACGTGATGTAGGTAATTGTGTATGTCTCAGATCAAGTAAAAAAAGGGTGTATGCATAAATTAAATTTGTATGACATTAAGCTGCGTAGATATTAGAGTCTCCGCTGTGGCAACGTTTGGCCGTTTGCTAGATTTCATATAAAATGCTTATATAGGGACCATTTGCGAGGAGGAGGGGTTCATAATTATGTTGTTTTGAATTTGTTTATGTTTGTGAAAACTGTTTTTTTTTAAACCTATGTAAACGAACATAAGAGTTAATAGGTTCCAGTACTTAAATTATGTACTTTAGAGTCTAGTTATTAACGGTTATATGTATAAACGTAAAGTTTGTAAATGTCTGCAACGTCTTGCCAAATGTCATTGATGTACTTTATATTATTAGCTCATTTATTGCTAAGAGTACATCTAATTTACCATGACAAAACCACTGTTTTACAAGCAGTCAAATTTGCACGAAAATGTGAATGAAATGTATAATAAAAAGTATTAAACTAATTGTTGTATTTATTCAACTATTCACATATAAAGTTTCATCACATTACACTCAATAATTTTTGAAATACAGTGAAAAAACTGATCTCCTACGTAATTCGTGCATAACCCGACCGCGTTCGGAAGGCCACGAAAAAGTGGATCGATGTTAGATGCACAAATTTTTACTTACCATACACAATTACATGACATCATACGCTGAAAGTCTGATAAATTCAAAGAGTAAAATTCGAACTTTTTCCTCTGGAGCAACGTGGTGTACATTGCCCCAGAGGAAAAAGACAGGAGGGATGTCAGTAGTGACAGGAAGGTTACTAGCAGTCACTGGGTGAAATGAATAGAAACTCCGCTCAAGGGTCGGTTCGATTCCCACACAGGACCAATCTATGTGTGCACAAACATGATTGTTTATTCTGATCTGGGTGTTTTCTATGTTTAATAAGTATGTCTTTATAAAAAAAAAATTTACGTTTATCCGTTATTTAGTATCCGTAACACAAGTTCTTAATGGTACTCATCATGTTAATAATTATTTATTTATAGTAAAAAGTTTTGTTTGAACTATAACTTTCTTTTGTTACACTTTGAAATGCAATAAGTTGGTGGAGTACTAGAGCAAGAAGCACTAAGATATTCAATCAGTTCTTGAACCCAGTTTATACTCCATACAAAATGAAACAATGAAAGCCAATGTTGGACTTTTTGTGAGATCGAATCTGTGCACGATCTGTATGTTTACACCAAAAAAGTAAAAAATGGCCGCATAAATTAAATGACATGTGCGACTTTAAACAAATATAATTTTAAACTTAACTTGTTGAACACCAGCGGTCCCAGACACAATAGAAAATCTCTTGTTTATCGGTCACTTGGCTACTTAATACTTTTAGAAATTAAGATCATGCACTTCTTGATCTGAAAAATAGTCCATTGCCTGCGTAGATCTTAAAAGACCTCCACTGTCAGGGACAGAAGTGAAGAAGAATAAGAGACGATCAAACTATTTTTCTTTCCCAAATTTTATTATTCAAGTATAACCCTCGGAAGCCCACAAACACTTGTAGGTTGACTTGTAAATTAACCGCAATGCAGTTTGCGAATGTAGTCACTAGAGAAACATTCGCAGCTTACCTACTAAAGAGGTACATCTAAAAAAAAAAAAAAACGCATTTTCCCAAAAATCATGATTTTTCAAATTGGACCCCTATAGTATGAAAAGTGCTTATATGATTTCAGACTATTCTATGCTTATAGGAACATAGAAGTCTTAATATTGTGGTTCTTCAATAGTATGATGATTTATTTCTCTTTAAAGTAATCATACATTCAAAAGCTACTTTAAGTATTTATTTTTTACCAGATTATTTCTGTTAGCACAGTCAAGAATGCCAAATAAACACATATTAGGGCCTGTTTCACAATGTCTGATTAGTAAAAACTCTTTAGTTAAAATTACAGTTTTTTATGTATTATTTGTATGATTGTTTTGAAACAAGCACTCAGTCATTGTACAGGTCTCTTCAACTAAACAATTTGTGGCTAAATTTTAGATGTCTGTCACTAGTTCAACTTGCATTTTAATAGACTGAATTCAATTTTCATAAAAAATCCTTAATTCTTTTTCATTAAATATTTATTTTAATGTTTCACTGAGCTACTAATGGACATTGTAAAACAGGTCTTCATACAATACATCTATTAAAATACAATTTGTTACTAATTAAAATTTTAAAAGACTGTTTGACTTACAATTTATTCACAATTACTTGATATATATATTTCAATGTTTCACTAAACTAAAAATTATTGCTCGTACTTGTGATATTATATGAAATGAAACAACATAACCTCTTAAGACTTAAATGTAATCAATCACAAACTTATGGAATATATATAATAAACTAGAAACACTATCGGCGACCACGACCGCGACCTCCGCGGCCTCCCCTGGGACCTCCGCGGCCTCCTCTGCCTCTGCCTCGACCACCCCGAGCTCCTCCTCTCTGAAAACCTTCACGTTTACCCCTGCCTTTTGGGGCGTCGTCAATCAACAGTGTCTCCAAAGGCAAGCTATCAGGTAGCAGATAATATCTTATGTTGTTTCCACGTATACTCATGGTCTCCAATTGTAATTCTTCTTTGTTTTTGTATGTTACTTTTACAGCCTTCAAATGAGTGTTCATTGCAACATCGACGCCGGTGATTGTTCCATGAACGACGCTACCATTTTTCAGCTCTATAGAGACTGTTTCGTGGCTAAGTTTCATCAGAAATCTAACTAGCTTCATGGTTGTACGTATTTTACACTATTTTATTACAAAACAAAAGTGGCGTCGGTATTTATTCTAACCTCTAAACACAAATATAATATGGCGGGCGGCAGTTGGCATATTTCCTGTCAAACATTAATCAGTCATCATAGACAAAAAGTGATGCCAGTATCAATAATGAAATGCAATCTGCACAAGTACTTCATCTCAAGAGATCCATGACTATGCCTCTAAATAATTATGTCGATATTTAACTTTAATCTGGAATAAAGTATTTTATAAAATAGCGACGAATAACAAGCTAATCATAGGTACATAAAAATAAATGATTTGCGTAACATTCTGATTACGATCAGCGTAATAAATGTCAAACTAATGACATTCTTCTAGGAAATTTTGATAAAGAAAGTTGTATAATTTTGATAAAAGCTATTTTATTTTATATAATTTAATATAGTTTTGTTATTAAAATGACAACCGACGTATCAGCAAATCTTAGTTCTTTAGATTTAGAAGATGCAGAACCGCAAAAAGAAGAGAAGGCTTTACGTGCCAGACTGTTACTAACAATGGAACAGGTATAACACTAACTCTAACCGGGAGCATTTGTTTGTAACGGTACTCATTGAGCACCAAGATGCGAAGAATTTAGATAAAACTCTACCACGCGGACTCAGTGCGAATTGACGGAGGCAGGTTTGTAGAGCTCTGCCATTAGATTTTATCAAAAACGGCCTCTGACTTTGTTTATAGTACTATCTACCACACATAGTGATAAGCAGGATTTGGAGAACCAACGGACTAACGAATTGAGGTGCCTACTAAAACACGGAAGGGTTAAATTTTAAATGCTGCACAAACGATCACCAACTGATGTTGTTTCCGTTTTTCTCACTAACTTTTTATTTAAACTAAGACCTTAAGTAGGAAGGTATTTTCGATAATTTAATTCAAACCCTTAATAAGTATTTGAATCAAAATATTTTTTGTTAAGGCAACAAAATGTGATTCTTAGTAACAGTATCTATATGTAAATGTTATATCAATATTAAGCGTGTCCAACTCGTTTCTTAATTCAAACTAGTGTTTACACAATGGAGATTTCCGAACTTTCAGGAACGGCAGAATATTCTTTAGTCGAAACTAATGCAAATGAAGATTTTGATGGACCTCCCATTTGTAATCAGATCGATGCTAAATTAATTCTTACAGCTGAACAGGCATGTATTTCAGTAATAATTAATTGACCACCTTTTTGAACTAGTGACACACCCTCACTTCGCTTCGGTAGATAGGTAAAACTTTTATTTCCTTTAAATAATGCAAGTTACATAAAAACATATCCCAAAAACTGTGTGACTGGTTTGTTTGTTGGTCACAGTATCTTTTATACTAATTACAAAAGTTAATACGAATAGAGAAGACAAAAAAGATAATTTACAATTTTGCACATACACCAATAAAAGTGTTTTTTAAATTTGCTTTGAACTTGTGTTTGTTTGTTTCCACTCTAATGTCTTCTTTATAATTATGGTACACAAATATTTTAAAAGATGATAAAATTTAAAATAAATAAATACAATTGATTTGCGGAAAGAAGTGTATGTAGGGCATTCAATACGGACCATCCGTTGTCCGAAAAATCCGGATTTTCTCTAATTTTTAATCGACCCCCAAATCCGCATTTCAAAATCGAATCAGGATTTTGTGAATATTAAAAGTAAAAGTAGTTAAAAAGTTCTTTATTTCATATACTAATATGGAAAAATCTATATATTACTACACTGAAATCACGAAGCTTAGATTCACTTACATACAAATAAATAAAAATTAGGTGTAAGTGAATCTAAGTGCCAGTTCCGAGCCCCCGCTCTGTGAGAAGAACTGACAAGAAACTCACAATAAGTAATAGTTGTAATTCGGGGGCTATCCTGCTGAAAGATTGTTTGCAAGCACACAATGGCCTTAACTTCGGTGCCTATAAATAGTAATAACCAAGACCCTTGACGTTTACGTGTCTTCCAAAACACGGAAGCGCTAGATATTAAAACCACACAACTGACACAACCGGTCACACATTGCAGACAAAGGAAGCCAAAATGGGTCGAGATGTCGATGATGATGATCATTAGTTAGTTATATCAGTTTTTTGTCTACAGGAAAATGACCTACGAAAAGCTTTTGATCTTTTGGACTACACTGGGGAAGGAAAAATCAATACAGAAAACTTTCGCGTTGCTATTAAAGCATTGGGTAGGTGTCATAATTTACACGCAACAAAAACCTAATCTTGTAAGCGACAAACAGAGCTAAATTTATGATCTCTTTTTGTGACATTTGTTTTATTCATTCGTACAAGATTTTATTTGGGTACTTGTGTAATAAGTTTTACTTGTTTCATATAAAAAATAAAACAAATTATAGCAACAACATGAGCCCTTTTAGGCAGAGTATTACAACGACAATACGTAGGTACTGAAGAAGTTTTTATTAATATTGTTGTAAAAAGTATATTATTGCAAATAAAATAATCTTTCACGACTATAATAATTTCTGCTCAATATTTTTAACTTCACGACACACGGGTGTTACCGCCTTAAGGCGTGTTTTCAATGTCAATGAAACCCGCACAATTACCATCATTATCATCGGTCTACATTCGTCCACTGCTGGACATAGGCCGCTCCAATGGCTCCACGCCACTGAGCTCCATCATCAGCTGTATATAAACACTAAATAGCTGTATATTGCAGGCTTCGAACCGACCAATGAAGAGTTACAGAAGATGATACATGGTGTAGACAAAGGCGGAACTGGAAAACTGTGCTTCGAAAACTTTCAAACAGCTATCATGCGAAAGATAATGGCACCTGACAGTGACGGTGACATCATGAAGAGTTTCCGTTTATTTGATATAGATGACACTGGTATGAAGAAATCACTTTGAGTAACTTACACCATGTATAGATCAAACTCAAGTTCATCCAACTTATGACAGTAGAAATAATAAAACTAACTTTTTAAGACAAACAGTTACATATAAAAAATAAGTAACATACAAAGTGTCCCGCTGTAAGCTGTAAAAATCAGTTTCCAATCCCTCTAAAGGGGTGCTAGTGTAGTAACAGAGTATCATATGAACGAATGCAGTGACCATATTAATAACTCCATCAGTGCATCAAGAAACATCAAACTGTTGCTCGAAGCATAAAAAAATAAGAAAATTTATTGTGTGGCAAGTTTCAACTTAATCGGTCTAGTAGATTGGAAGTGCCATCACTCCACTAACACTCCTAAATACACTGCAGAAGAGAGAAATCGGTTTTTTTGTGTTCTATGTCAATTTTGTCATAAATGTTAAGTAACCCACGTAATAGGTATTAGCCTATTGCCGCTTATTGAGCTTGATCGGCAGGTGAGGTTGGCTTGGGCTTCTAAGATCGTGATTGGAACCCTATACAACCTTGTCACAATATTGGTGTATTTATAATTTGTAGGTTTCATCAGTTTTGAAAATGTTAAACAAGTTTCAAAAATACTTGGTGATGGTTTGACAGATGAAGAAATACAAGAAATGATTGATGATGCCGATAAGGATTATGATGATCAGGTATAATATTAGTTTGTAAAACTTATATATTTTATTATAAATCAGAATATTTCGTTTATTACGTTAATGTTTACGATTTTTTTAATAGTTATTCTGCTAATCGGGGTGGTGTCAAGTCGATCAAATTAGAGATCATCAATATCGGTTATGCCGTTCTTATGTTTTGCATGGTGTAACTAACCCGTCTTTGTATAAACTAACTGAAAATTATTTTATTTTGGGTCACTAAAGTGCAAGTAACTTGAAAAGGGTTTACCAAGAGCATTACAGCATGAAGTTGTTAAAAACAAGCGAAAAACGGTTTTAAAAAAATATAATTGTAACCGTTTATATGCTGCGATATTCACATAATGTAAATTGTAGTTTCCTTATGTAAAAGTATTTTACGCTTGGCATAATGCATGAATCACATAGATATAAATTATCCTATGAAATGTTTCGGTGCTCTATAATCAGTTACTTTGATATGAATTTCATTTCAGGTTTCACCCGCGGAGTTTATAAAAATGATCAGAACCAGTGTGAATATACAAACCCCATAAGTTTAACCAATCAATGGCGCGTTAAATATTATAATTATCACATTATATTAAACCATAGACAAAAAATTAGGACGCGGCTCCGGCTGTATGATGCTGTTACTGCATCTTCTGTAGCAGAAAAATCAACAGGCCATTGACATTTTCCGATATTGATTTTCTGATTGAATTTTTGAATCAACCGTTGTTGTTAGTGAAATAAACTTGTATTTAAATATTCGGTGTTAGAATATTATTATTTCGTATCTTGTTTAACTGTGTGAATAAGATTACTATTAACATAATGGGTAAGTTACCATAACTTAAACTCCTAAATCAGTTATTACACTTACTAAATTTAGCACAGTAACCAGGTACAGTAATATAAATTTATTTTACAGACAACGAGAATTTAGAAGAAAAGTGCGAACACATGATGAACGTAGTAGTCGAGTCACGAAAAAGGTTCGGCAAAATGAGTGTCGAATATGAACTGAAAACCTCTATGATGGAAAATAAAATGTTAAACTTGCAACTCGAAACCATATCGAGCTATCGATTCAGACCTCGTATGCCTGCCGCAAATATGGAAGTCGGTGAAATGTATAAAGACCTCAATGAGTTTACAATGGAAATTGTAGAACAACATAAAAAAATTGAGAAGTTGCGCAGGAAAATTCGTTCCACACAAGAAGTTATTACTCAACTGAAGTCCGACAGGGTCGGTCAGCATTTAAGGGGGTCATTGAAGCCTGAAGCTTTACTGGCTAAAGCTAGATTAAAACAAATGTCTTAATAAAGGTCAAGAAGTATTTATTCGATGAGATTTCAAGAAATCCAGGATTTGATAATTTGATTAGGACTTGCGATCAATAGAGGCTGTTGTTACCGGTTAAAGATTTCAATGTTTATATAAATGTATGGACGGCTTCTAGAACTTACTGCTTTCGGTTTCTTGACGCTATTACTCCTGTTGTGTTATTAATATCACTTAAAATTTTCTGAAAGAGTTTGCAGTATACTTCATCATTGTCAGCCTATCTTTGTCTACTGCTGGATATTAGCCTCTCCAATGGCACATCACTAAGCTCCATCGTCAGCTCTACACCAAATAGTTTGCCTAAATTTACTAGATCTAGCTGAAGACGTCCTAAAACACTACTACAGTTTGTGAGCTGTGTTGTCTGAAGAGGTGTAAAACAAATTGCGATCTGAGATTAGAATTAGCATGAGGAGTAACTGGGTAAGAGTTGTAGAGTACAGACAATATTATTAAATATTTTATAAGTTTTAAACCCTATATTTCTATGTCTGGAAAGACGTAGGCTGACAGGACTAAGCTGCCATTATTTTTTTTTTTTTAAATGGCTACAATGACCCTATTTGGACTGCATCAACTGCTTGCCATCAGGCAGGACGTGGTCACTGTTATGAGTCATATGAATAAATGTTATGCAAATCTGAAATAATAATATCTAGTAATTTTTTTAATTAAAATGCTAATGTTTTATGTATGTAGTATCATACAATTTGAATAATCCATGTACTTAAGGTTAGCAGCTTCCTAGTTACGACAGAAATGGTCTACTGTAGACACTAAGGGTCGGTACATATCTGACGTAAAATGCGTCGAACGTATCGTAGCTGTATGCGCGACGCACTAACGTATCATCGGTTGAATGTGCAAGGTCTTATGTTTATCTATACATTTCTCTGTCCTAGCGTTATGCGACTGCTAATACGCGACGCATGTTCCGTCAGATATGAACCGACCCTAAGTGTGGAAACCATCACCACTAACATAAAACCATATTTTTATTTACATACAAAAATATTATCTTAAAATATATTTAGTTTTATAGTATTATCTAAAATTTCTAATGATGAGAGATACTTGGGTTTAAAATGAAGTTAATTTGTTATGCCATCATAATTTATGTGATTAATGTTTTCCATTTATATATTCAACTAACATAATATGGAATTAAAGTTGCTTGCAGTAGTACAAAATACTTAAAATAATACTTTGTCTCTTTCCATGTCTTCATAATCTTATTGTATGTAGGTTGCTTGTTTAGTTAAAGACTATCAATGTTAGTACATGTATAACATAATAAAATATTATTTTTTAAAAAATAATTGAAAATTGATAAAATATAAAAAATTGTTATGAGATTGAATTTGGAAATTGATAAGATTGTAAAGAGCTTGAATTTATATATTGATAAATAAAAGATTATCATTAACTTAAAAGTTTGAAGTTGATTGAAAAGAGGTTGAATTTGGAAATTAATTAAGTACAGTAAAAGCTCTTTATTCGCGGGGTATATGTTCCATAAATATGCCGCGAATACAGAAACCGTGAATACGGAATGGTAATTTATATGGGATTATAGGGGATACGTTCCTAGGTGACAAAAAAAAACGACAAATATATAAAAAAAATATTTTATTGAAGTTTTTTAAAATTTTTAATTAATTATCTTACGGCTTAGGCAATGGTTTGAAGAATTTTGTAATTTTTTCTTGCTTGGCAGTTTTCAAAAGCTCCTTCAATTCAGACTGATACACAGCAGCCGCATTAGCAACTTGCCTCTTAAAAATAAGACTTCGTTCCATAGATGGATCAATGTTCATATAGAAATCGCAAAGCTCATTTGCCATTCTTAAGCCTTCACTAAGATTTTTCAAATTAAATGTCACGTTTCCAGTGCTTGTTGAAGCCTCTTCTTCAATGGGCTGTGAATTTAATATTTCCTCCAAGTCGGTTTCAGTCAAATCTTCATCTTGCGATTCAAGCAATTCCTGAATGTCTCTGTTCGAACCCATCTCGTCCTATTCCATTCGCGATTTCGGCTATGTTTGCAGTCAAAATTTGAGCTTGCACAGATTCTACGTCATTTTCCGCAGTCACAGCAGGCCACAATTTTTTCCAGCATGACTTCAATGTGTATGGATTCAGTTCTTCCAATGATTCTTTTATGTTTACGATGCATTTTGCTATGTCAAATTTCTTCCAGCATTCCATAACATCCATATCAGGATTGCATTCCATATTATTTAATATAATTTTAAAGGTTCGTCTTATGTAATAGAGCTTAAAGGCCTGGATTATGCCTTGGTCCATAGGTTGAAGCAAAGCCGTCGTGTTGGGAGGTAAAAATGTCACTTTTATATTTTTATTAGATCCGCGAATAAAGAAATTTTTAGTCGCGAATATAGGAATTGGGTAGCATTTTTTTAATCCGCGAATAGTGAAAACGCGAATAAAGGAAGCGCGAATAAGGAGCTTTTACTGTATAAAAGATTGTAAAGAACTTGAATATGTAAGTTAATAAAAAAATAAAGATTGTAAAGAGATTGAACTTTGTAATGTATGATTGATTGATATTACATAAATACAACAATCAATGTAGTTCTGTAAGCCTCACAATAATCAAGGCCTATCCATATGAGAAAAGATATATTTATAACAAGTTTATAATTGGTCATGTATTTATGAAGTTTGGGTGGGGGAGGTATGTAGTGAAGATGGTAAGCCTTTCAATTGGCTGTGAGAATTTCATTGAGATCAAAAGGTCACATAGAATAATAGAACAATTTTTGTGTAGTAGAAAATACATCATTAATTTTTTGCCTTAATTGGACGACATTCTTCATAACGGGGGCAATTCACAAAAATCTATAATGGCATTATTTGTCTTCATGTTTTACCTTAACTTAAAACTTTATTCCAATTAAATACTCTATTTTTGTGTGTTAATAAGTTGGATATTCACACAATAAATACAATAAGCTGAAGTGGATTGGTTCCATTATGTATTAGTTTGTCCAATTTTGAGCATAGAAATGATATTAAGGCAAAAATATAGTTAATAAACAATCAATATACAACACATTGTTATATAGTGATAAATATTATGTGGGTCAAAAATTTGTCTATATGTATTTACAAAAAAACTTATAGTATCTACACTACACTATGGAGACAAAAAATACTGCATAGAGTTGAGGTCATTCGTGGTCCCTAAACTGAGGGGGGGGCTTAGTAAAAATCAAGGCCTAAGGTTGAACCATATTCAAAACTAGTGCTGTCACTATCTTCATTTTATGAAATAGAAGTGACAGCATAAACCTGGTGTTTTAAAGCCCTAGGAAGCTTAGATTAGTTCATCAACCCTTTCATGTTCTACTACTGAGCAAGCCTTCTCTCACGAATCAAGGTAAAGGAGTTGAGTTATTAGGACTGGTGGAAATCCAAACTTAGATACATACATAAAATCACGCCTGGTTCTCCGAAGGGGTATGCACGGTCTTACTATACGCCCACACTTAGCCAATTATAAAGTTAGTCCCACGTAATAGGTGGCGAGCCTATTGCCGCTTATCGGGAACTTTGATGTTCACCTGAGCCTCGTCCGTTGATCGGCAGGTGCACCACTTGCAGGTGAGGTTGGTTTTGGCTCCTCAGATCTAGATACAAGCCCTTTACACCGAAATCCAAAATTATGTGTAAATTTTGTAAGAATATTTCCGCACCAAATTTTACACTTTTTGATTTCTCTTTATTCCTACCGAGGTTTAGGATTGAAATAGTAATTCATTGCATTTAATTGTGGCCAGTGAAGCGGTTTGTAGCTCTGAAACTCGCGCTAAAAGAAATCTGCAGGCTACGTCCAAAATGTAATTAAGCTAATAGAAATGTTCTGTAATGTTTTCTTCTTAATAAATGTCTATTTAACCATGTATTAGTATTATTTAGTCCACTACCATAAGGCAATGGAATCTTGATTCTAGTTTAGTATTTATGGGCGATAGGCTAGCCATATCTCACGGTTTTTTTCATAACCAAGTGGAAGCGAGTCAGTTTATAATTTCCCTTAAAGTTTGATAATTAGACGGCCTTTTTACAAGAGACTTATTGCGAAAAGGACATCTAGACCGTTTCATCTAAGTGATATTTGTGCTGATACAGTGAAGGTTGCAACAACTACACTTTTTTATATTTACGTCGGTAACAAAATGTGTTTACGCACTTGTTACGTATCGGTGCTAACACGTACCAAAGGCCAGCGACCTCAATAACTACACATGCCTCGAATCAGCATTTCCTACTAAATCTGGCACGAGGCGCTGCATCAGCATCGACATCATTTACGGGCTGCAGTTATTACGCAACTAGATGAAATTATTTCGGAAGCATATATAAGGCATCTACAGAGACGGAGAGGCAGAGGTTAGGCATCGCGCCTAGTATTAGTTAGTAATTAGTTGTATGTACAGATAGGATGTAGTTCTCACATCGAACTCATTCATCTTTAGGTTAATTTAGATTAATAAATGTCATTTTAAGTTATTCTCGTTTCCTTCTTGCACCCTCCGACATGTGGAAAACATAATTGGCGCAGTCGGTAGGCTACTCGCGTGTTAGTTAGCTAGCTAGATCGTGGACATTTCTTTATCGTAAAGAAGACACATCAACGGCAACACTACAACCTGGGGGACTTTCAAGTCGCCGCTCCGAGTATCCAAGAATCAACTTGAAGAAACATGCATCGGAGGTTATCCAGACATTGATACCGCAAAAAAGGACAACAGAATTAAGTAAGTACTCTAGAATTGTTCTTGAGTTGCTTCCCCTTATTTTTAGAACCCTCCTCATAGATTTTCCTTTATAGATAAATCGAGGATACCTAGATTAGGATATATTTAAGTAACTACTCTAGAATCATTATCTTTAGAACCTCCTACTCAGATTTTCTATCGTAGATAATCAAGGATACCTAGATTAGGACATATATTTAGAGCTTGCATAGATTCTACATATTAGAATGCAGTCTAGTGCAGTAATTGGACTCCTTTAGATTGCAAAATATATTTTTGTAGTATAGATATTAGTTAAGATGTCGAGAAAAATTATTAACGCGATTTATTACACTATATAACCAATTTTACTCATAGATCAATAAATTACAGGATGTATTATTTTAAATTATTACCTAGAACGTTAACGTGATACTCATATGATTCTTTCTCTTGGATAACATTAAAATATATGATATATTCAGAAAACAAGATGGATAATTAACTTAAAAGCTAAACTTTTGTACGATAGTTAATTAACGGAACTGTAAATGAAATTATATTATTATAATATTTGATTTGTTTTTTTGAGTTACATATAACAAGGTAAATAAATCAATTATATTTAAAAGAAGGAATAATTTGTGGTTTTAAATTACCTTAGAGATGAATAACCAACAAACCTTTGTTTTTGTCGTATATGACCATGTATAAGTTACGAAATTGAAAGCGATTAAATACGTCGTATTGAATTATTTTAAGGATATAATACTACTTAGTGCCTTTTATATTTATACAGCTTACAGTAGTTTAAAAACGTCATATAAGCTTCTATACAACTGTTCATGTGATTATTACACGATTTTCAGTCATAAACCAATTCTGTCGTATTAGCAACGACTATGCAACTCTTACACCGACATATAATAAATAAGTAATAAAATAAAATATTATATATCTAGATATTATTATATAATCTGTCTAAAGTAAAACTATCTATTCAATTTTGTGTCTAAGATCATAAATGACTTAAGTTCAGAGACTTACATTTACTGCCTGAATTAGGTAGGATAACTGTGTTTCATGTTATTCTAGACTATAATATTACATGATAAATCTACATTAAATTCTGTGAGGTCAAACTTCATTAAATATTAATTTAAACACAAACTCATAAAAAAAAAATTAAAATTAGATAAATAAAGTAGTAAAGTATTTTATTACTATCAGCGAATTTTCTGTATCTACATTATGTTAAAGTCTAAGTATTGTGTTACAACTATATTACAGTCTCTATAGTTTGTACTACTTAAATCTAGTAATTTATCTAACTCATTGTACAAAAATGGTCTTGGAAGCATGAAAAAGTCTATTCATATAAGCATATTTACTTTTACATTGCTATTTAATAGTTAGATGTCCCATAAAGTAAATTCCATGCCTACATTAGGATAGTCACAAGCTATAAGAAGTTCTAAGAAAAATAAAAGGGTATAAAATTTGTGCAATAGGTACTTATTACTAATACGAAGTAAAACTAGGACAAGCGAAATTATTTATAAAATGATAGGTAGACATTTTAAGTACCTATAAAACTAAAACGTAATTAATAAAATAAACAATGTCATTTAAAATTGCTGATTATGCGAATCGCTAAAAATTAAATTGCAGTGTCAGATTATTGCAGATACATTAATTATGCATAGAAACGATATCGAATGATATCACTAATACGGGTTCTATTTAAAGGAAAAATATCATGTTATATAAATAGTTGACTTTAAGATATATATAATACTTTGCTTACTTAAAATTTTAGCGGTACCTAAAATTATTTTACAATAAAGCTTAATGCGATTTAGGTGCAGTTATAACAGAATTAAAATATAACGTATTTCGGGTATTAACTTTGCTGGGCACTCAGTGTTACCTGTCTTACTATTCCATGGTTAATTATCAGAAATGCACAACCATGATTTGCAAATTTAAAGTTGTTACAGATCATAAGCCCTTGCAGCGGATTATGAGCCTTAAAATCTAATTGTAATAATAAGACTTACAAGATGGCGTTTGAAATTAACTGAATACGATTTCACCGTTATAACTAGAAATTCATAACCGTTGAGATTAGTTCCATAATAGCAAATCCCTCGGAAAACGAACTATCCGTTGATGACTCCCGCACTCTTACTTCTTCAGGAGCCGCAGATAGTTCTATACAGAAAATCCCATCTTGGAAGTTCCTATTTCTGTTGAACCTTTGAACAAATTTGCTACAACAAATAGTTTTTACACAATTATCAGAATCCAATATCGAGGAGAACGTTATAAATGTAATACAAAAAAATACGTTCACCCTAAAATTAAGACAGACCTTATTAATTAACCCAACTCTAACTATGTATACTATTAATCACCAAGCACTAATTAAATTCACTAAGGTTCTAGATAATCTAAGAAGGAACCCTAAATAAAACTATTAAATAAATAGGTCAATGCGTATAGATAACTGTTTTATAAGTATTAAAAGAATGCTTAAGCTACAATTTACAATTGTTGCATTCATTTGCTATTTCGCAAATGTAAGCAGATTCTACGTATCACTGTTAGGTAGTCAGGGTTTGAACATGCTTAGTGAGGATTATATTACATTACCTATAATCTAAACTATAAATAATTAACATTTTTATTTTTCTATTATCTATTCTTATACAAACCAGATCTTTCCGTCTCTTGTTAATTAATTCTTTAATGGCTGACAGAGCAAGAAAAAATAATTAATTAAATTTGTTTCCTATAGGCAACCATTAACACGTTCATTATTTTGATAAAATTAACCTATATTAACCGATAGTATTAATTTCCCAACACTTTTATGTACCTCAGCATAAGTTTTGAAGATGTAATATGCATATATACCAAACTAAATGGCTTCTTTAAAAGCAATATAAAATAGAACTGTTTGGTTCTATAATATCTATTTTTAGTCACGTTTATCTATCCTGGATATCAAAAACCCATATAAAAATCGTATTGAAATAAACTCGGTTTCGATAAAATGTCATAAAGCAGCGGTAATAGTAACCATCATTACGTAATGAAGTGTAATTCAAATTCAAATAATTTAATTGTAGATCATAGGTAGAAATACAGACGTTTGCTTAATATAATAATAAAGTTCGTTATGTCTTGCCATAAGCGGCGTACAAATGGAACACATCCAGTAAAGATATAATATATATAGTAGCAGTAATACATATAACAACAATTTAATTAAATTGTGTAACAAATATCTAAATTTTATGTTTAAAATTTGTCGGTTAAATATTCATGTACATTGTAATACGTTTTTGTGTATAAAAGATAAATAGTTTTATATATTGGTGTACATCACGACACCTATTAATGATCACTATACAGACATATTAGAGTTTATACGACTGTTTAGTGACTCCAGTACGGTACCAATTCGTACAAAATAGGCCTTTCTCATTGGTTTTAACGCCTCTAGTTAAAAGGAAAAATTGAAGCGACCTATTAAATGTTTGATGGATAAAGTAAAATTGGTTATAAGAAAACAGATTAGTTAGTTAGAACAGATAGTTATAGTAATAGAGATAATGTTGCAGATAGCCTTACCTAGAAACCTATATGTATGTAATATAAATTATCCACCATAAACTGAACCCATCCTCATCCCATATAGCAACTCATGAATATCTTCTGAGTACATAGTGACAGAAAGTCTGAAATAACCTTTATGGTATCCCTGCCACGTATCAAAGATGTAATGGAACAATGGTCTTCGTGAAGATAATCTGGACTGCCAGTCATCGAGTCACAACGCAACATCCTGCTAAGTTTATGAAAAAAAAATTATATAGGAAACACATGAAAAAGAAAAAAGAAACTACAACTGAAGTTAAGAATTTTTTAAGAAATAGAGAAAATTACTCAGCTGACACCACCACTGGGTCATCCATACCTTCGTGAGTGACGAAAGAGGTGGTATCTATACAGCTATAAAATGCAGTATAAGCAAAACCTAGGAATATTAAAATATGCAGAAATCTATTGCATAGATCAGCACTATTCTCAACTTCGTTTTCAAATAGTTGCTGTTCTAAGGGTGGAGGTGTTACGTATCGGTGCTAACACGTACCAAAGGCCAGCGACCTCAATAACTACACATGCCTCGAATCAGCATTTCCTACTAAATCTGGCACGAGGCGCTGCATCAGCATCGACATCATTTACGGGCTGCAGTTATTACGCAACTAGATGAAATTATTTCGGAAGCATATATAAGGCATCTACAGAGACGGAGAGGCAGAGGTTAGGCATCGCGCCTAGTATTAGTTAGTAATTAGTTGTATGTACAGATAGGATGTAGTTCTCACATCGAACTCATTCATCTTTAGGTTAATTTAGATTAATAAATGTCATTTTAAGTTATTCTCGTTTCCTTCTTGCACCCTCCGACATGTGGAAAACATAATTCACTGCCTTCCGGCCAAAGGGGATCCGAAAGGGGGTGTGGGACTCACCACCGGCAGACACGACCACCAGCAGTAATACCCACTAAAAATCTTCCGACGACGCCCGCCGCTTGTTGAGAAAGAGGCGGGGGGCCAGTACCTGGGTTGCAGCTCTGACACCCCGTCCGCGGCTAACGTCCCCCGGACCAAAATCGGGAGGACCTCCTCGGAGAGGCGCAGTGGACGCGCCCCTCCTACCTCCTTGTGCGACCACAGCGTGTGTGGCCGACTTCTCGGAGGGTCCATGGTTAAATAGCAGGGGCCCCCACTGCCTAAGACCCTCCTGGCGCTGCTTGACGGGCCCTCCTGGCCCGCCCGCTGCGCCCTCCACTGGTCCCTTAGTTGCAGAACCTTAAAGCCCCATCGGTCGTCGGTTCTTCGAGCTATGTGCCCCGCCCATTGCCACTTCAGCCTGCAAACTCGCCTCGCTATGTCGGTCACTCCAGTCCTCCTACGGATTTCCTCATTTCTGATTCGATTCGATCTAGACTATATTATTTTACAAAATTAAAGTACTTTCTTTGTATGTGTGTTCATCTGTTGTTTAGTACCTATAGTCTTAACTCAGCTTAATTTGCTGGCTAGATGCGCTGTGTGTGTTAATATGTATTAGAATCTTTATTTATGTTCATACATAATTTATTGATTCAGGCGTTACTTTGCGGAAATCCATTGAAAGCAAGTGATGGTAGATGGTAGAGGGGTAGAGTAAATAAGATAGTAAAAGAAAGAGTAAACTCTCTCGTTTCAGCGTTGGTCGTAAAGACATCGTTGTTCTGAGGCTCCTATCTTACCTGAAGATGCCCTGTGTAAGGGCGAAACACGTGTCGTGTTGAATAGTTTCTCGATTTTTCGGGAAATTATAGTAGCGCGGGAATTGTTACAAAGATATTTTTAATCCATCACTTGCTTTTATGTTCATACATACACAAACATTATCCCAAACCCTGATATAGTTATTGGTCTAGTCGCAGAATGTCCTTTTAGAAAAATGTCTCCTATATGAAAACTCTGCTGCTTATTAAAAAAAAAACTTAACCTACTAGGCTCTTTTTAGATTTTTCGACCAGCGAACAATAAAAAAAAAGGACATTCTGCAACTAAACTAATGAAACGCGTTAAATCGTGAACGTGCCCTTCGCCAGAACACTAGACAAAAATGTTAAGTGCTCAAGATCGCGCCGCGCGGAACCAATTTTCAGTATGTTAGACCAGGGTATTTGTTGAGCCCCCCCCCCCCCCGGACAGGTCTCCACCTTGGCGTGGTGGGGGGGCTGAGTAACTCCCGGAAGCCGAGAAAAGGTGCCCTTAGTACTGACTACCGGGGGGAAACTTAGAGGGACCTGTGGAGGGCGCCACACACGCTAGGGGCGCGTCCACTGCGCCTCTGAGGAGGTCCTCCCGGTCCAGGTGGGCCGGGGGACGTTGGCCGCAGGCGGGGCGTCAGACGCTGCAACCCAGGTACTGGCCCCCGCCTTTTTCTCAACAAGCGGCAGGCGTCGGAAGATTTTTAATGGGTATTGTTACTGGCAGTCGCGTCTGCCGGGGGTGAGTCCCATACCCCCCTTTCGGTCCCCCTTTTGCCGAAAGGCAGTGTGTAAGTAAATGCATTTTGTTACCGACGTAAAACAAAAAACATGATACATAAATGAAAAAAAAAAAAAAAAAAAAATATATAATAAAATTAAATAAAATAATAAAATTAAATAAAAACATTAAACACCCTTTATAAAAAACACAAAGCGCCATCTAACCCAAAAATATGCGTAACTTGTGATGTAGTGTAGCCACAGATTACTATATTAGTAGCTAGCGTGTAGGCACTAGGGAAACAATATATTTCTAAAAGGTACTCAAATTATTTTGTAGATATTTATTTAATTATGGACAACCAGTAGCTGTTACATTATTTCTAATACATTATGTAAAAGTTAAATGTACAGCATTTTAAGGTGTCACAACATGCACCAAATATTTTGTAGTAAAAAAAAAGAAAGAATATTATTTAAAATAAATGAAAAGAAATAACATAAAAATTAACTTAAAATAAAATAAGTATGTACTTACAGATAACACAGACAAAACATTACTTAACCAAACAAAACGAAAATTCAGTTCTCTTAAAAATCTCAAACACCTTTTTTTTAAATACAGGTAATGTATCTTTGAAGATATCCACTTCTTTACTAATACTGTAATAAGTTTTTACAAGTCGAGATATGGCAGAGATTTGTCCTGGCAGATGGCTGGTGCAACAACCAATCCAAGCTGAGCACGCCTGGGTACCCGGCATGGAACACGAAAGCCGAAAGAATTTAGTAGCGACGGACTATCAAACTCATTTCTAAGCATTTGATAAAGAAATGTCATCTTCTGCTAGTAGATAAACTAACCATGGTGAAATGCTCCAGTTTGACATTATACGAACGAGGTTCTTTGTGCAGTCTTCATGAATAAGCAAGGTGCCTCATGAATCGTTTCTGAATGCGTTTTATTCTGAGCTGATGTACATCATATTGTGGTGACCAGACCACGCTACAATACTCCAAATTACTGCGTACATAAGCATTGTAAGTAAATTACATTTATTATAAGCATTACATATGTAATTACAATGTCCAGTCGTATTTTATGCATATTTTGATAATTAAAAATTATGACAATAAACATAGTTATGGCTAGATTGTGAGTCTTGTGACCAGTAAAACTAAATAAAAATATTTAGACTGGTTTGATTTGGATCGAGTTGATTTATCTTCGCCCGAGCCAAAAAGTGTTTTGGTTCAAATTGGCTTCTCTCACTTATACTTTGCAGTAATACAAGCGAGAGACAGCAGCGCCATCTATTTAGCTTTGCATTTTTCTTCCGGTAAAGTCTTAGAGTAAAATAAAAGTGTATTTTGAATGGAATAGTGCTTGATAGACCGTTGCATAGAGTCTTGCTATGCCATTCTTCTGTTTACTCGTTTCATGGAGACGAGGTGAATGTCATTCGCTGTCATGTACTTATTGCTAAATCAAATTTTGCAGCAACGCATTTTAATACACCTAGTTCTTTTAATATCTTTATTGTTGTGGACTCAAAAAATTACTGCGGCTATGTCTTTGCAGACTTTATTCAAGCAACATTGTATTGTTCCTGATGTTTTGACTACAGCACCATCAGAACTTCTGGAAATCCGATATCCTAGCGGAGTTCACGTTGATATGGGTAAGGAATTAACTCCTACACAAGTAAAGGATAAGCCTGTCGTAAAATGGATAGCTAAAGAAACTGAATATTACACCCTGGCCTTGGTGGATCCAGATGCACCCAGCCGGGAAAAGCCGCAATTCCGTGAATGGCACCATTGGCTGGTGGGCAATATTTTTGGCGGTGATATGAACAAAAGTGAAATATTATCTGACTATATTGGGTCAGGGCCACCTAAAGGTACTGGATTACATCGTTATGTTTTTTTGTTATACAAGCAACAAGAAAAATGTGACTTCTCAAAGGTTCAAAAATTGCCCAATAACTCTGGAGACAAAAGAGGAAAATTTTCCATCGCAAAATTCGCTCAAGAGTATAAGCTCAGTACTCCTATTGCTGGAAATTTTTATGTTGCTAAATATGACGACTATGTGCCGAAATTATACGCTAAATTGAAAGGATAAAAACCGACATTTGGAAAACCGATAATTTAAGTCAAATTTTATGTATCAATGTGAACGCAGCTGTTACTCTGTTGTCTATGGTTACGATCGATAATTTCCGCCTCCGCGTGACATTCTTTTTCGGTCCACTCCGCCATTACATTTTGGTGTTTGCGTAAATTGGTCGTTTGCGTGCTCATTGACACGCTTTTTTAGTGACAGCGATTTATTCGTGTTGGTGCGTAGTACCGCAGCGTTTATTAAAACCAAGAGAAGTGACGTTCCATCGTATGTCCATCCAGAATCTCAACACATATGACCCATTCGCCGATGCTATCAAAAGCTCGGAGGACGACGTGCAAGATGGTCTAGTCCACGTCCGGATCCAGCAGCGGAACGGGCGTAAGACATTGACTACGGTGCAAGGGCTTTCGTCGGAATATGACCTGAAGAAAATAGTGCGGGCATGCAAGAAGGAGTTCGCGTGCAACGGTACGGTTGTGGAGCATCCAGAGTACGGCGAGGTACTTCAGTTGCAAGGCGACCAACGCGAGAACATTTGCCAGTGGCTTACAAAGTCCGGGCTCGTGAAGCCGGAACAACTGAAGGTGCACGGATTCTAAGCCGCGGCTTATAATCATTACAGCAATTTAAAAATACAAAATCGTAAAAAAAGAGATTTGATTACTCTTTCGTTCGGCTTTTAATTGCAACTAAATACACGCGATGCTTCAGAGGGTTTTTATTACATGGAAATGAAGGCACAGGGAGTGTAGGCCTATAGGCCGTCGCTTTCTCTGTACACGTCGGTGCTTTCTAAATACATATTCGATAGGGATTACTCACAAGTTCTCATAAAGAATAATAGGTATAATGATTTCATATTACGACTATGATTCACGAATCATACGACATTGTATTTTTAAATTGCAGTAATGATTGAATTAATAAATATGTTTTTGTATATTTGTGGTTTTTTTTGTCGCTGTGGCAGCCGTTAAGGCCGCTTTACCAGTCATCAATAACGGGATCTGTGAAAGTAGTGCTCATTGGACGAAAGATGCGTCATGCAGTTTACTCAATGATGTCGAAGTATTAATAATTCATTGTAAGTGTTTCGTAAAGTGAAATAAGTATTGAAAATAAATAACACTTAGTTTCGATGCCTTTGAAATCATGTTTTGTTCTCAAATTCCTATCGCGATATCATGGACACGTTTTTATCTTTATAACTTTTAAGAGACTTGATAGATAGCAATACATTTCGAAATACAAGAGTAACTAACTTAATAAATTGGGCTAGTAAATAATGTTCTAAGATAACATAAAAAAATACCACGACGCGTGTGACGGTTTTGCCGCCAAATAGTAGTGCTCTGATTGCCATACTATGTTCCGGTTTTAAGTTGTCACTGTTGTCAGTCAGTCCACTTTTTTTAATGTTGTTTTATTCTACCACCAGATATTCCATGTATGTCCTGATACCAAAAACTAATTGTATTCTTTAGCAAAACAAATATTTTCTCATCAAGAGGTAGAAGTTGTAATTACTCATTAATTTTCAACCTAAATCTAGCTAAAGATAAACCTAATTTATGATTTTTCGCGACCAAACTATTTTGTGTTCAATTTTTTTTTTTTTTACTTAAATACTACCTATATAATCTACGGTGCTGTTTTCTAAATGCACATAATCTGTCGATTTTGAAACACCCTGGACCTATAATGATCTGATAAATTTAACGAACGAGCATTAACATGTACCTACATATCAATGATTTGTTGTAAGTATCTACACGCATGTAATATTATGAGTCAAACTATTCCTAAAGAGGAAGTAATAAATGTCTTGATTAGTCTTGATGACTCATACTATCTCACGTCACGTATTTCAATTTGAGGTCAACGGTATCAAAGATAAAATAGCAAACGTATAGGTATATATAACTACTAGGTACTGGTACTTTTTTAGGTTCCTAGTTATTTAACCAAATCTTTTTCGTCAGCAAAATGAGGAAACACCGAATACTGTCGTGAAAGATAATCAATACCATGTAACTAAAAAAGTTGTATTTAAGTATCTTTTTTTTTGTTTTACGTCGGTAACAAAATGCATTTACGCACTGCCTTCCGGCCAAAGGGGGACCGAAAGGGGGTGTGGAACTCACCACCGGCAGACGCAGAAGCAGTAATACCCACTACAAATCTTCCGACGACGCCCGCCGCTTGTTGAGAAAGAGGCGGGGGCCAGTACCTGGGTTGCAGCTCTGACACCCCGCCCGCGGTCAACGTCCCCCGGACCAAAACCGGGAGGACCTCCTCAGAGAGGCGCAGTGGACGCGCCCCTCCTACCTCCTTGTGCGACCATAGCGTGTGTGGCCGACTTCTCGGAGGGTCCATGGTTAGACAGCAGGGGCCCCCTGCCCCGCTGCCTATGACCCTCCTGGCGCTGCTTGACGGGCCCTCCTGGCCCGCCCGCTGCGCCCTCCACAGGTCCCTCTTAGTTTCCCCCCCGGTAGTCAGTACTAAGGGCACCCAGAGTCGTCGGTTACCTTTTCCATAGCGCCTCCTGCGCCCTACCGGGAGATACTCAGCCCCCCCCCCCCCACGACAAGGTGGAGACCAGTCGTTTAGGTATCCTACCAAAACCTGAGGAACCTAAGCCAACCTCACCTGCAAGTGGTGCACCTGCCGATCAACGGACGAGGCTCAGGCGAACATAACAGTGCTCGGTAAGCGGCAATAGGCTCGCCACCTAAAGTGGACCAACTATGTAATTGGCGAAGTGTGGGCGTATAGTATGCCTCTGCCTACCCCTTCGGGGAAACAAAAGTGAATGTATGTATGTAACCAAAAAAAGATAGTGTTTAACACCTAAAAAACTGAGTCGACTTTTGTGTATGTAAAGTATGTTAATTAAAGACAAATAGTGCAGACTACCTTCCTTCTAGCTAGCTAGATAGCTCTTTTAGATACACAAACTAAACAAAATTAAATTAACTTAACTTAACTTGCCCTTGGTTTCTATAGGATTTCTATAGGCGTCTATAGGATGCGTCGACCGCTTTTCATCGGTTGGGCCGTATACTTGAATGCCCTTGTGGTATAAAAAACAAAACCACGGTACAGTCAGCGTAACATTAAAAAATTAAATTATTTAAAAGAAAAAAAATAGTTAATAAAGATCGACTCTATTGTCAAGGTCGTTAGGGCTTGTTCCGTTATGTGGCGCTTTGGGTGCAATCAACTATAAATTACGCAGACTGTACACGACATGAAGTCGAATCGTGATTATGTGTATGCCCGTAGATTTTCACGACAATAAATCGTTTTGTGTCAATGTTTAAAAGTCCTAATCCCACTAGAATTAAGCATTTTTTCGTGATATAAGAAACATTTATCTATCTATATCTTTCTCTAAGGTCTATCTATTTCTATATCACATTTTATTAGAAATTACGTTAAGTGGGTGGCGAGAAAGCTAAACAAAAAATGGATGATATTTTAACTCGAAAATGGTTCATTATATCCTAGCCTTATCCCGGTTGCCCCAGACTCAAGCCCAGGGTCTGCTCACTGGTCTAACCAGATTTGGAAGAACGTCAGTTATTACATGGAGCGACTGTCATCAAACCTCCACAACCGAAAGGGAAACATCATTGTATGGTTAAACCAGTTGTCAGAATTCAAGAAGACACTGACTTCTTTAATAACGACAGCCATAGCGAATCAACAATAATAAAAAAAAGGAAGGTTCCTGTGTCTTCTATCAGAACTATCGTGACAACTATAGACGGCCGATATGGCGCGGAGGTCAGTTTACTTGCACTTCACTCTAGAGGTCGTGGGTTCGATCCCCACACAGGCCAAATCTTTGTGTGCATGAACATGAATATTTGTCCTGGTCTGGGTGATTTCCTATTTATATTAAGTCCGTTCTTTAGTGTCCGTAACACAAGTTCTTAGTGATACTTATCTTGAAACTAAATAATTGGTGTCATTGTAAGAGAATATTTATTTATTAACTCTTGTTAGATTCCTACGTTATGATCTGTTGTTCTATTTCTGTATAACAGTTCTTAGGAAGTGCTGTGGCCAGTGGTGCAGAAAGGGCTTTCGCCGCCTGGAGAAATTTGCTGCCCTTGCATTTTAATTATGAGTCTAGAAAAAAAGATTTTTTTGAATTACTATAATTGACAATATCAATATGTTTGATAGGTTTGTTAGAATTTGATTTGTAAAATCGTGACAATGACTCCGCCGACTTTGAGTGTGGCTCTCAATGAACTGTTGGACACGCGACCACCATCATTTCAGCCATACGAAGAACACTTCTGAACATATTTTCTAGGCCTCCAAAGGCACGCCACTGAGCTTGATCTTCAGCTTCAGTATGTCATCGCTCCATCTAGCTGGAGGGCTTCCTATACTGCGCTTAGGACACGTCTTATAAATATGATATGAATGAAAATAAAACCATTCATACCTAAAAAATATTTAATTTTCAGTGCTATAAATAGTTATACAGGGTGTACAGGGGTCCTACCAAGAGCTTTGGCCCCAAGCCAGCCTCACCTGCAAGTGGTGCAACTGCCTATCAACGGACGAGGCTCTGGCGAACATAAAAGTTTCCGAAAAGCGGCAATAGGCTCGCCACCTATTTCGTGGGACCAGCAATATTATTGGCGAAGTGTGGGCATATATTAAGCCTCTGCCAACCCCTTCGGGGAAACAGGCGTGATTTTATGTATGTATTTATATAGTTATAAAGACGGAATTTTCAACAAGAAAAAATCAACTCGTCCGCGGTAACCCGGGTAGGATCGAACCTGCGACCTTTGTATAACCGCGGTCTACTGCTCTAAACACTGAGCTACCGGGGAGCCCCCATTAAAAATATTTATTAAAAATCGACATGGCGTTGTGAGGTTAATCGAAATCGAAATTAAACAGGCTTCCTGGTGGTCAGTTCATGGATCATCAGTGTGATAATTGAACCACTAATTGGAAAAAGGTAATAAACGCCACCTTTTGACATATTCACTTTTATACACTTCTACATTCTTTAGACGAAGGCACTTTAATATGTTTCTCCTTGTAGAGAGCAGCGCTTGCTCCTCACCAAAGGGAACGTCTTCCGCTGGGAAGGGCCGTGGCCTAACCGTTTTTTTTTTGCGTTCCAGAAAACTACAACCTTCAAGGAACTGCTCCCCACGATGGGAGGAGGGAGATAATGTCCCCGCATACCACACACCCAATGTCGGACTTGAACGGACTAACCTCTCCCTGTAATAGCCTTTAGTATTACTATTGTGAAGGCGACATCTCAAGCGATCGGCACCTGGGGAGGCACCTACAAGGCGCGCACTAAGCGGAATGCTAGGTGCCGTATGTTGGAAGGCGGGAAGCCTTAGCTGAAGGTTAGCCATTAGTCGCCTCTTACAACACCGTAGCTTTGGGTTGTTTCTATTCTTGGCTGATCCGAAAACCACACGGCTGAGTGTCCTAACCGAAGGTGGTTGGGTTATTTATTGTGACGAGTCTGAAGAATTCTGTATGCGCGATTCAAGATTTTATTCAACTGAACGTATTAATCATCGCTTGTACTGTGTCGCTCTATCCATGTTATCACTATAGTATAGTGGTGGTCGTTAAGCCAAATATGGACCCTTTAATATGCCTACACCTGCTTCTGAACTGGGTCGGCGTGGTGGAGTAAGGAGTTGGTGGGGCGTTGCTAGGCTGAGTTACGCTATACTCCTACGTCAATGGCGTCATACCTTTGGCACTTGGCACGAAGTTCAATGCTGGCTACTAACGTCACGTTGGACGGCGATGAGAACTCGATCGACAGACGTAGTTTATCAATAATAAACCTATATAAATAAATATACTAATGCAATTTCATTAATTATTTAGTTCCAAGCTAAGTATGAATTTATTTGAGGCCAAAATATTATTTTAAGACCTAATTATACACCAAATGAAACAATAAAGAATTATGATTATGATAATTAAGAACTTGTGTTATTATGTTTTTTACAAGCTGCAAAACAGCTTGTAAAAAACATTAAATCGACTCTCACCTGCCTTCGCCAATCCGCACTCCGCGTGGTAGAGTTAAGTATGAACTAAATCCTATAGAATTTCACGTGCCTGCGAAAGCACGGAAGCGCTTGATGTCAATTGAACCACAAAGCACACAGGGCCAATTGGGTCAGGGTTTACTATATACTTATATCTTATTCATACCTTATCTTTTTATATTTTTGTACTGTCCTCTTACCCTGCCCTGCCCCTAGTTTTAATATGATGCCTTTTTTTTTTTTTTTTTACGTCGATAACAAAATGCATTTACGCACTGCCTTCCGGCCAAAGGGGGACCGAAAGGGGGTGTGGGACTCACCACCGGCAGACACGACCGCCAAGTAATACCCACTAAAAATCTTCCGACGACGCCCGCCGCTTGTTGAGAAAGAGGCGAGGGCCAGTACCTGGGTTGCAGCTTCTGACACCCCGCCTGCGGCCAACGTCCCCCGGACCAAAACCGGGAGGACCTCCTCAGAGAGGCGCAGTGGACGCGCCCCTCCTACCTCCTCTTGCGACCATAGCGTGTGTGGCCGACTTCCCGGAGGGTCCATGGTTAGACAGCAGGGGCCCCCTGCCCCCACTGCCTAGACCCTCCTGGCGCTGCTGAGCGGGCCCTCCTGGCCCGCCCACTGCGCCCTCCACAGGTCCCTCTTAGTTTCCCCCCCGGTAGTCAGTACTAAGGGCACCCAGAGTCGTCGGTCTCTGGGTGTTGCCTTTTCCCTAGCGCCTCCTGCGCCCTACCGGGAGGTACTCAGCCCCCCCACCACGACAAGGTGGAGACCAGTCGGGGGGGTTTAATATGATGCCTAGCTGTTAAGAAATGGGGGTTTGTATAAAGAAACACCTCAGAGGGGCACAGTGGACTCGCCCTTTCTACCTAAGTGCGATCATAGCGTGACTGGCCGACTTCTCGGAGGGTCTATGGTTCGACAGCAACAGGGCCCTCCTGCCCCGGCCGCCTAAGATCCTTCTGGCGTTGCTTGACGGGCCCTCCTGGCCCACCCGCTGCGCTCTCCACTACGTCAAGACCTGTCCGGAGGGGACTAACACCTGCCTCCGCCTAACCGCAGTGAGTCCACGAAGGAGATTTTTAGCGCTATAGTAGGGCGTCCATGAGCTGCTGCTGAGCTCATGAAATAGTCATGTATGTAAGTATAAAATCACAAACTATTCGGCAATGGTGTACAAACTATTCTATTCTATCTGATGGCAACAGGCATAAGTTATTTTTTTTAAGGCCAGAAAAAGTGCATTTACGCTCTCCGAAACAGAATTCCTACCAACCTTTTTTCCCGATGAGAATTTTGAGCTGACTTACATAAGCCGAAGTAACTTTAATAGGTTAGGGTTACAGGTTTTTTTAGTAAGCCCTACTATAATACCTACATACTTACGATCAATATTTAATTTCAAAAACAAACAAAATCTATGCGTTTAATTCGCTTGTTTAGAATTCGGAACAAAACGCAATAATGAAGTTTTGACATCTGTCTGACTTATGATTAATCGACATTGACGTTTTGTGTTAGTTTTCTTTCACCAAAAAATCTAATTCTCTACATCATCATTTTCAAATATTTTGATAAAATTGTTTTGGTTGTTATTCAAAAACCGTGATTTTCTTATTATTAAGATTATGCCGAAGCAATTGAAGTAATTTTAACATTGATAGAACAATTAAAGTTTTAGTTATACTCAGTTTTAGGTAATGATTTTCTTGTATGACCTGAAAGTTTATATTTATTTAATTAATTTATTAGTGAATTATGTGTTAAGTTATCATTCCAAACTTTGCGGATTCCATAAAATAAGAATTTTAGTAGTAATTGCAGTTTCCATAAAGAGTAATTCAACGGTTTAAATCAATTTTTCACTAAAATTTTTACTATTTGTTCTTTAAATAATCGTAAACTAATGTTTCAAATAGGAAATCAAAATGTCTGAGAGACTAACATTGGGGCAGCGTGTGATTGTTAGCGCGAAAAATGTGAAGGGTTCAGTGGCCTACGTTGGATACCCGACTTTTGCTACTGGAAAATGGATTGGCGTGATACTGGATGAACCTAAAGGGAAACATAATGGAACTGTGCGTGGACATCCGTACTTCAGGGTTTGTACATTTTTAAAGTATTTTTGAACTCCAATTCCAACAATAGATTTTCTGCTTTCTCTGGGACTGCTCTGTCTGGACTACAGTTTGATATATTATGTTATATATAATTCCTGGAACGCTGTGCATCACTTCTAGAAGTGGGACGTAAATGCCTGGTACACAGTTTACAAATGAATGCAGACATTATTGTGTAAACATACACATACATATTATACATACATTCACTCCTGTTTTACCGAAAGGGTAAGCAGAGGCATATTATATGCCCACATTTTCTATATAGTTGGTCCCATATAATGTGGCGAGCCTATTGCGGCTTAATGGGCACTGTTATGTT
The DNA here is from genome assembly GCA_949126915.1 of Musotima nitidalis. Lineage (NCBI taxonomy): Eukaryota > Metazoa > Arthropoda > Insecta > Lepidoptera > Crambidae > Musotima > Musotima nitidalis. The sequence goes on along the minus strand of OX421442.1, from coordinate 7,074,472 downwards.
TGCCAGAGCCTTGTCCGTTAATCAGCAGGTGGACTACTTGCAGGTGAGGTCACTTCGGCTCCTTAGGTCTTGGTAGGATCCCTATACACCCAATTGGAGCATAATGTATTGCAAACATTTATTATGTTTGAATATATAGGTACATTTGAATTTACATCAGTTTGACAAACAAGTAAATACATACATACATTCACACCTGTTTCCCCAAAGGGGTTGGTAGAGGCATATTATACGCTCATACTTCTTCAATTATATAGTTAGTCCCACTTAATAGGTGGCAGGCCTATTGCTGTAAACATGTAACTGGATACAAAAATTACTTTGTCACCTAAACTATTCTCTCATTTTATGCAATGAAATATTTAAGGTTTGTGTTTAACATGTCATCAAAATTTATAATTTGCCAACTTAACATAACTTTTATTGTATACAAGAAATAGTTATGCAGTCTCATTCCCTATTAGGTGCTTTATCAGTATTTTTGAAATGGAAACACAAAGTTTTTAGAAGACCAGTTTATGATATATATATGAATTGATCTAATTTTATACAAGATTCTACATAAACACTATAACATCGAAGACCTTGATGCCAAACTATTCACATATAGCGACAATACCCACCCAAGAGGCCATCACCTCAAATTTTGCACTAGCTTATCTACCAACAACCCACATAAGCACTTCTTAGGCAACCGTGTAGTGAGACAGTAGAACAAGCTGCCGGCAGATGTAGTGTCAGCTCCCACTGTCAATTCATTCAAGAACAAGCTGGACAAACACATGCAACCAGTTAAGAGAAACTAGATGCAGATGGTCTGGATACAGGCGCAATCAGTTTTCAAACTTGCTGCCTGTTAATTAATAATAATATTATCTATTTTTTATGAATTTTTGGACATATGTTTAAATTCTATTGTGTTATTGCTAACTCTGCATCCCTGCCCTGTTCTTAGTTCTAGGGTTGGTGTAGCATGTCTTTTCCTTCCATTTACTGAGTCTAATGTTGAAGTTGTCATAAAATTTTTTTTTTACCTCTTAATGAAAAATATTTTTTAATTTTATACTTTTACTGCTTTTTTGTCATATTATTATGCTCTTTATCTTTTCCCATTACATGCCCACACCCATTTAAGTATTTTTATCCGCTATTTAGTATTCATTACATAAGTTTTTAATGATACTTACTATTGAACTAAATAATTGGTGTAACTGTCAGAAAATATTTATTCATTCATTTATGACAAATAGTTTGCTTAATTTGTTTCCGAGCACAAGTACTCCTTAGAAATTACCTCCATTTTTATTCCTTATCTAATCCCTTTTAGTCACATCAGAGATATCAACATTCTCATCCCTTGTGAGACTGATGCAGTTTAAATTATGGTGCCTGCACAAATTCTTGGTAAATTTATGAAACTCATTTTTGGTTAGTAAAAATACCACCAGTTGTTATAAAAAATATATGATATGCTAGTAAACAATTGCAAAAGAAAAGCAATACAATTGGCGGCTTTATCGCTAACAGCACCATTTACATTATAAAAACGTTTTATATAGTAAGCTAGCTAATTTTAGGTTTCCCTTAGTTAACCAATATTATCGACATCAAACCATTTCTATGATGTAAAACAGTTATATAGTAAAAAAATTACACATATAAAATCCACTGTAATTATAAAAGTTCATCGCTTTTTATTGGTGAATGATATTTAATAGTTACTTATTATTATAGATATACATAGGAACAACAAATGTAAACATAGACATACTAACAAAAAGAAAGTAAATACATAAAAGTTACTAGTATGAGAGTATACATTTGTATGCAACCTGAACTGAGAAATTCATAAGCCTGGGACAGAACCCACTTTGGCAAGGATTCTTTTATTATATGAATTAAAATGTTTGTTTAACTTACAATTTCATTCAGAAGTTTAAATTGTTATAGGTACACTATGTTGTCACAAAGCCCACAGTAAGTTAATTCTTACACAAATCTAAATCTGGCAAACATAACAGTGCACAATAAGCGGCAATAAGCTTGTCACCTATTTCATGGGACCAACTATGTAATTGGCGAAGTGTGGGTGTATAATATGTTTCTGTCTACCCCTTCGGGGACACAGGCGTGTATATATGTATGTAGAAATCTTAATATTATTTTATTTATTTATTTATTTATTATATAGATTTGTACAACTATCATTACAGGTAAGTACCCAATGCGATACTGTATCTAAAATAATATTATAATATTACTATCACTCCATAGTATAAAACAAAATAAGGAACTTCGTTCCAATAGCTTTCCTCTGTCTGTCCTTATGTATGCTTAGATCTATAAAACTACGCAACATTAGATTTTACATACATACATACATACATAATGTCACGCCTCTTTCCCGTAGCGGTAGGCAGAGATCACATCCTTCCACTTGCTACGATCTTGGCACACACTTTTAGCTTCATTCACACTCATTAACCTCCTCATACGCGCCCGTCGGTATAGGGTACTTTTGATGCGGTTTTTTTTTACTTATACAGAGTGATTCAAGAGGAAGGTTTATATTAGGTCGGGGAAAAAGTCTTTTCGCATAACGTAGGTATAAACTTATTATAAAATTTTTTTGACTGTACTATGTTGCATTATAAAGAAAAGAAAAAAATAAAAAAAAGTTGTTTCCCGCTATTTTTCATTTGTTTTTCTCTCCGTAAAAATGAATGAATCTAATGAAGAAATTCGATACATTTTAAAATTTTATTATAAAAAAGGCAAAAATGCAACTCAAGCAGTGAAAAAAATTTGTGATGTTTATGGACCTGATGCAGTGTCAGTAAGAGTAGCACAAATTTGGTTCAAACGTTTTCAGTCCGGAAATTTTGATGTTAAAGATGCACCTCGCTCTGGTCGCCCTGTTACGAATAAAATGGACGCCATTTTTGAAAGAGTGGAGCAAGATCGGCATATTAGTAGTTACGATGTAGCTGAAGAACTGGGAATTGACCACAAAACAGTTTTGACCCATTTGAAGAAAGCTGGTTATACAAAAAAGCTCGATATTTGGGTGCCACACGAGCTCACTCAAAGAAACTTAATGAACCGTGTACTCATTTGCGATTCATTATTGAGACGTAATGAAACCGAGCCGTTTTTGAAGAGATTGATAACTGGCGATGAAAAGTGGATCACGTACGACAAGAACGTGCGAAAAAGGTCGTGGTCGAAAGTTGGCCAGGCTTCACAGACTGTGGCCAAACCTGGCCTAACACGAAATAAGGTGATGCTGTGTGTATGGTGGGATTGGAAGGGCATTGTTTATTATGAGCTTTTACCGCCCGGCAAAACCATCGATTCTGATCTTTACTGCCAGCAACTGATGAGATTAAAGGAAGCAGTCGAGAGAAAACGGCCGGAATTGATCAACAGGAAGGGTGTGGTCTTTCATCACGATAACGCTAGACCACACACATCTTTAGCCACTCAGCAAAAATTAAGAGAGTTCGACTGGGAGGTCCTAGTGCATCCACCATATAGCCCTGACCTTGCGCCTTCAGATTTTCACCTGTTTCGGTCTCTGCAGAATTCTTTAGGTTCTGTAAGGTTGACCTCAAGAGAGAACTGCCAAAACTATTTGTCCCGTTTTTTTGATCAGAAGTCCCTAAGTTTCTACAGTAACGGGATAATGTCTCTGCCCACAAAATGGCAGAAAGTTATTCAACAAAACGGTACATACATATTGTAAATAAATGTAAATAAACTTTGAAAAAAATGTCTTGACTTTTCATACAAAAATACGAAAAGACTTTTTCCCCAACCTATTATGTAGGTCACGTGCATCGGCCAGTTAGATTATATTAATATTATTAAATATTATGTTCATCATTATACCCTAGCATTATCCCGTTTGCCCTTTTTTTTGGATCGAAAATCATCTAATGACCGTCTTCCACTTGGGGTGAAGCAGAAGGGTGTGTCAGACTTTTACTGACTAAAAACCATCCATGTTCCTTCTGGAGCCTGTAAACACCAAGGTCGCGGTAACCCTTTCGGACAGTACCGCAACCCCGGCAGGCTTAGCCCCCTACCTAGGGGCCCCTCAGTGTGCTGACATCTTTTTTAAGGCGCGCGTGGAACACGGCCGTCGACGCGGCCTGTCGCCTATAGTAGGCGGACGGGCGGCGAGTTACCCATTACTCACCGCCCACAAGCCAGCGCTTACGGTGGCCGGGATTCGTCTCGCGGCTCCCGACGATCCCGGTTGCCCTAGACTTAAGATTAGGCCCAAGGTCTGCTTACTGGTTTAACCAGATTTGGCTCAATTTCAGATATTACATGGAGCAACTACCGTCTAACCAACGCAACCCAGAGGGGCAACATCGAATGGTTAAACCAGATGTCAGAGGGCACTGACTTCCTTATAACGACTGCCATAGATGTTCATGACAGCCGGGACCGTTGCTTAATGTGCTTTCCGAGGCACGGAGCAAGCGATAATTATGCTGAATAATTATAATATATTATGTTGCATATGATTTCAGTGTGAAGAAAACTGTGGGGTGTTTGTGCGTCAGACTCAAATAACTCTGCTGGATGCTGATGATAATCCGATGGAAACTTCAATGACTTCTTCAGTGGAGGAACCTAAGTCCACAGCTTCTACCAGGCGACTTAGCAGGTACATATTCTTTCTTGTTTGTGCCTGTACACATAAACACGATGCGAAGTGGATATCTACGACGAACTTCATACAATGACATGTTAATTTGTATGAAATTCAATATTCAATTTGTATGAAATTTATTATTCAATTTGTATGATATTCAATATTCAATTTGTATGAAATTCAATATTCAATTTATATAACATTAAATATTCAATTTGTATGAAATTCAATATTTTCCAAACATAGTGTAGGGCTACATGTGGCAAGATGAATGGAGACAGGCTGTTACCAGATGGATGTGGTTTGAAGAAAACCAGGTTTGGCACTCTTTGGAAGAGGCATATGTTCAGTAGTGGATGGCAATTGTATGATTGATTGATTGATATATACTCACTTGATTGGTGTAAAGGCTTCTATGGAGTTATGGAACCATCACGGAAAAACACAATTATCAATAATATGCCACTTTTCTCTACATGTGTATGAGTATTGAAGGGGTCCCTATCGGATCGCCTAATTTTTTGTACGCCTAATTTGTAATGGCACCCAAACGAAAAGCCTAAAATTTTTTCGCCTAATTTCACTCTTTAGAATCGTGTTTGCCCTAATTTCACTTCGCCTAACTTTTTATCGCCACATTGTCATTTACCAAATGCGTCATTTGCCAGAACAATTCGTAATCCCTAAAGTTTACAATTCCTAAATATTAATTCGCACAAAACTAAAAATCATAAAGTACAAAACATGATGATGCAGCATAACATGCAGCATGCAAGCAGAAAAACAGCATGCGTGCAGGCATGCAGCGTGCATTGAAACATGCAGCATGCAAACAGGCATGCAGCATGCAAACAGGCATGCATCATATGCATGCAGACATGCAGCATGCGTGTAGTCATGCAGCATGTAAGCGTGCAAGCAGGCATGCATAGTTTCCGTCACGGCTTCGGCGCTGCGGGGCTCCGGCGGTCCCACGCGAGCTTTGCGTCGCAGATGGTTTTCGCTCACCACCGAGGCTTCGCCTTGCTGGCCGGCTTCGCCGGCCAGCCTCAGCCCCGGCAGCGAGCCTGACCCACTTGCTCCTTAGCTCGCGGGCCGCCTCGCCCCTCCGCGCCTACGCGGGCTTATATTGCACTCTAGGGTAGGGCAGACAACACTACGTGGAGTCGGGTTTGCAGCGATTCGCTTCTGTCAATTTATTTTCTCAATTAAATTCTATGCTTTTATTCCAATACATTATTGGCACATTTCATTTTAGATATGCTAAAATTAGAGCTTTCATAAATTTGCGAAATAATCGTTATGCCAAAATAAACTTATGCCAATATAGTTTAGGCTATTTTACATTAGACATTCTAAAATTAGGCCTTTCAATTCATAGGCCAAACTATAATGGTGGCAAAACAATTTTTAGGCGAAACAATAATTGTACGTTTTAAGTTTAGGCCAAAACGGTTTGGCCAAACCATATTAGGACAAACAATTTTAGGCGAACCAAAGGGCACCCGTATTGAAGATGTGTAAAAAGAATTTCGTCCGTAAAAACTTAAAATTACACTAGTTCCAGAAAAGAGGTAAACTACCACTTTTCAACACTTGTGTCACGATTTTGCGTCTAATAATCCACCATTTTTGCACATAATAACTCATACACCAGGATGAGACAGACAGAGAATTTGACAATGAGTCTGTTTTTCGTGTTGGGGCCAAAATTACAAGTGCATATCATTTAACCATATATATGTTTATACCTTATATATGTTTTTATACCAACGATTGATCAGTGGCGAGACCTATACACTTCTTATTCAGAGGGTCTCGGGTTCAAACCCTGGTGTCACACTTATGACTTTTTAAAGTTATGTGCATATTTATCGCTTGCTCTGTGCTTCGGAAAGCCCGTTAACGGTCCCGGCTGTCATGAACATCTATGGCAGTCGTTATTAGGGAGTCAGTACCTTCAAATTTTCTGACAAATGATTTAACCACAAAATGAAGTGGAGGTCAGACGGTAGTCGCTCTATGTAATAACTGAAGTTCAACCCAAACCTGGTTAGACCAGTAATCAGACCCTGGACCCTGGGCTTAAGTCCGGGGCAACCGGACAATGCTAGGATATGGATATATGTTTTTCTATGGTATTTTTTTTTAGATTATCCTTTAGGTAACAATGGAAACTTAATTTGATCGACATACACAGCATCATGTTGTAGTATAACATGTGACTTTTCCAAAAATCTCAAAACATGGCTGACTTTCATAGAATGGGATATGAGATATCTTTTTAAATAATTTTAATTTAATTCTATAATATTAACTAATTTAGTTTGGAAACTAATTACTTTACTATTTAATATGCACATATGGTTTTGTAGGTTTTAGTACTGGGTGGTACTCTTAGCATGTTCTTTTTAACACTTCAAAACTTTAGAAAATAATTTAAATTATATTATGCGAATTTTTTTAGTAAATTTTTTCATATTTTGTCAATTATTTCTGTTTTTTAGTGTTCATGATTTAAGGATAAGAGTTGTTCTGATAATGAACATATATTTGTAATTTATGTTACCACATTACATAGAAGGAAAGTGTGTCTGAGAACCACACTTTTAGCTAATATGTCAAATTTTTAAATAAATAAAAAAAAAAAAATGTTTATTCCTTTTTCTACAAACTTGTGTTCACTATTTACAACTTCTGCCAAACTGCATAGCAGTTTGTTGGCAGATGTAGGCTCATGCTTATTTACTGACATATTACAAAGTTTGAAACATACATTCTAAACAAATTAATTAAACTAGGTTCTATACGATGATTTAAAATTTAAAGGCTACTGATGGCAGCGATTGCAAATATTATTGAAAGTTTTCGAACACAGTAGAAGTGAAATATTTATTGTTTAGCCCACCAGCGCCATCTATCGCAGAAACAGTAGAACTACTATGAAAATCATGGACTGTATGGTACATCTAGGTATAAACAGCCCGTGCTCACTAGTGAGACTTTAATGGGCTGGAATGATAGGGTATATGTATCTAACAGTGTATGTTCTACTATAGTCCCCGGCTGGTGACACGGTTCTTGGCCGACTAAGCAATAAAAAGTGCAAATGAGACGGTGCACATCATGTTGTCTCAAGCATTTGCATCTGAGATATTGATGATGGTGGTGACGAAGATTTTGTATATGTTTTACCAAAGTACCCGGCTGGTGACGCCCAGCCCAAGCCCGGAGCGCCGCACTGCGACACGGTACACAGTATACATACGCTACAAAACACAAGTGCTGAGGTTACTGACTGTGTCTCTGTAGAATGTGTTCTGTCCGTGTTAGGGTTGCCATCTCTTTTATATTTAGGCGCTTTGCTCATCGCACTCCGTCGGTCCAAAAATCTCGGTTCATATAGAAAACTCTTCGGTTTTTCTGTACGCTAAAGAAAATAAATCTTACTGGATAGGCAGCGGTGTCATTCTGCGTACTGGCTTGAACTGCGATCACCAACCCGCCTGCCCAGCGTGGTGATTATGGAAAAAACCCCTAATACAATGTAATTCATTATTCTATCTTAGTATTCTTAAATGCCTAATGACTCAGAGCTCATTTTTCAAATTTTAAATAAAAGAAATCAAACGGATAATTTTTTTTTAAATAATGGCTTTGTGCGTCTAGCACATCTAGCCAGTGTCAAGTAAGTGATATTAATAATATATTATTCATAGTAAAAATGAGTGATGATAAATGGTAAATGAGATATCCTCCCCTAAGCCCCTTGAGGCCTCAGTAAAGATGAATTCATTAAAATATGGTCTAACACAATCTAGCTAACTCTAAATCTTCCCGGGAGATGGCGTTAAAATTCAAATTAAAGGGATGGCAATCCTATGTTACCCATGTGACTTGTTTAACGAGTATTATGTGTTAGGCTAATATATGTTTCATCAGTACTATAACACCAGAAAATCAATAAAAACAATATTTATAATTTTACAGTCAATTATGTCAAAATATGTATATTTTTCTATATATTTGCATGGACGCTATGTACTTGTATAATTATATAAGGTAAAACATACATACTTGGGATATAGGATTAATCCTGGTCAACATTTTAATAACGATAGTTTTTTTAATTTTATATTATTGTGATTTGATTATAAAATAAATTTTAGGTATATTTTTTTAAATCTTAATTTTGTATTTGCAATGCTATATTTAGTTATAAAATAAAAAAAAACTACTAAAAATCAACTTGGCACTTGCTTGGCCACTGCTAGGAAGTTGAATTTTGTAGTAAAATTGTCATCTGAAAAAATATTTTTTTCATATCTTATTAGTAATTCTTACTTTCAATTATATTTTAAGTAAATAATTGCTAGTTTAAAAAAATACTATTTCTTTCTTTTTTCAACTCACTGGGAAAGAATGTGGGGTCTTTAGGATTACATTTAGTAGAATGTCATGAAAACTGTTTTCATTACAACCTATTTTAGTTACTGGCTTCAACATTTATATTTGCGGGCTTCAACATTTATATTTTTGGGCTTCAACATATATACCTATCCGCAATCCGAGATCGAAACTAATCTTAGATAGAATATTTTATTAGTAATTCCTAAAGTATTAATCCAGGGATAAGTTCTTGTGAGGTTTTACTTCAAAAAAGGATTGATTTGTGTATAGCAGATAATTTTGGATCGAGGTAACTTAATTACTTTGGGTATTAGTACAATAGTTGAATTGCATCTTAGAATAGATGCCGGGTGCTTTCTAACAGTAAAGTGCATTTAATTCATACAACTCTTAATAAAATAGGTTATTTTTAAACAGTTTGACATTGAATTAGACAAAAAAGTATTTATATGATCAATTAGATGGGTGTTTAGTTTAGTTTGACTCAATAGATGGCGCCACAGAGCAAATACAGAGAGGGGATGGCTGCTATGACATGTGTCAACTAGGGGCGCTTACGTTACGTTTCTGAAGAAACTTTCTGCTGCATATCCCTTACATTGTGGACTGAGGGTGCGTAAGAGATTACAGAATAAAGATTTTAAAAAAGTGTGTTAATAATGGCGACCTGTTTTTTTTTTTGGATGGAAATTAATTAAACTACCGTCTTCCGCCGAGGGTGAAGCGGCAGAGTGTGTCAGACTTTTACTGACTAATAACCATTCATGTTCCTTCTTGAGTCTGCGATGTTCCAAGGCCGCGGCAACTCTTTCGAAAAGTCTTGTAACAGCGTATATACGCTGCGGTCACTTTTCGTCATATGTGCGTAAATACCACGTGGTGTAAAGGGGCGGGGTCTTGTTCTAGCTCCACCCACTTCCTCTTAATAATATCACCCACCGTATTTGCTCTACATGTGGCGCCGTAGTCCATCACCGTAATAAACACAGTTAGTATGAGTAATATATTTACACTTCATAAAAAAAATATCAAAAGTGGGCGGAGTCTTGCGGTGCTCTAGCCCCACCCATTGCCATTCAATAATAACCCTCTGTATTAGCTCTTGATTTAGTCGTAATAAAAATGCCGGTTAGTATTAGTATATAAATTAAATAAATGTTGAAGTAGGTACCTTAACCCTTTACCAGGCAGTGGTCAATATATTACCACCATAAATTGAACCTTATGCCGTTAACTTAAGGTGGAAAACCAATGAATATTTTCAACGTGCTCTACCTGTTAAATGGTTAATAATGGTGTCAGTAGAGTGTGTGAGTTAAAAGTTGTGTTTCTTTCTGCTAGTATTACGGTGGCGCAGCGGTCTAGACCAACAACGTGAGTAAAGTATCTGGTAGAACTGCACCGCTTGTAGTATGTGCACATTATTGTTTTTAAAATTCGCGGCGCTAAGTTGAACAATTATCTTGGATGCGCAGTAATACACGGTTTCAATCGAAGTGCGGCGTGGGGGGGGGGTGGCGTGCTATTATAGCAACGCGCCACGCCCGCCGCATGCGTTCATAAAATATTTTATTGTCTACACACATAAAAACAAAACAAAAAAGGCTTATTATAATAATCATGTACTTTATTGCACACAAAGTAACATAGAAATATGAAAAATCTATATTGCTAGTGCATTGGTCATCGGCACTTCACTGCAGAGGTCGTGGGTTCGATTCCCAAACAGGACAAATCTTTGCATGAACATGAATATTTGTTCTGGTCTTGGGTGTTTTCCTCTGTATATTAAGTATGTATTTACAAAATAAAACGGTATGTTAACCCGTTCTTTAGTATCCATAGCACCAGTTCTTTATGAAACTTATATTGGAACAAAATAATTGGTGTAAATTTCAGAGAATATTTATTTGTTTTTTGGAAGGAACAAGTTACACATTAAATAGAAGTTCCCAAACTAGGCTATGCCTGTATCTTGGCGAACCAAATAGCACGATTAAAAAAAAAGGCTCATATTTAATGTGTCATCAAAATTAATAAATTACCAACCTAACCTAACCTTTTTGTACATCAAAAAATTCTGATGGAGCACCTAATCCCCTATTAGATGCTAGATCAGTATTTTTGATGATCAAAAAAGTATTTTTTAGAGGTTCAGTTTATTATATTCCAAAAAAAAACTTAAGTAATACTTTATTATTATTAATAAACTTAATAAAACAATAGGGAGCTGCATTAACATTTAGGTTATTTTACGACTGTATCTGCGCAGACAGTGGCCATCTTTGTTCAACTTATGTGCCGAAGACTATCCTCTTTTTTATTTTTAGTTGGTACTTTGCAAAAACCTTTTAGGAAACAAGATACTTGTGGCATTATTTTTATTTTGCATGATCCTCCCTAACGTGATTCTGGATGAAGTTCGATTTTAAAAACGTTTTCCTAGTTTTACAAAGACGTACAACACGACTCTGAGTTAAATTTTTAAAAAAATCTTTGAACTCTTTAAGTCAAAATTTTATTTTGTGTAGGCTCAGTGAGATTGGATTATAGATTGTAACGCAGACATAAAGTACTAATACTATGCGATCTAGCGTTTGACTCAAGAGAGCTCTTATAAATGTCATACTTATAAATGTCATACTTATAACCTAACGCGCCCATTCACTGCGGGCGTGAGCTTGTTAAAGAATGGGAAGAGAATACTCAAGGTTGGTTTTTTCTCCCGCCAGTGAACCTCGTAAAAGTAGGCGGAGTCTTCCCTTGTTGAAAATAAAGTAATGCGAACTCAAGGGAATAGGAGATCTCTTCCAATTAACCTCAAGGAGAGTCATTCGTGCATACATACATACATTCACGCCTGTTTGCCCGAAGGGGTAGGCAGAGGCATATTGTACGCCCACACTTCGTCAGTTATATAGTTGGTCCCACGTAATCGGTGGCCTTTTGCCGCTTACCGGGCACTGTTATGTTCGCCAGAGCCTCGTCCGTTGATGGGCAGGTGCACCACTTACAAGTGAGGTTGGCTTGGGCTCCTCAGGTATTTGTACTCAAATACTCATTTATTGGTAATACAACATTACACGTCACAGAAAAAAAACCATACATAATTATTAGAATTATTCAAATTCAATTAAATCACAATATTATTCGGAATTGATAATGTCAAAAACAATTGAATTAATAAATATAAATGAAATTAATAAAAAAGAACGGTCAATAATTATGTAAATTAAAATAAAGCTAATGTCATTTCAGATTTGGTAGGATTGCCATTTACCAATGAGCATACTTGAGTGCAACCTTGTGGTATGAATGCGAACTTGTGGACGTCGCAGGCAAATCATAAAATGCGTCGTTTTACAAAATGACAAGGCAAATTGTGAAGTATGGTCGTTCAGTTCACTGAATGCAAGTGGCTCCTGAAGCAAATGGTGGGTTTGGTAGGATACCTGACGCAATAACACAACCCCTCCCAAGTTAGGTGTCATAACAAGTTGTATTGTATGCTGTATAGACAAAAACGTTTCCTATACATTCACAATCTATATGTTCATATACGGTTTGCAATGCTGCAATACTTCAATCTTCCTTCGACACGGACCTTACCTAAATCAAGAGCTTAATATATAGTAAGAATAGCTATTACAGGTTTAGTCAAAATCGAACTTCCCAAAACCACAATTTTAATAGTTTGCACCCAACGCCACTTACTATGTTTATATAATTATATTCTTCATACCTTGTGATAATTATTTTTCTTGCATGAACATTAGATTTTTGGTTACGGGTGGAACTGAGTTGTTTTTTAATTAATTTTATGTAAGTTTAGCGTTATAACCAGGAGTAGAATAATGTACCTAGACATTTTATGTAGTTACGAAAATCATAACATGGATAAGCCTTAATAAATTTTATTAATTAAAATTTAAAAGTGTGTCGTATTTAATTGAAATTTACTTATTTCATGAAACTAGCTTAACATAAACATAACATCACGCCTGTTTCCCGAAGGGGTAGGCAGAGGCATATTATACGCCCACACTTCGCCCAATTATACAGGATGTCCCAAAAAATAGTGTCAAGCGAAAGTCCAGAGCTAGAGCACCTATTGGGGTATCCGAATCACCCCCATGTATGTTCTGCGATTATGCATAATAATCAGCTTCGAAACTTTAGTGGCAGTTAAGTAAATATTAGTGTAATTAATTTTGACCTCCAAAGAATAAATTTTTAGCTTTTCTGTAATAATTTTTGGTTGATTAATAAACGATTCCTATTATCAACTTAAAAAGAAAAATAATAATTTAGATGTCGAACTTATTGAAATTTTCACCCCTCTGTCTTTGATGGCAATTTATGCCAAAGTAGCCCCATTAAGTACTTCTTGTTTTAAATTATTATGAAAGCGGATAGTCTAGAGAAGTTTTTAGACATACTTAGACACCATAAATTCGCCTGTTTAGATTTTTTATTTTAAGTTGAATTTTTAACAAATTATTCACTAACGGTAAAATTTTGACTTTATACTAATATTTTCTTAACTGCCACTAAAGTTTCGAAGCTGATTATTATGGACATTAAAGTACCTTTTACGATGATTCAGTAGCAAAAAGAAAAACACTTAAATGTGTTCTACTTTTTTTATTTGAATTTTTGAGATATTTAGACCGAAATCTTTAAAAAAATCAAAAAAAAAAATTATAACTCGAATACTACGCATAATCGCAGAACATACATGGGGGTGATTCGGATACTCCAATTGGTGCTCTAGCTCTCGACTTTCGCTTGACACTACTTTTTGGGACACCCTGTATAGTTGGTCCCACGTAATAGGTGGCGAGCCTATTGCCGCTTACCGGGTTCTTTTATGTACTACTAAAACTAGCTTAAATACAGCGAATTACTTGACATTTTATTGGCATTGGCTTTTTACAAGATCCTAAAAGTAAACACTCTTTCCAACAGTGTGAATCATTTGAAATAAATTTCAATTTCTAAGCGGAAGGCATATCCATATAATGATTTTTTTAAGTGAATATGACGTTAATTATAACTTAAAAAATTTACCTATTCTTTTAACTGGTTATAACATAAATATCTACATTTTTATATGTTAAATAATGATAAATATGTTTTTTTGAGAGTATACTGTGCTACCCTCTTGTTCTACATCACTTTATTGAAACTTTGTATTCGAATTTGTTTGTTGGTAAATATATATATTTTTCACTATAATTTTAATACAAAAAATATAATTGTTGAAATTTATTCCTTCTTTAATGCGTTTAAAATATATCGGCGTAGATAATTTATCTAATACCTATTTATTTTTTTGCCAATTCGCACTTAACTGTTTAACACATTTATTTAACCGTATTATTTAATAAAATTGTGTTTATTAACCCAACTTAACGTAACATTGTGAATGCTACCCAAGGGTGCGTCGCAAGCCGTCGCCTGCGCAGACCAAAGCAGGCACAATGTCGATCTCAAGGTAACCTTAACTATAGAAATGTTAAATCCTATTGAGCTAACCAATTGAACGTTTAAAACAACTTTGTGATAATTCAATCCAATCATTTTATTCCATTCGGCCAGAGCGGCAATAGCTTAGTGCGAAACATCAAACTCAGCGGGTTTAAATCCATTATCGCTTGCTCCGTGCCTCAGCCGTTGGTCCCGGCTGTCGTAAACATCTATGGCAGTCTTTATTAGGAAGTCAGTGCCTTCTAATATTCTGACAACTGGTTTAACCATAAAACTATCTTTCCCTCTGGGTTCCAAAGGTCAGATGGCATTCGCTCCATGTAATAACTAAAGTTCAGCCAAAAATTTGGTTAGACTTAAAATTCAGACACTGAGCCCTAAGCTTCAGTAAGGGCAACCGGGATAATGCGAGCATATGACGATTTAATTGCATTCCATGATGTAACAAAAGATATTAAAGTGTTAGTTAGGCCCATAGTACACGGCGTATTTTAAACGCGCAGACGACGCGCAGATGACGCGCGTATACGCGCTTCAAACGCAATTCGAACGCAACCTAGTAACCTAAGCACACTGGGCGATCGTGAAACGCGCCTCTACTGCGCTTATGCGTTTTGATCAGAGACTCCTCTTCTTCAGTTGCACAATGGCCTCGGTTGAGACAATACTGCTTATGTTGGCTTTAGTACTTCTTTTAAAAAGATCGATCAATGTAAACGCAACAAGTAGCGTCCACGGCGCCGAAGACGCGCGTTTCAGAAACGCGCGTCGTCGGCGCGTTTAAAATACGCCGTGTACTATGGGCCTTAGACTAACCATGACTCCTGTCGGGCAGTACAATATTAGAGACAGGATAAAATCCTTAATAGAACAAACACCTTAGAAGAAGAAGAGTTAGTAGGTAGCAGATGATTTTTGGACATCATATAAGAAGATTTTGTTATGAGGTCTTATCATATTTGTTGACGCATCACATGCAAAAGCTATATATTATTTAATCATGCTTCTTGTCTTTTGAACGTTTGATTAACATTGATGAGGTCTCAGTGAAAAATAAAAACACTGTCTGTATGTAACTTAAATCTGACCTAGTAATGGAACATAGGTTCCATTAAGCCAGCGTTTTTTATTTCTTAGACCAGTGAGCAGACCCTGGGCCCTAAGCTTATTTTTAATGTGACACTTCATAACGATTAGTCCTGCCTGATGGTAAGCAGTTGATGAAGTCAAAAGCGCTTCATACTATGATACGATCACGGTAGCAAACTCACTTAGCTGTTTCTCGTTCCTCGAAAACCTTGAGCGAGGGTTTCAATAATATTACAGTGGTTTTAACCCTTCAATTGCTTACAATGGATTTCCGCAAAGTAACGCCTGAATCAATAAAAACTTAAGTAACAACGCTTTTGTGCACCAAGGTTAGGTAGACACACTATGTACCGCTTCACTTCCTCATTATATAAGTTCTGTATTTCCTACGATAATACTAAAGTAAGTATCTACTTTTATTTGTTATTTTGTGTACCTATTTTTGTATATTGAAACGACAACTGAAGTAAGGCTGCGTTCACAGTGGTTGGGTGACCGTTTCACATTAGTCCCACAGACCAAGAAATGACACTGTCACCAGTGAAATTTGTTTAGGTGGGTGACTAATTCACTGCCTTTTAGGGGCCTGTAAAATTCTAACAGATTAATGCCACACATTTCAATCTGACTGCTATGATTTACTGATTTCATGTTTAAAAAATATGCAAACATATTTTATTGCAAATTAATCAGCATTGTCGTTTCAAACGTTGCCAATTTTTCGACTGTTGGAGAATACTTCAAAATGTTGCTACGGTATTATTTTATTAGAAAGTCAAGCTGATGGAAAGTAGAACTAACTTTGTTTTACGTTGCTGTTGTATATTTTATTAGAAAAGTTAGTCTAACTTCATATACTTCGCTGACGTCGGCGTGTAGGTCAGTATAGACAGTATACCTGCAATTTCCACACAGGACAAATATTTGTGTGCAGGAACATGCATGTTTGTTCTGGTCTGGGTGTATGTATATTTAAAAAAAAGTATTTAAGTATGTTTATCCGTTATTTAGTATCCATAACTACTTGGAACTAAATAATTGGTGTAATTGTAATAGAATATTTATTTTTATATAAGACTAGGCAAAAGAAAATGACCAAAAAAATTGCTTTGTATCATACGTATCATGACTACATGATACAAGGTAATTTTATCTGCTTTATTAAGTTTGCACCTGTGTCTAAATGTTACGTTATATAATATTTTACTGTATATTTTTATGTAAGACCAAATTTTATTTTTTTCTGCTTTTTTTAAAATTTGCACCAGTGACTAAATGTTATTATTATTATTTTATCACCATGCTACACAGCTTTCTTTCAGCGATCTTGCACTTATATTATGTACTTAATAGCTATTTTTTTGTGTACATTTAGGTATATAAGCCTTGTATATTTGCGTTGTAAATTATCACAGAGTTTTTGAAAATGTCAGTCAACATGCTCAAAAGAGTTTTAATATCTTTTCATACATGCGTACATACATAATATTACGCCAGTTTCCCTGAGTAAGCAGAGGCATATTATATGCACACGTTTCGCCTATTGCCGCTTACTGGGAACTTAAATGTTCAACAGAGCCTCGTCCGTTGTTCGGCAGGTGCACCACTTGCAGGTGTGGTTAGCTTGTGCTTCTGAGATCCCTATACAGTCTCTATACACATATAACTTTTTATATCTTTGTAAATAAGATTTTGAGAATCGCTAGACCATTTGGGCCGTTTTCATAGCAAAGCTAAATAAAACACATTTTATAAATTTAAGGGTTGGTTCATTTCTGACTGCGTCGAAAGTATCGTAGCTGCGTGACGCACTAACGTATCATCGGTTGAGTGTGCACGGTCTATGTTTTTCTATTCATTTCTCTGTTCTGGCGTTACGCGACCGATAATACGCGACGCTTGTTCCGTCAGATATGAACCTCGCCTTTTAATCTACAACTTGTTTTTTGATAAAATAAATTATAAATATTTTTTTTATGTACAAAACTTTTAAATATGTCGACTGACTTCAAACTCTGTGACGTCATATCTACGTAAATTAATGCATGTGACTGGTTTACCGTTCCAGTTCTCGCACGTCACTCGCGAGCAGCCGTCAATCGCTGACTTCGTACGCCTCGCCCACCACGGAAAGGGCTGCGTCGCCCGATGTCGCAAAGAGGGCGGCTTTTGTTGAGGTTTGTTGGGCTTTTTATCATCATCATTAGCCTGTCTTTGTTCACTGCTGGACATAGGCCTCTTATAAGTGAATCTATTATATTTCGTGATTAATCATATTTCGATTGTTTTTTATATTTATATTAAATTTAGACGATTTGAAGTACTTTGTAATAGTTTATGAAATAAATGATTTTTGATTTGACCAGTTACTTAATTGCAATTCTTTGCTCTTTTTAGACTGGATTCGTAGAAACCCTGACGCCTCAGTATACCGCCGGGCAGAGTATAACTTCACCGGCTGCCGAAGATCGGGCGGCGGCAGCACAAGCTCAGCAGGAGGTAATGTTTTATTAAAAAAAAACCTGCAGACATGACGCTGCACTTTCCCGCCAGTCACAGCCTCATACTGTGCAGAATATCAGCACTCGAACCAAGAAATTTGGGAGGTCGTTTCTGTGCAAGACCACTAAGCTCTGGAATTCGCTGCCGGCTCATGTGTTTCCTGGGGCATTTCACGTGAAGCGGACAGGGAAAATAAAGTGAGGTTCTGAAAATCGACTATATTCGGCCCACATGTACTTCTAGCAGGTATGAATTGGTACACAAAATATTTTTTTTGTATAGTGTATATTTGTGTGTCTCCTCCATTCAACATCAATTTAACGTTTTGATGGTAAGTACAAACGCATACAATATGTGTTTCGGAGTCGCCTGCGAGGATACATTGTTTAGGTCTTAGTGTAAAAAACTTTGTTAAGCCTTGATGTTCGGATATTAATATTTAAACTTCTGATAAAGTTCGTCAATGTTACAAAGCAGGAACCCCGGTTTGCGTCTACAATCACCATTCCAGAAACCAGAAAGTTTCACAGCTTTATTCCAACAACCAGAGGCATTCTTGTAAAGAGGACCAGTTCTGCCATAGAGTCCCATTGTAAAATTGTGAAAATTACAAAATAAACTAGTTCTTGTGTTGTTAAAATGTTGTTTTGTTATGTTTTAATTATTTTATCACAGTAATTTATACAAGCCATGTTGTTTGACGCACACTAGCTGATCTAACCAAGCGCCACATATGACCCCTCTTGCGACGCGGGTGTATATTATTTAATGTAACTTCTAAACTAATAGAGATTCCATTTCAAATTTTCTAGTCCACTTTTAATATCCTTTAAGCTATAATTTGAATGAAAAAAAAAGAAAATAAAATTGGTCGAAGTGACTGTAATTCCGGTTTTAATAGTTCACCTCCGGTTTTGAACAGGATATAAATATTTTTTTTAAAATTTTAATTTATGGTCAAAAAGAACAGTATATTTTTAATATGTGCCGCTATGAAAAATATTTATTAATATATTTGTGGTATTCGAAAAATTACTTAAGAAAAATAGTAATTAAAATCACAACAATTCTTTAGAAACCTATAACTTGGTAAATATACACTATACAAAAAAAATATTTTGTGTACCCATTCATACTTGCTAGAAGTACATGTGGACCGAAAATGGTCGATTTTTAGAACCTCACTTTTTTTTCCCTGTCCGCTTCACGTGAAATGCCCCTCCTGTTTCCTATGATCCCGGGTCTTTTAAGCGGGGCGTGAAACGGCATTTTAGCAGGCCGTCATGAGTGGATGCGCTTTATAGCGTGCTTATTTCACGTTATAAAGCGCTTTCATTTTCTTATTGGACTGCATCGACTGCTTATCATCAGGCAGGAGGTAGTCATTATGACGTGTCACATTAAAAAAAAAAGAAATAAAGATAGATAAAATATTTATTGCAACGAAAGACACACATGCATATAAAACAAAAAAAAAACTAAATTACAATAATAAAGAAAATGAAAATAACTATAAAAACTAAAAGTTAAACATTCGCATAGTGTGCATGTGTGTCGCAGCGCTGCAGAATGGCTACGGCTCAGGGGTTTTTTTTTGCTCTGAGAGAGCAAAATGCTGATTTTCAGCTTTTGCCAAAACAGTGCTACCTAGGAGACGCGCTTAAAACACCGTGTCTTGTAAACCAATTAAATACAATTTTATAAATAAAGCTATGAATATAGAGTCATATAAGGAGTAAAATAAAATTATAAAGTGCTATGACAATCAATTAATTTATTGACCACGACATACGTCTATAATAAACAAAGGCTACTCAAGTCAATAGTCAATTTGTTTTCTTGTATGAGAATAATAAATATGTATTTTTTATTTCAGATAATCTCATTAAAAACAGAAGTAGAAGACCTTAAAGAAAAATTGGAGACGATTAAGCTAAGGCGCGCTGAAGACCGCGAGAAACTGAGGGAATTTGAGAGAGTCAGACTTCAGTTGGACCAGGCGAACGAGTTCAAGGCCAAGATTATGGAATCTCAGGCTCAGCTGCAGAGGGACCTGCAACGGGCTAAGCAAGAGGTACTTCTAGGTCCTATTGTCCTTTTATAGTCCCTTAGTGAGTATTTTAGCAGGGTATGGGTGATATTAGAGAGGTTAATGTTTGAGAGAGTCTGAGGGAGTTTGAGAGATTTTGAAAGAGTTTGATAAACTTTGTGAGAGTTTGAGGGAGTTTCAGAGAGTCAAGTTACAATTAGACCAGGCGAATATTAGTACGAGTTCAAGGCCAAGATTATGGGGTCTCAGGCTCAGCTGCAGAGGGACCTGCAATGGGCTAAGCAAGAGGTACTTCTAGGTCCTATTGTCCTTTTA
Source organism: Musotima nitidalis (assembly GCA_949126915.1). Taxonomy (NCBI): domain Eukaryota; kingdom Metazoa; phylum Arthropoda; class Insecta; order Lepidoptera; family Crambidae; genus Musotima; species Musotima nitidalis. The sequence continues at coordinate 7,053,950 of OX421442.1, read as the reverse complement.
TAGTCCATTAGTGAGTATTTTAGCAGGGTATGGGTGCTATTAAAGAGGTTAATGTTTAAAAGAGTGAGGGAGTTTGAGAGATTTTGAAAGAGTTTGATAAACTTTGTGAGAGTTTGAGGGAGTTTGAGAGAGTCAAGTTACAATTAGACCAGGCGAATACAAGTACGAGTTCAAGGCCAAGATTATGGGGTCTCAGGCTCAGCTGCAGAGGGGCCTGCAACGGGCTAAGCAAGAGGTACTTCAAGGTCCTATAGTCCTGTGTTTTTTAATAGTCCCTTAGTGAGTGTTTAAGCAGGGATTAGGTGCAGAGTTACAAGTGCTATTAGAGAGGTTAATGTTCGTAGTATGTAAGTATGTTTATCCGTTATTAGTTTCCATAACGCAAGTTCTTAATGATACTTATCTTGGGACTAAATAATTGGTGTAAGTGTTAGAAATTATTTATTTATTACTACTTAACTTTATAGATGCGTGAAGCCCAAGAGGCTTTAGAAGTCCACAACGACGAAACGGCAGAACTCCAGGAGGCAGCAGAAATGGCCGCTTTGGACAAGGAAATGGCTGAGGAGCGATCCGAGGCCTTACAGATGGAGCTGGAACAGTGCAGGGAGAAGCTGGAAGAGGCCACCCTGGATCTTCAGCTCATGAAGGCTGAGATGGAGGCTGGAGGGAATATACGTATGTATTATAGGCCTTCTTTTATGACTACCGATGTGGCGTGGTGGCGAGTATACCCGCAATCCACTCCTGAGGTCGTGGGTTAGATTTCTACACAGGACAAATATTTGTGTGTATAAATATGAGTATTTGTTGTGGTCTGGGTGTTTTCCTATGTATATTAAGTATGTATTTACATATGTTTATCCGTTGTTTAGTATCCATAACACAAGTTCTTAATGATACTTATCTTGGAACTAAATAATTGGTGAAATTGTTAGAAAATATTTTATTTTATTTTTTTATTAAGAAACTCCAAAGGATACAAAGTACATGAAATATTATAAAGAGTTCTCAGAAGAATTGTGCTCCTTCAGTTACAGGAGAACATATCATGCATACAATCATCATCTTTTAAACATAATTTTGAAATAAACAGTCAAACACAATAAAATTCAAATCAAAATAAATAACACAAGATAAAATAAAGTTAAAACAAATAAAAAAAACAAAACTAATACAATATTTATTTAGAAAGATATTACTCTTTACTGACCTCAAAACTATTATTTATATATTTATATTAAACCCCGGTGGTGTCCTACACTTATATGGCCATCTGTGTATATACGGTTTATTTAAACAAAAATTATAACGTTGAGGGCTCAGGGTGTGGTCCAAAAAAATTATCTGAATTTCTGTTTGCTCCTTGTATTTTGATCCGGGTGTGCCCTAGACAGACCTTAGAACCCAGAGTCAGCCTCACTTGTGTTACCAGATTGGGCTGACCGTCTGACCTCCGCAACCCAGAGAGAAACATCATTCTATGGTTAAACCAGATGTCAGGATATAAGAAGGCACTTGAAGGCGTACTAAAAGCATTTTTAACTTAATAATAATAGTAATAAATAAATAAATATTCTCTTACAATCACACCTATTATTTAGTTCGAAGATAAGTATCACTAAGAACTTGTGTTATGGATACAAAAGAACGGATAAACATACTTAAATACTTTTTTTTTTGTAAATACATATTTAATATACATAGGAAAACACCCAGACCAGAACAAATAGTCATGTTCATGCACACAAAGATATGTCCTATGTGGGAATCGAACCCACGACATCTGGAGTGAAGTGCAGGTATACTGACCTCCACACCATATCGGTCGTCAATAATACCATACATACATACATTCACGCCTGTTTCACCGAAGGGGTAGGCAGAGGCATATTATACGCCCACACTTCGCCACTTGTTGGCCCACGTACTAGGTGGCGAGGCTATTGCCGCTTACCGGGGACTGTTATGTTCGCCAGAGCCTCGTCCGGTGATCGGCAGGTGCACCACTTGCACATGAAGTTGGCTTGGGCTCCTTAGGTTTTGGCAGGATCCGTATACACTAACTTAATAATATCTTAATGATTTGAAATGTTTGCATATACAATGCGATATTTAGTTGAGGTTAGTGAGTTCGATTCTCATAGGGGCCACCGCAAAGTCATTTATTTATCTAGTAAAAATTTTTTTTATTAGTTATATCTTTTGTCCTGCTCCATAAATCTAGTTTAGTTTTAGCTTACTTCTTACTTAATATAATTAAAATAATATGATAATTAGATACACATTGAAAGATAATTTTAATGTATATAAAAAGTTTGGTCCATTTTTTATTTTCATCATATTTTTATGGTAGTCGACTAGAAGGTCGTAGTTTTTTTAAGCGTAAAATTAAGTAAAGAATGTAGGATAAAATTATAAAAATAAAAAAAAGCAAAATATCAATTTTAACCACTATTTTTTAATTAATTACTTATGAGCTTTAGCGTTAAAACACCGTTTCTCTTTGATATACTGACGGAATAAATAATTTTAATTGTTTTTTTTTCTATTTAAAAGCTTCATGCCTAAGTGATCTTGGTAAGCGAACGTTCAGTCAGTATATCTGTATGTTTGTTTATCACTTTTATTATATATATTTAGTTAGTTTAGTTGCATATTAAAAGAGTTAGATTAGATTAGCTTTTAAGACATAATTTAAAAAAAGACGAGATGAGTTTCTTGACGCATTATTCTTAATCTCGTTGCCTTTTTGGAAGCCTCTTTAGAGTACCGACTGACTGACTGACGGACAATCCCCTCCCTCCTTTAGAATCATGACAGGCTGACTAACAGATTCGCCCAATAAGATTCACCGACAGACTGACAAATCTTGAGAAAAAAACCACAAAAGACAGATAAACTGAAAAACCTTGACAAATTCTGACAAAGAATCCATTTGATTTTATTTCTTGATTATAGTACCGCTCATATCTGCATTGTTGTTAAGAATTTTTTTATTATTAATTTAAATTATGGAATTTCCATTATGTGTTTAAAAATTTGACGAATCTAAATGATCCTGTTGATCTTAAAGACAATAAAGAAAATATTATTTTATTTTTGTTAAGCAAGTGATGGATTAAAAATATCTTTGTAACAATTCCCGCGCTACTATAATTTCCCGAAAAATCGAGAAACAATTCAACACGACACGTGTTTCGCCCTTACACAGAGCATCTTCAGGTAAGAGGCTCCGAACAACAAAGTCTTCACGACCACGCTGAAACGAGAGCAGCTGAGCGTATTCGAGTTTATATATACCCTTACCCACTTCCGTCATCAACGTCCGCCACGTTACCGGACGTCAGAGCGACCGTCACGAAATTTCTGAACAATACGTATTAAAGTATTTTTAATTCATCACTTGCTTACAATGGATTTCCGCAAAGTAACGTCTGAATTAATAAATTAATAATAATAATAATTCATTTCTGTATGATAACTAGCCTAATTACAATATTTTACGAACATAAATTGGGTTAGTAATGCAATTAATTAAAGTGTTATCTACTTAAACTAAGTAAACTTAATTACTTGTGTCTTAGGTATTCTCAATAAATATGTGTTAGTGCTTTTTGACAAAAATCCTTACAAATAACAATGAAGTGTGCTTACTTAATTCAATTTATTTTTTGCAACATTTTACTTATTCTATGTAGTCTATGTAGCAATTAAATTAAAAGAGTTATGTTCAAAATGTCCAATATCCAAAATGTAGTGTACGAAACCACGTGTATTTTAGGAAAATAATGAGAAAATAAAACGTAGCCTAGGACGTACGTACGACCTGGTGAAGAGAGCAGAATCACGTCAGATGCAGGCCGCTTGCAACCGGTCTCATATCATGAGCTATAAAGGGGAAGCTTATAGGGGCGGGTCTGAGCGGCGGTAGCCCATTAGCAAGACCCCTTGCTTTTAAATTCAGAAGGTCTCAAAAACTCAAAAAATATTCATTTCATAAACTATTACATAGTACTGGAAAACGTCAAAATTAAATATAAATAAAAAAAAAACAATCGAAATATTTTTACACTGAAATCACGAAGCTTAGATTCACTTATATGCAACAAAACAATTTAAAAACAAAAAAATAATTAAGTGTAAGTGAATCTAAGTGCCAGTTCCGAGCCACCGCTCTGTCAGAAAAACTGGCAAGAAACTTACAGGCTATGCTCTTTTAAATTAATCTTATTTTAAGTTAATGTCTCGGGTTCAAACCCTGATGGCGCACCTATGATTTTTAGAAGTTATGTGCGTAATTATCGCTTGCTCCGTGCCTCGGAAAGCACGTTTAGCCGTTGGTCCCGGCTGTCATGAACGTCTATGGCAGTCGTTATTAGGAAGTCAGTGCCTTCTAACAGACTGACAACTGGTTTAACCATAGAATGATGTTTCCCTCTGGGTTGCGCAGGTCAGACGGCAGTCGCTCCACGTAATAACTGAAATTCAGTCAAATCTGGTTGAACCAGTGAGCAGACCCTGGGCCCTAAGCTTAAGTCTAGGGCAACCGGGATAATGCAAGATTATGATGATGAGGGGAAGCTTATAGGGGAAGCCTTTGTTCAGCAGTAGACATCTTTGGGCTGACGATAATGAAGTAATGTAAACTTTTAAAAAAACCTACGTTTTGTGTTAGTGTTGGGTTTCGTTAAAATTGTGCTTGAGGCTAATAAGCCTTATTTAACTTTTCTAGAACGTTGGAATATTTTGGACATTGGTCATTTTGCAACTAAAATTATATTAATCAGTAAACATGAGGTAGATTATTTAAAAAAAAAATGTTACCATAATTAATATATTGCAATTGTTAAATTGGCGAGATTCTATGATATGCCTTATAAAGTAAAGGTAGTTTTTAGATTTAAAGGATTTTTTAAATATTTAAAATAATAGCTTTGTGCGTTTAGCACATTTAGCCAGTGTAAAATATATATTCACAATATATAATTCATAGTAAATGAGAATGACTGGTGATAAAGATGATAAATGGTAAATGAGATGCCCTACCTCTAAACCCCTTAAGTCCTAAGTAAAGATGTGGGACTATACTGGGATCTCACATGGACTTCTTGAGAGAATTTGATAAGTGATATTGCACTGTTTTGTTTCATTTACCAACACTTAAGAACGTTCAGAAACACTTAACGGTTAATAATCCACCGTTATTATACATTAATGTTCAAAAAATTACAAATTTTTGAAAATTAAGCAAAACTGCCAACATGACGCTTCATTCTCCCGCCAAAAAGTCCCGATTTAAGGTTGTTTTTTACCAACCATAAAGTACTAGCTAAATTATATCTCATTTAATTTATCAGGGATAAAAAAAAATAACCTAATACAATTAGTATATGTAATGAAAGCTGAATCTGGCTCGAAATAATCAATAAAAAGCGTCATTTTATGAAATGGCAAGGCCTATCATGATCTGGCCAATTTGAAGATCAAGCAACGACATACTCGTACCTTTATAGCTATATATTTTCAACCTATTTTTGGACAATTGCCTTACTGGTTTGAAAGAGTGTGCTAAAGGGTTGAGAATGAACGAGTCGCTCATCAAATGCCTTCTATATGCTGACGACCAAGTTTTGCTTGCGTCGTCGGCTGAGGAGTTGCAGGAGATGGTGACGATAGTCCAAGAGTCTTTAATAGCGAAAGGAATGAAAGTAAACGTTAGTAAGACGAAAGTTATGGTTTTTGAAAGAGAAGACAAAGTGACAAATTGTGAAATTTTAATCGGAAGTGAGAAAGTAGAACAAGTGAATGAGTTTGTGTATTTGGGATCGAAATTTACGAGAGATGGAAAGTGTGAAAGCGATATCGATAGAAGAGTGAATGCTGGAAACATGTTGAATGGGGCACTTCACGCCTTTGTAAGCAGTCAGAAAGTGTCTGAAAAGGCACGTCTGGCAGTTCATAGAGGTGTGTTGGTACCTACACTAATGTATGGAAGCGAATGTTGGTTATGGCAGAAGAAACATGAGAGTAAGATTAATGCAGTAGAGATGAGAGCACTCAGAAATATTCTTGGTGTGAAATTGAGTGATAGGATAAGGAATGAAGTGATAAGGGTTAAAGCTGGTGTAAAAGAAGATATAGTGACAAGAATTGAGAAAGGTATGCTTAGATGGTTTGGTCATGTTGAGAGGATGAATGAAAGTAGATTAACGAAAGTGATTTATGATGGACAAGTGGATGGAAGTGTTGGGAGGGGAAGACCACGTAAGACCTTCCATGAACAAATACAAAAAATGTTAGAGAAAGGGCAGGTCAAAAGTACCCTAAACCGACGGGCGTGTATGAGGAGGTTAATGAGTGTGAATGAAGCTAAAAGTGTGTGCCAAGATCGTAGCAAGTGGAAGGATGTGATCTCTGCCTACCCCTACGGGAAAGAGGCGTGACATTATGTATGTATGTATATATGTTATAGCTATATGTTGGTCGCTTTAATGCCGTTAGTGGTTGATTTTGGTCACGAAGCATTATTGATTTGAAATATTTGTCAAAAAATACTTCTATATCAGCGCATACCGAGAGGAGTACAGATGGATTTATGAGACTGGAATATAACCCTTAATTCTATCGGCATAAAGCCGCGCGGGCATGTTCCTGTAAACTGAAGGGCACTCTTAGTAGATTGTAAAGCTTCCCTCGGCGTGCCCTGATTTTGAAATAAGATTTTATGCAATAAATATATGTTTATTTATATACAATATATATTTTTATTTCTCATAGATTTCAATAAAAAAATATAATTAGCCTATTAATTTTGTACTTTGTTTTATAGAAATGTATACGCGTCTTAATTCTGTACGTAAATTTTATTATATTTATGTAAATATATTTTATTTTTTGAATCACAATAGTATTGACATTTTGTTTTTGTATTTATTCATATTAGTTTCATTTGTAATAATATTGTTTGGTTACAAGAATTCGCTCGCTTTTAATGAGAGTCGTTTTATGATATTACATACATACAAACATAATGTCACGCCTCTTTCCCGTAGGGGTAGGCAGAAGTCTTACGTGGTCTTCCCCCCCCAACACTTCCATTCACTTGTCCATCATAAATGTGTAGATTAAATCGACTAAAATTTTACCATATTTGGTCAGAATATAGTAAATACACCACCTTGGCGAATATAGCACGTCCCATCTAATTTGATCCTTGTTAACATGCATAAAAGTATAAATGCCAAAAGTGTTACATTTGGCCGGTGGCAGACTGTACTATGGTTTTTAAATATTTGTAATTACTGTATTTGTGTGTGTTTTATTGCATGTGATTTATTGAGTGACTTTGTGTTTTTATAATACTATTGTGTTTTTATAATATTTGTGTTTTTATATACTACTACTAACATATTTTTTATGATGTTGTCTAAATCAGTCGCAGAATGTAATTTACGCAAAATGTCCACCGTTTTAAGATCTTTTTTTTATTTATTTATCAAGGAAAACCAACAAATCTTACACTAAAACAACCACAATAAGTAAGCAAGAAGTAAGAGCTAAGTGCAGATTCAATTACAAGTTGCCACGACTTGCAATGTGAGGTAAATCTATATTGCTATACTGGTAGTACTCTAGTTATAAGAAAAGAATTTTAATATATATTTTTTGAAGTTATATAAACTATTTGAATGTATCAATATCCATTATTATACTATTAAGTACGTTGTACTGTCGTTGCAACCTGTTTATGATTGAGTGGTGGCCTAGATTGCTTTTGGATCCTTTGATATTAAAGGGTAGGTATTTACCTTGCCTAGGTAGTTTAAAAGGTATGTTGAACTGAAGCTGTTTTTTATAACTATATGTAGGCAACTAATTTGTAGAAATAGACGGGTTTTATTACAGGAGACATTTTGCAAACGACATTCTGCTACTAGAACCCTAAGCCTTAATCCTCGTTTCCACTCTCCAGCCTCTTTAAGATACGAAGTTGACATATTGAGGAAAGTCTGAAAACCGTAATCGGGTTTTTTGAGAAACTGGCTCTTGATGGAGGAGATATTCTTTATTTAAATTTTTAACCAACGACAAAAAAGCAACGTGTAGTTTTTGAAATTATTTTTTATGGAATACATTATGTACCAATTTACACTCTGAATAGTGTTTTTCTTGTTTTGTTGAAGTTTTTAAATATGATATAATTTTAGTTTCATGTCGTGTCATGTCTTCAGTATATCTGGGTCTATAACATCAGAACCAAAGTTGAGAATCGATAGATTATTAATTTCTGCGGGTGGAGCGGGAGGGTGTGTCAGATGTGTACTGACTTAAAACCATCCATGTTCCTTCTTTTGAGCCTGCTACGTATCGAGGCCGCGTTAACCCTTGCGAACAGTCCCGCAACCCCGGCAGGCTTTGCCCCCACCATGGGGGCCCCTCAGTGTGCTGACATCTCTTTGAGGCGCGCGTGGAACACGAACGCGCCATCGCCGCGGCCTGTCGTCTACGGAAGACGGACGGGCGGCGGGTTAACCCCCCCCCCCATACGCACCTGGAGAGGCAACCGGCTACGAGATGCTACAATATATACATATATATATACATTCACGCCAGTTTCCCCCAAGCCACACTTGTTACATTGTTGGTCTCACGTAATAGGTGGCGAGCCTATTGTCGCTTACCGGGATCTATTACGATCGTAAGTCTCGTCTGTTGATCAGCAGGTGCACCACTTGCTTGCAATATATCCACGTGTTTTTCCTCGTTGAATTCATTGTTCCATTCGTTTGTCAGAATTGTCCTAAACTCGTCTACAAGTCCTAGTATCTAGAACATTAGATATATGATAAATATGCCGAATCGGGGTTTAAATACCAGTATGCCAGCGCAAACCTATCTGCTACGAGATGCAACAATATATCCTCTTGTTTTATCTATTGTGATTTATAATTCCCTCTATTTATGGTCTCCTAAGGCCCAAATTTGTCCCCAATAGTTCTTTAATGCCCTGTTTCCCACCCCCACACATCCATCCTCCATGAAACTTGGTTACTTGGACAGAACACCCGTACGCGCCTGGCGAGGCGACCGGCTATGAGATGCGTCAGCTGCAACAGCAGAACATTCGCCTCAGAGACACGCTCGTTCGACTCAGGGATCTTTCCGCACACGATAAACATGCCATGCAGAAACTTCATAAGGTAACCTATAGAGTTTAAATGTTATTTTTGTATATACAAACTTCTTCCAAAATCTAGCCTTGTAATTCAAGTACCAAACCAATGGATAAATTTAAAAGAGCATAGCCTGTGAGTTTCTTGCTAGTTCTTTTTACAGAGCGGTGGCTCGGAACTAGCATTTAGATTCACTTACACTTAAATTTTTTTGTTGTTTAATTGTTTTGTTGCATGTAAGTGAATCGCTTGTAGCTCTGCGGTGCTAGGTGGTCGGAAACGATCACCAAAGTATAGCAGAGTTTACAGAGGTCAGTCCTTGGATGGGTGATCGTTTGTGTGGCATTTGATATCGAGCGCTTCCGTGCTTCGGAAGGCACGTTAAGCCGTTGGTCCCGGTTATCACTAAAATGTGGTAGTCGTTAAGCCATGTTAGAGGCCTAATGGGCGGCTTGATAAATTCTAACAGCAGGACGCCATACACCTGCCTCCGCCAATTCGCACTAGGTCAGCGTGGTGGAGTATGAATACCCTCACACCTTGATAGGTGAGAGGAGGCTCGTGCTCAGTAGTGGGACGTTAATGGGCTGAGATGATGATGATGTAAGTGAATCTAAGCTTTGTGATTTCAGTGTCATAATATTTCGATTGTTTTTCATATTTTATTTTGACGAATTCAAGTACTATTTAATAGTTTATGAAATGGCGCGAAGGTCACTTCACTTCAGAGGTCTTGGGTTCGATTCCCATGCGGGACAAATCTTTGTGTGCATGCACATGAATATTTGTTCTGGTCTGGGTGTTTCTTATGTATATTAATTATGTATGTACAGAAAAAAGGTATTTAGGTATGTTTATCCGTCCTTTAGTATCCATAACGCAAGTTCTTAATGATACTTATCTTGGAACTAAATTAAATAATGTTTTGTGGGATGTTAAAATTCAAAAATAAAAAAATTCTATTCTATTTAGGATCTCGAACAATATAGGTCAGAAATAGCCGAGCTTAGTCGCACCAAGGAGAAGCTATCTTCAAGGGTTGAGGAGTTGGAGGCGCAAGTAGGAGACTTGAGGGAGCAAGTAGATGCCGCTCTCGGCGCTGAGGAGATGGTGGAACAGCTGGCTGATAGGAAGATGGCTTTAGAAGATCAGGTAAGAAGCTTGGAGAGTCAGGAGAAGCAACATGAAAATCTGTGAGGATCTTATCGCACCCCCGGTACTACAACGTCACTTATGCAATTTTGTCAAAAATAAATCTGATTATGAGAAAAATTACAAATATACCAAACTGTAAGATGTAACTGTAAGAAGCGCTCGTAGCTCTGCGGTGTTCAGTGGTCGGAAACGATCGCCGAAGTACAGCAGAGTTTACAGAGGTCAGTCCTTGGATGGGTGACCGTTTGTGTGGCATTTGTTATCGAGTGCTTCCGTGCTTCGGAAGGCACGTTAAGCCGTTGGTCCCGGTTATCACTAAATGTGGTAGTCGTTAAGCCATGTTAGAGGCCTAACAGCAGGACGCCATACACCTGCCTCCGCCAATCCGCACTGGGTCAGCGTGGTGGAGTATGACCCAAAACCCTCACACCTTGATATGTGAGAGGAGGCTCGTGCTCAGTAGTGGGACGTTAATGGGCTGTGATGATGATGTTTTATAACATGATATTTAATTTGGAAACACTTCTCCTGGAAGATTCAATTGTTTGCAGAAGTGACGTTGTAGCACAGGGGGTGCGTTATGTTTATGTGCCGAGCGATGAGGATGGCCTTGGAGTATCAGGTACATAGCTTTAAGGGTAAGGAGTTAAAGACGTGAATGGGGGTATGAGGAAGCAAGTTCAGCGCTGAGGAGATAGTCGGAAATATGGCTGATAGAAGCTGAATAGTTTCAAGTTTCTGAAATTATATTGGGGTTATCCATAAATTACGTCACACGTTGAAAGGGAGTGAGGGGGTTGACGAAGTGTGACATGGTGTGACAAAGTGTGACAAGAGGGATGGGAGGGATTCTAAATTTCGTGACGTCACATTTCAAAAGTTAATGAAAACCTATTAAAAATTAAAGAAATGCTGTTTAATGTAATTATTTCTTGCTGTATTGCAAAATATGTGAAATCACACTATGGAGGAGGAAGTCTCACTAGTGTGACCAGCTGTGACAAGGACTGAGAGGGGTCAAAACTTCGCGAAATGCGTGTGACGTAATTTATGGATGACCCCATTGAGACAAAACTTGACGCTCGTAATTCCACTTGGTGTGGGCAAAGACCTTGATACAATTTTTCAAAATGTCGCTTATTAAACTTTTAAGTTTCAAGCTATCAAATGACATAAAAAAAAAAATTTAAGCCTTTTATTTCCAGATTACAATTAAATTTGAATACATTCCGCCAAACTGCACAGCAGTTTGTTGGCAGAAAAACACTCCATATTTATATTTACATTGCATGTTAAAATACAAAATTATTATTATTCACTCATTAATTCATTTATATAAGTATATAATTAATACATTGTTATTACTTACTTATTCTATATTAATAAATTAAATTACTATTACATCATTTTAATTTTTAAATTATTATTCTAAATATCCTCCAACCTATTCAGTAAGAAGCGAAACAAGGAGAAGCAAAAATATAAATAAATAATAAAATAAAAAATGGGTGGATCATTATTAAGTAATCCTTACTATCCTTACTGATATTATAAATGCGAAAGTAACTCTGTCTGTCTGTCTGTTACTCTTTCACGCCAAAACTACAGAACGGATTTAAATGAAATTTGGTATACAGATAGTCTAGACCCTGAGAAAGGATATAGGCTACTTTTTATTGCGAAAAGGGGGTTGTAAATGCTACCCAAAGATACTATTCCACGCGGACGAAGTCGCGGGTAACAGCTAGTTTGTAATATTTGTAAGTTACAGAAATAAAATATTTGTTGTTGTTATTGTTATAATATCACGCCTGTTTCCCAAAGGGGTAGGCAGATGCGTAACGCTCACACTTCGCCATTTATATTGTTGGTCCCACCTATTGCCGCTTACCGGGCACTGTTATGTTCGCCAGAGCCTCGTCTGTTCATCACCAGGTGCACCACTTGCAGGTGAGGTTGGCTTGGGCTCTTTAGGTCTTAATAGAATCCCTATACCCCTTTGTATAAAGAAATACCGCCAAACGATTTACCGCCATTTTTGAGGAATTCATGCAGTATTTCGAGCTGTTACTTTAACCCTTTAACGGGCAGTACATTTTTCATCGATTTTCTATCTTAACTTAACCTTCATAAGGTTCAATTAATGGTGGTAATATGTTAACCTTTGCCTTGCAAAGGGTTAAATATAAAAATATTCTACTCTTTAATCAACTCCACAGTATTTAGTCGCAGAGCTTTCATTACTCATTTTCTATTAGAATATAATAAACTGAACCTCTAAAAAATACTTTTTTGATCATCAAAAATACTAAGTGAGCATCTAATGAGGTGATTAGGTTCTCAATCAGTATTTTTGATGCACAAAAAGGTTAGGTTAGGTTGGCAATTTATTAATTTTGAAGACATGTTAAATAACACCCTTTTCTATTTTATTACGAATGATTAAATTATATTTAATTTTTTACTGTTTTCAGTATGATGTTGTTTGCCTTTTTGTTAATTATTGTACCGGATATTTAGATTATATATTTTTTTCCTTATAAGTTTAGTTTTAGCAACATTTTGCAAATAATTATAATGTGTAGGATGTACGTTCCGCACTGCACCCAAAATGGCCCAGCTGAAAACCAGCGCTAGAACACTGGACTAGCATATGCTGAGTTGGGTCATTATGGTGCACCAATAAACATTTTTATTATAATTCACATATATTTATTTAATTTACTTATAATTAATATTTTTCACAATTATTATTATAACCAAAAAAAATACAATACTGTAAAAAATATAAAAAACGGAGACCGCTGGCCGCGAGGTAAAACCCAAACGACTGGCAGCTATTTATTATTATTATTAAATTAAGAAGTTTTATAATTAACCAATATTCTGATATCACCAGGTGGAACAACTAAAACAGGACGTGTCTGAGTTGGAGGCCCTCCAGGAAGTCCACGAACAATTGGTGGAGTCCAACAGGGAGCTCGAGATGGACCTGCGCGAGGAGTTGGAGATGGCTCATGCTGCCTCTAGAGAGGTTGGTGACTTATACATAAAAATATTAGGCTTTTTTATATAATACATATCGCATGCTTGAAGAGTTCTTCGTCTTCGGTCTCTTGTTTCAGCGTTGGTCTTGAAGACATCGTTGTTCCGAGGCTCTTATCTTACCTGAAGATGCCCTGTGTAAGGGCGAAACACGTGACGTGTTGAATTGTTTCTCGATTTTTTGTGAAATTATAGTAGCGCGGGAATTGTTGCAAAGATATTTTTAATCCATCACCTGCTTAAGAAAGAAATATATAAAGCATAGTAAATGAGAATGAGTGGTGATAATGATGATAAATGGTAAATGAGAAGCCCTCCCCTAAACCCCTTGAGTCCTCAGTAAGGATGTGGGGCTATACTGAGATCTCACATGGACTCCTTGAGAGAAATTGAAAAGTTATGTTGCACTGTTTTGTTTCATTTACCAACACTTATGTACGGTCACAAACACTTAACGGTTAATAATTCACCGTCATTACACATTAATGTTCGAAATATCACAAATTTACAAAATAAAACAAAACTGCAGTCTTGACGTTTCACTTTCCCGCCAAGAAGTCAACTACTGATTTTATTACTTTTTTGTTTTTTAATTCAAATTGTAATTCGCAGGCGGTGCGAGAGAGAGAGGCAGCATTTGAAACGATAATGGATCGGGATTCGACAATAGTTAAGTTCAGAGAACTGGTGCAGAAGATGACGGAGCAGTATACTGATATGAGAAATCAGTTGGAGTCAAAACAAGGTATGTGTTTTCTAGAAAGTACGGAATTTAACATACCTATATCATCTAATCCTCCAGTACGAATACGATCCAGACGACCGATATGGCGTGGAGGTCAGTATATCTGCACTCCGCTCCTGAGGTCGTGGGTTCGATTCCCACACAGGACACATCTTTGTGTGAATATTTGTTCTGGTCTGGGTGTTCTCCTATGTATCTTTAGTATGTATATACAAAAAAAAAGTATTTATGTATGTTTATACGTTATTTAGTATTTATAACACAAGTTCTTAATGATACTTATATTGGAACTAAATAATTGGTGTAAGTGTCAGAAAATATTTATTTATTTATTATTTAGCTTACAACTGCTAGGGTTGGCTAGTAGAGATCTTTTCTAGAGATAAGTCCACCTTTGTACATGTTATTTTATATACCTCATGTAATACTTAAAATATTTTTTGGGCAATGATTATTATTGAATAACTATCACATCTCACAGGTTCCCCAGCACCGACATCAGAACAGGAATCGACACCAGAACCATCCCGAAGCTCACCGCCTGTGGAATTGGGATCCCTGGTACACGCATCCAGGGCATCTACCAGGTCTATAGACCTACAACTCAGGTCTTTGGAGCTGGCACAAGCTCGGGCCAGAGCGGATATGCTGGCAGCTTGTTTACCTGATCATTTCATGACTTCAGCTGGTGAGTAATTATTTACATACTATCACGCCTGTTTCCCAGAAGGGGTAGGCAGAGGCATCCTATACGCCTACACTTTGCCTGTTACTTTTGGTCCCACGTAATAGATGGCGAGCCTATTGCCGCTTGCCGGGCACTATGTTCGCCAGAGCCTCGTCCGTTGATTGGCAGGTGCACCACTTACAGGTGAGGTTGGCTTGGGCTTCTCACATCTTGTTAGAAGTCTTATACATATTTTATTTCTGTATAATAATTAGCTTAACCCTTAACGGACAGAACATGTTGAATTCTTTTCATTAGTTTTGCACCTTAACTTATCTCCATAAGGTTGAATTTTTGGTGGTCATACAGTGAGCGGCGATAGCCTAATGGCGAGATTCCTTGCCTTCAACTTCAGAGGGTCTCGGTTTCAAACCCAATACCCTCGCACCTTGGTATGAGAGAGGAGGCTCGTGCTCAGTAGTGGGACGTTAATGGGCTGAGATGATGATAATGATATTGTCACGCAGCGATTGCAAATATGTAAGATCAATAGACTCTTCTTGATTGGCTCTTAATTGCTCGATGATTGAATATATATTACTTTTCGAAGTTATGTGCGTAATTATCGCTTGCTCCGTGCCTCGAAAGCACGCAAAGCCGTTGGTCTCGACTGTCATGAACATCTATAGCAGTCGTCGTTAGGAAGTACTGACTTCTAACAGACTGAAGCTGGTTTACCATAGAATGATGTTTCCCTCTGGGTTGCGGAGGTCAGACGGCAGTCGCTCCACGTGATAACTGAAATTCAGACAAATCTGGTTCAACCAGTGAGCAGACCCTGGGCCCTAACCTTAAGTCTAGGGCAACCGGGATAATGCTAGGATATGATAATTATATTGACCACTTGCCCGGTTAAGGGTTAATTACATTATTTTACTAACATAAATTAGGTTAGTAATGCAGTTAATTTAAGTCCACTGAGCACGAGCCTCCTCTCACATACAAAGGTGCAAGGGTATTGCGTCATACTTCACCACGCTGACCCAGTGCGAAATGTCGGAGGCAGGTGTGTGGCGTCCTGCTGTCAGAATTTTTCAAGCCGCCCATTAGGCCTCTAACGTGGCTTAACGACCACCACATTTAGTGATAACCGGGACCAATGGCTTTACGTGCCTTCCGAAGCACGGAAGCGCTCGATATTAAATGCCACACAAACGGTCACCCATCCAAGGACTGACCTCTGTAAACTCTGCTGTACTTTGGTGATCGTTTCCGACCACCCAGCTCAGCAGAGCTACGAGCGCTTCAAAAACTAAACTAGGTAAACTGAAATACTAAAATTTTAAGTCTTTTTACAATAATTATGACATCTAACTTAACTTAGCGCTAACTAATAACTTGTAGTAATTAAATTTTATATGATATTTTAATTTCAGGTGATCACGACGCGATACTACTTATTCTTCTTCTCCAAAGGCTTAATTCTAAATCGGACATAATACTCGGACAAATTAGGGAGAAGTAAGTATCGTTTGTCTAATTTTAAAAAATAAAATGTTTATTAGATATAAATAAATAAAACATAACAACAGAAAACATCACAATAAACAATTTTCCCATATATACATACATACATAAATTCACGCCTGTTTCCCTGAACGGATAGGCAGAGGCATATTACACGCCCACACTTCGCTAACTATAAAGTTGGTCCCACGTAATAGGTGGCGAGCCTATTTCCGCTTACCGGGCCTTATGTTCGCCAGAGCCTCGTCTGTTGATCAGCAGGGTTCCCTATTTTGTCGCATAATATTTTATGTCATAAATACGCATTGCATATTTTTACCATCCATAATAATCGTTACGCATAATAGTCATTAGGCATAACTGGTAAGGAATAATAATACAACGCATACACACTTTAAGCATAACAATTAAAAGGCATACTATCACAAAGCCGAACTGAAGAAACGCATACAAGTATATAAGCATAAATGAACAAAACAATAATTGCTCAAAAGAAACATACAGGGGGGGCTACTGTTGTAATAAAATACTTTTTAATGGTAAGAAAAAAAAAATAACCTCAACCTAACCCAAAAATAAAAGCATGTAAAAAAAAGTAAATCATTAAACTAACATAACATAATTACACTAATAAACAAAGCATGAAATAAATACTTTAAAATAACTAAATAATGTTTCCATTACCTATGGCTTCATATCATACATGACACAAATATTTATTATGCGTAAAACCAATATGCCTAAAAACATTATGATACACAAGAATAGGGCAAACAACATTGGGCTAAATAAGCATTATGCTAAGTAATACAGTATGTCAAGTAACCATTATGCGAAAAGACGATTATGACTAAAAAAAATATGCCTAACCGGTTATGCCTAACGAAATTAGGACCAATGACATTATGCAAAAAAAAGGGTCCCGATCAGCAGGTGCACCACTTGCAGGTGAGGTTGGCTTGGGCTCTTTAGGTCTTGGTAGGAGCCCTATACCTACGACTTAATAATGTATGTAATTATTAAAAGTAATATGTATTGTAAATAAATAATTATTTACTTATTTCCCCAGATTCCCAGCTGTTAACGTGTGGGACAGAGAAGCTGTCACCAAGACCCATACTGCAGTACAGTACAGCTTTAGATGTCAACTTGAGTACCAGCTGTACATGATTCAGGTATAAATATAAAATACTAGCTGTTACCCGCGACTTCGTCCGCGTGGATAGTATCTTTGGGTAGCATTTACAACCCCCTTTTCGCAATAAAAAGTAGTAGCCTATATCCTTTCTCAGGGTCTAGACTATCTGTATACCAAATTTCATTTAAATCCGTTCAGTAGTTTTGCCGTGAAAGAGTAACAGACAGACAGACAGACAGACAGAGTTACTTTCGCATTTATAATATTAGTAAGGATAAATATAAATATTTCTGACACTTACACCAATTATTTAGTTCCAAGATAAGTATCATTAAGAACTTGTGTTATGGATACTAAATAACGGATAAACATACATAAATACTTTTTTTTTTGTAAATACATACTTAATATACATAGAAAAACACCCAGACCAGAACAAATATTTATATTTATACACACAAATATTAGTCCTGTGTGGGAATCGAACCCACGACCTCAGGAGTGGAATGCGGGTATACTCGCCACCACGCCATATCGGTTGTCAAAGGTCATAATGTGTATATAATATAATATAATATAATACATACATACATAATGTCACGCCCCTTTCCCGTAGAGGTGGGCAGAGATCACATCTTTCCACTTGCAACTCTCATTATTTCCTTTATTCGTCTAGTTTTTCATTATTTTGGGAGCAAAGATAGAAATGGATATATGGTGTGCCGTGTTACGATCTTGGCAAACACTTTTAGCTTAATTTACACTCATTAACCTTCTCATACACGCCCGTCGGTTTAGGGTACTTTTGACCTGCCCTTTCTCCAAAATCTTCTGGATTTGGTCATGGAAGGTCTTACGTGGTCTTCCCCTTCACTACACTACCAATTACTTGTCCATCATAAATTACTTTCGTTGGTATACTTTCATTCATCCTCTCAACATGCCCAAACCATCTAAGCATACCTTTCTCATTTCTTGTCACTATATCTTCTTTTACACCAGCTTCGGCCCTTATCACTTCATTCCTAATCCTATCACTCAATTTCACATCTAGATACTTCTGAGAGCTCTCTGAGAGATCTTTATTGCATTAATCTTACTTTCATGTTTCTTCTGTCATAACCAACATTCGCTTCCATACATTAGTGTAGGTACCAACTCACCTCTATGAACTGCCATACGTGCCTTTTCGGACACTTTCCGACTGCTTACAAAGGCGTGAAGTTAAGAAATAGCCCTTAAATTAATTCTAATTTTAGGTAAACACAGCATTTTTCACATACAATAAGCTGTTTTATGGTAATATGTGCTAGGAGTTCCATATTTCCTTAATCTTATCTCAGGGAACAGGGGTGGCTGAAAACCAGCGCCGTCTGGAGTGTATACACTGGACAGCACAAGCTGAGCCATCACCTTTTGCTCGCTTACATTCTATTGGGGGTATTTGCCCATAATCACCACGCTGGGCCGGCGGGTTGGTGAAAGAAAGAAAGAAAATAATTTATTCTGTGACACATGATACATTGGTTTACAAAAATACAAAAATAAAAATTAATAAACACATGTAGCACCGACAAGGCTTATACTCAGCATATGCCGAGGGGTCACTATGGCCCCGCGGCGCTGGTCTTCCGTACAAGCCTATTAATACTACGTAAGTAGGACAAACTTAAAACTATGCGCAACAAAGTTAAACATTTCAACATAAATAAAATTGCATACATAAAACGACAAAACACCACTTAAACGTACAATTTGTTAAAAATATATAATAATACGGCTATAACAAAAAATCAAATAAACAAGAAAACATTAGAGCAAACGAGACAGCTGAATAAACTTAACTAAATACCCTTCTGGGAACATAATAAATGACTTTTATAAAGCAAACGGAACGATCTCAAAGTCTTCGCTCGATCGCAGTTCCAGCCAGTACGCAAAGACGTTTATCATTCGGTACGATTTCTCTTCGTCGACTCTTACGACTCCCCGTGAGATGAGAGGGGGTGGCACTGTTCTAGGCCGGTAACACACGGCACTTTCTGTTTAAATACATTTAATTTGTCAACAAGTATATCGACTTCAGCTAGTTTGCTGACATGAAGCTGACTTCTGCAAAAAATATTCAGACACTCTTTCACACGTTTACATATTTATACAGATATATAAAATGATGTAAGCAAGTGATGGATCAAAAATATCTTTGTAACAATTCCCGCGCTACTATAATTTTCCGAAAAATCGAGAAACTATTCAACACGACACGTGTTTCGCCTTACACAGGGCATCTTCAGGTAAGATAGGAGCTTCAGAACAACGATGTCTTCACGACCAACGCTGAAACGAGAGTGAGTAAGGGCGAAACACGTGTCGTGTTGAATAGTTTCTCGATTTTTCGGGAAATTAAAGTAGCGCGGGAATTGTTACAAAGAAATTTTTAATCCATCACTTGCTTACAATGGATTTCCGCAAAGTAACGCCTGAATCAATAAATTATATAAAATGATGTGTCTATTTGTAATATTAAAATAACGACTTTTACTAAATGCATATGGATGTATTTCAATGATATAAATCGGCGTTATTAAAAAGCGGCGATGGCCCAGTGGCGAGGCCCATAGCCTTCAAAATCTGAGGGTATCGGGTTCAAACCCGAGTTCAAAACTTTTCAAAGTTATGTGCGCAATTATCGCTTGCTCCGTGCCTCGGAAAGCACGTTAAGCCGTTGTTCCCAACTGTCATGAACATCAATGGCATCTAAGGCAGTCGTTATTAGGAAGTCGGAGCCTTCTATCACCCTGACAGCTGGTTTAACCATATTCCCCTTTGGGTTGAGGAGGTCAGACGGCAGTCGCTCCATGTAATAACTGAAATTCAGCCACACCTGGTTAAACCAGTAAGCAGACCCTGGGCCCTGGGCTTGAGTCTGGGGCAACCAGGATAATGCTAGGATATGATATGACATAAATCGGATCACCATCTCTTTAAAGCCAATGAATAATCAAGTTATTATCTTCCAGTGTCTGGTCTCAATGTGGAGCGCAGCGCTAGATAGTTGCTCTCCAGAAGTTCTGCTTCGTGCTGCGAGCGCTTTACCGGACGCTTTGCAGCAGGAGAAAGCGCTAGATGGAGCGCTGCAGCTGCTTAAAGGGAACGAGTTGGATGAGAACTGCTCTCTTGAAGGTCAATATTGAGTTCTTGTTTACGTTTAAGAAGTCACAATTTAAGCCATGTAAAGTACACTGAATATTGACCTACCAAAAGATTACATTCTATTGGGGGTATTTGCCTATAATCAGTTCATATTTCAATGCACTCTGAGTAGGACGTGTAACTTTTGCCGTATACTTTCCAGTGATTCTCAATCTTTTGTACTTTTTGTTTTATAAATCATGGTTGTGTGTGCAAGATGTGGTGATAATGCTTCAGACGCTATTCAGTGCTCAGCGTGTCTCAAGCACTTTGATTTTGCCTGCTCTGGGGTCTCGGAGAAAGGATACCGTAAGTTGGGCGGTGGCCGTCAGGCGACATGGAGATGTCCCGATTGTAAAACGGCTGGTAACCCTAGTACTGCGGCACCTTTGCAGCCAACTTCTCCGACGGCGTCACCATTACTTTCGCTTGAGTCCGTAATGCAAGAATTGGTGAACATAAATATCAAGTTGGCCCCGCTTTCCAACTTATCATCTGAAATACAGATGATCCGCAAGGAGCTCATGGACTTGAAGGCATCAGCGGCCATAATGCCGGCAAAGGTTCAGGCATTAGAAGGAAGAATAGAGAAAATAGAACAGTCACAGCCGGAAACTGCACGACTAAATGAGGTTATTGGTAAACTTGAGAACGACTTTCATGATACTGAGCAGTGGCTTCGAAGTAACAACGTCGAAATCAAGGGTGTGCCTTTAAAGGATAGGGAGAACCTATTTGATATACTAAATGTATTAGGCAAGAGAATTTCTTATCCAGTCAACAAGAGCAGCATTAATTTTATTCATAGGGTACCAACGAACAAAACAGGCGAAAAAAACATTATCGTCTCATTCACGAGCAGATATATTAAGGAGGATTTCGTGGCTGCAGCACGTGCTTCGCCTAATCCACTGCTGCCTAAGGACGTCGGTCTCTCTGGTTCTGGAAGGATTTTTATAAACGACCATCTGACAGCCGTTAACAAGATGCGACTATCCAAAGTGAAAGTGCTCGCCATGGAACACAAATATCAATATGTTTGGGTTAAGCACATGAAGATCTTCGTAAGGCGCGATTCTACTTCTAAGGTTTTTATGATAAAGTCGGATCGGGATCTGGAAAATATAAGATAACTTTAATATTTTACATACATAATTTAATATTTTTATTATCTTTTTACATATTTTTCTGTGACCCCTATATTTCTAATTTTATTTGTTATGATAAATTAAGTGCCTTTTCAAACATTTATTGTAAAACGATTTTGTTTTTGCTAAAAAGTTTAAGTGACTTAGGGCCGATTTTTCAATCCTCAGATAAACAGACAGATAGGATTTATTCGATAGATAGCAAAGAACTCAGTTGTTCAATTGTCAAATAGGCTTTATTCGGAGAATAAATCGCTTATCTGAGGAATAAATCTATCTGGCCCTTTGACAGCCTGATAGTTAATTATTCCATAGATAAACGACGTTGAAGTTACTCAATTTGAGGTTAGTTTTCATACTTTACAATACAAGTGTATTTGTTGTAAGTAATGGATATTTTCGATAGTATTGACGACATGGCAATTGAGGAAGAAGCCATAATAAATGAATTTATAAATCCAAATGAGAGAAAAGAAAGAGTTTTAAGACCGAGGGTCGATCACTTTCTCGTATGGGATTCAACAGAATTCCATCGTCGATTCAGACTTACTAAAGAATCAGTGCAATATTTGCTGTTCTTGGTACAAAATAAAATCGAGAGCAAAACACAAAGGTAAGTTTTTATAAGCATTGACACTGACACATATATTTATATTGTCGCCTCAAAGAACTAATGGAAATAAACTTATTGTTTGTTTCAGAAACCAGTGCATCCCACCCATGTTACAACTGCTAATCACATTAAGATTCTTTGCCACTGGGAGTTTTTACATCACTGTTGGTGATTTTGGAGGTATTCATAATTCCACCGCTTGCCGTATCATTAAAAAATGTGCTGATGCAATAGCATCTTTAAGGCAAACCTTTGTTAAGTTACCACAAAGTGAGCAAGAAATAAAGAAAACTCAAGAAGATTTTTATAAAATAGCTAGGTTTCCACGAGTGGTATCAGCTATAGATTGCACACACATAAGAATTCAGTCACCTGGAGGAAACACAGCTGAGGAATTCAGAAACAGAAAAGGCTTTTTTTCATTTAATGTACAGGCAATGTGTTCAGCTGAATTAATGTTTCAAGATATAGTTGCACGTTGGCCAGGCTCTTCCCATGATAGCATGATATTTGCTAATTCATCAGCAAAGTTTCATTTTGAGAATGGTGCATTTCAGAATGGAATTGTACTTGGAGATAGTGGCTATGAGCAAAACAATTACTTACTGACTCCTTTTCAAGAACCGAATTCGCAAGCTCAAAGTCTATACAATGAGGCACAAATCCGAACAAGAAATGTTATTGAGAGATGTTTTGGTGTATGGAAGAGGCGTTTCCCTGTTTTGAGTGTTGGTTTGAGGTGTAAACTTCCGCTTGCCCAAGATGTTATTGTAGCATGTGCTGTTTTACACAACTTGGCAAGGATGAAAAATGAAGAGGAACCACCAGAAGATCCAGGTGTACACATTCCTCCTCAACCAGTGTTTCCTCCCACTTTTGCAATACTGACTGGTGAGGAAAGGCATCTGACCAGGAATATTATATTGCAATATTTTCATTCTTTAATTTTAGAATAAGTTTAATGTTAAATGAATAATAAATAATATACTGAATTATAAAATTTATTTATTTATTGATAAAAGATACACCATCAACATATAATTTTACATTGGTGAACACACACAAAGAAAAGTTAAAAGATATGCCTCTACAGGTATATACAACACTATAGAATTTATGTCAACAATAAGAGTAAAAAATAATAATAAAAACAAACACTAAAGAACAATATGAAAAAAAAACAATATTAATAACATACATTTACATAATAATTAACACCAATGTTCTTGAATAAATAATTCCAAACATTTATTTTCACAAAAACACGCTCATAATCATGAAAAAAATATTTATTGCCACTTAAAAATAAACTATACTATTACACACTTTTATAAATTATATCATTTGTAACTGGTGCACAATTTAACTTTTCAAGTAGCAAAACATGTAGTTCTTGCTTCCTGTTCTCATCATTGGCGAGATGTTCCATTTTTAACATATGTTCTTCTTCTTTGAACTGCTGTTCTTTTCTGGCAGTCTCCATTTGAAGCTGAACAAGTTCCAAACGAGCCGCACTTAATTTATCCAATTTGGAAGTAACACTGGCTCTATTTACTGTGTCCGGTTTTAATATATTTGACACTCTTGTCTTCAAGGCTTTTGGGTGCCATCTGTCCCATTTATTTTCTGAAAGCATAAAAAATATATAACATATACACATATTTCTACATGAAATAAGGAATCTGCCTTGTCAGTATGTCTACTCAAAAATAAGACTCCGATCTTAAGATTATTAAGCCACAATGCTCAATAAAGACAATATTTATTTATTAAATTATAATCCTAGGTTTAACTTCGGTGGCCGAGTGGCTAAGCGCTTGGTTTGATACCCGAAGGTCCTTGGTTCCATAACAATAATTACCTTTTTGTGACTCATTGTCATTCTTATCTTGGTCCAAAATAAATGACTCGTCTATATCTGAAACAATCAATTTCATAACAATGAAAGCATGAAAGTAAAAATATTGGATAATTTCATACAGGACAAGTACCTACCAGGTATATTAATACTAATATCTTGAGCGGTATCCTCTGCACCTGCACCATCCATATCCAAATATCTTATATCTTCATTGTCCATCAAAACCTCACCTATAGATATTGGCACTGAAAAATGTTAGAAAGTGAGAATTTCTTTATGTTGAATGTTACAACATCATAGATT
Organism: Musotima nitidalis; assembly: GCA_949126915.1. Lineage (NCBI taxonomy): Eukaryota > Metazoa > Arthropoda > Insecta > Lepidoptera > Crambidae > Musotima > Musotima nitidalis. The sequence continues at coordinate 7,029,380 of OX421442.1, read as the reverse complement.
TTTTTAAAGTAGTACCTACTAAACTACTACCTTTTAAACTAGAAGTAGTACAATTTGGGATTGTATCGCTATCATGACGAGCTTCGAGCCCTTTTATGTTAGAGCAAATGCTCATCACCTTTTCTTCAACATTGGTGAATTCAGGAGCATTCGAAGATCCCCCTCCTGTTCTGTACATCTCCTGTCTTTGGACAGAGGATTTCTTTTTTGTTGTTTTTTTAACTCCTTCATATTTAAGCTTTAGTGTTTTCCAAGAGCGCTCAGTTGATGAGATCCCACACGAGTTGAAAGAAGATTCAATTTTCTTCCACGTACACTCCTTGTCTTTGTTTGTAACAGCATCAGTCTTTTTATTTTCTATAATTTGCTTGTACCTCTCGACTAAACTCACAAGCAATTGAACCTCAGCATTATTAAAATTGGCTGCACGTTCTCTTTTTTTGGTTTCCATAGTAGATAAATCACAAATCAACAAAATCACAAATATTAAAATCACCACAGCCAGTCACACAACCTCTTAATATTTTTATAACATGACGCTTCTTTGACATTGACAGCAACACCAACCAAAGAAATATTCCGTCCTGTTCTAACATTGGTTTATTCTATATATTTGTTTCACCTCTCTGAAGTTAGCGTTTTCACAGATGAGACAATCAGACAGATAGTTATCTAGAGGTTAAATAGTAATTGAAAAATTGACAACCACTTATCTGACATATAAAGAGTCTAGTAACTTTATTCCTTAGATAGCTATTGGTACTTTTATCTGAGGATTGAAAAATCGGCCCTTAGTCGGATTACATCCGTTTACCTGGACCTTTTGTTCGGCTGCGGTCGGGTCGCCTTTTGTTGTCGCCTGGTCGTCTTTTGTTCACTATCATCAAGTCATTCATTGGAAATATAAATTTATTATTAAGTTGCATGTGATAATGTCGTGGTATCGATGTAATGAATATGTTTACAACTTCTCGAAAATGCTTGTTTTGTGGTTTTTTGTTACTATGTGGTTATTTTATAGTAATGTTTTGTTGTTAACTTTTGCTTACTTTATCAGTTTGTTTTTAATTATGGAGATTGCACAGTTTACAGTATTGAATAACTTTTTATTGATTTGTATTACTTGTTCTAGTAATGAACTTATTAATTTGGTTATATGCACTTTTCTTTTCCATAGGGTCTGGGGCATGGAGTCAGATTATTTTTGTAGATATTTACGAGATTATGCTTATACAGTTATAATATTTGCGTTTATGATACATTCAGTTACAGTATACTTTTATATTGCCTATATGCTTATTTGTTTTAGTTGTATTTGCGATTACGGGTTGATTGTTTTCTTGTATATACTTACATGCGTCTTACATTTATGTTTATTATATTATAGTTTAGGCATTCGATTTTAATTCTTTAAATATTTATTACCAGAACGTTCGGGGCCTCCGAACTAAAACTGAAATATTTTTTAGAAATCTAGCCATGAGCAGTTATGACATTATTGCTTTGACTGAGACTTGGTTAATCGAAGGAATATTGGACTCGGAGCTATTTGATAACAGGTACATTGTTTTTAGACGCGATCGGGACTATGTCGCCACGGCGCAGTCGCGTGGTGGCGGTGTATTGGTAGCCGTTCGCCGTGAGTTGTCTGTTAAAAGTAATACTGCTTGGCAGTCCAGCGCTGAGGACATTTGGATATCTTTATCATTGAATAATAGGAATAACTCCTCTCAACGTCTTCATCTCTGTACTTTATACCTTTGTGAGCAACACCAGGGAAACACTTTCGTTACTCAATTATACACTTACCTTGAGAAACTGTCTGATCTTGTTAATAGCCATCCGAGTGACGATTTTATTATACTCGGTGACTTTAATATGAGTTCTATAAAATGGAATCACTCCGGTATGTCTGTTATACCTCTTGCCCCTATGACAAACCAGTTTACTTATTTCATTGATACCCTAAAGTTTTGTAATCTAGAACAATTTAATATGATATGTAATAAGTTTGAAACTATTCTTGACCTAGTTATCTCTAACAAGTCGGTATCGGTGTCTGCATGCGCTAGTCCGTTGATTCCTGAAGACTCTTATCACCCAGCCTTGATCATTCATCTTGATTTCATTCTATTTCAGTCTTTCATGGTTCCTTCGCGATTGGTCTTTCAATATACCAAAGGCGACTATGGAAAAATTTTGTCTTCCTTGGGGCAGGTTGATTGGAATTTACTATTAATGCAAGGTAGTATAGATGACGCCTTAAATTCGTTTTATGACATTTTATCTCAAATTAGAGACTCCTACATTCCCCAACGCTTCTTAAGCGAATCTGGGTATCCACAGTGGTATAGCTTAGCTCTCATTAAAATACTTAAAGAGAAGCATAAATATTTTTGCAAATTTAGGGTTTATGGTAACATCTCTGATCATTTATCATACAGTTTTTTACGTGATCGAGCCAAAGAGGTTGAAAAAATTTGTTACAATGCCTATATGGCTAAGATTGAGTCATCCATTTGCAATAGCCCAAAAGCGTTCTGGTCTTACATCAAAAAAAAGCGCAGTAATAGCAATTTTCCGTCTAACATGTCTTATGGTTCAAATGTTAGTGATGATGGGCAGGGCATCTGTGAGTTATTCTCAGCCTACTTTCACTCTACTTTTCTCCGATCATCCCACTCTGATGGCAGTTTGCAGGCCTCCGAAGACACTCCAGATAATGGCATTTTGATTAACTCAATTGAATTAGATCCCAAGGTAGTTCACCAATACCTCAAATCTCTTGATTTAAATAAATCAGCCGGCCCAGATGATCTTCCTGCTATATTCTTAGTCAGATGCGCCGATGCCTTAGCGGAGCCAGTGACACTGCTTTTTAGAAGATCTTTGACAGAAGGCGTAGTGCCTTTTAGGTGGAAATCAGCATTCGTGTCTCCCATCCTTAAAAAGGGATCCAAGAGTGAGGTGGAAAACTATCGCCCAATATCCAAACTCTGCCTTCTAGCTAAAATCCTGGAGCGTATAGTGCACAACCATGTCTATTCTTGCCTGGCTACTAGATTTTGTCCTAATCAGCACGGTTTTATAAAGGGTAAATCTACAGTTTCTAACCTTTTATTGTTTACAGATTTTATCTCTGTTAATATGGATGGTGGAACCCAGGTTGATGCCATTTACACCGATTTTAGCAAAGCTTTTGATCGGGTCGACCATGTTATTTTGCTTCGTAAACTCTTTTTTCTGGGTATAAGAGGTGACTTATATAGATGGTTCGTATCATATGTCCAAAACCGCACACAGGCAGTGGTGCTAAACGGTTTTACCTCCTCGTGGACTACTATACCATCTGGAGTTCCACAGGGATCCTTGTTAGGCCCTTTAATGTTCGTGGTGTTTATTAATGACATTGGTGACTGCATTCATAACTCTGATTTTCTGCTATTCGCTGACGACATGAAGATCTATCGGCAAATTAAAAATCATTCAGATGCCATGCTTTTGCAACAAGATCTTCATAGGGTAGTCGCATACTGTGAATCTGTTAATCTTGATCTCAATGTCAATAAATGCCTAGTCATCAGCTTCAGTAGAAATAGAAATAAGCTACACTATAATTACACTATTAATAATTCGCCATTGCGTCGTGTGGATAAAGTTTCTGATTTAGGTGTTATTCTTGATGATCGGCTCACTTTTGAACATCATATTGACAAAATAGCCAAAAAAGCCTCCTCATCCCTGGGTTTTGTTATCCGTAGTAGCTCTTCTTTTACCACTATGAAGGCCATTAAGGTACTTTATTGTGCTCTTGTAAGAAGTCATTTGGAGTACGCCAGTGAAGTGTGGAATCCTAATTATGCTGTGCATTCAAAAAGGCTGGAAAAATTACAGAAAAAATTTACAAGGTATCTAGGTTTTAAATTTAAAATTCCATATCTTTCATATAAACGGCGCTGTGCGAAATTTCATTTACTTCCTCTTGATGTGCGTAGAAACATTTTTGATCTGCGTTATTTGTTGAAAATTGCTCAATCCAAAGTTAATTGTCCTGAACTTCTGTGTCAACTGTATATTAATGTACCTCCCCGACATTGTCGTCCGAGATATCTACTCCATGTTCCAACCCACCGTAGTGTTTATCGTGGCAACTCCTACTTAATTCGCGTTAGCAAGCTTTTTAATTCAACTCATAATAATCATTCTGATACCCTCGATATCTACTGCAGCAATATATCTATAATTAATAAAATTCTGTCTGCAGACTACTTCACTTAGTATAGGTTAGTGAATTTTTATGTTAACTGTTTAAATTGATTATTAGTCTAAATTAAAATGTACATTTCTAGTTAATGTTAGCCAAGTGTTATATGTGGAGGCTTGTTATTGGCTTTTAGAATATATGTTTTAAAATTATATAGCAGTGTTAGCTGTAAGCCCCCCAAAGAAAATAAAATAAAATAAAATAATCACCACGCTGGGTAGGCGGGTTGGTGATCGCAGTTCCAGCCAGTACGCAGGATGACACTGCTGCCCATCATCCGGTAGGATTTCTCTTCGTCGACTCTTACCCCCCCCCCCCCCTTGAGGTGAGAGGGGGTGGCACTATTCTCCGGTACCCCATGGCACGTTTTAAAAGTATATCTTTTAGAAACATTGCAGCAGGAGAAAGCTCTTGTCGGATAAAAACCCTCTTTTAGGTGATTGAATTTTTTTATACGTTTTTGATCTCAAAATGTTTGTCATCGCAGACAATTAAAGTCCCAGATCTGAGCACGAGTCTCTTCTTACAAACTATGGTGAGAGGAATAAAGTCAAAAAAAAATATTACGGACTTCTTGGCGGGAAACTGAAACGTCACGTCTGCAGTTTTTTTTTATTTTCTAAAATTTGTGATATTTCTAACATTAATGTGTAATAACGGTGGATTATTACCCGTTAAGTGTTTTTGAACATACATGAGTGTTGGTAAATCAAACAAAACAGTGCAACGTCACTTTTCAAATTTTCTTTCAAGGAGTCCATGTGAGATCTTAGTATAGTCCCACATCTTTACTGAGGACTCAAGGGGCTTACGGGAGGGTATCTCATTTACCATTTATCATCTTTATCACCACTCATTCTCATTTACTATGAATTATATATTATTAATATATTTCTTACTTGACACTGGTTAAATGTGCTAGACGCACGAAGCCATTATTTAAGTGGAAGAAATTTTATTATTATTTTATTTGGCTCAAGAGCTTTTATGAAAATGAAAAGTATGAATTAAATTAAATAATATAAATAATAATTTAATTCATTCATACCTTAACATTTCTTTCACTATTTACGATAAATTGAGTTACCACCCAATATTTACAACACAATGCAAAAGGCCGCTATATTAAACACATACCGGATCGTACGTAAGTTTTTGCAGGACGATAGTGCCACTATTATTCACCCAAATGAACTCCACTTTGCTTAAGCCCGTGGCTTTCATTAGAAACCGATCTAATATTTTTTAAATATTATTTCGAGAATGTGAAATAAAGAAAATAAAAATAGTAATCAAATGTATAGGGATCCTACCAAGACCTAAGGAGCCCAAGCCAACCTCACCTGCAAGTGGTGCACCTGCCGATCAACGGACGAGGCTCTGGCGAACATAACAGCGCCCGGTAAGCTGCAATAGGCTCGCCACCTATTACGTGGGACCAACTATATAATTGGCGAATTTATAATTGGCGAATTTATAATTGGCGAATTTATAATTGGCGAATTTATAATTGGCGAATTTATGATTGGCGACTATAATTGACATTTTATTTTATGTATAATGCCACAAACAGTTAGACATTCAAGGGATTAACTCTGTAAACTCTTCTTAACTGCCGTGTTCGTTTCAGACCGTGATCTGTTATGAATACTAAATTAAGGATATACATACGTAAATATGTAATATCTTTTTTAAAACACATACCTAAAAAGTGTGTTAAAATTTTGATATACAATTCTAAAATACGTAAAATCGGTATAACATTACAATATGAATTAAAAGATTTTTGTTGTTTGTTTATTTTGCTCTTATTGTATATCCAGGAGTGGAAAGATGCTGGAGCTACCTGTCAGCTATGTGGTCAGCGCTGAGTATGAGCGGTGCGAGCGCTCCGGGCGTTACGCAATCGGCAGTCGTGCTCGTGTGTAACGCTCTCGACGCTTTGGCGCGTGCTCTGCTCGCCGATGTTACAGCGATTACTCACGTTGCTCAGGTTAGTACTGCTTACTGATGCCTCGGCAAATAGCAAGCTATAAAATGCTACCGTTAATTTGCTACGGCAAGCAGCAGCGCTCTGCCGTGACAAGGCAAAACACTGTATACTCCAACACAAAATTCACTTAAAGTAGACCTTAAAATACGGCGAATAAGCGTTGTTAAGGAGAAACACTGTATTCTAGTATACAGTGTTTTGCCTTGTCACGGCAGCGCTACGCATCGGGGTTAGTAATAAGAGATGATATAGAGTATAACAGTGCTACAGAAAATCAACTCGCACAGCACTGCCCAAATAATGCTCATGACTCCGCGTGTAGCAAGATGTGGCGCCGAATATCGTGGCAACGATATGTTTAATAGCGCTAAGGGTTGCTACGGCAAACAACAGTGCTACGGCAAACAATAGTGCTACGACATGCTGCAGAGTGATAGCAGTTGCTACGGAAGTAAGCAGTGCTACAAGGCATAGTGACGTAATAAGTCAAAGTCAAAAAGTCAAAGTCAAAATACTTTTTATTTCATAAACTATTACATAGTACTTGAAAACGTCAAAATTATAAAAAAAATAACAAAAACAAATAAAATATAATTATACTAAAATCACGAAGCTTAGATTCACTTGCAACCAAATAATTTAAAAAAACAAAAAATATTTAAGTGTAAGTGAATCTAAGTGCCAGTTCCGAGCCACCGCTCTGTAAGAAGAACTGGCAAGAAACTCACAGGCTATGCTCTTTTAAATTATCGATTGGTTAGTTACAATCTTCATTTGTCTGTGACGCTATACATTGCAATATAATATAACAATATTCATGCTTTAAGTCATTCATATTAGAATAGCCTGTATGAAACGGCATTTTAATCCCAAGAATTTTTATCAGCCATATAGTCTTCAATAGAATAGTATCCCTTAGTCGTCATGTTCGTGTGTTAAAACACTTGCTACTTTCCGCTATGAGTTGCTACGACACATTAAAGTGCTACGGAAAATCAACACACACACTACACGTTAAGCTTCATGGCGCTAAGCTGTGGTACGGCAAACAGCAGTGCTATGACAAATTAAATGGTGCTACGCCGGATAGCAGTGCTACAGGGAATAGTCATACAATCAGCCGTAGTGCTCGTGTGTAACGCTCTCCACACTTTGGCTCGGGCTTTGCTCGCTCACGTTACAGCGATTACTCATGTTGCTCTAGTTATATTACGACTTAGTACAGTGTGATAGAAGTAGCCTCGGAAATAGCATTGCTACAAGGAATAGTCACGCAATAAGCCGTGATGGTCGTATTTAAGCTATTAGTTGCTACGTCAAACAACAGTGCTACACGTCTTGCATGTTACCGTTACGATATGCTACATTGTGATAAGAGTTGCTACGGCAAGCAGCAATGCTACGGGAAGACGTTATGCATTTAGCCTTAGTGCTTGTGTGTAAACGCTATGGTCGCTTTGCTACGAGAATACGGTTGCTACGGCAGATACGAGTGCTACAGAAAATTTGTGTAAATTTGTCTACTATCGCATGGTAAGACTTTTCCAAAAGAATACTGAATGTTGCTCTTAAAATATTGTATCTTGTATTTTTATTACTATATATATTATTATTCTCTTGTGATTCTACTGGTATTGTAAGTGTCCACTCTTCATTAAGTGGGCCGCATGCTTTATTGCCATCTGACGACCGATATGGCATGGAGGCGAGTATACCCGCACTCCGCTCCTGAGGTTCTAGGTTCGATTCTTACACAGGACAAATCTTTATGTACACAAAGATGAATATGTGTTCTGGTTTGGGTCTATTCCTATGTATATTAAGTATATATGTACAAAAAAAGTATGAATGAATGTTTATTCATTATTTAGTATCCATAACACAAGTTCTTAATGATACTTATCTTGGAACGAAATAATTGGTGTAATTGTCAGAAAATATTTATTTATCTTGTGATATTAAAACATTGTAGGAACTGTCTGAGCTGATTGATATTGAATTTAATCCCGTACCTACAAATTAATTCACAACTTCGAGGGTTGGCTGGTAGAGATCTCTGCTAGAGATAAGTCCACCTTTGTACTTTTAGTTTTTAAATACCTTTTGTAATCTATTTATGTTTTATGTGCAATATAGGATTATTATTCAGATAATTTCGTTTGCAGGCATCAGACCGTCACCTAGAACTGGGTGTGCTTCACGAGTCCATCACTGAGTCGAGCACCAATCTCCAGCAACAGCTCAAGAGCATCCGCCGCCGGTTGCCTCCTGGTGTGGTGTTGCCTATTGATCAGCAGGTAAGGGACCCTTAGAAAAAATGCTTATATCTTCCAATTGGAGTCATAGACACGCATCCTTTCTGTGTCTGTTTATTAACTACACTTTTTAACAATTTTTTTCACTTTTTTTACTTTTTACTTTTTTTAAATTTTTTACTTTCTTTCACTTTTTTACTTTTTTTCACTTTTTTACTTTTACGTACTACTTACCTTATGTTATGTTTCGACGACCGATATGACGTGGTAGAGAGAAGTTTTTTAGTATCCATAAAACAAGTTCTTATTGATACTTAGGAGTCATCCATAAATTACGTCACACGAATTCTGTAATTTTTTGACCCCCCCTCCGTCCTTGTCACAGCTGGTCACACTTGTGAGACTCCCTCCTCCTTAGTGTGATGTCACATATTTTGCAATTGTACAGCAAGAAATTATTACATCAAAACAGCAGTTACAAAATTTTCATAGGACCTAGATTTTGAATTATGACGTCACGAAATTTTGGATCCCTCCCATCCCCTTGTCACACCACGTCACACTTCGTCCACCCCCTCCCACCCCCTTAGCGTGTTACGTTATTTATGGATATCCCCTTATAACTAAATAATTGTGTGATAATCTGGTGTTGGAGTAGAGATTAATTAAAACATGCTTAGACCTTGATGCCAGTTTATTGAATGAATCAAAAAAATATTTCCTTCAATTAAATTGCTTACTACTACGTATTGCGACATGACCTAACAAACGTTTAGCATTTTTGCGTAAACACATACTACAATTAGTGTAATTGTCAGAAAATATTCTATTATTTATTATTATTTATGTGAAAGAAGCGCTCGTAGCTCTGCGGTGCTCGGTGGTCGTTAGCAATCACCGAAGTACAGCAAAGTTTACAGAGGTCAGTCCTCGGATGGGTGACCGTTTGTGTGGCATTTGATATCGAGCGCTTCCGTGCTTCGGAAGGCACATTAAGCCGTTGGTCCCGGTTATTACTAAATGTGGTAGTCGTTAAGCCATATTAGAGACCTAATTGGGTGGCTTGAAATATTCTAATAGCAGGACGCCATACATCTGCCTCCGCCAATCCGCACTGGGTCCGCGTGGTGGAGTATGACCCAATACCCTCGCACCTTGATATGTGAGAGGAGGCTCGTGCTCAGTAGTGGGACGTTAATGGGCTGAGATGATGATTAAAATTGCTTAATTTTGATTGGGTGTTATTTAACGTGTCTTCAAAATTAATAAATTGCCAACCTAACCTAACCTTTTTGTGCATCAAAATTACTGATTGAGCACCTAATCACCTCATTAGATGCTCACTCAGTAATTTTGATGATCAAAAAAGTATTTTTTAGAGGTTCAGTTTATATATTCTCACAGCTGATAGAACGCCTTCGCACCGACACCGCTTCTTCCCTGTGGCTGTGCGCGCGCAGTGCGTGTTTGGTATCGCGCGCCGCGTGCACCGCCGCCGCGAGTGCCGGCGATGGCGGAGACAGCGCCGCCCAGCCCCACAAAGTACTCGCCCAGCTGTGGGCCGCCAGCTGTAGGCGGCTGGGCATCGGCGGTGGACAGGTAACGTTTAAAGTTTAAACTTCTTTATTGCATCCATGTTGTACATATTGCACGCTGAGAATTAAAGTGTTTTATACATATACATAAATATGCATAATACAGGCAAGATGATAGTAGAGAGACTTACAATATAAAATTAAGTAAGTAAGTCTTCTTCTTCTTTTAAATAATAGCTTCGTGCGGTTTGCACATTTAGCCAGTGTCAAGTTAGAGATATATTAATAATATATTATTCATAGTAAATGAGAATGAGTGGCGACAAAGATGGTAAATGAGGTACCCTCCCCTAAGCCCCTTGAGTCCTCAGTAAAGATGTGGGACTATACTGAGATCTCACATGGACTCCTTGAGAGAAAATATGAAAAGTGATGTTGCACTGTTTTGTTTCATTTACCAACACTCATGTATGTTCACAAACACTTAACGGTTAATAATCCACCGTTATTACACATTAATGTTCGAAATATCACAAATAATTAAGTGTAAGTGAATCTAAGTGCCAGTTCCGAGCCACCGCTCTGAAAGAAGAACTGGCAATGTAAAGTTAAGTAAGTCGAAACCATCCTCATACTGTGCAGAATATCAGCACCCGAACCAAGAAATTTGGGAGGTCGTTTCTGAGCAAGACCACTAAGCTCTGGAATTCGCTGCCGGCTCATGTGTTTCCTATTTCCTATGATCCCGGGTCTTTTAAGCGGGGCGTGAAACGGCATTTTAGCAGGCCGTCATGAGTGGATGCGCTTTATACCGTGCTTATTTCACGATATAAAGCGCTTTCATTTGCTTATTGAACTGCATCGACTGCTTAATATCAGGCAGGATGTAGTCATTATGACGTGACACATTTAAAAAAAAAAACTTAAGTTAAGTAAGTAAAGTTACTTGTAATATATATAATAATATGTACTTGCTGTGCCCTTGCAGGGTCATCTTTGTTAACACCTGTATATGTACAACATGAATGCAATAAAGAACTTTGAACTTTGAGACTTAAACCGACGAGGACTCACTTAAATAGCAATCATGCAACATAGTTTTAAAGATATTTTTACTCTGTGCAAGTCTAAAATCAATAGGCAGAGCGTTCTATAATTGTGCAGCCTCAATATGAAAAGAATTCGCAACAAACCCTGAATGGTGCTGTGGAGTAGCAAAAAAAATAGTCAGTCCCGTGCTAAAAAGTCAGTTCACATTTAATGTTCCCTCAAGAATACCAAGACACACATGCAATTTGTTCAAAAGTAAATTTTGTAGAACAAGGATGGGGCGCAATTCACCGGTGGTTCTTTTGGTACAATAATTTGATTAATAAGTTGCCGGAACGCGATATTCATTTTCAATGCCTTCCTAAGTTTAAGAAACTATTGAAAATTGGTGACGTACTTTAGATTGAACGTAGTTTTATTTAGGTATTACGTATATACTCGTATGTATATATAATTTGTCTACATATGTTTTATAACATACTAGCGGACCCGACAGACTTCGTCCTGTCAAAAAGATTTGTAAAGTGAACTATTACATTTTATGACTTTGGAACTTTTGGAACGTGACATTAAATCCTCCAACGATGTTTTCTGTGCTCCAACGCACACACGCACACTGTTTTGATAAATATGATTAAATTTCAACTTCACATAGCGTTAATAAAGCACAAAACGACTCTTTGACGTTAGGAACACTCCTACATTGCTTGGACAACAGTGAGTGCTTGCAATATGAACTTTATGTATTTACAATAAAGCTTAAATTGACTGTACGTTTTAGTTAGAAAACGTTTGTATGGGAAAAAGAAAAGGGCTGTTTTTAGGGTTTTTTCGATGTTTATTCGATTTTTTCCTGCCGTAAAAACCATTCTTGAACTTCAAAGAACGTTTTTAAAAAAGAATTGACAAAATTGGTCCAGGCGTTGTTGAGTTATGCGCTTGCCAACACATTTTGCGATTCATTTTTATATATAAGATAAGGTGTACTCAAATTGCATGATGTGGTTGACCTGTGATTGTAAGTGCAGTTAGCCAAAATATGTATAAGTTCATTGTAATTTTTGTTAAAAATAAATAAATAGGAATACACCTGAAATCTAAGGTATTTGATCAGTGTGTCCTGCCAGTCTTCATGTATGTGATGGAGACTACCACGCTGATTTTGAAAGCTGCGAAAATTAGCAATTATTATTAATTATTTTGGCAACAAACATTCGTATAAACAGAACATTAATTTATAACAAGAAAAAGTGAAACGTCAAGTCTGCAGTTTTGTTTTATTTTCTAAAATTTGTGATATTTCTAACATTAATGTGTAATAACGGTGGATTATTAACCGTCAAGTGTTTGTGAATATACATGAGTGTTGGTAAATCAAACAAAACAGTGCAACATCACTTTTCAAATTTTCTCTCAATGAGTCCATGTGAGATCTCAGTATAGTCCCACATCTTTACTGAGAACTCAAGGAGCTTAGGGGAGGGTATTTCATCTTCGATTTATCATCTTGATCACCACTCATTCTCATTTACTATAAATTATATATAATTAATATATCACTTACTTGACACTGGCTAAATGTGCTAGACGCACGAAGCCATTATTTAAATGGAAGAAGAATTTATAATAAGTTTAACTTAAGAAATAGATCTATAGTTCCCAATCATACTTGATATTAACAAAGTCGTATTTAAATGTGGACAATGCTTGATTAGGAGAATTTAAAAAAGAATTGCACAAAGACCGGTGGAGCGGCTGATGCTGGGTATAGGCAAAAGAAATGAGTGAATCAGACAGAATTTTTTTCCTCGTGGTTTATTCATATGAAACCCTTTTGGGGGTTTCGGCGCGGGATCGGGGCAGTGCCCCTTGGCCGCGGTTTCTTGCGGCGCCCGTGAATACGGGCGCGTCGTTGGGGTGGCTAATTTAGCTGATGGTAAATTCTAGGGTGTTATATCCGGTAGTGCTGCGATCAAGCCCTGGGGCGATCAGCTAGCTGGTGCCTTGTTCTGGATGGCGTCAGGTCACTTCCTAGGTCTCCCGAGGGATTAGGCTTCGGGCATAGGCCTTGGCATCCGGTGGTCGAGCGTGCAGCGGCGCCAAGCCACGGAGGTGTTCGTGACTTGAGGCCCGCTCGAACATCGATCCCGCCAGGCGACCTACGAAGGCTTCAATGACAGACAGAAAAAGAATGTCAGAGACGTAATGGAGGGGATAGAACGCGGGAAGTGGTGATGGGCAGGACACGTTGCTAGAATTAACCAGAGTCGTTGGGCGACGAAAATTCTGGAGTGGAGACCCCCCCAATACCCGAGGCAGAGACAGACCACCACGGAGATGGGTGGATGACATCCGTCAGCAGGCGGGTGTGAACATGACCGAAGACGGGCGCAAAACGGGCTGATATGGATAGATAGAGATGTGCGCTGCAGCCGTGCAAAATGGTTATGGCTCAGTGAAGTTTTACTCAAACGAGCAAACACTGATTTTTAACAATAATATATAAAATTAATATTGTGTTCACAGGATGATCTTGCACCAGCGCGCTTTATGAAGCAATCGCTGTCACAAGTGACAGCTGATGTTATGAATCTGTCAAACTTCACCAAGGACCACGAGTACGACATGATGTCACTGGTTAACGTGCCTCAAGAGAAGGTTAGTATTTTTCTCTTTCAATATATTATAAAGGGAAAGGGCAGTTCAAAAGTACCCTAAACCGACGGGCGTGTATGAGAAGGTTAATAAGCGTGAATGTAGCTAAAAGTGTGTGCCAAGATCGTAGAAAGTGGAAGGATGTGATCTCTGCTTATCCCTACGGGAAAGAGGCGTGACATTATAGACCGTAGCAATCAACAATCAATCAATCAATTAAATCATTTTATTGTCAAAACACAAGTTGTTATGATGAGTAGGGACATAAAAATAAATAATTTCTTGCCGTGTTTTAAGTCAGTTAAAATGATTGGTAAAATAAATACTTCTATAAAAATAATGCACATTAAAACACTTCGTTTTGTAAGGCTAAAGAACGTACAAAATTGTAAAAATACCTCATGGGCGTACTATATTGTTTTAACTTAAAAACTAAAAACTAAGAAAACATTTAAAAAATTAATATAATCAAATTTATCATAATCATTAATTCTACATTATACAAAATTCTAATTCTATTCTACAGCTATGGAACAAATCGGACCCTGCGTTAGTAGTCATGTCATATGGTTTTGTCATTTAAAAAGTCTGTGACACTATAATAAGCTTTCTTCAAAAGGAAGTCGCGAAGTTTGTTTTAAACAGACTAACACTGTTGGTGGAACGAATTTCTTTAGGTACTTTGTCATAAATTTTTGATGCGCTTCCGAAAAAACATTTTCTGAATAGAGCTGTGTGGCAACTGACTGCGTTAAGTTTATCGTTATGTCGAGCGCGGGACATAAAAACAAATAATTCAATATTATTGTGAATAAATAGAGCACATTCATAAATATACAGACATGGCATGGAAAGTAAAGCATGCATGCAAGCATGGAAAGTAATGACTTATCACTTACGACATTGTTAATTGCTACCATCGTATGTATGTATATAAGATGTACGGACGACCTGCTGAGAAAGAGCTGCAGGATCACGTTGGATGCGAGCCGCTTGCAAAAGCGGTTACATTGGAAGCTAATGGGGGCGGCCTATGTTCGACAGTCGGCTTTGTCCTGATGATGATGATGGTGATAATATGTCTACATTGAAAAAGTACTTTAAAATATTACTATTTGTACCTCAATGGCGACCGCGATCCGGTAAACGTAGTAAAGGACGGCCTCCCACGCGATGGACCGATGATCTGGTCAAGGCGGCGGGAAGCCGATGGATGCAGGCGACTTAGGATAGCTCAATGGCCTATGTTCAGCAGTGGACGTCAGATGGCTGAGATGATGATGATAACTATTTGTATTTGTTTTCAGCCAGTGCCACCGGTAGTCATTCGCGCCCAGCTGGTCAAGAAGCAGCTGGATGAAACGAAGACTCTTACTATTAAGCTGGAGAGTAAGGAAGCCAATATACAGAAACTCAGGAAAGCACTTAAGGTACTAATCCATACTAATATTATAAATGCGAAAGGAACTCTGTCGGTCTGTCTTTGACGCCAAAACTTCTGAACCAATTTTGTTGAAATTTGGGACACATAATCTAAAGCATGAAAAAGGGCGCTTTTTATTACTGGGGACCTGTAATTGGTTTTATTTTTATTATAGTTATTTGTACATTCATATATTTCAGGTGACAGTCTTACTAAAAAGATAATTAAAAAAAACCAATTGAGATAAATTGTTGTATGTATTTTAATGTCTTTTTGGATGGTTTAAAACACCATTGACCTGATCTTTTAGGCGTGCTATGTCTGCTGATTTCGCTGATAAATAAATAAATTAAAATTTCTGAGAATTGCACCAATTATTTAGTTTTAATATAAGTAGCATTATGAACTTGTGTTAAGAATACTAAATACCGGATAAACATACATAAATACTTTTTTTGTTTGTAAATACATACTTAATATACATAGGAAAACATCCAGATCAGAACAAACTCGTGTTTAGACACACAAAGATTTGTCCTGCGTGGGAATCGAACCCACGACCTCAGGAGCGGAGTGCGGATATACTTGCCTCTACGCCATATCCGTCGTCAAATGGCTGATATTTGTATTTTTTACTATCATCCTGTGATCTTAGATGTATATATTTATCTTATATGTAGGTATATATTTTGTGGATACCTTTTCTGTGACACTCTTTAAGTAGTTATTTAAATATAATGTATCTGTTTTCTTTTGATGTTGTCACAGAATAAATTTAAATACTCACGGTTTTGTGGGACTGTGTTATAAATAATTTGTTATAACCTGTACTTACTGAATAAATAAATAAATAATAGGAAAAACAAGAAGAGCTATCTGAAATGCAAATTCGTCGCGAACTTGGTGAGAGGAAGCTGACCTCGACTGCAAAAGATGCGGAACTGAGAGCTGAACAGCTACAGAGGAAACTCGAAGACGCGCAGAACCAGCTCAAGAGGTAAGATAAGATAAGATACATATTAAGAGGATAGAAGGGAAAACAGGGAGAGAAAGAGAGATATTTATACAAAAATAGAAAAAAGAGACAAAGTGAAAACAAGAGAGAAAGAGACTCAGATAGAGTTAGGTAAATAAAGAGAGCTCGACAGGTACAAAGGTGGAATAAGATAAGGTAGTACATGAAAGAGT
This sequence comes from Musotima nitidalis, assembly GCA_949126915.1. NCBI lineage: Eukaryota > Metazoa > Arthropoda > Insecta > Lepidoptera > Crambidae > Musotima > Musotima nitidalis. The sequence goes on along the minus strand of OX421442.1, from coordinate 7,013,017 downwards.
GAGTAAGTGAGTGAGAGGTAGACATAAATAGAGCTGAACAGCTAAAGAGGAACCTCGAAGATGCTCAGAACCAACTTAAGAGGTAAATCAAATCAAATCAAAATTCATTTATTCAAGTTTGGCTCAATAGAGCTCTTATGAATGTCATACTTATAAACTAACGCTGCATTCCACAGACATCTCATTCAATTCAAAATCATTTATTCAGGTTTGGCTCAAAAGAGCTCTTATGCACGTCAAAACTTAAAAACTAGCGCGCTAACTAAAAACTAGTAAGATAATATAAGTTGGAAAAAAAAATGTAGTTTTGCCGGAAGAGAGAATGAAATAACTCTATTGTCTTTATATTTTCATTTCCGTTTTGCTTATAGAAAAGATATTTCTTTATGTTTTCATTTCCCTTTTTGCTTATAGAAAAGAAAAAGAATTCGAAGAGACAATGGATCATCTACAACAAGACATCGATTCGCTAGAGAACGAACGAGGTGCCCTCAGAGATAAGCTGAAGCTATACGCCAAAAGAGGCGGAACACATCATGGTATGTACCCTATACTCCCATATACATCTCTCAATAATTGGCGTGCGCACCATACATGCAGATAAACACTGCATACCCTAAGCCTATACTCATAAAATTACAATTCGTACTTTAACGTGATTACCTGGTCTAGTGCGGATTAGCCCTCATAGAGTTAATCAATGCACCCCCCAAACCGCACTTCGATTGAGACCTGCTAATATTTTAATGCGCATTCAACTAAAGCGCCGCAGATTGTAAACTTACAGCTGTTGCTACGGAAAAGAGCAGTGCTACGAACGGTGACTACGAGATGCTACGAGATTTGAAGATAGTGCTTTTATAGTTTTCATACTTTATGTGTATTAAACTTAGGGCCTGTTTTACAATGTCTAAGTAACTTCCCCATGAGCCACTTATTATAATTATATTGTTGACACTTGACAAGTAGGTCACACAAAACTGTTATTTTATCCGTCGTATGTCTTAATAGAAAATTAAAAAGCAATTACTGCAGCGTTGCGCGTTAGTTTTCAAGTTTGACTCTCACAAGAGCTCTATTAAGCTTAACTTGAATAAATGATTTTGACTTTAAAACAAAACGTGGCCCAAAAAAAGCTATTTTAATATTTTATTTATTATCATTCAATTAGACATTGTGGAACAGGCCCTTATATAATTATATGTAAAAGTAGTTTGATGTTATTTCTAGAGTTACCATAGCAGAACATTTTGACACTTAAGTATCAATAAATAATGCTAAGTGAGTAATGGTCCCGGCTGTCATGAACATCTATGGCAGTCGTTATTAGGAAATCAGTGCCTTCTAACATCCTGACAGCTGGATAACCAAAGAATGACGTTTCCATTTGGATTGCGGAAGTCAGGCGCAAGTCGCTCCATGCAATAACTGAAATTCAGCCAATTCTGTTTAGACCAGTGAGCATATCCTGGGCCCTAAGCGTGAGTTTAGGGCAACCGGGTTAATGATAGGATGATGAAGGATATTAAATAAACAGGGTATTAAATATACAGGGTGTTATAAGAGTCGTATCAAAACAAAAGCTACGTATTCTGCCCAGCACTGGGATATATTTTTACTTTGAAACTATATCTGGGAAATCAATAGCCTTAGGCTCAGCGCAGACAGAGAAGAGCGCAGCGGAGAGGATTTTTATAACTCAAGGGAGCTCCCGCGTATCTTCGAGTAGGCGACAGCATTTTTTGTCAGGTTCAAGCATGTATGTATTTTATTTTAATAATGTTAAAGTTGATTTTCGAGTGCGTTATAAAAATACTCTCTGCTGCGCTCCTCTCTGTCTGCGCTGAGCCTTAAGGTTTTTTATCTTCTTTGCACGCTTCAGTATTTAAAACACCAGAAAAAAAAATTGGTTTCCAAAAATATATTTTTAAAATTTTCTACAGATGTAGTTTTTTTCTTATATCAGGGACTTTCTACACCCAATATTAATAATAACTTAGCTTTAAGTAAATAGGTATATTTTACGACGTCGTTTTAAATGGTTTTCTGTACGCGCAGCTTCCCCGGCCCCGCCTGTTCGAGATTATTCACGTGAGACATATTTACTGTTATTGTGCCACTCGATCGCGATAGATATTTCTTTACGCCCGAAACTAATAATCTATCTTTAATCCGAGATTAAAACCAATCTTAGATAGACGTCTGTTGGTTTCAATGACTCCTAAAGTTTTAATCCACGGAAAGGATTGATTTGTCTATTGCGAATAGTTAATTTGGTTCCATTAGTTCCTAAAGTTTCAATCCAAGGATTGTATATTGAGACGCTTTACCTTAAAAAGGATTGTATTGTCTATCGCAGATAGCCAGTTAGAATCCAGATAGTTTATTAAATGCGGGCGTTAAAGGCTTAAGCTATAAATATTATACTTTAGTTCTTTAAAGCTATAAACACAGACCTAATATCGAATAATCTGAGCTTTTAGGTTTTTTTAGTGCCTTGCCTGTAAGTTTTTTTTAGTTCAAACGGGCAAAGTACAGAGATGGAAAATCCTTTTTAATCTAACGTGACATTTTTCTAAATTTAAATCTATTTTTGTAGGTTATTTTGCTTTCAAAGATCTTACTATTAACTTATTTTGAAATAAAAATATCACCAATGTATTTTTTTTAAATTAGAGCTATATAGTAAGAGATATATTAATAATATATAATTCATAGTAAATGAGAATAAATGGCGATAAGATGATATATGGTAAATAAGATGCCCTCGCCTAAATTCCTTGAGTCCTCAGTAAAGTCCTCGTATAATGTGGTCCTCAGTAAAGATGTGGGACTATACTGAGATCTCACATGGACTTCTTAAGTGAATTTGAAAAGTGATGTTGCGCTGTTTTGTTTCACTTACCAACACTTATGTGCGTTCACAAACACTTAACGGTTAATAATCCACTGTTATTTAACATTAATGTTTGAAATATCACAAATTTTAGAAAATAAATCAAAATTGCGGACATTACGCTTCACTTTCCCGCCAAGAAGCCCAGTATGTTGGTTAAGAGCCACCATAAATTTGGCGTCTCATCTCATAATGCCAACTTCGCAAAATGACAACCGCCCATAAAACGTTCATTTAAACGCTGAAATACGACAAAATCGGTAATCTATGTAAACTGCATTTCTTTTACTTGATTATAAAAAAAAATCCTTAACCTATTAAAAAAATATATATACTTACAACCGGTTGTCATTGCCCATAAAACGTTCATTTAAACGCTGAAATACGACAAAATCGGTAATCTATGTAAACTGCATTTCTTTTACTTGATTATAAAAAAAAAGCCTTAACCTATTAAAAAAATATATATACTTACAACCGGTTGTCATTTTGCGAAGTTGGCATTATGAGATGAGACTAAATTTGGCTGTAAGCCCAAATTATTTTGTCGCATGTGTGACGATCTAACCATTGGTTAGTAATTTTTTTTTCAACTTTCACGATAACAGAAAATATGATAAAGATTTTGTGTTTATAGCATTTATGAACAATTCTCAATTGCGTAATTAAAAAGTTATTTACCAAAGAGATTCTATGCCAAACTATCGCGGTCGAGTGGATCAAAGAAACGCTTTGACGTGATAACATTATTAATCAATCAAAATCTAATTAATCTTCTAACTTTATGTTCAATAATCTTATTAAATTAAACATTCGTTTAATAAACTACACGATAACGTTATGATTTATGGGGTAAACTTTAATTATTGACTATGTATTCGTAGTTTTAATTTCATCATCTAAATCTTTTGTGTAACAAAAAACAACGTAAATATGGCGAACGCATTAAATGTAAAATTACGAAAAAGTTACCCTTCACTTAATTGAAATCAATAATTAAAAACTTGCCCCGTATATCTTTATATACAGTATGTTTTGAAAGAACGATCGATTTTAGGATATCTTTCCAAACACCCTGTATTTCTTTCATACCACCAACTATATGTCACAAATAATCATGGCATGGCTTGTAATGTCAATTAACTTTTAATTTTAACAAAAATAACTTTTTGAGGTAATTTTAAATCTTTCGACTTAAGATTTAAAAAGGAGGCTCGTGTATTTCTGTTACTAACTTAACCTTCTTATATTCGCATCAAATAAAGTCAGACATATACCTGCGCACGGTCTGTAGGACCCAATTTAGATGGGATGGTTTCATTTTACATATAAACATTAATTATTGAAACTAGCCACGAATCATGCATCTATCAATGGAGTATTCCCTTTACTCTCTCGCGCTTTTAGTTTAAAAAAATAAAAGGGTAAGTGAAATAAGTCGGTCTGATAGATCAATGCGCGGGTAACATTTCAAACGTCCGTACATAAAAGTCAAAATAATATGAAGTATAATTTTCACCATTTGTGATGAGAATAAGAAAGGAAGGTTCAAAAATATAATAATATATTGTTTTCTTCTATTTTCGCGATAATAGTAGATAAAACACATTGAATGGATTTGAATCACAGTTTGACGAAATATTTTAACCCCTAGCGAAAAAACAAAATATATATACAATTTATTTTGCGATAATGGTAGCTTTTGAATCGCAATTTGAATCCGTATAATGTCTATTATAAATAAATAAAATACCTATATTGTTACAAGTACGTTGTAAAGTACATTGCAAGCATGCGCATTACAAAGCAAATATTTATTTATGTAGCACACATATATAATTTTAAGAAATTAAACTTATAACTAAGAAAAAATAGAGATAGCTTAATCTATAGAGAAATTTCTTCCAGATAGCAAGGAAAACTTTAAATAATAAAAAATATATATCTATTTATAAGATATATATATGACAAACCGATACGGCGTGTAGGGCAGTATCGCCGAATCCGAGGTTATGGGTTTAAATCTCACACAGGACAAATCTTTGAATGCTCATGCACATGAATATTTGTTCTGGTCTGGGTGATTCCTACATATATTATTAAGAGTATATATTTATCCGTCATGTAGTTAACATCACATGAGTTAATTATGCTCTTAATGATACTTATCTTGGTTTAAATAATTGGTGTGAGTGTTAGAGAATTATTAATTATTATTATTATTATATGTGTATGTTATTTTCGGCATAGCAATCCCGACACCAGTAACAGCACCAAAAGAAATTATTCGTAAGAATATACAGTAGAAGAACTAAATGTTGTTGCATGGGCTGTACAGTCGACTTCGATAATATTTTAACATTTTCGAATTTTGTTTTAAAAAAAACAAGAAATTTGGTTCACAATGTACTGATGTAACAAACATACAAAATAAAGGACATTCAGTCGAATTGGTAGCTAGTTGAATTTTTGAAGTCGGTTGAAAAGGCCTCGAGGTCTAAGGGACCGTTTGGTAAAGTAACAGATTTATGTGCAAAATGAATATTTTATAACGACATAGAATCATTTGGTAAAAAATTAAAATTACAATAATTACTATTGATTAGAGATTGAAACCAATCTTAGATAGACGCCAATCATGGTCTCAATAGTTCCTGAAGTTTCAATCCAAGGATTGGTTGATAACACGCCTTCCTTGAGAAAAAGATTGAATTGTCTATTGCAGATAGTCCATTTTAGATCAATATAGAAAATAATAACTAATTTCGAGCGATAGAGAATATGTACAATCATGATGATATATAAAGCGTTGTATTTAGACGGGTAATTACAGCCCGATACTAAATTACGGTGGTTTTAATCAATTACCCCAAAACGTTAAGATATTATGTAATTCGACTGTACTTATCGTGATTTAGTTTTATATTATTTCGCTGTTTACCTTTAAAACGCATAACGTTTTAGTTATAAATTCATTATGTTAATAATCATAATCGTCACTTGGCATAAGTCTTTATAGCATAACTTTCGTAAGGCATAAATATGAGAATTTGCGAAATATTGTGCTATTTGCTTTTATGCCTTATATGATGTATGTCTATCGAAATTACAATTAACTGTATGCGTTTCAAAGTGTACTTATTTTGCATCCATACGTACATAAATGATTACGTTAAATGATTTTGTGTTGCTGATTTTTAGTGTCATAAACAGTTATCATAGTTTGTGAATGTAAGTTATAGTAACTTGCGCTTCAAATGTTACTTATGACTTTAAGTAATAAAAATATTAAGTTAAATTAATGTAATGCAGGCGTAGCATATCGGCAGATTGTTTGGCTTGGAACGTGTATGATACCACGCATTGTGGCTAAAATACTTTGAATCATAATTATACATTTTCAAATTGGTCGTTGAAGAATTATGCAATGGTATAAATATCTTCTGTACTGGCCTTCAAAAGAGATGATAATTTTTTTTGACTAGAAAAAAGGTTCTTGTGGCCTCTGTGAGATCCGAACTCACGGAGGGTTATTATAAAACTAAAGTTAAAACTTTAGATCTTAATTTTTAATAAGCCCCCCGACGCTTGGTTGATTGATCCAATGCACTTTTAGTAAAACTTTCATCGTGAAAAGATAGCATTGTAAATGTAAAAAACGGAATTATAATTCAATGTGATTTTTCCGTGCTTTGTAAGAAGAATAATATTAAAACCATATATTAGTTTTAATTGTTCATTTAAATACTTCTTCATAAAGCTGTTTATACGCAAAAATACTGCCAGAGTCACTGGTACGCTATCTCTGCCCTTTTTCTTTTTACTTATTTCGTGTATTTCGACTTTATGAGTCTTCTTATTAAACGAGATTTAAAACTAGTCTTTATTTTATCGTATGAAAGTGACAGCACTAGTTTTAAACCTGGGGGCCTACCGCCGAGTTCGATGGCAATCGATTATAAGGCAAAATGGATTTCGATTTGATTCTGTCGTACCGCCGAACTCATGGAAATCAAAACAAAATGGCGTTCTCCATTTACCTATTGGTCTGTCACGGACTGAAGGTCATGAATGAGAGGTGGCTGTCGGCAGATTCCCCGGTACGGATTAATGAACGCAAAACAAAGTTTGATCTAGATGGATTACCGGTAATCCATCGAATTCGGCGGTAGGCCCCCTGGTCTAACTTTCGATCTCGTTTTTGTAATAAGTCTCTATGTGCTGTATAATTAAATCAATGAGGGCCAATTTTTTATTCTCCAGTAAAATTTTATTAATCTGACACAAACATACATTCACGCCTGTTTCCCCGAAGGGGTAGGCAGAGGCATATTATACGCCTACACTTCGCGAAGTCAATATGGGCGAAGGACTAGTTACCACATTATTTAAAACGTTTCATCTAGACATTTCTGTGCTAGAAGGAAATTTTCCTACAACTGCAAACTTCTCGCTACACCAAATATTATATACGTCCATATGTATGTTGGTATATCTTATCCAAAGTTTGAAAAATCAGCCCTAACTGACACTGATTAAAATGCATGTTTGTTTGCATTGTTTTATTGATTCGTGATTCGTTCTCTAGTTTTTATGTAACTAATTTATGTGTTTAGTTATAGAGTACAGACGTCTGTATTTGTGAACAAATTCTATTTAGAAACAATTTTGGGTCATAATCATCGCTTTCACCGGCTTTCCGCCGCCTTGACCAGATCGCTGGGTCCATCGCGTGAGAGGCCGTCTCTACTCTAGTTTTGAGTATATTCTATTTAAAAAAAAAACTGGGCCTTAAGGCTAGGGCAACCGGGATAATGCTCGGATATGGAGTTAGATCCTTTATTAACATAGCTATGAAAGCTAAATAATTGTAATTGTAATAATCAACTAGATTATATTTCCAAATAGAGTTTGTTCATAAATTTCAGGGCTTCGTTTCACAAACGCTATAAGTTACAAGAAATATCTTGTTTTGTTTTTGATACCACTAAATGAACTACTACTACCTTCATATGCGAAGAACAGCTATGTCATGTCTATTAAAGTCTATAATAGGCTCAACAATAACCTTAAGCTGATGCCATTGAACAAATTTAAAGTTCATTTAAAAAAATGGCTTGTTTATGAATGTTTTTATTCACTGAGTGAATATTTTGATGAATACATTTATGATTGTGATATTAGAATCCTCTGATTATGTTTTTGCGTACCAGTTACTGGTGAAATATGCGGACTATTAAATTTAAATACCACTAATGTACCATATTTCATGTGAAATAAAAAGTCTTTGTCTTTAAAACCGCTTTACGCCCTTTTGGAAGTCCCATGCTGTAATTCTAGTATGGGATTTAATAAATGCGATCTACAATTCTTATACCCCCCCCCCATGCCGCACTTCAAATAAGACCCCATGTTGTGTTACTGCCCATCCAAGGTCATTGTTCAACTTTAGTGCCGCGGATTGTAACTTATAGTTATTGTTGAAACGGGGCCTAGATGTGAATCTTTGTGTTATATGTGTATAAGTAACTATACTAATGTCTAACACTCGCTACACGCAGGGCAACAAAATGTGAAGCTACGTCTCTCTCTTTCACACTTACAGGCCTAATAGGGACTCTTAAAGGTTCCTCAATAGGTCTGTGAGTGAGCAATAAAATGTGGAACTGCGTCCTATCTCTTTCACACTATTTTAACGTCTCTGCTCCGACTGGTAAACAAATATAATTTAAAAATTCATTTTTAATTTTGCTCTTTAATAATATATCATATTGACAATATAAATTAGCAAACAGCTATATTACAAACTAGCGACTACCCGCGACTTTGTCCTCGTGAGCTGTATATTAAACATCCTCTTGAATCACTCTATCCATTGATAAAAACCGCATCAAAATCCGTTGCCTAGTTTTAAAGATCTAAGCAGATAGCTGAAAGCGACTGTTTTATACCATATAGTGATGGAAAGTATATTCTAAGAAGCAATACTTAAAGCCTATGTTTAAATAATATTGTTTTTGCCGGGTTGGAGCAGAAGCGTTTCAATGGGCTTCGATATTTATACGTCCTCTACCACATCTATACGTGTGAAAGGGAGAGATGTAGTCTCACATTTTGTTGCCCAGCGTGCAGCGAGTTTCAGACATAAGTATAACATATTGTTATGTGGTATACAGAGGAAACGCCGGTCAAGTCGGTGCCAGGTTTAGTGGCTGGAGAAATGAACGAGGCTCTGCAGCATCAACTCAAGGTGCTCAGCTGGTAAGTAATTTTTTTTTCTGTTTTCTATATCTGCAATCAGTCGCAAGACTTTAATCAGATTCGTTGTGCGAGTGATGTTGTTTGTAAAAAAGGATGTCAGTGCCTCTGACTCTACTTAGAGTATGTGGTTTCTCCCGCCAGTTACAATAAAAATAAATAATATTAAAACAATGGTGTTCTGCAGTTACAAAATTAAAAAAAAAAAAAAACATAATTACGGATAAACATAGTAGACATGAGCAGACGCGTTTTAAGGAACCATACCATATTTTACCAACCATATTTTAAGGAACGTTACGACCCGACGCATGACGCTTATATGCAGAAACATATAAGTGAGCGTGACATACATATATGCAGGATAAAAGGATTTTAGTAAAAATAACATTAATATTACAAGAATAAATAAAATGTGCTGCAAACCACAATTTTGTTACTTTAAAGTAGTATATACCATTAATTAAGCTATGCAGCCATCAAAACAATTTCCAATTATAAAGAATTTAAATTATAAAATAACATAGACAATGTATGTAAGTAATTTTTATATTGATGGCCGCAAAACACAACTTTTATCATTTTAAATGTTACATCCAAGCGTTTTTGTCATTAACGTTATCATTAACCGTGTACTGTATTAACCTTTCTTGGTGAGTGATGTCTTAACGGGTTGCTTAAACTTTACCAAAGACAAATCTAGAAAATCTTGTGGAATTTTGTTTAAATATTCGCATGTTATATCGTACCCAAACTAAGCAAAGCTTGTATCATGGAAAACCAATTTCCTTTGGATTCATCTAACTTCCATATGTTTATTTTAATTTATATATATATTTGTTTTTGTACTAAAATTATATAAAATTATATATAGGGTTACTTAGTCTGAGATAAATGATTATTAGAATAGAATAGAATAGAATTTATTAATTTGTTAAACATAGGTATTTTACATTAAGGTGTTGCATACTAAATATGTGCGCTATGTTTTGTCATTGAGACATACAAACATTAACAAAGAATATTAGACTAATAATGTATTATAATTAAAATTACATTAAAGTCTTATCATCTAGGAACTCATCTACTTGGTAATAACATTTTTCAAGTAGTATTTTAATTAAAGATTTTTTAAATTTATGCAAGGTATAATATTATAATATTATAATTATTATGCTTGAAGGAAGGCATTGGCCAGATTATATAATAATGGCCAACGCTAAATAATAATATATGATGTAAATTATATGTTTATATATTTATTGGAATATATGTGTATCTGTTTTTGCATTTTCTACATGTCGCAGCCAACTGGTTAAATCAGCCAGTTAATTAAGCAGCTAGCCGCTTAATTAAACGCCTAGTAAAGGGGTAAACTTCAGTCAGCCATTTAGTTGGACACAACGTCCAACCACTTGGCTGAACGTTATATCGCCGTAGGGTTATCTAGGGTGACTATGAGATTTTATACAGTATGTAAAAAACCAAGTAACTTTAAATAATCACTTTTATTAAATTTAAAAAAAAACTACAAAGACTGCGCTACAAAAATATGGGTAGGTATTTTAAAGGGTCGCGAAAACTGCTATTGTCAGCTAGGGCTGTTGTATTTATTGCAATTTCCATGATTAAACACTTTTTTAAACAGTTATTCTATAAATTTTAACAGAAAAATAAATGTAACTTTAACTGCACGGTCGTATTGTTCCGCCATATTTGTTGTTGTTGACACTAGCGCTGCAGGTGAAAAATAAAAGTACTAAATTTAAATCACCCGCCTTTTTTTTTTTGATTTACGTCGGTAACAAAATGCATTTATGCACTGTCTCCCGGCCAAAGGGAGACCGAAAAGAGGTGTGTGGGACTCACCACCGGCAGACTTAACGTCGGCCCAAACCAACGGGCTAACCATTCAATCAGCCGGGTGATTGGACGTTCAGTGACGACCATTCATTTTACAAGCGGGCTAGCCTTTTTCACTTGGAGCCGGCGTTTAATTAAGCGGCTGATTTAACCAGTTGGCTGCGACATATAATTATATACTTTGTGCGTGTGTGTAATGTTTTATAGTGTTTCTTAATTGTGCCTACCTCATATAATACCTATTCGTAATATGTCCTTATAAACCTCTGATAGTTATCCCGTAATATATTTTAAACCTGTGTATATAAAATCCGTCATTAGCTGTAAGTTCCAAACTAAATTCTGTAATATCTTTAAGAGCTGTGGATTTTGAATAAATGAAAAATAAAATAATATAAAATTATCACCATTAGGACGGTGGAAAGGGAGCGTGCCGCTCGCGTAGCGGCTTGCCGGAAAGCCGAGCGTGCCACCATTCGTAATCTTCGACCATTGGAGCACCCTACCTCAAAATCAGCTGTCGCCAGACGCCAGGCCGCTGCTAATTTGGAGAAGGAACTCGCCAAATTGCACACCGTGAGTTTAGTTACATATATACATACATTCACGCTTGTTTCCCTGAAGGGGTATGCAGAGGCATTCTATACGCCTACACTTTGCGTATTATTATTTGGTCCCACGTAATAGGTGGGGAGCCTATTGCCGCTTACCGGGAACTATGTTCGCCAGAGCCTCGTCCGTTGATCGGCAGGTACACCACTTGCAGGCGAGGTTGGCTTAGAGTCTAAGCCAACCTCGCCTGCAAGTGGTGTCTAAGCCTTAGACCCTCCCAGAAGTCGGCCAGTAACGCCATGGCCGCACTAGGAGGTAGGGGGGGCGCGAAACACTGCCCTTCTCTAAGGAGGTCCTCCCGGTTCTGATCCGGGGGACGTTGGCCGCGGGCGGTGTGCCAGAAGCTACAAACCTAGGCACTGGCCCCCGCCCCTTTTTCAACAGCGGCGGGCGTCGTCGGAAGATTTTTAGTGGGTAGGACCGCGGTGGTCGCGTCTGCCGCAGTGAGCCCTACACTTCCCTCTCGGTCCCCCTTCGGCCGGGAGGTAGTGCGTAAATGTATTTTGTTACCGACGTAAATAAAAAAAAGGAATCCTATACACCCGTTTTTATAGTTTAAATCATTATTTTGACGACCGATATGGCGTGGAGGTCAGTATACCTGCACTTCACTCGAGAGGTCGTGGGTTCGATTCCCACACAGGACAAATCTTTGTGTGCATGAACATGAATATTTGTTCTGGTCTGGGTGTTCTCCTATGTATCTTAAGTATGTATTTACAAAAAAAAAAGTATTTATGTATGTTTATCCGTTATTTAGTATCCATAACACAAGTTCTTAATGATACTTATCTTGGAACTAAATAATTGGTGTAATTGTAAGAGAATATTTATTTATTTATTATTTATTTTATCTGTAACAAGATGTGCCCGATGGAACGGGGAACTAAAGTTTATGTCGTAATGATTATCCTATGTCAATATCTTCTCGCCGTACATGAAAACAGCTATGGTATGGTAATAATATTTAATTCCCCCCACCGAAGCGAAACGAGAACCTTTCACTAGTTATTAGAAGTTGTAGTCTTAATTAAGTCTACATACGAATTGTATCTAATAAACTCTCAAAAGTCTTAACAGCTCTATGTTGTGTCTTTCATCTTAATTTAGATTTATATAATTTACCTAATTGTATATACAAATTAATTTTTTCTCTATATATATATCTTATTTTTCTTTTTCTAAATACCTTTATTGTATTTACATAATTATTTCAACAGAAACTATTTATGTCTTTTAAATATATTAAAATATTGTGCGTTAATCTTACCTTCTGAAAAGTTGCCCACGGAAGATCAGCGTCGCGACATCTCTGTGATGTTCGACAATATGCTGAGTGGGCACCATTTCAATACAAGTTGAGATCTTCTTTAACTTAAGTTCTTGTTATTCTTGATTCTTGAAGCGCTCGTAGCTCTGCGGTGCTCGGTGGTCGGAAACGATCACCGAAGTACAGCAGATTTTACAAAGGTCAGTTCTTGGATGGGTGACCGTTTGTGTGGCATTTGATATCGAGCGCTTCCGTGCTTCGGAAGGCACGTTAAGCCGTTGGTCCCGGTTATCACTAAATGTGGTAGTCGTTAAGCCATGTTAGAGGCCTAATGGGCGGCTTGAATAATTCTAACAGAAGGACGCCATACACCTGCCTTCGCCAATCCGCACTGGGTCAGCGTGGTGGAGTATGACCTAATACCCTCACACCTTGATATGTGAGAGGAGGCTCGTGCTCAGTAGTGGGACGTTAATGGGCTGTGATGATGATTCTTGATTTGTGTTAACTATATTTTGTACTTATTTAATGTTATTTTTTTTTCTTGCAACTTGTATTGAATAAATATTTTTCTTTCTTTTTTTCTTTGTTATGCGTTGCCAGTCATTATTCGCACTTCCAAAAGTATTTCCATTTTTAAGAAGACAATAAAGGAACACTTCTGGCTGCCTGCTAGCTGTACCTTTTTGTCTAATTGTTTGATTTTAGTCTTTTAATGTTGTTTTATTTTAGTTTGTTTTGTTACGTATTTTGTGCACGTGTCTACTTTGTATATGTTATTTCCTTTTTTCGGTCTGCTGGAAGAAATTCCTTTTAGGGATAAGCAGTGCCGTTGTACATGTATTTCATTACTTCCTTCCTTCCTTATGTGTATAAATTGTTAAATAAATAAAAATATGTTTTTTCCTAGGAATGGACAATGTTCGTCGCCCGCTCCGGGCTGGTTACTTTCCCAGCAGAACCTAGCAAATATGCCAGAGCGCTGGAGCAGCACCGCGAGAAGCAGGCGGGGATAAGAAGACAGCTGGAAGTCAGTATCATATCACATACATACATTCACGCCCGTTTCCCCGAAGGGGCAGGCATAGGCGTATTACACGCCCACACCTCGCCAATTATATAGTTGGTCCCACGTAATAGGTGGCGAGCCTATTGCTGCTTACCGGGCACTGTTATGTTCGCCAGGGCCTCGTCCGTTGATCGGCAGGTGCACCACTTGCAGGTGAGGTTGACTTGGGCTCCTTAGGTCTTGGAAGGATCCCTATATACCCATATCACATTTCATATCACCTTAATAAATAAATAAATAAATATTCTCTTGCAATCACACAAATTATTTAGTTAAAAAACGGATAAACATACAATTTTTTTTTTATAAATTTATACTTAATACACACCGGAAAACACCCAGACCAGAACATATATTCATGTTCAGGCACACAAAGATTTGTCCTGTGTGGAAATCGAACCTAAGACCTCTGGAGTGAAGTGCAGGTGTACTGACCTTCACGCTATATCGGTCGTCATATTTGGTAAAGTTTAATGCCTCTTATGCTCTCTAAAACCTGAGGTATTTCTAAATAAATTCGGATCATATTTAACGTGTCTTCAAAATTAATAAATTGCCAACCTAACCTAACCTTTTTGTGCATCAAAAATACTGATTGAGCACCTAATCACCTCATTACATGCTCACTCAGTATTTTTGATGATCAAAAAAGCTTCTTTTAGAGGTTTAGTTTATTATATTCCAATAAATTCCAAATAAATATTTTTTTAATTTTTTTTTATTACATGAAGCGACTGCCGTCTGACCCACACACACTAAATTCTTACTAATAACGACTGCCATGATCATCTAATCTAATTGTGCGTAAAGGCATTTTGTTACCGACGTAAATCTATAAAAAAATAAGCTGTCACGATCTTAGAAGTCAGTACTTCTTAATGACGACTGCCATAGAGACCAACGGCTTAACGTGCTTTCCGAGGCACGGAGCAAGCGATAATTACGCACATAACTTCGAAAAGTCATATGCTATATCATCGTGCAATTAAGAGACAATCAATAAGAAGATTATTGATCTCACATATTTGCAATCGCTGCGTGATAATATCATCATTATAATCTAAGCTTATTAACGTCCCACTACTGAGCACGAGCCTCCTCTCACATACCAAGGTGTGAGATTGGGTTATACTCCACCACGCTGACCCAGTGCAGATTGGCGCAGGCAGGTGTATGGCGTCCTGCTGTTAGAATTTATCAAACCGCCCAATTAGGCCTCTAACATGTCTTAACGACTACCACGTTTAGTGATAACCGGGACCAACTGCTTAACATGCCTTTCGAAGCCCGAAAGCGCTCGATATCAAATGCCACACAAACGGTCACCCATCCAAGGAATGACCTCTGTAAACTCTGCTTTACTTCGGTGATCGTTTCCGACTACCGAGCACCGCGGAGCTACGAGCGCTTCAATATGCGTGACAATATCGCATGCTTAAAGAAACATGGACCCATTAATAGATAGGTCAGGTTTGAGTTACGTACTTATACAGTCTTTCTATTTATCACTGAGATTGAATCAATGTTAATTAAACGTTCAGAACACAAGCAGAATTACGAATTAATAAATCAGTATCAATTTAATGCGCTTACAAGTAGGACAATTATTCTTTAGATTTTAGAAGATCTTCTTTTGTGATGTCCCAAAAATCGACTTTTTTGAGTTAAGTTTTTGAGTTCCATTGAGCATTCGATATGTCTGTAAGCAAATGGAGTATATTGATTCGCAGGAGCGTTTGGCAGCTCTCCAGGGTGAAGTTCGCAGCCAGTTACTGGTGCACCGACCTTGGAGGTGTGTGGAGGCGGACTTTGCCGAGTTCCCCACCAGGGAGCTAGCTAAGGTGAGTTCCTTTCATCATCATCCTAACGATGTCTACTGCTGAACATAAGCCTCCCCCAAAGATGTCTAATGTGACAGATTGTAGAGCAGAATCATCGTCATCAGCTCATGAACGTCCACTGCTGAACAGCCTATTATATTTGCCCATAATCAGCACGCTGGACAGGCGGGTTGGTGATCGCAGTTCCAGCCAGTACGCAGGATGACACTGCTGCCCATCATCCGGTAGGATTTCTCTTCGTGAGATGAGAGGGGGTGGTGGTCACACCTGAAGAATAATAAATGAATATAATATGTATGCTTAATTCCTTTCGTATAGGCATTGTCTTCTAAATCGGTGGACGTGGGCACTATACGATACCCGGCTCCCTCCGGAGAAGCAGCTGACACCATCTACGTCACACCTTCACAGCTGGCCAAGTGAGTTACAAATAGGAGTTCATCATAATGTGTTCAAAATTGAAATAAAGAAGCTTTTCCTTTAAGAGAAGTAATGTCCTGCTGCTCAGTGTTCCTATATCATGTACGTATTTATGTATGTACGTTTATTTAACTTAATTAATAGTATTTATTTTTGTTTATGTTTATTAAAAATACAACTATATATTTTTATTTTTCTCTACAACCCCGGTTTTCATTTAATTTTAATCACTCTCCATCCTAAGCCTGGAAGAAATCGCTGTAAGCGATAAGGCCGACAATCGTATCACTTTTCTTTTGCAACTGTTTCCTTGTTTTATATTTAATTTGGTGTACAATAAAGAATTTTCTTTCTATCTATCTATCATCATCTTCACCAGCACCAGCTTTCCACTCATCATCAACATATAAACTTTTTATAACAACCTCAGGGTGATAAAGGGGCCGAACTGACGCTATGTGGAATCATTTTGACGACCGATATGGTGTGGAGGTCAGTATACCTGCACTTTACTCCAGAGGTCGTGGGTTCGATTCCCACACAGGACAAATCTTTGTGTGCATGAACATGACAATTTGTTCTTGTCTGGGTGTTTTCCTATGTATATTAAGTATGTATTTACAAAAAAAAAGTATGTAAGTATGTTTATCCGTTGTTAAGTATCCATAACACAAGTTCTTAGTGATACTTATCTTGGAACTAAATAATTGGTGTGATTGTAAGAGAATATTTATTTATTTTATTTATTTATTTTTTATTTCATAAACTATTACATAGTACTTGAAAACGTCAAATTAAATATAAATATAATAAACAATCGAAATATTATTACACTGAAATCTTAGCTTAGATTTACTTACATGCAACAAAACAATAAAAAATATTTAAATGTAAGTGAATATAAGTGCCAGTTCCGAGCCACCGCTCTGTAAGAAGAACTAGCAAGAATCTCACAGGCTATGCTCTTATAAATTATCAATTGGTTAGATACTAAAATTTCATTTGTCTGTGAAGCTATACAATACAATATAATATAACATTAACAATATTAATATTTTAAGTCATCTAAATCATATTAGAATAGCCTGTATGAAACGGCAGCTTAATCCTAATCATTTTTATCTGTTATATAGTCTTTGATAGAATAGTATTCCTTTGAAGACAGCTTGCGTTTTATATATACATACATAATGTCACGCCTCTTTCCCGTAGCGGTAGGCAGAGATCACATCCTTCCACTTGCTACGATCTTGGCACACGCTTTTAGCTTCATTCACGCTCATTACATTAACCTTCTCATACACGCCCGTCGGTTTAGGGTACTTTTGATGTTAATTTAAATTTATTTATACTTAATTGCTATTTTATTGTAAAATCGCACACTTTGTCATCGTAAACTTCCTTCTCCTAATCAATTTTAATTTTCATTATCTTCATTGCAGCTTTGTTTTACATAATACACTGGACAGCAAATAAACCGGGCCACCCGCTACCTTGGAACTCTGATTCGATTTTCTCAAAAAGTATAAGCCTCACAACTATCAAACTTACACCTACAAAAAGTGCGTATAATACTCTCTGACGTCGATTCCTTGTAGACTCACCCTGGTCTCATCAGTAAAGAGTACATTGCCCCACTGCTCTAACATCCAATCCCTATGCTCTCGAGCAAATTCAAGTCGTGCTCCACCGTAGGCTACGGTTAATTTTGGGCCTGTAGCAGCTCTCTTTGGAGCCAGATTTCGGTCAGCAAGTCTCCTTCTAGCGGTATCTGAACTTATGACCACTTGGCGTTCGTCACGCAGACTTCGTTGGACTTCAACTGCGTTGAGGCGGCGATTTCGCAAAACAGTAAGATGGATATAATGATCATCTGCTGCTGATGTAGCCCTAGGTCTGCCCGTACATGGTCGGCGATCGAATGCTCTAGTCTCTAAGTATCGTCTGTAAGCCCGTTGTACCGAAGATCTGCTGATTCGAAGTCTCCGAGCAACTTCACGTTGCGAAACGCCTGCTTGAAGTAGTCCTACAGCTTGAGCTGCTTCTTGAGGCGTCGTATCCATTATTGACCATAGAAAATAGCAAAAATACACGCGTCTGGAGCAAATAATGGATGGCAACTAAAGAAATCATAAGAAAAATCCAACTATCCTCATTTAGAAAAAAAGAACGCTAATCGCAAACTCTAGTCAAAACAGAGCAAATCGTTGGTATTGTGTTTGTTGCTTGATTACAATGTGAATTGGGGTACTTTGGATAAATTTGTGGTCTTTTCTCAAACAACATGAAACGCACTTTTTGTGGGTGTAAGTTTGATAGTTGTGAAGTTTATACTTTTTGAGAAAATCGAATCAGAGTTCCAAGGTAGCGGGTGGCCCGGTTTATTTGCTGTCCAGTGTAGATCCATCCACAGGCTTCCCGCCGCCTTGACCAGATCAGTCCATCGGGTGGGAAACCGTCCTCTACTACATTAAGTAATCATTTGTAAGGGGTCAAAATATGTGACCACACTAGAAGGGAGGGAGTCTCACAAATGTGACCAGTTGTGACAAGGACGGAGGCCCCAGAGATCATGAAATTCATGTGACGTAATTTATGGATAGCCCCTAATTATAATACTTTTTTTGATTTTTTAGATTACGCGAAATCGTGGAAGAACTGAAGTCAGATGAAGTCAAGCTGGAGTTGTCACCTTTAGATGTGACAGTCTGCGCTGCGTAGAAAAATAAATAGAAATAAATAAATAACACAATATAAATGCTTTGCTATGTTACTTAATATCGATAAAATGTTTATTTAAATTTGGACGGCGCTGTATATTTATTCCAATAGTAAAAGGTTCGATAATTTCGGTAGTAGATGGCGTTGTATATTTATTCCAATTGTTAAAGGTTCTTTTATTTTGCTAATAGATGGCGTTGTTTATTTCTTCCATTAGTAAAAGGATCGATAACTTTTAATCTATGTTATTTTTTTTCTTTCAAGTATGGACTCGATTAGAGTTTTTGTTAGAGTCAAATAACTTGATATTTCAAGTTATTTGCAACAATATGGAGCGTTGCCATCATTTAGTTACAGTTAAAGTAAAGATAAGTCCGTCACAGTCAAATCAAGTCTAAGTCTTACCCCAGTAAAGTACTGGAGACCACTTTAGGTTTTATAGCACTGCGCAGCGTAGCCTACTCTGCGCAGCGTAGCCTACTCTGTGCAGCGTAGCCTACTCTGTGCAGCGTAGCCTACTCTGTGCAGCGTAGCCTACTCTGTGCAGCATAAGCTGAGCTCACTCCAGTTGCTTTTAAGATGATTTCTATTTTTAATTTTCTATTTTCTCATGTTCATGTATTCCTTAAAAGCAATAAATGATTTTTATTTTTTTGGAGTTTGGGAATAAACAGGACAGATCACAATATGCCACTATAATATGCCACTTTCTTATACTTGTGTACATTGTCGATAAAGAAACACAATTTACACTAGATTTAGAAAATGAACTACTGCAGCGATGTGTCTTTTGCCGCATTGGCGCCAAAACCCCTAAATTTATAAACGAATTTTCTGAACCTTTGTGTGTTATAAGAAACTGATTATTTCATGCTATCCAAAGCGAAAGTCAAAGTACTTTATTAAGCGAACAAAGTCGCGAGCAAACGCTAGTTATTTAATAATCAGGAAATTATATCGTTCAGTCTTTTATTTATAAAGAATAAAAGAACAAGAAGCGATAAAAAAAATCATTATTACATTTTTAGTTATTTATAATGAAATCACTAAAAATTGCGCTTATTAATAATATTATCTTTAGAATAATTAAAAGACATATTAATTAAATTATTTAAAATTTAATAATCTAATTAGGTACAATCGATTATAACTTTATAAAGTTCTTTGCAGAACATTGGCCTCCTCAATAGGATTACCTACATTCTATTAAGAATTTGCCCATAATCACCACTCTGGGGGGGGGGGGGGGGGTCTGGTCAAACTTTGTGTTTCTTATTTGTATTTAAGAGAAAGCACATCATAATCGTATATTTTATTTAATAGTATATAAGAACCAATATTTCTGAAATAAAGTTGAAATTAATATGTAATTTTTTATTTTATTTTTAAACCTTTTGTACCTTTACCTTGGCTAAGTTGTAGGTTTAGGTATTGGTAGGTGTAACTTAGAAGCCCTTTTTTACGTCGGTAACAAAATGCATTTACGCACTGCCTCCCGGCCAAAGTGGGACCGAGAGGGGAGTGTGGGGCTCACTGCAGCAGACGCGACTGGCAGTTCTACCCACTAAAAATCTTCCGACGACGCCCGCCGCTGTTGAAAAAGGGGCGGGGGCCAGTACCTAGGTTTGTAGCTTCTGGCACACCGCCCGCGGCCAACGTCCCCCGGATCAGAACCGGAAGGACCTCCTTAGAGAAGGGCAGTGTTTCGCGCCCCCCCTGCCTCCTAGTGCGGCCATGGCGTTACTGGCCGACTTCTGGGAGGGTCTAAGCCAACCTCACCTGCAAGTGGTGTACCTGCCGATCAACAGACGAGGCTCTGGCGAACATAGTTCCCGGTAAGCGGCAATAGGCTCCCCACCTATTACGAGGGACCAAATAAAGGGGCGAGGGGGGCACTGACAAGGTTTGAAGCTACTGATACCCCGCCCGCATCATCTTAGTAGCCCAAGCCTCACCTGCCGATCAACAGACGAGGCACTGGCGAACATAAAAATTCTCAATAAGCCGCAATAGGCTTGCCACCTATTACGTGGCAGCAACAATAAAATTGGCGAAATGTGATCTTATAATATGCCCTAAACCGACGGGCCTTATGAGGTGTGAATGAAGTTAAAAGTGTTTGCCAAGATCGTAGCAAGTGGAAGGATGTGATCTCTGTCTACGTAAAGAGGCGTGGAATTATGTATGTATGTGTAATATTTTGACAACCGATATGGCATGGAGGTCAGTATACCTACACTTTACTCCAGAGGTCGTGGGTTCGATTCCCACACAGGACAAATCTTTGTGTGCATGAACATGAATATTTGTTCTGGTCTGGGTGTTTTCCTATGTATATTAAGTATGTATTTACAAAAAATAAAAAGCATTTAAGTATGTTTATCCGTTGTTTAGTATCCATAACACAAGTTCTTAATTATACTTATCTTGGAACTATTTAATTGGAGTAATTGTCAGAAAATATTTATTATTTATTTATAATATGCCGATGCCTATTTCTTCGGGGAAACAGGCGTGATTGAACACGTTGTTGCCACCCACTCTCATATCACGGAGAGTCGGAAGAGTCGACGAGGATAAACCCTACCGGATGATGAACAGCAGCGTCATCCTGCGTACTGACTTGAACTGAAATCACCAACCCGCCGGCCAAACGTGGGGATTATGGGAAAGTACTCCCCAGTGGAATATTAACCGTTTAGTGTTTGTAACGTACCTGAGTGTTGGTAAATGAAACAACATAACTTTTTGAAATTCTCTCAAGAAATCCATGTGAGATTTCAGTATAGTCCCACATCTTCACTGAGGACTCAAGAACTTCAGGGTCAGGGCATTTATCATCTTTATCACCACTCATTAGATATGATTTACTATGTATTACTATATATATAACTTCACACTGGCTAAATATGCTAAACTCACGAAGCGATTGTTAAAAAAAAAGATAAGTGATGGATTAAAAATATCTTTGTAACAATTCTCGCGCTACTAAAATTTCCTAAAAAATCGAGAAACTATTCAACACGACACGTGTTTCACGACCAACGCTGAAACGAGAGAAGTTGGTCGTGAAGACATCGTTGTTCTGAGGCTCCTATCTTACCTGAAGATGCCCTAGATGTAAGGGCGAAACACGTGTCGTGTTGAATAGTTTCTCGATTTTTCGGGAAATTATAGTAGCGCGGGAATCAAACACTGTATTAAAAATATCTTTGTAAAAATTCCCGCGCTACTATAATTTCCCGAAAAATCGAGACCTTGCCTATAGAACTTCAAATTTTGCCGTTTTCGTAAATTAGTGAAAAGATGGCTAAGGCGTTTTGCTTTTGTTGGTGAATACTTGAATATACTATGTTTAAATTAAAACTTTCATAGAAATTATATTTTATTAATTGTAAATCATTTTATGAATAATGATGATGATTAATTTATTTAATGGACCTCTTTGAACTCTACTTTACTTGGGTAATCGCATTCAAGTAATACCACGAAGCTATAATGTTATCATAAGTATTAATAGGTACCTAAAAATTGAATTCAAACAAATATAAGTAAAAGCAATATGAACAATTCTCTAACAATCACACCAATTATTTAGTTTTAAGATAAGTATCATTAAAAGCTTGTGTCACGGGTACATAATAAAAATAATCTTCATATACGTAAACTATGGCTTCTGCAATAGGCTAGCAGGTCTGTGATGCAGCAGTCAAAAAGAGAATAACAATTTAGGTTACATAATGTAGTTATAAGAGCTCCGGTTCTACTGAGACTACGAAGTGGTTCGAACAATAAACTGATTAATAATAAAAAGAAAACACTTACGTAACAAAATTTTAAAAACAGAATAACATACCTTTTTCTTTTTAAATACATACTTATTATAAGACACACCCAGACTAATGACACAAAAGATATTTCCTGTGTTTGGACAATTGAACCCAAGGCCTTAGGAATAGAGTGCTACTAACTTCCACGCTATATTAGTGGTCAAAGTGATTCAAAATATCATTAAAAGTTTATTGGCCATTTCATAAATCAACTAAGTAAATTATTAAACGTATTAATTAAGTAACAGACAAGAGATTTGTGACCCTAATTAAAACTTGTCTAATGAACGCAAGTTAAAAGCTTACAAAATAACTAGTAGTTTGTTAATTCTTAAATAATGAACGCGACCGTTTGATTTTGATCTGGTTTTAGGTTAGTTTTTGGGCAGTTCATTTAATTATGAAGTTTCAAAGGTATTTTGATAAAATTTGTTAAACCAACGCACTTATTAGTAAACGTCAGCAACTTTTCAATGTCAAGACCATTCTTCGTAAGCAAATTAATTACTTAATACAGACAAATACTATAAACAAATGAGTCCTATCAATGAATAAAAATTGGGGCATCTTATTTTACATTTTGAAATAAAATTGATACATTATTAAGATTTTATGCTATAGACTCGCTGAAAGTATTTGCCAGTGTTTTCGTCATTTAGTCACAGACATAGTCAAGTAAAGTCCGTATTAGTCGAGTCAAGTCAATTCAAAGTCTTACTGTAGAATAGGAGCGCAGGATATACAAACTCTGCGATCAAGCTGTATGTTCATAGGGAATTTGAATTTCGTATTCCAAAGAAAGACAATTGATTGTCAAATGACTTTATATCGGGACTTCTTGGCGGGAAAGTGAAGTGTCATGGCGGCAGTTTTGTTTTATTTTCTAAAATTTGTGATATTTCTAACATTAATGTGTAATAACCAGAGGTCGGAATTAGGTAGAGTTATTCATGTACTTACACTGATTTCACACAGCGAAAGAATATAGTGGATATGCCTCAAATCCCGGGATTAATTTTAAAGAATAGAAAAAATCCCGTTACTTTTTAATAAAAAGTTATTTACTTTTACTTTTTTAATTTAGACTACTGCACGCGCGACGTTGCCAAACTTACATCAATGATATTGGATTGAAATATGATATTGAAATCCCGGGAAGGTCCACATTAATATCAACATTTCGATGCAAGTACATAAATAACTCTACCTAATTCCGACCTCTGGTAATAACGGTGGATTATTAACCGTTAAGTGTTTGTGAACGTACATGAGTGTTGGTAAATCAAACAAAGCAGTGCAACATCACTTCAAATTTTCTCTCAAGTAGTCCATGTGAGATCTCAGTATAGTCCCACATCTTTACTGAGGACTCAAGGGGCTTAGGGGAGGGTATCTCATTTACCATTTATCATCTTTATCACCTCTCATTCTCATTTACTATGAATTATATATTATTGATATATCACTTACCTACTTGACATTGGCTAAATGTGCTAGACGCACGAAGCCATTATTTAAAACAAAGAAAGAAAGACTTTATATCGAAATACGAGTTGAGGCGGTCCGACACTCCAATGAAGTTTAGCTTTCCCTCAGTGTAATTTTATTTTACCAAGATTAAAATATAATTTAAAGTAATTAAATAGATACCAGTTCCCACCACAGTACCCCAGCAAAGTAGAGGAGATTTTACTTTAGGTCCATGGAGTTTTGGAATCAGCATAGAAAACCATTATTTACGATAATATGCCATTTTCTTACACTTGTGTTTGTTGCCGAAAAAGTTCTGTCCAGAAATGCAACGTATTTACACATACGTGATTAATATATATATAAAAATATGTGATTTTTCGAACATTAATGTGTAATAACGGTGGATTATTAACCGTTAAGTGTTTGTGAACATACATGAGTGTTGGTAAATCAAACAAAGTAGTGCAACATCACTTTTCATTTTCAACCAAGTAGTCCATGTGAGATCTCAGTATAGTCCCACATCTTTACTGAGGACTCAAGGGGCTTAGGGATAGGTATCTCATTTACCATTTATCATCTTTATCACCACTGATTTCCATTTACTATGATTTCTGTATAATTAATATATCTCTTACTTGACACTGGCTAAATGTGCTTAACACACGAAGCCATTATTTAAAGGAATAAAAAAAAAATGTCAAAGTTTGACTTTGACTGCAGAATAATAATTGTTAGCAAGATAGGTGGAAAATGTTCCCCGGTAATAAAAAGGTAACGAAATTAACAAAGCAGTAAATTATGCCGATTTCAAATTAACCACTGCACCGATTCGCTGTACAACAGTCGCCATATTTAATGTGACACTGTTCTAATGTCAAATATAACTGTCCCTAAATCTAAGGGGTTAAAGGCCATTTTTCCGTGACTGTGCTGTGCTTGAACAAAGATTAGGCGAGTCGAATCGAGGATTGTAACTTCTGTCTCTTATATTACAGAGCCGGATTAAGGGTCAGTGACTTTTTGTGATACAAGAATATTTCTATACAAAAGAATAATCGGCTAAAAGTCACTCAGTCGACTTTTTCCCAAAATTAGTTAAGAACTCCACTAAAAAGAACTGTATTAAAGTTTCTGGCAGTGCCCAGTAAGCGGCAATCGGGCGATCGGGTAATCCGGCGGCGGGTGGGTTCGATTCCCACACAGAACAAATCTTTGTGTGCATGAAGATGAATATTTGTCCTGTTCTGGGTGATTTTCTATGTATATTAAGTATATATTTACAAAAAAAAAGTTTGTTCATTATTTAGTATCCATAACACAAGTTCTAAATGATACTTAAATTGGTACTAAGTAATTGGTGTAATTAAGTCAGAAAATATTTATTTATTTATTTTTAGAATAAATAAATAAATATTTATTTTTATATCTACGTTCCTCTAATGTGAAGTCTGTCTTATTGCTGAAATATATACCTAGTGCCTTTTTATAATGGTTTACATTAAGAAAATATACACAATTTCCTAACTGTATATTTTTACTTAATGTAAATATTCGAAAGCTCCCTGAATGGTAGCCTGTGCGTTTGGAATGCTCGCCATTTAAATTGGTCGACATGGGGGGAGATTTCCCGCGTTTTGCCCCTTTCTTCCGACCAGAAATTACAAAAGTCTTCGCTTCTCTTTTGTCTATGTTAAATTCTATGCGAACGGCACTTTATGGACGGAAGTAAAGCCGTTTATTCAAAAACATTGTACAATTATAATATGAAAAAAAAAAACACAGTGACTTACAGGTGATATTTGTTCAATTTCTCAATCTTTTTAAGTCTCTCTAATGGTCGTGTTTCAACAATATCGTGAGGAGTTAATTGGTCCTAAGTATCTAATTGGTCACTACTGAATTACATTGGAACAAATTCAATACCACCAAAAACATTAAATGTAAAATGCCAAATCCTTAGATGCAGTCTTTCCATCGTAAAAAGTTTTGAGATCTCATAGAAGCCAAGTCTTATTCAAATTATTTTCTAGTTATAAATCAACATTTAGTAATTGTTTCAATAGTTTTCTTTTTTATTATATAAACTCCTAGCTTTGTCCACGTCGAAAATATAGAGGGGGGGGGGGGGGGGGGGAGGAGACAGCCGCGAATCGCTTCGAGAAAAGATTTAACTAACATACAATTTCATCATCATCATCATCATCTCAGCCCATTAACGTTCCACTACTGAGCACGAGCCTCCTCTCACATACCAGGGTGTGAGATTGGGTCATACTCCACCACGCTGACCCAGTGCGGATTGGCGGGGGCAGGTGTACGGCGTCCTGCTGTTAGAACTTTTCGAAACGCCCAATTAGGTCTCATAATATGGCTTAACGACTACCACATTTGGTGATAACCGGGACCAACGGCTTATATTCATATTCATTTGGTGCAGCGCGCCCCGCTCGTGCGGGCGCTGCGGGCACTCAATACACTGTCACTGTCCGACCGGATAGATTTATTTGCATATTCACTGAACGAATTCGCAAAAGCAGCATATTGCTTCTGCAGTAGATGTTAATGTAGTAGTTTAGTAATTAGTAGATAACAATTACGTGAAAGTCTTTATTCATATATTTAGGTATAGTACGCTCAGCTACTCTATCGTATTAGGTTTGGTGCCTGTAAAGATAGTTGTAAGTTTTATGAATGAATAAATAAATTAATAAATAAATTTATTTGCCATAAATAGGGTTACATATTGTGGATCTTATTATAACTATGTGAGCTTTGTCTATTTAGCTACATTATTATATAGCATGTGTTCAAAACTGTATGTGTAACTATATGTCCTTAGTGTAAATAATAGTCAATGTCAAAGTCAAAAATACTTTATTTCATAAACTATTACATAATACTTGAAAACGTCAAAATTATAAAAAAATAACAAATAAAATCACGAAGCTTAGATTCACTTGCAACCAAATAATTTAAAAAAACAAAAAACATTTAAGTGCAAGTGAATCTAAGTGCCAGTTCCGAGCCACCGCTCTGTAAGAAGAACTGGCAAGAAACTCACAGGCTATGCTCTTTTAAATTATCGATTAGTTTAGTGCTTATGTTTGCCCAAAAGATGGCAGTGTACATAATTAGATCGCGCAAGCGTTAATTGTTTTCTGGACCCATATAGGTCCGCCATTCAATACAGGTCATAAATCCTTCTTGGCCTTTTTATTTAATACCAAGGTATGTTCAGCATGAAACTAAAATCCTAAAAAAAAGATGACATTGATTGATTCCACTTCATAAAATTAATAATTTTATTAATTTTAAGGACTTCTTGGCGGGAAAGTAAAGCGTCATGGCGGCAGTTTTGTTTTATTTTCTAAAATTTGTGATATTTCTAACATTAATGTGTAATAACGGTGGATTATTAACCGTTAAGTGTTTGTGAACGTACATGAGTGTTGGTAAATCAAACAAAACAGTGCAACATCACTTTTAAAATTTTCTCTCAAGGAGTCCATGTGAGATCTCAGTATAGTCCCACATCTTTACTGAGGACTCAAGGGGCTTAGGGGAGGGTATCTCATTTACCATTTATCATCTTGATCACCACTCATTCTCATTTACTATGATTTATATATTATTACTATATCACTTACTTGACACTGGCTAAATGTGCTAGACGCACGAAGCCATTATTAAAAATAAAGAAAGAAATTAATTTTAATACCATAATTTTTATATTACTTATAATTATTGTTAGGACTAGATTAGCTACATACATAAAGTTCCTTCCGCAGCATGGAAGCCCCTGCCACTTCAGCTGGTTAATTCGCTTTCCTTTGTAGGTCACTGCAGTACTCCTACGTCGCTCCATTTTGTGGAAATCTATTGGGGAGCATGGACGTGACCAGCTATGGCCTCAGGGTGGGGCAGCAGTCTAAAATAAAATATAACTAGCAAACTATACCCGCAGTCTTACCCCGGTATTTTATTAATTTATTAATAAATTATTTATATTTTTTTTTTTGTTAATATTGTAAATCTATTGGCTGTATCACAACTAAAAATTAATTAATATATAAACGAAAAATGTACGGAGAATCAGACCCCGCAGTTAAACCGTACTCACGATTTTGTGGGACTATGTTATAAATATGTTATAACCTGTACTTACTGAATAAATAAATAATAATCGCAGTGTCAAAAATAGAAAGGAACTAACCTTACCATTTTCGAATTTGCATATTGTTAGATCGGGAACATATCATATGTCAATAAGAATATACAACAAGGTGCCACATGATATCAGCAACGTAGAGGAAGACTGTTTATTTTATAAAAGGCTCAAAGACTTCCTAGTAGAAAAATGTTTTTATGACTTAAGTATGTGAATATTTACCTAATTGACATAATAACTTTTAATTTGTATAATTATTGTATTTAATGTGATTTGATTTTAATTGTAAATATATTTTTATTGTAATTTTGTTTTTCATATTGTGTGTAATGTTAATGTTAATTTGTAATGTAGAATTTAAGGATAATAATTTCAACTATTTTATAATGTTTTTTGCAATACCCTTGCAGGGTTCATGTTTTAGAACCACTATTTATATGTAACATTAAGATCTTTATGTACTATATGACGCAAATAAAGAACTATGAACTATGAACTATAATAATTTATTTTCAAACAACGTCCTCTATCCAAAACACTTTCTTACTGCTCTCCTACGTACACCACGAAATCTAGGTTTGGTTAGGTAGCTTACAGGGCTTTTTTTATTATCGTCGGTAAAAAAATGCTGTTCACGCACTGCCTCCCGGCCAATGGGAAGACCGAGAGGGAAGTGTGGGGCTCTTTTTTTTTAATGTGACACGCCATAATGACTGCAACCTGCCTGATGGTAAGCAGTCGATGCAGTCCAATAAAGAATTTAAGCGCTTCAAACCGTGAAATAAGCACGGTACAAAGCGCATCCACTCATGACGGCCTGCTAAAATGCCGTTTCACGCCCCGGGATCATAGGACATAGGAAACACATGAGCCGGCAGCGAATTCCAGAGCTTAGTGGTCTTGCTCAGAAACGACCACCCAAATTTCTTGATTCGAGTGCTGATAGTCTGCACGGTATAAGGATGGTTTCTAAGACCAGCACGTGTTGTTCGGGAGAGGGCGAGATGAGATCGAAAAGCTCCTCAGAACACTCGCCATAGTAGTTCCGGTAGAAAACACTTAGAGATGCAATGTCTCTACGCAGCTGTAGATCCTCGAGCGAGGCTGTTACCTCAGCATCCCCTATAATGCGAACCGCTCGCCGTTGCAGTCTGTCAAGTGCGTCGAGGAGGTATTTAGCAGAACCGGCCCAAAGATGGGAACAATACTCTACACTCGATCGCACTTGAGTCTTGTACAACAAACAGCGCTGCTCGGGAGTGAAAAACCGCCTCACCTTATTGAGTATACCCAACTTACGGGAGGCAGTTAAAATAACACCCTCGATGTAGCATTTCGGATTTAGGTCCTGGCCAATGTCCATGCCGAGAATGCTGAGATTTGCCGAAATGGTCTTGCCTTTGCACCAGGATATCGGCTTGCTTTGCCGCAGGATGTCCCAAGTACCGCTCATGTACCGTACTGTCATCCGCATAGCAATGAATATTGCCCAAGGACAACATGTCATTAATATGTAGAAGAAAATTAAATAGGGTAGGCGAGAGTAACGATCCCTGCGGCACTCCGGCATTGACTTTGTAGAACTCGGATGAACTGCCCTCACATAAGACACGAATCCTCCGATCTTCCAGAAAGCCAGCCATACAGGCGCACAAACGGGGCTGCATACCGAAGGCCGGCAACTTGGAAAGAAGGGAACGATGCCATACTCCATCGAAATCTTTGGCGACATCCAGGCTTACGGCCAAAGATTCGCCACTGCGGCTCACTGCGGCAGACGCGACCACCGCAGTCCTACCCACTAAAAAGCTTCCGACGACGCCCACCGCTGTTGAAAAGGGGCGAGGCACCAGTGCCTAAGGTAGCTAACAGGTTTGAGCCAAGGTGGGGCAAGCGCCCCATTTTGTCCCACCGTGGCTACGCCCATGTTGAAGAGGCCTACGTTCCACATTGAACGTCATGTGACGGAGACGATGATGATGAGGATAATGATGATGATGTTTAAATGTCCCATCGCTCTATAAATATGGTGTATAGGGATCCTACCAAGATCTGAGGTGCCCAAGCCAACCTCACCTGCAAGTGGTGCACCTGCCGATCAACAGACGAGGCTCTGGCGAACATAAAAGTTCCCGGTAAGCAGCAATGGGCTCGCTGCCAATTACGTGGGACCGACAATATAACTGGCGAAATTTAGGCGTATATTATACGCCTCTGCCTACCCCTTCAGGGAAACAGGCGTGATATTATGTATGTATGTAGCTCTGTACAATGACAAGCCATTTTTCAATTACCAGATTTTTTTTTTTCTCCCCAATTGGCAATTTAAAATTTGCCAGTATCAAGTGTCAAGAAAATTTAAAAAATATAATTTGAACAATAAATTAACGTATATAAAATCAAACGTTACTTTCCCAGGAGACTTAAACTACCTGCAACAAAATAAACAAATTCTACATTACGACTTAACATTACAATACAGTTAATTATTTACAAACTATAACATAAAAAATCTAATTATACATTTAGAAATTTAAATATAACCAGATTTTTTCCTTTCGTGGGTTGGCAAAAGAATTCTTTATACATCCTAACCGTATTGTTTATAATTTATCACATCACAAGCCAACGTTCAAACGCTGAACACCCCCAAAACAATGTCTCCGTTCAGAATTAATTTGGCGAATAGTTATATTGCGAAGTTTTGAGATCAAACGGCGTGATTCGCCGTCCTTTGAAGGGTGCTCATAAAAATATTCAATAAAATGCGGTGTGCCGTACGGGCGGTGTTAGGGTTGCCATGTCAGTTATTCTTTTGACTTTTATGTATTATTTTTAACCCCCGAAATAACAAGTGGAGTGTGGGGAGTTTTGGCAATAACGCGAAAAAACTCACAACGCTGCAGTAATTTATTTTTTAAAACTAGTGTGTAATGGCTCCTACCAAGATCTGAGGAGCTCGAGTCAACCTCACCTGCAAGTGGTGCACCTGCCGATCAACGGACGAGGCTCTGGCGAACATAAAAGTACCCGGTAAGCGGCAATAGACTCGCCACCTATTACATGGGACCAACAATATAATATACTCTTTATTGGCCAAGAAACTTAAAAACTACAGATTATAATATTTAAAAAAAAATTTAAAGCCAATCTAGGCGGTCTTATTGCTAAAAGCGACCACTCTTCCAGACAACCCGACGCAAAGGAGAGAACAGGAAAGCAGTAGGCAGACCACATAAACTTTAAAAATAATAGACACAAAAACTATTTGTTAAATATGAATATATATATATATTTTATGTATTAATATAATGTATTAATATAAAAAACTGACACAAACAACTAATCAGATATATTCAAAAAGTAAGACTTCACCCGCTCCTTAAAAGAGTTTAATGTCTGAGCCTGTCTAATGGAAACAGGTAAGGAATTCCAGGTTTATTATTTATTTATTTATTACATTTAGGGCGACTAACAAAACATTCACCAAAAATGAACATAACAAATACAGTTAATACTTAAAAGCTAAGTGCTGTTTTACTTACAAGTCACCACGGCATGCATTGACACAAAAATAAGAAGATACATACAAACAATTATGCCTCTGCTTACTCCTTCTGGGAAACAAGCCTGATTGTGTGTATGCAGTGTGAGCTCGTGTTTTTATGCTACTCAGGTTCCCTGCAAGCTTATGTCTTATTTGTATGCTTATGTCTTATTTGTATGCTTATGTTTTGTTTGTATGCTTATGTCTTATTTGTATGTTTATTATTTATTTATTTATTTAAACTTTATCGCACAAATTAAAATTAAAATGTACAAAAGGCGAACTTAATGCTAACTTAATACGGGCGGTGTTAGGGTTGCCATGTCAGTTATTCTTTTGACTTTTATGTATTATTTTTAACCCCCGAAATAACAAGTGGAGTGTGGGGAGTTTTGGCAATAACGCGAAAAAACTCACAACGCTGCAGTAATTTATTTTTTAAAACTAGTGTGTAATGGCTCCTACCAAGATCTGAGGAGCTCGAGTCAACCTCACCTGCAAGTGGTGCACCTGCCGATCAACGGACGAGGCTCTGGCGAACATAAAAGTACCCGGTAAGCGGCAATAGACTCGCCACCTATTACATGTTTATGTCCTATTTGTATGCTTATGTGTTACTACTGTATGTATGTATTGTGTTTTACCAAATATAGAATGAATGTGTCATAGCAGTGCTCTCACAAACGGTATCTACGGAAGACCAGCGTCGAGGCGATTTCGTGGCACCTCGGCTTTATGCTGAGTGGATACCTTTTCTGTGACACTTTTCAAATAGTTACTTAAATATAATGCATCTGTATTCTTTTGATGTTGTCACAGAATAAATTCTTTTTCTTTCTTTCTTTCTTTCTTATGTGTGAATATAGTGAGTTTTTAGACATATTTCATCTTTGGCAAAGTACACAGTTGTAGAAAAGAAGCGTATTACAGTGAATTGTGATTTTTCCATATTGACTCCAAAACTCTGTAGACGTCTGTGGTATATATAGTCTCAACTCATTACTGACTACCGACTTCACTTGACTTTACATACATACATAATGTCACGCCTCTTTCCCGTAGCGGTAGGCAGAGATCACATCCTTCCACTTGCTACGATCTTGGCACACACTTTTAGCTTCATTCACACTCATTAACCTCCTCATACACGCACGTCGGTTAAGGGTACTACCTGCCCTTTCTCCAGAGTTTTCTGAATTTGGTCATGGAAGGTCTTACGTGGTCTTCCACTCCCAACACTTTCAATCACTTGTCCATCATAAATCTCTTTCGTTAATCTACTTTCATTCATCCTCTCAACATGACCAAACCATCTAAGCATACCTTTCTCATTTCTTGTCACTATATCTTCTTTTACACCAGCTTCGGCCCTTATCACTTCATTCCTAATCCTATCACTCAATTTCACATCTAGATACTTCTGAGAGCTCTCTGAGAGATCTCTACTGCATTAATCTTACTTTCATGTTTCTTCTGTCATAACCAACATTCGCTTCCATACATTAGTGTAGGTACCAACACACCTCTATGAACTGCCAGACGTGCCTTTTCGGACACTTTCTGACTGCTTATAAAGGCGTGATGTCAAAGTATTTACTAATTAATATTCCTTAAAGCGCCATCAAAAAAGAGGTTACATAAAACTCGGCTTCAGAAGGTGGTAACCTTTTTGCGTCGTTCTTTTTTATCTGTGGCAACGTGGACGTGGAGGGAGAGAGTAGCTTTTGTAATTATTACATTCCGGATTTTCCCGCCATTCGCCTCGCCGCATAAATATGATTTGTTGTGGCTTTCAAACGCGTCCTACGGCAACTTTGAGGTTGTTATTGGCGGGATGTATGATATTTTTAATACAAGTTGTGAAAGTATTTGTAAGAGTATTTTTTTAAACCACTTTGAAAATGTGTAGTTAGTTCTGATTAATGACCAAATTGGTCTTAATCACCAAATCCTGCCTGACAGTAATCGGTCGATGCCTTCAAAAAAACTTGGATACTCTTCACACCGGTGAAAAAGTATGACCAGCGCCGCGCACCCACTCATGACGGTCGGCATCTGTCAATGGACTTTAAAGACTCCTTTTTATTATTTTTTATTTACGTCGGTAACTAAATGCATTTACGCACTGTCTCCCGGCCAAAGGGGGACCGAGAGAGGTGTGTGGGACTCACCACCGGCAGACACGACCGCCAGCAGTAATACCCACTAAAAATCTTCCGACGACGCCCGCCGCTTGATGAGAAAGAGGCGGGGGGTTAGTACCTGGGTTGCAGCTCTGACACCCCGCCCGCGGTCCCCCGGACCAAAACCGGGAGGACCTCCTCAGAGAGACGCAATGGACGCGCCCTTCCTATCTCCCTGTGCGACCATAGCGTGTGTGGCCGACTTCTCGGAGGGTCCATGGTTAGACAGCAGGGGCCACCTGCCCCCGCTGCCTAAGACCCTCCCGGCGCTGCTTGACGGGCCCTCCTGGCCCGCCCGCTGCGCCCTCCACAGGTCCCTCTTAGTTTCCCCCCCGGTAGGCAGTACTAAGGGCACCCAGAGTCGCCAATCTCTGGGTGTTACTTTTTCCCTAGCGCCTCCTGCGCCCTACCGGGAGGTACTCAGCCCCCCACCACGACAAGGTGGAGACCAGTCGAGGGGGGGGGGCTTTAAATACTCCTGGGTCTACAGAAGCTGGGAAACGTGCACCGGCAGAAAATGAAAGAATGCCTTAAATAAATTCTTTTATATAATTGTTTCGTGCGTTTAGCACATTTAGCCAGTGTCAAGTAAGAGATATAATAATAATATATAAGCCATAGTAAATGAGAATTAGTGGTAATAAAGATGATAAATGGTAAATGAGGTGCCCCCGTTAACCCCTTGAATTTTCAGTAAAGATGTGGGACCATACTGCGATCTCACATGGACTTCTTGAGAGAATTTCAATAGTGATGTTGCACTGTTTTGTTTCTTTTACCAACACTCACGTACGTTCACAAACACTTAACGGTATTAACCGCACCGTTATTACACATAAATGTCCGAAATATCACAAATTTTAGAATATAATACAAAACTACAGATAAGACGCTACACTTTCCCGCCAAAAGGTCCAAAAGAATGACTTACAAAAGTGCTGACAGTCTGCGCTTTGAGAGTGTGATAATGAAATATGTCAAATGATATAAGATTTGTCAAAATTTCCAGCCATAGTCAGGTGATCAAAAAGGTCACTAAAAAAACAGAGTTCTCTGTCGTCAGTCCTGGAATGGGCTACTCTTAGAAGGAAACGTTGTTGGTCTCCTGTATTTGGTCGTTGTTTAGACCTATCATTATATGTTAACAAGGAAGTCTCCGATACCAAATGCCACACAGACAGTTACCCCTCCAAAGGCTATAAAATATATAGATATAGCTATAGATAGTTAAATCCACGATGACGCATGAATTGAGCAATATTGAACTCTATAGATTAATATTAAGAGTGTCATGCGTCATCGTGGATTGAACTATCTATAAGCTCTGCTTACTTTGCATTACTTAAATGATCGTTATCTACCCCCAATTCCCGCGGAGCAATGCACACTACAAAGTGGAAAAATATAATGAAATAAAATCCTTACTAATATTATAAATGCGAAAGTAACTCTGTCTGTCTGTCTGTCTGTCTGTCTGTTACTCTTTCACGCCAAAACTACTGAACGGATTTAAATGAAAATGGTATACAGATAGTCTAGACCCTGAGAAAGGATATAGGCTACTTTTTATTGCGAAAAGGGGGTTGTAAATGCTACCCAAAGATACTATTCCACGCGGACGAAGTCGCGGGTAACAGCTAGTATTATATATTTGCAAGAACATATGGATTGGATAAACAGGTGGTATGTTACAAATAAAGCACTGCAAATGGTCGCCTTATACACAAAGGCATGCAAAAATTTCGATGTCACTTATATCTAGTTCCAATAAAATTCAAGTCAGTTACATTCCATAATTCGATAGAAGAAACAAATAATACGTTTACATTATTAGTACGCTATTAATAGTAACACTGGGAATTTTCAAATACTCGCAAAGAATAAAAATATTCATTAAAAAGCCATTCGCGTATTTTCATTTTGATAAGATTGAGGAGCCCGCTTGTTATTAGTTTCATTCATATTTATTTAAGTTATTCTAAAGCCTAGATTAAACTTGACTAAGTAGACCATTATCATATAGCATAGTCGTAGTAAAAAAACATTTCAGACACTCTAAAAACCCATTTAAATTTAAAACCTATTTTCATTTTCAAACACACACAAACATTCCTTTACGAATTCAAAATGGCGTCCAATTCAAATACTTACAATCCGCCATTAATAATGGCTGACGAACAATAAGGTATCCCGGTTATTATTGCTGTAACAATATTATAATTAATCAAAGCGTTTGAACATTAACCAAATAAGCTGAGTGCCACTGAATGATCCCCGGAGCCACGAGGGGACGATATGGCAGTTATTCGGCGCTTATTAATTCCATTTTGATTAATTAATTCTTAGGTTATGAAAGTTTCCTTTTGAAATTTATATTAATAGTATTATATTATCTGTGTTTATAGGTTATGTTTTATTTGGTGGCTGAGGGTGATTGGAAAAGTAGTCGTAATTTAGTTTTTAAATTAAAATTAAGATTAGATAAAGTGTGTATAGGTATTCTACTAAGACCTAAGGAGCCCAAGCCAACTTCATCTGCAAGTGGTGCACCTGCCGATCAACGGACGAGGCTCTGGCGAACATAACAGTGCCCGGTAAGCGGCAATAGGCCCGCCACGCTACATGGGACCAACAATGCAATTGGCAAAGTGTGGGCATAACTTATGCCTCTCCCTACGCCTTCGAGGAAACAGGCGTGAATGTATGTATGTTTTATCTAATTAGCATGCAAATATATTATAATGATCAGCTTGTAACTTGGGTTTGTAATAAAATCCTGGACCAGAGGCTTTACGTGTCCTCCAAACCATGGACAAGCTTAATATTAAATGCCACACAAATGGTCACCCATCCTACGACTAACCTCTTTAAACTTTGCTTCATTTTTCTTATTGTTCCCGACCGATTTGTATCGATAAGCTATAAGTCGAATTTTATTAGGGATTTGGATTTGCAAAACATGTAGTTATTAATAATAATAATGTACCTAGTTATTAAGTTTTTTTTTAAAAATAATGGCTTCGTGTGTTTAGCACATTTAGCCAGTGATAAGTAAGAGATATATTAAGAAATGAGAATAAGTGGTGATGGGTATGATAAAAGGTAAATGAGATGCCCTCCCCCTAAACCCCTTGAGCCCTCAGTAAAGATATGGGACTGTACTGAGATCTCGCATGGACTTCTTGAGAGAATTGGAAAAGTTATGTTGCACTGTTTTGTTTCATTTACCAACACTCATGTACGTTCACAAGCACTTAACGGTTTATAATCCACCGTTATTACATATTAATGTTCGAAATATTACAAATTTTAGAAAGTAAAACAAAACTGCAGACCACGCTTCACTTTCCCGCCAAGAAATCCATTTATTATGTTATGTTTCATAAAGGTTCTTTGGCATTTTTTTAAAGAATGTACTCTTGACATCAAACATTATCAAATATTCACTTCATTAATCAACGTCAATCATTATTGCAATAACACAGAGATCAGTAACAAATAAACATTAAGATTATTAGATTTAGCGCAATAAATACAAACAAAATGAGCAATAAAAGTCCCCCCATTCCAAATTCAAAAGCTTGACGCTGTCACTGCACTTGTGCCATAGATTAAAACACACTTGTACCATAGACAAAATATTTAATTGTTTTTTGTGTCGGCCGCGCGTTTCCACTTGAGCATAATGTTTTGTGCCATTATTACGGGCTGGGAGGGCTATGGCGCCACAGAGATGGAAAATATATTATTTTAACTAAACGATAGTGTGATTTTAAGAGTATTATATATTGAAAGTTACACCATTGATTATTTCCTAGATTTGTTTTTTTTTTAATGTGGATGGCAAGCAGTCGAGCAGAAAATACTCGAATTCAACACTCGATACTTATAAACCACTAATAAACGGTTATCTTAAATGCTAGCTAGAGGCTTATCGGTTATCTCCCTAAGAGGGTAAATGCCCCATTGCCCACCTCTCATATAAGTTTGAATGACAATTCTTAATTCAAGTAAATGCAATGCAACTTTTTAGCCTAAAACTATAAAATATGTATTTCGTGGATTTCGATTTTTTTTCATAACAGGGGTTAACACAGAGTGAATGTTTGTGTGAAAATACGACACTTTGTATGTAAAAGCAATGACAATTGATTTTTGCTAGAGTTTCTATAATTATACAAGCAGCGCCCCGCGGTCCCCGTTACCGTGGGAATAATGGAATGGAAAGTATCCTATGAGTTACTTCAGGTTATTAAATCCATACGTGCCAAATTACATCTAAATCTAATCAATAATTTATGATTGAAAGAGTAACAAATATACATACAAACTTTCTCATTTATATGCGTAAAAAAGTAACAAACTTACTACGGATTGCAATCCGGAAAACTGGATCCGAAAATTCGGCGGATCCGTTATCAATATACGTCTACCGGATCCGTTAACAGTAGACCGGATCCGGTGTGTTTATATTGATGGTATATCTATCATCTTTATGACAGTCTTTGCAGATTGGAGCCCATAGTCTCTTGGTTGTGGGTAGGCCACCCCCAGGAGACCCATTTGGCAAACAGTCAACGAGTCACAGGTACATAGCAGGTGTTCTATAGACTCCTCTACGTCACCACTTCTACGACATAGCGGTGATTGCACTAGTCGCATCCTGTGGAGCATTTTGTTTGTGGCATAATGCCCTGTTAGAGCCCCAATTATCAGTCTGGCTTGTTTCCTGCTACCTTCGCAAAGGGCCTTACACCAGCTGCTCCCTGTCTCCCCGATGAAGGCCTTTCAATGTTTAAGCGCTCGTAGCAGCTGCCATTCCGATAGTTGTTTCTCCACTATATGCTTTATTAGCGTTGTGGCTATTGTACTCATGGAGAGTGCAATGCATGGCTCCGGTCCCGTGAATATCGATTCCGAGCCCTGTCTGGCAAGCTTGTCAGCGTGCAAATTCCCCTCCAATCCGGCATGGCCTGGTATCCACATGAGAGTTACCCTGTGGCAGTGGCAGGCTCAAAAAGGAACATGAGTGGTTTTTAGTATGTAAAAGTCTGACACACCCTCCCGCTCCACCTTCAGCGGGAGAAGGTCATTAGATGATTTTCCATCCGAAAAAAATGGGTGCTGTTTACAGTGGATTAAAGTGCACCCATTTATGACGGCCTGCAGAAATGCCGTTTCACGCCCCGCTTAAAAGACCCAGGACTGTAGCAGCTGGGAAACACACGGCAGAGAATTCAAAAGAAAATACACGGGGATGGTTTACCAAATTTCTTGGTTCGAGTGCTGATAATCTGCATAGTATTTGGATTCGTTCGAGTCAAAACAAAATTATTTGTCTTGTGCTTTTAAAGTTGTTTCAACCTGTTTCACCGACTTTAATCTGTTTCAACCTACCTATAATATTCTTGTTTTTGTTTAGGGTTTCTGAATTTTTTGATTAGGTCATCAATAATGACAGAGTTGACTATATATAGGCATAGGTATAGGCATAGTTTTATTTTACACTAGATAGACCTTAAGGGGCTGAAGGCCAACAAGGTAGGTAAGGCGTTGGAATCTTGGCTAATGGGCCTGAATTACAATGAAATTGAAAACCTGCTGGGAAACTAACTCATGCTGCTTTTAAAACACGTGTTTATCCCCGCATAAAGAAACATAGACTCACGCTTACACAGGTGCACACCCTCACACATATACACACAAACTCACACTTACATACACACATACACACACACTCAAGTTTTTTTATGTTCTTTTGTAGTTAGGTAATTCACAACATAAATTTTTTATTTTGTAATTTTCATTATTTTAATTTCAAGTGTTTTTGTAGTTATGTATATCAAAATTATTATTTATTTTTGTTTGCTCGAGCTTTATTTTTACAATCGGTAACTGTGGTCTGGTCTCTGCGATACAAGCTCAGCTTAGTGCAGAGCTCGCTAGATATAAGTTTTATGTATGTAAGCGTTATGGTAAATAAATGATTTATTATTATTATTATTATTACTACATTAGCGATCCATGTTGAAATAAAAAAAAGTTAATGTTAAATAAATCCGGTCCGGATCCGGCCAGATTGCAATCTATAAAGCATGCATACAAACTTTCGCATTTATAATATTCGCCTAGCCAGTTAAAACAAAATATTGCCAAAGGCTATCTCTGTGGCGTCGTCGTGCGGGCGGGTGTGCGAAGGGGGACGCGGGGCGGGGGTCTCTACAATGGATGACAAATTGGCCGTTGACAAAGGAATAAGGTTTATTGGGCCACGTTATGAGGGTACTCGACGCGCTTGGGGCGCAAGGGATGCGTGGAGACGTCGATATTATTTATATCTTATAGTTTTATTATGTCGCGTAAACTTTAGGCATAATTATTAATTTACTAAGTACCCCTAATGTCATGTACTAATCGTAATTGTCTTCAAAGTGCTCTGTCAATAAAACAATTACAATATTAACAACATACTTAGCCTTGCAGGGTTGTGGGATGCCCTTGGATCGGGAATGGAAAGCTGCTTCGTTTTTTGTCGGCGCCAGCGTGGCCGTGACTCCAGAAGTGTTTTTATGGGCAGCAGGGTTACCCTGCGTATTCTAGCGTGGGGTGAAAGTTATTGCTAGGTGCAAATAAGTGTTTAATACTGGTTCTTGGCGCGGGAGGGGTACGGGAGGGGGTGCGGGAGGAGGCTAAGGCTTTGCCTCCTCCCGCACCCCCTTCTACGTCAGACGTGGGGGAGGAGAGCTCTTTACCTTCGCTACGATCGCTACCAACCGTTAAAGCTAATCTACCAGCAGACTCTAGACCTGCTTCCGTCAATCTGCACTAAGTCCGCGTGGTGGGGGATGACCCCAATACTTTCTTACCTTGGTTTTTGAGAAGAGGTCCGTCGTACTACTCCGATCTGATTATGATGATCGTATTAGATTCTGCAGTGTGTTACCGGCCTAGAATAGTCTTTACTGTTCCAAACTAAATCTCAAACATTTTCCGGACTCTCAACTTTTATAAAAGTAATACAAGTGGTGTGCCGTGTGGTATCGGCCTAGAATAGTGCCACCCCCTCTCATCCCACGGGGAGTCGTAAGAGACGACGAAGAGAAATTTTACCGGATAATGGGCAGCAGCGTCATTCTGCGTATTTGCTTGACTGCGATCACCAACCCGCCTGCCCAGCGTAGTAATTATGGGCTAATATTCCCAATATAATAACTATTGGAGAGGCTAACTAGCAGTGTACTACATTTGGCTGAAATGATGAATTGATTGTCCAACAATTTTTTTTATTTTTTTGTAATGATCAATAACTTTTTTCATTTCATTTTGTTAGTTTGTAAGATCAATGTTTGTACACCAGTAATGGTAGAATGCAAGATGCTAATATATTTATGTAACACCTTAATGTACTGTATTCTGACAAATATTTTTTTTTAATCTTTCATATATCGAATAACACTCCACGCCTTCCCTGTTCCAGCCGTGATTCAGTAGGTAGATGCCACATAATGAGATAGTGAGCTATGCCTCGACTTCGTTATATTACATTATATTACCCTGTTTGGATATTACATCCTTCATAAACGAGTTAAGCGTTTAGCGATAACTTCTCGCACTTGAACTTTTAATTATAAATTAAAGCCACACTTGAGAGCGATCTTGAGGTTAAAGCTTTCATTATTTAATACGGTCCGCCTTTTATAACACATACATTTACGCCTGTTTCCTCACGTGTGTGCACAGGCCTCTCTTCCCCACTGGGCACTATGGGCACGTGCCCAGGGCCCCGCGATCTAATTGGGCCCCCTAGTTCCTGCCTGATTACCAAATGATAACCGATATATAGGTATTACCGAAAAACATTAATTTTGAAAAATCTGATGATAATGACTTACTCCAATACCTACTTGCTTATTAGCTTTAGCTTGCTGCATGCGCATAGCTATACCGTGTACAACATAGCTTGCACTTTTTGACAGAAGACAGGGAGTGAGTGAGCTTTCTCAAGGCCCCTTAATCCTAACGTGCCCAGGGCCTCAAATAGTTTAAAGACGGACCTGATCTTAAGTTTAATGCTTTGATTCTTTAATACGGTCTGATTTTTATAACACATACATTTACGCCTGTTTCCTCGAAGATGTGTGCAGAGGCATATTATACGCACACATCCTGCCAGTTATATTTTTTGGTTTAACGGCGAGACTATTGCCGCTTACCGGGAACTGTTATGTTTGCAAGAGCCTCGTCCGTTAATCGGCAGATGCTTCACTTGTAGGTGAGGATGGCTTTGGCTCCTGAGGTCTTGGTCCTGGTCCCTACACACCCATAATCAGTAAGAGCTTGGTAATTGCTCGATTAAGGCCTATTTGATATTTTCAAGTACAAATGCTAAATAAAATACTACGCTCCGTTTCGTAATTTCAAAATGTTTTTTTTGTTTTTATTTTTTTACAATTATACCAATTATTGTATGTTATTATTATGAATGTAAGAACTTGTGTTATGGATACTAAATAACGGATAAAACCTAACACCACCGTATATCATTCAAAAGATAACATTACACTGCAATAACTTTAATTATTGCCGCAAAAGCGGATTTGTCAAACATTTTTGCAACGGGCAACCCTCCTTACGACCCCATGATTAAAATTCCAGAATCGAATACCGTGATCATATATTAAGTGTGCTAATCGTCGACGTCGACTCTCCCCTTCAGTTCGCCGTTTTATTGTGTCGAATTGATGGACAAATTTGATAATATAGTGGAATGTTTATTAAACTCTGCCACGACTCAGGGGGTCGCGACTTTGTATCTGTTTTAATATTGCTCACTGTACTTGTAAATGAAAGATGAAAATTTAAATGTTCATTGCGTATACAAAGTATGTATCTCTGTACAGAATTTAGATTCTTCTTTTAAGTGAGTAGATCACTTGTGTCAGGAGAGTCCGCTCTCCTAAAACAATAACTGAATGCATAGCGACAAAACATCAAAAAAATAAATTGAGAATTACATGTCACAAAAAATTAAGAAAAATTAAAAAAAAATTAAAATAACTGTTACTATTTACGCTCTCGGATTTTCTATGTAACTTATGGATACAAAACGTGGTAATATGGGCCTTACTTATGAGTAAGCTCCGAGTCGCACAGTGAGCAATTGAGAGAGCTATATTGGGGACTTCACTATGCGATCGAATTAGAAACTCGTCATATCAATAGAATAACTAATGTTACTGACAGCAGAAAGAATCAGCAAGCTAAAATAGCAGTGAGCGCGTAGCAGGCAGAATCAGCACCTTTTTTTTTTTAATTTACGTCGGTTCCAAAATGCATTTACACACTGTCTCCCAGCCAAAAGGGGAGACCGCGAGGGGGTGTGGGACTTTTCGGCAGACGCGATCGCCGCATCCTAAAAATCTTCCGACGACGCCCAATGCTGTTGAAAAAGGGGCGGGGGGCCAATACCAGGGGATTTATAGTTTATAACACCCCGCCCGCGGCCAACGTCCGCCGGATCAGAACCGGGAGGACCTCCTCAGAGAGGCGCAGTGTGTCGCGCCCCCCTCTACCTCCTTGTGCGGCCATGGCATGACTGGCCGACTTCTGGGGGGGTCTATAGCTAGACGGAAGGGGCCCCCTGCCCCCGCCGCCTAAGACCGCCCGCTGCGCCAACGGCGTAGCCGGAGAGAGAGTGGATCCCGCTCCCTCTCCCGCTCCGCGTCCTCCTTCTGCGACATCACCACTTCACAGAAGGAGGCCATCGCCTCCCACGCCGTCTCGCTGTCGACAACATTCGCATGATGGTCAGTAGCGAGAGAGCGACTCCACCCAGAGCCGTAAGCATCGCCCGCGGCCCTGCCCACGCCGGGCACTCCACCATCGTGTGCTGCGCAGTGTCAACTGCTCAGTCACAGTGGTGGCAGCACCTGCAAGAATCACATGCAAGATGGGCGGTCCTTTTAATGATCGCAAGATCACCAAAATTATTAAATTCACTTTACGTACCTTCCGGGTTTCCGAAGCTCTGAGGCGCTCGATGTCAAATACCATCCAAACGTCAACACGTCCAAGGATTGACTTCTGCATAGCCTAAAATTGACATGACGTACATCTATACTAATTATATTATA
This sequence comes from Musotima nitidalis, assembly GCA_949126915.1. Taxonomy (NCBI): domain Eukaryota; kingdom Metazoa; phylum Arthropoda; class Insecta; order Lepidoptera; family Crambidae; genus Musotima; species Musotima nitidalis. The sequence goes on along the minus strand of OX421442.1, from coordinate 6,968,730 downwards.
AAGAGGAAAGATTTGTATTTTTATATGTAACGAATAAACTCAAAAAGTACAGGACCGATTTTAATAATAATTTTTTCATTAGAAAGCTACATTACCACTGAGTAACATAGGCTAAATTTTAATTTGGAAAAAAATAGGGTTCCGTAAGATATTTGGGTTTTTCGGACACAAAGTGTAAAAAATCAACCAGAACAGTTACTGCCTACGCTGCCTAAACTATAAAAGATAGAACCACAAAATGTACTAAATAATTGTAGATCTTATAAATATCTATTAAAAAGTCTGCGACACACTATACCTATTTATGTCGAGTGAGGCACAACAACCATTTTTTTATTTAAAAATCTTGAATTTTTTTGGTCTACATTTAAAAACATTTATTTGACTTGTGGTATTAATCCTTATCAAAATAAATAATTTCATCACTAAGTGCAGTTTATGTAGATAATATTTGGTCTTGGAATAATCAAAATTGGACGTTTGGTGTTTAAGTTATGGCGAAATTAAATTATTACGCCCTATCACGGGTCGGGGCTCCCGACCATCAGTTTATTTTGTGAACTGAAAATAATTTAACGTCAAATGTTGTTTATAGAGAAGCTCTACAATAATCGCTTTAGTTAAGTATCTATCCCAAAACAACGGGTTGCACTCCGGGACTGCCGGTAGGAGTGAAGACTTAGTATTAATTACATTTCAATATTTTCATCATTAACAACTTTAACATCCACATAAAGACAATCTATGCAGCCTGCGGATAATGACTGCGTCGTCGATGTTAGTGTCCGTGTCTGTGAATTGACCTGGGAATCAATTTGCTGACAGTGTCTTTTCTGGATAGGCATTTTGCAGCGATAGCCGACATCCACGCGAGCGGAGCCGCGAGCGACCGCTAGTAATAAATAATTATTTTGACTTCTTAGCGGGAAAGTGGAGCGTCGTTATTGCAGTTATGTTAAATTTTCTAAAATTTGTGATATTTGAACAGTAATGTGTAATAACGTTAAATTATTAACCGTTAACTGTTTGTGAACGTATATGAGTGTTGGTATATCAACAAAACAGTGCAACATCACTTTTCAAATTCTCTCAAGAAGTCCATGTGAGATCTATACGTGATCTATACTATGAACTATACGTCCCACATCTTTACTGAGGACTCAAGGGGTTTAGGGGAGGGTATCTCATTTACCATTTATCACCTTTATCACCACTTATTCTCATTTACTATAATTTATATTAATATATCTCTTACTTCACACTGGCTAAATGTGCAAAACGCACGAAGCCAATATTTAAAAGAAAAGAAAAAAAAACCCATCACACATATTATTTTATTCCATAGTCAGTATCATTAAGAACTTGTAAAACGCTAACTGGATTCTGCATAGTCTCAAATTGACATGACGTACAAAAGTCAAAATACTTTTTATTTCATAAACTTTTACATAGTACTTGAAAACGTCAAAATTATAAAAATATAACAAAAACAAATAAAATATAATTATACTAAAATCACGAAGCTTAGATTCACTAGCAACCAAACAATTAAAAAAACAAAAAATATTTAAGTGTAAGCGAATTTAAGTGCCAGTTCCGAGCCACCGCTCTGTAAGAAGAACTGGCAAGAAACTCACAGGCTATGCTCTTTTAAATTATCGATTGGTTAGTTACAATCTTCATTTGTCTGTGACGTGACGCTATACAATGCAATATAATATAACAATATTAATGTTCTAAGTCATTCATATTAGAACAAGTGATGGATTAAAAATTTCTTTGTAACAATTCCCGCGCTACTATAATTTCCCGAAAAATCGAGAAACTATTCAACACGTCAAACGTCTCGTTTCAGCGTTGGTTGGTTCGTTGGTTGAAGGGTTGGTCATTTTTATCAGCCATATTAGTCTTTAATAGAATAGTATCCCTTTAAAGACAGCTTGCGTTTTATTGTTAATTTAAATTTATTTAGGCTTAATTGCTTAGGATTTTATTATAGAATCGCACACATTGACCTTTAAAAGATTTGTGCATACAGATATGTAAGTAGGTTTTATTAACTTTAATAATACCTACTTACATAATTATTTTACACATCACACATTATTTGGGTGCTTTAAGAGATTCTTAAGTATATTATATAAATGGCTTATCTCACACACTTTTTACACAGTTAAACAATTTTTAGAGCACAAACTTTGTGATACTTGTAGTGTTTTTAACCTAAGAGGTTAAAGTTACTATCTATGTCTGGTTTGACTAATATTTTGCGCTTTTGTGACATGATTTCGATTTTATTATTATTATTTTTGTGATTGTACTTATGAATGACTTGTGGGTATCCGTATTTTGACATCAATAATGTTTAGTTGCTAATTCGCAATTTTCACATTTAAAAATTTAATTATGTCTAGTTGATAATTTTCATTTTTGACATTTTAATGATTTATTAGTATAGTTTTCTTTTAAAAATTGATGTGTTAATTTAATTATAATTTGCATGCTACCGTTGTTGGATGAATGAGAGGAGCTTTATTTTATTGTACAAGAACTGTAATGTACCTCAATCAAGTGCAAATAAAAATATTCTATTCTATTCTATTCTATAGGTATTATTAAGAATACTCAATACTTTTTTGCGTTCCACAATGGTTTTATAAGGTGGTGATTATTACAATTTGGTACATTTGTGGACCCTGTCCCCAGCATAGTGTAGGAGAGAGGGGGATCTTTTGATAATGCTACTAAATAACAGAAAAAACTTACAAAATACTTTACGTTTGTTGTGTTTACAATTGGGATTTCATGTACTAGGAAATATCATTTTGTTGTTAGTATGTAACGTTTTGTCAATAGCCATTTTTTAAGTTAAACATTGTAAGGAAATGTTTTTGAATGACAATCATGGATTCATGGACTAAAATACCTAGGTTAAAAATTGTGAATTAGAAAAGCACAGATGAAGGCAGGCGTAATATAACATTTAAAAAAAACCTGAAAATTACAACAATTATTTAGTTCCAAGATAAAGTATTATTAAGAACTTGTGTTTTAGAGACCAAGTACCGGATAAAAATATATAAACAATATTTTTTAGTCAATACATACAAATAAAGAAAGATTTACTACTTTCCGATCCAAACTATATATTTACCTATAATATCGTCAGAATGGATTCTTTGTTAGAATTTATATATATATATTGCACAAAAAACAATATGTAACAAAAAAAAAAAAAGAAAAGTTAAATTAAGTTAAATTAAATTTATCAAGGTCTGTTGTGAGTTTTTCAGAAGATTTGTCATTCTGTCGGTGACTTTAACGGGGGGATTTGTCAGTCAGTCTGTAGTGATTCTAAAGGGGGCCAAAGGCCTTAGATTCAAATACCATCACAGTCACATCTTCACAGTTTATTGCTAATCTTCGGCTTCCCCAAAAGTTTATTAAGTATATTCGATATATTTGCCCAAAATCAGCACGCTGGGCAGGCTTGGTGATCGCAGTTCCAGCCAGTACGCAGAAAGACGCTGCTGCCCATCATCCGGTAGGATTTCTCTTCGTCGACTCTTACGACTCCCTGTGAGATGATATGGCTCTACACGGCTCTACTACGGCTATTGGGGGGTATCAGCTGAATATTTGAAAGTGTAGGGCACATTTCCACGAAAAGCACCAACAATATTGAGGGCCTTCTTGTGACCGGCCAAGTGAAGGCGACAAGGCGAGAACCTTCCCTTCTCTTCGAGTGGCCTTCCCCCTGAACCCCTTGAGTCCTCAGTAAAGATGTGGGACTATACTGAGATCTCACATGGACTTCTTGAGAGAATTTGAAACGTTATATTGCACTGTTTTGTTTGCCTTAACAACATTTATTTACGATCACAACTTCACTCGCTAACAACGCTTAACGGCTAATAATGCACCGTTATTAGTTATTACACATGAATGTTCGAAATAGAACAAATTTTTGAAAATGAAACAAAACTGCCAACATGGCGCCCACTTTCCCGCCAAGAAGAAAACAAAATACTTTGATATTCGATTTTGTGTTTGTTTTGATATATTTTAAGAGATTAGTTAGTATGTCTGTTCTAAAAATAAAATTTGTAATTTTTCAATAATAAATAATTGAAAAGATTATATTGTTCCTGATGCCATATCCATATAGTTCGCCAGTCTACGTTTTCAAGTATTGGTCTCAGATTATGATATTAAATTGTTTCACGACTGGCGGGGTGGGAGGGGGAGACACACAGGGACGTATTCAGGTACGTTAATAATTATATTAGTCGATTAACGTCCCACTGGCCATCTCTCACATACCAAGGGTCACACTCCACTACGCGCACTCAGTACAGATTGATAGGGCCAGGTGTTTTGCCGCGGCCCCCGGGCACATCCATCCGGCCGGTGGAAGATTTTCTCTTTGGTTGGGAGTACCTTCGCTCCCCACAGTGGTGACCCCAGTAGTACATCAGCAGGCTTCAAGCTCGTCGTATCGCTCATCGCTCTTTTGCTTCTTTTCCGTCAGCAGTCTCACAGCCCACAGCAGCCAGCCTCAAAGAACCTCAAGGGATTCTTCGGCAGCACTTGACGGCTTATTGTGTTCACAGCTCACGCCTGGAGCATCATAGACAGCGGCACTCACTCCACCATGGCACTAGCAGCTCGAACGTCGTCGAAACTTTTTTTTTTTTTACGTCGGTAACAAAATGCATTTACGCACTGCCATCCGGCCAAAGGGGAACCGAAAGGGGGTGTGAGACTCACCACCAGCAGACACGACTGCCAGCAGTAATACCCACTAAAAATCTTCCGACGACGCCCGCCGCTTGTTGAGAAAGAGGCGGGGGCCAGTCATAGAGAAATGTAATAACTAGGTAATAGAGAGCCATCTCCCGGATTTTTTGTGCCAATCGGTTTGAACCTAGTGCCCTCTGGAAGTGTTGTTCCGCAACTTTTGACAAATATACTTACCTATGCATTCTATAGATGCTTCAGCTTACTTAAATTTTAAGCATGCAAAACATTGGAATCAGAGTGATTTGAGCATGCACAAAATTTATGAAATCAAATCACTCTGATTCCAATGTTTTGCATGCTTAAAAATTAAGCAAGTAAAATTTACGACAATATTGCAAAGTGCGCACGAGTAGACAACAAGCGGCCATATGCAATGAAAAATGACAATAACATGACAGGTCCCAAGATCGATTAAAATCGAGTTAATCGAGTAGGTAATGAACATGAGTTTAGAATAAATAAAGAATTAAATGGTAAAATAATATCACGTAAATTTCTAAAGTTAAATATGTTTATAAATTGTACCAAGCAACAAGTTTTAAGTTCTAATTATAAGGTTTAGCTAAAATTTAATTTAATCGATTATTAATCTCTGCTGCTTTTGGACAAAGCGCCATCTAGCGAAAGTCTAGCTAGTCTTTAAAAATATTTTTACGCAATAGTGAGGAAAAACGTTAAAAGATGACGCCACTCAAACAATGTCATTGCTCTGACTATTGGACTTTCCTAACCCTGGGGCCAGTACCTGGGTTGCAGCTTCTGACACCCCGTCTGTGGCCAACGTCTCTCGGACCAAAACCGCCCCTCCTACCTCCCTGTGCGACTATAGCGTGTGTGGAGGGTCCATGGTTAGACACCTCCTGCCCCCACTGCCTAGACTCTCCTGGCGCTGCTGAGCGGGCCCGGGCTCGTCTCAACTCACCGCAGACACAAAGCACTTCTTCTTGCATCTTGACTCACCGCAGACCGCAGTAGACAATGCACTGGCACCTCATGCTTACACACACAGATTGTTGAGTTTTAAGAATCGACCTTCGGTCTAGGGAGGGAGTGATATAGCGATACGTAAATGATGAATAAAATCCTGAATAGCGCACACGAAGTTCCTTAAGCTCCTTGCTATATATACAACATACAACCATCGACGGTTAGGCCGTGGCCCCCGGGCACATCCATACGACCGGGGGAAGTTCTTCCCTTTGGTGGGGAGCACTATTCGCTTCTTACACACTGATATCGACATGAACGCTGGGTCCTGAGCGATTTCTTGCTGTAGTCGAACAAATCACGTTGGTCCTTTTGACTCAAGTTAAAATATTGTTTATATTAGTCGATATTTCACATATAATAAAGTTAGTAATTTTATATTATAATCATAATTTAAATGATAGCCATCTGGTCTAGTGGTCGCCCTGATTACGAAACCAGGGGGGATTCGAATCCCGGTGGAGGCAGATTTCTCTATGATCATTGTTTGTTCCCGAGTATGTTAACACACGCACACACACATATACTCATGAGCGCACATAAATATTTTCAAGCCAATACTTAATCTTTACCTTTTCAGTAATAGCAGGTATGTTTATACTGGTCATAATACTTATAAATTCCCTAAAAATACAAGAGAACCCAAGGAAGAGACGTCTTATACAAGCATAACAAAAAGTTTACGAAATAAACCATTTTCATTTTCTACTTACAAACAGTTCTCTTAATATTTTGCTGTTGAAACTAAAGTAAATATTTTAATTAAATATTACAGAGGTCGGTTGCGTGATAATACCACGCTAAGCAGCACATTTTTTGGCAGGGCAACGAGCGATACGTCCTTCCTCTGAAGATCCTAGCGGCGGATTGATTTAAAACTTTAGTTGTACTTTCACGTTAGCCCAAAACTTGTTACAAATTAAAGTAATTAAGTTTTTTACACAAACGTCAAGAATCAGTTATTTACTATTCAAAAATTGGCATCCTAAATCTAAACACAAGTATATGTACTTAGGCAATAATTGATGCGTCCATAAGTATTGTTACAGATATTAACGATTCGGAATCGATCATTGTAATCAAACTCCTGTTAAACTTACATAATATAGTTTGTAGCTGCGATCCGATCACCGAAGCAAAGCATAGTTCACTGAGAAAACCTTACGTAAGTAGCTCTGCATATAATAAAAACTAGTATTTTTTATAGGAAACCCATTTCCCAATACGTACCTGTCCCAATCAAAGGCTTTGCCGACCGCAAATCACTGCTAAACCACACCCCCTAAATTTGACTCCGCCCATTTTCCACGCATGCGCTTCACTAACCAATCAGAACTCCTCATTCTCCCCCTGCACCATCGACAATCATGCACCCTCAATTGACCGCTTTGCACAATGTCATTTTTTCCCGCTAAACCGATCGCGGAGCCATAGACCACGCCCTTGTACATTTGAAAACATCGTCTTTTTAATCATGAACCACAAGCAATCGTGTCCGGGTAACCACTGATTACGCTCGTCTCTCATTGTGATTAACTGCTAATTTACTGTGGATAATTATAAAATTAACTGTGTCTATTTAATTTTAATCTAACCTAACTCTTTATTTTATTGAACAATGAAGTGAAAATCTAAAAAACGTTAATAAATTCAAAAATGAAAAATAACCTCAACTTTTTTCACCAAGTCGTTTAAATTTTTTTTTCAAAAAAATGATGGAACAACGCTCAAGCTCAATTTACCCGGCAAATCTGACAGATCTTCTAGCAGTGTCCGCTTACCAACAGAACGTCGACAGACTAACGATTGACGGCGAAGAAAAATACTCAAACTCGTTTTCATCTCCGAGATTCGTCGATAACAATGAGTGTTCATCATCGCCAATATCGACCACAGATGACGGCGACAGTCAGTCGGCATTTGGCGTAGATTTGAGCGGGAAATCGACCAATTTGGCGGGAAAATCTTTTACAATAGCGGCCATCTTGGGGCTGACGAACTCCGATGAGGATGTTATGAATCTTAGCGTTCAGGAGCGATTGCAGCAGAACCAAAGACAATTGCAGAACTATTTGTATGGAGGGCATGAGGTACAAAGACTTAACGAAGGTTTCTGTAGGAATGTGAATGTGACCAATGGATTGAGACAAGGTACGTTATTTATAATCCTATCTATATATATATAATACACAAAAAGTACAGCTAAACGTACCTCTTTTTTATCCTGGAGATAAAATCGATAAAATATATCATACGAATTTTTCTAAGGCCAAGTTGGGTCGTAAATCAACTTATTAACCCTTACTTGCATAAAGTTTAACGAAAATATCACTATTATATTTTACTTGGCTGTATGGTAATTTATTTCCTTAAAAACTATTAAAAAAAACTACTATCAGAAAGTTTCAACGCGCCATGCTTAACAGCGAAGCGCTCGTAGCTCTGCGGTGCTCGGTGGTCGGAAACAATAAGCAGGTACAGCAGAGTTTACAGATGTCAGTCCTTGGATGGGTGACCGTTTGTGTGGCATTTGATATCGAGCGCTTCCGTGCTTCGGAAGGCAAGTTAAGCCGTTGGTCCCGGTTATCAGTAAATGTGGTAGTCGTTAAGCTATGTTAGAGGCCTAATAGGCGGCTTGATAAATTCTAAAAGCAGGACGCCATACACCTGCCTCCGCCAATCCGCACTGGGTCAGCGTGGTGGAGTATGACCCAATACCCTCGCACCTTGGTATGTGAGAGGAGGCTCGTGCTCAGTAGTGTGAATCAGCACAATACTCTCCAAAGTCGCGATCTAAACGTTGATATAAGTATTTAGTAATATGTTTGACAATTTTAAAACTAAATTAAACAATTCATTACTCTTAACTTCCCAGTCTTTAAATAATTGTTACACATAGTTATAGTTTTGAATAATTTAAATTTCCATATTTATATTAAATAGTTAAGTGCAATAGGCACTTTCAAAATACTTCATACTTTATTTTAGTAAATGTTATGTACACCGTGATTGTTAAGTATATCAGATGTAAGTCAATTAAAAAAAAAAGTTTATGAATGTGTTATGTGCATAGTTGTTGCATAGTGTTGTTATTTATATAAATAAAAATATATATAAATAAATAAATACTTTTTCCTAATCTTAATATCCGACATTTCGCACACATACATACATAATGTCACACCTCTTTCCCGTAGGGGTAGGCAGACCTTCTACTTGCTACGATCTTGGCACACACTTTTAGCTTCATTCACACTCATTAACCTCCTCATACACGCCCGTCGGGGGTCCATATTGACTCACCTAAAGTTCTTTATCCGAAATTGTTCTTCCTAACGATTTGTAATCCGAATGATCACTCCTCCTAAAATTTTTAATCCTAAAGTTTTTATTCATACTATTTGTAGTGCTACCGTCGATGTTCATAACACTCATGTTTCCGAAAATTGTTATCAATAAAATCGTTAACTTACAATATTAAAGCTCCTACTGTTTTTTATCCTAACGTTTTTATCCCTAAACATAATTACCATAATATTTTCACTCATACTTAGAAAGAAACATTTATCTACCAAATGTAATAAAAATATATGTCTAAAATACGACTGATTTACGGTTATGTTTATGACTTTTTTCGTTTTCGATTCGTTTCTGGTACTTCGCCGGCCGCTACCGCGGCACGCTCGCTTCGCTCGCTCGGCTCGTACGTTGTGTGGTCACAGTTGTAACCTAACCTAAACCAAGAACTATAAATATGACCGATTTTTTTAGTTGAAATGTGTAAATGAAAACATGTATTTAACTACTTGTACCAGGGTACTGGTATTCTTATTTGTTATCATGTTATTTGTAAATAACTAAAACTGTAAAAGTTACGCAAAATTAATGTAAAAAATACTGATTATTATGAATAAAAATAAATCTAAACAAAAAAGGTATGACTTTCAATAATAGTGTAAAAGATGGTTATGTTGACAAAATATAGGAAAAGAAATAATAGTATAATAGATGTTTATTGCTACCGACATTATGAAGTTGAATGATTCGGAATTAAAACATTAGAGACAGAGTAGTTAGTAATTGTGATTGTTAGGATGAAAAATGTTAGGAAGAACATTTTCGGAGTTCCAATTTTCGGAGTTGAAATTTTAGGTGAACTTTGGCGCACCCCGCCCGTCGGTTTAGGGTACTTTTGACTTTTTTTTTTTACGCCCTAATAAAATGCCTTTACGCATTCCCCGCCACACTGGGGTCGTGACGGGGATATGTGGGACTCGCCGCCCCGGAAGATGGACGCGGGGGCGGAATACCCACTAAAAAATGGACCTACTGCCACACGCGAAACAAAAAGTGGGGGAATTATGGGAACGTGGTAACAATCTTCCGTGACCCCTCTCGCGCGGCTATCTGCGGGCAATCGACGGGAAAGCCTGAAAAAAAAACGGTACTTTTGACCTGCCCTTACACTAGATCCAATATTATAAATTTGAAATAAAACTAAGTAAAGATGCATAAGTCGTGAGTTGGCACTGTCCTCTTGGGCAGTGAGTAGAAGACGGTACACCTCTCGACACCCTGAAGCCGAGGATATCGATGTTGCGCTCCGGCCGTTGCACTACGGCTATTTTGGAGTGCCCATTTAGTCCTTTGGCTACTCACCGCCTGCCATTTACAATCATTTAACACTGATGATGACGGCAGGTGTCTGGTAGCTTCCTCTATCCATAGTCCAATTTACCCAGTCCTTCAGCTTTTCAAGCCAATATCCCGGCCATAGTAGATTCCATCTTATCCTAATGGTACTGCACCTGGGATTGTCCTTAGGTGTATTTTTATAGTGCACATAGGGATAATTGCCGGTTGGTGTCACATAACCATTAAATTAAAATTGTCTAAGAGGCCTCTACGTGTTGGCTTCGGCCCCACGCATGCCTTCCACATGTCCGGGTCACCATTGGCCCGAGATCGGAAAAAATACAAACATATTAATAATAGTTAATTTAACAATATAGCATTTAACAAAGAAATGAATTTCAGTGGTTGTTACACTAGGCTCGCAAACCTGTGTCGCGATAACCATAAGTGAGTTACAAATATTAATATTACAATCATTTCCGTCTTTGTAGCTCCGGTATTTTTTTCTTTTAAATATTGGCTTCGTGTGTTTAGCACATTTAGCCAGTGTCAAGTAAGAGATATATTAATAACATATAAATTATAGTAAATGAAAATGAGTGGTGATAATAATGATAAATGGTAAATGAGATACCTCCCCTAAGCCCCTATTGCTAGGCTTTCTATTGAGTTTATTATACTCGGTGTATTTGCGCATAATCAGCACGCTGGGCAGGCGGGTTGGTGATCGCAGTTCCAGCCAGTACGCAGGATGACGCTGCTGGCCATCATTCGGTAGGATTTCTCTTCGTCGACTCTTACGACTCCCTGTGAGATGAGAGGGCTCTACACGGCTCTACTATGGCTACTGGGGGGTATCAGCTGAATATTTGAAAGTGTAGGGCACATTTCCATGAAAAGCACAGACAATTTTGAGGGCCTTCTTGTGACCGGCCAAGTGGAGGGCACAAGGCGTGAACCTTCCCTTCTCTTCGAGTGGCCTTCCCCTGAACCTCTTGTCCTTAGTAAAGATGTGGGACTATACTGAGATTTCACATGGATTTCTTGAGAGAATTTGAAAAGTTATGTTGCGCTTTTTTGTTTCACTTACCAATACTCATGTATGTTCACAAACACTTCACTATTAAATATCACAAATTTTAGAAAATAAAACAAAACTGCAGACTTGACGCTTCACTTTCCCGCCAAGAAATACTCCGGTTTATTTATAAATTAATGTAAAGTAAGTATAAGTTAAATCCTTTACATCTTTTAATGAGATGTGGATTTTGACTTAGGTCTCTTTTTTGGATCACCTAATTTCAAAGGCCTTATTAAAATCGATAAATGAAGCTAGTTCATTTAAAGCTAATATTTGAAAGTTTGTAACTAGCGTAAAAAATATTAATATAAGTTTTTTATTTTGTCAAAGCAGCTGTACCGATAAAATCCAAAATAAAAAAAATTATAAAAAAATGTCTGCTCTGGTTTGATGTCTTGACGAATACTATTTTGAATGAATAAAGAATGTTCTTTTACCCACACCATAAACAATCATTGTACTTTTTTTTTAAATATGATACGTCATAATTCATACAGACTGCATGAAGGTAAGCAGTCGATGCAGCTAAAATAAAATCCGCGAAAATATTGCTGTGTCACCCCGTATTTATTGCGATTTTTATACACATCTAAAAAATGTCGACCTACTTAATAATATTTGTAAGAAAGGTATTTTTTTTCTGTAAGAATTTTCATAAATTGCTATTTAATGATTAAAAATAATTCCGTAACTTTGATAAAATTATGAAGTGTATGTAAGTGAAAACTTTGCCTTCGCAGAATTATTAATAAAATTTTCAACTAAATTATTAAAAATTAAAGCAAATGACATTAATTAGTACCTAAATAACAATCACAAACAAAGTGAAATATTCTTATAATAACCCAATTGATTACAAAAAGGTTTTGTAATTTCATCACTTCATTTTAATTTGTTCTGACACCTACCAAGAAGTTAGAGCACTAAAGCTGTGATTTTATTAATGAGGAGTTAAAAAATACCGGGACTTCTTGGCGGGAAAGTGAAGCGTCATGTCTGCAGTTTAGTTTTATTTTCTAAAATTTGTGACATTTCTAACATTAATGTGTTTTACATGAGTGTTGGTAAATCAAACAAAGCAGTGCAACATCACTTTTCAAATTCTCTCATGAAGTCCATGTGAGATCTCAGTATAGTCCCACATCTTTACTGAGGATTCAAGGGGTTTAAGGGAGGGTATCTCATTTACCATTTATCATCTTTATCATTACTCATTCTCATTTACTATGAATATATCACTTACTTGACACTGGCTAGATGTGCTAGACGCACGAAGCCATTATTTAAAAGAAAAAAAAACTGAGATTACGTTTTAAATAACAGCTGGTTTTATTACAAGTGTGATAATACTTAATTACTTTCTTACTTAACTTTTCTTACTTAATTAGTAATTACTTTCTTTGTGACAAGACTAGATAATTATTATTTTAAAATTACAAAAAATATAATAATACAATTTAAATTCTCACAACAAACAAATCTGATATATGACGCGGCTTATAATAAGACATTTGCGTTTTATCGGACTGGCCACCCGATTCGGCGTTTGACTAGGAATTCTAAATTCAAATTTATTTAAATTTCAAGCTTGTCTATTCGTGCTTTGAAGGTTAAAAATTCATTTGTTTTCGCGCTCTTTCATTTTGTATTGACATCTTTCTGTGCTCAATATAGAAAATTTAATTTACGCTTTTTCCCCGAAGGGATAGGCAGATGCATATTATACGCATTACACTGTTGGTCCCACGTAATTGCGAGGATTTGTTACGTTCGTCATAGCCTCGTCTGTTGATCAGCAGGTGTACCACTTACAGATGAGGTGGGCTTGCTCTCCTTAGATTGTGGTAGGATCCCTATTCACCCAATTCACATTATTATTGAATACCAGTTCTAACGTGACACATGCGCTGCAGAAACAGCTCGAAGGATTAGTAATGTGTACTCAGAAGCTACTGTAAAAGAAAGCACGGTACTTTCTTTTTTGGTTCCAACGCTTTCGTTCTGGAAATTTCGACCACCATAACAAACCAAGTGGACAGGCGGAGACCTTAGTTGTCCATGAGGAATTGAAAGCGATCGTGGAAGCGGGTACATCTCAAACGATGATATACTCCAATTGTACGGCGTTGTACGACGAATAATCAAAACATCAATGGTAATAATAATCAGACAAATCAGTCAAACGGTTTTGTGGGATATGTTTTTATGTAACTTGTATTATTTAAAGGAAATAAACGTATTATCAATCTATCTATCTATATGTTTGTGACCACTTCAATAAAGTGGTTGAAACTAGATGTCACTGTACGTATTTAAATCGCGCAAGCGTTTAGAGTCATCGAAACATATAAGTCTTCATACAATGTTTAGTTTCTAAGTTCATCAATAGATGGCAGTGTATGTACATTACATCGCGCAAGCATATGTATTTTATCATAATATAAGGTATTCTTTCAAATATATGAAATTTACTCTTCAGATCAAGTTACGATGTTGTTACATTATCCCCTCATATGTTGAAACACCGGCTCCCGGTATAAACATATCTTCGCCTAATCGGTTGACGTACCGGGAGCCGGTATGGCAAACTGTGTTCTCATATTCGCTCTTCAAAACTTCATTGTATATACCTTATCCTTTCTAACACGTTACAAATGCATAAAGAAGAAACAGGCTGACTAGTAAAGCCAAAATCTCGGCCAACTTTAGCGGAAAAAATTTAAATAAATGTCAAATGAGAAAATCCAGTTACAGTAAGAGTCTATCTCAAAAATGGGCCGTCTGTTGACCATACCGGCTCCCGGCACAACAGATAACGGAAAGTGGGCTAATGTCATTCAACATAAGAGAGGTTATTTATTCCCCAATAATAGTAGCTACTATAGAACACGTTTAGTTCAGAGTCATTCACTATCAATTTATCAAAACATATTTTAAACGCTGTTTCCGGAATTGAGTTCAGTTCTCGCTGCGAATTCCCCTATGTCTTCTACCGATTGAAACCGGGTGCCACGAAGTGGTAATTTGAGTGTAGGAAAAAGAAAGAAGTCGGCAGGAGCCATATCTGGTGAAGCTCGATGGTATTTGTTGAGTGTTTGGACAATAATTCGTTTACAATGACGGCATTATCGTGGTGCAAAATATAAGAATTTTCTTTCCACAAATCTGGCTACTTTCGTCGAATTTGTTCTCTTAATATACCTACCAACCACCAACTCCGACGCATGTCCTCACCGACTCTCATGCATTTAGTTTTTGAAGAAAATTCAGGACTTTTGGGACTAGCCGGGTGGCAACACGTTTCATACACAAATTATTAGTTAAAATGGTACAGATCGACTCGTGAGATACAGTAAGTTTAGCGGCCATCTCTCTCAAACTTGAATGAAGATTTTCAGTCACTATTTCCTTAACTTTTGCGATGTTAACTTCAGTTACAGACGTTGATGGCCAGATACCAGAACGAGGCAAATCTTCCATCATATCTCGACCGCTTTTGAACACTTCATCCCACGTGTTTTTGATAAAGTCGAGTAAGTCTTCTGTAACATTTTCAGTGTTTCCGACCATAAAATTCCATTGGCGATGCAAAATTTAAGACAAACTTTTTGTTCGATGTTTTGTCCATTATGAAATTCGCAATACACACTAGATACTATAAAACTAGAAACAACACTGTTTTTTATATAAATATCAGATGCAACTCAAACTCCGCGCCAAAATGGAAAACAATTGTGCCAATCTAACAACAACAAAAAAAAACAGTAATTTGAATTTGGAACCATAAACAAAACATTTATTCCCGGTACACGCTTTTGACTAAATGTATATTATGTATGTATTTAGAAAATAAAAAGTATTGATGTATGTTCATCCGTTAATTAGTATCCATAACACTAGTTCTTAATGATACTTAACTTGGAATCTCTTATAATTACACCAATTATTTAGTTCCAACATAATTATTATTAAGAACTTGTGTTATGGATACTAAGAAAACAGATATACATACGTAAATCCTTCTTTTTTTTGTAAATACGTACTTCTTATGTATAGAACAGACCCAAACCGGGCAATCATTTTTTTTATTGAGCACAAAGATTTTTTTTCGTATGGAAATCGAACCTAGGACCACAGAAGTGGTTTGCAGGTATACTAACCTAATAAATAAATAATAATAAAACAATAATAAAATATATCGTATGTCACACTAATAATAATATATTATATGTATATATTATTATCTTAATCACTTAAGCCTAAGAGAATAGAAAAGTACTTTTACAAATTATACCTAGTTATTTAAATTTTGTGACATGGGTACATACTAAAGTAAGTTATGTAAATAAATAATCTATTAAGTAACTACTTATTTAAAGTAACACAAAAAACAAACAATTATGACCTTAAAGATTGAAGACGGCCTGACTGGATTTGGTGTAGAGGATATCTTTTAGATTAGAGAGACAATACAGGAAGATATTTTAGGGCAAAAAAAAATTGGTTGCCTATAAAGTCGGTATCAGGCGAAAGTTTTACGTGACAACGACTTTCAGTGGTAAAATAATTTTAATGTGAATATTCATTCGTATAGTAGGAAGAAGGATGAATTAATAGTAACAATTTAAAACATTTATTTAAACAAAGAATTATATTTAAAACATTAATTTATACAAAGAATCTCTCGCTCTTAGGCGGGCTAACTGTGCTCGAGTGGAAGGGACGCGTGCCTTTCACTGTTTATTTCTGTCTCTCTCACTCTTAGGCGGGCTAACCATGCCCGAGTGGAAGGGACGCGTGCCTCTTACTCGCTCTCATTGTGATCGCATAACGTGAGCGGAGCGTAACGCAGTTTCTTGAAGTGTCACCCGGAAAACCAATTTATAAGACGTTGTCACGTCAAAATGTCTAGTCTACTACTACTCATTTTTCTGTTTATTTGAGAATTGAACGATCGGGCTACGACATACATATTTTATGTGTCACTGGCAAATTGTAGTATGCGTCGTTTTATAAAATCGACAATGCAAATTGTGAAGTATATATAGTGAGTTTGTTTTTTAAGTTTACAGAAAGAAAGCGGCTCCCGAAGCGAATCGTGGGTTTGTCAGCTTACCTTGCGCATTTATAAATGCGACTGATCAATTCCGAAACAAACAGAAAATTTAATAGTATTTTAGGCGAACGTTCTGTTCTACCTATAAAATAATTTCGAGTCCTGATTTCTAAGGGTTACCATATACTAAATCTATAAGGAATTGATCTTTAATGTTGTATATACCTGGGGGCCTACCGCCGAGTTCGATGGCAATCGATTATAAGGCAAAATGGATTCGAATTGATTCTGTCGTACCGCCGAACTCATGGAAATCGAAACAAAATGGCGTTCTCCATTTACCTATTGGTCTGTCATGGACTGAAGGTCATGAATGAGAGGTGGCTGTCGGCAGATTCCCCGGTACGGATTAATGAACGTAAACAAAGTTTGATCTAGATGGATTACCGGTAATCCATCGAATTCGGCGGTAGGCCGCCTGTAGAGGCATTACTTTTAACTTTTCGTTGTGTTTGTTATTAATTATAGGGGTGTATAGGTATCCTACCAAGATGTGAGGAGCTCAAGCCAACCTCACCTGCAAGTGGTGCTTGGTGTCATAATAAGTTGAATTGTATGCATAAACAGGAACGTTTCCCATACATTCGGGTGGAACGGAAGGTTTGTCAGACTTAAATTGACAATAAACCATCGATGTTCCTCTTTGAGACCCCTTATTTGTGCCAGAAGGCTTTTTATAGTGTGAAATATTTTATGAACGACAAAGCTGCCTGGAAGTGACATGAATTGCTCCTTTCTTTCTTAAGATATTAGATGAAGTATGATCAAATTCAAATTCATATTCATTTATTCAAGTTTGGCTCAAAAGAGCTCTTATGAACGTCAAAACTTAAAAACTAGCGCCATCTTTAGATATTGGCAGTTTTAAGAACAACAGCGGTAAACTTACTATTTTATTTCTTTAATAATTAATTGTATTAGATTTTAAGACATAATTTGAAAAAAGTCGAGATTAATTTTCTTAAGGCATTCTTCCTTAAAATCACGACAGGCTGACTGACAGATCCCCCCGGTAAGAGTCACCGACAGACTCACAAATCTTGAGAAAAACCACAACAGACGGATAAACTGACAAACCTTGACAAATTCTGACAAAGAACCCATTTGCTTTTATTTCATATGTACCGGTCATACCTCTTTTGTTGTTGTTTAAAAAAATATTTGACGAATTTAAATGATCCTGTTGGTCTTAAAGACAATGAAGTACCTATATTTTATTCCCTTATGTTCCGGAACACAATGGCCCCGGAGCCGTGGTACTTCTTTCGATCAATCCCGAAAATAGCACATTAAGTTATAGACAAGAGTTTTAAGAGAAGAAGAGAAGCCGCGCTGATCATATAGTTTCTTAAAAAGGATCCTAGCACTGACCTTTTCAGTTAATTTGTTTTTTAAACATACATACAATAAAGCTTATTTTCCCTAAGGGGTAGGTAGAGTAATATTATACGCTTACACGTCCCTAATTATAGATCTGGTCCCACGTAATAGGTGTCAAACCCCTGGCCGCTTTCCGGAACTTTTATTTATTTATATAGCACAACCACAATAAGCATATTACACATTATAACAACATTTTTTTTAATGGGTTTACATCTGATGTACTTATCAATTACTGTACCATTTGAAGAGTACAGGGAAAGAATGATCTAAGTCACCCTAAAACTCTTTTTGAGGTCGTAACGCCATCTTGTTCGCTAAGCTTGCTTACCTCAAAATCGTTTATACAAGTTTTCGAACGAATAACGTCAAGAAAAGTAAAACCATGTCCCTTTCATGTAATTGATGCAAAACAGGATATATTTTTAAAGTACATCTTTTCTATGGAAAACAATGTCCTTTTGCCACAAGACCGGTCACTGAATTGCATACCTATTAATAAAAATAAATACTGCAGTACTGTAAATGCACGGCAGCCATTTAATGGCTCATGGGAAATTCATGTGATAGTTCAACGGGGAAAGAAAATTATTCAAGAAGATGAACCTGGGGGCCTACCGCCGAGTTCGATGGCAATCGATTATAAGGCAAAATGAATTTCGAATTGATTCTGTCGTACCGCCGAACTCATGGAAATCGAAACAAAATGGCGATCTCCATTTACCTATTGGTCTGTCACGGACTGAAGGTCATGAATGATAGGTGGCTGTCGGCAGATTCCCCTGTACGGATTAATGAACGCAAAACAAAATTTGATCTAGATGGATTACCGATAATCCATCGAATTCGGCGGTAGGCCCCCTGAGCTGTCATACAATAATCTAATTCCACTCGAAAATGCTACATACACAGATTTGCAACATTTGAAGCAGTTTTGTTCCCACAGAGCTCAAGATTATTATAATAATCTGCCTCAAATGGAATAAATGACTTTGATCATTCTAGCTCATTTTCAACATGACTTTGATCATTCTTTCAATTTATTTTTGTGTGTTAGTTAAGATATTAATAAATATATTTAATATAACTACAATTTTTTTCTTTTTTATGTATAACACAATATCCTAAAAATATCAATAGTCATGTAATGTGTAACTTTTATAAATTAAACACAAGTCTATAAAGTTAAAAAATATTATTTCTAACAACTAGCGTACAGTGACTTTGATCATTGGACTGGATTCCTGTGCTCTTCATTTACTTTAATAAAGTATTTTTGAAGTGCCTATTGCACTTAACTATTTTATATAAATAAAACTATATGTTACAATTATTTAAATACTGGGAAGTTAAGTGCAAACAAAAGTATTTTTTTAATATAGTTTTAAAGTTGTCAGACCTATTTATTACATATTGCCATATCAGGTGAGGTTAACTTTGATTAAAAAAGTCTTGGTAGAATCTAGGGATTCTACCAAGACTTACACTAACTCAAGCCCTTTGATTAAATGAATTTTAATAAAACTCGTTTTTACTTCTTGGCGGGAAAGTGTAACGTTGTCTCTGCAGTTTTGTTTTATTTACATAAAATTGTGATATTTCGAACATTAATGTGTAAAAACAGTGCAGCGTAACTTTTCTAATTCTCTCAAGATGTACATGTGAGATCTCAGTATAGTCCCACATCTTGAGGTCTCAAGGGATTTAGGGGGAGGGCATCTCATTTACCATTTATCTCATTCACAAATTTAGTAAGAAAAGCGATATATTAGGTCGGGGAAAAAGTCTTTTCGCATAACGTAGGTATAAACTTATTATAAATTTTTTTTGACTGTACTATTTGTGTCTGGCTGGTTTTGGTAACATTAAAAAGGTTCCATTATAAAGAAAAGAAAAAAATTTAAAAAAGTTGTTTCCCGCTATTTTTCATTTGTTTTTCTCTCCGTTAAAATGAGTGAATCTAATGAAGAAATTCGATACATTTTAAAATTTTATTATAAAAAAGGCAAAAATGCAACTCAAGCAGTGAAAAAAATTTGTGATGTTTATGGACCTGATGCAGTGTCAGTAAGAGTAGCACAAATTTGGTTCAAACGTTTTCAGTCCGGAAATTTTGATGTTAAAGATGCACCTCGCTCTGGTCGCCCTGTTACGAATAAAATGGACGCCATTTTTGAAAGAGTGGAGCAAGATCGGCATATTAGTAGTTACGATGTAGCTGAAGAACTGGGAATTGACCACAAAACAGTTTTGACCCATTTGAAGAAAGCTGGTTATACAAAAAAGCTCGATATTTGGGTGCCACACGAGCTCACTCAAAGAAACTTAATGAACCGTGTACTCATTTGCGATTCATTATTGAGACGTAATGAAACCGAGCCGTTTTTGAAGAGATTGATAACTGGCGATGAAAAGTGGATCACATACGACAAGAACGTGCGAAAAAGGTCGTGGTCGAAAGTTGGCCAGGCTTCACAGACTGTGGCCAAACCTGGCCTAACACGAAATAAGGTGATGCTGTGTGTATGGTGGGATTGGAAGGGCATTGTTTATTATGAGCTTTTACCGCCCGGCAAAACCATCGATTCTGATCTTTACTGCCAGCAACTGATGAGATTAAAGGAAGCAGTCGAGAGAAAACGGCCGGAATTGATCAACAGGAAGGGTGTGGTCTTTCATCACGATAACGCTAGACCACACACATCTTTAGCCACTCAGCAAAAATTAAGAGAGTTCGACTGGGAGGTCCTAGTGCATCCACCATATAGCCCTGACCTTGCGCCTTCAGATTTTCACCTGTTTCGGTCTCTGCAGAATTCTTTAGGTTCTGTAAGGTTGACCTCAAGAGAGGACTGCCAAAACTATTTGTCCCGTTTTTTTGATCAGAAGTCCCAAAGTTTCTACAGTAACGGGATAATGTCTCTGCCCACAAAATGGCAGAAAGTTATTCAACAAAACGGTACATATAAATTGTAAATAAATGTAAATAAACTTTGAAAAAAATGTCTTGACTTTTCATACAAAAATACGAAAAGACTTTTTCCCCAACCTATTACATAACCTAACACAAGGAATAAGCATAAACTAGTTGTACCTGCTACTAGGCTCCAAAAAATTAACAATTCTTTTAAATCTTTTAAAGTGTGCGATTCTATAATAAAATCCCGAGCAATATACAGCAATTAAGCCTAAATAAATTTAAATTAACAATAAAACGCAAGCTGTCTTCAAAGGGATACTATTCTATCAAAGACTATATGGCTGATAAAAATGCTTGGGATTAAGCTGCCGTTTCATACAGGTTATTCTAATATGAATGATTTAAAACATGAATATTGTTAATGTTATAATAGATTGCATTGTATAGCTTCACAGACAAATGAAGATTGTAACTAACCAATTGATAATTTAAAAGAGCATAGGCTGTGAGTTACTTGCCAGTTCTTCTTACAGAGCGGTGGCTCGGAACTGGCACTTAGATTCACTTACACTTAATTTTTTTTTGTATTTTTAATTGTTTGGTGGCAAGTGAATCTAAGCTTCGTGATTTCAGTATAATTATATTTTGATTGTTTTTTTTATATTTGTTATAAATTTTGACGTTTTCAAGTACTATGTAATAGTTTATTAAATAAAAAGTTTTTGAAGTTTGAAGTTTATCATCTTTATCACCACGCATTCTCATTTACTATGATTTATATATTATTAATATATCTCTGACTTGACACTGGCTAAATGTGCTATAAGCAAGAATTCTAAATAAGAAGAGCTAGTAACTTTAATGTAATTCCTATTGCAGATGGCGAGAGGAGTGACCTGAGGCCCCAGGTTGGACAAAATTTAAAGACAGCCCGAAATCACCCCATGTCCTGTTCAAGCAGGTTAGATATATTAATACGTTTTATTGAGGAACTAGGTAGCAAAAGGAAGGCAGACCAAGTTTCTTATTGTTCTTAGACTTGTCAAATTGTTTTACTGCTACATTTTCTAGTAACTGGTGGGAGAAAAAACTAACCTTGACGATTTTCTTGTCCGTTTTTTCACGATCAAGCTCCCGCCCGCAGTGAATGGGCGCGCTAGTTTTTAAGTTTTGACCTTCATAAGAGCTCTATTGAGCCAAACTTGAATAAATGATTTTGAATTTATTTATTACAAAATATATTATTACAAAGATATGTAATCCATCACTTGCTTACAATGGATTTCCGCAAAGTAACGCCTGAATCAATAAATTATTAATTTATTTGCCTAAAAAGCTTTGAACACACATAAAAATGGTTACCAAATGCTTAAACTTTCGCACCAGGGCTTGAACCCGAGACCCTCTGAATAAGAAATCTATGAGTTTCGCCACTGGGCTATCGTCGCTTACCTCACCTCAATTATATTCAATATTTTGACTATTTCTTCTTGGTATTAATGCTTTCCCAACCCATAGACGTTTTGCTCACAAATCTAAAAATTGTAAATACAATTTTCTTTTTAGCCATAATGGAGCTAATCTTATCTTATTTAAATCTCTTTATCATTATCTTCATCCTGCCCTGTTTCCAGATTTTCTGGGGTCGGCGCAGAATGTAAAATATCCATTTTTTTACATACTACATAATGTCACGCCTGTTTCGCCAAAGTATGCATATTGTATGCCCACATTTCGCCATTTGTATTATTGGTACCACGTAATAGGTGGCGAGCTTAGGCTGCTTTTCGGGAACTTTTGCGTTCGCTAGAGCCTCGTCCGTTGATCGGCAGGTGCACCACTTGCAGATGAGGTTGGCTTGGGCTCCTCAGATCTTGGTAGGATCCCTATACACCCTATACTATTATTTTAAACTGTAATTATAGACTAGATTAGAAAATATTCCCTTTGAGTATTTATTAAGCAACATTTAACAGTACATTCATGTTTTAAATAATTATCTACTTAAATTTTATTGTTAATGGGCTTTCGCGAAACGAACCTCAAGCTTAGTGCAAAGGAAGATGCTAAGTAAAATTGTTATAAAAAAAGAAATTTTATAACAATAATAAATAACATGTCTTTCTCTGTCGCCAGTTCTGGTAGGAGTAAGAGGATACGCACAATTTTCACCCCGGAACAGCTGGAGAGGTTGGAGGCAGAGTTTGAGAGGCAACAGTACATGGTGGGCCCAGAAAGACTGTACTTGGCTCATGCTTTGCAGCTCACTGAGGCGCAGGTGATCAAAACTTACATACATAATCTTACACTCATATATCCTCTTTAGTTATAGGCAAGTTTACTTTTAACACTGAGTTCTTTAGATTAAATGGTGAGAAGTGGCTAGCTCTTAGCTCATATTGCTGGTAGACGAGATTCCCTTAGTCGTTTTCTAATCCTCGAGCCAGTCATGGGTTGCAAATCTTCGGAGGGGCACATAAGGCGAGCCATTCGTTTGAGCGGTAACTGTTTATGGTGGGCTTGTGTATCTGACTCATGCTTTGCAGCACACAGAGGCACAGCTCATCAAAAGTTACATAAATAATCTTATAACCATATATCTAATTTGGGATGGACAGAAATTTTTTATAGCATATAGAACAGAAATTATTTGCAATTGCAACAATTATATAAAAGGTTGGAAGGTTTCACATAGTTGTGTTTTCTACATTAAAATAGTTAAAGCAAAGTTCAATATTAGCACACAAAAATCTTAATATAAAACGGCTCATATTTAATGTGTCATCAAAATTAATAAATTACCAACCTAACCTAACCTTTTTGTACATCAAAAAATTCTGATGGAGCACCTAATCCCCTATTAGATGCTAGATCAGTATTTTTGATGATCAAAAAAGTATTTTTTAGAGGTTCAGTTTATTATATTCCATATAAAACGAGAGGCTCTTCAACCAAGTTGACAGTAGACGTGACTCCATTCTCACATTCGCTTTCTACTACATCCTCCAGCACGTCAAGTGGTGGAAGTGTTCTTTGGAAGTGCCCACTTGGCATGGCATTGGTTTGAGCGCTAACAGTTCATGGTGGCCCCGAATGGCTGTATCTAGCTCATACTTTGCAGCTCACAGGGACACAGATGATCAAAACTTACACATATATTTTCACGCTCATTTCAGATGTGTCTCATGCTCTGAATCTTGTGGCCGACCATTTATCATGTGAGGCTCGAAATAGGGGAGAGGGTTCGGTAAAAATCACGAAACATTATAAGGGGGGATAACTCTTCAACGTAAGTAAGTAAGAAAAAAGTGTCTGTTTTAGAGAAATACTGAAGAAAACATTACGTGATTAATGGAAAGCCCCCTGACTAAGGCACAGGTTATCATCGTTTTTAACATCATAATTATTAGCCAAAGATATAAAATCTGTCAAGCCTTATAGGATCTCTTACATATCACATTTAACCAGAAGCGGCATATCGTGCCTTCCAAAGCACAAAAACGAATTTTCCGTTATAAAACAGTTTTACGCATTTTCCAGGTAAAAGTGTGGTTCCAAAACCGTCGCATAAAATGGCGGAAGCATCACTTGGAGGTGACCCAACAGAGACTAGCCGTATTACAAAGACACAGGCCCGAAGAAAGGGACGACGATATTTGAACGAAGAGAGACAGAAGACAGTGTAACGTTTATAAAAAGAAAACTCAAAAAAGTGATAAACTAGTGATTGATATTGACAATCATTGATTTGTAAAAGTAACGGTAGAAATTAGTAATGATAAAGGGAATACATCACATTATTAAACCAATGTTCATTTAAAGATGTAACATTATTTAAATCATAAGGATAATGAAGGTACATTCATTGAAATTTTTCGTGACATTTGATATTACCTATCAGTTTATGAACTACATTTCTGGCATATAGTGAGGCGTTTGATCATTATGTTAATTCAACTTCGGCGACTTCAGGTGTACTGCAAGGCCCTATTCTCAGACCTTTCTTATTTAGTACAGCAAATAAATTATCCAAAGAACTCTCTTACTTACTTTTTAGTTCCAAGATAAGTATTATTAAGAATTTATGTTACGCATACTAAATAACAGAGATAAAATAATATGACTGATGTCTAGAACAGTAACAAATTTGTAGCTCCCGCTCCAAGCAATCATATAGTTTAGAATGTAAACTAAAGTGAAACGGAATATATGAAAGAAGTTAACCAAACAAATGAAACAGAACAATATGAGAAAAACTCAAAACCATATCAAATAACTATAGTCATATAAGTCAGTGTATAAAATCATGTAGCTATATTAGACCTTATATAAGTATATATATATCATATTAAGTTATTTATATATTAGAGTTAATATTAAGGTTTCTAAAGCATATTGTAAAATCTGTCAGCAATTTTTTTTTATGAATTCCAAAAACACATACTATAATATATATATATATTTCTCGCTTGAGTTCTGTTTGCTCTGAAGATTTTATTCAAAATAATAAAATATACAATAGCTGTAAAATTGTAGTTGTTTTAAATATGGAAATAAACATTTAAGTTATTCAAAAAGCTCCGCCCCTGTATTAAATTTACTATCAAACTTTGTTCTTCAACATTATTTGTCAGTTTATTCGAACCCGATACTTAAGGAATGAAGTGAAGGTTTAGTTAACCCTTTACCAAGCAGTGGTTAATAATAGGTTGGGGAAAAAGTCTTTTCGTATTTTTGTATGAAAAGTCAAGACATTTTTTTCAAAGTTTATTTACATTTATTTACAATATATATGTACCGTTTTGTTGAATAACTTTCTGCCATTTTGTGGGCAGAGACATTATCCCGTTACTGTAGAAACTTTGGGACTTCTGATCAAAAAAACGGGACAAATAGTTTTGGCAGTCCTCTCTTGAAGTCAACCTTACAGAACCTAAAGAATTCTGCAGAGACCGAAACAGGTGCAAATCTGAAGGCGCAAGGTCAGGGCTATATGGTGGATGCACTAGGACCTCCCAGTCGAACTCTCTTAATTTTTGCTGAGTGGCTAAAGATGTGTGTGGTCTAGCGTTATCGTGATGAAAGACCACACCCTTCCTGTTGATCAATTCCGGCCGTTTTCTCTCGACTGCTTCCTTTAATCTCATCAGTTGCTGGCAGTAAAGATCAGAATCGATGGTTTTGCTGGGCGGTAAAAGCTCATAATAAACAATGCCCTTCCAATCCCACCATACACACAGCATCACCTTATTTCGTGTTAGGCCAGGTTTGGCCACAGTCTGTGAAGCCTGGCCAACTTTCGACCACGACCTTTTTCGCACGTTCTTGTCGTACGTGATCCACTTTTCATCGCCAGTTATCAATCTCTTCAAAAACGGCTCGGTTTCATTACGTCTCAATAATGAATCGCAAATGAGTACACGGTTCATTAAGTTTCTTTGAGTGAGCTCGTGTGGCACCCAAATATCGAGCTTTTTTGTATAACCAGCTTTCTTCAAATGGGTCAAAACTGTTTTGTGGTCAATTCCCAGTTCTTCAGCTACATCGTAACTACTAATATGCCGATCTTGCTCCACTCTTTCAAAAATGGCGTCCATTTTATTCGTAACAGGGCGACCAGAGCGAGGTGCATCTTTAACATCAAAATTTCCGGACTGAAAACGTTTGAACCAAATTTGTGCTACTCTTACTGACACTGCATCAGGTCCATAAACATCACAAATTTTTTTCACTGCTTGAGTTGCATTTTTGCCTTTTTTATAATAAAATTTTAAAATGTATCGAATTTCTTCATTAGATTCACTCATTTTTACGGAGAGAAAAACAAATGAAAAATAGCGGGAAACAACTTTTTTTATTTTTTTCTTTTCTTTATAATTGAACCTTTTTAATGTTACCAAAACCAGCCAGACACAAATAGTACAGTCAAAAAAAAATTATAATAAGTTTATACCTACGTTATGCGAAAAGACTTTTTCCCCGACCTAATATATGGACACTATCAATTGAACCTTACGCAGTTGACTTAAGGTTGAACACCGATGACAATTTCAACGGGCTCTGCCTGTTTAAGGGTTACCATTTAAGCACTAGGGCACATTACAGACTGAGGTACGAGTACTGGAAGGTTAGGCCTGAGGAGTAGCTGGCCATTTTGGTACAATGTCAAACCAAATATTGCGTTCAAATACTTATTGAATTAGTGTTTGACTAAAAATGTAAAAGTACTATAATAATCAGCAATTTTTGAAGACTATTGTACAAGTAACTGAATATAAATTATTTGGCGTTGTTATCGATGACTTGGCACAATCATACGACATTCCTAATAATACAATCGCAATAAGAGCAGATCGAACGAATAGAAATAATAATCTCTGTGTATATAATCTCACGCCCATATTATCCCATTTGGCAGAAACCTTACTGCTACTGTTTAAAAGGCTTAGTTTTGAGTGGTAGCAATGTTCACTTTCAGCACAAAGATAGATAAAACGTATTAAATGGTGAGAGGTGGGTAGCCACTGTTTCTAGTCAATGAGGGCGATGGCCACTAGACGAGACCAGATTTGTTTAATCGCCTTCTTCGATTACTTATCAAATAATTGTGGTACATGATGGTACTTACTGGCATTTCTGATTGATTCGTTTCTGTAGTGCATCGGATATCTTCGCGATAGCTTGGGTAGATAGTTTTAGCGCTACAATGCGTAAAAAAGACGACAATGGCGCGGCGAACGCAAGGCAGCGGCAACAATCTCCTAGCTGTTATTGCAGACCGGTACGAAGGACCATTTTTGAGTCATTGGTGGGCATTTGCACCAGTGCCCTTTTTTGGTAAAATAATTTAATATGTATATTATGTGTTTTAAATTAAATTCTATGTAATAATAATTAATAAAATACTTTATCGTCTTAAATTTTAATTCTTAAATTTTAATTTAACTTATTTTTGTATTGTTATTGTTGTTTTATATTGTTTTTGTACTAAAATTATATACAATTGTATATGGACCTTACTTAGTGTGAAATAAATGATTATTATTATGACATAAATGAATTTACAAAGTAATATGTTACATACCTCAAAGGTAATATCAATATTGGTTTATTGTAATTTACTGACAATACATAGTTCTTCATTCAAAACATTTGACATTTGTACGGGAGCCCTTCCTGCTATTGGCCTGCCAGTACGTAATGGTCCTTCGAACGAAATTGAACCTTACCACTAACATAATTTATTGATTCAGGCGTTACTTTGCGGAAATCCGCCACTCCATCCATCTTTAATCCATCACTTGCTTACCACTAACACCTACATATTACAACCATCCGTGTTGGGTCTCATTCCTATCCCTAAGCCTCCAACTGTCGCTTGGGACTACCCCCCGGTACAGTTCCCTCTCTAGCTACTAGTGGCTAGGGCGACCCCCTTCCGTTCCTGCTGCACCTGATACAGCACTCCTTTCCCTTCCTGCTTGTGGCCAGGGCATCCCCTGGTACAGCATCTTATACTCTTCTTCCTCATCTAGTGGCGAGCGGCGGCTTACAACCGCTTGCGAAATGCCCGTACAACATATTAAATTACCTAAACAGAGTTCTGTTTTGTTGTTTGTATTTTTGAGATTTGCATTGTACAACTTAAGGCAAATGAAGAACTATATTATCCCGATCTAAGATCTAAGTCACCTGCAACGGCCGGATTGGCGATAGGTGGCTGAGAACAGAGCAGAGTGGCGAAATCTCGTGTCGGGGGCCAAAACCCACTACGGGTTGTTGAGCCAGCGCTAATTGATTGATTTGATTGACATTGTCCCATATTGGAATATAGAATAAAACAGTTTATATTTATTAATGCCCAGGTATATCATGATTTGCCCGACTTAACGATAGGACGACGACATGCATTATACATATCTGAATATAAATAATTACATTTTATTGTCATAATTTAAATCTGTGTTAATCAAGTGCTTATAATAAAACATTTGAAATATACATCATTCTTTTTTTTAATACCTAATGAGACAAAAAAGACCTTATACTGTGACGAACGATATGGCGTAGTGGCGAGTATACCCGCACTCCGGTCCTGACGTCGTGAGTTCGATTCCCACACAGGACAAATCTTTATGTGCATAAACATGAATATTTGTTCTGGTCTGGGTGTTTTTTTATGTATATTAAGTATGTATTTACAAAAAAAAGTATATATCTATTGGTTATTTAGTATTCATAATACAAGTTCTTAATGATTTTAATCTTGGAACTAAATAATTGGTGTAATTGTCAGAAAATATTTATTTATTATATTTATACAGAGTAGCGTGAGTAGCTCTTACCTGACACTGGCTAAACGTGCTAATCGCACGAAGCCATTATGTAAAAGATTTGACAGCTGTCAGTCTGGCGGAGCGTCGTGTCGATCGTCGGCAGCCATGTTGAACGTCACTGTTTGTCTGTCACGTCAATGGCGAGCCACCATGATCTCAACGAGTCGCCTAGTTCCACCTCCAGG
The DNA here is from genome assembly GCA_949126915.1 of Musotima nitidalis. Classification (NCBI taxonomy): domain Eukaryota; kingdom Metazoa; phylum Arthropoda; class Insecta; order Lepidoptera; family Crambidae; genus Musotima; species Musotima nitidalis. The sequence goes on along the minus strand of OX421442.1, from coordinate 6,939,287 downwards.
GTTTACCCAAGACATACAACTCGCACGAATCAACTGTGCACCCCGCTGGAATGCGACCCCCCTCCCGCTTCCTTGCGCAACGCCCCGCATTCGCCGTAAGCGCTCAGTAGCGATAGCATCTAACAATTGCATGCAACTGAAAAAAATTGTGTGCACGGAGGAGCAGCGTCGCATTTATTTATAATTACATACAGAAATGATCTTAGACTATTCAAAATGTCACCGCAATGAAAAATCTAGTGCCCTCATTTTTGTCGACTCTTTATTATCAAGCTGTTATTTATATATCAATCCATATGTATCAATTTTATAGCGAAACGTCAAATGTAAAATGACCTAGTATTGTGACGCCTTATCATCAAAACGACCTTTAATTAACATATTAAAAAATTATAATTTTATTTTTTTAACATAATTCTCTTTTTTTTGCTTACGTACCCTTCCAAATTACGTCACAGTGCGAGGTGCACAGTTAATTCGTACGAGTTGTAAAGTGCTATGGCCAAACCTGACCAAGGCGGCCTTCATATACTTAGCGTAACGTTTACTATAATTTTATATAGATTACATAATATGCAAAAAAAATTATTTCCTCAACAAGTACATTTGTTCTTTAAATCGTGATTGGAGGCTCCATTTAGACTAGAGAAAGTCTGTGTTAGGTGACTCCGCACTTCCATAACTTCAGTACAATAATTAGGTACAATACTTAATAATCTAGTTCATATCAATCTAACTATGAAACTATTAAACTTTTTATATATTTAACTAAATAAAGGATGTATAGGGATCCTATCAACATCTAAGGAGGCCAAGTCAATTTCACCTGCAAGTGGTGCACCTGCTGATTAACAGACGAGGCTCCGGCGGACGTAACAGATCCCGGTTAGCGGCAATAGGCTCGCCACCTATTAGGTTACACCAACCAATGGTATATAGTGAGGCGTTTGATGATTTATGATTATGTTAATTCAATTGCGGCGACTTAAGGTGTACTCCAAGGCCCTATTCCCAGACCTTTCTTATTTAGTACAGCAAAGAAATTATACAAAGAACTTTTTAGTTCCAAGATAAGTATTATTAAGAATTTATGTTACGCATACTAAATAACGAAAATAAAATAATATGACTGATGTCTAGAACAGTAACAAATTTGTAGCTCCCGCTCCAAGCAATCATATAGTTTAGAATGTAAACTAAAGTGAAACGGAATATATGATAGAAGTTAACCAAACAAATGAAACAGAACAATATGAGAAAAACTCAAAACCATATCAAATAACTATAGTCATATAAGTCAGTGTATAAAATCAAGTAGCTATATTAGACCTTATATAAGTATATATATATCATATTAAGTTATTTATATATTAGAGTTAATATTAAGGTTTCTAAACCATATTGTAAAATCTGTCAGCAATTTTTTTTTATGAATTCCAAAAACACATACTATAATATATATTATATATATGTATATTTCTCGCTTGAGTTCTGTTTGCTCTGAAGATTTTATTCAAAATAATAAAATATACAATAGCTGTAAAATTGTAGTTGTTTTAAATATGGAAATAAACATTTAAGTTATTCAGAAAGCTCGGCCCCTGTATTAAATTTACTATCAAACTTTGTTCTTCAACATTATTTATCAGTTTATTCAAATTCAAATTCAAATTCATATTCATTTATTCAAGTTTGGCTCAAAAGAGCTCTTATGAACGTCAAAACTTAAAAACTAGCGCGTTCGAACCCGATACCGATACTTAAGGAATGAAGTGAAGGTTTAGTTAACATTTAATCACTAGGACACATCACAGACTGAGGTACGAATACTAGAAGGTTAGGCCTGAGGAGTAGCTGGCCATTTTGGTACAATGTCAAACCAAATATTGCGTTCAAATACTTACTGAATTAATGTTTTACTTAATATGACAAAGTACTATAATGATCAGCAATTTTTAAAGACTATTGTACAAGTAATCGAATATAAATTATATGTCGTAATAATTGATGCCTTTGCACAATCATGCGACATTCCTAATAATAAAATCGCAATAAGAGCAAATCGAATAGAAAAATAATCTCTGTGTATATGTAATTTCTTAAAATTGTTTTATCATTAACAGTATTCCATAACCTTTATTTTAACATTATTCCATAACCATTACTTTAACATTATTTCATAGCTATTGTTTTAACATTATACCATAGCTTTTATTACATTATTATTTTATTTGTTAGTTTTATAACAGTTTCGTGTTCTTTAATTACCACTTTACTGCCAGAATTACCAGGAGTTATTAACACTATACAGCAACTGCCTCTTTTATATTTTATTACTTGTAATAGTTTCTTTGCTTACCACTCACATTGTTTGTTATATTAAGAATACCTGTTATTGGCCATACTAGCTTTCAGTTGTTATGTTAATTGTTTTATCTACTGTATACGCTGTTGGTTTTCTCAATAAATAAATAAATAATCTCGCGCCCATATTATCCCATTTGGCAGAAACCTTACTGCAACTGTTTAAGAGGCATAGTTTTGAGTGGTAGCAATGTTCACTTTCAGCACAAAGATAGATGAAACGTGTTAAATGAGTGAGAGGAGGCTAGCCACTGTGTCTAGACAATGTGGGCGAATGCCACTAGACGAGACCAGATGTCTTTAATCACCTTCTTCGATTACCTTTTTTTATTTGTATAACAAACTACAATTTAAATCTTAAGTTAAAATAAAAAAAGTGCAACAAAAACCAATGGATTTTTTCCGTGCACTGCCATTCTTCTATACATTTCATGAATCTGGTATTATAAACAAGTTATTAAAATATACAAATTCAAAACACGAAAGATTCCTACATAATTATAATCAAAGTAACTTATCAAATAATTGTGTTACATGATGGTACTTACTGGCATTTCTGATTGATTCGTTTCTGCAGTGCATCGGAGATGTTCGCTATAGCTTGGGTAGATAGTTTTAGCGCTACAATGCGTAAAAAAGACGACGATGGCACAGCGAACGCGAGACAGCAGCAACAATCTCCTAGCTGTTGTTGCAGACCGGTACGAAGGACCATTTTTGAGTCATTGGTGGGCATTTGCACCAGTGCCCGAATTTGGTAAAATAATTTAATATGTATAATTATGTGTTTTAAATTTAATTCTATGTAATAATTAATAAAATACTTTATCGTCTTAAATTTTAATTTAACTTATTTTTGTATTGTTATTGTTGTTTTGTATTGTTTTTGTACTAAAATTATATACAATTGTATATGGACCTTACTTAGTGTGAAATAAATGATTATTATTATGACATAAATAAATTTACAAAGTAATATGTACCTTAAAGGTAATATCAATATTGGTTTATTGTAATTTACTGACAATACATAGTTCTTCATTCAAAACATTTGACATTTGTACGGGAGCCCTTCTTGCTGTTGGCCTGCCAGTACGTAATGGTCCTTCGAACGAAATTGAACCTTACCACTAACATAATTTATTGATTTAGGCGTTACTTTGCGGAAATCCGCCATTCCATCCATCTTTAATCCATCACTTGCTTACCACTTACACCTACATTAATTTCAATTACAATTACAACCATCCGTGTTGGGTCTCATTCGTATCTCTAAACCTCCAACTGTCGCTTGGGACTACCCCCCGGTACAGTTCCCTCTCTAGCTACTGGTGGCTAGGGCGACCCCCTTCCGTTCCTGCTGCACCTGATACAGCACTCCCTTCCCTTCCTGTTTGTGGGCAGGGCATCTCCTGGTACAGCATCTTATACTCTTCTTCCTCATCTTGTGCGAGTGGCGAGCGGCGGCTTACAACCGCTTGCGAAATGCCCGTACAACATATTTGTGTAATAAGTAAAATTATTAAATTACCTATACAGGTTTCTGTTTTGTTGTTTGTATTTTTGAGATCTGTATTGTACAACTTAAAGCAAATGAAGAACTATAATGTTATCCCGATCTAAGATCTAAGTCACCTGCAACGGCCGGATTGGCGATAGGTGGCTGAGAACAGAGCAGAGTGGCGAAATCTCGTGTCGGGGGCCAAAACCCACTACGGGTTGTTGAGCCAGCGCTAATTGATTGATTTGATTGACATTGTCCCATATTGGAATATAGAATAAAACAGTTTATATTTCTTAATGCCCAGGTATATCATGATTTGCCCGACTTAACGATAGGACGACGACATGCATTATACATATCTGAATATAAATAATTACATTTTATTGTCATAATTTAAATCTGTGTTAATCAAGTGCTTATAATAAAACATTTGAAATATACATCATTCTTTTTTTTAATACCTAATGAGACAAAAAAGACCTAATACTGTGACGAACGATATGGCGTAGTGGCGAGTATACCCGCACTCCGGTCCTGATGTCGTGAGTTTGATTTCCACACAGGACAAATCTTTATGTGCATAAACATGAATATTTGTTCTGGTCTGGGTGTTTTTTATGTATATTAAGTATGTATTTACAAAAAAAGTATATATCTATTGGTTATTTAGTATTCATAATACAAGTTCTTAATGATTCTTATCTTGGAACTAAATAATTGGTGTAACTGTCAGAAAATATTTATTTATTTTATTTATACAGAGTAGCGTGAGTAGGTAGCTCTAACTTGACACTGGCTAAACGTGCTAAACGCACGAAGCCATTTTGTAAAAGATTCAAGTATTGTAAAAGATTTGTAAAAGAGCTGTCAATCTGGCGGAGCGTCGTCGTGTCGATCGTCGGCAGCCATGTTGAACGTCACTGTTTGTTTTTACTAACGTCAACGGCGAGCCACCACGATCTCAACGAGTCGCCTAGTTCCACCTCCAGGGTTTACTCAAACCATACAACTCGCACGAATCAACTGTGCACCCCGCTGGAATGCGACCCCCCTCCCGCTTCCCTGCGCAACGCCCCGCATTCGCCGTAAGCGCTCAGTAGCGATAGCATCTAACGATTGCATGCAACTGAAAAAAATTATGTGCACGGAGGAGCAGCGTCGCATTTACTTATTATAACATACAGAAATGATCTTAAACTATTAAAAATGTCACCGCAATGAAAAATCTAGTGCCCTCATTTTTGTCAACTCTTTATTATCAAGCTGTTATTTATATATCAATCCATATGTATCAATTTTATAGCGAAACGTCAAAAGTAAAATGACCTAGTATTGTGACGCCTTATCATCAAAATGACCTTTAATTAACATATTAAAAAATGATAATTTTATTTTTTAACATAATTCTCTTTTTTTTTGCTAACGTACCCTTCCAAATAACGTCACAGTGCGAGGTGCACAGTTAATTCGTACGAGTTGTAAAGTGCTATGGCCAAACCTGACCAAGGCGGCCTTCATATACTTAACGCAAAGTTTACTATAATTTTACATAGATTACATAATATACAAAAAAATATATTTCCTCAACAAGCACAATTTTGTTCTTTAAATCGTGGTTGGAGCCTCCATTTAGACTAGAGAAAGTCTGTGTTAGGAGACTCCGCACTTCCATAACTTCAGTACAATAATTTGGTACAATACTTAATAATCTAGTTCATATCAATTTAACTATGAAACTATTAAACTTTTTATATATTTTTATATATTTAACTAAATAAAGGATGTATAGGGATCCTATCAACATCTAAGGAGACCGAGTCAATTTCACCTGCAAGTGGTGGATTTGCTGATTAACAGATGAGGCTCTGGCGGAGACGTAACAAATCCCGATAAGCAGCAATAGGCTCGCCACCTATTACGTGGGTCCAACCATTTTATTGGCAAAATTTAGGCGTATAATATGCCTCTGCCTACCCCTTCAGGCGTAATTGTATGTAACATAGTAAAAATCAGAATGCTCACAATCGATGCTCAATTTGTCTAGTCGTTTTGTAAAACGGCTCAATCTACAATCTGACTGTGACTTGTTATTAATGTCATTGCATTGTACACTTGTAAAGCAGAGGCCATCGACCTTATATTTATCTCTGCGTTACACGATAAAGACTCAACTCCTTTAAAGGTGAATTCAATGTTGAAATTTCCAATGCTTCAAGGCGATGTTTTCGTAAAAGATATTAATTAAATTGGATTTCTTCATATCATGTCAAAGTCAAAGTCAAAAATACTTTATTTCATAAACTATTACATAGTACTTGAAAACGTCAAAATTATAAAAAAATAACAAAAACAAATAAAATATAACTATACTAAAATCACGAAGCTTAGATTCACTTGCAACCAAACAATTTAAAAAAACAAAAAATATTTAAGTGTAAGCGAATCTAAGTGCCAGTTCCGAGCCACCGCTCTGTAAGAAGAACTGGCAAGAAACTCACAGGCTATGCTCTTTTAAATTATCGATTGGTTAGTTACAATCCTTATTTGTCTGTGACGCTATATAATGCAACATAATATAACAATATTCATGCTTTAAGTCATTCATATTAGGATAGCCTGTATGAAACGGCGGTTTAATCCCAAGCATTTTTATCAGCCATATAGTCTTTAATAGAATAGTATCCCTTTAAAGACAGCTTGCGTTTTATTGTTAATTTAAATTTATTAAGGCTTAATTGCTGTTTTATTTAATTACACTCTATTGATAGATAGATAGATATATCTATCGATATATATATATATATATATATATATATATATATATATATATATATATATATATATATATATATAGTGTTATCGATAGAATAAACGTTCTATCGATAGAACGTTTATTGCACTAAATAAACACACATACAAAATATTAACATAAAACAATATAAGAGAAAAAAAAATATGAAACTTACAAAAACTAATTAATTATTTGTACGTGTGCTGTATTCATGCGAAAAGGTAGTATTGCTCAGCGAACAAAACGTTGATTTTCAGCTACAACCTAGAGAGTCGCAATCACGGTTACCAATTAACTGACTTAAACTAAAAATACAATTTAATTTACAGCATAAAATACAACTTCATTTACAACATAAAATACAGCTTCATTTACAACTTAAAATACAGGCACTAAATTTAAATATTACACAGATATACAGGATACAATCTTTATTTGAACGCCACTCGCAACATAAAAGGCATGTTTTCGCCATCTACGTAAAGCGCTTCGGTATTCCTATCTGTAGTTTGCATAAGATTACTGCTTTGACCTTTGTTTTTAATGTTGATTTAATTGGGAGTTTGTGCCCATAATCGGCACGCTGGGCAGGCGGGTTGGTGATCGCAGTTCCAGCCAGTACGCAGGATGACGCTGCCCATCATTCGGTAGGATTTCTCTTTGTCGACTCTTACGACTCCCCGTGAGATGGGAGGGGGTGGTAGTATTCTAGAAATCACACGGCACAAACAAAAAAACAATTAAATATTTCTAAGATGTCTTTCTTATGCCAAGCCTTTTAAAAATCAGTTTCACCCCCTTTTAAAGACCTCTATTTTGTAATCTTGCTCTGAGAATAAATAAATACTTTTTTTTATTTTTTATTATCAATCAGTTACAATAAGCGATTTAAATAAGTGATCCCTATGAAAATTCAAATAATTTACATTGTAGGTGTGGCACTAGTATTTTTAATAGTGACATAATAAATAATCTCTTACAATCACACCTATTTTTAAAGAGCTCTATTTTATAATCTGGCTCTGAGAATAGATAAATATTTTCGGACAATTACACCAATTATTTAGCTCCAAGATAAGTATCATTAAGAACTTGTGTTGTGGATACTAAAAAACGGATAAACATACTTATATCTTTTGTTTTTTTTTGTAAATACATACATAATATATATAGAAAACACCCAGCCTAAAACAAATACTCATGCTCATCACACAAAGATTTGTACTATGTGGGAATCGAACCCACCAACCAACCACGAAGCGGAGTGCAGGTATACTGACCTCCATGCCATATCGGTCGCCAAATAATATGGACATTCCCTGTGTTTCTAACTGACTTCTCCAGGATTTGAATAAGTTATATTCATTTTTCATAGCAAATCCAAAAGCAAGCTTGTCTTATTTATTGGTAGTGTAGGAACTGGCACTTAGATTCACTTACACTTAATTTTTATTTATTTGCATGTAAGTGAATCTAAGCTTCGTGATTTCAGTGTAGTAATATTTAGGTTTTTTTTTCAATTTATATTTTGTTTTCACGTTTTCAAGTGCTATGTAATAGATGATGATAAATAACTTTTTACTTTTACATCAGCAAATCTTTAAAAACTTCCGGGAATGTCCATAATAATATAGCGTTATGCAAGTGCGTAAAATAGCTCTACCTTTTCCGATCTCTGGCAATGAATAAGATGAAAGGAGGATAATTTCAAGATTGTATGCTGACCTTCTTTTGCAGTCAAACGGTGGATGGCGCAAAAACCTTGAGCTTAAGACCCGCTTGTTCTACTATCTCAAATAGCTGTTGCGTCTTTGATATCGTTGACCGTATAACAGCTTAAAGATCCTTGCTTTCATCATATCTTTGCATTATGCCGGCTGCTCTAGACTAAAACTTAGGAGATAGGGTCTGCTCTGGGCTGCTGCGGGACTGTCCGAAAGGGTTACCGCGGCCTCTGGACGTAGCAGGCACAAGAAGGAACATGGATGGTTTTTAGTCAGTAAAAGTCTGACACACCCTTCCGTTCCACCCACAGCGGGAGAAAGTCACAGCAGGTGAATTTCCATCCGAAAAAAAAAAAATAAGGGTCTGCTCACTGGTCTAACCAGATTCGGGCTAAATTTCAGTTCTTACATTGAGAGATTTCCGTCCTACCTCCGAACCCAGAGGGCAACATCTTTCTATCGTAAAACCAGCTATCAGTCTGTTAGAAGGCACTGACTTCCTGATAACCATAAATAATAAATATATATTTCTGACACTTACACCAATTATTTAGTTCCACGATAAGTATCATTAAGAACTTGTGGTATGGATACTAAATAACGGATAAACATACATAAATACCTTTTTTTTTTGTAAATACATACTTAATATACATATGAAAACACCCAGACCAGAACAAATATTCATATTTATACTCACAAAGATTTGTCCTGTGCGGGAATCGAACCCACGACCTCAGGAGTGGAATGCGGGTATACTCGCCACCACGCCATATCGGTCGTCATACCATACAACCGTAGATGCCATAGATGTTCATAATAGCCGGGACCAACGTCTTAACGTGCTTTCCGAGGCACGGAGTAAGCGATAATTACGCACATAACTTCAAAAATTCATTGGTATTAGGGTTTGAACCCGAGACCCTCTGAATTTAAAGGCAAGGGGTCTCCCCACTTTTTTGGTAGAGACCAATTAGTATACAAGTTTAGTTGGTAATCGTTAATTGTTTGTATACCAAATAAACATAATATTTTTTCATTATCTTCTCTATATGAAATCCCTCATAATAAAATATACTTTATTGTCTTTAAGATCAACAGAATCATTCAGACTCGTCAAATTTTTACAAACAAAATGGAAACTCAATAATCTTCTTAATAACAATGAAAGAGATATGGACGGTAACATAAAAAAGAAACAGAGAGAAATGAAAGCAACATAGATTCTTTGTCAAGGTTTGTCAGTTAATCTTTCTGTTGTGATTTTTTCTCAAGATTTGTCTAATTTGATTTGTCTAACAAACGGTCACCCGTCCTAGGACTAGAGTCAGAAACTTTGCTTTACTTCGCTAATCATTACCGACCTAGCTCCGCAGAGCTACGAGCACTTAGCAAAATCAATACTTATCAATTACTTATCAATTAAATATTTAATTAGATGAAGCAACTGCATTGGCTAATGTCTTTGAAAGTTACTTAACAGAATGCAAAGCGACGTAATTGCCGATTACTATCTAGGAACTATGATATTGTGAAACAAACCGGTTACGTGCTCTAGTGACGTGACTAGCGTCTTATCGATAAATAATAATCAATATTTTCTGATAATTACACCAATTATTTAGTTCTAAGATAGGTATCAGTAAGAACTTGTGCTATGTATAAACATATATTTGTACACATAAGAAGTATACATAAGTAGTAGTAGTATACTTTAACTAGAACAAAAACTCATGACGACCGATACTTATAGCGTGGTGGCGTGAATGCCCGCAGTATCGCAGCACACAGGACAAATCATTGTGTGCATGACTATGAATATTTGATCTGGTCTAGGTATGTCATATGATATTAAGTATGTATTTATAAAAAGTAATATTTAAGTATGTTTATCCGTTATTTAGTATCCATAACACAAGTTCTTGATGATACTTATCGTGGAACTAAACAAATGGTGTAATTATCAGAAAATATTGAATTGGTGTAATTGTTAGAAATTTATTATTTCACATTATGAAGCGCTTTCATTTTTTTTATTGGACTGCATCGACTGCTTACCATCAGGCAGGATGAAGTCATTATGACATGTGACATTAAAAAAAAATTGTAATTGTAAGTGTTATTTATTTATACGAACATAATCTGACGCATAGATATCACGTTTGGGCTGACAGAAATACACTGCGACAGCTACTTTTAAATGATATAATAAGTTGTAGCTAAGCTTACTTACTTACTACTCTACTACACCCTCGGTCTGACATCAGGTGGAAACATTCTTTGAAGGTGCCGCAACAATAAGCGGCACAATAAGCGAGTTCATAATCATGATACACATGCCAGTTTTAATATTAAGCGCTTCCGTGTTTCGGAAGGCAATTCAGCGTAATATGCGCCCGAGTTTGTCAGACCGCTTTCCACTCGGAAATAATATAATTTAGGGATCTGTAGGTCTAGTATTAAGCAAGTTATTTTTAAAATTAATTTTTATGTATGAGAACTGTTTGTATCCTGAAGAAAAAAATAAAAAATAAAATGGAATCGAGTGTTAACGCCATCACTATTGTATAGTATGTCGATATAATATAGTGACACGCACGGCAGCACTGGTGGACGCCTCTGTTTATTTACAAGCTGGGCGACGATAACATTGTTATCACGTGTTTCTTGTTGTCATGCTCCGACTTGTTATTGTTTTATCTGTATTTTGTTCTGATGCTCCTTTGTTTTGCTTATAAAGTGATCGCAGTGTCTTTGAAAAAGTGTTTTCATACAAAAAATTGATAAAAAAAGTGTTTTTGGTGTTTTAATTTGTTTTTGAAGTTATAAAACAGATTTTAAAAATAATGGATGTAGTTTTAAATAATTTAATGGATGATAAAATTAATAAAGGTGAGTTTTTGTTTCATTATTTAATTGTATTAGTTTAGTTGTGGTGTAAAGTTTAATTTTTTTTTTTGAATTACCTTTTAATTTTAATATATTTCAATTACCTTTTATGACCTTAAATTTATTTAATTTCTTCTTTTATTATTGTTAATCTCGAATGTTCTATCTCTTCTATCGACTAAATGTCTCAATGATATTTTTTATCCGTCGATTAAATGGCGCGAAAGTCAGTTTATATTTGCATTCTTATCCAAAAGTCTAAAGTTAGATTCCCACTATTTTTTTTTTACTCAAAAAAAGTTATAAAGTCAAAAATCAAAACCAGTTAATTTCAGTTTGGCTGAAGTACTAAGAGCTTGATCGCAAAAGAAGGGCAAGAAATTAATTTTATCTCTCGCCTGCTACAAGAAAATGTACTTCATAGTAAAAACAATAGCAAAACATGCAGTAACAAGATTTTTTTAAATTAATATTTTGGTTATTAAACAAAATGTACATGAATACATTTTATTGTAAAATCATACTTATATAAAGTTGGCCCCACGTAATAGACGGGGGGGAAACTAAGAGGGACCTGTGGAGGGCGCAGCGGGCGGGTCAGGAGAGCCCGTTCAGCAGCGCCAGGAGGGTCTTAGGCAGTGGGGGCAGCGGGCCCCTGCTGTCTAACCATGGACCCTCCGAGAAGTCGGCCATACACGCTATGGTCGCACGGGGAGTTAGGAGGGGCGCGTCCACTGCGCCTCTCTGAGGAGGTCCTCCCGTTGGCATTACTGCTTTGGTTTACATGACAGGATTGGGAGAATCCCCGTTTTGTTGGAAACTTACGGTGGTAGTGAGAATGACATAATTATAAGTGGTGGTAAAATTAAACGAGAGTGGCTCATTTATTCGCCATAATAATATACTGTTTTCAATGTGTACTTTTTGGTGATGCTCAAAAGCAATCAGAAGTTCAAACTAGATTTTCTGATTGGATAAATGTATCAAACCGAATTCAATCGCATGAGATTAATGCAACGCACCGAGTAAGTGTGCGAACACTGATTAGTAGACGTGTTCAAGGACGAATAGATACCTCTTTAGAAATTACAGTCAACAAAGAAAGAGAATATTGGGTGAATGTTTTACAAAGAGTGGTCTCAGTGATAAAATTTTTATAATCCCGTGGATTATAAGCATTTTGTGTTAATAACGAAATTTAATCAAGGGTAGTGAGGACAATTCAGCCAGACTCGTATGATGACTTCACATGTGAATAAAAATAAGGAAACAAAAGAAAAGCTTTGCTAAATGTCAAAAGAGAATTAAAGTTAAGTTAAGTTAGAAATTAAAGTTTGATATCATTATGTCTCATACATTTTATGATACCCAAAAAAACTTTACGAGAAGAAATTGTAAGTAAATATAATCTCTTTGGTAAATATGAAAAGTTAATAGGCGATGACACTTTTAACTTTGATAAAGAATTATAAAAAATAAAATTTTAAAACCTGTGTGAAAACTTATGTGATCCACAGTACCATCACCTAAGTAACGCCTAAATTAACTTTGACATTTATAATCTATATTTAAACTAATCTAAATATGAAAAGCTAGAATCCTCCTCTCTTTTAAGTTGCCATACCCTACAGAGTCCATATTGTATCTGTGATATTATAAATAACATCTTTGTAACATATGGAGTGCAATAAAGACATTGAGTATTGAGTATATAATGTGAGCAGACATTTTTAATTTAGTAGAATTAAGGCTATTATTGTCAGCCTCATTACATTTAAAAGTAGTCGTCCTTGCTTGGTAAACATTCGAAGCGGTTACCTCTTTTATATGCAATTGTTTTTAATTATGTTTTGATGGCTTTATATTTCTTATGAATATTATCATCATGAAATCAAATTAAATCTTTATTTGCATACTAAGTAGAATACATCGCATGCTTAATGGAAAAGTGACTTAACTCAAAAAAGACGATTTTTTCGACGTCACAAAAGATCTTCTAAAGAATACTTGTCCTACTTGTAAGCGCATTAAATTGATACTGATTTATTAATTAGTAATTCTGCTTGTGTTTTGAACGTTTGATCAGCGTTAATTCGATCTCAGTAAGAAATAGAAAGACTGCATAAGTACGTAAGTCAGACTTGACCTATTTGTTAATGGGTCGATGTTCCTTTAAGCATGCGACATGTCAGGTGTTATGGTATTTAAATATTAGTTACCCTAGACAGGGCATCGCTCGAATTCGTTCATCAGTCAGCAATATAATTTTAAATTTACATTAGAAAAATCTAGATACAATTCAATGTGACAATTAACACAATTGTGATTCTAGAACTATATAATATTAACAATGATTTATTAATTAGTAATTCTGATTGTGTTTTGAACGTTTGATTAGCGTTAATTCGACCTCAGTAAGAAATAGAAAGCCTGCATAAGTACGTAAGTCAGACTTGACCTATCTGTTAATGGGTCGATGTTCCTTTAAGCATGCGACATGTCAGGTGTTATGGTATTTAAATATTAGTTACCCCAGACAGGGCATCGCTCGAATTCGTTCATCAGTCAGCAATATAATTTTAAATTTACATTAGAAAAATCTAGATACAATTCAATGTGACAATTAACACAATTGTTGATTCTAGAACTATATAATATTAACAATTTTTCATCATTCATTGACATCAACATGAACGCAAGGTCATACCAAAGCAATGTCTTGCTGTAGTCAAACAATCACTTTTGGTCCTTTTGATACTGATGTTAATAATAAATAAATAAATAATAAATATTTAAATATTTTCTGACAATTACACCAATTATTTAATTCCAAGATAAGTATCATTAAGAACTTGTGTTATGGATACTAAACAACGGATAAACATACTTAAATACTTTTTTTTTTGTAAATACATACTTAATATACATAGGAAAACACCCAGACCAGAACAAATATTCATGTTCATGCACACAAAGATTTGTCCTGTGTGGGAATCGAACCCACAACCTCTGGAGCGAAGTGTAGGTATACTGACCTCCACGCCAAATCGTCGTTAATAGGCGGTTTACTGACCCTAAGAGAACACAAATTCAAATATTTTTCTTACTAACAATTTGCAAGACTATATCGAATGATTAATGGAATAGTGACTTAACTCAAAAAATACGATTTTTGGGACATCACAAAAGAAGATATTTTAAAAAATAATTGTCCTACAAGTAAGCGCATTAAATTAATACTAATTTAATAATTAGTAATTCTGCTTGTGTTTTGAACGTTTGAATAAAATTGGTTCGATCTCAGTAAGAAATAGAAAGACTGTATAAGTACGTAACTCAAACGACCCATCTATTAATGGGTCGATGTTCCTTTAAGCATGCGATATGTGGACATGCATATAATATTTTTTTCCCATTTTTTCAATGTTATCAGAAAATTAGAGCTGCCAAATTTATGGTAAAAATCTAGTTTAAAAAATACTGTTCCGATAAATTGTCGGTATTTATAAAGAAAATAAAAATGTTTTTTACTATCTTAACTTGATGACCGATATGGCGTGGTGGCGAGTATATCCGCATTCCATTCCTGAGGTCGTGGGTTCGATTCCCACACAGGACAAATATTTGTGTGTAGAACTATGAATATTTGTTCTGGTCTGGGTGTTTTTCTATGTATATTAAGTATGTATTTACAAAAAAAAAGTACTTATGTATGTTTATCCGTTATTTAGTATCCATAACACAAGTTCTTAATGATACTTATCTTGGAACTAAATAATTGGTGTAAGTTTGAGAAATATTTATTATTTATCTTTTAAGGCAACGATACTGTTTACAATAAATAATTTGTGATTCGCATGTTTCCAAGGGCACGTTTTAATTACAAATATCTCATTAAAAACTGCCTATTTTGAGTCAAAACCGAGATCGAGGCGATCAACTCTGTCAATTCATAAATCACGTGTCCAAATACACTTAAGTCGAAATAGCAGAATTGCAATCATAAACCAGTTTTTATTGATTATATTAAAAGCTACTCTAAGACATTTAAAAGGGTATTGTATTATTACATTGCAGCAGAATCCGAAATTATAAAAAAATTAATTATGTCCTCGGATAGTAAGATCAAAACAACGTGCAATATTATACACCGCAAATCGGGCAGACGCTCAAAGATGATACTGTATTTGACGACCGATATGGCGTGGAGGTCGGTATACCTACACTTCACTCCAGAGGTCGTGGGTTCGATCCCCACACAGGCAAAATCTTTGTGTGCATGAACATGAATATTTATTTTGGTCTGGGTGTTTTCATATGTATATCAAGTATGTATTTACATAAAAAAAAGTATTTAAGTATCAAAAAAAAGTATCCGTTGTTTAGTATCCATAACACAAGTTCTTAATGATACTTATCTTGGAACTAAATAATTGGTGTTATTGTCAGAAAATATTAGGTCGGGGAAAAAGTCTTTTCGCATAACGTAGGTATAAACTTGTTATAAAATTTTTTTGACTGTACTATTTGTGTCTGGCTGGTTTTGGTAACATTAAAAAGGTTCCATTATAAAGAAAAGAAAAAAATAAAAAAAAGTTGTTTCCCGCTATTTTTCATTTGTTTTTCTCTCCGTAAAAATGAGTGAATCTAAAGAAGAAATTCGATACATTTTAAAATTTTATTATAAAAAAGGCAAAAATGCAACTCAAGCAGTGAAAAAAATTTGTGATGTTTATGGACCTGATGCAGTGTCAGTAAGAGTAGCACAAATTTGGTTCAAACGTTTCCAGTCCGGAAATTTTGATGTTAAAGATGCACCTCGCTCTGGTCGCCCTGTTACGAATAAAATGGATGCCATTTTTGAAAGAGTGGAGCAAGATCGGCATATTAGTAGTTACGATGTAGCTGAAGAACTGGGAATTGACCACAAAACAGTTTTGACCCATTTGAAGAAAGCTGGTTATACAAAAAAGCTCGATATTTGGGTGCCACACGAGCTCACTCAAAGAAACTTAATGAACCGTGTACTCATTTGCGATTCATTATTGAGACGTAATGAAACCGAGCCGTTTTTGAAGAGATTGATAACTGGCGATGAAAAGTGGATCACGTACGACAAGAACGTGCGAAAAAGGTCGTGGTCGAAAGTTGGCCAGGCTTCACAGCCTGTGGCCAAACCTGGCCTAACACGAAATAAGGTGATGCTGTGTGTATGGTGGGATTGGAAGGGCATTGTTTATTATGAGCTTTTACCGCCCGGCAAAACCATCGATTCTGATCTTTACTGCCAGCAACTGATGAGATTAAAGGAAGCAGTCGAGAGAAAACGGCCGGAATTGATCAACAGGAAGGGTGTGGTCTTTCATCACGATAACGCTAGACCACACACATCTTTAGCCACTCAGCAAAAATTAAGAGAGTTCGACTGGGAGGTCCTAGTGCATCCACCATATAGCCCTGACCTTGCGCCTTCAGATTTTCACCTGTTTCGGTCTCTGCAGTATTCTTTAGGTTCTGTAAGGTTGACCTCAAGAGAGGACTGCCAAAACTATTTGTCCCGTATTTTTGATCAGAAGTCCCAAAGTTTCTACAGTAACGGGATAATATCTCTGCCCACAAAATTGCAGTTAGTTATTCAACAAAACGGTACATATATATTGTAAATAAATGTAAATAAACTTTGAAAAAAATGTCTTGACTTTTCATACAAAAATACGAAGAGACTTGTTCCCCAACCTATTATTATTATTATAAAAGTTCAATGAACTTTACAGAATAAAATAGATTCTAAAAAGTAGATTTATAGGCGATTATAACTGTAGAATGTAACGCAGAAGTAGCTAAAATATTTGTTGACTTCTTTGCGAAAATACCAATGGAGACACAACTTCAAGTCTATATTCGTCTTCTTTAGTTGCTGTATCACATATACTTACACATACATACATACAATCTCGCCTGTTTCCCCGAAGGGGTAGGCAGAGGCATATTATACGCCCACATTTCGCCAACTACATAATATGTGGCGAGCCTATTGTCGCATACCGGGCCCTGTTATGTTCGCCAGAGCCTCGTCCGTTGATCGGCAGGTGCACCGCTTGCAGGTGAGGTTGGCTTGGGCTCCTTAGGTCTTGGTAGGATCTCTATACACCTTATATTTAATAAATATATTAATCAAGGGTCCTTTCCGGACTTAATCAAACTGAGTAAGGTTATTATTCCCTTACATAAATCCGGTTGCAAAGAGGACAAAACTAACTATAGACATATTTCAATCATCCCAGTTTTAAAGTAGGGTCTTTGAAAAAAATATTCTTGATCAGTTAACTACTTACTTTAATTCACATGATCTTCTACATAAAAAAAAATTGGTTGCCTGTAAAGTCGGTATACGGGCGAAAGTTTTACGAGACAACGACTTTGAGTGGTAAAATAATTTTAATGTGAATATTCATTCGTATAGTAGGAAGAAGGATGAAATAATAGTAACAATTTAAAACATTTATTTGTACAAAGAATTATATTTATGTCTGTCTCTCTCGCTCTTAGGCGGGCTAACCATGCCCGAGTGGAAGGGGCGCGTGCCTCTCACTCGCTCTCATTGTGACCGCATAACGTGAGCGGAGCGTAACGCAGTTTCTTGAAGTGTCACCCGGCAAACCAATTTATAAGACGTTGTCACGTCAAAAGCAGTACGGTTTTATAAAGAGCCGCTGTACGGCAGATGCTGGTGCAACTTGAATGCAGCATATTTTTGAAGCTTGGAAGTTGTCGCAGAAGGCTCTAGGAGTTTTTCGTGATCTATCTAAGGCTTTTGACTGTGTTGAACCAGGTAAAAGAATGGGCAAGAAAACCGAAAGATTTAAAAGAAAAGAAAACAAAACTCTTTTTAGCAATATTAACTTAATTACGTATAAACAAAGTAGACATGAGAAGACCAGTCCCCACGACCCGACGCATGACGCCACCACCTCAGAAACATTTAAATGAGCGTGACATACTCAAGCTACAGGATATAATTTTAATAAAAATAACACGAATGAATGAAATGTGCTGCAAACTACAATTTTCTTACTGTAAAGTAGTATTCCATATGGTATCAAGTAACCTAAGGTTGTATGAGTTCGTGTTTATGCCCCCCCGACTGGTCTCCACCTTGGCGCGGTGGGGGGGCTGAGTATCTCCCAGATGCCGGGAAAAGGTAACACCCAGAGACCGACGACTCCGGGTGCCCTTAGTACTGACTACCGGAGGGGAAACTAAGAGGGACCTGTGGAAGGCGCAGCGGGCGGGCCAGGAGGGCCCGTCCAGCAGCGCCAGGAGGGTCTTAGGCAGCGGGGGCAGGGGGCCCCTGCTGTCTAGCCATGGACCCTCCGAGAAGTCGGCCACACACGCTTTGGTCGCAGGGGGAGGTAGGAGGGGCGCGTCCACTGCGCCTCTCTGAGGAGGTCCTCCCGGTTTTGGTCCGGGGGACTTTGGCCGCAGGCGGGGTGTCAGAAGCTGCAACCCAGGTACTGGCCCCCGCCTCTTTCTCAACAAGCGGCGGGCGTCGTCGGAAGATTTTTAGTGGGTATTGCTGCCGGCGGTCGTGTCTGCCGGTGGTGAGTCCCACACCCCCTTTCGGTCCCCCTTTGGCCGGAAGGCAGTGCGTAAATGCATTTTGTTACCGACGTAAAACAAAAAAAAAAAAAAAGGTAAAAGAATGGGCAAGAAAACCGAAAGATTTAAAAGAAAAGAAAACAAAACTCTTTTTAGCAATATTAACATAATTACGTATAAACAAAGTAGACATGAGAAGACCAGTCCCCACGACCCGACGCATGACGCCACCACCTCAGAAACATTTAAATGAGCGTGACATACTCAAGCTACAGGATATAATTTTAATAAAAATAACATGAATGAATGAAATGTGCTGCAAACCACAATTTTCTTACTGTAAAGTAGAATTCCATATGGTATCAAGTAACCTAAGGTTGTATGAGTTCGTGTTTATGCCCCCCCGACTGGTCTCCACCTTGGCGTGGTGGGGGGGCTGAGTATCTCCCAGATGCCGGGAAAAGGTAACACCCAGAGACCGACGACTCCGGGTGCCCTTAGTACTGACTACCGGAGGGGAAACTAAGAGGGACCTGTGGAAGGCGCAGCGGGCGGGCCAGGAGGGCCCGTCCAGCAGCGCCAGGAGGGTCTTAGGCAGCGGGGGCAGGGGGCCCCTGCTGTCTAGCCATGGACCCTCCGAGAAGTCGGCCACACACGCTATGGTCGCACAAGGAGGTAGGAGGGGCGCGTCCACTGTGTCTCTCTTAGGAGGTCCCCCGGTTTTGGCCCGGGAACGTTGGCCGCAGGCGGGGTGTCAGAGCTGCAACCCAGGTACTGGCCCCCCGCCTCTTTCTTAACAAGCGGCGGGCGTCGTCGGAAGATTTTTAGTGGGTATTACTGCTGGCGGTCGTGTCTGCCGGTAGTGAGTCCCACACACTTCTCTCGGTCCCCCTTTGGCCGGAAGGCAGTGCGTAAATGCATTTTGTTACCAACGTAAACAAAAAAAAATAAAAAAAGTTCGTGTTTATTTATGTGTTATAAAACTTATAAACCCTGGCTATGGGATAATTAAGACCGAGATCGGTGAGAGGTTTCCGAGGGCACCTACGGGGGATATCTTCACCATTTATGAAGCTTCAAATTACGTCTAACTACTAAGCACAGTTAGTATTTCTTTTGACATCAGCAATTGGACTTCTTGGCGGAAAAGTGAAGCGCCATGTCTGCAGTTTTGTTTTATTTTCTAAAATTTGTGATATTTCGAACATTAATGTGTAATAACGGTGGATTATTAACCGTTAAGTGTTTGGGAACGTACATGAGTGTTGGTAAATAAAACAAAACAGTGCAACATCACTTTTCAATTTCTCTCAAGGAGTCCATGTGAGATTTCAGTATAATCCCACATCTTTACTGAGGTCTCAAGGGGCTTAGGGGAAGGTATCTCATTTACCATTTATCATCTTTATCATCAATCATTCTCATATAACTATGAATTATCTTTTTTACTATTGATATATACTTACTTGACACTGGCTAAATGTGCTGGACGCACGAAGCCATTATTTAAAAGAATGAAAAAAAAGACTGAAAATCCCGCCAAATTTGATCGAAACGAAATAACAGAACTTTCTTTTTAAAATAATATGTCGTATTCTTTTTTCAAGCTTTAAAAAGCTCTTATTTTGACGTTACGAATTTACACATCATTTTTGTTAACTATATTTTATTGAATAAATAAATTAATTAATTGCCTACAAATACATCTGAATCCTCGACTTAAATTATAATTAATAAAGAACCACAGTACACCGAGTACATATTCAATAAATCATAATAATATTTGAACTCTCGACCTTTGGTCGAAAGGCGGACGTGCTGTTTTCGACCTCGCGTAAGGTCAAGGTAAGGCGTAAATGTCGATATACCGGGCCAAGTGGCCACTCCTGAGGTCGTGGGTTCGATTCCCAAATAAGGCATTTACTTGTATGCATGACTGTAATAGGTCAGTCACTCTAGCTCTCCTACAATTTTTCTTATATCTAATCCTATTAAGTATTATTTATAACATCTATAGGGTGTATAGGGATCCACCCAAGACCTAAGGAGCCCAAGCCAAACTCGCTTTTTTTTTTATTCGTCGGTTAAAAAATGCTGTTTACAAACTGTCTCCCAGCCAATAGGGGGACCGGGAGGGGAGTGTGGGGTTCACTGCGGCAGACGCGACCACCGCAGTCCTACCCACTAAAAAACTTCCGACGACGCTCACCGCTGTTGAAAAGGGGCGAGGCACCAGTGCCTGGGTTTGTAGCTTCTGGCACCCCGCCCGCAGCCAACGTGCCCCGGATCTGAACCGGGAGGACCTCCTCAGGGAGGCGCTATGTGATGCGTCCCCCCTACCTCCTTGTGCGTCCATGGCGTAACTGGCCGATTTCTGGGGGGGTCTATGGCTAGACGAAAAGGGCCCCCTGCCCCCACCGCCTAAGACCCCCCGGGCGCTGCCTAACGGGCCCAGCTGGCTCGCAAGTTTGTCGCATATTTGTTCTGGTCTAGGTGTTATCTATGTATTTTAAGTATTTATTTACAAAAAAAAGTATTTAAATATATTTATCCGTTATTTAGTATCCAGAACACAAGTTTATACGATACTTATCTTGGAACTAAATAACTGGTGACATTATTTATTATTCATCAAATACGAAGCGAATAAATACGATCAGCCTTTCATATTGTATTTTCTATTGATTTCAGAATCCGAAGGTCTTCAGGATTCTTACAATGATTTTGATGGCTGGCTTACGACACATCACTGGAAATTTAGGCAAAGGTATTTACAGCTTCTTTAATTACAAACAATCACCGAAGTAAAGCAGAGTTTACAGAGTCCTTGAATGGGTGACCGTTTGTGTGGCATTTGATATCGAGCGCTTTGGAAGGCACGTTAAGCCGTTTGTCCCGGTTAGCACTAAACGTGGTAGTCGTTAAGCCATGTTAGAGGCCTAATTGGGCGGCTTGAAAAATTCTAACAGCAGGACGCCATACATCTGCCTCCGTCAATACGCACTTGGTCAGGGTGGTGGATTAAGACCCAATACCCTCACACCTTGATATGTGAGAGGAGGCTCGTGCTCAGTAGTAGGATGTTTTTCATCATCATATCCTTGCATTATCCCGGCCAGACTTAAGCCCAAGGCTGTCTGCTCACTGATTAGACTAAAATCAAAATCAAATATATTTATTTCATAAACTAATAAATAGCATTTGAAAACGTCAAAATTAAATATAAAAAAACAATCAAAATATGATTACACTAGAATCACGAATATGCAACAAAGGAATTAAGAACACAAAAAAATATTTAAGTGTAAGTGAAACTAAGTGCCAGTTCCGAGCTAACGTCCTGTAAGAAGAACTGGCAAGAAACTCACAGTTACTAGTGAGTAGACCCTGGGCTCTTGACTATTGATTTGGCTGAACTTCAGTTATTACATAGAGCGACTACCATCTGACCTCCACAATACTTTCAAAGGGAAACGTCATTCTATGGTAAAACCAATTGTCAGAATGTTAGTGGGATGTTTATGTAAATATAGAAATCAAGTGGTACTTTATCAATAACTGTCAGTTTTAAATACACCTAAGCGTGCGTTAGTTTCCCTTTTTTATAATTTAAAAGGTAAAATTTTAAACGACATATTTTTTTAATGATAAGTAGATCATTAAAAAAATTGCCGTGTGGTACCGGCTTATTTATTATTTATTTATTTATTCAGTAAGTACAGGTTATAACAACTTATTTATAACATAGTCCCACAAAACCGTGAGTACGGTTTAACTGCGGGGTCTGATTCTCCGTATATTTATCGTCTATATATATTTAATTTTAACTATATAATTAATTTTTAGTTCTGAGAAAGCCAATACATTAACAAAAAAATATATTAAATCTAAATAGTATTGTTTTAGTTTTCTCTTAAATTTAGACTTACTATCTATAAAGGTAATGTCCTCTGGCAGACTACTTATTTAATAAATATGGCACACGTTTTTTCAACGTTCTGTCACCATAGTATTTGTGTATCATGGGAATTATATATCTGCCAGTGGCCAAAGACCGAGTATTATATTTATTTGAGACGGTCGTCATGCTAAACTCCTGACCTTAGAATAGTGCAACTCTCTCTCATCTCACGGGAAGTCGTAAGAGTCGAAGAAGAGAAATCCTACTGGATGATGGGCAGCAGCGTCATTCTGCTTACTGGCTGGAACTGCGATCACCAACCCGTCTGCCCAGCGTTGTGATTATGGGCAAATACCCCTAATATAATGTTATCTAAGGAGGAGGCCATTCGCATGCTTAAAGGAATAACGACTCATTAATAGCTAGGTCCGATTTGAGTTACGTACTTATACAGTCTTTCTATTTTTTTCTGAGATCGAATCAATGTTAATCAAACGTATAAAACACAAGCAGAATTACTGATTAATAAATCAGTATCAATTTAATGCGCTTACAAGTTGGACAAGTATTCTTTAGAAGATCTTCTTTTGTGATGTCCCAAAAATTGCCTTTTTGAGTTATGTCTATAATTTTTTTTCTTTTAAATAATGGCTTCGTGTGGTTTGCACATTTAGCCAGTGTCAAGTAAGTGATATATTAATAATATATAATTCATAGTTAATGAGAATGAGTGGTGATAAAGATGATAAATGGTAAATGAGATGCCCTCCCCTAAGCCCCTTGAGGCTTCAGTAAAGATGTGGGACTATACTGAGATTTCACATGGATTTCTTGAGAGAATTTGAAAAGTGATGTAGCACTGTTTTGTTTCATTTACCAACACTCATGTACGTTCATAAACACTTAACGGTTAATAATCCACCGTTATTACACATTAATGTTCGAAATATCACAAATTTTAGAAAATAAAACAAAAACTGCAGACAAAACGCTTCACTTTCCCGCCAAGCATGTCTATATTCCTTTAAGCATGCGCCATGTTCAGCAGTGGACTTTGTAAGGCTGACATAATTAAGACATTTTTTTTTTCAGGACACCACTACGTATACAACCTTCGAACATCAGCAGTGAAATTGAAGAGGACGTCTCGAAAAACTCTCTTCAAAATTTGCTTGTCTATGGTTTTATAAAACATAAATCAAGTAAACATTCAAACCATGTAGAATCTAAACTAATTCAACCAAGCGAAGATTTAATTCACATCGACTATATTTTAATAAGACTTTTGAGAATATTTTTACATAAATCAAAGTTATAAAAATAATTTGTACATTTTGATTGTAACACATTCCTTTCTTATGGAGATAGGACTTCTTGACGGGAAAGATCCATGTTAGCAATTTTGTTATATTTCCTAAAATTTGTTATATTTCAAACTCATTAAGAGTAATAACGATGGATTATTAACCGTTAAGTGGTTATTAGTGTTGGTAAATGTAACAAAACAATGCAACATCACTTTTTCAAATTCTCTCAAGAAGTCCAAGTGAGATCTCTGTATAGTCCTACATTTAAGACCTCAGTAACTCAAGGGGTTTAAGGGGAGGTCATCTCATGTACCATTTATCATCTTTACCACTACTTATTCTCTCAATTACTATGAAATATATATTATTTACTTGACACTGGCTAAATGTGCTAACCGCACAAAGCCGTAATTTAATTTTTATAAATTGTAGATATTATGATTTGTTATGGACTTCTTGGCGGGAAAGTGAAGCGTTATGTCTGCAGTTTTGTTTTATTTTCTAAAATTTGTGATATTTCTAACATTAATGTGTAATAACGGTGGATTATTAACCGTTAAGTGTTTGTGAACATACATGAGTGTTGGTAAATCAAACAAAACAGTGCAACATCACTTTTAAAATTTTCTCTCAAAGAGTCCATGTGAGATCTCAGTATAGTCCCACATCTTGACTGAGGACTCAAGGGGCTTAGGGGAGGGTATCTCATTTACCATTTATCATCTTTATCACCACTCATTCTCATTTACTATGAATTATAAATTATTAATTTATCACTTACTTGACACTGGCTAAATGTGCTAGAAGCACGAAGCCATTATTTAAAATAAAATAAATAAATGATTTGTTATCCTTACTGTCAGATTTTATTTTTTGGTATGTTTACAGCTCTTTAAAATATATGTGTTTAGTTATAACTAAGCCATAACTGAATTCTAAAAAATTGTTGATATTATGTTTTGTTATGAGCCTTACTGTCAGATTTGATGTTTTTAAATGTTTACAGCTATTTAAAATATTAGTGCTTAGATATAACTGCGAAGGGCTCCTACCAAGATCTGGAAGCACAAGCCAACCTCACCGGCAAGTGGTGCACCTGCCGATCAACGGACGAGGCTCTGGCGAACCTAACAGTGCCGGTAAGCGGCAATAGGCTCGCCACCAATTACGTTGGACCAACAATATAACTGGCGAAATACGGGCGTATAATATGCCTCCGCCTACCCCTTCGAGGAAACAGGCGTGATATTGTGTGTATGTTATAACTGTAAAGTATAACAACACAAATCGCTCGTAGTGGCGTGAGAATGCACTTGTTATAATGGAAAATATATTAGGAAAAACTAAAAAGTATCACCGCTATGCCGGTCGGAGTGGGGGGGTATTAGGTTTGTTTCGTTACGGAATTTCTGGATTCGGTCTCCACGCTCAAGGCCCGCGATAGAAGCTATGCAATAGCTTATTAAAACTTGGTACGTAAAAAACAGAACTATATTTTTTTTTATACTCACATACAACATTATACCCCCAATAGAATATAATCTATTGGGAAGGCTAATGTTTAGCTTTAGTTATCCATGCTTCAGTGATAATGTTAATTCTGTTCTCATTAACTGCTTGTATTGTGTTTAGTAAGTATTCGTTTAGCCAAGTCCCTGGCATATTGGGTGGCTTCAAAATTCTAACAATAGGACTTCTGTCTCCATCAATGCGCACTGGTTCCGCATGGTGGAGTTTTTAGTTCGTGAAAGGAGGCCTGTTCTCAGTACATACATGCATAAATAATGTCACGCCTCTTTTCCGTAGGGGTAGGCAGAGATCACATCCTTGTGCGACGTTAAAGGGCTGAAAGACACGCAATTGCGGTGTTGCCGCTATGTGTAAGGTGTCAGAACTGTCAGATGACTTAGCGCTCTATCCATTACTTAAAGGTTTAAATGTGATATTAATCTGTTTTTATTATTAATTGTAAGTACACATTGATAAGTGATTATTAATTTAGTTGCAACCATAACCATGTTAGAAAGAAAATTTTGTAGTTTTTTATTGTTTATAAATATGATACAATTTGGTTAATAGTATCTCCATTTCAACAAGATTTATCTAGATACTAGGTTAAAATATAAAAATATATTGTATATTTTAACCTAGTAGGTATCTAGCAGTAGTTGTCAGCAAATTAGTGTATTAATTTAGATGAAAGCATTGATAGCGTTAAAATGCGTTAGTTGAACATAAATGGCGGTTGTTGCTCAGATTCAGTCGTAGTCAAAAAAAAGAAAGAGACTGAAAATAACAAAGCGCATGCGTGCGAGCGATGCGACGCGGCGTTGCTATAGTACCGCACCCCCTCCCCATGCCGCACTTCGTTTGGCACCCGATGATTGTTACTTATATTGTCAGATCGTACCTTTCCTATTTGAAGGCTAGAGGTTACAAGAATTGTCTCATATAAGAGAGATTTTGTTGTAAAAAACCAGGGTAAACCTTTAAAGCGTAAATAATATGTAAGTTTTTTAAATTGTTTTTTTTTTTAAATATAAAAACTTTTGGCAGGATTAAATATAAAAAACGTTTTCCCAAAAATAGTTTATATTTATTTCTCTTGTTTTGATGTGTAGAACGCACAATACTGTATAATGAAATGATACGAATTATAGCTATGTGAGATTTTTAGTGTTAATTGTAATTAATATCTAGTTATTATTAAATAAGATAACAGTAATATATATTTTATAATTAATATTTCTTTTTTAGTTCTACCTTTAGAATAAGTTTTATAATTACTGCGAACATGCTGCATGATATTTATTTTATCTACAAATAACTTAACTCAGGACTTCTTGGCGGGAAAGTGAAGAGTCATGTCTGCATTAAGTTTCGTTTTCTAAAATTTGTGATATTTCAAACGTTAATGTGTAATAACGTTGGATTATTAACCATTAAGTGTTTACTAACTGATTACTAACCATTAAGAACGTACATGAGTGTTGTTAAATGAAACGAAACAGTGCAACATCACTTTTCAAATTCTCACAAGAAGTCCATGTGAGGTCTCAGTATCCACATCTTTACTGGAGAAGCAAGAGGTTTAGGGGAAGGGCATCTCATTTACCATTTATCATCTTTATCACCACTAATTTTTATTTTTTGCCTCAACGGTATCATAGGCATGATCGCTAGTCGTCTAGATTGTGTGTATATTAATCATTGCTGTACAATTTCGAGTGGGAATGTATAGTCTTGATTGGTATTGTGTTGTTGTTATTATGATTATTAGTGTGTACTAACGGTAGGTTAAGTAAATTGTTACGAACAAAATGGACTATGGTTCGAAATTAATGATTTTATTATTATTATGACTTATATATTTATAATATATCTCATTCTTGACACTGGCTCAATGTGCTAAACGCACGAAGCCATTATTTGACGACCGATATGGCGTGGAGGTCAGTATACCTGCACTTCACTCCAGAGGTCGTTGGTTCGATTCCCACACAGGACAAATTTTTGTGTGCATGAACATGAATATTTGTTCTGGTCTGGGTGTTTTCCTATGTATATTAAGTATGTATTTACATAAAAAAAGTATTAAAGTATGTTTATCCGTTGTTTAGTATCCATAACATAAGTTCTTAGTGATACTAACTCCAATTGTAAGAGAATATTTTATTTATTATCTAACAAAAAAACCAAAATATACTGAATTCAGCAAATTACTTTATTTATACTGACATACACTCAACACGAATGAGTCCATTTCAAAGAAAAAGATACCAAACAATACTTATTTTAAACTAGTTTAATTAATCTACAATTTTGACTTAAAATGCTCCATTAAAAATCTTCCGATATCCTCAGACATACAAGACGGATTGTAAATATGGACATCGTGTTGTCCATTCACCATTTTGTATTTGTAATTTTGATTCGGCCATTGCTGCTCATTTCTGACAAATGCGACGTTTTGATACCGCCCCCTGTCTATTTCACCTTGTGCAATAACGGCGTACGTAGGTGTCGCTGTTGTCGTGTAAATTTTCTTTAAAATTTCACCGGTAAATGGCAACACTGTCACAGATTTCATTCTTTGGTCGTATGTGAATCTGGAAAAGAATTATTTTTTTAAATTAATCTTTTGCATCGTAATTTTACGCTATTCACGTTCCTCTTTGAGGACAAAGCTGTATCTTCCAATGGGCGGATGGATGTGGCCCAACGTAAGTCAATCCGGGATCTTCTGCCAGATGGCAGCTTCGGGCTTCGAGCCATTGGGCCCATTCCCCGGGCTTCATCTCCTGAGGCTCCTACCTGAGTGACGAATGGCACTCTCACCGTGGAGGCTTACAGCACCGCCCTCAGTGCGACAGGCACACCGGGTGAGACTCCGAAAGGGAGGCCCAGCAAGCCGTCAGCGAGCAGGCGGTGACTGAAGTAAGCAGGGATGAGAGATTGCTTAGGAGGGTGGGTTTGGGGGTTTGGGGATTTGGTAGGTGGCCCAACGTAAGATGGTTGGGTGTTGTATATATAGCGACGAGCCTGAGGCATTTTGTTTGCGCGATTCAGGATTTCATTCATCTGTACGTCTTGTTTATCGCTTGTACGGTGGCGCCACACATACATACAAACAAACATAATCACGTCCGTTTTTCCGAAGGGGTAGGCAGAGGTTTATTATACGCCCATATTTTGTGAATTATATTGATCCAATTGCCGCTTATCGGGAACTTTTACGGTCGCCAGAGCCCCGTCCGTTGATCAGCATGTGCACCACTTGCTGGTTGCTGGCTTGGGCTCCTCAGATCTTAGTAGGAGCCCTATACAATTTTTTTTTTAAATTAATTATAATAGTATATCATCGTAGCTTACTAACATCCGACTTTTGCGCTCTCTGGCAGGATTCCGCTAATTTTATATATTTTGCCACTGAGCTAGCCTCTCATGTACGGCACCTACGGATATAATACATTACAATATGTATGTGTGATTGAAAAAAGCACCTGTAAAGACCGTCTCCTGTTTCCACCAGGCACCTCTCCAGCACATGTTCCGAGGCCTCTTTGGTCATGTTCCTTGTTTTCATAATCATCTCCTGGGCCTGTAATGACACACAAACAATAAAATAAAAAAATGCTTGCTTTTCTGCGTAGGTACGAGCGCTTTGTCTTGCAAAGCTATCCCGGTTGCCCTAGACTTAAGCTTAGGGCCCAGGGTCTGCTCACTGGTTCAACCAGATTTGACTGAATTTCAGTTATTACGTGGAGCGACTGGCCTCCGCAACCCAAAGGGTAACATCGTTCTATGGTTAAACCAGCTGTCAGTTTGTTAGAAGGCACTGACTTCCTAATAACGACTGCCATAGATGTTCATAACAGCCGGGACCAACGGCTTAACGTGCTTTCCAAAGCACAGAGCAAGCGATAATTACGCACATAACTTCTAAAAGTCATAAGTTCGCCACCAGGGTTTGAACCCGAGACCCTCTGAATTTAAAGGCAAGGGTTCTCGCCACTGGGCTATCGGTTGTGCCCTAGACATAAGCTACCTAGGGTCTGCTCACTGGTCCAAACAGATATGACTAAATTCCAATGATTACACGAAGCGACTGCTTGCTGGCCGAATACGACATGCCACAATTACAATACCTATCTGTATAATTGTATTCTTGAAAATAAATTATTGATTGACTGCCGTCTAATCGCCGCAATCCAAAAGAAAAAAAAGCATTCTTTTTTGTTTAATGCCACACGTTATAATGACTTCATCCTGCCTGATGGTAAGCAGGTGATGGAGTCCAAAAAAGTAAGGCGCTTTAGGCTTCATGCCATTTAATAAGCGCACCCGCTCATGACGGCCTGCTAAAATGCCTATTCACTCTCCGCTTAAAATACCCGGGATTATAGAAAATAGGAAACACATGAGCCGGCTGCGAATTCCAGAGCATACTGGTCTTACACAGGAACGCCCGAAAGATGGGAACAATATTCCACACTCGATCGCTATTGGCTCTTTTACAACTAACAGCGCTGCTCGGGAGTGAAAAACCGCCTCACCTTATTGAGGATACCCAGGAGGCAGGCAATTGAAATAACACCCTGGATGAAGAATTTCGGGTTTAGGTCCTGGCCGATGTCCATGCCGAGAAGGCTGAGGTTCATAGAAATGGGCAACGCAGAGTTCTGAAGAGAGGGAGGTGTAAGGAAGGGATGACGAGAATGCACAAACCTGGGTTTTGGTGTCATTAAACTCGGCCAGGTTTTCAGATACTAAGAGGCACGATCGAGAGTCCGGTTCACTTTGGCAACCAGGTCTCGCCTTTGCACCAGGATATCGGCTTGCTTTGCCGCAGGATGTCCCAAGTACCGCTCATGTGTCCCAACCGTCACAATGAATATTGCCCAAGGACAACATGCCATTCATAAGCAGAACAAATATTCTATGAATAAACCATTTTTCGGGATTTCAATAAGAATAATAAATATTTCTATCACTTACACCAATTATTTAGTTCTAAGATAAGTATCATTAAGAACTTGTATTTTGGATACTAAAAAACGGATAAACGTACATAAATACTTTTTTTTTTTTGTAAATAGGAAAACACCCAGACCAGAACAAATATTCATATTTATGCACACAAAGATTTTTCCTGTGTGGGATTCGAACCCACGACCTCAGGAGTGGAGTACGCGTATACTCATCACGCCATATCAGTCGCCAAATTAGAAGCTACTCGGAAGATATCATTTCAGCCTTATAAAGTCCACTGCTGAACGTAGATGCATGCCCTTGGTGATCGTAGTTCAAACCTGTACGCAGGATGACGCTGCTGCCCATTATCCGGTAGGATTTCTCTTCGTCGACTCTTACGACTTCCCATGAGATGACAGGGGGGCACTATTTTAGGCCAGTAACGCACGGCAGAAAACGTATACCTTGTTATAAATACCTTTTCGTAAGTATATTTAGGCGCCGTGTCTATTCCGCCATAGACCTTGCAATAGGCCTCGGGTTCGTAGGAGCTGTAGAAGTTGTGATACCAGCGCTTCATATCTTCACGAGTGAAATCGAATGTGTGATGAGCTGGTACTGGGTCTATCTCCACCACTCGAGTTATGTAGCCTGGGTAGGCAATGTTGAAGTATTTTCCTAAAAAAACAATTCCATGTCAGTCAGATAGAATAAGAATAAGAATAAAATTATTTATTTGGTCCACACAATTAGGTGGGTGAATTTCAACAAGAGATTTTTATGTATCATTTCGGTGGAATTTTTTTATTTCAATGCAATCTATATATTTTTAGTGACAAATAATACTTTAGTCTATTTTATAACATTGTGCGTGAGTGGACATCAAATATTATCAAAACTTACATAAATATTTAAGGATAAAGTTTTAAGAGTCCACTGAAATTAAAAGTGTCCACCGAAATGATAAAAATTACCACCGAAATGATAAATCCACCGAAATGATACAGCTAAGAACAACCGTGCCCCCAGCCAGGGTTCCGTACTTTGTTAGGTTTGATTTCCACAAATTTTAGATAAACACTGAGACAGGACAGTACACAGTTTTTTTAATATCATCATTAATATACAGATATTACAGTTAGTATTATTACATATATCATTCTTTGAGGTTACAATAACCTGAGGGTTAGCACGAGCCGCTATAGGAGCTGGAGCTGCCCTATTTTTTTTTCTTTGGTAATAAGCAGCAGCACTTATTTTGTTTTTTCTTCTTAGGATTCTTAATTTTTTAGGGGTCATTAGATGCCTTGAAACAATTAATCCCGCTGCTTTTTCTCTGGCATACCTTTCTCTGTCTTTTCTCAAAAACTCTTCGCGTGAGACTTCATTGCTCTTAATTCTCTCTTTTCTTCTTCTTTCATACAACCTCCTTTTTCCAACCTTTCTTCTCTAGTCTGTTGCTTAGGCCGCGGCATCCTAAAATCAAAATACACGCTTTTCAATTTTCTTCTTTCTCATATCCACAGACATACATTCATACACACTATACTATGATCCTATAAAATACTATACCTTCAGATACACCACGCGCTCACACACTAGCTCTCTTGCATTGACTCAGACAAATACTCTCACAGGCAATTTCTCATCACATAGGTATATCTCTTTTTTTTTCATATAACGTTTAAATGCTCTTTAACTTATTTGTTATATCTTGTAAAATTAAGAAATTTTGTAATTATATCAAATATTATTTATTATTGTTATTTACTCGTAATAAATGATATAAAAATAAAGGTAAGTGACTTATATTTAAGGTAAACCCTCGAAATAATTATTTTGTTGACAATTAGTAGGTATAATAATCTACACTGTGGTGACCCACACACTCATCACATTTTCGTTGAGCCGAACAAATGTGTATCTAAAGTATAGTAAACATGTACTAACTACATAGATATATGTATATATTATATATCTTAAGCACAAATATTACACAACAAATACACCTAAATAATCTAATCGACACTCTAGGTAAAAGTAGGTACATTACAAAACTATGACTTTGTATTTGACACCAGGATCTCTAAAACTTTATGTTTTTATCATTTCGGAGATACTTTTAATTCCGGTGGACTGTAATTGGTATAACAGTCCACCGAATCCACTGAAATGATAACACTGAGATGATAAAATAGAGGTTAGTTCTACATTTAACTCCGAAAAAAAATTATTTAAAAAATATGAACACTACTCAAACAAAACAGTACTTACTGCGAATTTAATACACAATTTTGAAACAAATTAAACAAATCTAGCACGAGTTATAACAGCCACCGAAATGAAACTATTTTTGTCCCCATATTACTGAAATGATAAACTTACTTTTTTGGCGGGAAACCGCAAAACGTTGGGACCGGTGCGTTCGCGCCGAGAGCTTAAGCCGGACTGATCCGGAGTGAGAAAAGGTGAAAGGGGCGTAACAACGCAATGTTGATGTGGCTATTCTACTAAAACTTACTGTCCCCTGAAATGATAACTTTTTTCCAGACAAAAGTTGACTGCCTGTCAAATCCATGAGAAAGAAGATAAACAAACAAAAATTGTTTTATTTGATCGAATATATTATAATTTAATGATAACAAAATCAATTTAAATCCATATTACGAATGTATTTGCAGGAGAAGGTATGTTATGAGCGGAATTGGGTTCAGGACAGGTCACCGTGATGATAAAATAACACTTTGTAATTTTTTTTTTGGGTATATTAGAGGGTAGATACCAATGATTTTTTTTGCCAAGGTAGAGAAATACTTACGTTGTTGAGAAAAAATATATAAAATTAATAATCAGCACATTGCACTACCGTTCTCAGGTTTGCCGTGTATTTTTTTGCTTGGGCAATTCACCCAGGTACTTACATTTAAAGGCATAGAATGCCAACAGAAAACAAAGAAAACAAAAAAAAAAAAGAAAACCCTAAATAAATACGTAGACCAGTAAAAGGTTCTTAGCTCGAAGCTATTGTTATAAGCTATTGTTGTGCTTCGGAAGGCACGTTAAGCCGTTGGTCCCGGTTATCACAAAATGTGGTAGTCGTTAAGCCATGTTAGAGGCCTCATGGGCGGCTTGAAAAATTCTAACAGCAGGACGCCATACACCTGCCTCCGCCAATCCGCACTGGGTCCGCGTGGTAGAGTATGACCCAATACCCTCGCACCTTGATATGTGTGAGGAGGCTCGTA
Source organism: Musotima nitidalis (assembly GCA_949126915.1). Taxonomy (NCBI): domain Eukaryota; kingdom Metazoa; phylum Arthropoda; class Insecta; order Lepidoptera; family Crambidae; genus Musotima; species Musotima nitidalis. Next base: position 6,905,489 of record OX421442.1, on the reverse strand, counting down.
CTCAGAAGTGGGACGTTAATGGGTTGTGATGATGATGATGATGATTGTTATGAAACCATAGCGCTGGTATTCCGAAAGGGCCTAAGTGCACTGTCACGGTCAATCCACAACATAAATAAATAGTTTACAATAAATGAAGTATGCAGTCAAAGTTATCTGAAGATAATACATCAGTTCTCAGAATGACGCTGCTGCCCATCATCCAGTAGGATTTCTCTTTGTGGAAAAGCTCCCCGTAAGATAAGAGCGGGTGGTACTATTCTTGGCCGGCACCATACGGCACTCTCTTACCTATGAGCGCTCCCAAAGAATGTCCCATATAAATAAACTTCTCCCATCCGAAATGTCTTCTAACGATGTTCACAGCAGGCACCAGGTCTATCACGGTGAACCTTACACCAGGAGGTAAGGGATCCGACCTGCCGTTTCCGGGTAAGTCTATTGCGACATAGTAGAACTTGTCAGGGAGAAGGCTGATTAAAGGTCTAAAGCCGGTGCATACGTCTAGCTTTCCATGGACCACTAAAATTGGAGGATGAGATGATTCTCCCCAGGTTATACCTGTAGAAGAATGGAAAAATTGTGTACAGTTATCATCATCTCAGCTCAATTACGTGCCAATACCTGACACGGATGTCCTGTCCTGATCGGAAGGTATCTATTGGGTCATACTCAACCACACTTATGTTCTGAAGCCGATGTCGACTCATCCATCCCCTCGTGGGGCTACCGTACGTAGAAGTTACGTATGGCGTGGAGGTCAGCATACCTACACTTTACTCCAGAGGTCGTGGGTTCGATTCCCACACAGGACAAATCTTTGTGTACATGAACATGAATATTTGTTCTGGTCTGGGTGCTTTCATATGTATATTAAGTATGTATTTACAAAAAAAAAAGTATTTAAGTATGTTTATCCGTTGTTTAGTATCCATAACACAAGTTCTTAATGATACTTATCTTGGAACTAAATAATTGGTGTAATTGTCAGGAAATATTAGGTCGGGGAAAAAGTCTTTTCGCATAACGTAGGTATAAACTTATTATAAAATTTTTTTGACTGTACTATTTGTGTCTGGCTGGTTTTGGTAACATTAAAAAGGTTCCATAATAAAGAAAAGAAAAAAATAAAAAAAAGTTGTTTCCCGCTATTTTTCGTTTGTTTTTCTCTCCGTTAAAATGAGTGAATCTAATGAAGAAATTCGATACATTTTAAAATTTTATTATAAAAAAGGCAAAAATGCAACTCAAGCAGTGAAAAAAATTTGTGATGTTTATGGACCTGATGCAGTGTCAGTAAGAGTAGCACAAATTTGGTTCAAACGTTTTCAGTCCGGAAATTTTGATGTTAAAGATGCACCTCGCTCTGGTCGCCCTGTTACGAATAAAATGGACGCCATTTTTGAAAGAGTGGAGCAAGATCGGCATATTAGTAGTTACGATGTAGCTGAAGAACTGGGAATTGACCACAAAACAGTTTTGACCCATTTGAAGAAAGCTGGTTATACAAAAAAGCTCGATATTTGGGTGCCACACGAGCTCACTCAAAGAAACTTAATGAACCGTGTACTCATTTGCGATTCATTATTGAGACGTAATGAAACCGAGCCGTTTTTGAAGAGATTGATAACTGGCGATGAAAAGTGGATCACGTACGACAAGAACGTGCGAAAAAGGTCGTGGTCGAAAGTTGGCCAGGCTTCACAGACTGTGGCCAAACCTTTTTTTTTTTTTTTTTTTTTTTATTTACGTCGGTAACAAAATGCATTTACGCACTGTCTCGCGGCCAAAGGGGGACCGAGAGAGGTGTGTGGGACTCACCACCGGCAGACACGACCGCCAGCAGTAATACCCACTAAAAATCTTCCGACGACGCCCGCCGCTTGTTGAGAAAGAGGCGGGGCGCCAGTACCTGGGTTGCAGCTCTGACACCCCGCCCGCGGCCAACGTCCCCCGGACCAAAACCGGGAGGACCTCCTCAGAGAGACGCAGTGGACGCGTCCCTCCTACCTCCCTGTGCGACCATAGCGTGTGTGGCCGACTTCTCGGAGGGTCCATGGTTAGACAGCAGGAGCCCCCTGCCCCCGCTGCCTGAGACCCTTCCGGCGCTGCTTGACGGGCCCTCCTGGCCCGCCCGCTGCGCCCTCCACAGGTCCCTCTTAGTTTCCCCCCCGGTAGTCAGTACTAAGGGCACCCAGAGTCGCCAATCTCTGGGTGTTACCTTTTCCCTAGCGCCTCCTGCGCCCTACCGGGAGGTACTCAGCCCCCCCACCACGACAAGGTGGAGACCAGTCGGGGGGGAGACTGTGGCCAAACCTGGCCTAACACGAAATAAGGTGATGCTGTGTGTATGGTCGGATTGGAAGGGCATTGTTTATTATGAGCTTTTACCGCCCGGCAAAACCATCGATTCTTCGAACTGATCTTTACTGCCAGCAACTGATGAGATTAAAGGAAGCAGTCGAGAGAAAACGGCCGGAATTGATCAACAGGAAGGGTGTGGTCTTTCATCACGATAACGCTAGACCACACACATCTTTAGCCACTCAGCAAAAATTAAGAGAGTTCGACTGGGAGGTCCTAGTGCATCCACCATATAGCCCTGACCTTGCGCCTTCAGATTTTCACCTGTTTCGGTCTCTGCAGAATTCTTTAGGTTCTGTAAGGTTGACCTCAAGAGAGGACTGCCAAAACTATTTGTCCCGTTTTTTTGATCAGAAGTCCCAAAGTTTCTACAGTAACGGGATAATGTCTCTGCCCACATAATGGCAGAAAGTTATTCAACAAAACGGTACATATATATTGTAAATAAATGTAAATAAACTTTGAAAAAAATGTCTTGACTTTTCATACAAAAATACGAAAAGACTTTTTCCCCAACCTATTATTTATATTTAAAACGTACAGTTGACGGAAATCCTAAATCGCGCAAACAGTATTTCTCAGGGCTGTCGCTATATATACGACACCCAACTATTGCCGGTTGGAGCCGCGAGGTTTCCGGCTCAAGAATAGAACCAACCCAAAGCTAGGGTGTCGTAAGAGGCGACCCTTAAGCTAAGGCTTGGCTAAGACTTGGCGACCCTTAAGCTAAGGCTGAGCTAAGGCTTGGGCACCAGAAGCTACAAACCCGGGCACTGGTGCCTCGCCCCTTTTCAACAGCGGTGGGTGGGTAGGACTGCGGTGGTCGCGTCGGCTGCAGTGAGCCCCACACCCCCTCCCGGTCTCCCCCTTTTGGCCGGGAGACAGTGCGTAAGCAGCATTTTTTTACAGACGATAATAAAAAAAAAAAAAAAGGCTGAGCTAAGGCTTCCCGCCTTTCAACATACGCCACCTAGCATTCCGCTTAGTGCGCGCCGCGTGGATGCCTCCCCAGGTACCGATCGCTTCAGATGTCGCCTTCACAGTAGCAATACTAAAGACTATTACAGGGAGAGGTTTAGTCGGTTCAAGTCCGACATAACCTCACACACCGGGCGTGTGGTAATCGGGGACATTATCTCCCTCCTCCCACCGTGGGGGGTAGTTCCTAATAAGGTTGTTGTTGTTTATATGGAACGCAAAAAAATCGGTTGGGTCGCGGCCCCCGTGCACATCCATCCGCCTGGTGAAAGATCTTCCATTGAAAGGGAGTACCATTCTCTCCCTATATCCTTTTCGACTGAATAATTTTTCACATATAGAATTTATCTCTTTTTCATTCATCCTCTTTAATTAGTCTTGTCTCTATTTCCGTCTATGTTTTTTTTTGTAAACTATATTTTTAGTTTAAGTACATTTGTAACTTGCGGGAGAAAAACCAAACTTGACGATTGTCTTGCCCGTTCTTTTACGATCAAGCTCCCGCCCGCAGTTGATAGGCGCGTTCAATTTTAAGTTTGACCTTCATATAGAGCTCTATTGAGCCAAACTTGAATGAATGATTTTGAATTCTATGTAGGTTTATGCAAAATAAAAATAAAACCTTACCTCGTATCACTCCCCATGGCGCTTTCACTTCGAACTCATTCTCAGTTTTTTTTACGTAACCATTCATTGTTTATAATTTTAAATTTATTTTAAAAACACTAATGCCCGCTCAGCATTGTATAACAACTACAGAAAATTATCGCGATGATAAGTGTATTGTCACGTAACACTGTGATAAGACTTGTTATCCAACCTGTTTGTATTATTTTATTGATGAGAAGATATTTAGAATCTTTTTCAAAGACTCCGACCTGCTTAATACCTTGCCACAAAACCAATTTTGAAGCACATTAAACATAGGGAGTACCGATAGCACAAAGATGAGGGAGAGGTTCAAAACCGAGTCCTTTACTTTTTGAAGTTATGTTTATAATATATATAACTCGAGATTCATTTTCAGTCTTCCTAAGTTTAAGAAACTATTGAAAATTAGTGACGCACTTTGGATCGAAAGTAATTTTATTGAGGTTTTACGTAAGTATGTAATAAATAATAATAATAATAATTTATTTCTGTATGATAACTAGCCTAATTACAATATTTTACGAACAGAATTTGGGTTAGTAATGCAATTAATTAAAGTGTTATCTACCTAAACTAAGTAAACTTAATAACTTGTGTCTTAGGTATCCACAATAAATACGTGTTAGTGCTTACTTGAAAAAAATCCTTACAAATAACAATGGAGTGTGCTTACGCAATTCAATTTATTTTTTGCAACATTTTACTTATTCTATCTAGCATTATTTATATTACTTACAGACTATCGTACTACTTAACAACCAATACTAAGTACTCTGTGTCTGTCTATGTATACATACACTGTAACCAAGTAATATATTAATAATACTGCGGGTAGACATTTTTTTAATACTTGGTTGTAATGCGATCGCTTTCTTTCTTTCTTTTAAGTAATGGCTTCGTGCGTCTAGCACATTTAGCCAGTGTCAAGTAAGTGATATATTAATAATATATAATTCATACATAGTAAATGAGAATGGTAAATGAGATACCCTCCCCTAAGCCCCTTGAGTCCTCAGTAAAGATGTGGGACTATACTGAGATCTCACATGGACTCCTTGAGAGAAAATTTGAAAAGTGATGTTGCACTGTTTTGTTTGATTTACCAACACTCGTGTATGTTCACAAACACTTAACGGTTAATAATCCACCGTTATTACACATTAATGTTAGAAATATCACAAATTTTAGAAAATAAAACAAAACTGCAGACATGACGCTTCACTTTCCCGCCAAGAAGTCCCTTAGATGATTTCTATGACAGATCGATTTTTGACACTTGTAGAGATGTCCTTTAATGAAATCGTATGTAATGTTTCCGATAATCGATAATAATTTATAAGGAAATAAAATAGATTTGAATAAACCAAACCTTAAATATTATTGGTGTATATGTATTATACACCAATTGTATCACTTTTCTTTTGCAACTGTTTTCTTGTTTTATTTTTAATTTGGTGTACAATAAAGAATTTTCTATCTATCTATCTATCTATTATATTGAAAGTTTATTGTGCATATATACATAAACGGTATATTTTACACAGTTTTATTAAGGTAATAAAACAGAATTTTAAAAGACTTTATTCTTTGGTCATTTTCTGACGTACCGCTTCCAGTCCTCTATTATAATCTCTTCTCCACTATTTTCGCCCAATTATAAAATTTAGTTCAATTTACTGACAGACAATTTAATGCATTTCGAGCGATTGTCGAGCGATCACAAGATGGCAGCCGATTATGTGATTTCTCAGCCCTATGTTCTTACTACGTTCCGTTCCACGGCCCCGAATTGCGTAGGTATTTTATTTATATGTGTTTTTTTTATTTAATATTTCATTAAATTACACTAAACGAGACTGTTTTTGTTTTTTAATTTTAAGGTATTTAATATATATATATATATTCCGTAATAACGTCCCATTAAAATAAAATATTATACAATAAAATTATTTTTGTTTCTCAAACAAAAAACGCGTAAATCGGAACACGATGAAGTGTCACGAAAATTATCCAAGGTGAAATAGACTGTAATAGTATGTAATTATAAAAGATATAATAGTAGCAGTTTCTAAAGAGTTATTATAGGTACACGAGCCAGTTTCAAGGTTAAGTTGGTTGACATGATATTATGAAACCATAGACTTTTCTAGTATTGAGTGATATTGTTTGCTAACATTCATCGTGTTATCAAGAATATCAATAAATACATATTGCAGTAGTGAATAACCTCAAAAAAGCGAACTATGTCATTGCGTTCCTAAATAACAATACATTGAATGTGCTATTGATAGCTTTAGCGTTAATTACCACAATATTCATTTAGATTTTATATTTGAAATGAAGTTAACAACAGTCTGCTCAAGGTACGTTTTGTATTTATACTACTTTGACATTGTAATATTTGAAAGCGCGCCATTTTTAAAATTCGTGCGGCTTTTTGACTCTTAGCGCCAACGCGAGAAACGTCTTTCTTTATTTTAAATAATGGCTTCGTGCGTCTAGCACATTTAGCCAGTGTCAAGTAAGTGATATATTAATAATATAAATAATTCATAGTAAATGAGAATGAGTGGTGATACAGATGATCAATGAGATACCCTCCCCTAAGCCCCTTGAGTCCTCAGTAAAGATGTGTGACTATACTGAGATCTCACATGGACTCCTCGAGAGAAAATTTGAAAAGTGATGTAGCACTGTTTTGTTTGATTTACCAACACTCATGTAACTATGTTCACAAACAATTAACGGTTAATAATCCACCGTTATTACACATTAATGTTAGAAATAGCACAAATTTTAGAAAATAAATCAAAACTGCAGACATGACGCTTCACTTTCCCGCCAAGAAGTCCGCGAGAAACGTCACAACGCAGCAATGTTATTTTTTTCGAAACTGGTGTAAACTCGAGTATTTTTTTGTGTAAATGTGGAGTAATTATAGGCATAACTTTTTTAAACTTACACATATTGAGGACTGTAAGCAAGTATATCGAATTCGTAAGTAATTACAAACAACATTTAAAAAACGGGCAAATTAAATAAATAAATACATATTTTCTGACAATTACACCAATTATTTAGTTCCAAAAAAGGCATAATTAAAAACTTGTTATGGATACTAAATAACGTAAATACGTATATAAATGTATTTTTTTGTATATTTATACTTAATATACATAGGAAAACACCCAGACCAGAACAAATATTCATGTTTAAGCACACGTAGATTTGTCCTGTTTGGGAATCGAACCCACGACCTCAGGAGCGTAATGCGGGTATACTCGCCACCACGCCATATCGGACGTCATTAAAAAAGGCAAGCCTATACAATTTATACAAATTTGATTTTTAACTTAGTTTTAAACCTTAAGCTTTACCATTCCATACAATAATATGTATGGTACAAATATAATATTGACCTCGACACCGTATCATGCCTATTATTTAGTTCAACAAACATACATTCACGCCTGTTTCCCCAAAGGGGTAGGCACAGGCATAAAATATGCCCACATATCGCCAATTACATAATTGGTTCCACGTAATCGGTGGCTAGCCTATTGCCGCTTGCCGGGATCTGTTACGTTCGCCAAAATAAAATTATTCTCTTACAATCAAAACGTCGCATTTGTCAGAAATGAGCAGCAATGGCCGAATCAAAATTACAAATACAAAATGGTGGATGGACAACACGATGTCCATATTTACAATCCGTCTTGTATGTCTGAGGATATCGGAAGATTTTTAATGGAGCATTTTAAGTCAAAATTGTAGATTAATTAAACTAGTTTAAAATAAGTATTGTTTGGTATCTTTTTCTTTGAAATGGACTCATTCGTGTTGAGTGTATGTCAGTATAAATAAAGTAATTTGCTGAATTCAGTATATTTTGGTTTTTTTGTTAGATAATAAATAAAATATTCTCTTAAAATTGGAGTTAGTATTACTAAGAACTTGTGTTATGGTTACTAAACAACGGATAAACATACTTTAATATTTTTTTTGTAAATACATACTTAATATACATAGGAAAACACCCAGACCAGAACAAATATTCATGTTCATGCACACAAAGATTTGTCCTGTGTGGGAATCGAACGACCTCTGGAGTGAAGTGCAGGTATACTGACCGCCACGCCGTATCGGTCGTCAAAAAAAGCCAAAGCCCTATTCTGTTTATCAGCAGGTGCACCACTTGCAGGTAAAATTGACATGGTCTCCTTAGATGTTGATAGAATCCCAATACATCCTTTATTTAGTTAAAATATATATTATATATTGTTTTATTGTTATGTTCAAGGATATCTAAATTGGCTCTTCAGAATGAAAAGGAGTTGATACTGAAGGTTCCATGGGGAAACTTAGCAGGTAAATATTAGAATGTGGGAAGCGGGTGGTGTGCTCCCTACTAAAGGGAAGAGTTTCCATTGGGCGGCTGAAGTGCCCTGGGGCTTTACCAAATCCTTAATTCTTACAGGCTGTCAATTTTTTTTTTACGCATCAGTTTGCTTCTACTCAAACTCCTAGTAAATGGTTGCGTTTGTTTTCAAGTTGATATTTATTGTTATTAGAACCAAACTTGAAAGGAAAGGTGGACGAAAATAAGCTAATTATAAATGGTGAGGTCAGGGCCGCGCCACCTCTGGCAGCGCCTGTGTGCGATACCCGTGAAGCGCCTCTTTTTTTCGGAATCATTAAGTCTTATTAAAAAACAAAACATGAAGTTAAACCAGGACGCTAAAAAAGCATATGGTAGAGATACAACTCTCCGAATGGCAGCTGCTACCAGCGCTTAAGCATTCAAAGGCCTTCATCGGGGAGACAGGAAGCAGCTGGTGTAAGGCCCTTTGCTAAGGTTGTAGGAAACAAGCCAGACTGATAATTGGGGCTCTAACAGGGCATTATGCCACAAACAAAATGCTCCACAGGATGCGACTAGTGCAATCACCGTTATGTCGAAGATGTGGTGACGAAGAGGAGTCTATGGAACACCTGCTGTGTACCTGTGACTTGGTGGGTGCTTGCCGAATGGGTCTCCTGGGGGTGGCCTACCCACAGCTAAGAGACTATGGATTCCAATCTGCAAACACTGTCATTAACATAATGACAACAATATTTGGAGTTATAGAGTGAAAGGCAAGGGGTTGCACAATAGCTCCGACCTAAGAGTCAAAGTCAAAAAACAGTCTGTGGCTCCCGTGATAAGATAAGATAAACCAGGTTTAAAACTAGTGCTGTCACTATCTTTATTTTATCAAATAAAAGTGACAGCACTAAATTTAATACTGGTTTATCTTTAGGTCTTGTTTTGTAAGCCCCTTTATATTATCACGTATTCACGTTTCTGTCTCTAATGAATAAAATATTAAATTACTTTAGTAGTATTTTTATCACGTTTATTTTTCTTGATCTTTATCCTTATTAGATTCTGGTAACCAGATATTTTCATAATCTTATCCTAATTACGATCACTCATCGTAAAAAGATGTGGAAACAATCATTAACACACATACTACAATATAGTGATAGCACATTTTGTAGAAACTCAATGCGCCTATCATCATCGTTATCATCATCTTCCTACACTTGTCCACTGCTGGACATGAGCCTCTCCAATGGCACGCCACTGAACTCGATCTTCAGCTCTTCGTCTCCAACCATCTGCCAGCCGTTGGAGACGTTTAAATTTGCGGTTTTTTTTAAACTATCAATGACAATGTAAATTTTAAGGCTGTTTAACACGAAATTGTTATGATAACAATTAAGATTACAGAAGGATTTTAATAGATTTACATGCAAAAACCATTTTTAACCTTGCACGCACTTTTAATTTAATAATTGCTTGTAGCGACACCGTACAAGCGATAAACGGAACGTAAAAGATAAATGAAAATCCTGAATCGCGCAAACGAAAGTCTTCAAGCTCGTTATTATATATACAACACCCAACCATCATCGGTTGGGCCGCGGCCCCGGGGCACATCCATCCGCTTAAGATCTACCCTTTAGTGGGGCGCACGTCATCCGCTCGCTACAATTGCTTAATGCTTTTAGCTCTCTCGTTCGTTAAAGTCGGGGAATCCCCGTGAAAATTAATGTAAACTAAAACCCAAAACGTAAATTTTTCGATTTTTAAACGTTTCAACCAGTGACTATTATCTTGAGAGACTTGTTCTTTAAAACTATTGGATGTTTTGTTATTTCCATAGCGTATATTTCGCCTGTTGTACCTACTTACATATAGATACAGCACTACAAAGAATATTGTTATTGTGTGAGGTCAACAAAAGACTTCTGATATAATGATCATTGTTTCAGCATTAACATGGGGCGAGCCATCACAGCCTCCAGTTCTCCTTTGTCATGGTCGCCTAGACACCAGCTCCTCATTTCGTCCTCTTGTCTCACATTTGTCCATAAACAGGTTCTATGTTAGCATAGAACTTCCCGGCTGTGGATTCTCCACCCCTTACCCACGAGGCATCCGGTTGGCGACAATGGATTTTATACCATCTTTGAAGAAATTATTGGAACATTATAAATGGGAGAAGTTTGTTTTTATTGGACATTCGCTTGGGTCTGTGGTGGGTATGTGAATATTTACTAATACTAGTTGTTATGAAGAGTTTAAAGAGGAGATATTGCTCAATGGGTGCAACTACGTCGTAACGACAAATTTAAAAAAAATTAGTTGAATATGTCATAATATTTAAAAAGTATGTTTGCACTCGGAGAAACATTGACCGAAACATTGCGTTAAAGTGTAACTATGCCATTGCTGCACCAAATGAGCGATATTTATTTTTGTGTTTGTATGATAGACTCCGACACTACTGAATATTTTTTGTGTCCTGTCTTCTCCCTCATATCCTAGCATTATCCCGGTTGCCCTAAACTTAAGATTAGGGCCCAGGATCTGCTTACTGGTTTAGCCATATTTGGATGAATTTCAGTTTCAGAATCATTCTATGGTTAAACCAGCTTTCAGTATGTTAGAAGGCCTTGGCTTCCTAATAACGACTGCCATAGATGTTAATGACAGCCGGGACCAACGGCCTAACGTGCTTTCCGATAAAATATGTCACATGAGTGGTCTTAAACAGAACCGCAGAAGAACAGAAGAAGTCCGCATATTTCACCAGTAACTGGTACGCAATAAATATAATATAAACAAACAAATTTGACAATTCGAAATATTCAATAAGTGAATAAAAATATCAATTTCAACAGTACAGATTGCTCCAATATATGCTTATTGGAAAAGTCTGCCTGTTATTTATTTTACACATGGTATCATTGATTTCATCGTTAACTTGTTTATATTGGGCTTTGGAAATATTTACACTAATATTAGGTCGGGGAAAAAGTCTTTTCGCATAACGTAGGTATAAACTTATTATAAATTTTTTTTGACTGTACTATTTGTGTCTGGCTGGTTTTGGTAACATTGAAAAGGTTCCATTATAAAGAAAAGAAAAAAATAAAAAAAAGTTGTTTCCCGCTATTTTTCATTTGTTTTTCTCTCCGTAAAAATGAGTGAATCTAATAAAGAAATTCGATACATTTTAAAATTTTATTATAAAAAAGGCAAAAATGCAACTCAAGCACTGAAAAAAATTTGTGATGTTTATGGACCTGATGCAGTGTCAGTAAGAGTAGCACAAATTTGGTTCAAACGTTTTCAGTCCGGAAATTTTGATGTTAAAGATGCACCTCGCTCTGGTCGCCCTGTTACGAATAAAATGGACGCCATTTTTGAAAGAGTGGAGCAAGATCGGCATATTAGTAGTTACGATGTAGCTGAAGAACTGGGAATTGACCACAAAACAGTTTTGACCCATTTGAAGAAAGCTGGTTACACAAAAAAGCTCGATATTTGGGTGCCACACGAGCTCACTCAAAAAAACTTAATGAACCGTGTACTCATTTGCGATTCATTATTGAGACGTAATGAAACCGAGCCGTTTTTGAAGAGATTGATAACTGGCGATGAAAAGTGGATCACGTACGACAAGAACGTGCGAAAAAGGTCGTGGTCGAAAGTTGGCCAGGCTTCACAGACTGTGGCCAAACCTGGCCTAACACGAAATAAGGTGATGCTGTGTGTATGGTGGGATTGGAAGGGCATTGTTTATTATGAGCTTTTACCGCCCGGCAAAACCATCGATTCTGATCTTTACTGCCAGCAACTGATGAGATTAAAGGAAGTAGTCGAGAGAAAACGGCCGGAATTGATCAACAGGAAGGGTGTGGTCTTTCATCACGATAACGCTAGACCACACACATCTTTAGCCACTCAGCAAAAATTAAGAGAGTTCGACTGGGAGGTCTTAGTGCATCCACCATATAGCCCTGACCTTGCGCCTTCAGATTTTCACCTGTTTCGGTCTCTGCAGAATTCTTTAGGTTCTGTAAGGTTGACCTCAAGAGAGGACTGCCAAAACTATTTGTCCCGTTTTTTTGATCAGAAGTCCCAAAGTTTCTACAGTAACGGGATAATGTCTCTGCCCACAAAATGGCAGAAAGTTATTCAACAAAACGGTACATATATATTGTAAATAAATGTAAATAAACTTTGAAAAAAATGTCTGGACTTTTCATACAAAAATACGAAAAGACTTTTTCCCCAACCTATTATTATCGGAAAATAAAGTGCATTTATAATCTGTAGCTTAAGGCAAATCATTGATGTACAATAGAAATAGTAAGAGTCTAAGGATGCTCCCTTGAGGTACACCCACATTATTCATTCTAATCCTTGTAATTTCTACATTTAAATATGATTTAAATTAGATCGAGGACGTATCACTAGTCGTAATTATAAATGAGTGACGTCCGCGTCCCAATCATCTGAGCCCATTAACGTCCTACTACTGAGAACGGCGTCTCACGGGTAGTCATAAGAACCGACGAACAGAAATCCTTCCGGATGATGGGCAGCAGCGCCATCCTGCGTACTGGCTGGAACTGCGATCACCAACCCGCCTGCCCAGCGTGTTGATTATGGGCACATACCACTAACAGAATGTAATCTATTGGGGTGGCGAATGCTCAGCAGTGGACTTTATAAGGCTGTTATGACGATTATGGTGACTGTACTTGTCACGAACCAACGTAAGTGGGATTCAGGTCATTTGCCGCCACGAGGAACAAGTGCAAATCAACTGAGGAAGGTGTCCTGCTGTTCGAATTTTTTAAGCCAATCGTTAGGACCGCTAACTTGAATAACGACTTCCGTGTAAAGTATCAATTACTCTACTCTTCTCTCTCTCTCTACAAATTGTTATCTTTGTTTGTCGACTGTTACTTTAATTTAAGTCCTCTGGTGTTCATTAAGTTCACTACAAGGTAAATATCTAAATATTTAACTCACCCGGCAAGTGGCAATAGGCTATTACGTGAAACCAACAACACAACTGGCGTAGATGGGCGTATATTATGCCTCTGCCTACCCCTTTGGAGAAACAGGCGTAATTGTAAGTATGTGTGTTAACTTAAAGTTTTTTTTTCATTTTACCAGGTAACTACTATAACCACCTGCATCCTGGTCAAATCACTCACATGGTGGAACTGGACCCAGAACCCATGTACCTAAGCCCCATTGATGACATTGGAGCTTGGTATCAATATTGCTACGCGTCGTTTTATGGAGACCAAGAGCATACTAGCCTCAATTCTGGGAACGAAGGAGCTCCTAAATATAGTTTGGAAGAGGTACAACACGCGGCGCATAAGTTGAATAATTACCTTATACACATAACACGTCGGGTATCAATCGAGGAGCGGCATGGGGGGCGTTACTATAGCAACACGGCGACGCTATCCTCGCGCGCATGCGCTTACGCCTGAAATAAATAACCCATCCGCAATTCGAGATTGAAGCCGATCTTAGATTTTCTCTGTCTTGGTTTGAATAGTTCCTAAAGTTTCAATCTATATACTATAGTAGAGTAGAGTTGCTTTTAGAGATCTATAGGTGACACCTGTCAAATGGTATCTAGCCCTTCGCCCACATCACTAGACGAAATCCTATTCCCAAATATTATGAAGATGATATTGGTAATCAAAAACGTGTATAGGGATCCTACCAAGACCTAAGGAGCTCAAGCCAACCTCACCTGCAAGTGGCGCACCTGCCGATTAACGGACGAGGCTCTAGCGAACATAACAGTGCCCGGTAAACGGCAATAGGCTCGCCACCTATTACGTGGGTCCAACTATATATTTATAATTGGCGAAATGTGGGCGTGTCTATGCTTCTACCCCTTCGGGGAAACAGGCGAGAATGTATGTATGTATGAAAACAAATCGAATTTCGTGTAGGAATCGAACCAACGATGAGTCGTTTAGAACAAAAATACCGATCTTCGTGTAATTTTTTTTATTTTTCGAAAAAATTTGAAGGTTTACCTACATAATCTAACTACATTCGTACAGGCCTTTCTAATGGCACGCCATTAAGCTCAATCTTCGGCTCTACTATTCTAACCGCTGCAAGCCGTTTAGCGTATGTCGTTACTCCAATGGCGGGCGTCCTGCACTACGCTTACCAAGACGTAGTCTCCACTGTAGGTCACGTCTACCCTGGCTGTTATCAGAAATACTGCTTATTATATCTATAACCTAAAACTTGTAATAAATGATGTCCACAGGCTCGTGAAAGATTAGTAAAAGCTAGAGAATTGAGCCCGGAGATTGCCGAACACATTTTAGAGAGATGCGTGGAGCGTATAGGAGACAACTTATACAGGTAAGATTAAATTTAGAACTATGATTGCTGTGAGCAGCGATAGCCCAGTGTTGAGACCAATAAATAGACTCTAAATTAGAGTAAATTAGAGGCCTCGGGTTCAAACCCTCCGCGATCACTGCCATAAGTTATACCAACAATGTAACACTCGTTAATCGAATAAGCAGACTATCGAGACTGATATATATATTTTTTTCAATCCAATCATTTATTCTCAACAATATACATTGTGTGGAACATTTCTATAAATACAAATCACATGCGAATAAGTACAAGTATTAAAGTTGTGTAATAACAAAAAATATATCATTATTATTCTAATTAACTAACAATAATTCACAATCAAAAGGCACATACCATAAAAATAAAATAAATTATATTTAACATTTAACCCACATTGCCATTATCAATAAATTCATTCATTAAAAAACACTAAAGCATTTTGGCTTTATATTACATAACCTAACTAAGTCTTCATCAGCTGTTCCATAAACTACGTGATGGTTAAATGACACTGCTACTGGTATAGCAAATCAGGACATATAGCTGCAATGACCAAGACGGGTCTGACTCTCTAAGTAAAGCTTTAGTCACCAATAATAAATGCTTAAGTAACATTCACCTGACTGAATGAGATACACTAAGGGTCGGTTCATATCTGACGGAACATGCGTCGCGTATTATCGGTCGCGTAACGCCAGAGCAGTCAATTGCATAGAAAAATACTCGACCATTCACACTCAACCGATAATACGGTAGTGCGTCGCGCGTGCGTTGAGTGTGAATGGTCGAGTATTTTTCTATGCAATTGACTGCTCTGGCGTTACGCGTCCGATAATACGCGACGCATGTTCCGTCAGATATGAACCGACCCTTAAAAAGATAAAACTGCTTAACGTCTCCAAGGGAGCTCGTCTCGATGGATTGCCTGTGACGTTTGTTAGATGCTGCGATTCCGCTTAGACATGGCCGTCGTCTTTGATTTTCAAGTGATCTTTGTCTGATGGCTGCTTCCTAGATTTTTTTTTAAATTTATTTATGTGTATTAGTTACACGGGTCTGGCTCAATTACAATAACTAACTCAGTAAGTAATTTTACATGCATATATAGTTAAAATTATAATTAAAGAGGACATAAATATTCACAAAAAGACGTTAATTTTGCCTGGATTGATTCCCAGCTATCTACGAATATGTCACAGTGTACTGCCACAGGAAAGCATTGAGGCCGATGTGGTGTGTATAATACCTATGGCTCTGCCTGCCCTTTCAAAGAAACAGACGTCATTATATATTCACCATATCCTAGCATTATCCCGGTTGCCCTAGACTTAAACTTAGGGCCCAGGGTCTGCTCACTGGTTGAACCAGATTTGTCTGAATTTCAGTTATTACATGGAGCGACTGTCGTCTAACCTCCGCAACCCAGAGGGAAACATCATTCTATGGTTAAACCAGCTGTCAGTCTGTTAGAGGGCACTGACTTCCTAATAACGACTGCCATAGATGTTCATTACAGCCGGGATCAACGGCTTAACGTGCTTTCCGAGGCACGGAGCAAGCGATAATTACGCACATAACTTCGAAAAGTCATAGGTGCGCCACCACGGTTTTAACCGAGACCCTCTGAATTTAAAGGCAAGGTGCTTCGCCACTCTCAAGACGTGATTATATATTGTGTGCAGTTTATTATTTTTACGACCGATATGACGCGTATGTCAGTGTACCTTTACTCCGCTCCCGAGGTCGTGGTTTCGATTCCCACGCAGAACAAATCTTTGTGTGCATGAACATATTTATTTAATCTGGTCTGGATGTTTCCCTATATATATTAGGTATGTATTTACAAAAAAATAAGTATTTTAATATATATATCCGTCATTTAGTTCATAACACAAGTTCTTAATGATACTTATATTGGAACTAAATAATTGGTGTAATTGTAAAAGAATTATTAATTTTGTTTTCAGATTCACATTCGACAGACGTCACAGACAGCCGGCTATGGTCCCATTATTCTACGGAAGCCTTCAGACGTTTTACACGGCACCATCTACGCCCACCTACGCCATCTTGGCGTCTCGAAGCATCGAAAGAGGAAGCTATGATAAACATAAAATTGCAATGGACGACACAGCTTGGAAGAATGGAAATTATAAGCATACGGTTATAGATTCTGCTCATGATGTACATCTGATTAGGCCTAAAGAAGTTGCTGATCTTATTGAAGAGTTTTTGGGTAATCCTTAAATAAATGGTATCAAATCAAATATCTTTGTTGTTTTGAAGTTCGAATTGAGTTGGCGAAGTGTATAATAGTGTGCTTTGTCCCAGAGGAAAAAGTTCGAATTTCAACATGGCTGTTAACACACACATTATAGCATACAAGCGCTGAGCCAGGCTCGTAAAGAGGGGCGCGAGGAGCGGCGCCGGCGCGAAAATTTGATTAATCGTCTTTAAAGTAGGGATGTAGGGAAGTAGGGTCAGGGATGTTGCATCCGCAAACTTCCGCATAGATTTGGACATCTGCATCTGCATTCATCAGTGCGGATGTGTATGCGTATGCAAATATCATGCAAGTAGCGACTAAAAAGAATTGGGCAGGGCCCGGCGATTGGGGCGCGTGCCGGTCGCACGTGACAATGTCCAATGGAAGCAAAGAAATTGGTGACAAGATTCGACACATTATAAAAATAAATACGTTTGATTTGATTACAAATAAATCTTCATAATTAAGTTATCACTGTTTTAAGTATTCGTTATTTTTTTATTAAGATTCGTTAAGATTTTATTTACATAATATCTTAAACACCCGGATCCGCATCCGCATTCGCGCATGTGAGCTTTCAAACTCCGCATCCGCGCATGAGAAAAAATCTTCATTCGCAACATCCCTAAATAGTGTGCGTTCAGGATTTGAGTTTATCAGATATTCAATGTATCATTCGTCATATCAGCCTTATAAAGTCCACTGCTGAACATTGGCATCCCCAAAAGATTACGTTCTATTGGGGGTATTTTCCCATAATCAGCACGCTGGGCCGGCGAATTGGTGATCGCAGTTCCAGCCAGTACGCAGGATGACGCTGCTGCCCATCATCTGGTAGGATTTCTCTTCGTCGACTTTTACGCGTCCCCTTGGGATGAGAGGGGGCGGCACTGTTCTAGTATACGACGTCTTGTCATTGTGTATGTCATTGTATGGTAAATAAAAACTTAGACATGCTACCTTCGGGGAGTTGTATCTGCTGCGAAAAAGTCGACCCAGAAGAAAAAAAAATAGTTTAAAAAATTTGTATGTGATGTGAGGAAATTGTGTTAGAATTTTAAACTTTACACCACGTCATACCGTGAAAATCTTATAAACTCAAAATTCTTTGGGCGCTTTAGATATTTTTTGTGATCTGTCCAAAGCTTTTGATTGTGTTTCACATGAAACATTGATAAAAAGAGAAAATTCGCCAATTAACAGATGTTGAAACCGCTAGGCTTGTTTATCATAGCTACGAGTATTTCCATAATGTTATATCAATTACACTGTTGGTCTCACGTAATAGGTGGCGAGCCTATTGCCGCTTACCGGAAATTGTATTATATAATAATGAATATGTAATATAATAAAAACTTTCTCGTACTATTTTATACCGAAGTTATAATGGTGAATATTGTAGGACACTTTTCGATCTAATTTCTCCGTTTCTAAGTTAACCACGTGGAGGTGCTGGACTCAGAAATCACCTGTGAAATATGCAGTATACCAAGACTTAAGGAGCCCAAGCCAACCTCACCTGCAAGTGGAGCACCTGCCGATCAACGGACGAGGCTCTGGCGAACATAACTGTGCCCGGTCAGCGGCAATAGTCTCGCCACCTATTACGTGGAAGCAACTGTATGATTGGCCAAGTGTGGGCGTATAACATACCTCTGCCTACCCCTTCGGGAAACAGGCATGAATATATGTGTATGTAATACGCAGTATGGGACTGTGCAGATTGTGAGCACTCAGATAAAAATTATGTTAAGTCTTTCCTTTGCAAGAATTCTTAAGCCCTAGAGTCTTCGAGCGCATTTGTCGCATTTTAAATAAATAAAATAAAATAAATTTGTCTTCAAGCTCCTATCTTAAGTATTATAAGCAGTGCGTGAATTGGTATTTATGCAGACAATCATGAGTGCAGAGTAAGAACACAGGAATAGATGTATAAACTCTGCGTTTGAGAAAGGGAATAGGAATTATAAATATGTTATAGAAAATTATACACTAATATATCACATTATATTCAACCCTGCAGGAGTGTATCAAATACCCGAACGCAGTTTGCCAGCGTATAACTTGAGCGCTGGCTGCTGCGAGACTGCGATCACGTGATCGTAATCTATCGAATAATGACGTCATTATCCCCTCAGGTTTGACGGACACAAACAAAAAATACACGCAATACTTTTTACTTTCTTTTAAATAAGGGCTTAGTCAAGTAAGTTATATATCAATAGTTAAAGAGATAATTCATAGTATATGAGAATGAGTGATGAGAAATGGTAAATGAAATACCCTCCCCCAAGCCCCTTAAGTCCTCAGTAAAGCTGTGGGACTATACTGAGATCTCACATGGACTCCTTGAGAGAATTTAAAAAGTGACGTTGCACTGCTTTGTTTGATTTACCAACACTCATGTATATTCACGTAAACACTTAACGGTTAATAATCCACCGTTATTACACATTAATGTTAGAAATATCACAAATTTTAGAAAATAAAACAATACTGCAGACATGACGCTTCACTTTCCCGCCAAGAAGTCAACGCAATACTTATTGGTGTCTAAGAATCCTTTTTTTTTTGTTTTACCACTGCCTTCCGGCCAAAGGGGGACCGAAAGGGATGTGGGACTCACTGCCGGCAGACACGACTGACAGCAGTAATACCCATTTAAAATCTTCCGATGACGCCCGCTGCTAGTTAAGAAAGAAGCTGGGGCCAGTACCTAGGTTGCAGCTTCTAACCCAGGTACTGGCCGGGAGGACCTCCTCAGAGAGGCGCAGAGGACGCGCCCCTCCTACCTCCCCATGTGACCATAGCGTGTGTTGCTGACTGGGTCTATGGTTAGACAGCAGGGGTTCCCTGCCCCCCCCCCCCCCCACCACGCCAGGGTGGAGACCTCTTCAGGGGGAGGGGGGTCCACGCCAACCTCACCTGTAAGTGGTGCACCTGCCGATCATACCGATTACGTGGGACCACAATAAAATTGGCGAAATGTGGGCTTATACGATGCCTCTGTCTACCTCTTCGGTATCAGTGAGTGCAGCAGAGTTTACAGTGGTCAGTCCTTGGATGGGTGACCGTTTGTGTGGCATTTTATATCGAGCGCTTCCGTGCTTCGAAATGCACGTTAAGCCGTTGGTCCATGTTATCAATAAGCCTAATTGGGCGGTTTGAACAGCAAGACGCCAAACACCTGCCTCCGCCAATCCGCCCTGGGTCAGCGTGGTGGAGTATGACCCAATACCCTCACACCTTGATATGTGAGAGGAGGCTCGTGCTCAGTACTGGGACGTTAATGGGCTGAGATGATAAACATGGCAGATATGACACTCTGCCACACTCTCGCCGGGTTAAAATCAATCTACCGAGTAATAGATACCCATCATTGCTCACTTTTAGTTTTTTCTCTACCTTTTTTTGGCAGTCACATTTGGATGTGAAAGTTATTTTTCAAATTATTTTATCGATGAAGGTTACATAGGCTTCAACTCTATTCTTTAAACATTATATAAACAGTGCAACACCACTTTTCAAATTCTCTCAATATGTCAATGTGAGATCTAGAAGTATATATCATCTTTACAACCACTCATTATCATTATATATTATTAATATATCTATAACTTGACACTAGCTAAATTTAAGCAAGTGATGGATTAAAAATATCTTTGTAACAATTCCCGCGCTACTATAATTTCCGAAAAATCGAGAAATTATTCAACACGACACGTGTTTCGCCCTTACACAGGGCATCTTTAGGTAAGATAGGAGCCTTAGAACAGCGATGTCTTCACGACCAACTTCGTCGATTTTAAGGGAAATTATAGTAGCGCGGGAATTGTTACATTCCGCAAAGTACCGCCTGAATCAATAAATTAGCTAAATATGCTAAACTCACCAAGCCATTATTTAAAGTAAAAAAAAGGATTGATGAAATTATTTGTCGCGTATAAAATGGTAATGCGTCATTAGCATTATTTTGCCAAATTAACGAATACTATTGTAGCAATTTCTAACATTTTAAAACTAATTACGCAAATTTCACCCCAGACTTAAATAACACAGTTAAAAGAAAAAAATATAATATCTATTGCCATTGGATAGGCCAGCTACTGGACTGTAAATGATTAATTATTGAAAATAGGCGTGGTTGCAAAGGTATATTCATCATCATCATCATATCAGCCATTTGAAGTTCACTGCTGAACATAGGCCTCCCCAATTGCTTTCCACGTAGATCGATCCTTTGCCGCCTGCATCCACCGGCTCCCCGCCGCCCTGACCAAGTCATCGGTTCTTATAAATGTGTATCGAATGCGCGCCGTCGTTCGAGCAAATGTCGGTGTTGTGTCGCCCGATGTCCCGCGCCGCTGTCTCCGCATTGATGCGGTCTGGGGGCCTACCGCTGAGTTCGATGGCAATCGATTAGAAGGCAAAATGGATTTCGAATTGATTCTGTCGTACCGCCGAACTCATGGAAATCGAAACAAAATGGCGTTCTCCGTTTACCTATTGGTCTGTCACGGACTGAAGGTCATAAATGAGAGGTGGCTGTCGGCAGATTCCCCGGTACGGATTAATGAACGTAAACAAAGTTTGATCTAGATGGATTACCGGTAATCTATCGAATTCGGCGGTAGGCCCCTTGAACTGTGTTAATCTTGCATTTGATAAGTTTAATTGAAGATTGTGGTCATCTAGGCTAGCGAAGACAGCATGCAGTGTGCTTTTTAACTGACTGTCTAAATCTTCGCTTGTTTGGCAGGAAAAAATAATGATACGTCATCAGCATACAATATAGCTTTACTCTTAATAGTTTTTGGAAGGTCATTATTGTATATTAAGAATAAGATGCAACCCGGATGAAGGGCAGCAGCGTCATCCTGCGTGCGATCACCAACCCGCCTCTTCAGTGTGGTGATTATTGGCAAATACCCCAAAATTATGTATTCTATTGGGGAGGCTAATGTTCAGCAGTGGACTTAACAAGGCTGATAAAATAAAAAAGATGCCCATACTTTTACAACCCCTTTAAAGACGATGAATCAAATTTTCGCGCCGTCGCTGCGCCGCCCCTCGCGCCCCTCTTTACGAGCCTGGCTTAGCGCTTGTATGCATGTGTGTGTTAACAGCCATGTTGAAATTCGAACTTTTTCCTCTGGGACAATGCACACTATTATACACTTCGCCAATTCAATTTGAACTTCAAAACAACAAAGATATTTGATTTGATACCATTTATTTAAGGATTACCCAAAAACTCTTCAATAAGATCAGCAACTTCTTTAGGCCTAATCAGATGTACATCATGAGCAGAATCTATAACCTTATGCTTATAATTTCCATTCTTCCAAGCTGTGTCGTCCATTGCAATTTTATGTTTATCATAGCATCCTCTCTCGATGCTTCGAGACGCCAAGATGGCGTAGGTGGGCGTAGATGGTGCCGTGTAAAACGTCTGAAGGCTTCCGTGGAGAAATGGGAGGGTGGACATAGTATTTTGACGTCTGTCGAATCTGAATCTGAAAAACAAATAAATTACACCATCTTACAATTACACTTTCAACCATTTATTTAGTTCCAATAAGGTATCGTCAAGAACTTGTGTTATGGCTACTAAAAACGGATATATAAATACAAATACAAAAATACAAAATATTTAGTGGCTGTCGGCAGATTCCCCGGTACGGATTAATGAACGCAAAACAAAGTTTGATCTAGATGGATTACCGGTAATCCATCGAATTCGGCGGTAGGCCCCCAGGTACCTGTACTAGCAGTGTCATTTAATCTACATATGATGAAGACTTTTTCCTTTTAGTTCTAATATAACGCTTAAATGTTTTATGGTTTTTTACAATATCAGTCTCGCTAGTCTGCTCATAACAAGTGTAACATTGTTGGTATAACTTATGGCAGTGATCACGGAGGGTTTGAACCCGAGGCCATCTAATTTAGAGTCTATTGGTCTCAACACTGGGCTATCGCTGCTCACAGCAATCATAGTTCTAAATTTAATCTTACCTGTATAAGTTATCTTCTGTACGCTCCACGCATCTCTCTAAAATGTGTTCGGCAATCTCCGGGCTCAATTCTCGAGCTTTTACTAATCTTTCACGAGCCTGTGGACATCATTTATTACAAGTTTTAGTAAATAGATATGTCGGATCTGGAAGGCCTATCTTCTAGATTTTTAGACATTGTGGGCGAGAAACTTGGATACAGGAATTAGAATAACGAACACGAACCATCTAGACTCCGTCAAACGACGCCATCTTGTTGTTTACGTCATTTGGTGTACCGTTGGCAACGCTACTGTGATTATGACTCGACCGGATCCGACAGATATAAAAAGTTTGTATCTGGTAACCGCTGGGATAGACGTGACCTATAGTGGAGACCACGTCTCGGTAAGCTTAGTGCAGGACGCCCTTTAGTTATAATAATAATAATAATTCTTTATTCAAACTAAATACAATCAGAACAACAAACATATACAATTAGATAATTTACAATAACATTTTATATCTCTGCGCCTGAACTAGATAACTTAATATCTGTGCTTTAGGCAGCAGCGCTCATTCCCATTACATTTAATATCTAAGACATTTATTAAAAAAAAATCAAGTAAACCCAACAAATGATACAAGCCAAACAAGTTAGGTGAAGTGACGACATACGCAAAACGACTGGCAGCGGTGGGAGACTTAGGCTTTGTTTAGACCAAACGTATTGTCAGCTGCTGACGGCGAGCGCGCGGTACGCAGTTTATTAGTTTTACATATATATTTAATTTCTCGTTCACACCGAACCGACAGTACGCTTGCAGAATGGTAATAGCAAAATTCAGCATGCCCACAGTTGGCGGCCGACAATACGTTTGGTGTGAACGATGCCGAAGAGTCATGATTGAGCTCAGTGGGGTGCCGTTGGAGAGGGATGTCCAGCCGTGAACAAATACAGGCTGATTATGTAGATGAAGCTATCAATTTTCCCAAAAATAAAAAAATGTTAATTTGGCACGAAGATCGGTATTTTTTTTTTGGCTGGGTCGAGGGTTCGATGTTCGATTCCTGTACGGAATTCGATTTGTTTTCGATTACCAATATCATCATCATAGAATTTGCGAAAATATTCTCGTCTTGTATCAACCTCTCTCCACTCTCCACCACCACCACTGGCCACCTCTCACCATTTTACACGTGTCTTCTATAGATTTCTGCTGGGTTTTGCAGATGGGTTATTAATTTCTTGCGTCAGTGCATGGGCGCGAGGATAACGCGCCGCCTTGCTATAGTAACGCGCCAGCCCCCCCATCATCATCATCTCAGCCCATTAACGTCCCACTACTGAGCACGAGCCTCCTCTCACATATCAAGGTGTGAGGGTATTGGGTCATACTCCACCACGCTGACCCAGTGCGGATTGGCGGAGGCAGGTGTATGGCGTCCTGCTGTTAGAATTTATCAAGCCGCCCATTAGGCCTCTAACATGGCTTAACGACTACCACATTTAGTGATAACCGGGACCAACGGCTTAACGTGCCTTCCGAAGCACGGAAGCGCTCAAAATCAAATGCCACACAAACGGTCACCCATCCAAGGACTGACCTCTATAAACTCTGCTGTACTTTAATGATCGTTTCCGACCACCGAGCACCGCAGAGCTACGAGCGCTTCCCCCCATGCCGCACTTCAATAAAGACCCGATGTGTTCGCACACAAGGTCATTATTCAACTTATGCGCCGCGGATTGTACCTCTTCTAAACTGTATTTAGGAGCTCCTTCCTTCCCAGTATGCTCCCGATCTTCATAAGACGACTTGTAGCAAAATCGGTACCAAGTTCTGATGTCATCAAGCAAGTTTAGGTACATGGGTTCTGGGTCCAGTTGCACCATGTGGGTGATTTGACCAGGATACAGGTGGTTGTAGAAGTTACCTGATAAAATGAAGTTAAAACTACTGTGAGTTAACATACATTTATACAATTACGCCCGTAGACAGAGGCATAATATACGCCCACACTTTGCCTGAGCCTATTGCAGCTTGTCGTGTGAGTTAAATACATGGATACCTGATATAGGGATCCTACACACTCCCATACACACACTCCCATACACACACCCCCATACACACACTCCCATACACACACTCCCATACACACACTCCCATACACACACTCCCATACACACACTCCCATACACACACTCCCATACACACACTCCCATACACACACTCCCATACACACACTCCCATACACACACTCCCATACACACACTCCCATACACACACTCCCATACACACACATTCTCATATACACTCACATACACGCGCTTGCGCGCACTCTTATCACGCATATTATATTCGCACACTTAATTATAAGCTTATTCATTTCACCGGTCCGGTGTAGGAGAGGCTGGTAATCTGTCATACAGGTCTCCTAGTACAGATATCAGTCTCTCACATACTTTTAAGTACAACAATAGTGTAAGCTTAATTTTGAAACCACCATTATGTGAGAGAATAAATAAAGATTATTATTATTATTATAGGGATCCTACCAAGACCTCAGGAGCTCAAGCAAACCTCACCTGAAACTGGTGCACCTGCCGATCAACGAACGAGGCTCTGGCGAACATAACAGTGCCCGGTACGCGCCAATAGGGTCGCCACCTATTACGTTGGTTCCCAACTATATAATTGGCGAAGTGTGGGCGTATATGGTACCTCTGCCTACCCCTTAGGGGAAACATGCGTGAATTTATGGACTGATCCGATCCTGAGCGCTGTGGGAGTGTGAGCTCTACGGTGAGGCTCGTAGAGACCTATTGAACAGGGTGAAGACGCTTGAGTTGGGCCCAGTTTACTATCACGACCTCGTAGGATCGGAGGAAATTTGGTATATAAGTTTTGTAGGGTATCGCAATCTCACCCAAAATTTTTAAATAAGCTATAGTTTTATTTGTAAATTTACTTGTTTTCTGATTTATATCTCCAAATTTGAATGTCCGGTATACATGCCTTTGCAAGAACCACGAAAACATGGAGCTTGTTGTGATAGCCCTAAGAAGAAATACTCTCACAGAAGATACAATCAGCTTTTGAAGTATTAAATTCCATATGTTGTGACCCCCGAGATGTCCATTGTCTAACTAGGAAGTGCAACACTTTTGTTTTGTTAATACTTTTGTTACATATAACAAAAAAAAAATTACAAGGAATTTCACAATTTTATGGAAACTTACTACTGAATATGGAAAAAAAGCAAGAAGACTTACGTGAAACATTGTCAAGAAAAAGTAACGATACAGACAGTGAAATGAAAAGTAGCTGCTTGTCCAAAGGATATTATAGAATGTTTTGAGAATATTATAAACCCTTAAATGAGACATTGCGCAAACATTATCTCGCAGAGTAATTACACTAAGAAACTGAAGGCAAATTTGAAGCCTGAACAATTCATTGTGGTTTTAGTGAAAACTATAGCACAAAATATGCTCGGAGATTTATTTATTTATTTAATTATGGACAACCAGTAACTGTTACATTATTTCTTACATCTAAACATCAAAATACACTATATAAAAGTTTAATGTACAGTATTTTAAGTGTCACAACATGCACCAAATGTTTTGTAGTGAACCAAAAAAAATAAAGATTATAATTTAAAATAATGGAGAAAAAATTACATAAAACTTGCAAAAATTACATTTTAAACTAAGAACCAATTGTTTCATTTTGGAAGTTCCAGACAGCAGATCATTCTTCATACTGCTGTCATTTATTACATGAAAAGTGAAATATTATGCTCCTAGTCTTTCTGCACAATGATTGATGAATGCTTACGCCATGATGCTATCGCTATATGGGAGCACTTATTGCCCCTTTAAGATTTGTTGAAGATCCGTCCCGAAATATATATAAATATAAAATAGCTCAGATTGCGGGCTAAATAGTAGTACATAATCTAGCAAGGACATAATATTCGAGCAACTTAAATAGAATATATATAGTACCTAAACAACTTAAATAAACTACCTTAACTTAAAACTATAAAAAGAAGATGTCTTCCAACTGTGGGCCCATGGATACGGTGCCAAGAACGCTGGCAACATTTCCTCTTTGGATTGCCAGGCCAATACGCTCGCAGAAGTAGCTGCCAGCCCTCTTGTCACCGAAGGCATCAATAAGGCGAGTACCTAAACGCCTGACAAGCTGCTTTGCCTTCGGCCCCCATGGACCCATTGTCTCCACCGCAAACGGAACAAATAAATAATTAGTTCCCAGGTTCGCGTATTGGATTCACTGTACTTTGTTTCCGATTCACCAACAGCACAATATAGAAACCGCAGGATGTTTTACATTATGGCGAAGCTACATTGGTATTACACGAGCTTACGTCGTGATATCTGGAACTACACAGAAGCAGGCCATGGAAAAGAAGCCCCTGACTGAGTAGGTGGCGTGCTGTAGCGTACGACGGATAAAATTGTAGCCCGTGGAAATGATATCCAAAACATGGAGTGCCCTCTCAACCACCTAAGTGTTAACGTCTCCAGTGTTATTCTAAAAGTGGTAGAAGAAACAGGTATAATTGAAAATGATTTGTTAGTGCCCTCGATCTCGACCAATTCCGTGGAACAATGAGCATCCACCAAGTATTATGGAGTTCCAGTTATAAAAACATTTTGGCTATGAGACGACTTAGTTGTGGACAAGGAAAATAATCACTCGAACCGGTCGAATGTCAGCACGGTCAACATATTGGATTTTTCAATATAGAAGAAATCACTCGGAAACAATACGTGCTCTAAAACGGCTACCAAAAACAAAACCAGCACATTAATAAAACGTACGGAAAAAGTTACTGGTGGAGGTCATAGTTCCACAAACCTACAAGGAATATAATATGTTCTGGTCTGGGTGTTTTCCTATGTCTATAAAGTATGTATTTACAAAATAAAAAGGTATTTAATGTGCTAGAATATAATATGTTTTGGTCTGGGTGTTTTCCTATGTCTATAAAGTATGTATTCACAAAAAAAATGTATTTAAGTATGTTTATCCGTTCTATAGTATCCATAACACACGCTCTTAGTGATACTTATCTTGGAACTAAATAATTGGTGTGATTGTAAGAGAATATTTGTTTATTTATGAAAGTTTCTGGGCAGAAGTATCATCTATTGACGAAAGAGCTGTAACACCTAAGCTGGCAGAGGCTGTGTTGGAGTCAATTCAAGGGAAAATCTATGACTTGCCTTCTAGTAATAAAATTGAAGATAACTACGACGACCTTGACGATCTCAAAATTTTTGACTAAAACTTAGGTTAGTAGTTAGTGATTAAATGTGATGATTATTTAAAATTTGCCATAATATTATATAGGTTATACATATGTTTAAGACAAAGAGATATTTTTTCATATGTTGCAACTTATTGATTACGTAAGTAGGTATAGATGTCGTTTTATATGATGAGACAGATTAAAGGCTTTTCGTATGTTCAAGGGTAAGACATCGACACAGATAATGTGTATAAATAAATGGCTGTATTAAAGTATTAAGACTAATTAATAGTAAAATAAATGTATTCGATTAAAAACTTCTGTAAACCAATTATAAAAAATAAAATTGTTTTTGATGTGTATAGGGTCAATTATATAACACCCTAAGGTGCTGCTTGAATTTAGTGATAACTATTTCTTTCATAAGTATTTTCTATTGAATCCAATAGTCAAAGTTATTGATTGTTGGCACTTACTTAGTCCTCAAGAAATCTGCACTATTTTACAAGTAATACAAGGTTGTAAGATAGGTACTGGTACTAAAAAAATGATAACCTAGTCTTGATTAATAATCTAGGTATCTAGGTAATAAGATAGGTATTGCGACTGCGACTAGGTATATTCTGATTCCCTTGGTTATGATTATTTTAACGTTCGCATATCTTTGACTTCATTCATTCAAATTGATTCGAGATTAAAATTTCTAGTGCACAGTATTTTGACGTGTATTACAAGGATTAACTAAACTTTCAAGAAAAAAATATGCCAGAGAAATCAGATGAATAATGCGATTTCGGATAATGACCCATAGATAAAAAGTAACGTGCAAACGTTACGTAAAAGTAAAGTGCAAATAAAGTATTCTATTCTATTCTAACAGTGGACGAACGAAGACGACGTTTTGTTATGTAACTTGGTCGATTTTTTGGTGTCTTTTCCACTTCCTAGTACCCGACTTGTAGTCCAGTAATTTGATAAATTAAAGCTATTTGCATATCATCATCACAGCCCATTAACGTCCCACTACTGAGCACGAGCCTCCTCACACAAATCAAGGTGTGAGGGTATTGGGTCATACTCCACCACGCTGACCCAGTGCGGATTGGCGGAGGCAGGTGTATGGCGTCCTGCTGTTAGAATTTTTCAAGCCGCCCATGAGGCCTCTAACATGGCTTAACGACTACCACATTTAGTGATAACCGGGACCAACGGCTTAACGTGCCTTCCGAAGCACGGAAGCGCTCGATATCAAATACCACACAAACGGTCACCCATCCAAGGACTGACCTCTGTAAACGCTGCTGTACTTTGGTGATCGTTTCCAACCACCGAACACCGCAGAGCTACGAGCGCTTCATTTGCATATGAATTTAACAAAAAGCAGCGTTATACGTGGAACTTACACGGACTTTACACGTGGAAGTCGTTAGCTAGTTATCGGCGCGGCCCTAATAAGCGGCTATAAAAAAACGAACAGCAGGACGCCACACCGCTGCCATAAATTTCTACAAATTATTTGATAAAATAAAAACAAATTCAAGAAATGGTGGCTTCACTTCTGCACCGCGCCTCGTCGCGTAGCGCAGGATGGCAGATTTTACCATTGTATGCAAGTATCTCAATTTATAGAGAAACAACGCCTGGCACAATACACAGCCGACGCGGAAATGTGCGCGATGGCGCCGCGCAGTTTCTGCCAATCTGCGCAGGAGCGCGGGGTGTGCCGCGAGATATGACACACCGTAATTTGATCATCATCTCAGCCCATAAACGTCCCACTACTGAGCACGAACCTCCTCTCACATACCAAGTTGCGAGGATATTGGGTCATACTCCACCACGCGGACCCAGTGCGGATTGGCGGATTGGCGTAATTTGATACTGAACATATAATAATGATAATAATCATTTATTGGTGCATCATAAAATTTGTGAATACAAACTAATTACAATAATAAACAATTTATTGTATGATGCACCAAAATGACCCATCTCAGCATTTGCTAGGACAATTTCCCAGCGCTGGTTTTCAGTTGGGCCATTTTGGGTGCAGTGCGGGACATGAAGACTGAAGTGTTATAAATATGTACAAAATGTTTTCAAAACCAATTAAGAACGTTCTAAGTAGGTACATAAAAAAGGAAAAGAATAATAAACATCAAAATTATTTAAAATGTGAAAACAGCTGATAAAGTACACAATTAAAAAAAAAATAACAATAATAAAATAAAATAACAATAGAATAATGCTTGTAGGGAATGGCACGCGCGCCGCATATAAGTTTATTTAGCGCGAGGACATCTTCGTATTTTACAATCGAATGAAATGCGACATTGCGCAAATTCATTTTAGCTTGTGCAGATTTAAGAATGCTTCAACCAAAATCCACCCTTTAACAATATTTTTAGTAATACGCCATTTTGCCGTCGGTATACGAAAGTTAAATATATATATTTACAAGGTGGTAACACTGAATTCATTTATTCAAAATTTAAACGTTTCTTTTCTTGATAAAACTACTGATTTGGTCTTCTTGGCGGGAAAGTGAATATTTCAAACATTAATGTGTAATAACGGTGGATTTATAAACCGTTAAGTGTTTGTGAACGTACATGAGTGTTGGTAAATGAAACAAAAGAGTGATACATCACTTTTCAAATTGTCTTTCAAGAAGTCCATGTGAGATCTCATTATAGCCCCACATCTTTACTGAGGACTCAAGGGGTTTAAGGGAGGGCATCTCATTTACCAAATATCATCATTATCACCACTCCATTTACTATGATTTATATATTATGAATAAGATATCTCTTACTTGACACGTGCTAAACTCACTAAGCCATTATTTAAAACAAACAAAAAAAAGTTTACGAGTCTGGGTTCAACAAAAAACATAAGGGACTTCTCGGCGGGAAAGTGAGGCGTCATGTCTGCAGTTTTGTTTTATTTTGAGAGAATTATATATTATTAATATATCACTTACTTGACACTGGCTAAATGTGCTAGACGCACGAAGCCATTATTTAAAAGAAAGAAAGAAGAAAAAACATAAGAATCATATACATGTAGACTTCTTGGCGGGAAAGTGAAGCGTCATGTCTGCAGTTTTGTTTTATTTTCTAAAATTTGTGATATTTCTAACATTAATGTGTAATAACGGTGGATTATTAACCGTTAAGTGTTTGTGAACATACATGAGTGTTGGTAAATCAAACAAAACAGTGCTACATCACTTTTCAAATTTTCTCTCAAGGAGTCCATGTGAGATTTCAGTATAATTCCACATCTTTACTGAGGACTCAAGGGGCTTAGGGGAGGGTATCTCATTTACCATTTATCATCTTTATCACCACTCATTCTCATTTACTATGAATTATATATTATTAATATATCACTTACTTGACACTGGCTAAATGTGCTAGACGCACGAAGCCATTATTTAAAATAAAGAAAATAAAGAAAGATATACATGTAGGCATGCAACTTCAAGTTTTTGACAAGTTATAAACAAGTGAAATATATTACATAAATATTTTATATCTTATATTAATATTTTACAAACAGATGGTTTCATACAAGTTGTCTATTACATTGTTGTTAGAAAAAAAATCGTATTTCCTGTAAATTGTTTGTATAAATATGACAAATCTAAATAATTCTATTGGTCTTTAAGACAATTAAGTATATTTATTTTATTTTGTATATAGGTACGTACGACAAGTAATACACATGCATACTAGTTGTGCATGCGACCTTAGAATAATAACAAGTGTAATTATTTAAGTATGCGACATGTTTCACACATGTATTTGAGAGACGAAAACATTGTCAATGATTTGTCTAATACTTGTAAGTAATATACTTTGGTGAAAACGAGAGGTAACACTAGTAGGTATAATTAGTAAATATTCACATACCCAACATAGTCCCAAACGAATGTCCAATAAAAAAGAACTGGTCCCATTTGTAGTGTTCTAATATTTTCTCAAAAGATGATATAAAGTCCATTGTCGTCAACCGGTTGTCTCGTGGGTAAGGGGTGGAGAATCCACAGCCTGGCAGTTCTATGCTAACATAGAACCTGTTTTTGGACAAATGTGAGACCAGAGGGCGGAATGAGGAGCTGGCGTCGAAACGACCATGACAAAGGAGAACTGGAGGCTGTGATGGCTCGCCCCATGTTAATGCTGAAACAATGATCATTATATGACGTCCGATATGGCGTGGAGGTCAGTATACCTACACTTTACTCCAGAGGTCGTGGGTTCGATTCCCACATAGGACATATCTTTGTGTGCATGAACATGAATATTTGTTCTGGTCTGGGTGATTTCCTATGTATATTAAGTATGTATTTACAAAAAAAAGTATTTAAGTATGTTTATCCGTTGTTTAGTATCCATAACACAAGTTCTTAATGATACTTATCTTGGAACTAAATAATTGGTGTAATTGTCGAAAATATTTATTTACCTATTATTTATTATCATATCAGTCGTATCTAGTCCACTGCTGCTGAGCCTCCACACTAGATAACAATATTCTATTGGGGGTATTCCCCAATCATCACCACCCTGGGAAGGCAGGTTGGTTAACCCAGTTCAAGCTAGATAATGCTGTTGCCCATCTTCCGATAGGATTCCACGTCGTCAACTCTTCCCATAAAATAAGAATGGGTAGCATTATTCTAAGCTGGTATCACAAGGCAAGATATTACATAATATTTAATTTATTCTAACTTAGCAGACTTAGAAGGCCTTCATCGGGGAGACAGGGAGCAGCTGGTGTAAGGCCCTCTGCGAAGGTAGCAGGAAACAAGCCAGACTGATAATTGGGGCTCTAACAGGGCATTATGCCACAAACAAAATGCTCCACATAATGGGACTAGTGCAATCATCGCTATATCGTAGATGTGGTGACGAAGAGGAGTCTATGGAACACCTGCTGTGTACCTGTGACTCGTTGGCTGTTTGCCGAATGAGTCTTCTGGGGGTGGCCTACCCACAACCAAGAGACTATGGGCTCCAATCTGCAAAGACTGTCATAAAGATGATGGTAACAATGTTTGGAGATTTGGAGTGAAAGGCAAGGGGATGCACAAAAGATCCAAAATAAGGGTCAAAGTGCGCCACAGTCAGTCTGTGGCCCCCGCGATCAGATAAGATAACTTGGCAGACTATGGACAAAGTAGCTCATTGTCACTCAGCGTACAGTAGAGAGGGTACGCTCGTAGTATCCGATCGTGAATAGACGTGACGTGATAAAATCTGGAGCAACTCCTTAGGAGAACTGGAGTGGCCGCTCAGAAAGACGTTTTTGCAAGCTGAAGTGATAGGGGCGGGGCACATAGCCGAAGACAGATCGGTTAAGGTTCTCCAATGGCAGTCGCCATATCGTATCAGGAACCGGCAAGTACTGATTTCCGGGGGAGAAACTAAGAGGGACCTGCAGAGGGCATAGCGGGCGGGCCAGGAGGGCCCGTCAAGCAGCGCCAGGAGGGTCTTACACAGCGAGAGCAGGGGGCCCCTACTGTCATACCATAGACCCTCCGAGAAGTCGGCCACACACGCTATGGTCGCACAAAGAGGTAGGAGGGGCGCGTCCACTGCGTCTCTCTGAGGCCCTCCCGGTTTTGGTCCGGGGGACGTTAGCCGCAGGCGGGGTGTCAGAGCTGCAACCCAGGTACTGGCCCCCTATCTCTATCTCAACAATCGGCGGGCGTCGTCGGAAGATTTTCAGTGGGTATTACTGCTGGCGGTCGTGTCTGCCGGCGGTGAGTCCCACACACCTCTCTCGGTCCCCCTTTGGCCGGGAAACAGTGCGTAAATGCATGTTGTTACCGACGTAAATCAAAAAAAAAAGGACGGCAGCGAGCGCAGCTTCCACTTGTGAGTGGGGAATTATCTAGCCTGACTGGGTTCCGGGTTACCGTGTCCTCGGAATATAGAGGGCTCAAGTAAAAACTTGAGACGTTTTTTACTAATTTCCATTATTTCGATAAATGAATAACGTACGTATCTATTGATAATATTTACCTGCTAAGTTTCCCCATGGAACTTTCAATGTCAATTCATTTTCATTCTGAAGCGCCAATTTTGATATCCTTCAAAATAATTTTAAAAAAATCAATAAACAGATGTTCCAGAAACGAAAAGATAGAACAGCCCTTGGGGTACCTGAATCGTATCATCCCTATGTATGTACCCCGATTTTTTATAGTTCTCGAGTTAGGAAGAAATGTGTTCCTATTTTTAATTGTGATACCCTTACATTTGAGGACAAAATGTTATTTTTAAGACCTAATTGTACACCAAATGAAACAATAAAGAATTATAATTATGATTATGTTATAAATTTTTAATGATTTTCGATTTTTGATTTTAAGTTAAAGACTTTTCGGGTACTTTAAGGGGTATTCTATCTCTGGGTTTCCGCTGGATCGTTTCTGGAACAGCCTGTTCTTATAAAATCCGACACACCTGAATGTACCTTCAAACGTTGGATTATTTATTAAGTTTTGTATTATTTGTGTGTGTCATGTAAAATGTATTTCATTTATGTACTTATAATAAAATATGTGAGCAAAAGCCCTCTGTTGCGTCTACCCATTTTTTTTTAACGTTTCTTGTTCACCCTAATATTGAATGGAAAATATTGCTGTTAGCAATAAGGCCGCCCATTGTACTATACATTTGTTTATGTGATTTGATAAGTCAACGATTTTTCGATATGGCTTTTGGCGATGAAAAAAACATCGACGTTTTCAAGTGCTATGTAATAGTTATGAAAAAAAGAACTTTTCGCTTTAACACTATAAAACTACTAAATACGAACCAATTTTAAAATTGGCAATCGTGTCGTGTCGTAATACAAACAAATTCTAATTTCAAAATTTTACAGAAACAACTCTTACCTTAAGCAGATTGTTGTTAACTTCATTTCAAAACTGAACTGAGTATTATTACGCTAATATCGAATTTAAATATATTTTGTGAAAATTAAAAGATAAAACAATCATAAATTAAATTTAATTGTTATATAGATAGGTTTTAGATAAAATTTTCAGGAACCCAATGACAAAATTCGTTTGCAAACTTTAATCACAACTGCATTACTTATATCTTGATAGCACAATTAATATTAGCAAATATTATCACTTGTACACGTGTATAGACAGACTTATTTACTACGTGTAAGAGTATGCAAATCTGTGGTTTAATTAGAAAGTAAAGAAAGAAAGAAAGAAAAATATTTATTTAATACAAGTTACAAGAAAAAAAGAAGTACAAAATATAGTTAACACAAATCAAGAATAATAAGAACAGTTTTTAAGAGTCACAAGCACACCAACATGTGAACTCAACCTTACAATTTTGTTATTGTCCCTTAAAATTCTGCGTGTTTTTAGTTATTTTGAACTTGAATTTTGTTATATAATTTAAATAAATTAAGCGTAATTTAAATAATATAACAAAATCTCCATTAATACGATTCTCAAAATTACTATACATAATATATTGCATTACAATAGAGAAACAGAAAATGTAGTTTCATTTAGAGACAATGGTAACAAATTATCTATTGAAAAGAAAAAATACATGAGATTACTCATTGTATTACTGCATAGGATACTTTGACGACCGGTATGGCGTGGAGGTCAGTATACCTGCACTTCACTCCAGAGGTCGTGGGTTCGATTCTCACACAGAACAAATCTTTGTGTGTTATAAATATGACTATTTGTTCTGGACTGGGTGTTTTTCTATGTATATTAAGTATGTATTTACAAAAAAAAAGTATTTATGTATGTTTGTCCGTTATTTTGTATCCATAACACAAGTTCTTAATAATGATACTTATCTTGGAACTAAATAATTGGTGTAAGTGTCAAAAATATTTATTTTAAATCTGGTAAATTCCTATCGAAATTATGCAGACCATTTTATCCTATCATTCATCAATATTTTTATCACATTTGAAAAACGGTAACAAAACTGACAAAGTATTAACGTTCTGTTGTTACATTTTCTCGAATTTCTTTAAATATTGTTTAAATTTTCAATTAATTTACTAATTTTATAATACATAATAGAATAAATATTACCCATATTTTAATAAAATAATACGCAAAATCTCAATATCAACTAATCCTTACATTTCTAATAGGGTACTAGTATTTGCGAAAATGCCCTTGGAGATACTAAAATTTCTTAGTGCGTTCTTGATAACATATCGGACTTTAATTTAGTATCGGTAATTATTAAATTCTCACAGAGAAATCGCATGCTTAATGGAATAGTGACTTAACTCAAACAAGTGCGTGTCGGGCCACGCGCAATATAGGGTTCCGTAGTCACCCTTTGCCATAATGTCGCTATATGAACAGGTTCAGCTATTCCCCGATAGATATCACTACTACGGTATGAATGAAATTTTAATACATTTAATACAAAAATTTATTTGATTGTCGTCCATTACTCGAAAACCAGTAAAGCCTACTTAGCCGTGATAGTTTTCCTTTTAACTTCATTATATATACTACTATTGTGAATTTTTTCAGCCACTCTGAAAGTACCGTTTACCTGGTGGGGGGAGCGGATACTGAACTCTATCAATTTTTTCCACTTTAAAGCTTAATGTTTCGAAAACGGATCCCTAAATCGAAAAATGGTTTTAAAAAACTCTTATTACTTTTGAAAGACCTTTCTAACGATACCCAACATGATAAGATCGAGAAAAAAAAAATCATTCCTACTTTACGTGTAGGGGAGGTACGTTACAAAACAATATTTTTAAAAAATTTTTTCTACAGGTTTGTCGACGTGATTATATGTATACCCACACCAATTTTCAGCTGTCTAATGTTAATAGTCTCTGCGCTAACCCGCGGACGGACTGACGGACGGACGGACGGACTAAGCGAAACTATAAGGGTTCCTTGTTTACTACGGAACCCTAAAAAGACGATTTTTGGGACATCACAAAAGAAGATCTTCTAAAGAATACTTGTCCTACTTGTAAGCGCATTAAATTGATACTGATTTATTAATTAGTAATTCTGCTTGTGTTTTCACAGTTTTATTAACATTTATTCGATCTCAGTAAGAAATAGATAGACTGTATAAGTACGTAACTCAAACCTGACCTATCTATTAATGGGTCGATGTTCCTTTAAGCATGCGAAATGTCATTAAAAATCATTAAGATAAGCAGTTTCTAGAATTAATTATGAAGCCAGTAATATATGCTTCAAACTTAATGACTCAAATTAAATTGTATTTTGACTCTACGCTTACAAACTAAAATAAAACACGCCTTTACGATCAATCATTTTAATTTAACATTTATTTTTATTTAAAAATTCTACTAATCGGAGAAAGCTTTTTTGACTAATTAGAAAGACTTTAAAAATACAGGTCATTTAATAATTAAATATAAATTTCAGAAAATATGAAATTTTCATTTTTTCAAAATAGTAAAGAAAGTAATATTATTATAGTTTTAGTCAATTCATAACTCAATAACAGAATGAATATTTAAAAAAATTGGTTGCCTGTAAAGTCGGTATACGGGCGAAAGTTTTACGTGACAACGACTTTGAGTGGTAAAATAATTTTAATGTGAATATTCATTCGTATAGTAGGAAGAAGGATGAAATAATACTGTAACACTCGGGCATGGTTAGCCCGCCTAAGAGCGAGAGAGACAGACATAAAAAGTGAAAGGCACGCGTGCCTCTCACTCGCTCTCATTGTGAGCGCATAACGTGAGCGGAGCGTAACGCAGTTTCTTGAAGTGTCACCCGGCAAACCAATTTATAAGACGTTGTCACGTCAAAAAAACATAAATTTCTATCTATATATGTCTTATTTACAATTTTTTTACAACCAAAATAAAATACATTACAAAACAATCAAAATTTTGATTTAACAATATTTTTATTAAGAAATTCTATAATATATTTCGCTATAATATCCGGATTTGTTACATGGTGATCGTGAGTGCCTTCTAGATGGATCTCTTGAACATTACCCTCTTTGACTAGCATTTGAACTAACTCCATTGCTCCCTTTAACCCTGCATCGACTCCGTGACTACCCTCGCTCATTGTTACCAATATCGTAGGAACCCTGTTTACTGTGAATAGCTGTTTATAGTAATCATTCGTTGTGTTTTGCGGTGCCACGTATCGATTTTTTGGGTCCCATGACAATCTGAAAACGAAAACATTGAAAAATCAAGTTTCTAAATCAACGGATTTCGAAGCAACAACTTACAACACAATCAGACGCACACGCACGAACATGCACACACAAACAAACGCACGCACGCACATATGCACGTACGCAAATACATACATGCACGCACGCATATTCACACGCATGCTTGCGCACACGCACGCTCGCACACACGCACTTACACAGAAATCGCAGAATTTAACAATTATGAGATAGACATACCATTTATTCAGTTCCAACATAAGCATCATTAAGAACTTGTGTTATGGATACAAAGTTAAGGATATTTTTTTTTTTTTGTAATACATACTTAATATACATAGAAAATACCCAGACCAGAACAAATATTTAAGTTTATGCACACAAAGCCTTATTTAGTTCCAAGATAAGTATCACCAAGAACTTGTGTTTTGGATACTTAAGAAAAGATAAACATACTTAAATACTTTTTTTTGTAAACACATAGGAAAACACCCAGACCAGAACAAATATTCATGTTTATGCACACAAAGATTTGTTCCAAGCTGTGTGGGAATCGAACCCACGACCTCAGGAGCCGAGTGCAGGTGTACTGACCTCCACGCCATATCGGTCGTAAAGGTGGTAGTGTTTGTAAAAAACGTCCATGGTTTTGATAGTTTCCATAATTACTAGAAAATTATCATTATTTACATTAGCCTATTTCCTCGACGGGGTAGGCAGAGGCATATTATACGCTCACATTTCGTAAATTGCTTTATTGGGCCCACGTAATAGGTGGCGAGCCTATTGCCTTTTGCCCGGAACTGTTACTATTGCAAGAGCCTCGTCCGTTGATCGGCAGGTGCACCACTTGCAGGTGAAGTTGCCTTGGGCTCCTTAGGTCTTGGTAGGATCTCTATACACATGATTAAATTAAAACGTATTGACTATCTTTAAGCTAATTATACTTACATATATTTATCTTCCCCAATAGGCACTAATGCCCTCGACAGAAG
The DNA here is from genome assembly GCA_949126915.1 of Musotima nitidalis. NCBI lineage: Eukaryota > Metazoa > Arthropoda > Insecta > Lepidoptera > Crambidae > Musotima > Musotima nitidalis. Next base: position 6,865,980 of record OX421442.1, on the reverse strand, counting down.
TATTTCAGCCTGCTCCTCATTTACCAATCTGGCTTTCATCAGCGCAGTAAGAGCTTGCTTTTTAGTATATTGCTTAGGTTTTGAATAATTGTACCTAGAAACAAAAAATGTTACTAATACGTTTCATTTTGTTACTGATACGTATCATATTGTAACTTATTTTAAGCTATTGCATAGCTTTTATCGCGAGCCTTGAGCGTGGAGACCGAATCCAGAATTTCCGTAACGAAAATAAGAAAACTTATGGCCCCTACTAAAACCGGTACAGCGGTGAAACTTTTTAGTTTTTCCATCTATCGATAAATACCAGAACTTTTAATGCCTTTTTGAAATATCACGCTTGTCTCTTTAGTTCAGAAACCCGCCTTTAATAATAATAATAAATCATTTATTTCATAGAATATGGTTATCGTATACATGTTCAGGTTTCTTATTCCAACATATTCTGTCGCTTTTCGACGTGGAAATATTAGTCAAGTCATATTAGTCATTAATTGTGTACAAAATATATAAAATAATTAAAAAATCTAGGAGCAAAATTACAACATAAAAAATTAAAACAAAAATTCAGAAATCATATTAGGTCGGGGAAAAAGTCTTTTCGCATAACGTAGGTATAAACTTATTATACAATTTTTTTGACTGTACTATTTGTGTCTGGCTGGTTTTGGTAACATTAAAAAGGTTCCATTATAAAGAAAAGAAAAAAATAAAAAAAAGTTGTTTCCCGCTATTTTTCATTTGTTTTTCTCTCCGTAAAAATGAGTGAATCTAATGAAGAAATTCGATACATTTTAAAATTTTATTATAAAAAAGGCAAAAATGCAACTCAAGCCGTGAAAAAAATTTGTGATGTTTATGGACCTGATGCAGTGTCAGTAAGAGTAGCACAAATTTGGTTCAAACGTTTTCAGTCCGGAAATTTTGATCACTCAAAGAAACTTAATGAACCGTGTACTCATTTGCGATTCACATTATTGAGACGTAATGAACCGTGTACTCATTTGCGATTCATTATTGAGACGTAATGAAACCGAGCCGTTTTTGAAGAGATTGATAACTGGCGATGAAAAGTGGATCACGTACGACAAGAACGTGCGAAAAAGGTCGTGGTCGAAAGTTGGCCAGGCTTCACAGACTGTGGCCAAACCTGGCCTAACACGAAATAAGGTGATGCTGTGTGTATGGTGGGATTGGAAGGGCATTGTTTATTATGAGCTTTTACCGCCCGGCAAAACCATCGATTCTGATCTTTACTGCCAGCAACTGATGAGATTAAAGGAAGCAGTCGAGAGAAAACGGCCGGAATTGATCAACAGGAAGGGTGTGGTCTTTTATCACGATAACGCTAGACCACACACATCTTTAGCCACTCAGCAAAAATTAAGAGAGTTCGACTGGGAGGTCCTAGTGCATCCACCATATAGCCCTGACCTTGCGCCTTCAGATTTTCACTTGTTTCGGTCTCTGCAGAATTCTTTAGGTTCTGTAAGGTTGACCTCAAGAGAGGACTGCCAAAACTATTTGTCCCGTTTTTTTGATCAGAAGTCCTAAAGTTTCTACAGTAACGGGATAATGTCTCTGCCCACAAAATGGCAGAAAGTTATTCAACAAAACGGTACATATATATTGTAAATAAATGTAAATAAACTTTGAAAAAAATGTCTTGACTTTTCATACAAAAATACGAAAAGACTTTTTCCCCAACCTATTAAATAAAATAACAATAATAATATAACACAAACACAAATCCAACAAGAAATTATAGTTGACTTTAGGTGGCATTTGTATAGGGTGGCTAAAATTTGTCTTCTTATCGGTCACCATACTCAAATTGTAACTTAAATTAATATCAAAGAAAAAAAAAGAAAGAAAAGAATACTGCATAAATAAAAAACTATAATTGCATAAATTGATAAAAAATGCTATACAATAATACCGCGGCAATCTCCGTGTGCCACAAGTCTTATTTTTTATAAGGTGTCGTGTAGTACCGGCCTAGAATAAGCCTTTCTCACAGAAAGTCATAAGAGTCGACGAAGATAAGCCTTACTGGATGATGGGCAGCAGCGTAATCCAGCGAACTTGCTGACTGGATCACCGCCTGCCTAGCCTTTGATTATTGAGGTCAGCTCATATGAGGATGACGATAAACGCCCCGACAGTCATCAGTTCTTCAAACTCTGTGTAACCTCCCCCCCCCCCCCCAAGTGTGCAATAAGTTATACAAACCTATGATAGTTTCCATAGAACTTCTCATAGTAATATATGTAGTAATGGGGATGGTTAGGCTGTTGTAGCCTTTGAAACGAAGGTCTGGCATCCAGGTGTATGAACTTGGTGATAAGACCGGGCCATATCGCATTGTAGAATAGACCTAGGGGTTAGAAATAGCCATAAGAACCTTCATCTGATGATGTGCAGGTGTGGTGCCGTGTTACCGGCCTTAAATAGTGCCACCCCCTCTCACGGAGTCGTAAGAGTCTACTGAAGATGCCCTGTGAAGGGCGAAACACGTGTCGTGTTTAATTGTTTCTCGATTTTTTGGGAAATTATAGTCTCTAACATGGCTGTACGACTATCACATTTAGTGATAAACGGGACCAATAGCTTAACGTGCCTTCCGAAGCACGGAAGCGCTCAATATCAAATGCCACACGAACGGTCACCCATCCAAGGACAGACCTCTATAAAATCTGCTTTACTTCGGTGATCGTTTCCGAGCACCACTGAGCTACGAGCGCTATATTTTTAATATTACATACATACATTCACGCCTGTTTCCATGAATTGCCTACACTTCGCTTATTATATAGTTGGTCCCACGTAATAGGTGGCGAGCTTATTGCCGCTTACCGGGCACTGTTATGTTCGCCAGAGCCTCGTCCGTTGATCGGCAGGTGCACCACTTGCAGGTGAGTTTGGCTTGGGCTCCTTAGGCATTGTTAGGATAGTGTAAAGCCTTTATAATATTAGTATGGATTAAAATAAAAAATACATACCAATTTCACAACCCATAGAGTGTCCCATGTATATGAAGCTTTTCCATTTCATATGGCGAACTACAAAATCTATTACTGCTATTAAACTATACCGATTCGCTGCCAGACCTAAAAGAAAAATGGCAATCAGTAATTTTCACTCATTTTTTTTTTACCACGACGAGGCACTCAAATAGCCCATGATTGAAAGTAGTCACCGTAGTCTATGGACGAATAAAGAGTCCCATAGACCTTTTTTTTCGGATGGAAATTCACCAAAGTTATGCAATCACCATATATTCGCTATGGGTGAAGCGGAAGGGTGTGTTCAGACATTTACTGATTAAAAACCAATTATGTTCCTTCTTGAGCCTGCAATGTTCCAATTTTTATTTTACGTCGGTAACAAAATGTCTTTACGCACTGCCTCCCGGCCAAAGGGGGACTGAGAGGGGAGTGTGGGGCTCACTGGCCAGCAGTCCTAACCACTAAAAATCCGACGACGCCCACCGCTATTGAAAAAGGGGCGGGCGCCAGTGCCAAAGTATAAAGTTTCTGACACCCCGCCCGCGGCCAACTTCCCTCGGATCAGAACCGCGAGGACCTCCTCAGGGAGGCGCAGTGTGTCGCGCCCCTCCTACCTCCTTATGCGACCACCGGCGTATGTGGCCGACTTTGCGGGTTGTCTATAGTGTCTATAGTTAGACAGTAGGGGCCCCCTGCCCCTGCCGCCGGGCCCGCCCGCTGCGCCAACGGCGTAGCCGGAGAGAGAGCGGATCCCACTCCGATCACCTGTTATGTTCCAAGGCCGCGGTAACCCTTTCGAACATTCCTGCAACACTTACCAGACCTAGTCATAAAATTTTTCAAGATGGAATTTTTTGCACGAAAAAACCCAAAAATGTTCTGTCACAAAAAAAATGTTTTCCTATTAAAAGCTTATTTGCAGTTCCTACATTAGTCACAACTATGTCCTTAATAAATTTATTGACAAATCTCAGTTCAAAGATTTTTTTTTATACCTTTTGGATATGGATCAGACTTCCCATTACCCGGCAGGTCTACTCCGTAGTAACAGTGAGTTGGAGGTAAGCAGCGAACCAGTGGTAGGAACGTAGCAGCACTGTCCAAACGGCCATGCATCATCAATACTGGTTCCAGTGAACGGTCTCCCCATATTACCACTGAAACAAATCATACTCGTAAACATCACCATATCAATAATATGTTGGTGGTTGTATAAGGGTCCTACCAAGAACTAAGGAGCCCAAGCCAAACCAACTTGCAAGAGGTGCACCTGCCGATAAACGGTAAGCAGCATTAGGCTCGCCACCTATTATGTGGGGCCAACTATATCATTGGCAAAGTGTGGGCAAGCACCTCTTGGCGGGAAAGTAAAGCGTCATATCTGCAGTTTTATTTAATTTTCTAAAATTTGTGATATTTTGAACATTAATGTTTAATAATGGTATATTTTTAGCCATTAAGTGTAGTCAGACTTATTATGCAGTTTTTTTTTTCTTGTGGCTGGATTGGAATGTTACCTTATTTTGTTTTGTTTATTGAGATTAACAGCGATACAACAAAATAACAACTCACAAAATAATATCATATAATTATATTGGTTTAGGCGGATTACATTTGTCTATTTCTAAAATATTTCTCCAATGTTTCTGATTTAAAAAGTTTTGTTGTAATTTATGAAGTACCAAACTTATAAGCAATTTCTCTTTAATTATTATTCCATAGCTATTTGACTTAGATATCTTCGGTTTAAAGCCCAATTCAACCTATAATCATAGTAATAATTCATCACTTTAAGGTATAAAATATTTTATATGTTTATGAAAATACGTTCTATTTTGAAAACAAAAAACTTACAAGCAATTTTTCCCCATGGAGCGTCTACATACAACTCTTCACATATTTTATTCATGACTATTGTATTTAAATTGGAGTCGCTAATAACTTTAGTCCAAATTTCAGTAAAAATTTAATCCCTGCACAAATATGTACCTGCTTTTGTTTTTATCACTGCGCGACTGCATGAACGGCTCTGTGGAACGAGCAGCGAGGCAGATAGTATAGTGCTGTGGTAAAAACAGTCGTTGTTAGTAACACAATGAATCAATTGTTTCACAACGTCAGACATTATACTTTATGCTGATTTTGATGGAACAGCAAGATAAGAGCGGAAATTAAGCAAATATAAAAAAAAAATTGGTTCATAGCTGGAACAGGTTGCAGTTAACTCTGTTTGATTAGTTCTACAGATATTTATCAACAAGTGTCGTTGTTTTCAGTCATTTAAGCTTCGACTATAGTGTAGGGTCAATGAAAGATTAACTATCTGGGAACCTTTTTGAACACTAGAGCAAAGAAAATAAAAAACGGCATTAAAAATGTTGCAAAAGATAACTCATTCAATATTAAATTTCGAGGTCGTTGCCACCAAAAACTTTAAAGAAGCATTAGTCTTGACGCTGTCGTTAAAGAAACAAGCGTTGAGTTTTTTGATATCAATATCGTGAGAAATAACACTGCGTTGCAAATTAATTGTTTTTTAATTTGTAACGCAGTGTTATTTCTCACTTGATTTGAGTACCCACTTTGAAATGTCATGATTTTTTATTTATACGTATCGTTTAATAAACATACATACACATTTTTTTTCCATTACGTCTCATTTTTTTTCCGCATAAATGTGCCAGATTATAGTAGAAATTAAAACGTCAAAACATATTTTAAAGAAATTTAATGAAATCAACCAATTTTTTTTAAATCATTAAAGTCTAATCATATATCATTTAAGTTCAAAAAAATCTACAAAATATTATCCATGAATTTTTTATAAAAAATATAGTAAAGTTTGAACTTTTTCTTTGTGCTTCGAATAATCTTCTCGTTTTAACCGCCAACAGTAATCACCTAGCATAGTCGTGTCCCAACGGCTTTGAAATCGTTCCTTAAGTTTCTTTATATCCTGGAGAAACCTCTCACCCTACTCATCACTGACCGCACCAAGATTAGATGGAAACAAAGAAAAATGAGAGTGAAGAAAGTTAATTTTTAATGACATTCTGCAACCCAACTTTTCGTATGCTTTTAGCATGTCGTTCACTAGCTGTTCCGCGTTTTCGGCTCTGTGGTTCCCTAAAAACTCTTTTATACCCGTATAAGTGAGCTTTTTGTCAAAATTTTGGGTCTTTCATCAAAGTATGTATTTGTGGTCCCACAAATATTCTTTCTTTGAGTTTGGCATCACTTAACATTGAAAATACTGTCTTCAAATATAAAAAAACCATCTCCCTCTTTATTCATAGCCTTTACAAAATTTTTCATCAAACCAAGTTTTAAGTGGAGTGGTGGTAAAATTACATTTTTCGGATCGATCAATGGTACATGGTACAAGGTAGTAGAAAATAATAATTGACATGTACCTCGAAAACTAGACGTGATGGATACCATATATGTTTAGAACATTTAATCTATGACTCATTACCTATTCATTCCAGCTAACAGATAAGAGGGTAACAAAATCGTATAACGCAATGTAATTAGGCTATAATGTTGAACTTGTGACTGACTAGTTTTATAGGAAAGTTGAGTTTCAATCAGCATGCGTGGCAGTGGGCAAATTTAAAGTATATCTTGCATTGTTTACAGATTATGACTTAACTTCTACCAACAGTGTACATCACTGCTGAAGATAATTGACATTTTGCAACTTATACACACAAACCCACAGAATATAATAACTTAAACTTTGTTTTGACAGTCATATGTGAAGATAATTCAAGGAAAAGTTTTAAGTTATTTTATTAAGTACTCATTTTGTAATACCATCAAATTTCATGTGGACATTTGCATAACAATGAACTTTTGTTAAAATTTAATATATAGAAAATAATTATCATGGATTTGTTAGAAAAAGAGTGGTTCATTGAAGCTCCTTGGGGTAAATTATGCAGTAAGTATTAACAAGCACTGAATTATTTAAAAAAATAAACACTTAAAATTATGTCATCAAACCTCTTTTATATCTTAGTTAATAAACTAACCTAAAAAAAGTTCTTAATTTTAAATTTGTACTTTGAACTTTGCAACTATATAGATAAAAAACTGTTTAATTATTTATGGCTGTAAATATTTTATAACATTCTCAGTACACATTCTCGTCATATTAAACTATAAATATGCAATATATTTTTATCTCCAATAAAGATATACCTATGTTAAAATTTTTATAAGTTTGTTATCTCTAGATATGAGGACCCTTTTATCTTGTTTTTTTATAATGCTGCTGTATTGGCATGAATCTTTGAGTTTGTGATGTCTTTCTTTTTAAAAAAGATTAGGGATTTACAAACTTTTGAACTATATGGGTCACTAAACTTTATGCTAAAATACTTCCTTTAAGCTGCATACTTCTTAAGTCCCAAAAATGGTGATGATATGATTAGTATGAATAAATAAATAAAAATAAAATATTACTGACAATTACAATGGCAGTGACAATCATCATCATCATCACAGCCCATTAACGCCCCACTACTGAGCACGAGCCTCCTCTCACATACCAAGGTGCGAGGGTATTCGGTCATACTCCACCACGTGGACCCAGTGCGGATGCGGTGACAATCATATTGTCATTGCAGTGACAATATGAACTAAGTATTAATTAGACTTCTTGGCGGGAAAGTGAAGCGTCAAGTCTGCAGTTTTGTTTTATTTTCTAAAATTTGTGATATTTAGAACATTAATGTGTAATAACGGTGGATTATTAACCGTTAAGTGTTTGTGAACATACATGAGTGTTGGTAAATCATACAAAACAGTGCAACATCACTTTTCAAATTTTCTTTCAAGGAGTCCATGTGAGATCTCAGTATAGTCCCACATATTTACTGAGGACTCAAGGGGCTTAGGGGAGTGTATCTCATTTACCATTTATCATCTTTATCATCATCATTCTCATTTACTATGAATTATATATTATTAATATATCACTTACTTGACACTGGCTAAATGTGCTAGACGCACGAAGCTATTATTTAAATGGAAGAAGAAGTATTAATTAATAAATAAAAATAAATAGTTCTGACAATAACACTAATTATTTAGTTCCAAGAAAAGTATCATAGTTTAGTTCCAAGAAATACACAAATAATTTAGACAATAATGTTTATTTGTAAATATTGTATTGTTGAAAGTAGGTGATTATTTTGAAATGATTTAGCGCCATGGTCTTCATTATCAGCAGAAAACCCAATTCAGGTGTCTAAAATATTCTGATTCTATTTGCTACTGCATTATTATTCTATAAACTTTTTTAACAACTGCAATTGTAAATGGCTTAAAGAAATTCTTTTGGACATAATTTCTGCGTTTCCCCTGTAATATGCGCAAGTAACTCATCATCAAAAATCTATGAAGAGTATGGAAAAAGAATATTAAAGTCTGTTGGGTATATAGGTGTAAATTTGTGTTTCCAGTAAAGGGCAAATCAGGTGACTCAAACTTGTTTTCTTCCAAATACACCTTTATTTGCATCGGAAAGTAAGATGCTGTTTTTGGAGTGCAATCCAATATAAGTCTGTGTAGATTTCTAGTTTTAGTTCTATAATAGTTGTTTGGTCCAAAAAACAATTTATAATTTAATTTATCGTAAAGGGCCTTCTATAAATTATGTCACAAAATTTCGTGATCTTTTGCCCCCCCCCCCCTTTCGTCACAGCTGGTCACACTTGTGAGACTACCTCCTCCTAAGTCTGATGTCACATTTTTTGCAATTGTACAGTAAAAAACAATGAAATTTAAGCAACAGTAAAGAAATATTTATAGGACCTGGTTTTTAAAATGTGATGCCACGAAATTTACACCGTTTTTTACACCGTTGTCACACTTTGCCTTGCGGAAGCCTTCAGCGACGTTAAGGCGCTGATAGGATTCCTGGAGGAACTGGGATGGCTGGAGTAATGCAAAATGGACGAATGGGACATCAAATAGCGGAAAAAGCCTGCACGACAAAGAAAAGAAGAAGAAGAAGGCTGTTATGATGATTCTAAAAAATGTGTTTCTTTATTTACAGTTGTGGTGTGGGGTGATTGCTCCGATCCACCTGTTCTGATGTGCCATGGTTCGGTGGACTCAGCTGCTACCTTCAGGCCCTTAGTCAAACTGCTGCCCAGGAAATTTTATTATATAGGTTTGAAGATTTATTATATAATCAATGTTTTTATATCATTAATTAGCACAGGATCGATCGACGTGGAAAGAAATTGGGGAGGCCTACGTTCAGCAGGGGTTTACTTCACTGCAAAAGCCGTATCATCGAATTTTGTTTCTTCGAAAACTTTTCAACGACATCACTATCATCATCTCAGCCCATTAACGTACCACTACTAAACACAAGCCTCCTCTCTTAAAATTTAAACAAGGCTATTGCTTTCCCAGGTATAGTCTCAAAAATAAAATGACACTGATGTTGGGCAGAATACGTTGCTCTCGATTCTGTTCTTTAAACATCCTGTATATAAATAATTTTCTTTGACAGCATTGGAACTGCCAGGCAATGGCAAATCGGACCAGTACCCAAGCGGCATGAACATCAGTGCCTATGACCTGGTGTATGCCCTCACAGTGGTGGTGAAGCACTTCAGATGGGACCAATTCGTTTATATGGCGCATTCAGTTGGCACTCTTATAGGTGGGTTTAAATTACTTACTTCACTCGTTCTTCATCATATCCTAGCATTATCCCAGTTGTTCTGTACTGTGTTAGTACTGACTACCGGGGGGGGAAACTAAGAGGGACCTATGGAGGGCGCTGCGGGTAGGCCAGGAGGGCCCGCTCAGCAGCGCCAGGAGGGTCTAGGCAGCGGGGGCAGGGGGCCCCTGCTGTCTAACCATGGACCCTCCGGGAAGTCGGCCACACACGCTATGGTCGCAGGGGGAGGTAGGAGGGGCGCGTCCACTGCGCTTCTCTGAGGAGGTCCTCCCGGTTTTGGTCCGGGGGACGTTGGCCGCAGGCGGGGTGTCAGAAGCTGCAACCCAGGTACTGGCCTCCGCCTCTTTCTCAACAAGCGGCGGGCGTCGTCGGAAGATTTTTAGTGGGTATTGCTGCCGGCGGTCGTGTCTGCCGGTGGTGAGTCCCACACCCCCTTTCGGTCCCCCTTTGGCCGGAAGGCAGTGCGTAAATGCATTTTGTTACCGACGTAAAACAAAAAAAAAAAAATGGTTGTTGAGGGACCCCCCCCCCCCGACTGGTCTCCACCTCGTCGTGGTGGGGGGGCTGAGTACCTCCCGGTAGGGCGCAGGAGGCGCCAGGGAAAATGTAACACCCAGAGACCGACGACTCTGGGTGCCCTTAGTACTGAGTACCGGGGGAGAAACTAAGAGGGACCTGTGGAGGGCGCAGCAGGCGGGCCAGGAGGGCCCGTCAAGCAGCGCCAGGAGGGTCTCAGGCAGTGGGGGCAGGGGGCCCCTGCTGTCTAACTACAGACCCTCCGAGAAGTCGGCCACACACGCTATGGTCGCACAAGGAGGTAGGAGGGGCGCGTCCACTGCGCCTCTCTGAGGAGGTCCTTCCGGTTTTGGTCCGGGGGACGTGGGCCGCAAGCGGGGTGTCAGACGCTGCAACCCAGGGACTGGCCCCCCGCCTCTTTCTCAACAAGCGGCGGGCGTCGTCGGAAGATTTTTAGTGGGCATTACTGCTGGGGGTCGTGTCTGCCGGTGGTGAGTCCCACAAACCTCTCTCGGTCCCCCATTGGCGGGGAGACAGTGCGTAAATGCATTTTGTTACCGACGTAAATAAAAAAAAGGGTTGTTGTGACGCCCCCCAGACTGGTCTCCACCTTTTCGTGGTGGGGGCTGAGTACCTCCCGGTAGGGCGCAGAGGGCACCAGGGAAAAGGTAATACACTGAGATTTGAGATTTTTTCAGTTTGTCTGAGGTATTGTGAGAATGGGATAAAAGAAGTTTCTATGTGTGAGATTTTATTAGTATATTTAACTCTTACTGTTTTTGATAATTAATGTAATTGGTGTATTCCGTTCTGATCAAATAAATAAACACCCAAAGATTGGCGACTCTGGGTGCCCACTGCCCTTAGTACTGACTATTGGGGGGGAAATTAAGGGTTGTTGTGACGACCGATATGGCGTAGAGGTATACCTGCACTTCACTCCAGAGGTCGGAGGTTTGATTCCCACACAAGACACATGTTTTTTTATGAATATTAAGTATGTATTTACAAAAATAAAGTATGTAAGTATGTATATGTTTATCCGTTCTTTAGTATCCATAACACAAGTTCTTAGTGATACTTATCTTGGAACTAAATAATTGGTGTGATTGTATAAGAATATTTATTATTATTTGTTGTGGGAAGCTCGGCCCTCAAAGTTTTCGACGTTGACCTTGTTAGAAATATATTTATTTATTTTATATAAAATGAATTTGCCAACGCAAAGAAGAGTAAAAAAGTAAAAAGTTCTTTATTTAATAAACTATTACATAGGACTTGAAACCGTCAAGACAAAATATAAATTTTAAAAAAAACAAACTAAACATTACTACACTGAAATCACGAAGCTCAGATTTACTTACATGCAAATAAATTAAAATTAGGTGTAAGTGAATCTAAGTGCCAGTTCCGAGCCTCCGCTCTGTGAGAAGAACTGACAAGAAACTCACAGGCTATGCTCTTTTAAATTATTTTTGTTACATGACACACACAGTGTAAATTTGATGATACTGAAAGGGTCCCCCGAAGCTGTAACCAATAAAGTAGCACTAAGGGAACTTCCATCACAGTCAAGTAAGTATGTATTGTGAAACTGAGCTGGGGGCCTACCGCCGAGTTCGATGGCAATCGAATATAAGGCAAAATGGATTTCGAATTGATTCTGTCGTACCGCCGAACTCATGGAAATCGAAACAAAATGGCGTTCTCCATTTACCTATTGGTCTGTCACGGACTGAAGATCATGAATGAGAGGTGGCTATCGGCAGATTCCCCGGTACGGATTAATGAACGTAAACAAAGTTTGATCTAGATGGATTACCGGTAATCCATCGAATTCGGCGGTAGGCCCACTGAGCTTGTATAATGGGGAATGGTCACGGCAATGATCGCGAACAAGACGACTCACGAAATACGTGGCGAATCTATTGCTGCTTATCAGGAACTGTGAAGTTCGCCAGAGCCTCGTCGGTTGATCGACAGGTCGACACTTGCTGGTGAGGTTGGCTTGGACTCCTAAGTTCTTGGTTGGATCCCTACCCTATATTTTATGCTTTTGATAATGCTGAATGTATTTATTACAGGCTTACTGTACGACCTCTCATACCCTGGAAAGATGTCGAAGGTTATTAATTTGGATCCCCTCACACGAGGACTGTCGGTGCCGGCTGAAAAGTTTGCTGAATGGTAATTATATTAAAACATTTTTTTTTTACCTATACAATATACTTTCCTTTTTGTAAGGAGGTATCTTATATCCACTACAATCTAGCCTATCCAAAGACTAATTTGTAACTTTCTTTTACCATACACTACTACATATTTCAAAAGTAAGAATTTGTCCAATAACACTATTCTTATTGTTTCTATTAAGGCGAATACACTTTAGTAATGTGTTCTTAGTCACAGTATTACTCTTCACTGACACTACACTAAACTAACTCAAAAGGTTTTGTCTTTCTCAGTCTTCTCACTAGTTGTCAAGTGTTGTCGAGTAGCTGGATATCCTCAACATTTACATGGTGATGAAGTCTTCTTTCATGAGCTTCTGCACATTTCCTTATTATGCTAACAATCAGATCCACTTTTAGGTCCCGATGTAGATCGTCGGTTCTGATGTACCAAGGTGCGTTAACAATGCCTCTCAATACTTTATTCTGGAATCGCTGTATGATTTTTATGTTAGTTGGTTTGGTACAAGCACAGAGCTGAATACAATAAGTCCATACTGGCATAAGGACTTGTTTATATATTAGTAATTTTTTGTGTACCGATAGCGCTGAATGTTTACCCAGAAGCCAGTAGGTACAATTTTTTAAAACGAATTAAACATATGTTTTACTAACATAGTGTCTGATGACCTTTGTTTCATTTACCAACACAAAAAATTAAGAAACAATTCAACACGACGTGTGTTTCGCCCTTACACAGGGCTTCAAGTAAGATAGGAGCCACAGTACAGCGATGTCTTCACGACCAACGCTAAAACTATTAAAACAATGAAAACTAAGTATAGATACTTATCATTTTGTTACTATGAAATTTAATGAGAATAACAACTAATAACTACTCGTAGTCAAAAATGAGCAAATATTTACGAATTATTTAATGAACAACTAGATTTAACTTACTAATAATTAAACAGCGTCTTTCCTCCTCTCTCCTAAGCTATGCTGTGCTCGACAGGGTCCACAATTGATACTTTTGTAACTAAACTACCATCTTGTAAAACACATTGTTGGAACGCAATAAAGTATTGAGTATTAAAACGAGAGTAAATACCTACTTACTTTACTTTCTGGGGAATTGGTACAAAGATATTATGAATCCATCACTTGTTTAGTTTCTTGTTTAGTTTTAGTTTACTTTCTTGGTTTGTAGTAACCACCTAGGTTTTAAGTTTTAAGGTTAACCCACTGAAAAAAGTTTATATTATTTTTAATCTGATAGCTGCACACACAATTTTTGTTGTCCTATCATTCTCCTAAATGATGTTTTTGATTAGGAACGCATAGTATTGTTCAAATGATTATATAGATATTAAGACTGAATTGCTGTAAATGATATCTTTCATAAGACCAAAAATATTTGTGGATTGCAGCACATTTAATTAATATAATGTTATTTTTGTTAAAATTAGTTTATCCTGTAGCTTGAGTATGTCATGCTCACTCAAATGTCTTTGCGGTGGTGGCGTCATGCGTCGGGTCGTTGCGTTCCCTAAAATATGGTTGAGCGAAACGATGGCTGGTTCATGCGTCATACTCGTGAACGGGTGCCGCCAGTGGGGACTGGTCTGCTCATGTCTACTATGTTTATTCGTACTCATACTCGTATAACTTAAAATAAAAAGTTATTTTCTTCTTTTATTTTAAATCATGTGACTGCAGAACACATGTTTTTGTAGATTTGTCAAATTGTTTTACTACTAAGTACATATTCTTGTAACTGGCGGGAGAAAAAACTAACCTTGACGATTTTCTTGCCCGTTCTTTTACGATCAAGCTCCCGCCCGCAGTGAATGGGCGCGCTAGTTTTTAAGTTTTGACGTTCATAAGAGCTCTTTTGAGCCAAACTTGAATAAATGAATATGAATTTGAATATGAATTTGAATATGAATTTGAATATGAATTTGAATTATGAATTTGTTAAAATTACTAATATGTGACTTTTTTTTCAGGTACCACGCCTATTTTACGAAATACTATGAGAGATTTGATTCTTTCAATATGCCAAAGAAAGAGAGACCTAAACAAGAAATTAAAGAGGTATTATATATATATATATATAAGCCATCTTACATTGCATCAATATATTTTTTTACTTTGGAGCCCAAGGCAACCTCACCTGCAAGTGGTGCACCTGCCGATCAACGGGCGAGGCTCTGGCGAACATAACAGGGCCCGGTAAGCGGCAATAGGCTGGCCACCTATTACGTGGGACCAGTAGCACAATTGGTGAAGTGTGGGCGTATAATATGCCTCAGCCTACCACCTGGGGAAAACAGGCGTCAATCTATGTATGAAGAATCTAATAAAATTAAGTTACCTTAATTAAAATATTTCGCTTTTAGTGAATTTTTTTTTTTTGTAAAGTGTACCTTTATTTGATCTATAACACATTTCATTTTTTTTACCTAAGTTTCCTCACTGCAGGGAAAATGTCTCCCTCTGTTCTTTCGTAAAATGCTAATAAATATATATACATATATACGGTACAACAAAGTATCAGTGAGCCTGTCTATCTGTCTTGAATGTTGTGTACATAAAAAGAAAGAAAGAAAGAAAATATGTTTATTTGGTACACAAACAATTCACAATTACCAACTAAACTTTTATACATCTGTTAGAGATATACATAGAAGTTCTCTGTATCGGCCATACATTTTAAAAATGTATTTTTATGTATATTGTTGATGTACCTTATTTAATAAATAAATCCTTTATGTTATTGTTTTTATACCTACTAACATTGTCATCTATGGTTTGAAAATAAATGATATTTAAAAAAAAAAAATTAAATATTGCAGGCAATTGCAACAATAATGTCGAACAGAGGGTTGAGTGAAGCAAACGCGATCGCCACACTACAAAGGCTGTCCGAACCCGCTGGAGCCGGATTCATAAGGTTTTATTAAACATCTACTAATTTCAGCATTAACATTGTTATACAATATGTAAATATTTCTGACACACCAATTATTTAGTTCCAAGATAAGTATCTGTAAGAACTTGTGTTATGGATACTAAATAACGGATAAACATACATCAATACTGTTTTTTTTTGTAAATACATACTTAATATACATAGGAAAACACCCAGTCCAGAACAAATATTCATGTTTATGCACACAAAGATTTGTCCTGCGTGGGAATCGAACCCACGACCTTAGGAGCGGAGAGCGGGTATTCTCGACACCACGCCATATCGGTCGTCAAATATTTGAAGCTCTTGTAGCTCCACGTTGCTCGGTGGTCGAAAACGATCAAAGTACAGTTTACAGAGGTCAGTCCTTGGATGGGTGGCCGTTTGTGTGGCATTTGATATCGAGCGCTTCCGTGCTTTGGATAGCACGTTAAGCCGTTGGTTGCGGTTATCACTAAATGTGGTAGTGGTTAAGCCATGTTAGACGCCTATTTGGGCGAATTGAAAAATTCGAATTCTATGTAATACCTACTAAAAATCTTCCGACGACGACCGCCGTTTGTTGGGAAAAAGGCGGGGGCCAGTACCTAGGTTGCAGCTCTGACACCCCGCCTGCAGCCAACGTCCCCCGGACCAAAACCGGGAGGACCTCCTCAGAGAGACGCAGTGGACGCGCCCCTCCTAACTCCCCGTGCGACCATAGCGTGCGTGGCCGATTTCCCGGAGGGTCCATGGTTAGACAGCAGGAGCCCCCTGCCCCGCCGCCTAAGACCCTCCTGGCACGCCCGCTGCGCCCTCTAAGGGTCCCTCTTAGTTTCCTCCCTGGAAGTCAGTACTAAGGGCACCCAGAGTCGCCTTGTCGTGTTACCTTTTCCCTAGCAACTTCTTCGCCTTACCAAGAGATGCTCAGCCCCCCACCACGACAAGGTGGAGACAACTGGGGGGGGGGGGGAACTTAGAGCCCAGGCCTGGTTTATCTTTACTTGGCTGAATTTCTGCTGAGTCTGACCTCTGCAATTCACATTTTCGGCTAATAATAGTTTTATATTTTTTTAATAACAGTAATATTTTTTATTTCAGATACACATTCGACCAACGTCTGAAACTAGTAACAAGACCCCCTTTGTCGCCTGAAAACCTAAAACGCATATTTACTGGTATTCAAACACCAACGCTCTCAATCATTGCCGAAAAATCCATACAAAATGGCGGTTACGACGGAACACTATTCGTTTTAAACGAGAGCCATTATCCTTGTGGTAATTATAGAGTACGGAGGGTAAACGGCCATCACGATGTGCATTTCGAAAATCCGGAACGAATAGCTGGGTTTGTGGGTCAATTCCTTTTACACGGCTTAGAAGGGTTGGATTCTGTTAGTAAATTATAGGATAAACTTTTGTAAAATGAAAATGCAATTTATTTAAAAAAAAAAATTTTATTAACAAAAACTTATTTAATGTACCTAATAAAATCAATAAAATTTGGACCTGAAAATGTTTAAAAAAATATATTTTTTATTTAAATAATAAAATATTTAATACGAGTCTGGCTGAATTGTCGTCACTACCCTTGATGACATAGTGCCATTAATTTAAAAAAGAAGAAGAATAAAATATTCAATTATAATTTGTATTTTTCTATTATTAATCGGGTTTTTTTTTATTTCGAAATGGTAATTTGTATTTAATTTTGTCTTTAACTAAAATTTTGACAGGCTGCATAAATGCCATTTAATGGACCCGGATCATAACAATAACAGAAGAATTATTTACCAATGTTTTCTGTTTTAGAACCCTGTAGGTAAGTTCTGTAAATAAATGTTTTTTAATAATTTATGCGTTTATATTGCATTTAAATTACAATAAAATTTTAATAAAATAAATATTTAAATAATTTTATTTCTTTCTCATAATTGGCTGCTTACACCAGTTTCTTTTTTTTAAATAACCCCTTGTTTATGATTTTCTTTTAATAATGTTTTCGTGCGGTTAGCATATTTAGCCAATATCAAGTAAAAGATAATATTAATAATTTATAATTCATAGTAAATGAAAACGAGTGGTGATTAAGATGATAAACCCCTCCCCCTAAACACCTTGAGTCCTCAGTAAAGATGTGGGATCATACTGAGATCTCACATGGACTTCTTGAGAGAATTTGAAAAGTGATGTTCCACTGTTTTGTTTTATTTACCAACACTCAGGTACGTTTACAAACACTTAACGGCTAATAATCCACCGTTATTACACATGAATGATCGAAATATCACAAATTTTCGAAAATAAAACAAAACTGCAGACATGACTCCATTTTCCCGCCAAGAAGTCGTATGGTATATTTCATGTTCCACTTCCAGTTTATTTATAATAAAAAATGGCGTGCTTATACATGTGAGGTGATGTAATCCTTTTTAGTACCAAAACCTTTGAGTTACCACATAATCATAATTATACATAGGTTATCGTTTAATATATTCGAAATGGCAAGAAATACTTATTTAAGCTAGACTATAGAATATATATTATTTTTATTATTACATAGATTGGTGATTGTAAAATGTATTCCAATAAATATATGATTTTTTAAAATTCTGTTTTATTTATTTTGTGTTATAATAATTCAGTGGCGAGTTTGCAGGCTGAAGTGGCAATGGGCGGGGCACATAGCTCGAAGAACCGACGTCCGATGGGGCGTTAAGGTTCTGCAATGGCGACCGCGAACCGGCAAACGTAGTAGAGGACGGCCTCTCACGCTATGGACCGATGATCTGGTCAAAGCTGCGGGAAGCCGATGGATGCAGGCGACTCAGGATCGCGCAATGTCGAAATCTATTGGGGAGGCCTATGTTCAGCAGTGGACGTCAGATGGCTGAAATGATGATGAATGATGATGAATTCAGGTTATTATAAAGGGGTGCGAAGATTCCACGGGCGACGTTCAGGTACCACAAACAACTACTTGGGTGCATGAGGCTCCTACCAAGATCTGAGGAGCCCAAGCCAACTTACAAGTGATGCACCTGCCGATCAAGGGAAGAGGCTCTGGCGAACATAAAAGTTTCCGAAAAGCAGCAATACGTTCGCCACATATTACGTGGGACCCCTCCTCCTCAGAATCAAGCGTGATATTATGTATGTATGTAAACAACTACTTTTGGGTACTTATAACGGATGCTCTCTACAGCTGGGCGAACATTTGACGTTAAAGCGTTATCGGATGTCCAAAGAAAGAAAGCAGACCCTTGATGCTGCTCACTTAGGTACTTTATTTTCGAGAGGGTGACCAATCATCCCAAGGTTGCATCGGTTTTGTGATTCATAATGCACTCAAAATCAACATTGTGGAAGTTGACTGTGTGTCAGCGAGAGTAGCATAAATGACAACATTAGTATATATGATACAAAACAAATAATAATAGCGCGAATCAGAAACTTGCCAAGAGCAGAGCCCGTACCTATATAGTACAAGCGCTTTAAAAGAGGCGGCCATAACGGCAGGAGTCTAAAAAAAACTATAACATTAACATTTTTAAGAAAAATAACACCACTTTTTAATGGCATTTAAATTAGATAAATACATACTTTCACGCCTGTTTCCCCGAATAGAGGCATAATATACGCCCACAGAGCCTATTGCCACTTATCGGGATCAAATTCAAATTCATATTCATTTATTCAAGTTTGGCTCAAAAGAGCTCTTATGAACGATAAATAAATATATCAATATTAATACAATAAATCTAAATACATTGACTCGACATCGATTAGCCTGTGCGTGTTTAATACATACGCATCCAAACCTGTAAATAAAAATATGAGATTAAAAGTAAAAATGTTGTGAGTGAATGTTTTGTTGTGAATTTTATGATTCTTTTTCAAGAAAGTGCTTAAGCTTAGAAAAAAATGAGAGAAACTCATACATAACTAATCAAACAAAGGCAAAAGGTAAAAGATATTGAAGGTAATGTATTTTTTGGCAACGTGCTTTTGGCTAATCATCCGCTGTTTTCTAAATCAGCTGACCCATATGATTGATTATTTTTATATTTTCTACTGGTGGAATACAGTTATTTGGTTGTAGCTAAACATACTTACTGTAATTATGTAAATGTGCAAACCATACCGGTGGTTACATAAATGTTTCTTTGTAAGATTTCTGTGATATTTTGAGAAGGTAATGAAAGAGGTTATGTAAAAACTACAGAAATATAAAAGCCGGTTTTTCATCAAAATAGTCGCACCTAATGTCTTAAGATAACTTAAACAAGATAAATATTTTAAAAAGATCGAATTCAAATTAGTTTATGCTTAGGTTTGTGATTTTGTACGTAATAATCATTGTTAAAAATATGAATACATTTACGTATAGAATGCAGTACCCACTTAGGTTTTAGGCTGTATGACATGCTTTAACTGTGTATCTGCTAACTATAAATGCGTAAATAATATAATTATAATAATTACATATAATAACGTCAATTTCATTCTTATTGTAATATGTATTAAGGTTTAATTTCATTCCAAGCGTAAAAAACGGAATGCTATTACTAAGACTCCGCTGTCAGTACGTCCGTCTGTCACCAGGCTGTATCTCAGGATAGTAAAATTTTTACAGATAAAGTATTTTCCACACATATCCTAAAAAAACAGAATAAACTAATTATTTAAGGGGGTTCCCATACAATAAACGTGTTTTTTTGCTTGTTTCGTTTTTCTTTGTCATCGAATAGTATAAGTAAAAATTATAAGATTGACATGATTAAGTTCATGATCATATTTAATACAGACATACATAATATCTTTTCTGTAGGGGTAGGCAGAGATCACATCTTTCCTCTTGCTACAATCTTGGCACACACTTTTAGCTTCTTTCACACTCATTAACCTTCTCATACATCCCCGGGTTTAGGGAACTTAAATTTTCTATGTGGCCAACAATTTTTATGTAACTTTTTGCTTATAACTTTGTATTGTTCTGTATTTTTCCTAAGGTATTGTTAAGAAAGAAAGAAAGGTAACTAAGTTGAAACCCATTTATTCTTAAGACAATTATGTACACTTAGATTGGCAATAAATGAATTGAATTGAAAGAATGTATGTGTGTGGTCAATAAATAATTATTCAACTTTATTCAATTTTTGGGGTTGGATTGGTTAAGGTTCTTCAATGGCGACCACGAACCAGTAAACCTTATAGAAGACAGCCTCCCATGCGATGGACTGATAATCTAGTCAAGGCGGCGGGAAGCGGGTGAATGCAGGCTCATTCAATGTGGAAATCTATTGGGGAGGCCTATGTTCAGCCGTGGGCGTCATATGGCTGAGATGATGATTCTAATTTTATATGTATAATAACTCACTTAAAACACTCTGTCAATTAAATATATACTGTTAACTGGTAGAGAATGCCTTGCAGGATTAAGTTCGCCTTTTGTACATTTTTTATTTTAATTTGTGCGATAAAGTTTAAATAATTTGTACATTGCTTTTTTTATATATTTTAGATGGCGCTGTACACAAAACAAGACTTCTGCCCCCCAATATTCTCCAGACGATGGCTGGCCATGAAATTCAGACCCAATATGGTAGGAAAAAGCTTATCTTGTACAGTTAATAATAAATATTTTCTTACAATCTGAAAATGACATGCGTGTGAATGGTTTATCAACAAAAGATGCACAAGACTGTGCGAAGTAGAGGTGTAAGTTTAGGGGGCCCAGGGTCTGGTTTCCTAAGGTTGTAAGTAGGATAATGTGTGATGAGGTTTTTGAGGTCTATTGTTGTGTGGTAGCAGCATTTAAAAATTAACTACATACATGTCGAGGGTTCCGTGCTCAAACCCGATAAGTGACAAAATTTGCGTTTTTGGGCTTAAAACAGTACTTAAAAGAATTTATCGGTTAATTAAAAAAAATTAAACTTAAAAAGTTTACTTATTGGATTATGAAGTCCTCAGTTTTCAGTCTTCTTTTCTGAAATCGATTTATCTGATAATATCACAAGAAAAAGCGGCAGAAATTATGTATCTGATGTTGTTGTTGTTTGAGCACGGAACCCTCGATATACACATTCACGCCTGTTTCCCCGAAGGGGTAGGCAGAGGCATATTATACGCCCACACTTAGACAATTATATTATTGGTCCCACGTAATAGGTGGTGAGCCTATTGCCGCTTACTGGGCACTGTTATTTTCGCCAGAGCCACGTCTGTTGATCGGCAGGTGCACCACTTGCAGGTGAGGATGGCTTGGGTTCCTTAGGTCTTAGTAGGATCCCTATACACCCCAACTAAAAAAAACCTACCACCGCATATTTTACCCAAGAGTTTATTATCAGGCAACTAAGAAAATACTAGTATTTTTGGGTACAAATATATCTAGAAGTGTACATGATATTTCTCTTATGCACTACACTCGCACATGTCAACCTTATAGAGATTTAATAATTAACTTTAAACTGGTTTTATGAAAATTATAATATATACAGCTAGGAGTAAATTGTTGGTCGCACCAAAAGTGGGTGACACTTCGAAACGCATACGTTTTATTGTCATAATTTCAAAAGACATATTAGGTCGGGGAAAAAGTCTTTTCGCATAACGTAGGTATAAACTTATTATAAAAGTTTTTTGACTGTACTATTTATGTCTGGCTGGTTTTGGTAACATTAAAAAGGTTCCATTATAAAGAAAAGAAAAAAATAAAAAAAAGTTGTTTCCCGCTATTTTTCATTTGTTTTTCTCTCCGTAAAAATGAGTGAATCTAATGAAGAAATTCGATACATTTTAAAATTTTATTATAAAAAAGGCAAAAATGCAACTCAAGCAGTGAAAAAAATTTGTGAAGTTTATGGACCTGATGCAGTGTCAGTAAGAGTAGCACAAATTTGGTTCAAACGTTTTCAGTCCGGAAATTTTGATGTTAAAGATGCACCTCGCTCTGGTCGCCCTGTTACGAATAAAATGGACGCCATTTTTGAAAGAGTGGAGCAAGATCGGCATATTAGTAGTTACGATGTAGCTGAAGAACTGGGAATTGACCACAGAACAGTTTTGACCCATTTGAAGAAAGCTGGTTATACAAAAAAGCTCGATATTTGGGTGCCACACGAGCTCACTCAAAGAAACTTAATGAACCGTGTACTCATTTGCGATTCATTATTGAGACGTAATGAAACCGAGCCGTTTTTGAAGAGATTGATAACTGGCGATGAAAAGTGGATCACGTACGACAAGAACGTGCGAAAAAGGTCGTGGTCGAAAGTTGGCCAGGCTTCACAGACTGTGGCCAAACCTGGCCTAACACGAAATAAGGTGATGCTGTGTGTATGGTGGGATTGGAAGGGCATTGTTTATTATGAGCTTTTACCGCCCGGCAAAACCATCGATTCTGATCTTTACTGCCAGCAACTGATGAGATTAAAGGAAGCAGTCGAGAGAAAACGGCCGGAATTGATCAACAGGAAGGGTGTGGTCTTTCATCACGATAACGCTAGACCACACACATCTTTAGCCACTCAGCAAAAATTAAGAGAGTTCGACTGGGAGGTCCTAGTGCATCCACCATATAGCCCTGACCTTGCGCCTTCAGATTTTCACCTGTTTCGGTCTCTGCATAATTCTTTAGGTTCTGTAAGGTTGACCTCAAGAGAGGACTGCCAAAACTATTTGTGCCGTTTTTTTGATCAGAAGTCCCAAAGTTTCTACAGTAACGGGATAATGTCTCTGCCCACAAAATGGCAGAAAGTTATTCAACAAAACGGTACATATATATTGTAAATAAATGTAAATAAACTTTGAAAAAAATGTCTTGACTTTTCATACAAAAATACGAAAAGACTTTCCCCAACCTATTACATCATAATGGCCTAAAGATCCAAAAGCATAATATCCTTTTTCATAACATATTACTACGCATAACCATAATAATTATTTTTTGTTTTTGAATTGTTTTGTTGCATGTAAGTGAATCTAAGCTTCGTGATTTAGTGTAATATTATTTCATTGTATTTTTTTTCATTTGTAATCATGACGTTTTCAAGTACTATGTATAATAGTTTATGAAATAAATAATTTTTTTACTTTACTTTACTTTACTTTAATGCAGAATGCAATGAAAGGCATAATCATATAAATCTAACTTTTTTTTTTTTACTGTATTATAGCTGTGTCCTAACATTTTCAGATAATCTACAATCGCCATCACATTTTATCGATCCTGGAGAGCGGTTTACTGTTCCGTGAGGACAGTATCGAGGTGGAACAAGAGACCCCGTCTGCGGAGGACGTTTGGGCGGCTGCGGGGGTTGGTAGAGGAGGGTGGCTGACGAGGGGGGAGGGGAGTGTGGCACTGCTGGCTGTAGGGGGATGTGTTGCGGCGTTTCCACCTAAAAGGTAAACATGTTATAGCTTTTAAATTCAATTTGATCATTTTATAATATATAGCGGTCGTCGCGGCTCCGCCCGCATGGATGTTGGTTACCGCTGCAAAATGCCTACCCAGGAAAGATACGGTCAACAAAATGATTCCCAGGTCAATATACAGACACCGACACTAACATGGACGACGCAGTCATTATCCGCAGGCTTCATAGATTGTCTTTATGTGGATGTTAAAGTTGTTAATGATGAAATTATTTAAATATAAGTAATACAATGTTTTCCCTCCTACCGGCAGTCCCAGAGTGCAACCCGTTGTTTTGAGATAGATAACTAAATCAATTATTGTAGAGCTTCTCTATAAACAACATTTGACGTAAAATTTTTCAGGTAACAAAGTAAACTTATGGTCGGGAGCCCCGACCCGTGATAGGGCGCCGTGCAGCAGAAATCGTAATAATTTAATTTCGCCATAACTTCAAAACCAAATATCCAATTTTGATCAATCTAAGACCAAATATTATCTACATAAACTGCACTTAGCACTGCACTTGATGAAATCATTTATTTTATGAAATTATTCATTTTTTTATTTTAAGGATTAACAGCATAAGTAAATAAATGCGTTTAAATGTAGTCCAAAAAAATTCAAGTTTTTTAAATAAAAAAATGGTAGTTGTGCCTCACTCGACATAGATAGGTGTAGTGTGTCGCGGACTTTTTAGTAGATATTTATAAGATCTACATTTAATTACTGCATTTTGTGGTTCTATCTTTTATAGTTTAGGCAGCGTACGCAAAATGAGTAACTGTTCTGGTTGATTTTTTACACTTTGTGTCCGAAATCCCAAATATCTTACGGAACCCTATTTTTTTCCAAATTAAAATGTAGCCTATGTTACTCAGTGATAATGTACAAATCTTTCCTCTTTATAATATTAGTATAGATAAGCACAGTCTAAGAACATATATAATAATTATCAGCGTAAGAGCTCTCTGCTGATCATTAGCCTCCTTAATAGATTACATTACGAGTGTTGGTGATCGCAGTTCAAGCCAGTACGCATAGTCGTCCGATAGGATTTCGCTTCGTCGACTTTTACGACTCTCCGTGAGATGAGAGGTGGTGGCACTTCACTAGAACTCTGTTAAACTAATGAAAAATATTGGAGAGGGGAGCAATAATTATGTTTTAGGTACATATCTTCCTTTGTTAACCTTTCTTTGGAAACTGAAGTTCAGCTAAAACTTGTTAACTACTTTACTATATAATTATTACTGTATAATAAACCGAATACAATAATCTAAATTTAAACTAATCTAAATATATAAAGCTAGCATCCTTCTCTCTTCTAAGTTGCCATACCCTACAGGGTCCATATTGTATCTGTGATATTATAAATAATATACATACATACATAATGTCACGCCTCTTTCCCGTAGGGGTAGGCAGAGATCACATCCTTCCACTTGCTACGATCTTGGCACACACTTTTAGCTTCATTCACACTCATTAACCTCCTCATACACGCCCGTCGGTTTAGGGTACTTTTGACCTGCCCTTTCTCTAACATTTTTTGTATTTGGTCATGGAAGGTCTTACGTGGTCTTCCCCTCCCAACACTTCCATCCACTTGTCCATCATAAATCACTTTCGTTAATCTACTTTCATTCATCCTCTCAACATGACCAAACCATCTAAGCATACCTTTCTCAATTCTTGTCACTATATCTTCTTTTACACCAGCTTCAACCCTTATCACTATATCTTCTTTTACACCAGCTTCAACCCTTATCACTTCATTCCTTATCCTATCACTCAATTTCACACCAAGAATACTTCTGAGTGCTCTCATCTCTACTGCATTAATCTTACTCTCATGTTTCTTCTGCCATAACCAACATTCGCTTCCATACATTAGTGTAGGTACCAACACACCCCTATGAACTGCCAGACGTGCCTTTTCAGACACTTTCTGACTGCTTACAAAGGCGTGAAGTGCCCCATTCAACATGTTTCCAGCATTCACTCTTCTATCGATATCGCTTTCACACTTTCCATCTCTCGTAAATTTCGATCCCAAATACACAAACTCATTCACTTGTTGTACTTTCTCACTTCCGATTAAAATTTCACAATTTGTCACTTTGTCTTCTCTTTCAAAAACCATAACTTTCGTCTTACTAACGTTTACTTTCATTCTTTTCGCTATTAAAGACTCTTGGACTATCGTCACCATCTCCTGCAACTCCTCAGCCAACGACGCAAGCAAAACTTGGTCGTCTCTTACCTTCTCTTCGCTTTCCGAGACGGTAGTATCCTAGTTCCTTACTCCTACCCAGATTTCCGTCATTTCCCTTTCCGGTTCCTTCATCCTTGCCCTCCCAAATCCAATCCAAGGTCTGCCGTGCCGAAGGATGCGTGGCTAGGGGAGAGACTAGTTGCAAGCAAGCCATATTGCCCTGAGACCAGGTGAAATAACATCTTTGTAGCATATGGAGTGCAATAAAGACATTGAGTATTGAGTAGCCTGGGGCAACTGGGACGATGCTAGCATATGTCCTATCTTCCTTTGGTTTACATTGTATACTGTAATACTTCTAGCATTTTATCTCGGTCTTCTGAGGACCCAGAGCCCCTGACTGATCTAACTAGATTTGGCTGAATTTCAGTTACTACACGGAGCGATTGATTCTGACCTCCACAAACTAGAAGGAATCATAATTTTATGGTTTAACCAGCTGTCAGGATATAAGATGACACCGACTTCCTAATAACGATGTTCATAACAGCTGGGACAATAATAAATAAATAAATATTTTCTGACAATTACACCAATTATTTAGTTCCAAGATAAGTATCATAAAGAACTTGTGTTATGCATGCTAAAGAACGGATAAACATACTTAAATACCTTTTTTTTTTGTAAATACATACTTAAATCACCCAGACCAGAACAAATATTCATGTTCATGCACACAAAGATTTGTCCTGAGTGGGAATCGAACCCACGACCTTTGGAGTAAAGTGCAGGTATACTGACCTACACGCCATATCGGTCGTCTAAGATAGATGACACTGACTTCCTAACAACGATGTTCATGACAGCTGGGACCAATGGCCACAGTTGCTTTCTGAAGCGCGGGGCAAGTGATAATTAAGCACAGAACTTCGTAAAGTGATAGGTTCGTGACCAGGGTTTGAACCTGAAACCCGCTGAGTTTGAAGTTAATGACTCTGCAATATTTACTCAGCACAGCGAAAAAACAAAATAAATAAAAATCTTTTTATTTTTCAGTGCCAACCGAGAAGCCCTAATCAAGCTAGGCCTCTACATCACACTGCCTATTGCAGTGCGTGCTTTCCTACGAGCCATGGCAGGCAGTTGCCTGGGAGCCTTGCTGCTTGCCATGAGGGATTACCTCGCCTTGGCTCGACGGGCTCACGCTTGCCTTAAGGAATATAAGGCGTTGCATGTAAAGTTGTAAGTATCCGTTTTACATACATACATACATGCATACATACATTCACGCCTGTTTCCCTGAAGGGTAGGCAGAGGCATATTATACGCCCACATTTCGCCAATTATATAGTTGGTCCCACGTAATAGGTGGCGAGCCTATTGCCGCTTGCCGGGCACTGTCATGTTAGCCAGAGCCTCGTCCGTTGCTCGGCAGGTGCATCACTTGCAGTTGAGGTTGGCTTGGACTCCTTAGGTTTTGGTCCCTTGGATCCCTGTACACCCATGTCTGTGTCCGTTTTATTTCCTTTCTAAATAGTCCCATGCTATAATCTCATCATTTCGTCTAGTAATCGACATTTGTGATTGATTGTTTGAGTGAGAGGTTTTTTGTCCTGCTCCCATGATCCGAGGTGAATGATTTAGGACAGATATGATGCAGGTGTCTTTGGACATACATGACGATGATAACGAAATAATTATCTTTTGCGTTTATTTATAGCGACTCAATCGTCAATGATAGACTCAAACTACACACATGCACACAAACACACGCTCACTCTCATAATAATAAATATTTCCGACACTTACACCAATTATTTAGTTCCAAGATAAGTATCATTAAAAACTTGTGTTTTGGATAAACATAAATAAATCCTTTTATTTTGTAAATACATACTTAATATACATAGGAAAACACCCAGACCAGAACAAATATTCATGTTTATGCACACAAAGATTTGTCCTGTGTGGGAATCGAACCCACAACCTCATGAGTGGAGTGCGGATATACTCGCCACCACCCCATATCGGTCTTAAAAACATAGACTCACACTGACAAATACGCACTCACTCTCACAGACACAAACGCACTCTCACAAACAAACACACACTCTTTCACAAACACACACACACTCTGACAAACACACACTCACTCTCACAAACGTGTGTTTGACACACTCACTCTCGCAAACACAATTTCTCTTACACACAAACATCACAGTTTTTTTTCTTACACACACGTTTACAGTATATTATACTCACAAATACGCACTCACTCTCACAGACACAAACGCACTCTCTAAACAAACACACTCTTTCACAAACACACACACACTCTGACAAACACACACTCACTCTCACAAACGTGTATTTGACACACTCACTCTCGCAAACACAATTTCTCTTACACAAAAACATCACAGTTTATGTTCTTACACACACGTTCACAGTATATTATATTCTTTTTATTTTTTCAGGGACTCAATATCGTCAGTGATAGACTCAACGTACATGTTGCTATGTAGGCAACAGAGTGAGCTATGTGTGTTGATGTCGCGTACATCGTCTGCGTTGCTAGGCAACGCGCCCTGGTTGAGAGGAGACGTTGCCTGGGAAGCTGCTGGAGATTGCAACGCTGATGACCTTATGGTAAGTCTTAACGGGTTTCCTCATTTCTGATTCTATCAAATAAATAAAAATAAATATTTTCTGACAACTACACCAATTATTTAGTTCTGAGATAAGTATCATTAAGAACTTATGTTATGGATACTAAACAACGGATAAACATACTTAAATACTTTTTTTTATAAATACATACTTTATATACATAAGAAAACACCCAGACCAGAACAAATGCACACAAAAATTTGTCCAGTGTGGGAATCGAAATCACGACCTCTGGAGTGAAGTGTAGGTATACTAACCGCCACGCCATATCGGTCGTCAAAACTAGGGACATTTCGAGCATAACTCCCTCTATTGCATGCTGAGCAACATTGAGCTTTCTCATGAGGTCCATAGTCAGGCTACACGTCTCAGTTCCGTACGCCATCGCTGGCAACACACACTGGTTGAAAACTTTTCTCCTTTGATGAAAAAAAAAACTTTTCTTCATTAAAACATGGTGACTTCAAAAATTCCAATGTGGAGAACGAATGTCTGGCCATGGCACCTCCACCCGACCGAGTCAAATCGGAAAAGGCCAGGAAGAGCTAGCTTGAAGTCGTTAAGGGTGACATTCGCCTGCTCAATGGAATATTGACTTAACTCAAAAAATACGATTTTTGGGACATAACGAAAGAAGATCTTCTAAAGAATACATGTCCTACTTGTAAGCGCATTAAATTGATACTGATTAATTAATTAGTAGTTCTGCTTATGTTCTGAACGTTTGATTACCTTGCCATAGTGCACCTGCCGATAAACGGACGAGGCTCTGGCGAACATAACAGTGCCCGGTAAGCAGCAATAGGCTCGCCACCTATTACGTGGGACCAACTATATCATTGGCAAAGTGCGGGCGTATAATATGCCTCTGCCTACCCCTTCGGTGAAACAGGCGTCAATTTATGTGTATGTATGTGTAATAAAACTAAAATTTTTATTGTTTCAGAAAATCCACCACGCGTATTTAGTAGTACAATCAACATTTCTAAAGCATATAGCTATGGCTCACTTCATCCCATCTAAACGATCACAGACAATATACAAAAATTACAACGAACGCATATATTGGATTCACAACAGCCTACTAAAGCATTTAGTTCAGGAGTTCAAAGAAAACTACGAGAGCTTAGAGCGCATGTATAGACTGCTAAGAAACATTGGCAACAACGATGTAAATACGAACAAGAAACTTGGTAAAACTATCGTTGATAGTTGGTTGTATAGTGATGTGCACAACGGAATAGCTAGAACAAGTCTAGAGTTAAAATTAGCAGCGAATAAATGTAACGCCTTAGATGTTTTGCTAGATTCATGCGCTATGAACAAACAGGAGTTAGAAATTAGCGTTCTAGAAAAAGATGTAGATGATCTTATTGATAGTATAACAAAATGTCTGTCAACAGTGCACAATTCACAAATTAGATTAAGGAAAATCAAAGGTAAAGTTGAAGGGGTTAGTAAAGAAGTTGTCGTTGATGAAATTGATGTGATTGATGACTATAATGTTGTGATTATTAATAATAAACCACAAGAGGCTAAAGATGAAGTGTTTTACTTCGTCAAAACTGAAGATGATGTACAGAATCAATTAGCTGTTGATGTCACAACAGGACCTGGTAAGAAAGAGAAGGAAACAACGAAAATTGTATTGAATGAGCTGAAACAAAAATTGGGGAAGAGAGAGGACGTTATGCGTGAAAGGGAGAGGCAAGCTTTGGTTAAAACTATGCCAGAGTACAAAGATGATGTGCCAGAATTTCCTAGACAGATTAAATTGGAAGAGTTCATTATATCGAAAGGTTTTATATCAAAACTAAATAATAGGAATAGGAAGTCTAAAAAGCTATTTTTGAAATATAAAATCGTTAGACCTAAAAAGAATAAAGCCTATGCGATGAAAATTGAAAAATATGATAGCGACAAAGAAATATCAAAACCGTATTACGAAGCCAATGCAAAATTGAACGTTAAAAGTAGATTTATTTCAATAGCGTCAGTAAATAAACAGCTCGTTATAACAAAATGGTATAAGGGTTCACCCCAAACTAATTCACATAGTGGATTAGATTTTAGCTGGCTTTCTAATGGCTTAACTGCAGAAGAAAGAGTATATAAATTCTGTAAAAGAGATTTAGAATTATCAGAATCATCTTCAGACAGTGATTTTGAGTTCTATAGAGAAAAACAGCTAGCGATTTTGAAAGATGCACGTAAGCATCGAGCAATGCGACGGAAGAACTATCCAAAAAAGCCATCTTTGGATAAAGATGATGAGAGTTTGAAGCCTATTGAGTACAGTTTTGGTACTGGCCTAGCTATGGCTTCAGTGTTGCAAGTTAATAATAATGTTAGATTGCCAGGTCTGGCGGCTGAGGAGGTTTTTATTGGAGATGGGGAGGTGTCTAATGACAGTGGAAATGATGAAGACGCTTGATTGGTCGGTTTTTATCGTACCATCTCGTAATGACAATTTCGCAAAATGACAATCCTGAAAACGAAAATGTAATCACAGAATTCCGAATATCTGAATTTACTTTACTTGGTTATAAAAATTTATACGAATTTTGGCGGCAGTGCGGAAGTGATTTTAGTTGACTGAGATTTATCCCGGTTATTTTCAACACATTTAAAATAGGTCCAAATTTCACTTTGCGTGGTGGTGACATAATTCACTTGCCCAATAGGTTAAAAGAAGTCAATTTGAATTAAAAAGGCAGCACTCACTTTACTTAACGTAATACTTTTCATCCATACGTACGTAAACACTACAGTTACTTAAATGTGGGCGATGATACTTCTAAATCTCCTCTCTCCTACACTATGCTGTGCCCGATAGGGTCCACAAATGTACCAAATTGTAATATTCACCACCGTATAAAACCATTGTGGAACGCAATAAAGTATTGATTATTAAACAAAAATCACAATAAAAGCGAACGTGCGGATAAGATCTTGTCATAACAAAACAATCTACAGATCTACAGTCACCGATTCACCGATGTCGAAAACGAAATTATTGCTTTCCTATTGGTCAACTAGCACGTATAGCCGACACGCGACACTCGCCGGGCCCTGCAGTTTCTTTCTTGTCGCTATCAACTCCACATCGACTTGCATGGATGCGGATGTCTAAATCGATGCCAGTGTTCCGCACATTCATTCATTCGCAATATCCCTGGTTTTTAGGTGTAATTTTAGACATAACTTCTACACAAGTGTGGGAAAGTGGTATATTGCAGTGAATTGTGATTTTTTCAGTGTTGATCCCAAAAATAGCACCTCTAGACTTTACTAGAGGTTTTATTTAGTTTACTTGACTAGACTCGACTGTGACTGACTTTACTTGACTTGAACTTAACTGTGTTGCAAATAGTTTATTAAATAACTTGACACTAAAATTATCCTTACGAGTGAGTTCATATCTAAGAAAAGAATAGAATACCTTGACCTATTAAACATTTTACATTTTACGTGAGATTGTCCTTTTTAGAAGTTGGCACTAAAAGTCTATGACATGAGACTGCTTTTGCTATATCACAGGGTGGAATTTTGGGGCCCATCTTATTGAAGGTCACCGCAGCCTTTGTTCGTTTACTATACCAAAGGCCAATTACTAGCGCTTGACCCTTTACAAATCGTTTCACGCCCCTTTGGACTGGAAAGTTGTCACCGCAGTCTATAGACGATTGCAACACCAGGGCATTATTAGCGCGTTTTGGACCACGTAAAGTCGTTTTACGCGCTTTAAAACAGTCTTATTTTGTAATCTCTTGAGAAAACCTCGCCAACGGAAATAAAAGTGACAAGAAAAGTAAAGAAGCTACTAGATCATGAAGTAAAGCTGCATCATTATGTAGTCCACTGCTGAAAATTAGCCTTCTCAATAGTTGACATTCTATTAGGGGTATTTCCCATAATAAGCACGCTGGACAGGCGGGTTGGTGATCGCAGTTCCAGCCAGTACGCATGATGACGCTGCTGCCCATCCGATAGGAATTCTCTTCGTCGACTCTCACGAATCATCTTGTGAGATGTGATTATTCTAGGCCGGTACCACATAGCCATACATCATCATCATCATCATCTCAGCCATCCGACGTCCACTGCTGAACATAGGCCTCCCCAATAGATTTCCACATTGAGCGATCCTGAGTCGCCTGCATCCATCGGCTTCCCGCCGCCCTGACCATACATATCTCTCAATAAACAATAATATAATTTTATTGCAATAATATGATTTGATTAATATTAAAATATTCTCGGGTTGTTATTCAGTGACTTATAATATCATTGTCACAAATTTTTATCAAAAAAATTATTTAATAAGTAATTTTAAGTTTAATAAATGTGTAATTTTAATTACTCTTAAATTTAACTACTTTATTGATATCGATAATTGTGCTCGGTAAATATTTAAGTTGATTTAGTTAATCTAGTCTAACATATTATGTTATTAAATTTTAATTATAATCAGAAATAATGTATAGGATTGTAAATATGTTGTGACTATTGTAATAAAAATAATTTACCTACCTATCTGTTTTTTTTATTCTAGCAACCCTGTAGCCAAATAATAATAAATAATGTAATATACTAATAATAACATGACAAGACCAAAAATTTACTGAAAAATTACGCTTTGTGTAATACATACATACATAATACATACATATATAATATCACGCCTGTTTCCCCGAAGGGGTAGGCAGAGGCATACTATATGCCCACACTTCGCCATTATATATACATCTTATACATCAGGGTGTATAGGGCTCCTACCTTATTTACGTTGGTAGCAAAATGCATTTACGCACTGTCTCCCGGCCAAAGGGGGCCCGAGAGAGGTGTATGGGACTCACCACCGGCAGACACGACCGCCAGCAGTAATACCCACTAAAAATCTTCCGACGCTGCCCGCCGCTTGTTGAGAAAGAGGCGGGGGGCCAGTACCTGGGTTGCAGCTCTGACACCCCGCCCGCGGCCAACGTCCCCCGGACCAAAACCGGGAGGACCTCTTCAGAGAGACGCAGTGGACGCGCCCCTCCTACCTCCGCGTGCAACCATAGCGTGTGTGGCCGACTTCTCGGAGGGTCCATGGTTGGACAGCAGGGGCCCCCTGCCCCCGCTGCCTAAGACCCTCCTGGCGCTGCTTGACGGGCCCTCCTGGCCCGCCCGCTGCGCCCTCCACAGGTCCCTCTTAGTTTCCCCCCCGGTAGTCAGTACTAAGGGCACCCAGAGTCGCCAATCTCTGGGTGTTACCTTTTCCCTGGCGCCTCCTGCGCCCTACCAGGAGGTACTCAGCCCCCCCACCACGACAAGGTGGAGACCAGTCGGGGGGGCTCTACTTTTACACCAGCTTCAACCCTTATCACTTCATTCCTAAAGTTCCGATACCTAGCATAAGCTATCGCTTTTATATCACTTAAGGTATATTTTTGTCTTTTACGCGAGAACATTTTAGTAAACTATGTGTCTTCCAGGGCTTTAATATGTTCCTTGATCTAGATAGACGTATACGTTGGGAGTTAATATCTAATATATCCTTTATAACACCAATAAAAACTTCAACTTGTTTAGTGACGTTGGAAATATGTAAATTTGACCAATCAATATTATTCAGTTCATCTGAAATAGAATCGTAATCAATACGTAGTCTATACCTAGGACGGGGGGCAGGTTTTACGATTGATCCAGTTATGCCAGTTATTATAAGATTATGATCAGTTATGGTTGAAGAACAAATTATAGTTTCTGTATCTACTTCACCTGCATAGAAGACGTGATCAATGCAAGAAGCCTCTCTCGTTGGGCGATTTACAGCTGGTTTCAGGCCTAGTTCAGCAAGCGTACAGAGTTAAGTTAAGACATCATTTGAGGCCGCGTTTTTAATGTTAATATTTATATCACCTGTGAAAATGGTGCAAGCTTTTAGTTTGAGTGTGGGTATAATTCTTTGTAAAGAGTTAATAAAGTTGTCAATATTCTTAAAATACGGAAATCTGTAAACACCATGATGTGATGATTTTTGGAATGCTCAAAACAGTTTAGTCAGCATCTTCAATTAAAGGTATCATAAAGCACAACCCCGACAGCTTCATTAACGTGTTTATTTGGGTGGAAAGAATTATAGCCCTGGATTTGTGGAAGTGCTGGAGAATTTTCTAGCCAGCACTCACTTAGTATTATAGCGTCAGAATCTACATTAAGTCTGTTTAAAACTAGTAAGAAGTAGTTAAAATTGCGATTTGAGCTACGAATATTCAATGTAAAAGTTTTAAATGTATGATGCTGCATAATGTCGTGGCACTCTTCTCCTAAGTTTCTTTTCTTTATTTTAAATAATGGCTTCGTGCGTCTAGCACATTTAGCCAGTGTCAAGTAAGTTATATATTAATAATATATAATTCATAGTAAATGAGAATGAGTGGTGATAAAGATGATAAATGGTAAATGAGATACCCTCCCCTAAGCCCCTTGAGTCCTCAGTAAATATGTGGGACTATACAGAGATCTCACATGGACTCCTTGAGAGAAAATTTGAAAAGTTATGTTGCACTGTTTTGTTCGATTTACCAACACTCATGTATGTTCACAAACACTTAACGGTTAATAATCCACCGTTACTACACATTAATGTTAGAAATATCACAAATTTTAGAAAATAAAACAAAACTGCAGACATGACGCTTAACTTTCCCGCCAAGAAGCCCTCTGCTAAGTTTATTGAAGGACATTTTATAGGCAGTGTATTATCTATACATAGCATGAGTTTATGACCAGTCATGGTGGTTTTATAACAATTATTCTTATTTGGAGGGTAGGGCAATAAGTATTGTATGTCATTCTATAGTTTGCAAGAGTGAGCGAGAGAGTTATGTAATCAAAGTGTAGTGGAGTGTGTAGGTTTAATAAAATAACTTTGCAACATAACTTTTCGAAATTCTTTCAAGAAGTCCATGTGAGATCTTAGCGTATCCCTGGAATATAGAGATATTTATTTTTCTAGTCCAGGAACAGATGTCCTATATGGTAGATTTAAGCAAATAAAAATACACAGATGTAGATCAATGCTAGATTCAGGTTTAGTACATTTCAACCCTTAGGAAACAGGAGCAGCCATTATTTAAGGACTGTCCATAAATGTATTACCTCCATGGTCCATTACATTCTATTGGGGGTATTTGCCCATAATCATAACGCTGGGCAGGCGGGCTGGTGATCGCAGTCCTAGCAGATATATAATTCCCATGATACACAACTACTATGGTGACAGAACGTTGAAAAAACGTGTGCCATATTTATTAAATAGTCTGCCAGAGGACATTACCTTTATAGATAGTAAGTCTAAATTTAAGAGAAAACTAAAACAATACTATTTAGATTTAATATATTTTTTTGTTAATGTATTGGCTTTCTCAGAACTAAAAATTAATTATATAGTTAAAATTAAATATATATAGACGATAAATGTACGGAGAATCAGACCCCGCAGTTAAACCATACTCACGGTTTTGTGGGACTATGTTATAAATAAGTTGTTATAACCTGTACTTACTGAATAAATAAATAATAATAATAGCCGGTACGCAGGAAGACGCTATTGCCCATCAAACGGTAAGCATTCTCTTCGTCAACTCTTACGACTCCCCGTGAGATGTGAGCGGGTGGGGTATTCTGGGCCAGTGCTACAGGATTGGCCCACGACTTTATGTCACAGTATAACTGAACTGTGAAACAATGAAAAAAGTCGCGTATATAAAATTATAGTACCTACAGGTAACCTATCTTGTTATTTTTTGGAATAAAAGTTAGGTAGTGTAGGTTACTCCAGGTAACATAGTCTGTTCCCCCCCGACTGGTCTCCACCTTGTCGTGGTGGGGCGGCTGAGTAACTCCCGGTAGGGCGCAGGAGGCGCTAGGGAAAAGGCAACACCCAGAGACCGACGACTCTGGGTGCCCTTAGTACTGACTACCGGGGGGGAAACTAAGAGGGACCTGTGGAGGGCGCAGTGGGCGGGCCAGGAGGGCCCGCTCAGCAGCGCCAGGAGGGTCTAGGCAGTGGGGGCAGGGGGCCCCTGCTGTCTAACCATGGACCCTCCGGGAAGTCGGCCACACACGCTATGGTCGCAAGGGGAGGTAGGAGGGGCGCGTCCACATGCTCTCTCTGAGGAGGTCCTCCCGGTTTTGTTCCGGGGGACGTTGGCCGCAGGCGGGGTGTCAGAAGCTGCAACCCAGGTACTGGCCCTCGCCTCTTTCTCAACAAGCGGCGGGCGTCGTCGGAAGATTTTTAGTGGGTATTACTTGGCGGTCGTGTCTGCCGGTGGTGAGTCCCACACCCCCTTTCGGTCCCCCTTTGGCCGGAAGGCAGTGCGTAAATGCATTTTGTTACCGACGTAAAAAAAAAAAGAAAAAAAAAAAAGGTAACATAGTCCGCGTGACCTACATGAAAACCTTCCTCTTGAAGCATTTTATCTATTTAAAGAAACCGCATCAAAAACAGTTGGGTAGTTCAGTGCCGTAACTAGCCTTTTATGCACGCGGTGCGAGCTTTCAGAACTGCGCTCTTGAAAAATGCTCTAACCAGGCTCTAACCAGAAAATACAGGCCAGGTACAGTAGGGCACGTCTACACCATGTTCGCAATAAAACAAAATGTACCTACTAGCTACCATGCATGAGATAAAACTAGATACTAGTCTGGTCATTTCTGCGCCCCTCCAGGGTCTGCGCCCTGTGCCTGGGCACTGCTGGCACCGCCCTAGTTACGGCACTGTGGTAGTTTTAAAGATCTAAGCATACATAGGGACAAACAGACAGCGGGAAGCGACTTTTCTCCTTATAACATCAGCTATCTGCCAGTAAGAATACTGTCAATATTGGTCCAGCTGCTTATGACAGTTGCCGCAACAAAAACAAAATTATATACCAAACTTTTATTAAATGCGTTTAATAAAATCTAACAAACCTATACACTAAAGTTTTATTAATTTATATAAGTAGATCTCGCAAGCAAAACCGGAAAAGGAAGTTAGTCACATAGTAGTTAATAGGTACAGTCAGCCTCAGAAGTAGCTGTTCATTTACTTAACTATAGTAACTTGTCACTACAGAGATGCTAGACGGGAGTTGATTATAAAATTTTAACTATGAAGCAGCGATGTTCGAAAAGATGTTGTCCGAACCCATTTCGGAGAGTGTAAATATAGTATGTAAACTTGTATTTCATCAATCTTTGAATACTTAGATTTGTAAATTTTGTATTTAAACAAATAAATATAAATACTCCAATTATTTTAGTCAGAAGATAAGTATCATTAAGAACTTGGGAGCGGGATCCGCTCTCTCTCTGGCTACGCCGTTGGCGCAGCGGGCGGGCCAGGAGGGCCTGTCCAGTAGCGCCAGGGGGGTAGGGGGGGTGAGACACACTGCGCCTCTCTGAGGAGGTCCTCCTGGTTCTGATTTTTGACGTTGGCCGCAGGCAGAAGCTTTATACTTTGATACTGGCCCCCCGCCCATTTTCAAAAGCGACGGGCGTCATCGGAAGATTTTTAGTGGGTATTACTGCTAGCGGTCGCGTCTGCCGGTGGTGAGTCCCACACCCCCTGTCAGTCCCTCTTTGGCCGGAAGGCAGTGCGTAAATGCATTTTGTTACAGACGTAAAACAAAAAAAAAGACTTATTACAAGCCTAACAACAATGCTTAAAAAGTTAAAAATATACTTACAGAGGACATTTATATTCACAAAAAGACGACAACTTTGTCTGGATTGATTCCCAGCTATCTACGAATATGTCACAGTCAGGGTACTGACACAGGAAAGCATTAAGGCCGATGTGCATTCGGGCGATCGGGGGAGTGATGGTGAGAGACTCAAACATAGACCAGGGCACGGCCACATTGTATACTTAATTTTAAGCAGAGAAAACCCCATTTTCTTATTAACACTTACATACTAGATAGATAGATAGAAAATTCTTTATTGTACACCAAATTAAAATAAAACAATTGCATAAAAAAGTGATACAACTGGCGCCCTTACAGCGATACTAATGACTCTATACGGCTTTCTATGTAATTATTTATGCTAGTTACAGTTACAATATATTATAAGTTATTACAGATTATTTTACGAAATTATAAACAATAAAAGAAAGACAAACAATAGTTATATTCTTCATATATATTATACTTACTACTTAGTATATATAATGTAAAGTAATGTATACTTATACTTAAACCAAAAACTATTCCTAGGTAAGGAAAGTTAATAAATTGAATTGAATAGAATTTTGATTGTAGTTTATAGTTTGAAAAACTCTTGCAGGATGTAAAAGTTATTTTGTGTCAGATACGATTTCATATGATAGTATGTTTAGAATAAAATGTCGGAATTTAGATAATTGAGCATTTTATTGTGACGACTGTACTTATCTGCTAATTCGTTAAATACTTAACTAGACGTACGTGTTTAATTATTTATGAATGTTTAAAGTAATTAAATCAATGTCACCTTGTAAATCTTGTATTATATAGATTAGTTAGTCATCAATAGGTTTGAATTAATTCAATGTATCTATTTGATCTTAGTTAAGTTAATATTTACTAACAAGATGGACGCCTTAAAGATCGTGTAAGTTCCTATTTTTGTAAATAAAATCAAGGTTTTCTATTTAAGTCAATTTATTTAATGGTAATATTTATAGGAATAAGAATACTGCAATGGTGCAATAATTATAAATTTTACTATCTTTATTATATACAAGTATTGTAAGTGATAATATACATACATACATTCACGCCTTTTTCCCCGAAGGAGTAAGCAGAGGCATATTAAATGCCCACACTTCGCCAATTATTTTTTTGGTCCCACGTAATCGGTAGCGAGCCTGTTGCCGCGTACCGGAAACTTTTATGTTCGCCAGAGCCTCGTCCGTTGATCGGCAGGTGCACCACTTGCAGGTGAGGTTGGCTTGGGCTCCTTAAATCACCTTTAATGTATGTCTCGTAAAATACTGAATTATTTCAATCAGCCTTCTACATGTAATCGTTTGGGCAGCGTCCCTCCCGCACATCCGTCCGCCTGGTGGAAAATGTTCCCGGTGATAGGGGCCGCACCTCGTTTTCTACAGGTGCTTAGTTTCCTAGATCTTGTCCCGGGACTTTTAAGCGGGGCGTGAAACGGAATATATGGAGGCTGTCTTGAGTGCGTGCACATGTTATCGTGCTAATTCCACGATATTTAGCACTCGCATTGATGGGATGCATCGACTGCTTACCATCAGACAGGATTTGATAATTATTGACAAATCATATTAAAAAAGCGCTCCTAGCTCCGTTACGATCAGCGACGTAAAGTAGGGTTCACAGAGGTCATTCCTTGGATGTGTGACCATTTGTGATTATTATCTATAGCTTCCCTGCTTTCCCCGTAGAAGAAGAAGTTATTAAACCATGTGAGAGGCCTAGTTGACGACCGATATGGCGTGGTGGCGAGTATACCCGCTTTCCACTCCTGAGGTCGTGGGTTCGATTCCCACACAGGACCAATCTTTGTGTGCATAAAACATGAATATTTGTTCTGGTCTGGGTGTTTTCCTATGTATATTAAGTATGTATTTACAAAAAAAAAGTATTCATGTA
Source organism: Musotima nitidalis (assembly GCA_949126915.1). NCBI lineage: Eukaryota > Metazoa > Arthropoda > Insecta > Lepidoptera > Crambidae > Musotima > Musotima nitidalis. The sequence goes on along the minus strand of OX421442.1, from coordinate 6,825,678 downwards.
TGTTTATCCGTTATTTAGTATCCATAACACAAGTTCTTAATGATACTTATCTTGGAATTAAATAATTGGTGTAAGTGTCAGACATATTTATTTATTTATTTATTTATTTATTTATTTAGTTTGGCGGCTTAATCAAATCTAACAACAGGACGCCTCACACCTGTCCCCACCAATTTGCACTGGGTTTTACCAGAATCCCTCTCACCAAGTTCGTGAGAGGAGGCACGTGCTCATTAGTGGGACGTTAGGGGGGTGAGATTATGATTTTTATTTTTTTGGAAAGCTTACAGCTGTTTTTACATAATAAAAAACCTATAAAATAATTATAGGCCAATAACAAGCTTCCACATGTTAGCTTTAAAACATTATTATTATTGACAAACTAGCTTCATTTATTAATTTTTAATTTGGCTTTTAACATTATCTGATGATCCAAAACAGAGATCCAAGTCAATATAAGTCAGGACAAATCCATTATATGGGGGTTCCACGGCAATTTAAAATCTATATTGATGCCTAAGAACTTTGTGTCATTTAATAACTCAATCTTCTTGCCATTCATTTTCAAGTTAGTCGAGACTTGTGTAACATTTGGCAATGAGAACTTTACACATTTAGTTTTACTTGTGTACAAGTCTACATCTTGTACATTGAACTTGGCGTCAGCGTGGTCAGCGGCGAGTAGGCCTAGTTGCAACATCCACGTGCAGCGTCGACACTTTACACAAACGTTGCACTTCTTTATTTCTTTATATGTGTATACAACATATAATTCATATAAAAATTGGTACAGCCCCCTGGTACAGCATTCCCGTCCCATCCTGCTGGTGGCCAGGGCACCCCCCGGTACAGCAGTCCTTTCCCCTCCGCTGGTGGCGAGGGTACCCCCTGGTATAGCACTCCTTTCCCCTCCGCTGGTGGCCAGGGTACCCTCTGGTACAGCATCTTATCCCTCCTTCCTCTTACTGTAAGAGTGGCGAGCGGCGGCTTACAACCGAAAGCGGACCACCGTACAACTTTTAATTTATCTCGTCAGAATGTCGTCGTATTGTCAGCAAACAAAACTGTTTCGCACAGATCTCTAGTATAGAAATGTAGATCATTAATATAAATTAGAAACAATAATGGGCATAAAATCGAACCTTGTGGAACTCCCATAAGTAATGGCGGGCCAGAAGACTCCACTCTATTAATAACTTCTTTTTGAGTTCTGTCACTCAAGTAAGATTTGATTAATTTTAAAGAATTATTATTAACACCATAATATGTCAATTTAGCTAACAAAGTAGGATGGTCAACAACAGGCTCGCCACCTATTACGTGGGAACTATAATATAAGTAATTAACGAAGTGTGGGCGTATTATAATTATGCCTCTGCCTACCCCTTCGAAGAAACAGGCGTGAATGTATGTATTTATAATAATTTATTATCATGAATAACATCTGAATCCTTGCTAAAAGAGGCATTTATTAAAACCGTGTTAATTTAATAAAATTTCGCTTACCAGTAAAATTTATTAAAAAAAAAATGTTGATAACTTCAAGAAATACTTATTTGTGTCGTGAAATGGTAGACGGTATTTAAAGCTGGCTAGTACATACAATATGTGCACGTGTTTTAAGTATTTATTGTCAGTGTTAAACACAATGAAGGAACTTACAATATATTTGCATAAGTAGTTATAATCATGCATTCTGCATTTCATTTAAATACCACACATCCAAATAGGAATCTACATTTACGCGTAATTTACTTAAGTGATCTGTTACAAGTTTTTACTGTGGGGTGATATCTACGTATTTATAACACATAAGTATATAATATCATGTCTGTTTCCCGGAAGGCGCAGGCAGATGCATATTATACGCCCACATTTGGCCAGTTATATTGTTGGTCCCACGTAATAGGTGGCGAGCCTATTGCCGCTTACCGGGAACTTTTATGTTCAGCTCGTCTGTTGATCGGCAGGTGTAACACTTGCAGATGAGGTTGGCTTGGGCTCCTTAGATCTTGGTAGGATCCCTATACACCCTATAAAGGGTATTTATAACACCTATTGAATTTAAATTTTATATTTCTTAGAAATTGACTGACTCGTTTAGTAATTTGAATAAGTTATTTAACATATACATATCGCGGGCTTCAAGCCAGAGGGGCGTATAAGCTATACCCTTACTTTTCAGAAATAGCAAAAAACTTAATAACTTTTTTTCTAATGTATGTGCCTAGTAATTAGTATTTTTTAAGGTATTTTACCTATAATTAAAAAAATGAGGTTATTCATATCGATAAAATTCCAAAAGATTGACGTAATAAAAAAAAATGCATTTTTTTTCATACGCCCCTCTGGATTGAAGCCCGCGATATATATATTCTATGTAGGTGTTTTCCTGTGTACCTCTATACATTTTCACATGGTTTTTAAACACTTGATAAACCACAGAGATTTGTCTGGTGTGTTCGGTATGAATTTCTTAATTAGGTAGTTGAAGTAGGTATACTTACAAAATAGTGACAACAATTGTACCTACCTAAATTGACAAATTCTGCATTTCATAAAACATCGAAAGCGCACAGTATAACATTCGAAGCAATAATTTACGTATATAGTGCAATAAATAAATATTTTCTGACATTCACACCAATTATTTAGTTCCAAGATAAGTATCATTAAGAACTTGTGTCATGGATACTAAATAACGGATAAACATACATAAATACTTTTTTTTTTTTTGTAAATAAATACTTAATATACATAGAAAAACACCCAGACCAGAAAAAATATTCATGTTCATGCACACAAAGATTTGTCCTGTGTGGGAATCAAACCCACTACCTTAGGAGCGAAGAGCGGGTATACTCGCCATCACGCCATATCGGTCGTAATGCAATGAATGCAATTAAGTATGTTTTTACATAAAAAGTGTTAATATATGTTTATCCGTTGTTTAGTATCCATAACACAAGTTCTTGATGATACTTATCTTGGAACTAAATAATTGTTCTTTCTTTATTTTAAATAATGGCTTCGTGCGTCTAGCACATTTAGCCAGTGTCAAGTAAGTGATATATTAATAATAATTATATAATTCATAGTAAATGAGGATGAGTGGTGATAAATATGGTAAATGAGATACCCTCCCCTAAGCCCCTTGAGTCCTCAGTAAAGATGTGGGACTATACTGAGATCTCACATGGACTCCTTGAGAGAAAATTTGAAAAGTGATGTTGCACTGTTTTGTTTGATTAACCAACACTCATGTATGTTCACAAACACTTAACGGTTAATAATCCACCGTTATTACACATTAATGTTAGAAATATCACAAATTTTAGAAAATAAAACAAAACTGCAGACATGACGCTTCACTTTCCCGCCAAGAAGTCTAAATAATTGTTGTAACTGTCCGAAAATATATTTTTGTTCTTTTAAATAATGGCTTCGTGCGTCTAGCACATCTAGCCAGTGTCGAGTAAGTGATATATTAATTAGATATAATTCATAGTAAATGAGAATGAGTGGTGATAAAGATGATAAATGAGATACCCTCCCCTAAGCCCCTTGAGTCCTCAGTAAAGATGTGGGACTATACTGAGATCTCACATGGACTCCTTAGAGAATTTGAAAAATGATGTTGCACTGCTTTGTTTCATTTACCAACACTCATGTATATTCACAAACACTTAACGGTTAATAATCTACCGTTATTACACATTAATGTTAGAAAAATCACAAAATTTAGAAAATAAAACAAAACTGCAGACATGACTTTTCACTTTCCCGCCAAGAATGAAGAAATCCATGTCCGAAAATATTTTTTTTCTTTTAAATAATGGCTTCGTGCGTCTAGCACATCTAACCCGAAAATATGTATTTTATTTTTATATTAATTTTTATTTTATTTAGTATCATCGCTTTTCTGCTGTGGTCTGCTGCATCAGTAACGTCAATGAAATTGCCTACCCTTTATGAAATGCGCTTGAGACAAAGAGGTAAGTAATTTAATTAATTAACTCATAATTAAAGAGGTGTACCGTGTGGTACCGGCCTAAATTAGTGCAACCTCTCACGGGAAGTATTAAGGGTGAACGAAGAGAAATCCTACTGGATAATGAGCAGCAGCGTCATCCTGCGTATGGGCTTAAAGCGATCGACAACCCGCCTGCCCAGTGTGGTAATTATGGGCAAATACCCCCAATTCTTTCATTATTCATACGACCGATGTGGCATGGTGGCTAGTATACCCGCACTCCACTCTTGAGGTCGTGGGTTTGATTCCCACACAGGACAAATATTTGTGTGTATAAATATTAATATTTGTTCTGGTCTGTTTTCCTATGTATATTAAGTACCGTAAAACGGGGTGAATAGAACTGACGGGGGGAATAGAGAAAAATCTTAGTAGCATTTTTAAGGTTTTTTATGGCAAACCCGGTATCCCCAGTAAAAAAACCCGCAACTTTAAAAAATTGTTGGTATAATTTTTCTTTAGTCTGGCAGCTTTTTAGTGGTGGCAACATCGCTAAAAACGTCAAAACTTAATGTCAAAGTTGACAACAAAACAAGTCGTTATTGCACGAGTGAGTTTGAACCTCCGTATTTCGGTGAATTTCGGTCAATATAGTTTAAAGTTTGCTTCAAATTACGGTCAGTGCTATTATAAATATATTGTGCAATAATTTTTAAGGTAAGAATATGAATTACTATTTAAAATTGTTTTTATTTTGTAAGCCTTTTTTTCTTTAATTTTTCGAGGTGATTAGATACACGAAAGGGGTGAATAGAAACGCCTGAGGGGTTAATAGTCACGCAAATATGGTCAATAGACACAGCCAAGGGGTGATTAGTTACGAAAGAGGGGTGATTAGCCATAATGATGTTAGGGCTGCCACAAAGTTTGTAGTGGTTATTTACAGTTGAAATTTAACTTTTAGTTACTTAAAGCGTTTTTAATTTTCTTGATTATTTTTAATCTCAATCAATATATTTTTTATTTAATTAATTCTTAAATGTAAAGTAGTAAGGTATTTCATTTATTTTTGTTAATATTTTCATTATTTTATTTCTCAGGTACAATAATGCCTCGAAATTATAAGCCCGATCCACGGGGTAAGCAGTATCGCAAATATGACCCTAATACAATTAAACAAGCTTTGGAAGAGTTTCAAACAACTCCAAAGTGTTCATTAGCGTCTATTGCAGAAAAATACAATATAAACAAATCAGTGCTATACCGACATAATAGGAAAACTATGAAAACACAAGGTGGTCAGAATGCTTTAGATGAAGACACAGAACGCCACATCGTAAATTATTTAAATATTTGCGGCAATTGGGGTTATCCATTAGACACTTATGATTTAAGAATTGTAATTAAATTGTATTTGGATAATCTAGGTATCACACACAAACGATTTAAAAACAACATGCCTGGACCAGATTTTGCCACAAGATTTTTAAAAAGACATCAAAATTCCATTTCTTTGAGAATGTGCCAAAACATAAAAAAGTCGAGAGCTCAAGTTTCACCTGATACAATTAAAGAATACTTTGAGGAATTAGAGGAATCACTGAAAGAAATTGATCCCACAAATATAATTAATTATGATGAAACAAACCTCAGTGATGACCCTGGACGTAAGAAGGTTATAGTGAAAAAAGGAACTAAGTACCCAGAAAGAGTTCTTAATCAGTCAAAATCTTCAATATCTATAATGATGGCTGGTACAGCTGCAGGAGAGCTTCTGCCTCCATATGTAATATATAAGGCCAACAATATTTATGATACTTGGGCTACAGGCGGACCTAAAGGTGCACGCTTCAATAGAACTGCATCTGGATGGATTGATGGCAGCACTTTTGAAGATTATATTAAGTCCATTATTATCCCATTCTTTAAAGATAGACCTGGAAAAAAAGATCTAATAGGCGACAATTTATCATCTCATTTATCAATAGAAGTGATTAGAATCTGTGAACAACACAATATTTCATTTATATTTCTACCAGCAAATTCCACCCATTTAACACAGCCCCTAGATATCGCATTTTTCAGGCCAATGAAAATTGCATGGAGAAACATTTTATTAAAATGGAAAAAAACAGATGGCAGGACCCAAGCTTCAGTACCGAAAGGATGCTTCCCGAGACTTTTAAAAGTACTTATAAATGAATTGTCAGAAAACGTTGCGACAAACCTTAAAGCTGGTTTTCGAAAAGCAGGTATTATTCCTGTTGATCGCAATCAAGTCCTATCAAGACTCCCAAATGCCGATAATGAAGATCCGGAAAAATCAAGATATGCTGTTGACAAATCAGTCTTGGAAATACTTAAAGAAATGAGATACGGTACAATGAACATTAAGGAACCAACACGTAAACGAAAATTAAATGCAGAATCTGGAAAAAGTTTACTAAACATAGATGATGATAATTTGGAAAGTACCTACCTATGTATTTACAAAATAAAAAATATTTATGTATGTTTATCCGTTATTTAGTATCCATAACACAAGTTCTTAATTATACTTATCTTAGAACTAAATAATTGGTGTGTCAGAAATATTTATTTATTTATTACGTGCTTTCAAAGAACATTACAAAAAAATATCTTATTAATAAACAAATGGATAATAACCAAGTAGTAGTGTTAATTCTTAAATTATTTATTTAAATGACTATAGATATTTTATTTTTAGGCAAACCAAATGAAACACATTATGCGTGGCTATATAATAATATTAACTGGGATTCAATTTTAATCTGTAATGTATATGTCACCGTAAAATTGTAAATAACGTTAAATTATAATCTATCCCGCGATATTGTAATCAGTCGAAAAATTGTGATCCGTAACAAACCGCTCACAATTTAACGCATTATTTTTCGATAGATTATAATCTATCGAAGACAAACCGTCAGATTGTAAAATGGCATGCGACAGAACGCTTCTCGCGCTCTGATTGGTTGAACTTCATGTTCCCCTACCTAAACCTAAAGAAGTGCAGTTAAATAATAAATGTGAGTTAGTCACAGGTCCGTTAACACTCCCTACAACTTATTATAATACAATGCGTTATTATTATTAACACGAAATCTGTTTTAAATCACCAAAACACTGTTTGTTTACATTTCACCATAAATGAATTTGACTAATAACAACCGAAGATGGCGAAGCTGAGCGGGGAACATCAAGTTCAACCAATCAGAGCGCGAGGTGCGTTCTGTCGCATGCCATTTTACAATCTGACGGTTTGTCTTCGATAGATTATAATCTATCGAAAAATAATGCGTTAAATTGTGAGCGGTTTGTTACGGATCACAATTTTTCGACAGATTACAATATCGCGGGATAGATTATAATTTAACGTTATTTACAATTTTACGGTGACATATTAGGTCGGGGAAAAAGTCTTTTCGCATAACGTAGGTATAAACTTATTATAAAATTTTTTTGACTGTACTATTTGTGTCTGGCTGGTTTTGGTAACATTAAAAAGGTTCCATTATAAAGAAAAGAAAAAAATAAAAAAAAGTTGTTTCCCGCTATTTTTCATTTGTTTTTCTCTCCGTTAAAATGAGTGAATCTAATGAAGAAATTCGATACATTTTAAAATTTTATTATAAAAAAGGCAAAAATGCAACTCAAGCAGTGAAAAAAATTTGTGATGTTTATGGACCTGATGCAGTGTCAGTAAGAGTAGCACAAATTTGGTTCAAACGTTTTCAGTCCGGAAATTTTGATGTTAAAGATGCACCTCGCTCTGGTCGCCCTGTTACGAATAAAATGGACGCCATTTTTGAAAGAGTGGAGCAAGATCGGCATATTAGTAGTTACGATGTAGCTGAAGAACTGGGAATTGACCACAAAACAGTTTTGACCCATTTGAAGAAAGCTGGTTATACAAAAAGCTCGATATTTGGGTGCCACACGAGCTCACTCAAAGAAACTTAATGAACCGTGTACTCATTTGCGATTCATTATTGAGACGTAATGAAACCGAGCCGTTTTTGAAGAGATTGATAACTGGCGATGAAAAGTGGATCACGTACGACAAGAACGTGCGAAAAAGGTCGTGGTCGAAAGTTGGCCAGGCTTCACAGACTGTGGCCAAACCTGGCCTAACACGAAATAAGGTGATGCTGTGTGTATGGTGGGATTGGAAGGGCATTGTTTATTATGAGCTTTTACCGCCCGGCAAAACCATCGATTCTGATCTTTACTGCCAGCAACTGATGAGATTAAAGGAAGCAGTCGAGAGAAAACGGCCGGAATTGATCAACAGGAAGGGTGTGGTCTTTCATCACGATAACGCTAGACCACACACATCTTTAGCCACTCAGCAAAAATTAAGAGAGTTCGACTGGGAGGTCCTAGTGCATCCACCATATAGCCCTGACCTTGCGCCTTCAGATTTTCACCTGTTTCGGTCTCTGCAGAATTCTTTAGGTTCTGTAAGGTTGACCTCAAGAGAGGACTGCCAAAACTATTTGTCCCGTTTTTTTGATCAGAAGTCCCAAAGTTTCTACAGTAACGGGATAATGTCTCTGCCCACAAAATGGCAGAAAGTTATTCAACAAAACGGTACATATATATTGTAAATAAATGTAAATAAACTTTGAAAAAAATGTCTTGACTTTTCATACAAAAATACGAAAAGACTTTTTCCCCAACCTATTATATATAAATCTCATAATAAACACTCTTTGTATCAGTGCCCTCTCTTCATTTTGTAATATTTTTGTTTAGTTTGCTATATGTTATTTTAGTTCAGGTATCTGCGGAAGACCATCGTCGAGGCATCACTTTGATGCTCCGGCACATGCTGAGTAGATATACCTTTTCATAATCGTGTATAGATATGTGTCTTCAGTTTCATATTATTTTTTCTTTTAATTTTGTACACAATTAACGTTTTTCTTTCTTTCAATATAATGTAATTTATTGGGGAGGCTAATGTTTATTAGAGGAAATTAAAAAACTGATATGATGAATTATAAAGGGTCGTGCAAAAGTAAAGCAGAGTTAATAGAGGCCAGTCTTTGAATTAAACGGCATTTAATATGGAACGCTTTCGTGCATCAGAAGGCACATTAGGCCGTCGGTTATGACTAAATGTCTTATTGGGTTTCCTCCGCCAATACGCATTGGATCCGCGTGTTCTATGTTCTATGTTAGTGGTGGTGGTTTCCGCACTTAGTCCCTGTTATGGACCATTGTGCGTGAGCCTTTGCGGCCATAGTTGCTCACTCCAGCCAGCCCACCTCTCTCCAGAAGCAGATCAGGTTTCCAAGTCCGTGCAAAGCTTCTCCAATGGAACTCGGCGAACCTAGGGTTACCTTTCGTGTGTCAGCCACGCCTGTGCATTCCAGGAGCACGTGTGCGACCGTTTCCTCGGCCACCATACACGCTCTGCACAAGGGGCTGTCTGTGACTCCTATAGTGTGTTGGATCCGCGTGTGGAGTATGACCTGATTCAATTTCACCATGAATTATAAGAGACCCGTGCTCAGTAGATCCGTAATGGGCTGAGAGACGATGGATTGGTAGGGAGCGGATGGTACTTCATACCAAAGGGAAGATGTTCCACCGAGAGGATGGATGTGCCTGGTGGCCGCAGCCCGACCAATGTTTTTTTTTTGCGTTCCAGAAAACAACATTCTTTAAGGAACTACCCACCACGGTGGGAGGGAGATAATGCCCACGCATACCACACACCCGGTGCGTGTGATTTTGTTGGACATGAACCGACTAAACCTCTCCCTGTAATAGCCTTTAGTATTTCTACCATGAAGGCGACATCTGAAGCGATCGGCGCCTGGGGAGGCACCGACGCGATGAAAAGGTTTTTTTTTTTTTTTTATACATGGAGAATCTGCAATCCACGCATGCACGGCGCATCGTCGGTGACGTTAGTCACCGACGATGAGCCGAGCGTGCGCTTCCGGAGCAAAGTACGCGCATCTTTGAAGAAGATGCGTATTCTTCACGCTAGCCAACTTGGTTCACCGCCGTGGCGGTGGCCCAAGCTAGCCGGCTAACTCCCAGATACCTCTCGCCGGCGAGTAGGTTATGCCGGGATGACCCATAAGGGGCCGACCGGCTAAACTCCATGTGTGTGGATGCTGCATGCCTCTGATGGCCGTTACAGCGCAACCGGAATGTATAGGGGAAGGCGAGGCTGAGGGCCTCAAACCTAGATTAAATACTAAAAGTATTTTAACTGAAGAGCGACATACTAAGGGCGGTCTCTAGTAGACCCGAACCTCGGCTCAGGATGTCGTGAGTGTTTATTGTGAGCGATCAGGTCTAAACCTGATGTGTCGCGGGTGTAGTGTTGGTGATTGTCCGGGTCGTCGCACCCTGCGGCGGGTGCGGTGATTTACGCGCTGTAGGGTGTGTTGATTTGTAGTGGCGTTGGCTACCGCGATTGGATTGTCCGGGAGGTCTAGAACGTGCCTAGGTCTCCTGGCGGCCGGACGGAGCGATGAAAAGGCTATGTGTGGTGTTGTATATATAGCAACGAGGTTGAGGAATTCTGTTTGCGCGATTCAGAATTACATTTTATTACGTTTCATTCATCGTATGTGCCACAAATTATATAGCATCGTTTCGATTTAAATCGTCTTTTCTTGCAGATAATACTCCGCTTCTACCTCCCCTGGTGAACTGTTTGTCAGCGCGCAAAGAATCCGGGGCGTGTGTGCAAAGAATGTACTGCGACCAAAGCACTGGGGCCATCGACAAATCACTATATGAGCCCAGCGATTACTTAAAGTAAGGAACTGTGTATACTATATTCGTCACAATATCTCGATGCACCCGGAGCAACAAAAAATGCAAGCGCAGTATGCTACATTGCTCGCCCAGTCCCACGCGGGTCTTATGGGAACGTGCAGTGAAACATAATGCGCGTATCGTAAGTTTTCGGTAAAGCGTTGCCTGTGGATTTGATCAAGGACTTTTAACACCTTTTATGTATATTAAATTATTATTTTAAATATCTTAAATCTAAAAAAATCGACCCATTGTAGAAACAGGCTTGATTGTATGTCTGTATAAAAATGAAACAACACTTCCTTTTTTGGGATAATTTTAAAATTATAATTGAAGCAACAGAAATCACGTTAAGTCTCTTCACAAGTGTGTCTCCAACCATCCTCGGCCAAACCGATTGTATGTAAGGTTTTTTTACATTTATGACATTCCCAATTTGGCTCATCGGGATGGCATTGCTCAAGATGTTGCTTAAGCATCATTTCTAAAGAAACATTCGTAAAGCGCTCGTTACAATTAGTACATTGAACAAGCAACCAATGCATTTGACCATCTTTCGTTCGCATCCGAGGTGTTGTATTAGGATCAAACTTTAATATGCATATATAAATCTGCGGATAAGCTATTTCTTCCAATTGTAAATCATACAGATTACAACTGTTGCCGGTATAGTTGAAGGCTTTCTTCGTTGTCACTTCTGAATATAGATATCTGACGAATGGATATTTATTAACTGCTTTACGAAATAAACATGGTATGTGGGTCGTTTGTGGAGCAGCTATTAAATCATTCCTTAAAACAGTCATGAACATATTGAATAATGATTTCTCAGATGTGGGCAAAGCAGCGCTCAACATATTCGTTTCAATAAACTTAAAAAGGTCTTTTAAAGTGTAAGGAGACGTTTGTCTAGAATCTTTCACTTGAAAGTTGGTTTTTAATTCGGTTGGCGTGCTTTCTTGTACATTAATTTTCTTGTTAACCAACGTGTGTTTTTGTATGACATGGTCGGTTATGCGTTGGATTATTATCGATCCTACATTAAAAGTAAACTCCAAATTTGGCCAGTACAACATAGACTTCAATGTGTTAGATCGTATTGTGATTTTATTTGAAGGACCTGGTACATTAAATATTGAGTTATTAAAGTCCGGATGTGGTCTCCTGAAGAATAGTTTATTTAGTTCAGCACGACTGCAAGATATTTCTAAAACAACATCGTCATCACTGCTATTTGGCACATCTTTTCTTGATAGTTCTTTAGTTTCGTTGACAACTGCCATTATTCTTGGAGTAGCAGCCTCAAGCATTTTGTTCAAGTATACTTTTAGGTCTTTATAGTTCATTTCTAGCATTTTTTCAATAGATGCACTGTCTTTCTGTAGTTTAAGAGTTTGAATAGCTTGGTCGAAGGTGTCCCATTGAGGCCAGTCTTTGAGAAACTTTTTCATCAAGTTTAGGTAGATTTCTATAGCTAGATCGTGGGTGTACGATATGTCCATGTCGAACTCTTTATGGAGAATATCTATAATTTGAGCATTAGTCAGCACTGTGTTTTGTTTGCTATCGTTACCAATGAGACGCTTAAACAGTTTCATTAGGGGATTTACTGAAATAGAAAAAGCAGTTTATATGTAAGACATAAAGATATAAAATAGATAATCTTAACGCGCATTGGTGCTGTTTAGCAGTGGATGGTGATAGACTGATTGCTTGAACCCCTCCTATATTTTGAAGTTAAAACAGTCATGAAGATTATCAAACCAATGATTATAACTTATTTACAGGTTTAAAGTAAGGGCTTTTTAATATCTTTCTGTTTTAAAATGTAGGTCCTGGCAAACACCATATGTGGATAGGTCAACTAAGAAGCTTCATTAAATGGTTAAAAAACTGTGATATTCTGGTGTTGGAGTGGAGGTTAATTAAAACATGCTTAGACTTTGATGCCAGTTTATTCAATAAATATTTTTTTTTGTTTTTCCGCTATCAGCCTTTCAATCTATAATCAGAAGTGATGCTTATAAATAACTATCAGCTGGCAGTTCATTAACTGTCATCGCTGGTCCGGAAGAACTATTTCAGTTTCTCTGATCTAAGTTAAAAATATGCCACTGCCTCAGTCTCTGCATCTGGTCGCCTTCATTTAGGAGATCTCTGGCCAGCTTATTTGAGTGTAGCCTTAGACGCTTTTTATATTTAGTGCTGTATCTTTGTACATCCTCTCTAATAGCTGATATGTCAGTATATTCATGTATTTCTTAATTACGTGCAAGCCATGGGGCAATGAATCAAATATAAATAAATATATTTCATTAATTAAATTGCTTACTACTACGGATTGCGACATGACCTAATTAACGTATAGCGTAAACACTTACTACAACTTCCCTGAAAAGTACTGTTTTCCTTTAGGCACTGTGTTGGCTCAGCCTAATGGAATATGACCTGAATCACTCTCACCTTGGCTCGTGAGAGAAGGCGCGTGCTGTGTGACATGAAATAAATACAACCATGTCTCCCCGATGGGGTAGGCAAAGTAGGTTGCTAGTCCCATGTAATAGATAGCGCGCCTATTGCCGGTTATCGGGAACTTTAGGTTTGATAAAGTCTTGTCCGCTGATGGGCAGGTGCACCACTTGCAGGTGAGGTTGGCATGGGCTTCTTATATGTTAGTAGGATCCATAAATACACCTGTATATGAAATAAGTACTTACAATTATTTTCCTCGGTATTTACAGAGGAAGATGTATCATCTGAATCGATAGACATAACATCGGCTGGAACGTGGTTATTCATTATTTACTAATAATACTTAAGTTATACAGTTACTTAAAAATATTTATATGCATTTATTAGCTTATGCTTTTGAGGTATTTAAAAATTGCAAACAAAACAAAAAAAAACTCTCTTTTATAAAAAGTGACAGTTGTTTTTTTATATATTTTATTCCATTGAGAATAACTGTACTGCCTACATTTGGATCTAATTTATTTTGTTGTTGTTGTGTAATCGATTGAATCTAATTCGTACTTTCATTTTTTACAGTCCATGCCCATACGGACAATTTTGCTGCTCATTGGAATCTCTACTTCCTATGGATACGCAGCCTGAAGAACAAGGCGGATTTTCTGATGACGACTCCTTTTAAACATTTTGTAAAAGTTGAAAGCTGTTAGTTGTTAGTGCCACTTTATGGAAAATACTTATCAAATGTTTTTTGATGTAAATACAATTGAATACTGAACTAACAGTATACCATTAAATTAAATTAAATTAAATTAAATATTCTTTATTTCAGACCATAAATCCATATTGTGTTAGTAAGGTTGCTTAATATCTATAGTTAGTAACAAGATAGGCATTTAAATTAAAAATAAACATAAAAAATAAAAATTATATGCAAAGTGCTAAGGGCGATGATCACGTGAGAGGGTATGTTCCCATGTTCACCACTCTCCGCACAAAGCACTTCCAAAGCGGCGATGTGAATCGGTCCGCTAATGTCTTCAGGATGCTATTTGGGCTGTTTCTCACTCTAGTGATCAGGGAACTCGTTTTTTTGCGTATGACGGCATCAAAACCATCAGTTTGATACTCGGCAAACATCCCTGACGCACTGCAAAAACGAGGCAGCTCCAACATCATCCTAAAGACATTATTGTACTGGATTCGCAGGGTTTCCAGCGATTTTTTGGTGTATTTGACCCACAGATTTCCCGTGTACAGGTTTTGACAGTATGCTTTAAAGAGCGTCACCTTTACGTCCTCTGTACATCGAGAGAATCTGCGAGCCAACATGTTACCCCTAACCGCTAAAGCCCTCCGCTCTCTTTCAATATCCTCATCATCTTTGAGGTCGCTCGTCAAGATATGTCCCAAATATTTAAATTTCTTCACACGTTTTATTTTAGTTTCATTCAGTGTAATATTACTTTTTGTTGTCGGGACATATACCAGCGGCCTCAAAGACCATGTATTCTGTCTTTTTTACATTATACGTTAGCCCATGACTAGCAGCATAAGACTCGCAAACCTTCAGCATTTCATTGAGACCCCCCACCGTAGGGTTGAGCAACACCATATCGTCCGCATAGCTAATGTTGTTTACGCTAATGCCATCTATTCGACAACCAACATGCATGCTGCTCAGCTCCACGATAAGATCATCGACGTACATATTAAAGAGCTTTGGAGAGGACAATCCCCCTTGTCTCACTCCGCACTCCAACACATACGCATCCGACAAGGAATCCGCCCACTTTACATAGTTTGTCTGATTTGCATACCAGAACTTGAGCATGTTTTGAATTTCATCCGGTACACCCCTGCTCCCTAGCTTTCCCCAAAGCACATCATACGACACCAGATCAAAGGCCTTGGAGAGGTCCAGGAAGCAGGCATACACCGGCGTCCTACGATCAGTGTAGTATTGCACAGTATGCTTAAGGCTGGCTATAGCACTTTCAGTCGAGAGTCCAGGTCGAAACCCGAACTGTGCATCGTGGAGATATGAATATTTATTCAGTTCAGAGTTAAGCACACTATCCAACACCTTAGCAATCGCAGTTGCTAGAGAGATAGGACGATAGTTCCCCCTATCCGAGATGTCTCCAGTCCTATCCTTCACAATGGGCACAACAATGGTTTTCATTAAGTCATGTGGTAAAAAAGAGTGACTTATGCACATTGAAAAGAACAAGGCGAGTAACCTCGGTAGGTGAACCCCTGCATACCTTAAATGCTCCACACTGATGCCGTCATGTCCCGGAGATTTCCCATCAGTCATTTTTTTGAGAGCCTCCCTGATTTGGTTTGCGGTGATATGCATAGGTGGAGCCTCTCCCCGACATGCCGGCTCAGCGCTACAGTGGGCGGACACCGAGGGTCCCAGAGGAGAGCGTACCCCAAAGTGATGCATGAAGGCATTGGCGATGCGCACAGGCTCGCACACCCCATTCACACTCACAGGCAAACCAGGCCTAACGTTACAATCTCTAGTAGCTTTCCAAAAACTTTTAAAATCTTTTGTCGATCGGTGTTTTGTTAGAACGTCCATTCTCAGCTGATCCTGGTTACGTTGACACCATTTTAGACGATACTTAAAATATTTTCTACTATTCATGTTATCATAGATTTTTCCAGACGTCGGACGGTCGTAAAGTACCCAGATTTTGAAACTAAGCCTGGCCTGCCTATGAGCATCACGAACATGTTTGTTCCAGCCACAAAGATTTCTGTTTTTATTTGGCTTAGCACAACGCCGCTTCTTAGTTTTCATTGCGGCGTGACATAGGGCACCTACAATACCATCATACAGCTTATTCAGAATCATCTTATGCTCTTCCAAACTGCACAACCCGCGACTACAATTCGCGAACTCAGAGGGGAAATCAATCTTTCGTAGTGCATTATGACAAAGTTCTCGGTACTTATTTATTTGCGCTTCATCTCTTTCGCCCCATACTACTGAGTTATAAGGTAAGTCGCCGATTGCCGCAAGTTAAGGTCTAACAATATTAATGTTACATTTAATGGTTAAGGGTAGATGGTCCGACACAAAAACATCTTCCTCAACCTCTACCTCTACTACGGTCTGCCAGGCTGAATTTGAGACAACGCAGTGGTCAAGCCACCGCCTACATTTATGAGCAGCACTAACGTAAGTGTACGTGTTAGATTTTAAACCTAGTCTTTCAATGTCAGCACATGTCCAACCCTGGTCGCAACAAAAATGGTCTAATTCGGTGAAAAACAATTCATGAGGATGTGCGTTATAATCGCCCAAAATGAAGACTCTTTCTATATTTTCGCCTTCCACTACTGCACTTATTTCACCTAAAACCTCCGCAAATAACGGTAGGTTTTCAAGTGAATCTGTAGGCATATATACTGAAAATACAATTATAGACCGACTACCAATGGTGGCTTTTATAGCTACCAGACGTGTACTTTTACAGTTAACCACACACACATTGTCAAAAATGCCCTTTCTCCAAAGTATGGCAACCCCCCCATGCGGCCTACCCCTCAATAAGCCCGTTGATACATCGACAGCAGATTTACCGGTGTACTCAAAATCATTTGATATGACTCCCAAAAAAGGCACATCATGGGGAAGAACACATATCTCTTGCAACGCTACTATATGAGATCTTTTACATAAGTTCTGAATGTCATTAAGTGACCTCTTTACAAAAAAACAATTAAAGCTTGTCAGGCTGAGATATTCTTTATTTTGTAAAGTCATATCTAGGTAGGACATGTTAACTATAACAATTTTTATCACTATTTGTTTTGTACAAAAAATGTACAAAACGTCTAAACCTTATACCACTGGGCCAAAAATCATCCTTTAAAAAAAGATCCAACTTACTTCTCGACACATACAATTTATACGCATTATACGGTTTAGCTTTTCGCATATTTATCAGTTTTAAGGATACACTTTCATTAGTTTTGTCTTTTAAATAACTTACAATGTCACTTACACTAGCATCCTTACTAACATTCGAAATTAGTAGTGGCACTTTCACATCGGCCGCTCTAAATTTGCCGTTAGGCGCAATTGGGGCACACCCCCGTTGTCCTATTAATTTATATTGCTTAGATTTTTTACTCACTACTTTCTGCCATTCCAGGTCCACTACCACTGGATCATTTTTCACATTCGACTCCCAACCAGAACCACTCACGCGCACTAGCGAATCGGTCGGACTCGAACTCGTAAGCACGTCTCGTTTAATATTGGTGTTCGATCGAGTTAAACTAGTAGGAAGCGACGCGCTCGCGCAGGTCGACGTCATCAAAGCTGGAGTACACGCTGGGGCCTCGCCGCGCATCTGAGGATGCTGTGTTGTCTCGCTTACACTTGCGTCCTCAACGTACGAGTGCGTCACCCGGCAGCTGCTCTCGCTCACACTCGCCGAAACTGCCGTAGTGGCCACAGCCGCTTGCTCGGTATTTTCTGTCGCCGCGTTTTGCATACAGCCAACAGAGACAGTATCTATTTCTTGTGAGGGTGTTTGTGGAATTTGTCTGTCTGTTTGAATGTCATTATCAGCTGATGTTTGAAATGATTGTATAGGCACATACTCGGGAACGTATTGTAATCCAATAGGGCCGCTATTCATTTCAAAGCTGTTCTGAAGGCACGCACCTCGTCTTCTGTTTACATTCATATTTGGCGTGAAATCATCAATTAAAGATGCATTTTTTAAGTGTGCAATCTCCTGTTTAAGTTGATTAAACTGATCACATGTTATCATCTTATCTTCCAGTACACTTACTTAGTTTTTCAGCCATTGGATTTCTATTAAGAAACGGGTCACGTCCACATGATCAAAGGTCACTGGAGGAATCATATGCAAGTCTCTTGCAACGAAAACAGGAAAGGTTTGCGGATCAGCACTCTTCATTAAGCAAACGATGTCCTCAAGATCTCGCGACGTTCTCTTCTTGTCCTGCTTTCGGCGTATAGGCATTTTTCCCGCAGTCGGCATAGATTTGAACAGTAACGACTTTGCATTTACAATTTGTTCTGCAGAAAACGCAGAGGTGCACAGTTGGTGTATGCTCTCTTCATCCATGTAGTCCATTACATTTCGCACAAACGTTAGCAGCTCGTTGATCACAACATTGCAACTAGCGCACTTCACAATATTCAAAGTAGACATTTTTTACGATTTTTACGATTTTTACCATTAAACTTTAAAATACTTTTAGTTTTTTTTGTATACTGTTAAGATTTTTAAATAAATGTTAAGTTTTTGGTCAAGTCAGTACCCACAAAAGGTATTTAAGGGACAAATCGACATGTCAAGCAAAGCCGGATGATTCCACCACGAAATCAAACGCCAGCGACATAAGGCAAAATTGATCTTGCCAGATATATCGAGCGAAGTCCGGCAACGTCATCGTCTGAAGAGGTATGCTACCCACTATAAGGAAGATATGCCAAAGGTGTTCGGGGGCCGATGACCAACCGATGATGGTTGAGTAGTCTAGGTTTCCGTTAGAGTGATTAAGAATGGCCGCATCACCAGAGCGGTGGCACCACAGTTACATTACTTCACCAGACATCATTGGCAACTTGCAGCAGGGCATTTATTTTATTGTGCTGTGATATATAAAGGACCCGTTTCTTAAATTCATTGCAAAAATGCTTAGGATTTAGTGCTCGTTCCAAAAGAACTATGCGAGTTGAAATGAAATTTTGGGACAGTCATTAAGTGAGTAATTATTCAAAAGTATTTAAAAGGGTGTGTGTAATGGCCAAATCCTTGTTCACAAAAAATAAAATATTGACATCCAGTAACAAAATTAAAGCAACTTGGAACGCTATAAGTCGCGAATCAGGAAAGTGTAAACCACGTGATAATAACTACGCTCTTAAGGAGGATCAGGGAGTCGTTAATGATAATACAGCAATTGCAAACATATTTGATGAATACTTTGCTAAGATTCCTGCACTGACCACTTTTGAGCTGAAATCTTCACCGTCCACTGCCTTAGCTGTGCTTGAGAAATCCTTGCCTAATTATAGTTCCACATTTAAGTTCCATCATATTCATCAATTAGACATAATTAAAACTTTTGGATCTATTAAGTTAAAGAATACTGGCGATAACAGACATATCCCACAGGATATGTCTGTTAAAGTTATTAAGACTATCTTGGATTCTATTGCTCCTTATCTAGCAGAATTATTTAACAAGTGCGTCGATGAAGGGACTTTCCCCGATCTTATGAAACTTAGTAAAGTCATACCTCTGTTTAAGACTGGCTCAAAGGAGGATAAAAGTAACTATAAACCAATTTCAATTTTACCAACTTTAAGTAAAGTTTTTGAAAAAATTATCTTAGATCAGTTATCTGCATACTTTTATGTAAATGAACTTTTGCACAGTCAACAATATGGTTTCATGAAGGGTCGTTCTACAGCTGATGCTGGTGCTGCGTTACTACAGCATATTTATGATGCCTGGGAGAGGTCGCAAAACGCCATAGGAGTGTTTTGTGACTTATCGAAGGCTTTTGACTGCGTTGACCACGGTACCCTTATTCTTAAGCTTAATTTCTATGGCGTGTGTGATTTGGCTCAGAAGTTGATAGTTTCATATCTTACATCTAGATTTCAGAAAGTAGATATTAATGGCGCTAAATCATCTGGTTCGTGTATACAGATGGGCGTTCCTCAAGGCTCAATCTTAGGCCCATTTTTGTTTCTGGTGTATATAAATGATCTTCCTTTCTTTATTAGTAGAAAGTGTGAAATGGTGTTATTTGCAGATGACACATCAATAATATTTAAAACTAACAGAAATAAAAATAATTATGACGATGTAAATAGTGCACTTTCAGAGTTGCTTCACTGGTTTACTGTTAATCTTCAGTTGAATGCTAAAAAAACTAAATGTGTTAATTTTTCACTACCCAATGTAAGAGATGTTGAAACCAATATAGAATTGAATGGTCAGAGGTTGGAAATGGTCGATTCAACCTTATTTCTAGGTGTAACACTAGATAAACACCTTCAATGGGGCCCACATATCGAAAGCCTTTCTGGTAAACTGAGTTCTGCCGCATATGCGATTCGAAAAATTCGTGAGATAACGGATGTCGAAACTGCTAGAATTGTTTATTTTAGCTATTTTCACAGTTTGATGTCCTACGGTATTTTATTGTGGGGATCTGCCGCTGAAATTGAGACTATTTTCATTTTACAGAAACGAGCTGTACGTTTTATTTATAAACAGTTTATAAATAAAACTACGGTCTAGATCATCCCTTAGAGAGTTGTTTCGGGAAATTGGTATTTTAACTACTGCCTCGCAGTTTATCTTTAACTGTATTTTGTTTGTGCGGAAAAATATAAATAATTATTCTAAGCGCTGTGAACGTCACAGCTTTAACACACGAAATAAAAATAAACTGTTAAATCCTTTTCTAAGACTCCAAAAAATTCGGAAGTCTTTTATGGGGCAAGGTATGACTATTACTACAACAAAATTCCGCATGATATATTGGATTTGCCCTTAAACAAATTTAAAGTAGCTAGTAAAGAAACATTGATTAAGAAAGCATACTATTGTACGCAAGATTATATAAATGATAAGACGGCATGGCTGTAAATTGTATCTATCATAGAACAAACAATTTTGTGGTCTGCGGCTGTTTGATTTTTATAGTATTATTGTTATTTCTGCTACTTTAATAGTACAAATGTGTACAAATCTTTTTATTTTGTGGCTTGAGTATGTCATGCACACTTAATTGTCTCTGGGGTGGCGGCGTTATGCGTCGGGTCGTTACATTCCCTAAAATATGGTTGAGTGAAACGATGGCTGGTTCATTCGTCATACTCGTGAACGAGTGCTGCTTGTGGGGACTGGTCTGCTCTTGTCTACTATTTTTATTTGTAATTAAAGATTTAGCTAACTGAGAAAAGTTAATATTATTTTTAATCTGATAGCTGCACACACAATTTTTGTTGTCCTATCATTCTCCTAAATGATGTTTTTGATTAGGAACGCATAGTATTGTTCAAATGATTATATAGATATTAAGACTGAATTGCTGTAAATGATATCTTTCATAAGACCAAAAATATTTGTGGTTTGCAGCACATTTAATTAATATAATGTTATTTTTGTTAAAATTTGTTTATCCTGTAGCTTGAGTATGTCATGCTCACTCAAATGTCTTTGCGGTGGTGGCGTCATGCGTCGGGTCGTTGCGTTCCCTAAAATATGGTTGAGCGAAACGATAGCTGGTTCATGCGTCATACTCGTGAACGGGTGCCACCAGTGAGGACTGGTCTGCTCATGTCTACTATGTTTATTCGTACTCATACTCGTATAACTTAAAATAAAAAGTTATTTTCTTCTTTTATTTTAAATCATGTGACTGCAGAACACATGTTTTTGTAGATTTGTCAAATTGTTTTACTACTAAGTACAAATTCTTGTAACTGGCGGGAGAAAAAACTAACCTTGACGAGGCTTCTTGCCCGTTCTTTTACGATCAAGCTCCCGCCCGCAGTGAATGGGCGCGCTAGTTTTTAAGTTTTGACGTTCATAAGAGCTCTTTTGAGCCAAACTTGAATAAATGAATATGAATTTTGAATTTTTTGAATTTAATAAAGTAAAAAGTTAGCCCTCATTTCTCATAGAAGATTGAGGGCCCACCTGTACCGAACAAACTATGGACATAATAGAAAAAGTCTGTGCGGAAAAATCTAAGATAACGCCTAACAAAATAGTAAAAACATAAAATTGCTGCAAAGCTGTCTTTCTTTGTATAATATTCGTTCAAAGTGGTCCCTCAATTCTCATACACGTCAAAGATTATTACGAAACAAGAATTCAGTTAACATATTCATGAATTGTGAAAATATGCAATATCAGAAACACGTTACGTCACCACTCTGTTGATTCCAATTTACAACCTTGTAAAAATTCGAGCCCTCAGTCCTGCATTTCTCTTATTTTCATGTACTTCTTTTTATGTGCAATATTTAATCAAACTCTGAGCTCGACATAAATAAAATAAATAATAAATATTTCTTACATCAATTATTTAGTTCCAAGATAAGTATCATTAAGAACTTGTGTTATGGATACTAAATAACGGATAAACATACATAAATACTTTTTTTTATGTAAATACATAATTAATATACATAGGAAAACACTCAGATCAGAACAAATATTCATATTTATACACACAAATATTTGTCCTGTGTGGGAATCGAACCCACGAGTGGAGTGGAGTGCGGGTATACTCGCCACCACGCCATATCGGTTGTCATATATCGTCACAGGTCGTCGACATAAATGTGAAAACACCTACGCTATAATATAATATATAATTTCGAGAAAACTCTTTATTTTTCCATTTAAGTGCCTCAGATATGAAACTATAGGTCTAAAACTATGTTTAATTTTAGTACTAATCTCTTTTTGTATATGACTGTTAGTTTCTAAATATAATAAATAAATAATAAATAAGAACATTTAGTTTTATTTTTATGCAGGAAATAGGGCGACCACAATTGGATATGTGCACACAAGCATATTTTCAAAGAGTTTATAGAAACGGGTCCACACACAACACGCACCACATTTAATTACACTCTTCCTAGTGTATTCCTAACTTTACTCACACGCCATAGCCATAAAGTTACCAGCATCTTTTACCTACTACTAACACCATCTAGTGAGTAAGTAGTATAATAACTTTGGAATGTATGACCATTGTTCTCGTTATAATAAAATTAGTCTGTTGCAAACATCCAACGAGTTTTAATACAATTTATAGACCTAAAAAAACTATATTAAGGTCGTTGTTCTATGTTCTATATTTGACGAATTAAAAACAAAAAACCTTAATAACACGATAGATTGTTTGTTTATAAAGGTTTATTTTATAGAACGTGTGTATAAACAAAATACAATGGCAAATAACAAATCACTGATAATTAAACAACAGATTTTGCGTACTATTTTCTCGTTCGCGTCTTGCATTTGATTATCTATAGAATTGTATTTTAATCATCGGATTAGCGGGTAAACTGCTGGTCAGATAGCTGTTACTTAACTAATATAATATACTTTAACAAAATATAGCTTTTTGTTTGTATGATCTCACAAATAAAATTATTTGTACGTTTAAATTTCTTTTCTGTTTAGATAATTTTCGTATTTGGATAAATTAAAGCATGGATGAATTTGATTTGAGAGGATTCACCCATAACTATTCTACCGCCATCTATTGGTTGCAAAGGCTACAATCAGGGCACCGTCTTTTGCGGCGGCGTCCATGTTTGTCATCCGTCTTGTAGTCGTGATGTGCCCCTCTTGTTCTTGAACGGGAAACGGATCTGGATCTAAATTTATAAAAAAAGAATAAGTTTTTTAAGACAAATGTACTTAACCATACGGCCTACATTATGAAAATTGGTCATCGCACCCAATGCACGCTAGCAACTAGGTGGTGCCCACACCCCCCGTGTGGGACTCACCACCGACAGACACGACTGCCCGCAGTAATACCCACTAAAAATCTTCCGACGACGCCCGCCGCTTGTTGAGAAAGAGGCGGGGGCCAGTACCTGGGTTGCAGCTTCTGACACCCCGCCTGCGGCCAACGTCCCCCGGACCAAAACCGCGAGGACCTCCTCAGAGAGGCGAAGTGTGGGCCCCTGCTTACTCCTTTAGGGAAAGAGGCGTGAATGTATGTATGTATAACTCAAAGAATCAGCAGCTGAAGTGGCAACAAATATCACACGGCCGTTGGTGTAGAAAAGTCCTGCAAGATGAACGGACCACCAATGTTCAGCAGTGGACCGACATGAAAAATCTTTAAAACGGTACTGTATTTTACCCTCACCTGGATCTAGACCTGGAAAGCCGGTTCATGTTATGGCGGCTGTCGATGTCGTCAACCTGGGCCTCCTTTCTGAGGTAAGAAACCCAAAACTGGTACATCACGAACATCAAAGTCAGGGCGCCTGCTAACTGCAATGAAGAATATAATAAATAAATTAATCTGATAATAAGGTACACCACCTTCGTTGGGCCGATGATCTGGTCAAGGCGGCGGGAAGCCGGTGGATGCACGGGATCGATCAACGTGGTAACATTTGTGGAGGCCTATGTTCAGCATTGGACTTGAAATGGCTGAAATGATGATGATTAATTACACTAATTATTTAGTTCCACGATAAGTATCATTAAGAACTTGTGTTTTGGATACTAGACATAGATACACTTACATTTTTTTAAAATATACATAGGAAAACACCAAGACCAGAAAAAATATTCATGTTTATGCACACAAAGATTTTTTCTGTGTGGGAATTGAACCCACGAGTATACCCGCACCCCGCTCCTAAGCGGGGTGCGGGTATACTCGCCATCACGACGAATCGGTTGGCAAAATAAACATACCTATACAATATAATAGAATATATACATAATAGAAATATAGAAAATAATTTGTAGAATAAAATTAAATAGAATAAAAAACAGTAAACAAAGTAATTCAATTGAGAAATAAAAAAGTTCAAGTGGAAATCGCGCACGAACAGTTCCGTACCATTATATATAACACTAGCGGTCGCCCGCGGCTCCGGCCGCGTGTTTGTCGGTTACCGCTGCAAAATGCATACCCAGGAAAGACACGGTCAGCAAAATAATTGCCAGGTCAATTCACAGACACCAACACTAACATCGACGACGCAGTCATTATGCGCAGATATAGAAATATAATGTAATTAATACAAAGTTTTCACTCCTACCGGCAGTCCCAGAGTGCAACCCGTTGTCTAGGGATTATTGTAGAGCTTCTCTATACTTGACAACATTTGACGTTAAATTATTTTCAGGTAACAAAATAAACTAATGGTCTGAAGCAACGACCCGTGATAGGGCGCCGTGGAGCAGAAATCGTCATAATTTAATTTCGCCATAACTTCAAAACTAAACGTCCAATTTTGATCATTTTAAGACCAAATATTATATACATAAACTGCACTTAATGATGAAATAAAAATATAAAAAATAAAAAAAACCCTATTTTTTTCCAAATTAAAATTTTGCCTAAGTATGTTACTCAGTGGTAGCTTTCTAATGAAATAAGAATGGGTGTTATTTAACGTGTCTTCAAAATTAATAAATTGCCAACCTAACCTAACCTTTTTGTGCATCAAAAATACTGATTGAGCACCTAATCACCTCATTAGATGCTCACTCAGTATTTTTGATGATCAAAAAAGTATTTTTTAGAGGTTCAGTTTATTATATTCCAATAAGAATTATTAAATACGGCCATGCACTTTTTGAGTTTATTCGTTACATACAAAAATACAAATCTTTCCTCTTTATAATATTAGTGTAGATTGGTAGGTACTGTATTTTATTTACTACCGGCTTTACTACTTTACTACTTTTATTACCGGCGGTCACGGTGACAGCAGGGCAAGGGGTGCGAAGAATCTCCGGGCTATGGTAGGCCGCCCATCCCAACTGACCCTGGCAACGTTTAACGGACGCAGTCTAAGGCTTGACGAACATCTAGCGCAGTTGGAAGTGGAACTGGAAAAAATAAGGTGGCATGTCCTAGGGTTGTGTGAAGTCCGTAGAGAGGGCGAGGACACTGTAACTCTAGACTCGGGCCACCTTATGTATTACCGCGAAGGCGATAAAACATCCCAGGGTGGCGTAGGGTTTCTCGTTAATAAGTCTCTCATTAACAACGTTCTTGAAATCTCCAGTGTGTCGACCAGGGTAGCGTACCTGATACTACAACTATCCGAACGATATAGTTTGAAGGTCATTCAGGTTTACGCACCGACCTCGGCACACTCGGATGATGAAGTGGAGGAGATGTATGAAGACATATCCAAAGCCTTGCACAACACCCGCAAGGCCCACTTCAACGTTGTTATGGGGGACTTTAACGCTAAAGTGGGAGTCCAAAATTGCGGTGAATCACGAGTAGGACCACATGGTTATGGAAGCCGGAATCACAGGGGACAAATGCTCGTCAACTTCCTGGAGAATGAGGGGCTTTTCCTGATGAACTCGTTCTTCAAGAAAAAGCTCCAAAGGAAGTGGACGTGGCAAAGCCCTGACGCTGTGACAAAAAATGAGATCGACTTCATCATGACGGATAAGAAGCACATATTCAGAGATGTCTCAGTTATCAACAGGTTTAATACCGGATCTGATCACAGACTTGTTCGAGGCTCTCTGAATATCAACCTCAAGCTTGAACGAAACCGTCTGATGAAGTCTACGCTCCGACCCAATCCGCTTCAAATCATGGCAGGCTCCGAGGAGTTCCAGAGGATACTCGGAGAGAGATTTGCCGCATCGGAACCCACGGAGGACGTAGACGAGACCCTACACAATCTGGTGGAAACGCTGAGAGGCGAGGGCATCAAATTTTGTCAAAAGCGGTGTAAAGGCAGGAAATCCAAACTCTCGGAAGAGACCCTAAGACTGATGACAGCAAGGCGAGAAACTACCCAGCTCACTTCGTCAGAAAGGTCAGACCTAAACAAGCGCATTGCGAAGATGGTACGGCGAGACCTTCGGAGCTTTAATACTCGCCTCATTGAAGAGGCGATAGAGCGAAACCGAGGGTCCAAAGTATTCACTCAGCAGCTTGGAAGGACCCATCTGACGAAGCTGACGACGCACGAGGGTAGAACCGCCTTGACGAGGTCGGAGGTCTTTGCCGAGATTGAGGATTTCTACGGCCGGTTATACGCCGCACATGCTCTTTGTCCTCAGCGTGAAAACCAAGATTCTCGAGCCACCCTGATACGCCACTACACCGACGAACTGCCAGACATTGACCAAGACGAGATCGTATTGGCTCTGAGACAACTAAAAAATGGAAAAGCCCCTGGTGAGGATGGAATTACTTCAGAGCTTCTGAAGGCTGGAGGAGCTCCGATACTTCTGGAGCTGCAGAACCTCTTCAGCTCTGTCCTTCACTGTGGGAGAACTCCAAAGGCGTGGAGCGGAAGTGTCGTGGTTCTCTTTTTTAAGAAGGGCGATAAAACCCTTCTTAAGAATTATAGACCCATCTCACTCCTGAGCCATGTCTATAAGTTGTTCTCTAGAGTTATAACGAATCGTCTAGCAAGAAGACTCGACGAGTTTCAGCCACCGGAACAGGCCGGATTTCGCAGAGGATATGGCACCATAGACCACATACACACAGTAAGGCAGATTATACAGAAGACCGAGGAGTATAGTCAGCCTCTGTGTCTGGCATTTGTGGACTATGAGAAGGCCTTTGACTCTGTTGAGATCTGGTCGGTTCTGGAATCCTTGCAGCGGTGCCAAGTAGACTGTCGCTATATCGAAGTGCTGAGATGTCTTTATGAATCCGCCACTATGAATGTCCAAGTACAGAACCAGCAGTCTAAGTCTATCCAGTTGCGCAGAGGGGTAAGACAGGGGGATGTAATATCCCCGAAACTGTTCACAAGCGCGCTGGAGGACCTATTCAAGACGCTGGACTGGAAAGGTAAGGGCATTAACATAAACGGTGAATACATCTCGCACTTACGATTCGCTGACGATATAGTCTTGATGGCGGAAACGTTGGAGGAGCTGCAACAGATGCTGAACAGCCTGGCATCAGCCTCGCGACGGATAGGTCTCGGCATGAATTTGGATAAAACCAAAGTCATGATCAATGCCCGCATTGTTCCGAGACCTATTGTCGTGAATGGCCACCTACTTGAAGTTGTTTCCGAATACACCTACCTCGGGCAGATTCTGCAATTAGGCAAAAACAACTTTGAGAAGGAAGCCAAAAGGAGGATCCAACTTGGCTGGGCAGCGTTTGGGAAACTCCGTCGAGTCTTCTCGTCACCTATACCACAATGTTTGAAAACGAAAGTTTTCAATCAGTGCGTCCTACCTGTTATGACCTACGGTGCCGAAACGTGGACACTCACAGTAAGACTGATTCGCCAGTTCAAGGTCGCTCAGCGAGCTATGGAGCGTGCTATGCTCGGAGTCTCTCTGAGAGATAAAATCAGAAATGATGTTATCCGACAGAGGACCAAAGTCACCGACATAGCATACAGGATTAGCAAGCTGAAGTGGCAGTGGGCTGGCCATATCTGTCGAAGGACCGACAACCGATGGGGTAAACGAGTTCTTGAGTGGAGACCGCGACTTGGCAAACGTAGTGTAGGACGTCCACTCGCCAGGTGGGGTGACGATTTGCGAGCGGTCGCTGGCAGATGCTGGATGCGGCAAGCCGAAGACAGGGGAAAATGGCGCGATTTGGGGGAGGCCTATGTCCAGCAGTGGACTAGTATAGGCTGATGATGATGATGATGATGTATTTTATTTGATCTTAATCTAATGCTCAATTCGAAATTGTATCTAAGCAGGTCAGACTAAACAGCGCGTACCTATAACTAAATACTTTGTGAATAATTCAAGCTTCTACTTGTTGCCGTTATCAATATCGAGCCAAATTTTCGTTTTGACTCGATATTGATAAAAAAAACACGTTTGTTGTATGGGGCCCCCTAAAATATTTACTTTATTCTGTTTTTTATTGGACGTCTCACGCTACATAACTACGTAACCCGTGAAAGGGTCTCCATTTTAAAACTTTCCTGCCCCAACCATGGGCGTAGCAACACTATCAACGGTGGGGGCAGGGTGGGGCAAGCTCTGGTAAAAGGTTAGGGAATATTTTACTCGCACTTTTCCATATCCCGAAGGAGTAGGAGGCGGCACACACGTTTCCTGGTGTGCTGCCACCATGGGGTGGTCAACTATGGGTTGACGAAATAGATGACGGGTCTGTGAAACGGACTGGCGTGGTGCTACAGGAGGATAAGGTCTTTCTGTCACCTTCTTGGCACCTTACGTAGGGCAGGAAACAGTGGGGTTTAGTCGGTAGTCCCGGCCACTATCATCTCGGCCGGGGAGCCCGACATAGCTTTGTGCTGTCCCTGCGGCGCAAAGTATGCGTAAAGGCATTTACCACTAAAAAAAAAAAAAAAGGGTGGGGCAAGCTCTGACCTGACGAGCGTATCTCGCCCACAAGCTTTATAGCTTGGCGAGAAATGTATGTTATGTCACGACTGTATATTATAAAATGAATAAATGGAAAAGAAAGTGAGTTTAAGCAATCAAGATCCATTAGATAACGATTAGGGTTGAATTAACTTTTGTCGTAAGCTATTATTGATAGCGTTTAGTCAATTACTGTGAATATTGTGATCTTTTTGATAAATCGTATTACAATGAGGGGATGATTTACTACAAACGTGTGACTCAGTTTTGACTAAAGCTAAGTAAAAGGTATCTTTACATTCTAACAAAAACTCTTTTCTTTAATTTCTTTTGATTACATAAATAAAAATGTATTTGTCACTCATATAGTATATAACTTGAACTTATAAACGATCTAGTTATGCCTGCGGTTACACCTGTAATTTAATAAGCCGTTTAAGCAGTGCACGCAATGGAGGACTAATATTTGCCAATTTTCAAAAAATTGTAATGTAACGTTAGGCTCCAATCATAAAGTGATGGATAAAAAAAATCTTTGAAACAATTCCCGCGCAACTATAATTTTCCGAATAATCGAGAAACAATTCAAGACGTCACGCGTTTCGCCCTTATACAGGGAATCTTCAGGTAAGATAGGAGCCTCAGAACAATGATGTCTTTATGACCAACGCTGAAACCAGAGTGAGCAGCTGCTTCTGGGATCTTCCGCGACGCGTTTTCGCGTGCAGGTAACAACAACAGGCCCTGGCAGAAGGAGGAAGGCGCTGCCACGCGAACTCATCGGGCCCTCACCGTCTTCCTCTCACTCCCGCATATTCCCATAGTGAGCAGCAAGCGTATTTATACACTTACCCACTTCCGTCATCAACGTCCGCCGCGTCATCTCGGTCTGAGTCAGAGTGACCGTTATGAAATTTCTGGACCATTCGTAATAAAGGTGATCTAAAGAACGTATTTGGATTGTTCAGCAGTAGAATTTTATCATTGTGTTTAATTATTTCTAGATTTTGCAATACACACAACTATTGTCATGTAAATTTCAAAAATATGATTACTCAAGGTGTGCCCAGCGTCGATTTATAAGGTGTTTGGCAAAATGAATGTAAAAATGACTTAAAACTCACTTAGATTCGTCTTTGTAAAAGTATCGCATAAACAATAGTAAACATTTCGGGTACATATAAATTAACTTATAAGGTTTGTCATGTTTCTATGCCAATGAGATATTTATCTTCCAAAATTGAAGACACCTATCGCAAAAATATTAGCTATTAGGAATCGGCGAATGATGACTCACAAATCTGTTATTTTATATATAGTTAAATAATTTGTACATAATTATATAAAGCTATATCCTTTTTAAATATCATATCATCACATCATTCACAAGTTAATTTTTTACACTGTTCAAACGAATGAATGTCCCAAAATGTTGAATTAGGTCTTTGCGAATGAAGGTGCGATGCGATATCAATACCAATAAATTCAATATAAAAATAAAACGCTCAAAAGCTTCTTAGTGAAAAATGTACCAAAATCATCTCCGAGGGTAGTCCCGGTAATGATCTAACGGGCCCGGGGTCCTCTAAAAAAAGCCAAATGGTCATCATCAAATCCTAGCATTGTTCCGGGTGGCACTAGAACGAAAGAAAGAAATCTCTATCTTTCAAATGGTCATCATCATATCCTAGCATTGTTCCGGGTGGCACTAGAAAGAAAGAAAGAAATTTCTTTCTTTCAAATGGTCATCATCATATGCTAGCATTGTTCCGGGTGGCACTAGGAAGAAAGAAAGAAAGAAATTTCTATCTTTCAAATGGTCATCATCATATGCTAGCATTGTTCCGGGTAGCATTAGACTTAATATTAAGACCCGGGATCAAAGACCAAAAGCCAAATCGTAATAAGACTATTCGAGCGAAAGATAGGTGACCGGGTGATGTTTAAACACCCATCATGGCCGACTCCGTAATTATTATTGAGTAGTAGTTTGTTTGACGCAGTGGGCAAGAATTATTTACGTCCCTAGGAAAGTTATACAATTGAAGTTATCCTCAATTGTTATTATTATCTATTAGCGGCCACCCACGACTTCGTCCGCGTAAGCTACTGGTAGATACTTATTTATTTATTCAATTAAAAAGGAGCCAAAGTTAAACCATATAAAATCAGCTACCTGCCATTGAAAATTTCGTCAAAATCGGTCCAACTATTTAAGAGAAGCGCTCGTAGCTCCGCGGTGCTCGGTGGTCGGAAACAATCACCGAAGTAAAGCAGAGTTTACAGAGGTCAGTCCTTGGATGGGTGACCGTTTGTGTGGCATTTGATATCGAGTGCTTCCGTGCTTCGGAAGGCACGTTAAGCCGATGGTCCCGGTTATCACTAAATGTGGTAGTCGTTAAGCCATGTTAGAGGCCTATTGGGCGGCTTGAAAAATTCTAACTACAAGACGCCATACACCTGCCTTCGCCAATCCGCACTGGGTCAGCGTGGTGGAGTATGACCCAATACCTTCGCACCTTGGTATGTGAGAGGAGGCTCGTGCTCAGTAGTGGGACGTTAATGGGCTGAGATGATGATTAGATGATGATTTCAGAGATTAGTCTTAAGTCAGATACGAAAATTTGAAATTTTTTTTTGGTAAAATTTCCGTATCCTTTTTTAAAATTTCTCTTATCGATTTATTGCGATGGCCTTTTCTGCAAACTTCACTCGGTGTCGACCAACAAAACTATCCGCTTATACCGTTTATCCACCCTAAAACAGCCACGCTAAGGCGGATTCTTCATGTAATATATTTCTTCCGATTTTTTACCCCAAGTACAGTTTGAATAAAAATGTTTTAGGGTGGATAAACGGAATAAACGAAACTATCGTAATGCTGCAGGAGTGCCCTCCGCTATGAACCGGCTAAAGATCTTATTTTAAAATTACACACACTGACGAAGAAACAGCTACATAGTAAAGCAAGTTATATATTTGAAGACAGTGTAAAATTTGTCCCAAACGTGCATTATAGAAAAACAGTATTACTCACATATTGAATCTAATAGTATAAAAATAAAAGAATATTTAACCGAAAAAATAATATGAAATAACAATAAAGTTTAAATAAAAACAAATATAACTAAGTATATGTACCTAACATTTTATTACTAAGAAATTTAATGAGAATAACAACTAATAACTACTCGTAGTCAAAAATGAGCAAATATTTATAAAAAATATTTAATAAACAAATAGATTTAACTAACAAGTAATTAAACAGCGTCCTTCCTCCTCTCTCCTACACTATGCTGTGCCCGACAGGGTCCACAATTGATACTTTTGTACCTAAACTACCATCCTGTAACACATTGTTGGAACGCAATAAAGTATTGAGTATACTTGCCCCCCGCTAGTACGGTCATCGGTACGATTCCCACAAAGAACAAATCTTCATTTCAGAAAAGGCGCGAATATAAAAGGAAAGTAAAAAGCCCTTGTTAACCGAAGTAGGACTTTAACTGGCTTAACTGTGTGTGACGACCGATATGGCGTGGTGGCGAGTATACCCGCACTCCGCTCCTGAGTTCGTGGGTTCGATTCCCACACAAGACCAATCTTTGTGTGCATAACACATTATTACTTGTTCTGAACTAAGTGTTTCCATATGTAAATTAAGTATGAAATTACAAAAAAATTTTTTTTATATAATTGTGTTACCCATATCACAAGTTTTTAATGATACTCATCTTGGAACTAAATATTTGGTGCTAAAGTCAGAAAATATTTATATTTAGGTATTTATTTATGATTCGACTTTGACAGTGACTAAACCGATAAGCAAATAACATAATTCCCAGAGTTACGGCTCTAATTATTGCAGAAAGCATAATATATGGATAAAAAAAAAATTTACTACCATCATTCATATAGTCAAAAAGTATTTTATTTATGCCTCGACTTCGACAGCAATTATCATCATTTCAGCCATCTGAAGTCCACTGCTGAACATAGGCCTCCCCAATTCGGCTCTAATTATTGCAGAAAGCATAATATATAAATAATAAAAAAATTTACTACCATCATTCATATAGTCAAAAAGTATTATTTAGGTATTTATTTACGCCTCGACTTCGACAGTCATTATCATCATTTCAGCCATCTGAAGTCCACTGCTGAACATAGGCCTCCCCAATTGCTTTTCACGTAGATCGATTATTTGCCGCCTGCATCCACCGGCTCCCCGCCACCCTGACCAGATCATCGGTCCATCGCGTTGGGGGCCTCCCTCCGCCGACTTCGACAGTGAATAAACCAATTAGAAAATAACACAATTCCCAGAATTACTACTCTAACTAATGCAGAAAGCATAATATACGAATCAAAAACAAATTCACTAGGTACCATCATTCATCATTTCATCCATTTGATGTCCACAGCTGAACCTACCCCAATTGATTCCCACATTGATAAATCTTTTAACTCTTGCATCCACCGTCTTGACCAGAGGGCCTACTCTAATTCAACGAAAACGAAACTTCGTTGTACCTGTCTTTTTCACTCTCTGGGTATTTCAGTATCGAGTGTAAGGGATGGGTATAACGAAGTTTCGTTTTCGTTGAATTAGAGTAGGCCCTCAGATCATTAGTCCATCAGGAAGAACGCCGTCCTCTACTATTGAAGAACCTTAAGGCTGCCGTTCCACTAAAGCAGAGCGAGGATGCGGTGCGGAGAAACGGACAAATATTAACCAATGAGATTTCATAAAATCGTCGCTTCTCTCCTGACCGCGATCCCTATTGGATAATATTTCTCCGTTTCTCCGCTCCGCATCCTCGCTCCGGTTTAGTGGAACGGCAGCCTTAGGCCGGGACTCCACCAAAGCGGAGACGAGTCGAGCGGAGAGATGTTTATTAAACAACCAATAGAATTGCGTTATTGACACATTTCCTCTCTGCTCAGCTTCAGTGGAGATCGCTGTGCGGAGATGTGTAAAATTTGTATACCGCAACAGACGTGGAGATGTGAGTCGTGCGACTCGTGCGCAAACGACGTCACCCTTCCCCCTCCCGCCCGCCAGCACCCCGGGTGTCTGCGCGCACGCCGTGTCGGCCAATCTCGCTAGTACCGTGCTGCGAGTACACGCTCCTATCGTGAATTAAAATTAACACAACTCTGCTACACAGTACGCATTTTCGCACAGCTTCGGAGGATTCAGTCGAGCTGAAAAACATCTTTTCTCGCACAGCACAGAGGAAACCGCACACATCACCGCTTTGGTGGAGTCCCAGCCTAACGCCCCATCGGTCGTCCGTACTAAGGTCAGTCGGCCCACAAAATAAATGGCATCCTCCTTTCAGAAAATGGCGCGTATAAAAAAGAAAAGTAACAAAAAGCCCACCGCGATATTCAGCTGCCTGGCGCGCACGAAGTCCGCAATCGCGTCGAGTGCCGCTTCCATGACGCCGGCTTATCGCATCTACACCGCTTTCTGCCGCGAGACCACGCTACATGGGATGAAGCATACTGTCACGCCCACCGTGCACTACTGCGAAAGGTCAGGAGAATTCATTAGCACAAACATAACTTCTCTATTACGACTGCCATAGATGCTCATGACAGCCGGGACCAACGGCTTAACGTGCTTTCCGAAGCACGGAGCAAGCGATAAAATAAGCGTATCTAGAGCGAGCGATATATGAATTATAGCCTTCGCAAGTTCTACACCAACAAGTATTTGTCGGTTCTTATTTTATAATTTAGAAAATTTGGATTGTTGGTGGAAACTAGCGATCGAACATAATAATTCGTTGGTAGGTTAATAAAAACTAGCCAAGACCGACCTTAGGCTACAATACATTACCTTATGTTATCAGAAGATATGATATGTTATACTGTGATTTATAAATACATTTCAGGAGTGACCATTGAACTTGGCACCCATTCAGATCTCACTTCTTTTGTCGTTGAAGTCAACAACCAAGGCATTTATCATAATATTGAACTTGGCTCTCATTTCACATTTATGTTTTTGATTGGATAAAATATACCACGTCTAATGCGTAACTTTACATAATTATGTTATGGTATGAAATGTATTTTGGTTCTAAAATATACTAAGTAAGTGTATATGGATCCTACCAAGACCTAAGGAGCCCAAGCCAACCTCACCTGCAAGTGGTGCACCTGCCGATCAACGGACGAGGCTCTGGCGAACATAACAGTGCCCGGTAAGCGGCAATAATTATAGGCTCGCCATCTATTACGTGGGACCAACTTTATAATTGGCGAAGTGTGGTCCTATAATATGCCTCTGCCTACCCCTTCAGGGAAACAGGCGTGAATGTATGTATGTATCAAACATAATCTCACTTCTTTGAAGCAGAGACTTCTTTGGAGGTGCCTCCATTACACGGCACCAATTAATGCCTAGATTTAAGCTTAAAGTTTGACTGATGTAACCAGATATGGCTGAATCCGAGTTATTAAAAGAAGCGTCTGCAGTCTAACCTTCGCAATCCAGTGGTAAACTCATCAGTGCAAAACAAAAGAGCCCAAGACCCTTTGCATTGCAGTCTATTGGGCTTCACACAGGGTTATTTCTTTCTACATTAACCCTTTAACAGGCAGAGCACGTTGAAAATATTTATTGGTTTTCGACCTTAACTTAACCGCATAAGGTTCAATTTATGGTGGTCATATATTGACCACTGCAAGGTAAAGGGTTAAGGTGGTCGGAAACTAGACAAAAGTTAAACAGATTTTAAAGAGGTCTTAGAGAATACAAGTCGTTTGTGTGACAGTTTCTTCCGTGCTCGGAATGCACATAAAATTAAAACATTGTGCCAGTTTTTAATTTTAGTTACAGTCGTGGTTAGTTTGAGGTCTTATGTGTATCTTATATAGGTCATATATTTAATGTTATACTAAATTTCAATAGATTGTAACTAACCAATTGATAATTTAAAAAAAAAATTGCTTGTTCTTACAGAGCGGTAACTCGGAACTGGCACTTAGATTCACTTACACCAAAATATTTTTATTTTTAATTGTTTTGTTGCATGTAAGTGAATCTAAGCTTCGTGATTTCAGTGTAATCATATTTCGATTTTTTTATATTTACATTATAATCTTAACGTTTTCAAGTACTAAGTATGTAATAATTTATGGAATAAAAAGATTTGAACTTTGATCTTTATTAGGCGGCTTGGTAAGTTCTAATAGCAGTATGCTCGTCTGCTCCGCCCAAACCGATTGTGATGATTTTACCCACACTACACCCGTATACCCTACTAGTTTCTGACCACGGCTATGCTCCCACTTCGGTTTTACATACATGAGGTTATTTATTTAAGTTATTGCACACTTAAAAGTAATACAAAAGGCGAACTTAATGCCATAAGGCATTCTCTGCCAGTTAACCTTAGAGTTAGCAGAAAACTTTAAAGGCGGTGCGGTAGTTAAGAAACATATATAAACTAAACTATTTAAAAAAAAAAAAACTACACTTTTTTAAAAACTACATAAAAATTAAAATAAATATATATGTATTACCAAAATATGACAGCAAGGAGAATCAAACCAACGATGGCTCTTCGGAATAAAGCATAAAAATCATTTGTTTGAACACTGGCTTGCTTTGCGCAAGGCTTATTCTAGCTGGAAGATTGTTCCAAAGTTGAACAGCCCTTTTGTGAAAAGATTTGGACAGGTACCCAGAGTGATGCTGAGGGATGGCGAGAAGAAGGTTCTGAGAAGAAGGTTCTAAAAAGAAGGTTCTGAGAAGAAGGTTCTGAGAAGAACGAAGATACGTGATTACGGTAAATCACATTTTTAACTGCTTTACGCCCTTTTCAAAAGAGCCCCTTGCTGTATGTAATAAACCTACTGCGAACACCTTCCCTTGGAGCTCATTCCACAACCCAAACGGTCGCGTCACGCAAAAAGATCGCTCGACGATACATAAAATCAC
Organism: Musotima nitidalis; assembly: GCA_949126915.1. Taxonomy (NCBI): domain Eukaryota; kingdom Metazoa; phylum Arthropoda; class Insecta; order Lepidoptera; family Crambidae; genus Musotima; species Musotima nitidalis. Next base: position 6,788,378 of record OX421442.1, on the reverse strand, counting down.
GCCTGTTTCCCCAATGGAGTAGGTAGAGGCATTTATTTATTTATTCAACCATAAAACTTACAACTATCTTGACAGGCACCAGACCTAATACGATAGAGTAGCTGAGCTTACAATAAATACCTGACTAAAAACTTTTAAATCACTCTTATCTACTAATCATTTAACTACCACATTATTATCTACTGCAGAAGCAATATGCTGCATATTATATGCCAATAATATTTTGGTCCCGCGTAATAGGTGGCGAGCCTATTGACGCTTACCGGGAAGTTTTATGATAGCCAGGCCAGTTCCGCAGAACACACCCTTTAATAACTTACGAGCCTTAAATGACCTATCAATTAGTGTTCAAATAATCACATACCTTATTAATTTAGCAAAATCAAATAAAACTTGACAATTTCCGAAAAAACTTCGATAAAAATTACATCTTCGTTGACATTTATAAAGATGACGTTACATTTTCAGTCAATTGTTTTGATTGAAAGATCATCGGTGAGTTTTTTATTACCGATGGCCAGGTGACTTTCAAAAGTGAAAAGTTGGAAACCATAGACATCTTCTGCAATTAAACTATTGAAGATGAGTTCCATTCTCGGTACAGCACTTCTTGGCGGGAAAGAGAAGAGTAATTTATTTATTTATTTAATCAGAACGGAATACACCAATTACACTAATTATCAAAAACAGTAAAGTTATATATAATATTAAAATCACACACATAAAAACTTCTTTTATCCCATTCTCTCACAATACCTCAGACACACTGACAAAATCTCAGGCCATCCATCCGCAAACAAATCAAAGTCGGGTGCTGCATCCAGGATGGCATTAAGTGCGTTGAGTGTCCGCGGAATGGGTGATTTTGAGCGGGCTACGGTTTGGCAGGATGGTACAGCAAACAGTTTATGTTTCCTGCTCCTATAATAATTATCGGGTGCATAAAGTCGACACAACTCACCATGTCATGTCTGTAATTTTGTTTTATTTTCTAAAAACTTTGTCATATTTTGAACATTAAGTAATGTTTATTATCGGTGGATTATTTATTGTTTGTGAACGTACATGAGTGTTGCTAAATGAAACAAAAAAGTGCAGCACAACTACACGACGAAGCCACTATTAAAAAAAAAAAACTCGGTACTGTCAGGGTCAAATAGTTGGTAGCACCCAAAACTGACTTTACCATCATCATCATCATCTAAGAGGTCATCCATAAATTACGTCACACGAATTTCGTGAAGTATTGACCCCCCTCCGTCCTTGTCTAAATTATAATTAGATAAAACCGCAGTTAATAGGACCTGCATTTTGAAATGTGACGTCACGAAATTCAGAATCCCTCCCATTCCCCTCGTCACACCATATCACACTTTGTCAACCCCCTCCCCCCCTTTTAACGTGTGACGTAATTTATAAATAACCCCGAAGCTCATTAACTTACGTACTTAACGTACTGACTTTTGGCGCCAAACCAAAAAATGACATTGCGTCACAAAGTCAAAGCATTTATATGTTAATATACTGGATTTTACTATATCACAACTATCACAAGCTCTGCGTTTTTTGTGTCCAGATGCTGCCTTTTTTCTGGATATATTTTATGTCAGGTTATTGCAAACTGAAGTCGATTGAGCTTATGTTTTGTTCCAGATTATTATGGGTGGTTTTAACTATAACCGCTTTCTTTGGAGCTGTGTATTGCGCTTTCAACCAGTGGTCGAGGTAAGTATGAAATTGATGACAATAATACACATATAGTCAGTTTAATTTTCAAACTGCGTAACTGCAAAATATACAAAATGTTACTTTTAATGCCATCTAGTGTCAAATTTCGAGATCTATCGAATATATAATATCGATATACAATTGACACTAGCCCTCTTAGTACTGGCTGGAACTGCGATCACCAACCCGCCTGCCCAGCGTGCTGATTATGGGCAAATACTCCCAAATGCAAATGACACTCAAACACAAACGGCCCCCAGTCCCCGGCGGCCCCGCTATTCCAGATTATTGAGACAAACTTGAATAAATGATTTTCACTTTAATGGTTTTTAAAGTTGATGGAATGTAAGTGAGTAACTATTGTTAATTGTTTAAAAATGAGAAAAGGCTGTGTTAGGACGCAAGACGACGATGGATCGGTTCCTAAAAAAGTCCAAAGTAGGCTTCGTTAGGTTAAAATTATGAAATAACCTGAAATAACGTACATAACGTAATATCATGATCTAACAAGATCGCTCTCAGCGTAACAATTGTTCAGTTCACAACGCAAATTTAATTATATAGGTACTAGCTTTTTTGTCTTGAATCACTCTATGGGGCTTTTTACAAAATAAGATCTAAAGTTAAGCCAGGTTGAAAACTAGTGCTATCAGTTTTATTAAAATTAATTATATTTTTTATATAATTTATTAAAAAAATATATTTATATAGAATTTCCATTTTGTGTGTGAATGTTTGACGAATCTAAATGATCATGTTGATCTTAAAGACAATAAAGTATTTTTTATTTTATTTGATAAAATGAAGACAGTGACAGAACTATTTTTAAACCTGGTTTAACTTTTTTAATCATGTTTTGTAATAATCCACTAAATATTTAAAAAAACCGCATCAAAATCGCGTAGTTTTAAGGATCTAAACTTACATAGTGATAGACAGATGAAAGTGTCTTTGTTTATACTGTGCAGTGATATGCCGTTCTCTCTTCTGTGTATGCCGCTATATCGTACTCCCATGTGGTACAGCATGACTGAAACCCCAGTCTTCTTGATTGCGAAGCCAAGTAATAGGAGGTCATGGGAAACAGATTATTGCATTGTATAGCGTCACAGACAAATGAAGATTGTAACTAACCAATCGATAATTTAAAAGAGCATAGCCTGTAAGTTTCTTGCTAGTTCTTCTTACAGAACGGTAGCTCGGAACTGGCACTTAGGTTCACTTACACTTAAATATTTTTTGTTTTTTTAATTGTTTGGTTGCAAGGAAATCTCAGCTTCGTGATTTCAGTATAAATATATTTTGATTGTTTTATTTTTATTTTTTTATAATTTTGACGTTTTCAATTTGAATTTTGAATCTTTGAATTTTGTTATCTTTGCAGGTTCAACTCAGAGCCGGTTGTGGTCTCGTTACAGCGGGACTACCGGCAGTGGTGGAGCGCATTTCCGGCGGTCACCGGCTGCTTCCTCAAACGAGTAGACCCGGACAAAGCGAAGAACGTCATTGAGAAGTCAGTTTCCATGAGACCACGTATTGTGTGCTAGCAACCTTAGTGGGGGGGGTTGTAGGGACACTACTTAAAACGATACCTCCTCTGCTGCTATGTGGAGTCGGCTTCGAAATGTGAGCCTTAAGCCTGAGCGCATCGTGAGCATAAATAAAATAAAATATACTTTATTGGATGGACCGATGACCTGGTCAGGGCGGCGGGGAGCCGATGGATGCAGGAGCAAAGCATCGATCTACGTGGAAAGCAAATAGAATAGAACAGAATAGATCTTTATTGCTAAGACTGTGTACAATTTGCTAGTGTTCATGCATTACATTAGTAACAACAGTGTACCCGTTGCGGGCGTGCAATTTATACAACTTACAACTAGTTACTTAATATTATTCGTAAAAAAGTATCTATTCATTCAAATTGTAAAATGATTTATTTATTAGCCAGGCTTTTAATTTGTATTTAAACTTTGGTAGATTTAATTCTTTAATTTCCAAAGGCAATTTATTGAATACTTTTATACTGGTGTAAAAAGCACTCTTATAGTATAAGTAATTTTTTACATGAGGAATGCATATATTGTGTTTATACTGATTGCGCACACTATAGCGCGATGTTTTTACATAACTAATTACATAATTTTACAAATGGGGAAGCCTATCTTCAGCAGTGGACTTCAAATGGCTGATATGATGATGATACTTTATTGTCTTTAAGATCAACAGGATCATTTAGATTCGAAAATTTTTAAACACAAAATGGAAATTCGATAACTTTTATCTTAACAACAATAAAAAACATATGAGCTGTACCATAATCAAGAAATAAAAGCAAATGGATTTTTTTCAGAATTTGTCAGGGTTTGTCAGTTTATACGTCTGCAGCGCCGTCTTAAACTAGGCTGGGGCCCTTGGGCACATAAGAATTGGGGGCCCTTTTTGAAAGTAAAGAAAGCAAATTGATAAGTAAAAAAGAAAAACACTTACATTTTTTACGAGCTACTATAAACCCATTTATAGGTGATCAAAAACAGCATAGGTTTTTTGGTTACAATTACATTAGCGGTTTCTGTTGAGCAAAATCTTCTATTATATCCTTGAAGTAAATTTTTTGAAGGATATCACTCTCTATGCCCATAATTGACTAATTACTCAGTCGTTCTTGTATCATTGTTGTTCGCAATTCATTTTTTATTCGAGGTGGTAAGGTGCGAAAATGACCGATCTCCACTACAATTGGTAGCCATTAGGCAAAGGAATATCCTTGTAGCAATTTCTACGTTTGGAAAAGTTTCTTCCAATTTATCTGATTTTATTAAGTTATGTAAGGTTGAAATCTTTAACTCAGCTGATTCCTTTGCTATGTTTTTTTTTAAATATTGGCTTAAATGAAAACATTCTAATTTGAGCTCATCTGCATTAATGTCATCATGATAAAATTTTGCAAATTCTTTGTATTTTTTGGTCAACTCACCAGATTCTATTGTTGTTAACTGACAAAGAAAACTAAATCGACTATCTATTTCTTGGTATGCTGCCGAATTAAATTTAAATGTGTATTTAATGAGTCGAAGCGCTCGTAGCTCTGCGGTTCTCGGTGGTCGGAAACGATCACCAAAGTACAGCAGAGTTTACAGAGGTCAGTCCTTGGATGTGTGACCGTTTATGTGGCATTTGATATCGAGCGCTTCCGTGCTTCGGAAGGCACGTTAAGCCGTTGGTCCCGGTTATCACTAAATGTGGTAGTCGTTAAGCCATGTTAGAGGCCTCATGGGTGGCTTAAAAAATTCTAACAGCAGGGCGCCATACACCTGCCTCCGCCAATCCGCAATGGGTCAGCGTGGTGGAGTTAACCCAATACCCTCACACCTTGATATGTGTGAGGAGGCTCGTGCTCAGTAGTGGGACGTTAATGGGCTGTGATGATGATGATGATGATTGCTGATTTAAGTTCTTTGACAATAGTTTTCAAAACTTGCTGTCCCATTAAATTAATAAGTTCATTACAAATATTTGCCGATAAATATGATGTACTTCCTTTTCCACGATTTCCGTAGTTTTGTATGTGATCAGCAAGAAAAGGATCAAATTCACTAATCAGCTCTAAGCACCCCAAATAATTGCCATTATTTTATTTTATTTTATTTTGCGATCCTAATGTCTTATTCATCATCACCACGAAAAGCAAGTCCTCTTGAAGCCAAAAATTTCACCACTGCAACAATTCTCCTAAGCACATTCTTCTAATAGTTAATTTCTGTGTTATATTGGGACAGCAACTCAGTATCAATCCGTCCAGTACTTTTCTTGCAACATATTTCATCATAAGTTCCCTGTGCTGTGAACTGTTCTCATGCTCTATCAATAAGTTACTTATATGCTTCCAATCTTTATATCCATAAGGAGAACTTAAATTATGTAGTGGTATTAAATAGACGGCAGCAATAACAGTATATGGATTTCTTTGCTGGTGAATAAAGGAGCCATTTTTTTCTAAAGACGCACCATTCGTCAATTTACGAAAAAATATGCCTTGTAAATCTAACCTGCTGATAAGATTCCTGATTTGTGAAAAAATTGTAATGTGCCCGACAAAAATGTGTGAGAGAATAAATGTGTGAGAGAAATTGTGGATCCTTCGGGGCCCCCCGAGAATGGGGGCCCTGGGCACGGGCCCCGTGTGCCCTTATGGTGAAGACGGTATTGTACGTCTGTTGTGGTATCCGACCACCGAGCACTGCGGAGCTACGATCTCTTCAGTTCGCTTTTCTTCGCTTTTAACTTTAATATTTTTAAAAGTAAAATTGCAGGATATATGATATCGTCACAAAGGGAGGAGTTCCACAAAAGTAATTTATGAATGGCTTCTTACATGAATAAAAAGTTCTTTGACACTCCGGGATTGCCGACAGAAGCGGAAACTTGAACAAATACATCATCACATCACAGCCCATTAACGTCCCACTACTGAGCACGAGCCTCCTCTCACATGGTGTAAGGGTATTGGGTCATACTCCACCACGCTGACCCAGTGCGGATTGGCGGAGGCAGTTGTGTGGCGTCCTTCTGTTAGAATTTTTCAAGCCGCCCATTAGGCCTCTAACATGGCTTAACGACTACCACATTTAGTGATAACCCCGACCAACGGCTTAACGTGCCTTCCGAAGCACGGAAGCGCAAGATATCAAATACCACACAAACGGTCACCCATCCAAGGACTGACCTCTGTAAACTCTGCTGTACTTCGGCGATCATTTCCGACCACCGAGCACCGCAGAGCTACGAGCGCTTCGAACAAATACGTTAAGTACAAATACGTTTAAGATGTCGGTGATATCTTAAAAACGAACGTCAACAGCTATAAATCAACGGATTTTCTCATGCAAAATAATCTTGACCCGTTTCTTAACAGCCTGTGGAACGTGACAGAGGAATCAGACCCAGAACGTTACGAGTACTACCTTGGCTTCGTGGAGCTGGTTGCAGACGTGTCCTTCCGCGTCAACCTTCAAAATTTCTGGAAGTACCAGAACGATGATACTGTGACCAACGTGGACCTGATAGACGTGGCTTTGAGCGTGCATCCCACTATGTTCCTCAAGGTTATGGTCTCCGATACGGTTACAGAAGTAAGTTTAGGCTAAGGTCTCCATATTAGAAGGTCCATATGGGAATCCAAACTAATATTATAAATGCGAAAGTAACTCTGTCTGTCTGTCTTTTTTTCACGCCTAAACCACTGATCCCATTTGGATGAAATTTGGTACAGACATAGTTTGGAACTTGAGAAAGGACATAGGATAGTTTTTGATATTTGATGATATTTGATATTTTGATGCACGCGAACGAAGTCGCGGTCAAAAGCTAGTTATGTTATATATCCCACAATGTCCATATGAACTTTTTAAAACAATTAATTAGATAGAAAGATACCTAAATAAACGTAGAATATAAAAATGAAATAAAATAAACGCACACGATATTAACATAATTATGAAGATAAGGTTTTTTTGAGTTTTTTTTTTAATAATAAAACGTCCGTATTGTCTAAATCTACCAAATCGCTCTGCCACTTATCCTATAGATGCTTTAACATTCTGGATATATTGAAATTTTCTTGTATGGTATTCATTTGTATGGTATCGGCCACCCTTTCTCATCGCACGGGAAGTCTCAACAGTCGACGAAGAGAAATCCTTCCCAATAATGGGATCAACGTCATCCTGCGTACTAGCTTGAACTGCGATCACCAACCAATCAGGGGGCCTACCGCCGAATTCGATGGATTACTGGTAATCAATCTAGATCAAACTTTGTTTACGTTCATTAATCCGTACCGTATGAGTTCGGCGGTACGACAGAATCAATTCGAAATCCATTTTGCCTTATAATCGATTGCCATCGAACTCGGCGGTAGGCCCCCTGCCCAGGGTGGTGATTATGGGAAAATAACCCCAATAGACTGTACCTATTGGGGAAGCCAATGTTCAGCAGTGGACTTTATGAGGCTGTATACACACATACATTCACGCCTGTTTCCCTGAAGGGGTTGGCTTATTATACGCCCACACGCCGATTATATAGTTCTGTTGTATAAGGATACATGATGATTTATATTTGTCTTACACATTAATTTCAGGTGTACTGGACCCCAGTGATCACAGAAGTAGGAATCTGCATGACATTCAACTCGAAGTATGCGAGGTTCCAGCAGATAATGCGGGGTGTCGAGTTCAAGGATGAGCAGATTCATCGCTGCCACTACCTCAGCCCGCAGTGCTATGTGAGGATTGAGTCGGTGGACAGGTCTGTGAGGGTAAGTGTTGATCCTCACTGTTTTGGGAGCTGGGGACACCTAAAGGAAGCGCGTGGTATACCCTACCAAAGGGAAGATTTTTCACAGGGCGGATAGATGTGCCCGGGGACCGCGGCCGCGTCTTAACTGGAGATGGTTGGGTGTTGTATATATAGCAACGAAGTTGCGCAATTTCGTTTGCACGATTAAGGAGTTCATTCATCTTTTACGTTTCGTTCAACGCTATGTTTTAGGTTACATCAGATTTAAACCAACGAGGCAGCTGGAATAACGCTAGCTTAGATAATTACGCCGGCGTTGTAGTGGTTGTTAGTTTACGTAGTAGATACTTCGTATCAGAAATTAACTTCTCACTTGCTTCCTCATCAGAGATCCTTAATATTTCCTTACAGAGATTAACTTGACTCACGAATATTCTTCTTAAACCTACAGTACTTCATACATTCTCCGTACGAGATATCGACTGCTATATCGAATCCCACCGGGGAAGTGGCGCCTGGAGAAGAACTGATCATTGACTTTAAGGTAATTAAGGGGCATCTTGCACAACAGTTCTCATATTGATTGCAAATGTCATTGCATTTCAGCCATTTGTTTAAAATTCAAACTTCAAATATTTATTGCAATCATGAGCAGATACATAGGACGTTATAAAAGGTAAAGGTACATACATAATACCCTGTTAGGGCGCAGCAACACAATTTTAATATAAAATTACTTACATACTATTTAATTAATTTTATATTATATTATTTATCTATTTATATATATTGACGACCGATATGGCGTGGAGGTCAGTATACCTACACTTCACTCCAGAGGTCGTGGGTTCGATTCCCACACAGGACAAATCTTTGAGTGCATGAACATGAATATTTTGTTTTGGTCTGAGTGTTTTCCTATGTATATTAAGTACGTATTTAAGTATGTTTATCCGTTGTTTAGTATCCATAACACAAGTTCTTAATAATACTTATCTTGGAACTAAATAATTGGTGTAATTGTCAGAAAACATTTATTTATATTATTTATCATTTTATTATTATTCTCATATATACCTCTATTATTATTTTTCCGTTATATTTATACTATTTACTTTAACATATAATAACTGAATTATTGTTTATTTATTTATATTTCACACTAAATAAAATAAATAATAAAAATTGTGATACAGTTTAGTTCTGTCCTCGAAAAACTCTTTTATATTGTAAGTTGAGAGGGACAGAACGATGTTTTAAATATATTTACGTCTAATCTGGATAAGAGACCGTTGTGTAAGACATCCTAAGTCATCATATCCTAGTATTATCCCGGTTGACCCAGACTTGAGCTCAGGGCCCAGGGTCCGCTCACTGGTGTAACCAAATTTGGCAAATTTTTATTTATTACATGGAGCGACTGCCGTCAGACCTCCGCACCCCAGATTTAAACATCATAATGTGGTTTAACCAGCTGTCAGGATGTTAAAAGGCACTGACTTCCTAATAACGACTGCTATAGATGTTCATGACAGCCGGGACCAGCAGCTTTGCTTTCTGAGGCACGGATTAACTTCGAAATGTCCTAAGATTCGTACCCGAGACCGTCTGAAATAGAAATTTATGGTTTTTGCCACTGGGCTGTCACCTCTGGGTCCCTCCTCAGTAGTGGGACGTTAATGTGCTGAGATGCTGATGGTGGTGGTGATAATGATGATGATGAGTTCTTAATTTTCATATCCTTTCATAAGGCAGTGGAGATAGAAGCTTCAGAAGGGCTGAGAAAGCTCAGACCAGATCAGCGACGTTGCCGGTACACCGATGAACCTATAAGCGGATCTATAAGGGTGAGTTTGAAGCCAATCTGTACCCTGGGTTCCTAATCCAGAGAAAATTAATACCGCTAAGGTAACCCTAGGTATTCGAGGGGGTAATAAGCTGTATGTTGTCTAAAATGCTCGATTGGCTTTCTCGCTTAGCCAAGGAAATTAGGCATTTCAGAAAACATACTAGGAGGGGGGGGGGGGAGGGCCTAATCATAGATAGTTAGATTTTAAGACATAATTAGAAAAAAGCCGAGATGTGTTTCTTGAGACATTCTTCTCAATTTCGTTGCCTTTTTTAAAGCCTCGTTAGAGTCACCGACAGACTTGACTGACTGAGACTGACTGAGACTGATTGATGGACATACCCCTCCCTCCTTTAGAATCACGACAGGCTGACTGACAGATCCCATGCGAAATAGCGAAACCTTAACAGACAGATAAACTGACAAACCTTGACAAATTCCAGCAAAGGTCCCATTTTGCTTTTATTTTTTAAAAAAAAACGAATTTCCATTTTGTGTGTAAATTTTTGTCGAATCTAAATGATCATGTTGATCTTAAAGACAATAAAGTATATTTTACTTTTTTATAATCAGTAGTGTCATAGGTCAGAAGGGTAACAAGGTTTTAATAGTTTACGCACGTATGACACAGATTTAACTTAAATGGCTCCTAACGTACCCAGTAATAAGTGTAATGTGAATATGTTTAATACATTTCAGAATTCTTTTTCAATGTAATCGATTCACATAAGTCGTGTCCGCTGTCGTTTATCTAGGCAGTAAGTGTTTAGACGCCATGCTGAACGGACCTGCGTCATTTTGTTTCGCGCACATATTTATGCATAAATATAGAATTAAGTACAGCTGCTACGAGAACAAAAAAAACTAAACGGTCAAACCGATGACTAAGTTAACAACGTTTATTTGTACCTTTCACGCTTTTTTTGTTTGGTTAGACGAAGTCAATGCTTTTTAATAAGAGCATTGAATGCAGGAAGATGCGGCTGCCGTAGAAACAAAGCTTTTCGTACCTTTGTTATTGATTTGATTTAATGAATAGGGGCTTATTACAGAATGAGATCTAAAGTTACACCAGGTTTAAAACTAGTGCTGTCACTGTCTTTATTTTATCAAATTACTGTATTTTTATATATATATATATTTTATTCATATTTTTCAATATTTCTTTCGTTTTAATTTTACTTTTCAAATAAATTAATACAATTTTTTGTGTACTTATTCCCACAGTTCTTGTTTTTTATTTTAATTTGTTTTGTAATTTTCTTTACTGCTAAGACCCGCTAAACATTTGTTAACGTACACTTGACCGCCACAGGACAGGCAGTGCCTAGTGTGGGGTTAATAGTAATCGCTGCCTCATGCTACATATTGCTTATTCTACGCTTGATTTAAAAAATTGTATATGTACATTGTAAGCATTTTCTGAATAAATATTTGTATTTGTAAATGAAAGTGACAGCTTTAAACTTGGTCTAACTTTAGAACTCGTTTGGTAATAAGACCCATAATGTTTTACAGGCGTACAGCTTCAGTTTGTGCCAGATGCACTGTCGGAATCGGATGGCGCTTATGTTCTGTGGCTGCCGACCGTACTTTTTCTCGAAAGGAGGTACGGCATCGCTGACTGCATTGTTGCTTATAGCCGCTGGTTGTAGATGGAGGAATTGAGCTAAAATTATGTTGGCGGACAAGAAGCGCTTGTAAATAAGCTTATTTTATTTCTTTAACAATTAATGCACATGAAGAACATACACAAAGACAGAAGCTATGAAAGACATGTACAACGGCACTGCTTATCCATATAAGGAATTTTCTCTCAGCAGATCGAAGAAAGAAAAAAAACATAGACATGTGCACAATATAAATACGTTACAAAACAAACTAAAATAAAATAATATTAAAAGACTGAAATCAAACAATAACATACTTAAATTAAACAATTAAATAAAAAAAGGTACAGCTAGCAGGCAAGGAAGTGTTCCTTTATTGTCTTATACCATGTGCTTTCTTGCCTTTTGAGTTTATGGTGTTCCCTAAAGTATTTCGGGACTGTAACCGGAGTAGCATTGAAAAGTAGGTGGATAGTTCACGGGAGACACCGGGTTGGAACAGAGAGGTATTAGGAAAGCGCTCTTCTCTGGATGACTCACTCGTTGCTATCTTATCACAGCTGAACTACTATGGTGAGTGTTCTGAGGAGGTTTTCGATATCATCCCACCCTTTCCTTTCCACGAACAACATGTGCTGGTGTTAGAAACCATCCACATACTGTGCAGACTATCAGCCCTCGAAACAAGAAATTTGGTAAGTCATTTCTGGGTAAGACCAATAAGCTCTAGAATTCGCTGCCGCCTTATGCGTTTCCTATTTCCTATAATCCCGGGTCTTTCAAGCGGGGCGTGAAACGGTATTTTAGCAAGCCGTTATGAGAGGGTGCGCTTTGTACCGTGCTTAGTTCAGGGTGTGAAGCGCCTTAATTTTTTTTGTACTGCATCGACTGCTTACCATCAAGCAGGATCAAGTCACGATGACGTGTCACATCAAATTTTTTTTTTTATTAGTTGAATCTATTGTGAAACCTCCTTGCCTTTCACTTCATACCTTCAAAAAGTCATGCTATAATACGGCTTTGGCAGGAAGGCGTCCACCGCACTCTCTTGAAAAGCGTTATGGTACCCACACTCTTCAAATTTGGGGCTTTAAAGGCGAAGTAATTTTTACTACGATGTTAAATTTGTTCTCAAAGTTGTGGAATGTGAAACGCGGCAGCACATATGTTTTATTAATAGTTTCAGTCGACTTTTATGTTTAAAAAATTATAAAGTACCAACCAGAAGGTATAACGTGAATGCAGGTGTTATAAATGTTATAAACACATCTCCATTAATTCTTGGCGGGAAAGTGGAGCGTCATGTTTGCAGTTTTGTTTAATTTTTAAAAAAATGTGATATTTTGAACTTTAATGTGAACATTAACGTCCATGAGTTTTGGTAAATCAAACGAAACAGTGCAACATCACTTTTTAAATTCTCTCATGAAGTTCTTGTGAGAACTCAGCTTAGTCCCACATCTTTACTGAGGACTACTTTCGGGGAGGGCATCTCATTTATCATCTTTTTCGCTCATGTATCATATTTTTAATACCTATATCTATATCGTGACGCTGGCTAAACGAGCTAAACGCACGAAGCCATTTTTTTAAAACAAATCTTCATTTTGTATTTTCTCCATAATTTCAACAATCTTAATATTTTTACCTACTCAATGCAAGTAATTCCTAACAATTAATATCAATTATTTAGTTCCAAGATTCAGTTCCATGTTATGGATACTATATAACATATAAGCAACATGCATAAGTATTTATTTTTTTGTAAATACATAACATCTCATTTTATTGATTTTGAAATGTACTGGCACTTTTATTACCTGCGTCCATAGCTTTCGGTCAATGTCACAAACTGTCAAACGACATTGTCACAAAAAATAAATGAACTGTCAGTGCACCATCATTAAGGAAATCACTAATACAAAAATTCATTTCAAATTAATATATTTTATGTATCGCTTAACTAGCAAAAGTTCTTAAATTGTTAAAATAAATAAGTCAATTATTTCTGTTTGACGTCCATTTTGCGTGCGGATCGTTTCGACAAGATGGCAGCATGTGCGACGCCCATGGCATGGCGTGCATCGGCAGGAATGTGGAAATACTCGTCAATCTCCCGAGGAATCTTGCCAAATGTTCATGTTTTCCACAATGTGCCGAACATAACTACTATTCACATACAAAGAAGGTCGTTAATAGGTAAGTGTTTATATTTTTTTATAATTAGATTGGCTCAGACTCATTTAATAGTAAAATATGGAACATATTTTAGAATTAATTACACCCAACGGCTTCAAAAAGTCGCTCTAGAACACAATCGCTGCTTCCCGGGCGACACGATTGTCGATGTACAATGGAACGTTCGGAAATGTATCTAAGATGGCACACTGCTCAGGGACAGTCGGTCCCTAGCTGCAAACGTGAACGTGTGCGTTAAGTCGCTAATTAAAGTCTTTGTGAGCTACAAAGAGTAGTGTACGTAGTAGTACGTGAGCGATAAGTTATAATTTGACAGGCTCAAATTGGGAACCGATTATTTACTGATTCTCTACATGAAACGTGTTCACTATACGAAAACGAAACTTCAGTATACCCATCCCATACACTCGATAATGATATACCTAGAGAGTGAAAGAGATAGGCGTAACGAAGTTTCGTTTACGTTGAATTAGAGTAAGCCCTCAGGTGTGCAGTTTTGTGTTGGGCATACATACTATCAAGTCAATTTCCTCAAAGAGGATGGTCGTGGCTTATCACACGCCCACATTACGCCTTTCACAAAAATATAAAAGTAGTAGTCTCACGTAATAAGCGGCGAGCCTATTGCCGCTTACCTTTAGAAACATTTTTGTTCGCCAGAGCCTCGTTCGTTGATCGGCAGGTGCACCACTTGCAGGTGAAGTTGATTCGATAGTTCTTAGCAGGATCCCTATACACACAGCCATACCGTATTGGGTTACAACAAAGTATTATAGGATAATAATGTGACAAATTGCCAGTTTTCTTTAAACATCTACCAAAAATATACATCTTTCTTCTACTATAATGCCTGAATAAGCAGAAAGCAAACCTACGTTAGTCACCGACGATGAGCCGGGCGTGCGCTTCCAGAGCAAAGTACGCGCATTATTTAAAGAAGATCCGTATACTTCACGCTAGCTTACTTGGTTCACCACCGTGGCTCCCAGATACCTCTCGCCGGCGAGTAGATTATGTCGGGATGACCCTGGGGCCGACCGGCTAAACTTCATGTGTGAATGCTGCTTGCCTTTGATGGCCGATTCAGCGCAAACGAAATGGATTTGGGGAAGGCGAGACTGAGAGCCTCAAACCTAGATTAACAGCTAAAAGTATTTCAATTGAAGAGCGACATACTAAGGGCGATCTCTAGTAGACCCGAAACTCGGCTCAGGATGTCGTGGGTGTTGGGTCGTCATAAACCTGATGTGTCGCGGGTGTAGAGTAGGTGATTGTCCGGGTCGTCGCGCCCTGCGGCGGGTGCGGTGATTTGCGCGTTGTAGGGTGTATGGAATTGTGGTTTGATTAAGTGTGGCGTTGGCCACCGCGGCCCAACCGATAATGGTTGGGTGTTGTATATATAGTATATGATTTAATCCTAGACCTAGATATTGTAAATACCAAAGACCACCACATACACTCACAAGTTGGTTGCTCTCAAGAAAATAAAACTGAACCGCTAATATTAACAAAAACAATAGAGAATCAGTTTTTTCTATAACTACCACCTTACCATTCTCCATCAGAACATAGCAGGGCTTATGAATAAATCAGATTTGTTAGTAGTTAAATTAGACGAGCTTTCTAGTAAGGGAACAAAGGTAGATATTATCTGTATAACAGAGCATTTTATAGAGGCGGGCTATGAATGTATATTGCATATACCTAATTTCTGCCCAGCTGCCTTTTTTACCAGAAGTTTCAAACGTGGAGGAACTTGCATTTTTGTAAGAGCAGGGCTGCAATTTAGAGAATTGACTGATATTGCAAAACAGTCGGTGTCAGGTGTCTTCGAATGTTGCGGTATTGAACTGACATCTTATAATATTGTTGTAATATGCATTTACAGGATTCCAAAATATAATTATAATGTATTTTATGAAAAACTGGACAATATATTGAGAAGACTTTGCGTATCTACAAATAAAAAAATTATATTAACCGGAGACTTTAATATTGATGTGTTAAAGAGAAATAAAATCACAATAGAATTTGAAAACTTTCTCTTGCAATATAATCTCAAATTAGAACTTGATAAACCAACCAGATTGGCTAGTAACTCTTGCTTAGATAATTTTGCACATTCTTACCGTAAAGGTTGTAAAGCTGAAATAATAGATTTACTTCTGTCTGACCACACATCACAACTACTGCAAGTTCCTATTAAAAAAACCTGCATGATTAAATATTGGAAAACAACTAAACAGGAAATATCAGTAGATAACTTAATGAAATTTAAAAATCATCTAAAAAACCTAACTTTTCGACTAGTATACGAGGCTAAAGACGCAAATGAATCCTACGAAAATTTTATAGATGACTTTATATTGCTATACAAATTGTGTTTCCCAGAAAAAATAGTAACCATTCATACTTGTAAAAAAACCAAATGGAGTTCGAATGGGATAAAAATATGTAGCAGAAAACAAAGGCAGCTACTTTGGACATATAGGCATAATCCGAACACAAAAAATAGACTTGCTTTCAAAAAGTATTCCAAGCTTTATAGAAGAATAGTAAATTTAACCCAGAAGGCCCAAAACAACCACTTCATAAAGACGTCTCAAAATAAATCAAAAGCTGCTTGGCAGGTTATTAATAAATCCAAAGTATGTCTGCCGCAAGAACCAATTTTGACCATACAAAATGATAAATCAACTCTTACACATCCCCTTGACATTGCGAATGAATTCAATAAATATTTTATAGAGATTATAGAAAATAATTCAAAAACAAACCTTAGTAATACCCCATCAACACATTCGTGTAGAAATGTTATTGAAAACTCAACTTCGCAGTCTCTATTTATGCTACCAGTTTCAGATACTGACATTATAAAAGTGATAAGTAGCTTAAAAAATACTAGTACAGTAGGATACGACGGTATTTCAACTAGAGTAATAAAATATGTTAAGGAAGTCATAGCGACACCGTTATCGCACATAATTAATCTTTGCATTTCCGATGGTATATTCCCTACTAGTCTCAAGAAGGTAGTTATTAAACCCATTTACAAAAATAATGACAAGACTGATGTTAAAAATTACAGGCCTATTGCAAAAATACCAGTTTTCGCAAAAGTTATTGAAAAAATAATATATAATTCCATTTACACGTATTTCGAGAAGTTTCAGTTATTTTGCAATGAACAAAAAGGATTTAGAAAGAATACTAATATTAATATGGCACTATTTGACCTACTATCAAGTATTATGACTTCTGTGGATAAAAAAAATCCTGTGTGCTCGATCTTCACGGATATGTCAAAAGCTTTTGACTTCGTAGATCATCAGATCTTGCTGCAAAAGTTACACGGGTACGGCATTCGAGGAAACATTCATAAACTCCTAGAATCATACCTAAGTGATAGGACACAGTGTACTGAGATTTCCAGAATTTGTCCTACAAGCAAATTAGAAATTACATATGTCTCTGAAGCGAGATCCGTGAGGTATGGTGTGCCTCAGGGCTCTGTACTCGGGCCCTCACTTTTTTTAATATATATCAATGATCTCCCAAGAAATTTGAGAAACAAAATGGTACTTTTTGCAGATGACAGTACGGCTATCATAGAATGCACTGATCCAAACACATATCGAAATGAGATCAATACCTCGCTGAATGACATAATTAATTGGCTAAATAATAATAATCTTGTGATCAATTTGAAAAAAACTAAAATTATGCAGTTTCATCAACGACGTGAGAATCCACCCCTTAATATTACCTACGACGAGTGTAAAATAGAAGAAGTTACGAGTGCAAAATTCTTAGGCATAACTGTCGACCATAAGTTGACTTGGAAACCTCACCTGGAAGTGGTTTGTAAACGACTGAGTAAATCTGCGTATCTGTTGTTTCAATTATCTAAGAGAGTTAATTCTGAGACACTGTTAACAGCCTATCATGGACTTGTAGTCTCTATTCTCCGTTATGGTGTTGTTTTCTGGGGGCAATCAACAAATAGGGAACTGATATTTAGAATGCAAAGAAGGTGTGTAAGATCCATGTGTAATTTAAAGTCAACAGATAGTTGCGTTCCCTACTTCAAGAAATTAAAAATATTAACGCTACCAGCTCTATATATATTAGAAACTGCATTATTTATAAAATCAAATCCACATTTATTTACAAAATTTTCAACAGTTAAGAAGACCCCCATTCGGAGTCAATATGAAAATCAACTATGCACGTTGAAATGTAATACTGCGTTAATGAAAAAGAGCTTCTTTGGTGTTGCACCAAAAATTTTTAATAAAATACCTGATGCTATAAAATGTATGCCATTAAAGAAATTCAAAAAGTGTCTTCACAAGTTATTAGTTGAGAAATGTTATTATACCTTGGATGACTATTTTAATGATAATACTATTTGATTAAATTCTGTAATTTTATAAATTTATATTATTAATGTTGACTTGTATGACTATTTTAATTTTGAATGACTATTTGATTAAATTATGTAATTTTATTAATTCATATTATTCTAGCATGTTCTTTTGCTATGATCCTCTTGTGTGTGTTTTTGTTTTTCTTTCTTGTAGTGGACATTATTAAATTTGATTATTTTAATGTATAAAATTGATAGAACTTTGATGAACCTGACTTTAATATTTGTATGTCAACAATGACAAAGCATAGTGCAACACTTATCTATTTAAGACCTTGACATGTATGATTAATGTATATATGTTCTTCACCTATGTTTCACAAATAAATAATTCTAATTCTAATTCTAAATAGCGACGAGCCTGAGGAATTTTATTTGCGCGATTCAGGATTTCATTCATCGTTTGTACGGTGGAGCCACAGTATAAACATGTAGGGTCCCATTACTTAAAAGATAATTTCCGTCAACATGAATGACTCGGGGTCTGGAGAGAATGGCGATGGGGCAGTCTCGGCGCTCCGTATCAACATGATGCCGCCCAAGATGCGCTTACATCGGGACGTCATCTTTACACTCGAAGATCTTTTCGGTACCTGCATCTTTCTTGATGGTTGTGCCGTATTAAATCCTTGTTTCCGATTTGCATGTTATTAAAAACACGATCGAATCCCCAGTACAACGACCTTAAGTTTTTAACACGTACTATTCCGAAAAGCCCTGTGCATTCGTAAATGCAGAAGCGCCAAAATTCGTCGACTCTTGCGACTCCCCGTGAGATAAAAGAGGGTGGCACAATTCTAAGCCGGAACTACGCGACAAATCTTTACAGATATTAGGTATGTGTTAAGAAAATTTAAGGTTCTTGTTCCAGGGACTGTATCCTTGCACTTTAGTTTGTCTTTTGATTTGTCACTCGACATGTTAAAAGAACACAACTGTGATCGTCCTGTTTTCTGTATCTTTATAGAAGAATGTTCTGACAGTCGTTGCATGTTTACCACGAAGTGATGTTTACTGTCTACAAAGTTATATGAACGAATTGAAACCGTGCAAAGGCAAATATTTCTCTTCTCAGCCTCTCTTGGTGGCACCACAGCGCTCTTCGTCGGTGCCAGTGTACTGACTGTGGTGGAAACTGCCCTCTTCATCATCAGGCATCTGATCAGGGTCCTCGTGTTGCGGCAGCCTCTGCTGTTTCAAGAACCGGTGCAGTTTAAGTTGTAAACTGATGGTTATTTTAGTGCTTTGTTTTACTGGAGGGTAGTAGGTACCTCTGGCATTTGTCTGTGGTGTTATATACAAACTTTTAAACTTCAAAACTTTTTATTTTATAAACTATTACATAGTAGGTACTTGAAAACGTCAAAATTAATAACAAATATAAAAAAAACTTTCAAAATATAATTATACTGAAATCACGAAGCCTAGATTCACTTGCAACCAAACAATTAAAAAAACAAAAATATTTTTAAATATTTTAAGTCTAAGTGCCAGTTCCGAGCCACCGCTCTGTAAGAACTAGCAAGAAACTCACAGGCTATGCTCTTTTAAATTATCAATTGGTTAGTTATAATCTTCATTTGTCTGTGAAGCTATACAATGCAATATAATAACATTAACAATATTCATGTTTTAAGTCATTCATATTAGTAAAGCTTGTATGAAACGGCAGTTTAATCCTAAGCATTTTTATCAGCCTTATAGTCTGTGATAGAATAGTATCCCTTTAAGACAGCTTGCGTTTTATTGTTAAATTAAATTTATTTAGGCTTAATTGCTGTATATTGCTTGGGATTTTATTATAGAATCGCACACATTGACCTTTAAAATATTTGTTAATTTTTTGGAGCCTAGTGGCAGGTACAACTAGTTTATGCTTATTCCTTGTGTTTAGGTTATGTATATTGCTTTTATTAATAAATTTATCAATATTCTTATGTACATATAATAAATTTTTATTAACAAACTGACCCGGTACCGGTATACAGTACCTAAGCGTCTAATTGTTACTTTTAACATAATGTAAAGTGAACGTCTAATTGTTACTTCTAATATTTAGACGCTCACTGTACAAACCGTACACCTAAAGCGCCATATATTTCGGAACACGCCTTAATGCTCTTGACAATAGAGTTATGAATCCAGCTTTATGGCGCTGTGGATGTTAACAACTATATGTTTAAAGATTGTACCCTACCTATTTTTATCATTATATATTTATCAACATTGTTGTTGTTCGTTTGAGTATTTAGGTAGTTAAGCTCTAATCATGTTTGTTTGATTAATTTCGGACTATTACTGTGTTTGAGCATATTTTGGCTCATCTGATTAAAAAATAATAAAAACTTGGTGTAGTTATACCTTTTTCGAGAAAGCATAGCCTTTTTATTTTTTTGTCCCAAGTTCCCAAGGTCTGGAAACTTTTTCGGTAAATTTGTGTTACTAAGAAAATGCGATTTTAGAGCAAAAACTTATTTAGTCATCAAAATAATTTCTGCTTCCAAAGTAACGTAGCCAAATCAGATTGCGTTCAATATCTGAATTTGTCATAAAATAAATTTTAAATTACTGTAGCGAAATAAAATTCAAATTGATATCGCTGCTAAGTTGCAAGGCTTCAGTAACAATATTAACGGCAAAAAGCTAGACCAACTAATTTCGATAAAGAGTACCTACCTATTTGACATTGACAGGTGTTACTATTATGCAGGAAGTACATCAGAAGGAATTTCCTCTACTGTTGTGAAAAATAAGCTGCGATGCTTTCAATCGTTGAGTGTTGAAAAGTCGAGCTCTGATGGCTCGCTAATTTCAAGGCTCGAGGCTTAAAGGATATTTCTCTACTCTATAATAGAGAATTTACAGTAACAGAACATAGAGCAAACAGAGCCAGCTTAAATTTTCAACGAACCTCACTTCGAACAAGACACCATGTTTTGTTACAATCTGATTTTGAAAACCCAACGAGCGCTACTAAACTGAACGCATCCTCAGAAATACTATCACAAATGAATGCTCAGCGCTGTGAGCATTGTTTCGATGATTTCGATCATTCGCAGGATTTGCTCTTGTCAACTGAGCTTTTGCTAGGTACAAATGCCAATCTTGTGAATGGAATGGAACACATGGAAAAATTCAGACAATGCTCTAGCTAGTCTATACTTACCATCAGAGTCGACTTGTGTCAAAGCTCGAAAAAGCTATAAGTATAGGTCTGATATTTAATAAATAATAATTAAAAGCCAACCTTTAACAAAATAATTGTTATGGTAAGTTATCAAGAAGTCATTTCTCATATCACAATGAAAAACTGAACGCAACTGTCACTCAGTGACAGTCACTGTCATTATTATATCAGAAGATGCCCCTCCCACCGTTTCGATGTAATGGTGTTTGTTTTGCTCATTCATAACCTAAAATAGAAGACAAATAAACATCAAAACTATAGCTGAAAATGATCACAGCCTGCTTCACATTGCTCTATAACGTGCTTTACTTTATTTTATGGTCGCCTTATTTTATTATTTTCCCATTGCACGCAGTTCTGCCCTTCGGGCTTGATGTGGGTTTGCTGGGGGTTTTCGCGTATCATATGACAAAACTGAAGAAACCGCAGCTGAGCGACGTTCTTAGTATCTTTGGACCAGAGCCTGGCAGCAAGGAGAGTGAACTGCATCCTGAAAGAGTGGTAAAGTGCATAGCTCACAGGGGAGCAGGTTTGGACGCCCCAGAAAACACATTAGAAGCATTCAAAAATGTAAGTTATATTCTTTTTGTAACAATCACATCATCCTGGCATTATCTGGGTTGTGCTAGACTAAGGGTTAGGTCCCAGGGACTGCTCACTAGTCCAACCTGATTTGATCAGATTATATTACCTGATAAGATAAGATTTGTCTATTGTCAGAAAACTGTGTA
The DNA here is from genome assembly GCA_949126915.1 of Musotima nitidalis. NCBI lineage: Eukaryota > Metazoa > Arthropoda > Insecta > Lepidoptera > Crambidae > Musotima > Musotima nitidalis. The sequence continues at coordinate 6,766,345 of OX421442.1, read as the reverse complement.
CAAAAGTTCTTACAAAGTGTTCATTGTGTTCATCAGATTGCCTATTTTGGACGTACAATGCATTACTTGATTCACAAATATTCATGTATAACAATTTCGAGAAAATTATTTAAGATCTGCATGACAATACAATGTGTAGTATTTATTATAAAATGTTTATAAGTACTTTTATTAGATTAGTAATTACATTTAATTGTGACATTATAATACGTACAATCACGCTTGTTACCCCAAAGGGGTAGGTAGAGGCATATTATCTCTCCATTTATAATGTTAGTCCCATTTAATAGGTGGCGAGCCTATTGCTGCTTTATTACCGTGAACTATTATGTTTGCCAAAGCCTCATCCGTTGATCGGCAGGTGCACCACTTAGTGATAATTAGTATGTAAAATTGGTGCAATAGTGTTTTTATATATTACACAGTCTAAAGCCTTAGATAGATACTATTATTTCGTCTATATTATTTATTGTTGTCATATTCTGTTGTATAATTCGCCATGTCACTTTATATTTGTAATTACTGTGTTGTATATTGTTTGTGATTCCCTTTTATATGTTCTTACACATCCTCTTGGATGTCTATGCTCAGTGCTGAAACATTAATGGTCTTAGATAATGACGTTGGATTATAATTCAAGTCAACAGCCACCACAGAGAAACATACATAAATACAATTTCTTGTTTGTAAATAGCTCTTTATAATACGTATATATATGATAGTTGTGTTATGATGTTGATTATTTCAGTGCGTAGACCGTGATTGCTATTTTGTGGAGCTAGACATGCGATCAACTCGGGATGGGCAGCTGGTCCTACTCCATGATAACGGCCTGGAACGACTGGCTGGCTCCAACATTGGTGACCTGAAAGTTTTGGATTGGGAAGCTGTTAAGAGCATTGACGTGGGAGCCACACATCCAAATAGGTAATGATTATTTTAATAAATTGTATTGAATAAATTCTAAGTAATTACAAGGTCTTCTTGAGAGAATTTGAAAAGTGATGTGGCACTGTTTTGTTCAATTTATCAACACTCATGTACCTTTACAAAGACTTAACGGTTAATAATCCATACTATACTGAGATCTCACAAGGTCTTCTTGAGAGAATTTGAAAAGTGATGTGGCACTGTTTTGTTCGATTTATCAACACTCATGTACCTTCACAAACACTTAACGGTTAATAATCCACCGTTATTACACGTTAATGTTAGAAATATCACAAATTTTTGAAAATAAAACAATACTGCACACATGACGCTTCACTTTCCCGCCAAGAAGTCCATGTCTACCCCAATTATGTTGTTATAAGGAGGATGATAATTTTTCCTTTTTTAGGCAACAATACAAGGAGGTTCATCTATGCCTCCTAGATGAAGCTATAGACTATTTGCTGGAGAACAAAGTCCGTATGATCATTGACGTTAAGGGCGAGGACAAGCAGGTAAACTATATTTTAATGGTTTAACTAGCGGCCGCCAGCGATTTCGTTCGCGTGACATACAAAAAAAAATATCCTTTTGAAGTACTCTATCTATTTAAAAAACCGTATCAAAATCCATTGCGTGGTTATAAACATCTCAGCATAAATAGGGATGGTTGCGGGACTGTTTGAAAGCGTTACCGCGGCTTCGGTAAGTGGCAGGCTCTAAAGAACATGGTTGAGTTCATGGAACAGGAACATGGATGGTTTTTAGTCAATAAAAGTCTGACACAAACAGCAGGGGAAGGTCATATCATCATTCGCGTTCGCGGGCGCGTTAGTTTATAAGTATGACATTCATAAGAGCTCTATTGAGCCAAATTTGAATAAATGACTTGAATTTTGAATTCCATCCCAAAAAAAAACCACACAGGGACAGACAAGAAAGCGATTTTGTTTTATACTACATATGTAGTAATGTCTTATTAAAATTAACTAAACAGTGTATTGTAAATTATGACATCCGAGTTACCAACATAGTCTAAAGCAGTGGTTCCCAAACTTATTTTGTCTACTGCCCACTTTGAGAATAAATATTTTTTAAGAGGCCTCCTAGCTAAATAAAATTACAAATCACCCCCCAGGCCTCTACACAACGCCCCCATTTTCTTTCTGGGTCTTTTACCGCCCCCTTGAGACCTGCAGCGCCCACAAGGGGGCGTTATCGCCCACTTTGGGAAAGACTGGTCTAAAGGATTAGTAAGCTGAAGTGGCAGTGGGTGGTCATAAATTCCGTAGGATTGATAACCGTTGGGCTGAAAGGGTTACCGTGGCCTGAAATGTTTGTACGCGAATAACTTTTAAACGAATGCATCTAATTGACTAATTCTTCAAATTGTATCGGGGACAAGGTTTGAATACTTAGTTCAAATTGAGATAGTTTAACGGAAAATTAAAAATTCAAGAAAACTTAACGCCTTTATAATATTTTCTCATGACATTAATTTCAATTCACTTCTGACAATACTTTTATAATAATACTTAATTTGCAGAAAACATGCTACATTTTGGGACTTAAAACTTAAATATTGCACAGGCATGTTTGATATTTTGTATCGATAAGCAAATTTGTCATCATGCATATCAACATTTCAATTGTAACTGTCTCAGGAAAATTGTAGAATGCGTTATTTTACAAAACGACAAAAATGGAAAGTACTTATGGTGAACATTGTTATAAGTTCATTGAAGGCAAGTTGCTCCCGAAGTAAATCTTGGGTTTGTTAGGTTACCTCGAGAATTTATACAAAAAAAAACCCCCCAAGATATGTGTCATAACAAGTTGCATTGTATGCTATATAAAATAAATAAATAATAATAATAATAAATAAATATTTTCTGACATTTACATCAATTATTTAGTTCCAAGATAAGTATCATTAAGAACTTGTGTTATGGATACTAAATAACGGATAAACATACATAAATATGTTTTTTTTATGTAAATACATACTTAATATACATAAGAAAACACCCAGACCAGAAATATTCATGTTCATGCACACAAAGATTTGTCCTGCGTGGGAATCGAACCCACGACCTCTGGATCGGAGAGCGGATATACTCGCCACCACGCCATATCGGTCGTCAAAATAAAACGCTTCCCATACATTCACAATTTTCTTACAAAAACCCTGGCTTCAAAACTAGTTATAGGTATAAAATATATAATAGGTTGGGGAAAAAGTCTTTTCGTATTTTTGTATGAAAAGTCAAGACATTTTTTTCAAAGTTTATTTACATTTATTTACAATATATATGTACCGTTTTGTTGAATAACTTTCTGCCATTTTGTGGGCAGAGACATTATCCCGTTACTGTAGAAACTTTGGGACTTCTGATCAAAAAAACGGGACAAATAGTTTTGGCAGTCCTCTCTTGAGAAGTTCTGTAAGGTTGACCTTACAGAACCTAAAGAATTCTGCAGAGACCGAAACAGGTGAAAATCTGAAGGCGCAAGGTCAGGGCTATATGGTAGATGCACTAGGACCTCCCAGTCGAACTCTCTTAATTTTTGCTGAGTGGCTAAAGATGTGTGTGGTCTAGCGTTATCGTGATGAAAGACCACACCCTTCCTGTTGATCAATTCCGGCCGTTTTCTCTCGACTGCTTCCTTTAATCTCATCAATTGCTGGCAGTAAAGATCAGAATCGATGGTTTTGCCGGGCGGTAAAAGCTCATAATAAACAATGCCCTTCCAATCCCACCATACACACAGCATCACCTTATTTCGTGTTAGGCCAGGTTTGGCCACAGTCTGTGAAGCCTGGCCAACTTTCGACCACGACCTTTTTCGCACGTTCTTGTCGTACGTGATCCACTTTTCATCGCCAGTTATCAATCTCTTCAAAAACGGCTCGGTTTCATTACGTCTCAATAATGAATCGCAAATGAGTACACGGTTCATTAAGTTTCTTTGAGTGAGCTCGTGTGGCACCCAAATATCGAGCTTTTTTGTATAACCAGCTTTCTGCAAATGGGTCAAAACTGTTTTGTGGTCAATTCCCAGTTCTTCAGCTACATCGTAACTACTAATATGCCGATCTTGCTCCACTCTTTCAAAAATGGCGTCCATTTTATTCGTAGCAGGGCGACCAGAGCGAGGTGCATCTTTAACATCAAAATTTCCGGACTGAAAACGTTTGAACCAAATTTGTGCTACTCTTACTGACACTGCATTAGGTCCATAAACATCACAAATTTTTTTCACTGCTTGAGTTGCATTTTTGCCTTTTTTATAATAAAATTTTAAAATGTATCGAATTTCTTCATTAGATTCACTCATTTTTACGGAGAGAAAAACAAATGAAAAATAGCGGGAAACAACTATTTTTTATTTTTTTCTTTTCTTTATAATGGAACCTTTTTAATGTTACCAAAACCAGCCAGACACAAATAGTACAGTCAAAAAAAATTTATAATAAGTTTATACCTACGTTATGCGAAAAGACTTTTTCCCCGACCTAATATATATGAAATATATAAAATATATTTCAGCAGCCAGTTTCATCCCAAAAAAAAGATTAACAATATTTCATATCGTTGGGATAGTGCAAATCCGCGCAACTAGCATTGGATAATTCCGCGTAACTGAAAAATTTAGCTAAAGTTAATGGGCGTAACTGTCGCAGAGCCCAAACTTTTTAAAACAAGAGATAGAAAATATAATGAATAATATCATGTGTAAAAATGAGCCCAAAATTAGTTGAAATAAGAAACTTATTAAGTTTTTTTACCTTCCCCTGTGAAACTAGATCTATTGCAAATACGCGGACACGTATGATAGTTTCGCGGATTTGCACTATCCCCGACGATATGGTAAAATGGTGTATAGTAATCCGACCTACATATCGCATGATTAATGGAATAGTGACTTAACTCAAAAAAGACGATTTTTGAGACATCACAAAAGAAGATCTTCTAAAGAATACTTGTCCTACTTGTAAGCGCATTAAATTGATACAGATTTATTATTTAGTAATTCTGCTTGTGTTTTGAACGTTTGATTAACATTTATTCGATCTCAATAAGAAATAAAAAGACTGTATAAGTACGTAACTCAAACCTGACCTATCTATTAATGGGTCGATGTTCCTTTAAGCATGCGATATTAGGATCCAAGACATCCTTACCTGCAAGTGGTGCACCTGCCGGTCAACGGACGAGGCTCTGGCAAATATAACAGTTCCCGTAAGCGGCAATAGGCTTGCCACCTATTTGTGGGACCAACATTACAATTGGCGAAATGTGGACTTGTAAAATGCCTCTGCCTACCCCTTCGGGGAAACAGGCGTGATTGTATGTAACTTGTCGTTTTGTAATATGCTGCATAACTTTAATCTGCCTTCGACATAACCATGGCGTTTAATTTAGCTGTCAGTCGTTTGACAGGTAGAGCAATTGTCAGAATGAATTCAACGAAGTCAGGGCAATAGTCTGTGCGGTCAGCTAGTAAAAAAATAAATATATATCCTCTTACTCTACAACATCAATTATTTAGCTCCAAGATTAGTATCATTAAGAACTTGTGTTATGGACACTTAAGAACGGATAAACATACTTTATATACATAGGAAACACCCCGACCAGAACCAGTTTTTATGTTCAAGCAGACAAAGATTTGTCCTGTGTGGGGGAATCGATCCCACGACCTCAGGAGCGGAGCGGACTTTTTGTTTCAATTTGAAATAAAAAGTAAAAGTCGTGAATTGATGCTGCACTTAGCACTACTGCGCATTCAAGGTCGTTGTTCAACTTATACGCCGCGGATTTCACTAACAGTTGGACGTAGTTACGCAAAATGGATCCAACCCACAATAACGATTTTTTGAGATACTGTCATAAATGTCTAACTTATTAAAACAATACTAGACAGGAAGTAGATAACAATACCCAGTATTTAACAGGAATTCGAAAACCAACTACCGTTTTCATATTATGCTATATCAAATTTAATAAAACTCCTGTTTTCTCAAAAGTAAGTTTTTGTGGCTGGATCCATTTTGTTTATAAAGTAAAAGTCGCAGTACTGCGCTTTCAAGGTTGTTGTGCGTTGTTCAACTTATACGCCGCGGATTTTACGTCCAATTGTATTATGGTATTCTTGCAGGTTATCAATGGCATTCTTAAGACGTTCTCGACCAGGCCGAATCTATATCAGTTTGCCGCAGTAACGTCTTTCAATCCCTTCGTTCTGTACAAGGTATTTATGCGCACCATCACTCCTCGATAGCCCGAATGCACATCGGCCTCAATGCTTTCCTGTGTCAGTACCCTGACTGTGACATATTCGTAGATAGCTGGGAATCCAGGCAAAATTAACGTCTTTTTGTGAATATTTATGTCCTCTTTAATTATATTTTTAACTATATATGCATGTAAAATTACTCACTAAGTTAGTTCTTGTAATTGGGCCAGACCCGAATACAAATAAATAAATAAATAAAAATTATTTTAACGTTATGAGGTTACCGTGTGGTACCGACTCAGAATAGTGCCACCACGTCTCGTCTCACGGGGATTCGTAAGAGTCGACGAAGAGAAATCTTATTGGATGATGGGCACAAGCGTTTTCCTGCATACTGGCTGGAACTGCGATCACCAATCCACCTGCCTTATCATAACAGCCCATGAACGTCCCACTACTGAGCACGAGCCTCCTCTCACATATCAAGGTGTGAGGGTATTGGGTCATACTCCACCACGCTGACCCAGTGCGGATTGGCGGAGGCAGGTGTATGGCGTCCTGCTGTTAGAATCTTCAAGCCGCCCATTAGGCCTCTAACATGGCTTAACGACTACCACATTTAGTGATAACCGGGACCAACAACGGCTTAACGTGCCTTCCGAAGCACGGAAGCGCTCGATATCAAATGCCACACAAACGGTCACCCATCCAAGGACAGACCTCTATAAACTCTGCTTTGCTTTGGTGATCGTTTCCGACCACCGAGCACCGCATAGCTATGAACGCTTCCCCGCCTGCCTAGTGTGGTGATTATGGGCAAATACCTCCAATAGAATTCAATCTATTGGGGAAGCTAACGTTCAGCAGTGGACTTAAATGGCTCCAATGATGATGATGAGGTTACAATGACCACGTCGTACCTAAAGATTAGGAGCGATTGCATAATGGTAAGACGAATAGACTGCAATTTAAAGGGTCAATACTCAATACTATACTCAATGTCTTTATTGCACTCCATATGTTACAAAGATGTTATTTATATTATCACAAATACAATATGGACCCTGTAGGGTATGGCAACTTAGAAGAGAGGAGGAGAGGGTCTCGGGTTCAAACCCTGGTCTTATGAATTTTCGAAATAATTTGCTAAGCTTGGTAGAGAGCGCTTAAACTTTTTTTGAGTGACTGCCGTCAGACCTCCGCGACCAAGAGGGAAACATCATTCTACGGTTAAACCCGCTGTCAGCATAAAATATTAGAAGGCACTGACAATTCCGTGATTCTTAGAACCCCTCTTCGTCCTTGTCATAGCTGGTCACACTTGTGAGACTCCCTCCTTCTTAGTGGGATGTCACATATTTTGCGACTGTACAGCAAGAAGTAATTACATTAAAACAGCTGTTTCAAAATTTTCATAGGACCTAGATTTTGAAATTTGACGTCACGAAATGTAGGATCCCTCCCATCCCCTTGTCACACCATGTCACACTTCGCAATCTCCCTCCCACTCCCTTAACGTGTGATGTAATTTACGGATAGCCCCTAATAGTGTAGGTTAAATAAATCTAAATAAAAAGAATAAGAAGCGCTCGTAGCTGAAGCGCTCATAGCTCAGCGGTGCTCGGTGGTCGGAAACAATAACCGAAGTACAGCAGAGTTTACAGAGGTCAGTCCTTAGATGGGTGACCGTTTGTGTGGCATTTGATATCGAGCGCTTCCGTGCTTCGGAAGGCAACTTAAGCCGTTGGTCTCGGTTATCACTAAATGTGGTAGTCGTTAAGCCATGTTAGAGGCCTAATTGGGCGGCTTGAAAAATTCTAACAGCAGGACGCCACACACCTGCCTCCGCCAATCTGCACTGGGTCAGCGTGGTGGAGTATGACCCAATACCCTCACTCGTGCTCAGTAGTGGGACGTTAATGGGCTGTGATGATGAATAACCGTTAAGTGTTTGTGAACGGACATGAGTGTTGGTTAATCAAACAAAACAGTGCAACTTAACTTTTCAAATTCTCTCAAAAAGTCCATGTGAGATCTCAGTATAGTCCCACATCTTTACTGAGGACAAGGGGTTTAGGGCGAAGGCATCTCATTTACCATGTATTATCCTTATCACCACTTATTCTCATTTACTATGATTAATATATTATTAATATATCCTTGACACTGGCTAATTGTGCTAAACGCACAAAGCCATTATTTAAAAAAAAATCTTCACGAAAATTACACCCAAAAATTTAAAAAAAATGTGTTGTATGGGAAAAATTCTCCATCCAATACCTGACCACACCACTCCCCCTCTCTCTCTTTATGAATTGTGACTTAATTTAGATATAACCCCTAATAATGGTCATGAATTGAAGCTTCCTCTTCCAGATACGAATGAGGGACCCCCAAATAGTGGGCGCGATCAGCTACCGTCCATACTGCTTTAGTGCACTCGAGTACGACGCGGAGAGCGGGCCGAAAAAGCCAAGGTAAGATAGAATTATGTGTAAGGGATCCTACCAGAATCTAAGGAGCCCAAGCCAACCTCACCTGCAAGTGGTGCACCTGCCGATCAACGGACGAGGCTCTGGCGAACATAACAGTTCCCAGTAAGCTATTACGTGGGACCAGCAATACAATTGGCGAAATGTGGGCAAATAATACATGTGATATGGCGTGGAGGTCAGTATACCTGCACTCCGGCCATGAGGTCGTGGGTTCGATTCCCACACAGGACAAATCTTTGTGTGCATGAATGTGAATATTTGTTCTGGTCTGGGTGTTTCCTATGTATATTAAGTATGTATTTACAAAAATAAAGTATTTCTGTAGGTTTATCCGTTATTTAGTATCCATAACACAAGTTCTCAGTGACACTTATCTTGGAAATGAATAATTGGTGTAATTGTTTAAAATTATTAATTATAATACCTCTGCCTACCCGTTCGGGGCAACAGGCATGATTATGTGTGTGTGAGAATAAAAAAAACAAATGTAATTCAAATAGTGTTGTATCCTTAGTAATCTTTCTTCCTTTATTCCTTATAGGTTTGGAGACAACTTATTGCTACAAGCGGCATCTCGCTTGGCTGATTCAGTCCACTCCCTGATCTGGCGACGGGCTGCCCGGTGGTGTTCCGTGAGCGCCGTGTTACTGCACAAGGACATCGTGTGTCCGTATGTATACTCTGTTTGTAGACACTAGTATACTGTAGCCACTTGTATTATACTGTAGCCACTTGTATGATACTGTAGCCACTTGTATATTGTAGCCCTTTGTATACTGTAGCCCTTTGTATACTGTAGCCACTTGTATACTGTGGTCTTGTGTATACTGTAGCCCCTTGTATACTGTGGCCACTTGTATACTGTGGCCACTTGTATACTGTGGCGACTTGTATACTGTAGCCACTTGTATACTGTGGCCTTGTGTATACTGTGGCCATGTGTATACTGTGGCCTTGTGTATACTGTGGCCCTGTATATACTGTGGCCTTGTGTATACTGTGGCCTTGTGTATATTGAGCTGGGATGATCAATGTATGATCAAAGCGAGAGACAAATATAGAGAAAAAAGAATTACGTTCAATATTTTTTAAGATATCTACTGCACTTCTTCTGAAACTTTATTCGCGACTGTACATATATATCTAACTGTACAAAGTGCATATTAAAAATATCTACTAGTTGACAAAGAGCGGCTTTCGTTTTAGAATTGACAGAGTAAAACAAACAGGGCACTAAAATTTTTCCCTTCGTGCCACTCTTGGCACTATGTAGCATAAACCGTTTATAATTAAATAATAAATATAAAAATTATCTAACTATAAATATCCTTTGTTGTGACGACCGATATGGCGTGGAGGTCAGTATACCTGCACTTCACTCCAGAGGTCATGGGTTCGATTCCCACACAGGACAAATCTTTGTGTGCGTGAACATGACTTTTTGTTCTGGTCTGGGTATTTTCCTATGTATATTAAGTATATCTTTTTCAAAGTATTTAAGTATGTTTATCCATTTTTTAGTATCCATAACACAAGTTCTTACAGATACTTATCTTGGAACTAAATAATTGGTGTGATTGTAAGAGAATATTTATTTATTTATATATATATTTTCTTTTTTAATGTATAATTGTTTTCGTTTTTTCCTGTGTTTATTGTATTCAATGCACATACCTACTAAACAGATTTTCCTTTCGCGGGCCAGCTGGAAAATATTTATTTTTGGAATAAGCTGTGCCCTGTACCCAATGGTTCTTAGTCTTTAGTTTTTCTGTATTAATTATTTCTGTGTGTACTAAATAATTAACTAAATATTGTTTTCCTCAAACAGGAGCGAGGTGGAGTACTGGCGATCCCTAGGGGTCAGATGTGCCGGCTGGTGTGTAAACAGACCCCTGGAGAAGTTGTATTGGCGAGGGGTCCTAAAGACCCCTTATCTGGCGAACACGCTGTATGGTGAACCTGATGTAAGTTTATTAATATTTAATAAAGAATTTGGTCTTCTAACACTTTTAATGTTAGAACTCTTTAACTAGCAGAGCATGTTTAAAAATTTCATCGGTTTTGTACCTTAAGTTAACTGCATAAGGTTCATATTATAGTGGTCATAAATTGACTATTCGCCGTGTGGTACCGGCCTAAAATAGTGCAACCCCCTCTCATCTCACGGGGAGTCGTAGGAGTCGACGAAGGGAGTTGAGGGGGAGATCGACTAACCCGACGAAATGTGAGATTGTAAGACAAGGATGCGAGGGGTCCTAAATTTCGTGACATTTCAAAATAATTTAAACATGATTTCGGAACTGCTGTTTTAATTCAAAAAGATCTAGATAGCAAATTGCAAAATTACTTACCAGCTGTGACAAGAACGGGGGGAGGGGTAAAAAAATGGATGGATCCTTAAGACAAAAAAAAAACAAAATCTTTAAACCGATCTACTGTACAATTGACAAAATGGCATTTATGTCTTTTACGAACTGGATTTGCGTTATATTTCATTTGGGGTGGGAGAAACCATCTCTTTAACCCTTTACCAGGCAGTGGTCATATATTTACTTAATATAAATTGAACCTTATGCGATTAGCTTAAGGAAAGAAAGAAATAAAAATATTTATTTAATACAAGTTGCAAGAAAAAAAAATAACATAAAATAAGTACAAAATAATAAAAACACTAATCAATAACAATAAGAACTCAAGTGAAAGAAGTACTCAACTTGTATTGAAATTGTGCTCACTCAACAAATTGTGGAACATAACGGAGATGTCGCGACGCTGATCTTCCGTTAAGGTTGCAAACCAATGAATATTTTCAACGTGCTCTGCCTGTTAAAGGGTTTAAAGGCATCTTTACAGTTGTAGCATCGTTCACTGTTAGCGCATCTCTAGGTGCAACGTTTATAAATGGTGAGAGATACATAATAAATAAAGAAATATTTTCTGACAATTACACCAATTATTTAGTTCCAAGATAGGTATCATTAAGAACTTGTGTTATGGATACTAAACAACAAATAAACATAAATACTGTTTTTTTTTTGTAAATACATACTTAATATAAATAGAAAAACACCCAGACCAGAACATATTAGGTCGGGGAAAAAGTCTTTTCGTATAACGTAGGTATAAACTTATAATAATTTTTTTTTTACTGTACTATTTGTGTCTGGCTGGTTTTGGTAACATTAAAAAGGTTCCATTATAAAGAAAAGAAAAAAATAAAAAAAAGTTGTTTCCCGCTATTTTTCATTTGTTTTTCTCTCCGTAAAAATGAGTGAATCTAATGAAGAAATTCGATACATTTTAAAATTTTATTATAAAAAAGGCAAAAATGCAACTCAAGCAGTGAAAAAAATTTGTGATGTTTATGGACCTGATGCAGTGTCAGTAAGAGTAGCACAAATTTGGTTCAAACGTTTTCAGTCCGGAAATTTTGATGTTAAAGATGCACCTCGCTCTGGTCGCCCTGTTACGAATAAAATGGACGCCATTTTTGAAAGAGTGGAGCAAGATCGGCATATTAGTAGTTACGATGTAGCTGAAGAACTGGGAGTTGACCACAAAACAGTTTTGACCCATTTGAAGAAAGCTGGTTATACAAAAAAGCTCGATATTTGGGTGCCACACGAGCTCACTCAAAGAAACTTAATGAACCGTGTACTCATTTGCGATTCATTATTGAGACGTAATGAAACCGAGCCGTTTTTGAAGAGATTGATAACTGGCGATGAAAAGTGGATCACGTACGACAAGAACGTGCGAAAAAGGTCGTGGTCGAAACTTGGCCAGGCTTCACAGACTGTGGCCAAACCTGGCCTAACACGAAATAAGGTGATGCTGTGTGTATGGTGGGATTGGAAGGGCATTGTTTATTATGAGCTTTTACCGCCCGGCAAAACCATCGATTCTGATCTTTACTGCCAGCAACTGATGAGATTAAAGGAAGCAGTCGAGAGAAAACGGCCGGAATTGATCAACAGGAAGGGTGTGGTCTTTCATCACGATAACGCTAGACCACACACATCTTTAGCCACTCAGCAAAAATTAAGAGAGTTCGACTGGGAGGTCCTAGTGCATCCACCATATAGCCCTGACCTTGCGCCTTCAGATTTTCACCTGTTTCGGTCTCTGCAGAATTCTTTAGGTTCTGTAAGGTTGACCTCAAGAGAGGACTGCCAAAACTATTTGTCCCGTTTTTTTGATCAGAAGTCCCAAAGTTTCTACAGTAACGGGATAATGTCTCTGCCCACAAAATGGCAGAAAGTTATTCAACAAAACGGTACATATATATTGTAAATAAATGTAAATAAACTTTGAAAAAAATGTCTTGACTTTTCATACAAAAATACGAAAAGACTTTTTCCCCAACCTATTATATTCATGTTCATTCACAGAACGATTTGTCCCTGTGTGAAGACACAACCTCCCGGTCCACCCTCAGCGGGAGAAGGTCATAAGTTGATTTACCATCCGAAATAAAAAGGGTAGCGTACTGTATAGTGTCCCACGTAATAGGTGGCAAACCTATTGCCGCTTATCGGGCACTGTTATGTTTGCCAGAGCCTCGTCTGATGGTCGACAGGTGCACCACTTGCAGGAGAGGTTGACTTGCGGGTGGGGTGCCAAAACAAACCCAGGCATTGGCCCCCCGCCCCCCTTTTCAACAGCGGTGGGCGTCGTCGGAAGTTTTTTTAGTGGCTAAGACTGCGGTGGTCGCGTCTGCCACACTCCCCTCCCGGTCCCCCCATTGGCCGGGAGACAGTGCGTAAACAGCATTTTTTACCGACGATAAAAGAAAGAAAAAAAGTTGATGTTGAGTTAAGATCTTGATAGGAACCCGATTTCACAAATTCGTATGTGTTTAATGATCCTTTCTGATGTATATAAAATAATTTGCAAATTAAACGGAGAAGCTTACTCTATTATACCACGAAGAATATAGTACAGATGTATTGTATAACAGGAAATATGCATGACTTTTGTATGTATAACTAAACATTAGGCCACATACAATACAGTACCTATTGTACGTAAATCTAGTGTATAATAGGGAATGTGGATAAGTAATAAGTTTATTAACTATAAACTAACATTGCTTTAAGAAATTACTAACTTTATAACACATAAAATGCATAATAGAAAATTCTACGTATTTCTATTGTATAATAGGGAATATGCATGAGTTTAAAATCTAACATTGCTTAAGAAATAAATAACCATAAAACACACTAAATATAATATAGATAATTATAATAATAATAATAATTTTTATTTCAGGCAGAGCCCATAGTATTAGTAACAATTATTCTTATTTGCTAATGTTAGTATTACAATAGGTAGGTCATTAAAAATTATAAAACTACAATCTGCTAGGCTTTACAGCAGAATGCAGGCTTAGCCACAGCTCTAGCAGTGGCGAGTCCCATCTGTCAGTCAACACTTTCAGGATGGTGTTCGCATACGTATTTCTTTTGTATAATAGGGAATATGCATGAGTTTTAAAATATAACATTGCTTAAGAATTTACCAACTTTTTATGGTATTAAGGTGCAAGTTCGTAGCAGAAGATATTGGTTTATGAATTTTATAATTTAACGTAGGGGAGAGTAACCTATATTGGACCACTTTTGACATAATGGCACATATCACCGAATCCTTTCAAGATATAAGAATGAAACATGGCTTAAAATATAACTTGAGTCAATAGCTAGATAGGATCGATCTGTTGCTATCGAAACATAGTCGCAACTAGTAAAAAAATATCATTTATTTAAGGTTGTCGTTCAGTCCAATTAACGCAACCAGTATCTTAAATTGGACCACCGGGATCCTAAATTGTACCAACTCTCAAGAACACATAATTCATGAAAAATTAAAACAGTTTAGTATCGTGATTATATATATTTATTCTTCAAACGCAATATCTTTCAAAATGAACAATTATCCCATTTTCTTTTGCTAGAATTAACGTTTCCAGATTTTTCGTATGGGTCGTATGCCCATCTAGCAGAAGCAACATGTCTTGTGTTGGCTTTACAGTAGCAATAAAATGCTTAAGCCACTGCACAAATAAATCCGAATTAATGTAGCCAGTGTCCGAGATTGTGACAACGCTGTCGGCCGGGGCACCATCAGCAAGTTCTGGACAATTTATTTTTCTTTTGAAAATCAACATCGGTGGAACAAATTGACCAGTAGCGCTGATACAGCACACCGCAGTTGAGTTGATCCCCCGCTCACCACTTGTCACAGAGCCAATTTGTCTTTTACCCTTTAATCCAACGACTTTCTGGGCTTTTTTTTTGTACTGTACTAATACCTGATTCGTCAACATTAAAGATGTTGCTGGCCTGGAGTGAATTATTGTCCACAATATTTTCAAGTAAATCGTAAAAACTGTAAAGGTTCTCACGATTAAAGCCTTTTACTCTATTAAGAGAAGTGCTCTCCGGTTGACGAACACTGACTTCTGGGTGTCTTTTCTTAAAAGCATAGAACCAACGCTTACTTGCCATCTCTTTTTCTCTATTAAAGTTATGAGGGATTTTGTTGTATCCAGCAATTTGGTAGGCTAAGCGACGCACATCGGTAATCGTTAAGCCAAACATGTTGTTTTCCAGAACGAAAAGGTGCTCTACGAAATTATTTTCCTGTTCAATGGAGAAGACTGCCGGTCTTCCTTTATGTGTAATATCATTATTAGAAATTTTATTAAGCAATTTAGCGTGACGCAAAATGGTTGCTTTTGGCACTTGATACTGTCGGGAGATGGCATTGATACCAATTTCTTTTTTCTTATATGCCGACAACGCTCTTCCCAAGTCTTCTTTACTTCATTTTGCGGTTTTTTAAAAGCGGTTGCGTAAATTGAACCGGTACAATTTAGGAACTCAGGAGTGGTTCAATATACGGACCATGGTAGGTTTTCAATCGGTCAAAATAAAAAAACATAACCTCTACGGATTTGCGTTTATTAACCGCTATTTAAAACAGTATAAAACATGCTTCCTTTTAGAATATCTTTCAAAATGATGACTTACCATTACAACGAATAGTTTCTTAGATAAACCCAATCAAAATTAACATCAATACTGTCCGAAAACAATATTTTTCCATCACAGTTGCAATATCTTTTGAACGTCGGTACAAAATGGCGAAGTGTTAGTGGCGCTGCGATCGCATGTTTTCTTGTTGCCAGTGTTGAAAAATTGTATCGTTTTGGTAGAAATACAGAAGTGGTCCAATTTAAGTGCCGGTTCAATATTGGTTACTCTCCCCTACATATATTTCTATAAAATATCGTCAGTCGATCAACGCCACCAACACTCTAGATGGAAAATTCACCAAAACCAGTAGTCGTCACGTCGTCTACTACAAACTTGCAACTTTATAATCAAATAATACTGGTTTGAAACATTTACATGAATCTATAAGGCATATTCCCTATTTCAGTTGGAGAAACGTGAGGCAGTAAGAGAGGACTCCAACGAACGAGTCGGTCCGATTGTGGACAGACTTCTAGAAGATAGAAACTAACTGCTATTACACTTAATGCATCATCATATTTTCCAGAAGCAATAGAAAATCAATTGTATGACGTTTAAAGACATAATAATTATCAGTGGCCAATGGTCCAATGGCTATACAATTTGTTGCGCACATTACACATTACATTAATTAACAGTAACTAAATGGTGATAAATAATGAACTGTACATGCTAAATTGACATTGTAAAATTAAAATTGACATTGTAAATTGAAACAGACATTGTAAATTTAGATTGACATTGTAATATCTAATGAACTGTACATGTTAGAATGACAAACGTTCAGAGATAATTCGTAGCGCACATTATGCTTTAAATTAATTAACAGTAGCTAAATGTTAGATATCAGATCCCTAATGAACTCTACATGTTAAGTTATTTAAGAATGACCAACGGTCAGACATAATTTGTAGCGCACATTACACATTACATTAATTAACAGTAATTTAAGAGTCAACATTGTAATTTCAAATGAACTCAAAATATTAAAATAATTAAAAATTACCAATGGTCAGACATAATTTGTAGCGCACATTACTCATTAAATTAATTAGCAGTAGCTAACGTGTCAACATTGTATTTCTAATGAACTTTACACGTTAAAATAATTAAGAATGACCAATGATTAGACATAATTCGTAGCGCACATTACACATATACACTTTTAAATGAATCAGTAACTAAGTATGTTTATCTGCTGTCTTATATGAATTGTACATTATAAATGCATATAAGCACTACATGCCCTAAGCCAAGCTCAAATAATCAGTGATCATTACACTTAAAATTAATTAGCAGTGGCTTAAGGTTCGACATAATAATTCCCAGCGCACATAAAACATTTCATTAATTTGCAGTGCCCTTAATGATTCGTAAAAATATTCAAATTAATATATAATGACATCTAACTCAACGCTTTTAAAATTACTGAGAGTATCCCACAAAATCCTACTAGCGTACTGGATAACAGATAAACATACAAAAAACTTTATTTTTATAAAAAAACATGCAATCACGCCTGTTTCCCCGAAAAAGGGAGGCAGAGGTATAGAGAGGCCCACACTTCGCCAGCTACATTTTGGTCTCACATAGCAGGGCCATTGTAGCTTACCTGGATTTATCTATAAACTTATAATACTTAAGAAACACACACTAAGGAAAAAATATTCAGAATCATCATATAGACGAAAGCATAGGACCCAGGGTCTTCTCACTGGCTTAACCAGATTTGGCTGAATTTCAGTTATTACATGAAGCGACTGCTGTCTGACCACCGCAACCCAGAGGGAAACATCATTCTATGGTTAAATCAGCTGTCAGTATATTAGAAGGCACTGACTTCCTAACAACTACTGCCATACATGTTCATGACAGCTGGGACCAACGGCTTAACGTGCTTTCTGAGGCATGGAGCAAGCGATAATTACGCACGTAACTTCAAGTCGTAGGTTTTGAATTTGCATTAGGGTTTGAACCCGAAACCCTCGAAGGGGTAGGCAGAGGCATATTATACGCCCACACTTCGCCAATTATAAAGTTAGGTAATAGGTGGCGAGCCTATTGCAGCTTTCCGAGCACTGTTACATTAGTCAGAGCCTCGTCCTTTGATAGGCAGGTGCACCACTTGCAGGTGAGGTTGGCTTGGGGTCCTTAGGTCTTGGTAGGATCCCTTACACCCTTAATATTCATGTTAATGCACAATTTGAACCCACTACATTTAGGTCTTATAAAAGCTATGGATTTTTGATCCGTCGAAGACATACGGCTGTAGTATTATAATGAACCCAACCCAAAGATTTTTTTAATTTTTACAATTATAGAATAACTGTTTTTACTGCAGTATGTAGGTTAGTAATTTATTAACAGCACAGCTTGCGAGGAAAGCATGATTTTAATTAATAATTAATTATTCAGTATTATTTAATGTACCTACCTATATTAATTTATATTATTTTCAAATTTATAAATGTATGAAAATACAGAAGTTTTGATTTTATGAAAGTTTTTGTTTTTTTTTATATGTAAGGAACCTTCTCACCATTTTCCACGTTCTCAGAGATCTCTGTGTGATAAGTGAACTTGATACAAGTACACTCGCAAGCAACGAAACCGAATCAACCGCTCGAGTTCGAAACTTAAGCGCTTAACTTTTAAGCTTTCATATGACAAATTGCTTAAATGTTATATACTTTTACTTAAAACAATGTTTAAATGTAGTTAGTGGTTGAAGCGCTTGTGCTCGGTGGTTGGAAACGATCACCGAAGTAAAGCAGAGTTTACAGAGGTCAGTCCTTGGATGGGTGACCATTCGTATGGCTTTTGATATCGAACGCTTCCGTGCTTTGGAAGGCACGCTAAGCCGTTGGTCCCGGCTGTCACTTAATGTGATAGTCGTTAAGCCATGTTAGAGGTTTGAAAGCTCTAACAGCAGGACGCCATACACCAGCCCACGCCAATCCCCGACGGGTCAGCGTGGTGGAGTATGACCCAATACCCTCTCACCTTGGCATGTGAGAGGAGGCTCGTGCTCAGTAGTGGGACGTTAATGGGCTGAGATGATAAGTGGTTAAGTCGATTTGTGCACGCGAGTGTATTATAAATAGATCGCTTTTAAATAGTTGTAGACTTCTTGGCGGGAAAGTTTAACGTAATGTTAGCAGTTTTGTTTTATTTTAAAAAAATTGTTATATTTTAAACATTAATGTTTAATAACGCTGGATTATTAACCGTCAAGTGTTTGTGAACGTTCATGAGTGTTGATAAATAACACAAAACAGTGCAACATCAATTTTCAAATTCTCTCAAGAAGTCCATGTGAGATCTCAGTATAATCCCACATCGTTACTAAGGACTCGAGGGGTTTAGGGGCAGGCCATCTCATTTATCATTTATCACAACTCATTCTTATTTACTATTAATTTATTAATATATCTTTTATTTGACACTGGCTAAATTTGCTATACACATGAAGTCATTACTATTTACTATTACAAAGTCATTTTTTTTTGTTTTTTTTAAATATTTCTGACACTTACACCTATTATTTAGTCCCAAGATAAGTATCATTAAGAACTTGTGTTATGGATACTAAATAACGGACAAACATACATAAATACTTTTTTTTTTGTACATACATACTTAATATACATAGGAAAACACCCAGACCAGAACATATATTCATATTTATACGCACAATTTTTGTCC
The DNA here is from genome assembly GCA_949126915.1 of Musotima nitidalis. Classification (NCBI taxonomy): domain Eukaryota; kingdom Metazoa; phylum Arthropoda; class Insecta; order Lepidoptera; family Crambidae; genus Musotima; species Musotima nitidalis. The sequence goes on along the minus strand of OX421442.1, from coordinate 6,746,928 downwards.
TGTGTGGGAATTGAACCCACGACCTCAGGAGCGGAGACCGGGTATTCTCGCCACCAAGCCATAACGGTCGTCAAATTATTTTTGGTGTAATTGTCAGAAAATATTTATTTAAATATTTAAAAAAACACGAAGCTTAGATTCGTTTACATGCAACAAATTAATTAAAAAACAAAAAATATTTAAGTGTAAGTGAATCTCAGTGCCAGTTCCGAGCCACCACTCAAGAAACTCACTGGCTTAATGATACTGCTCACAAACCTAACTTTAGTGGGAAAGGGGCTTTTGGTCAAATGCAATCTCTTCTGCTAAAAAAACATTTGATGTTTTTTTTTTTAAATTTTAGGTAGACGAGGCACGCAAAGATTATGGCAAAGAAGAAAGAAAAGAAGAGAAAATGAAGGAGTTCGATTAAATAAAATCAGGAGGTATGTTTATTTTTATTCTTTCAGTAAAAAAGAAAGAAAGAAAGACGTTTATTCAAAATAAACAATAATATAAAACTAAAGATACCTACATCTCTACATGATTATAAAAAGGTATAGAATCTACTCAGCATGTGCCGTAGCATCTATGTGATAAAATCTTTCGAGATTCGCTGGGCTTTAGTAATGTAGACTTTTCTACAATAAAATACTTGTTAAATTGTTGCATATAACTGTTATAAAGTAGTTTATAAATGTTTGATTAAAATCTAAACACTATTATAAAATACACTTCGCTCCTGAAGTCGTGGGTTCGATTCCCACACAGGACAAATCTTTGTGTTCTTCAATTTGTTCTGGTCTGGGTGTTTTCCTACGTATAACAACTATATATTTACAAATAAAAAGTATTTATGTATGTTTACCCGTTATTTAGTATCCATAACACAAGTTTTTAATGATACTTGGAACTAAATAATTGGTGTAATTGCCAAGAAATATTTATTTATCTATTATTTATTAAATACATGATTGGAGTAGACCTCTAATGACATTTTAAAAGAACATATATTTTTTCTTTTCAGTACAAGAGTTCTAGCTGTAAACAGAGTAGGGGCCTTTATATTGTATCATGATTGACTTCAATTGTCTTGAATGCTGGTTTTATACAAAAACAGAGCAACAAAAATGTGAAATATCAATGACAAATTTCAAAATCTATTATTCAAGTTTGACTCAAAAGAATCGGGTTAGACCAGTGAGCAGACACTGGGCCTGAGCTTAAGTCTAGGTTAAGCATTAACAGGCCGTCATGAGTGGATGCGCTTTGTACCGTGCTTATTTCACGGTAAAAAGCGCTTTAATTTTTTATTGGACTGCATCGACTGCTTACCATCAACCAGGATGTAGGCATTATGACGTGTCACATTAAAAAAAACCAAAGTGTTCATTAATTTTGAGTTCTATAATTATTAGGAGAGAGGCAATCTTTCGCCAACAAAGTTACCAAATGGAAATAAAGATGTTTATTTTGTTTTGTTGCAATTAATTTATTATTTAAATATGAAGTTTGTTTTGTAAAATATAATTTGTTACTTTTTAATACTCATCAATTTTTTTTTGGGCTTTTTAGCAGACCGTCATGAGTGGGTGCTTATTTCACAGTATGAAACATCTCAATTTTTTTGGACTGCATTTACTGCTTACCATCAGGCAGGATGTAGCCATTATTACGTGTTCCACAGCCATATGATGCTCAATGTAAAATAGTATTATTTTCATTTAACATGTACCTATAATAAGCTTTTGTATTATACCTAAGTGGTTTTCAATAAATTTTATTCAAAGTTAATTGCATTTTTTTCTATCTCTGCTTTCCAGTTTTAGCAGTTGCAATGAATAACTTTAAAACCTAGAATAGTGCCAACCCCTCTCATCTCCCAGAGAGTCGTAAGAGTCAACGAAGAAATATTCTACCGGATGATGGGCAGCAGCTTCATCCTGCGTGGTGATTATGGGCAAATACCCCCAATAAAATGTAATCTACTGGGGAGGCCTTTGTTTGGCAGTGGACTTTATACGGCGGTTACATTGAGTTTGTGATAATAAATATTTCGCCTTTATACCTACATTCAGCGTTAAATATCCTGGTCATCACAAAAATCGACCCACCCAAAATTCGGAGTTTCCTCACCTTGCTGACGTAAAAGATTTGTGTAAATAACGTATAATATAATGTAATAAAGTTAAAATCTTTTATTTCAAGTATGGCTCAATAGAGCTCTTATGAAGGTCAACACCTAAAAACTAGCGCGCTCATTCACTGCGGGGCGGGAGCTTGACCGTAAAAGAACGGGCAAAAAAATTGTCTAGGTTAGTTTTTTAATTACAAATAAAAATAGTAGACAGGAGCAGACCAGTCCCCACAAGCAGCACTCTTTCACGAGTATGAACCAGCCATCGAGCCAGCAATTCAACACGAGCCTATAAGTCTACTAAAAATGTGCAATTAACGCAAAGGTTCTCAAGATCTTCTCTGAGATCTCGCTTACAGATGGGATTTATTTTAAAAAAAATTCTTTTACAATTTCCGGTTTCGTTCTACAATTTTTTTAAGACTACTACTAAATATAGGTAAAGTTTTTTTGCGAACTCCAGAACTGGTCCCTGGGTAAATCGATTTTTGTGATGACCAGTTTATTGGCAGCACCCAAACCGCCATTATATATATATTAAAACATGTCTTAACGCTCTTGACAAGGCGTTTGTCGATCTATGGCGCTATCTAGCGACCTTTTTTTTTTTTTTTTTTTCGGATGGAAATTCATCTAATGACCTTCTCCTGCTGTGGGTGGAGCGGAAGGGTGTGTCAGACTTTTACTGACTAAAAACCATCCATGTTCCTTCTTGTGCCTGCTACGTCCAGAGGCCGCGGTAACCCTTTCGGACAGTCCCGCAGGCTATCTAGCGACCTGCCACCACTTCATCCGTGTTTCTTACAAATACTTTTTGGAATCGAGTTCCCGCGGAAAAAGTAGCTTATAACTTTAGTTGTTGCTGTTGATGAAAATCCCGTTTGTGGTATGTCATTTCATTTCATTTGATGCAGCTTAAAAAACCTCATATGCGCCTGGTCACAAGCGCACTTACGGGTCATGGAAGTTTTAACAGACATCTTTTTAACATAGGTATAACAAACAGTCCTCTGTGCAGAGCATGCATGGAGACTGAGGAGACAGCCGCACACGTCTTGCTGGAATGCAGGGTGGTGGCCGATTGCCGGGCGAGGTTCCTGAAGACACCAGGCAGCCTTCCGGAAGCCTTCAGCGACGTTAAGGCGCTGATAGGATTCCTGGAGGAACTGGGATGGCTGGAGTAATCCAGCTCTCACCCTCCTACGCAAAATGGACGCATTGACGTCTGATTGCGGAAAAAGCCTGCACGACGAAGAAGAAGAAGAAGAAGATGTCATTTCACGTCAGATGCAATTTGATATACCACGTTTTAGGTCACGTCCACGGGAACTGGACGATATCCTATATCCGTGTCCTGGGTCTAAGCTACCTCCCTATCAATTTTCAGCCAAGTCTGTTCAGCCGTTCTGGAGTTATAAGCAGTGTAACTAACACGACTTTCATTTATATATAGGTTTGGGACGGGATGACATCTTAAGAGGGAAACTGAAGGAATAAGTTAAAATATTTATTTGAATTAAAAAAGGAATTATGTATAATCATTTTATTACAACAAAAGCTATTAAAATTGAGTTACAATGAGCAGATAAAGCTTTAAAACAGTGTAGAATTTAATATCGAGCAGCATTGGTCCCGGTTATCACTATGTGTGGTTATCATTATTTATTTATTAGTCAAAAAATACATTTATACTTAAAGTAAGAAAGAAAGAAAAACGTTTATTCATAACCATGTACAAAAAATAAAAATAAAAAATAATATAAAACTGAAGATATCTACATCTCTACATGATTATGAAAAGGTATCTACTCAGCATGTGCCGTAGCATCTAAGTAAAATAACATATAAGATACTAAACAAGATTTAAAATATAAAAGAGGGCACTGCTACAAAGAGTATTTATTATGAGATATATAAATTACAGATTAAAATTGGACTCCAATTAAACATTATAATACCACGCTTCTTTGCATTATATTTGTTTCATTTGGCTTGCCTTGAAATAAAATATTTATTGTAATTTATATAAATAATACCCAAATTAAAAATTTATTAAGAAGAAATTAGAGGGAATTTATTTTTAATTTAAATTCCCTCCTCACAAGTCTAATTTCTTTTCATATTCCTTCTCAGTGCATGCAGTCAGGTTATGGAATGATCTGCCCTTGCACGTTCAGAATTGCCCCAGCGTTGCTTCTTTTAAAAAACATTTAAAAGTTCACTTTTTGTCATGTTGTTAGGCTTTTGTTCTTTGTTTACACTTTATATTACTATTGTTGCTGTTATTTTGTTTGTATCTGTCTTCGTTAGTATATATATTTTGTATTTTTTGTTCTCTGTGTTTAGTATATTACAACGCACAGACTAGCCTGTTTAATCTTAAGTTTTTCCTATCGCGGGCCAGCTGGAAGATATTTCTATTTGGAATAAGCTGTGCCCTGTACCCTATGTTTCTTAATTTCTGTGTGTGTACTAAATAAATAATATATAAGAATGTACACTACTACTTAGTTCTTGTCCTTTTGTTTATTACTAAGATATATTTTTTTTAATTTTCTTTGAAAGCACGTAATGAGAAAAACTTTAAAGGGCGGTGGGATTCTGTTCCAACATTTTGTGGAGGGGCAACTTCCACGAAATGCAGCTGTGTTCTGGCTCGGACAACCAAGTAGATAAGCAGTTCTAACACGATTAGAAAATAATTTTTTTTTCATATAAATATAAAGGTATTTTAGTTTTGTTTACCCCAAAAAGAAGACAAGCGTAATGAAGTGAGGGCCTTGACTGCATATTAATAAGTTTACTCTTATTAAGAAATGGTGTGATATGGGCTCTACGCGGAATGGTTAAACAAAATCGAGCACAAGAGTTTTGGACGCGCTGAATAAATTATATTGTGTAACCATACATGCACTCACCTATTACTGAATCAGCAAAGTTAAGCTTAGATAAGATTAGAGTTTCACTAAGTTTAATTCTTAAGTCTGTGTCCAAAAAATTCCTAACTTAAACATACATACATCTCTCCTAAAATTATCAGGAGTTTTTAGCACTGTTCAGTGTTAGAGTCACCGACAGACTGACTGACGGACAATCCCTTCCCCCCTTTAGAATTACGACAAGCTGACTGACAAATCCTCTTGATTATGGTACCGCTCATTTCTTTTTCATTTTCATTCATAATCGTGTTGAAGACAGTAAAGTATATTTTTATATTTATTTGTTATCACTTGAAATAGTTTTATGTTTACCAATCACATGTTTGTTATATTAGGGAAACCTGTTATTGGCCATACTAGCTTTAAATTCTTATGGCTGTTGGTTTTTTCAAAAAATACAAACAGATATATACCGTAAGGACATAATTATGTTACATGCTAATTTGTACAAAGTCGAACATAAATCGCGAGAAGACCTCTTGGCGGCAAAGTAAAGCGTCATGTCTGAAGTTTTGATAAAATTTCTAAAATTTGTCATTTTTCGAACATTAATATTAATTTATAGTAGTAACGGTGGATTATTAACCGTTATTGCCTGTGAATTCTCTCTAGGAGTTCATGTGAGATCTCAGTATAGTTCCACATCTTTACTGAGGACTCAAGGGGCTTAGGAGAGGAGCATCTTATTTACCATTTATAATATTCATCACCACTCATTCTTATTTACTATGAAGCATATATTATTTATAAATCTTTTATATTTACCAACACTCATGTACGCTCACAAACACTTAACGGTTAATAATCCACCGTTATTACACATTAACTAATATTCAAAACATCACAAATTATTGAAAAAAAAAACAAAACTGCAGATATGGCGCTTCCCGCCAAGAGGAAAATTTTATATCTATTCTATATTTGTAATACTTGTTCTCCTGGGCCAATACTATCTAAAGAAAAATTAAGTGTTGCCATAACCATTTCCGAATTTATTGTTTTTTTAATTTCTTTTTCTTGTTACTGTTACAACATATTTTATTTTTGATCTTCCTTATAATCGCTGCGAGTATTGTGTAAACCACAAGTAATGATAACAAAATGATTGATAGAATATCGAGAAGCCACCGCTCGTACCAGGCGTAACGAAGAGACGGTGACCGCAGGTGGTAGGCTCCTGAAAAATAAATAGGTTTTAAACACTCTGACCTTTTTACAAAAAACATGCAAAACATTGGGAAAAATAGCACGTTATATATTTAAATAAATATTTTCTATAAATCACACCAATTATTTAGTTCCAAGATAAGTATCATTAAGAACTAAATAACGGATAAACATAGTTAAATACTTTTTTTTTTTTGTAAATAGGTACATAAATAATTTCTAATAATTACACCAATTATTTAGTTCCAAGATAAGTGTCATTGAGAACTTGTGTTATGAATACTAAATAACGGATAAACATACTTAAATACATAGAAAACACCAATGTTCACAATACATTCAATAATAATAATAATTCTCTTACAATCACATCAGTTATTTTAGTTCCAAGATAAGTAGATATTATTAAGAACTTGTGTTATGGATAATAAATAACGGATAAACATATATAAATACTTATTTTATATAGAAAACACCCAAACCAGAACGAATATTCGTGTTTATGGGCACAAAAAATTGTCAAGCGTGGGAATCGAACCCACGACCTCAGGAGCGAAGTGCAGTTATATCGACCCCCACTCCATATTATATCATATATACTAATAGGTATTTTATACCCTGCAATAGTATTTGTTATATTTCTATCGATGTTTATCGATAAAAATATAACTAATATTTTAAGACCTAATTGTACACCAAATGAAACAATAAAGAACTATGATATTATCCAGGATACAGTCCCCAATGTGATGGAGGACGGGTAATTAAATTGGTCTTATCATCTCAGCCTATTAACGTTCCACTTTTCAGCACGAGCCTCCTATCACATACCAAGGTGCGAGGGTATTGGGTCATACTCCACCACGCTGACCCAGTGCGGATTCCTCCTTCCTTGCATTGCTATAAAACTAGCCTGTGTAGTTTTACAGCAAAGAATTGTGGTGATATTCCTAGTTCAAGGTACCTTTACTCTCGATGGCCATCTCGAAGTAGTGAGATATCAGCTTCTTGGGCGAAACCGGACGATTTCTGAACAATTTCGAAATGCGTTTTGCATTTTTCGAGTAACTGAAACCAAAAATACATACATTATTACATCTACTTTACAGACATTACAGCAGAGGCATATTAAAGGCCCATTTTTTTTAAAATAATGGCGTCGTGCGTTTAGCACATTAGCCAGTGTCAAGTAAGAGATTTCTTTATAATACATAAATCATAGTAAATGAGAATGAGTAGTGATAAAGATGATAAATGAGATGCCCTCCCCTAAACCTCTTGAGTCCTTGGTAAAGATTTGGGACTATATTAAGATCTCACATGGACTTCTTGAGAGAATTTGAAAAGTGATGTTGCACTGTTTTGTTTCATTTACCAACACTTATGCACGTTCACAAACACTTAACGGTTAATAATCCACCGTTATTACACATTAATGTTAGAAATACCACAAATTTTAGAAAATAAAACAAAACTGCAGACATGAGGCATCACTTTCTTTCCCGCCAAGAAGTCAATGTGCACATTCTTCTTTCTTTCTTTCTTTTAAATAATGGCTTCGCGCGTCTAGCACATTTAGCCAGTTTCAAGTAAGTGATATATTAATTATATATAATTTATAGTAAATGAGAATGACTGGTGATAAAGATGATAAATCAAAGAAGAAATACCCTCCCCTAAACCCCTTGAGTCCTCAGTAAAGATGTGGGACTATACTGAGATCTCACATGGACTCCTTGAGAGAAAATTTGAAAAGTGATGTTGCACTGTTTTGTTTGATTAACCAACACTCATGTACCTATGTTCACAAAAACTTAACGGTTAATAATAAGTTAGAAATATCACAAATATTAGAAAATAAAACAAAACTGCAGAAATGACGCTTCACTTTCCCGCCAAGAAGTCCAACGCCCACATTTCGCCTATAATATTTTTGTTTTTTTTTATGCCACAATTGCTTGCGGCCCTTCAAAAGAACGTGACCACTGCAGCCTATGTTTACGGCATAACCGGGATAAATGCCAAGATGTTAAATTCCTTAATAATCCTTAAGCATCTTATCAATGAATCAATCCAATTTTATTTGCAATAAATGTGACATGGTACTTAATGATGGAAAAATAATTTAAATTTTATCATTTAGCCTTTACAAACATAAAAAAATACAATCTTGTCATATTTTTTACAAACAAAAAGAAGAAATACTAAAGTCAAACACAAAATATGCAAAATAATTGGGTTATCTAAATTCGAGGTCAAAATACTGTCAACGCTATAAAAACAGTTTTATATCAACCAATTTTTTTATTTATGTCTAAATGTAACTATACTATATATCTTCAGTTGATCACGCCAGCCATGTCACCAACTCTGAGTAGACAGATCCTTATGTCTAGTGCACATCCGGTATGAAAGCCATGACGATGAATAGACTCCTTTAACCCACATTTCGTTCTTCAGCAACTATGGAGCTCAATGTCCAGTTCGTCGATAATGTGACAAACCCCGAGTTGACGGATCGTGAGTTCTTATATCTAGGGCACAACCAAGATAAATACCAAAATGTTAAAGCCCTTGAACCTATCTATCATCGTTGAGCACCTCATGAAAATCTATCACGACCATCCCCTATTGAGCAAATTCAGCTCAGTTTCACATTACTTGACTGTGATGCAGGGTTCCCTTATTGTTACTTTATTGGTTACGGCATCTGGGGACCCTTTCAATATCTTCAAATATTCACTGTGTGTGTTCCGTATTGTTGTATTTGGTTGATAATTTAAAAGAGCATAGCCTGTGAGTTTTTTGTCAGTTCTTCTCACAGAGTGGGGGCTCGGAACTGGCACTTAGATTCACTTAAACCTAATTTTTATTTATTTGCATTAGATTTTTTAAAAATTTATATGTTGTTTTGACATTTTCAAGTGGTATGTAATAGTTTATGAAATAAAGTCTTTTTTACTTTACTTTACTATCTCCAATCCGTCGATCATGTGACGAACCCCGAGTAGACAGATCGTGGGTTCTTATGTCTAGGGCACAGATGCATAGGGATATTATGCTGATGATTAAGTCCGTGTACAGTGATTCTACCATCATCTTTGGAGCCCAAGCCAACCGTCACCTGCAAGTGTTGCACCTGCCGATTAACGGACGAGGCTCTGGCAAACATAGAAGTGCCCGGTAAGCGGCAATAGGCTCGCAACCTATGACGTGGGACCATCAACACAATTGGCGAAGTGTGGGCGTATAATATGCCTCGGCCTACCCCTTCGGGGAAATATGCATGATTTTGTGTATGTATGTATGTATCAAGTCCGTTAACCTACCTATCATCCTTGAGCATCTCATGAAGTTCCACCTCCAGCTGTTGCACCATGTCGTAAGAGAAGGGCACCATCCTGGCGAACCCCGAGTAGACGGAGCGCTGCGCGTTGCCGGGCTGGTCTCCGAACACCGGCACCGCCAGCAGCGCAACGCCGCGATGGATGGCTTCCAGCGTGCTCAGCAGACCGCCGTGGGTTATAAACACTTTGATGTTGGGGTGCGCTGCAAGAATAAATAGTATTTCATATTAGTACATTTAACAAAGTCGGGTTTGTTCGCACACTTATAAATAAAGAAAGAAAGAAAAAGAATTTATTCTGTGACAACATCAAAAGAAAACAGATACATTATATTTAAGTAACTACTTAAAGAGTGCCACAGAAAAGGTATCCTACTCAGCATAAAGCCGAAGTGTCACGAAAACGCCTCGACGCTGGTCTTCCGTAGATACCGTTTGTGAGAGCACTATGACACATTCATTCTATACATTGTAAAACACAATACATACAGTTACAGTAGCATACAAATAAGACAGCTGAACCAGATTTTCATGGTTTTTGATTTGAAAGAAAGTAGGAAAATAAATTTATTCAGTAAAAATAAACATAGGTAAGTACACAGACAAAAGAAACGATTAAATTCACACATGCAAAAAACAACATTAGCTGAAACGGTGTCCACTCAGCATACTGTCGGACACCACAGGATGTCACGACGCTGATCTTCCGTGGACACCTAGGCATGAAGTGTTACTACATGTTTGGATTTGTCTCCATCCCGTTTAATTCATGAAAAATTTATTTAAGAGAAAGGAGAGATGAATGTACAACGTGGGAGTTAGTAAACAATATGTATCTAAATGTTATATGATACCGGCCCAGAATAGTCCGCCCCCTCTCATCTTACGGGGAGTCAACAAAGATAAATCTTATCGAATGATGGGCAGCAGCGTCATCCTGAGTACTGGCCTGAACTGCAACCATTGCGATCTGCCTGCCTGTATTGATTATGAGCAAAACCTCATCATCTCAGTCATTAGAAGACCACTGCTAATAATAGGCTAATTGTTTTCCCCGTCGATCGATTTAGATCCGCCTGCATCTGACGCCATTTTCTAATACGATTGCTGGATCGCGTTGGTCATTGAAGAACCTTAACGCCTCACCTGTGTTCAGTTTTGGGCTTTGTGCCGTGTTCGCTAACTTCAGCTTGCAAATCTGTTTTCTTATATCATCATCATCATATCAGCCATTTGAAGTCCACTACTGAACATAGGCCTCCCCAATTGCTTTCCACGTTGATCGATCCTGTGCGCCTGCATCTATCGGCTCCCCGCCGCCCTGACCAGATCATCAGTCCATCGCGTGGAAGGCCGCCCTCTACTACGTTTGCTGATTCGTGATCGCCACTCAAGAACCTTAACACGCCATTAAGTCGTCGGTTCTTCGAGCTATGTGCCCCGCCCACTGCCACTTCAGCTTGCAAATGTCGGTTACTTTAGTTCTTCTACGTATTTCCTCATTTCTGATTTTATCACGTATATTATTTTTTTCCTAAGTAGCAGTGCTGCAATGACAAACTAACCTAAAATGCTAGCTTGTGGAAACCATGGCCGGGCATGCACGTTAGCCGGCGCGCCTAGCAGTTCTGTCTCAAACTTCCACAGCACAGTACAGGGAACTTTGGAGAATGCGTTTAGCAGCTGTTCTCGAGTGTGAGTTGGCAACGCTTTGGACTTTATCACTGAACCCATGCTGAAGTATACCACGCATTTTGACGAGTCGAGTAGAGCTTGAAGATCCTGTAAAGAAAAGGTCAATTATATTATTATAGGCCTATTGTTTGTTTCCTTTTCTTATTTGTAATGGATTTGTAAATTTTGTTTTTGACATTTTTCATAATAATTATTTCTGTAAGATTTATTTCCAGTTTTTTTTATTTTGATTTTGGACATTTTATGGGTGAATTTCAACAAGAGATTTTTATGTATCATTTCGGTGGGATTTTTTTATTTCAATGCAATCTATATATTTTTAGTGACAAATAATACTTTAGTCTATTTTATAACATTGTGCGTGAGTGGACATCAAGTATTATCAAAACTTACATAAATATTTAAGGATAAAGTTTTAAGAGTCCACTGAAATTAAAAGTGTCCACCGAAATGATAAAAATTACCACCGAAATGATAAATCCACCGAAATGATACAGCTAAGAACAACCGTGCCCCCAGCCAGGGTTCCGTACTTTGTTAGGTTTGATTTCCACAAATTTTAGATAAACACTGAGACAGGACAGTACACAGTTTTTTTAATATCATCATTAATATACAGATATTACAGTTAGTATTATTACATATATCATTCTTTGAGGTTACAATAACCTCAAAGAATGATATTAATGTAATGTAATGTTTATTATGATATGAATGAATAGTTTCTTTACTTTTATAACCTTTGGTAATTTTTGTGGTTGTTGTTGTGTGAAAATGTTGGAAAACTTTATCGTAAATGCTGGTAACCTTAAATAAATATTTTTGCTTGTTTATGTACTAATACTAATTTACTTGATATATTTTCAAAAGAATCAACGTATCGCGATTAGAATGCTTAAAGTTTCTGATTAATATGATGGTTGCATTTGTAAGTTATGCCATTAATAGTAATACCTAATGTCTACCTATTGCACTAAGAGAAAAATGCTAGGTATAATTTAGTTAAATTGGTAACGAGAGGAGAATAGTGTTTCTACAGGTATATCAGTAAAACTTCTAAAATTAAATCAACTCTTATATTTTTAAAATACAATAAATGAATAAGAAACATTATAAAAATATCTTAGTAGTAATAGCTTAGTACTTTTAATCCTTTTACATAAACGTATGAAACATAACAGAAACCTGAGATTGAGATCACTTTATTCTTAAATTACTACAACAATAGAGAAACGTACATATCTAAATAGAACAAAAAACAACAAAGTTTTGTTCTACCTATAACTATAATTCGCAATTATGTATAAGTAATTCTTATACCTAATGCGAATTATAGTTATTCCAATAAAACAGTCTTTCTGGGTACGTATTTACGAGTAGGTTCAAGTATGTAGCTTAAAGATTAATTTTTCATCATGTCACTTTAAATCACAAAATTATTTCTCAAATTCACTAATCAGCCTCTTTTCATGACTATAAATATAGGTTTTTAATTTAGATATGTACCTAATAAACAAATCTTCTTTAATTATCACACCACAGCACGTCTTTACTATAATAATTATAGTCATCAGTCTTCTTTAATAAGTTTAACTTCCTACCTAAAACAAGTCATGCCATTAAATGACAGCAAATATTTAAAAAACTAAATATACAATAACATAAATCAAAAAATATTCAAATCAGAACTGGACGAAGACGAAGATAATCTTCTTACTTTTCTCTTCTTGGCTGTAATCATGATTTCTTCTTCGCTGTCAATATTTCTTGTCCGTTCATACTTTTCAATAATTTCAGTATCATTGTTTTCAAAAAATGAACACGATGGAGTGCTAAATTCATTGAAGTTTTCATATTTTTCGAGCAATGATTTGGGTATTATCGATGATTCCTGCTCATTCTCTCCTTTTTGATTATTCATTCCATCAAAGGAATGGGATGTTGAGGGCTTAATAATTGATATTTCAATGTTTGTGATTGAGTGTGTGTGTGGTTCATGTATGAAACTATTCCTTTGTAATTTTTTGGAAAGATTCTTTTCATTGAATGGCTTGGGACGTAGTACTAATTTTTCTGACAGTTGAATTGGACGCAGATGTGCTATATTTGTATTATTTGCAAAATTCGTTGATTGAATCCCAGTGAAGTCATGAAAACCTAAATGCTTGCCGTGAGGGCACCTAATAGTTTTATTTAGGCATTCTCTTTCAATACAGGACAGATGTCGAAGTGCCAAACGGTTTCCTGACTCTTTAGACCTAACAACTTGGTGAACTTTCATAGTTCCCGGAAAAGTCTTTAAGTCTTTGGGCAAGAGCCAATCTTTTTCTGTCACCTGATAATCTTCAACTGTTTCAATTTTCACACCTTTAACATAACACTGTAGGTTTTGTACCAGCGATTCAATATTGGTAATATCATGTTGATATGAGACTTGTTTATCTAGCGTTCTCTTTAATACTCCACCCACTCCATCTGCTGCGCTTTTTCCATGACCACACTCACAATAGTTCCAAATTATGTGGGTCAGCATCGGACAATAGGAGGATAACTGAGTTATTATATATAATATATTTTTATTCCTGTATTGCGCAGATGGTGAGTCAGAAATAACGTAAAGTTTACGAACCAGAGGAGCAGTTATCTCAATTTCTTGCAAAACAGGAATGAGGTGTGCCCATACTGCAGCAGCATCATGTGCCTTAAAGAGGTACTTACAGTACAAAATGACTGAGTTTTGCAAGTTTCGTTGTCGAGTTTGAAATATATTACGACAGTATGCAAAGTGAACTGTTGTCTGCTACCACCAAAATGAAGGGATTGAATTTCGGATCCATATTTGGCATTATAGTTTTCACTGAAATCAATTTGTATAATACAGTCTTCCGTAGTCATATTTTCTTTTAACGTTTTGAAAGCTTGATTTTGATTTTTATTATTGACGCAATGTTTAAGGAATGGTTTCAGGCTATCTTCGAATTTTTTTATTAAATCTAGTGGTTTCACCCAACGCCTTACTTTATTACATAGGTATGTCTCTTTTTTTTTCATATAACGTTTAAATGCTCTTTAACTTATTTGTTATATCTTGTAAAATTAAGAAATTTTGTAATTATATCAAATATTATTTATTATTGTTATTTACTCGTAATAAATGATATAAAAATAAAGGTAAGTGACTTATATTGAAGGTAAACCCTCGAAATAATTATTTTGTTGACAATTAGTAGGTATAATAATCTACACTGTGGTGACCCACACACTCATCACATTTTCGTTGAGCCGAACAAATGTGTATCTAAAGTATAGTAAACATGTACTAACTACATAGATATATGTATATATATTATATATCTTAAGCACAAATATTACACAACAAATACACCTAAATAATCTAATCGACACTCTAGGTAAAAGTAGGTACATTACAAAACTATGAATTTGTATTTGACACCAGGATCTATAAAACTTTATGTTTTTATCATTTCGGAGATACTTTTAATTCCGGTGGACTGTAATTGGTATAACAGTCCACCGAATCCACTGAAATGATAACACTGAGATGATAAAATAGAGGTTAGTTCTACATTTAACTCCGAAAAAAAATTATTTAAAAAATATAAACACTACTCAAACAAAACAGTACTTACTGCGAATTTAATACACAATTTTGAAACAAATTAAACAAATCTAGCACGAGTTATAACAGCCACCGAAATGAAACTATTTTTGTCCCCATATTACTGAAATGATAAACTTACTTTTTTGGCGGGAAACCGCAAGACGTTGGGACCGGTGCGTTCGCGCCGAGAGCTTAAGCCGGACTGATCCGGAGTGAGAAAAGGTGAAAGGGGCGTAACAACGCAATGTTGATGTGGCTATTCTACTAAAACTTACTGTCCTCTGAAATGATAACTTTTTTCCAGACAAAAGTTGACTGCCTGTCAAATCCATGAGAAAGAAGATAAACAAACAAAAATTGTTTTATTTGATCGAATATATTATAATTTAATGATAACAAAATCAATTTAAATCCATATTACGAATGTATTTGCAGGAGAAGGTATGTTATGAGCGGAATTGGGTTCAGGACAGGTCACCGTGATGATAAAATAACACTTTGTAATTTTTTTTTTGGGTATATTAGAGGGTAGATACCAATGATTTTTTTTGCTAAGGTAGAGAAATACTTACGTTGTTGAGAAAAAATATATAAAATTAATAATCAGCACATTGCACTACCGTTTTCAGGTTTGCCGTGTATTTTTTTGCTTGGGCAATTCACCCTTATGCTCATTTAGTTTTATACTTAGTTAATTTAATACTTAATAATTTAATTTTTTATTTAATTTTCAACTTACTTTTAGGGTGTTGCTTCTTATTTAACAATTTGTGGTCTTCTCCTATAATTGTAATGACATTTAGCAATAGAATTTAATTGTGTGTAATATACTTGTACTGTGTTTGTGTTTATTATATTGGTGTTCAATAAATAAATAAATATTATACATATAATGTTTAGGTATCAATTTGCCTAATTTATTATTTGGCCCTACAAGTCTATGTGAAAGAATATTTTTGAGGTGATTCGCCACCACGTGGACCCAAAGCAGATTGGTGGAGTAAGGAGTTTGGCTTCCCGTTTTACAATTTTTCAAGCCACCTTGGGCCTCTAACGTGGCTTCTGGTCGTTAAGGAAAAAGTTCTTTATTTTATAGCACTTGAAAACGTCAAAATGAATTATAAAAAAAAAACTAAATATAACTAACTACCCTAAAATTACGAAGCTATTAATGCCAGTTCCGAGCCACAGCTTATTGAGAAGAACTGACAAGAAACTCACAGTCTATCTCTTTTAAATTATCAATCAATTGTAATAATAATATGGTTCCTACCAAAATCTAAGGAGCCCAGCCTACCTCACCTACAAGTGGTGCACCTGCCGATCAACGGACGAGGCGATCTGGCGAACATAACAGTACCCGATAAGTGGCAATAGGCTCGCCACCTATTACGTGGGACCAACAATATAACTGGCGAAATGTGGGCGTATAATATGCCATTGCCTACCTCTTCGGGGAAACAGGAGTGATATTATGTATGTACGTAATAATAAAGAACACACAGTGAAGAAATTCGGAAACACTTTTTTTACTTCCGTGGTCGTTACCGACCACCGAGTACCGCGGAGCTTTCTTGGCCATAACAACTGGAATTTGATTGTTGAGAACTCTTTTGGTATGCTTTGAAATGACTTTTTGCAGTATTTGTAATAGCACTCGTAAGACATTTCATGACCAAGTTCAGAAAACTTTAGAGAACGTAAGACCTTCCATGACCAAGTTCAGAAAACTTTAGAGAACGTAAGACCTTCCATGACCAAGTTCAGAAAACTTTAGAGAACGTAAGACCTTCCATGACCAAATTCAGAAAACTTTAAAGAAAGGGCAGGTCAGAAGTACCCTAAACAGACGGGCGTGTATGATGTTAATGAGTGTGAATGAAGCTGAAAGTGTGTGCCAAGATCGTAGCAAGTGGAAGGATGTGATCTCTGCCTACCGCTACGGGAAAGAGGCGTGACATTATGTATGTATGTTGTAATAGCACTATTTGTAATCACTTTAAGTAATCATCCTATTGACAGAATTGCAATAGATTATCTCGGTGCCATAATAACAAATTAACTGGCTATCAGTCGTCAGTTCTTTGAGCTATCTGCCTCACTAGTAACTTTTGAGCAAGTATTACGTATTGCCGTCTTAATGGAAGATGCTAGAAAGCCGCTGACTTTTAGTGGCTAATGATTAAAACTAAAACTCTTTTGAATAATAGTACAATATATTACAAACATTAATCACTGAGAGTAAGCGACCTACAAGATTATTGACGGCAAACTTTCTGCGCAAACCAACCTCAGGCAACGAGGTGACATTTTCTTCGATATGGTACCCCGCTATGTTCACCACGTTCGGTGGCACGACTCTGGCGGTGTCATAAGATGGATGAGAGTTGACCAGGACCACGGAAATGTTGTTCTTCGCGTCGTCATACGGCGTTAGTGGAACGCCCCTCGCCGCTGCCAGCGGACCATACGTGGACTCGTAGAGTGCAACAGTCGTGGAGTGATCTATCCTGAAAAACAAATGTCTTTATATCAAGTAAACGCTACTCGGAAAGGTCTGACTTAAATAATCAACCTCGATCCAGAATAGGCTATTTGACAGGATTTTAAAATACATTTTATATTAGGTCGGGGAAAAAGTCTTTTCGCATAACGTAGGTATAAACTTATTATAAAATTTTTTTGACTGTACTATTTGTGTCTGGCTGGTTTTGGTAACATTAAAAAGGTTCCATTATAAAGAAAAGAAAAAAAAAAAAAAAGTTGTTTCCCGCTATTTATCATTTGTTTTTCTCTCCGTAAAAATGAGTGAATCTAATGAAGAAATTCGATACATTTTAAAATTTTATTATAAAAAAGGCAAAAATGCAACTCAAGCAGCGAAAAAAATTTGTGATGTTTATGGACCTGATGCAGTGTCAGTAAGAGTAGCACAAATTTGGTTCAAACGTTTTCAGTCCGGAAATTTTGATGTTAAAGATGCACCTCGCTCTGGTCGCCCTGTTACGAATAAAATGGACGCCATTTTTGAAAGAGTGGAGCAAGATCGGCATATTAGTAGTTACGATGTAGCTGAAGAACTGGGAATTGACCACAAAACAGTTTTGACCCATTTGAAGAAAGCTGGTTATACAAAAAAGCTCGATATTTGGGTGCCACACGAGCTCACTCAAAGAAACTTAATGAACCGTGTACTCATTTGCGATTCATTATTGAGACGTAATGAAACCGAGCCGTTTTTGAAGAGATTGATAACTGGCGATGAAAAGTGGATCACGTACGACAAGAACGTGCGAAAAAGGTCGTGGTCGAAAGTTGGCCAGGCTTCACAGACTGTGGCCAAACCTGGCCTAACACGAAATAAGGTGATGCTGTGTGTATGGTGGGATTGGAAGGGCATTGTTTATTATGAGCTTTTACCGCCCGGCAAAACCATCGATTCTGATCTTTACTGCCAGCAACTGATGAGATTAAAGGAAGCAGTCGAGAGAAAACGGCCGGAATTGATCAACAAGAAGAGTGTGGTCTTTCATCACGATAACGCTAGACCACACACATCTTTAGCCACTCAGCAAAAATTAAGAGAGTTCGACTGGGAGGTCCTAGTGCATCCACCATATAGCCCTGACCTTGCGCCTTCAGATTTTCACCTGTTTCGGTCTCTGCAGAATGCTTTAGGTTCTGTAAGGTTGACCTCAAGAGAGGACTGCCAAAACTATTTGTCCCGTTTTTTTGATCAGAAGTCCCAAAGTTTCTACAGTAACGGGATAATGTCTCTGCCCACAAAATGGCAGAAAGTTATTTAACAAAACGGTACATATATATTGTAAATAAATGTAAATAAACTTTGAAAAAAATGTCTTGACTTTTCATACAAAAATACGAAAAGACTTTTTCCCCAACCTATTATTAAGTAGTAGAGTCTAAGGAACCGAGTAGAAGTTGTTTTTTTTTAAATTCTAGTATATATTATCTGAAAAAAATCAAATGAAAACGCTACTTTCACAATATGGCGCTGCGATGAGGTCGTTGACGTCACTTGCCTGTATTCTGATCTGTGACAGTTGGCACTTAGACTTGACTTGACAAGTAGGCAAACGAAGCTTACAAGCAGGTGACGTCATGATAAACTCGACCAATCACGAGCGTTTTGTGTCACGTGACAAACTTTTAAAAACATTAATTTTTATTAATGGATTTTTAAATAAATTAATCATTATTTTCAACTTACGTTAATAAATATATTTTTTTAAAATCTTAATTTATACTTTTAACAGTAATTTACACTGTATTTTTCGCATTGTCAAAGAGCCTAATGATAGGCAAACCAATTATTTGTTGAAGTGAAGCGTCTTGATAACCAATCCTTGGATTGGAACTGCCACCGTACAAGCAATTAATAAATCGTACAGATGAATGAAACGTATACATGAATGAAACGTACAGACGAATGAAAGGCATAGATGAAAAAAACGTAAATATATGAAATCCCGCGCAATTTTCTTAGGCTCGTCGCTATATATACAACACCCAACCATCAACGAAGCGCTCGTAGCTCTGCGGTGCTCGGTGGTCGGAAACGATCGCCGAAGTACAGCAGAGTTTACAGAGGTCAGTCATTGGATGGGTGACCGTTTCTGTGGCATTTGATACCGAGCGCTTCCGTGCTTCGGAAGGCACGTTAAGCCGTTGGTCCCGGTTATCACTAAATGTGGTAGTCGTTAAGCCATGTTAGAGGCCTAATGGGCGGCTCGAAAAGTTCTAACAGAAGGACGCCACACACCTGCCTCCGCCAATCCGCACTGGGTCAGCGTGGTGGAGTATGACCCAATACCCTTACACCTTGATATGTGAGAGGAGGCTTGTGCTCAGTAGTGGGACGTTAATGGGCTGTGATGATGAACCATCAACAGTTGGGCCGCAGCCCCCGAGCACGTGCTCCCGCCCAGTGGAAAATCATTCCTTTGATAGGGAGTAGTAGAGAGTGGTGACTCCACTGGTGGTAGAAACTTAGTTACGATTGGTGTCTTCTTAGATGGGTTATTAAACATCTTGATGAACTATTGGCACGTACGTTATCTCTTATAATAAGTGGTGTTAGTGCAGCTTAAAAAACCTCAAATGCGCCTGGTCACAAGCGCTATATCGGATCATGGTAGCTTTAACAGACATCTTTTTAACATAGGTATAACAAACAGCCCTCTGTGCAGAGCATGCATGGGAACTGAGGAAACAGCCGCACACGTCTTGCTGGAATGCAGGGTGGTGGCTAATTGCCGGGCGAGGTTCCTGAAGACACCAGGCAGCCTTCCGGAAGCCTTCAGCGACGTTAGGGCGTTGATAGCATTCCTGGAGGAACTGCAGTAATTCAGCTCTTACCCTCCTACGCAAAAGGGACGCATGAGACATCTATCTGCGGAAAAACCCTGCACGACGAAGAAGTGGTGTTAGTAAATTATACCAAGTCCAAGGAGTCCAAGCCGACATCATCTGCAAGTGGTGCACCTGCCGATCAACCGACGAGGCTCTGGCGAACATAAACTTTCCACAATAGGGTCGCCACCTATTACGCTGACCACCTATAGAGTTTTCGACATTTGGGCTTGTATTATGCCTCTGCCTACCCCTTTAGGGAAACAGGCGTGATTGTATGTATGTATGTAAAGGTAAAAACTATTAACCATTTGTCCAAGGCTGCTATGGTATAGCTGGCGACGTTGACTAGCCGGTCCCATAGACTCATCGGCACCGGTGCTGGGTTCATCGACATTGGAACAGTAGACAAAGACCGTAGCTCGTCCACAGCTGCCTCCACATCTGCAGGGAGGCTCATCCCGTTCAACAAGATCCAGGGCACTTGAAGCAGAGCTGCGAACCTAAAGAAGATAGATTTTAAATATTGTTTTGGGCTAATAGTCGCAAACGAACAAATACGCAAATTTGGGAACTAATTATTTATTTATTTATTAATTACACACGACAAATTACAATTTTACAAATAAAAATCTTAAGAACTAAGGTACAGAATCTAGATTGTAATTCAAATTTGTGTGTAATAAGCAAAACAGGACAGAACAAGACGTGTTATATCAAATACAAGGCTTACTATAAAAATCACTTAAGACTAAGAGAATAGAAAAAGTACTTGTACATATTATACCCAGTTATTTAAATTTAGTGACATGGGTACATACTATAGTAAGATAAGTAAATAAATAATCTACTAAGTAACTACTTATTTAAAGTAACACAAGAAACAAACAATTATGACCTTAAAGATAGCTGGATGAGACATCCTGACTGGATTTGGTGTAGAGGATATCTTTTAAAGAGACAATATAGGAAGACATTTTAGGGTAAAAAATGTCTAGTTTATAATCATTGCTTGCCAACTCATTATACTGACGAGCCATTCTAACAATAGGATTATTATAATAAGAGATATTATTTTTGTAAGTTTGAAGAGAGAAAAGAAAGAGTTTGCGGCAGAGTCAATAGGTCCATGGGGGCCGGAGGCAAAGCAGCTTGTCAGGCATTTAAGTACTCGCCTTATTGATGCCTCCGGTGACAAGAGGGCAGCTACTTCTGCCAGCGTATTAGCCTGGCAATCCAAAGAGGAAATGTTGCCAGCTTTTTTGGCACCGTACCCATGGGCCCACAGTGGAAGACATCTTCTATTTATAGTTTCAAGTTAAGGTAGTTTATTTAAGTTGTTTAGGGACTAATTATATTTTATTGAAGTTGCTCGGTTTGGGCTCTTAACATTTTGGTCCCAAGTAGTGCACCGCAGGGTCTGGCAAATGTAAAAGTACCTAATCAGCGGCATTGGCACGCCACTTATTACGTGGGACCAACAATAGAATTGGCAAAATATTGGCTTATGATATGACTCCGCTTACACTATCGGGGAAAACAGGAGGAGCATTTGTGTACAGATCGCACATCTGGTTCTTAAAGTACGTAAATGTAAAAAACTGCAAAATTGATAAAAAAATATGCCATAAGTTTCCTATTCTATAGATTAACCTATTGAGTGCTTAAATTTTTTTATTGTAATTCGACAACTGTCCTATAGGACATCTCTCTATAGAGAGAGCCAAACACCAAATTGTGTATGTTATCCTATTTATGAAAAAAAAACTTTAAACCGTTATACTGTCAAATTGACAAATGGCGAGATGTTATTCTTTCTGATTTTGAAAGTCTCTTCGCGGTCAATTTTCCTAACCTTATTCCGAACGGCATAATTTTCTACATTAAATTTTTATTTAGTTAATTACTAACATTGTTTACTTTTATTTACGCGATTGTGTTTTGGGAATAAAACACAGCTTACGGATTTAAATTGCTATTTTTATCCCAAAGTTTCGAATAACTCACAGTAAATTTTAGTCACGGGTAGACTGAGATAAAGGGTGTCTATAAAGACAAAGTTACAAATTTAAAACTACCGTAACTAAATCATCGTATGATTTTTAAATGACTTTGACCTTTTGTGTCTGTAAGGCTACTGATTCCCCAGGTACAGCCTTAAAGAAAAAAACAATCCCAACGCTGGAAAAAATACGTATCAAAGCTGAGTTTGATCAGGATCTTTTTACATCCTGTATAATTTACCATTGAAACGCAAAACAGATGATAGTTATCTACTCACCCTGAGTCTATGTCAGTAAAGAACTTCTCGGTAGCCACAGCGTCGAACTGGTCCTTCACCAACGCAGTCCTCAGCCCCTCACTCGCCACGGTAAGGTTAAAGATGTTATACACCAGCTCCTTCATAAATCCAAAACCAGCGTTTGCGTATTCTGGCTTCATCATGTCAATTTCTAAAAGCAAAACAGTAATTAATAGCAATAGCAATTCTATCAACATCTAAAGAGGCCAGGCCAACGAAAAACCTTACTGCTTAGCTCCAGGGTGGCGCTAACATCGATGTACTTTAAGTTTTTTCTTGGTGTCTCGTTGGGAAACGGCGTTGCCCAAGTGACCTGGAAATTATAGATAAATATCATTAAGAACTTGTGTTATGGATACTAAATAACGGATAAACATACTTAAATCTGAATCAGTTTTATTGCCAAATGTGGGTATAATATGAGATGGTACAGTCAAAATGTTATAAAAGCGCCATTCGCATTTTTATCCCTTTGGGATATGCAACTATTGTAACAATTAGAGAAAGACATTACATTACAAATTATTTTTGTGATTTTAAATCCAATATGATTTTTTAATAGATTGTATCAGTTAATAGGTAAAATTAAAAAGAAATAATATATTTGTATGTCAATTTGGTATGTCAATGTAGGAAATAGTAATTCAAAAACTTTTGTCTTTTAAAAAATTGCCTATGGAGTAATAACAATTCGTCAATTGCACTTGTGTCAATTTTTTTTAAAATATCAAGTTTCAGTTCTTTTAAAAAGTCTGGAATTTTATTATAAATAATTGGGGCCATTCCTAAAACATTGTACTGTGTCGCCAGGACTAATGGGTTGAGACAATGCTAATGGTATGGATTCAGTATTGAGTTACCTCATGTCCTGCTTCGAGTAAAGAGTCCACTACACCTTTGGCAAGAAAGTTGTGGCTTCGCGATGGCGTCGGAAATATGCAAAGAATCCTGTATCCCAGAGCCGGGCCGACGGTGGATAGCGCACACAAAACCACAGCTGCAAGCTTCATGGTGTACAATGCACCTTCTGGAAAATATAGAAGAAGAACCAAATAAATAGATGAACAACATTGCAATGACCAGGGGGCCTACCGCCGAATTCGATGGATTACCGGTAATCCATCTAGATCAAACTTTGTTTACGTTCATTAATCCGTTTCGGGGAATCTGCCGACAGCCACCTCTCATTCATGACCTTCAGTCCGTGATATAGGCAATAAGTAAATGGAGAACGCCATTTTGTTTCGATTTCCATGAGTTCGACGGTACGACAGAATCAATTCGAAATCCATTTTGCCTTATAATCGATAGCCATCGAACTCGGCGGTAGGCCCCCAGGATTAAGAAAGGTAGTAGATGGTAGGTAAGTGATTTGTTATGGTCGAGAGGTTAGAAGAGTT
The DNA here is from genome assembly GCA_949126915.1 of Musotima nitidalis. Classification (NCBI taxonomy): domain Eukaryota; kingdom Metazoa; phylum Arthropoda; class Insecta; order Lepidoptera; family Crambidae; genus Musotima; species Musotima nitidalis. The sequence continues at coordinate 6,722,968 of OX421442.1, read as the reverse complement.
GGGAGGGGAACTTTTCATGACCAAATTTAGAAGGTTTGGGAGAAAGGGCAGGTTAATAGTATTGTGCGTAGATGGTTTAGTTATGTTGAGAGAATGAACGAATGTAAATTAACGTACTTATGTGATTTTTGATGGACGAGTGAAAAGAAGAGTTGGGAGGGGAACTTTCCATGACCAAATTTAGAAGGTTTGGGAGAAAGGGCAGGTTAATAGTATTGTGCGTAGATGGTTTAGTCATGTTGAGAGAATGAACGAATGTAAATTAACGTACTTATGTGATTTTTGATGGACGAGTGAAAAGAAGAGTTGGGAGGGGAACTTTCCATGACCACATTTAGAAGGTTTGGGAGAAAGGGCAGGTTAATAGTATTGTGCTTTGATGGTTTAGTCATGTTGAGAGAATTAACGAATGTAAATTAACGTACTATTGTGATTTTTGATGGACGAGTGAAAATAAGTGTTGGGAGGGGAACTTTCCATGACCAAATTTAGAAGGTTTGGGAGAAAAGGCAGGTTAAAAGTATTGTGCTTTGATGGTTTAGTCATGTTGAGAGAATTAACGAATGTAAATTAACGTACTTATGTGATTTTTGATGGACGAGTGAAAATAAGTGTTGGGAGGGGAACTTTCCATGACCAAATTTAGAAGGTTTGGGAGAAAAGGCAGGTTAAAAGTATTGTGCTTTGATGGTTTAGTCATGTTGAGAGAATTAACGAATGTAAATTAACGTACTTATGTGATTTTTGATGGACGAGTGAAAATAAGTGTTGGGAGGGGAACTTTCCATGACCAAATTTAGAAGGTTTGGGAGAAAGGGCAGGTTAATAGTATTGTGCTTGGATGGTTTAGTCTTGTTGAGAGAATGAACGAATGTAAATTAACGTACTTATGTTATGTGATTTGTGAGGGACAAGTGAAAAAAAGTGTTGGGAGGGGAAGACCGCGTAAGACCTTCCGTGATCAAATCCAGATGGTACGCTTGTTATTGTCACGGCCCATTCCCATAGGTGTAGGCAGAGATCACATTCTTCCACTTGCTATAATCCTGGTATTACTGTTAGCTTAAGTCACAATCTTTAACCTTCTCTTGTCGTGTGGTACCGGCCTAAAATAGTGCCACCCCCTCCCATCTCACGGGGATTCGAAAGAGTCGACGAAGAGAAATTCTATCGGATGATGGGCTGCAGCGTCATCCTGCGTACTAGCTTGAACTGCGATCACTAACCCGCCTGCCCAGCGTGCTGATTATGGGCAATATCCTCAATAGAATGTGATCTATACGGGAGGCCAATGTTCAGCAGTGGACTCATAAGCTTGATATAATGAACCTTCTCTTTCACGTCCGTTGGTTCAGGGTACTTTTGAACTGCTCTTTCTCCAACATATATTCATTCACGGCTGTTTCCCCGAAGGGGAAGGGGTAGGCACACTTCGCCAATAATATAGTAGGTCCCACGTAATAGGTGGCGAGCCCATTGCCGCTTGCAGGGCACTGTTATGTTCGCCAGAGCCTCGTCCGTTGATCGACAGGTGCACCACTTGCAGGTGAGGTTGGCTTGGGCACCTTAGGTCTTGGTAGGATCCCTGTACACCCCTTTCACCAAAACCTTCTGAATGTGGTCACGCAAGGTCTTCCGCGGTCTTCCCCGCCCAACACCTTTATTCATCTTCAGTAATATTCCCATATACTATTAATGAAACTTTGTAATAACATAGCTTATAGGTACATCAAAATAACACATAGTCTATTTTGTAGACTTATTAAAAGTTTTAATATGGAAAATTATAAAGCGATCGAATAAAAAAGCGATCAATGGTGACATACTGTTTTAAAAATTTGCAGTATGAAATTGAGTAAGCGAAAAAATTCACATTACTAACGACGAATATAAAGTGTAATAATCGAATCGAGAACGATCACACAAATACTGGGTTGCGATTTATTCGTTCCAAATATTAAATGTGAGCTCATGATACATTTTTCAAAGTGCTTGTGTATTCGAAACACTTCATTTAATATAAAATAAAGCTCAAAGACATTTAGCAATTATTGAAAAAATGCAAGACGGTAACGTTTACACTCAAACAAAATTAAATGTTAGGTCGCTCAAATATTATGAAGCTTCAAGCATTTTGTATTTCAAGTAACTCTATTTAATGTGTGTAAGTTGCTCTTCTGTTAATTTCTCGTCTATAATTATTTTTGACACTTGAAACTCAAATTTACATTTACTCGTTTAAATACTAAGCATAGCCTGTGAGTTTCTTGTCAGTTCTTCTCACAGAGCGGTGGCTCGGAACTGGCACTTAGATTCACTTACACTTTTTGCGTGTGAGTGAATCTAAATAAATAAATCAGTTTTGTGATATCAGTGTAGTTTTATTTCATATCGTCGTTTTCAAGTGCTATATATATAATAGTTAATCTTATAGTTTAATAAATAGGTTTATCTAAGCTTCCTGATTTCAGTTTAGTTATATTTCATTTCGACGTTTTCTGGTCCTATGTGAGAGTTTATCTAATAGTTTTATCTTAGCTTCGTGATTTCAGTGTAGTTATATTTCATTCCGACGTTTTCAAGTGCTATAGTTTACGAACTTCATGTAACTGGCGGAAGAAAAAACTAACCTTGACGATTTTCTTGCCTATTCTTATACGATCACGCCCCGGACCATAGTGAATAGCCTCATTAGTTTAAAAGTTAACTTTCAGAGCTCTATTGAGCTTGAATAATTGATTTTCAGTTGACTTTATAATTTATAAAGTTACTGTTTGAAGTAGTCCTGCGCAAACGTCGAAATGAAATATAACTATACTGAAATCACAAAGCTTAGATAAAACTATAAGATAAACTATTATATAGCACTTGAAAACGTTGATATAAAATATAACTACACTGAAATCACGAAGGTTATTTATTTAATGTAATAAAATAGATATAAGTCGCGGGCACCAGTTAGTAAATAAGCAATATGATATCTATGACACTGAATTTTTTATTCTTTTTATGTATATGTCATACTTCCCTTTTCAAAAGAAAGTACCCCATATCAACTACAATCTGGTTTTAAGTAAAGAATAATTAGTAATTGTCTTCTATTATAACTTTTCCAATGAATTTGTCCAATAACACTAGGTATTCTTATTAATTAAGGCTCACTTTCAAAATGTGTGACATTGAATAAAACTATTTTAGTCATTGAATTTTGATTGCGAAATATAGCAGTGATTGATCGTCCTAATCTACATATAGGCTCGTCTCTCATCACTTTAAGATTATTCTGCACACAAAAAACGACCAAATAAAACCAGTTTCATACTTACTTTAATCACTGTCGTTAACTTTAACTTGATATTCTAACAACTCATCACATAAATACTATTATTTTTAACGTATTTAAATGTCTAAATCTAATATATTAAAGTAAATTTTATAGTTAACGCAGAATTACTGTTTAATATCGACAGTACGTTTTCGTTCAGCTGTGGTCGGAACCACACTGAGATTAGTTAAATAACATAACTGTTAAGTTAGGAACGTGTTATTTGATAATACAATTTAATCTGTAAAGATTTTCCTATCTCTAACACATCAGTAGGTACAGTGGGCTTCAGGGTTTTTCTTTTAAATAATGTCTCTGTGCGTTTAGCATATTAGACCAGTATCAAGTTATAGACATATTACTAATAATTTATACAAAGTAAATGAGAATGAGTGGTGTTAAACATGTGATAAATGGTAAACGAGATGCCCTCTTGAGCCTTTGAGCCTTCAGTAAAGATGTAGTTACTGACAACAATAATGTAGCCTCAGATATTATAATGGTTAAATATATTTATTCTCAAAAAGACATATACAGTCACTCGAATGAGAACTTAAATTAACATACAAATAATTATAAATTACATCGTCGTCACTTAAAGATTACGCTCGCCCATCCAATGTATTCAATTGAATAGTTAAGTATATAAGTATATAATAAATTATACACGGTATTTTGGGCGCGTCTCGTGTTACTGTTTCGGCAAAAGCTGAAAATCAGTGTTTTTCTCTCTCAGAGCAAAAAACCCACTGAGCCGTAGCCATTCTGCAGCGCTGCGACTGACATGCACACTATGTGAATGCTTTACTTTTAGTTTTTTTGTTGTTATATATTTTTTTTATAATTGTAATTTTGTTTTTATTGTTTTATATATATGTGTGTCTTTCGTTGCAATAAAAAGTATATCTATCTATTTCGAAAATTATTTACTATTTCTGATTGAGAAACTCAAAGTTATACTATTTTAAGCAACCTCGCATTTACCGCTAAAGACCCCGGGTCTGCTCACTTAAGCGAAAAATTTGAGCTAAATATTGTTAATTTGGTAAAAAAAGGGAAATAAACTAGATTTTAATGATTTTTTTCCTTTTAAATAATGTCTTCGTGCGTTCCGCACATTCAGCCAGTGTCAAGTAAGAGATATATTTATAATACATAAATCATAGTAAATGTGAATGAGTAGTGATAAAGATGATGGTAAATCAGATGCCCTCTCCTAAACCCGTTGAGTGCTCAGTAAACTATCTATAACTATACTGAGATCTCATATGGACTTCTTGAGAAAATTGGAAAAGTGATGTTGCACTTTTTGTTTAATTTACCAACACTCATAAACGAAACGATTACGAACACTTAACGGTTAATAATCCACCGGTATTACATATTAATGGTTTACAAAATCCTATTTAAATATTAGCCTTTATAATATTTTTTTCTTTAGTTGTGTTCATATCGGTTATTTAGTTTCAAGATAAATATCATTAAGTTTTTTTTTTAATGTGACACGTCATAATGACTATATCCTGCCAGACGCAGCAGTTGATACAGTCCAAAAAAAAATAAAAGCGCCCCATACCGTGAAATAAGCACGGCACAAAGCGCATCCACTCATGACGGCCTGCTGAAATGCCGTTTTACGCCCCGCTTAAAAGACCCGGGATCATAGGAAACAGGAAAGACATGAGCCGGCAGCAAATTCCAGAGCTTAGTGGTCTTGCTTAGAAAAGACTTCCCAAATTTCTTGGTTCGAGTGCTGATAGTCTGCACAGTATTTGTGTTATGAATGTTATATTATTTATTAGTTTATTGTTCGAACTACTTCATAGTCTCAGTCGAACCGAAGCTCTTATAACTACATTATGTAACTTAAATTGTTATTCTCTTTTTGACTGCTGCAACACAGGCCTGCGAGCCTAGTGAAGAATACCTTTCAAATATCCTTGTCACACTTATTTTTCTGCTAATAAAGATTAAAATAAAATAAATAAATATTCTCTTAGAATCACACCAATTCTTTAGTTCCAAGATAAGTATCACTAAGAACTTGTGTTATGGATACTAAACAACGGATAAACCTATTTAAATACTTTTTTTTTTTTGTAAAAACATACCTAATAGACATAGGAAAACACCCAGACCATAACAAATATTCATGTATGAACACACAAAGATTTGTCCTGTGTGGGAATCGAACCCACGACTTCTGAAGTGAAGTGCAGGTATAATACATACATACATACATACATAATGTCACGCCTCTTTCCCGTAGGGGTAGGCAGAGATCACATCCTTCCACTTGCTACGATCTTGGCACACACTTTTAGCTTCATTCACACTCATTAACCTCCTCATACACGCCCGTCGGTTTAGGGTACTTTTGACCTGCCCTTTCTCTAACATTTTTTGTATTTGGTCATGGAAGGTCTTACGTGGTCTTCCCCTCCCAACACTGACAGGTATACTGACCTCCATTATTATTATTGTTATATAATCAATTAACTAGTCGTTATTATTATCATTTTTTCACAAGTACATACGTAATATGGATAGAAAATCGTATAGTGCCATAATGCACTAGTATCGTGCGAAGTAATTAGCCAAGTATACCTCGTATATCATCATCACATCCTAACATTACCCCGATTGCCCCTGGCTAAGGCCTAGTATGACCAAATTTGGCTGAACTTCAGTTAGAGGCTATCCATAAATAACGTCACACATTAATAGGGTGGGAGGGGGTTGACGAAGTGTGGCAAGGGGATAGGAGAGATTCTAAATTTCGTGACGCCACATTTCAAAGTCCAGGTTCTATAAACATTTTGGAACTGCTGTTTCAATATAATTATTTCTTTCTGTACAATTGCAAATATATGAGATCACACTAAGGAGGAGGGAGTCTCATAAGTGTGACCAGCTATGACAAGGACGGAGGGGGGGTCAAAAGTTCACGAAATTCGTGTGACGTAATTTATGGCTGATCCCTTATTACATGAAGCGACTGCATTAAATAATAATTTAAAATAAGTAGTCCTATGTTTTAGAGAATATTAACATAAAATGTTATAAATTATTGTGCAATTTTCACAAATTCTTGTATACTTAGTTCTATATGTCAATGTGTAGGTACTTACTTATCTTAATATGCTTGTTTATCAATTGATAAGCAATGAGGAAAAGTTAATTTTGATTTATACTTAATTACGTCGGGAGAGTTTTATAAGCAATCATCATTCATCATTTCAGCCCATTACCGTCCCACTACTGAGCACGAGCCTCCTCTCACATACCAAGGTGTGAGGGTATTGGGTCATACTCCACCACGCTGACCCAGTGCGGATTGGCGGTGTATGGCGACCTGCTGTTAGAATTTTTCAAGCCGCCTAATTAGGCCTCCAATATGGCTTAACGACTACCACATTTAGTGATAACCGGGACCAACAGCTTAACGTGCCTTCCGACGCACGGAAGCGCTCGATATCAAATGCCACACAAACGGTCACGGACTGACCTCTGTAAACTCTGCTTTACTTCGGTGATTGTTTCCGACCACCGAGCACCGCGGAGCTACGAGCGCTTATAAGCAATGGTTACCTCTAATACAGTAACTTTCCATCCAGCACTTGATAGCGTTAAAATTTTTTGTTAACGCGTAAGGAAGGAGCCGTAGGTATGTCGTGTGATACGAGCCTAGAATAGGACCACCCCCTCTCATCTCACGAGGAGAAGTCTTCATAGACTACAGGCCCATGTTGAAAAGTTATGGGTCAATTGAACCACCAGGTGACCTATTTAGAACGATATAAGGGCCTAAAAGATATGGTCTGCATAAAAATGTACGGGATATTTTTTTTCTAATGTATCTAGGTTAATACTATTTAAAATAAGATGTAGAAAACTGCTTTATTTCATTAATCTATAATATTTAAACTTTTACAATAAGTTGAAAAATTTCAGTTTTTGTATTTTTCTATAATTTTTTTTAGAACGGTTTCTTTTGTACGGCAATGCTGTAAAACTATTGTAATTTTCAATATCATGTTTAAAAAAAGTTCCCATACAGGATCAAATGACCTTACAGCTCTATAAATCAAGGATACGTTGAAATTAAGATAATTATTGATATAGGTACATTCAAATGAACAATCATATTTTGACGGCATTATTTTTAATAGTACCTACTTTTGAGTGCTAGATAATGTTATAGAACCGAAGCCGTACTTATTCACCCTTTGGACCACGGAAAGAGAAGGTATTGCAACCCTCGATTTTTTCCCGCTGACGCATGATTTTTATACGGCGTACTGGAATAGAAGCAGTATTAAAAAAGTATGACACAGATGCCGTACAAAATCAATTGACCAAATTTACCTCGGTAATTGTCAGAAAATAAAAAAACAAATCCGACTGTGGGACTTCTTGGCGGGAAAGTGAAGCGTCTTGTCTGCAGTTTTGTTTTAGTATATAAAATTTGTGATATTTCTAACATTAATGTGTAATAGTGGATTATTAACCGTTAAGTGTTTGTGAACTTACATGAGTGTTGGTAAATCAAACAAAACAGTGCAACATCACTTTTCAAATTTTCTCTCAAGGAGTCCATGTGAGATCTCAGTATAGTCCCACATCTTTACTGAGGGCTCAAGGGGCTTAGGGGAGGGTATCTTATTTACCATTTATCATCTTTATCACCACTCATTCTCATTTACTATGAATTATATATTACTAATATATCACTTACTTGACACTGGCTAAATGTGCTAGACGCACGAAGCCATTATTTAAAAGAAAGAAAGAAAATCCGACTGTGTGTCGCTCCATATTTTATACGGCACTGCGCGTTTTCTTTTATTTTAAATGGATCTATCGGTGGTAAGAATGCCGTACAAAAATTTGTGACCAAAATGTACTCGCTCTACCAGTACTTTCGAATTCTCACCTGCACTCAGTTGGACAGCTTACAAGTGACGGCATAGTGCTGAATCTTGTTATTTTAAGCCCTTAATTCGTTCTAGATAGGCAACCTGATGGTTCAAATGACCTATAATTTTTTCTACATGATCCTGCCTATCTGTAACGGCAATTATATCAGTCTATAACAGATGATGGGCAACGGCAATAACATCATCTTGCGTGGGTACTCGCTTTGACTGCGTTCACCAATGCGCCTGCCCAGCGTGGTGATTGTGGGCAAATACCTCCATTAGAATGTAATTTATTTAGAAGGCTTTTCAGCTCATGATGAAGGAAGGAGATGGCGTAATTGTATGTGTGTGAATTTTACGATTGTTATACCTTTGATAATCTTGACCTAATTAATTTTAATCAAAAAACAAACACGTTTATAGACAGTGATAAGATTACAAAGTAACGAATTATAGTAGCTTCACACAATTATTTAAAATATGTTAACAATATTATACAACAACGACAGGTTATGAGATTTTTTTTTCATGAAAATAAAAACCTTTGCACTGTAAGACGGGTAGGAATCGAATTTAAATTTAATTCAAGCTCAATATAATTAACAAAAATAATGCCGTCAAAAATGATTGTTCATTTGAATGTTTATCAATAATTATCTTAATTTCATCATATCCTTTATAGAGCTGTCATTTGATCCTGTACGGAAACTTTTTCCTTAACGTAATATTGTAAAATACATTTTTTTGTTATATAGTATAACAATAATTTGAAACTTAACATTAACGGTAAATTAATCACAGAGGATGCTGAAATCGCTAATGAATTTGAAAATTTTTTTCTATCGTATTCCCATAGATTTAACTAGAACCCTGGGCTCCAAAAGCCAACCTTCCTTGTTGTGATGTTTTATTTGAATTTGGTAAGGTCAATGTACACACCATTATAAAAGTTTTTAAATCTTTAAATATTAAGAAAACGGCTGACATTTGGGGCATTTCTGTACACTTAGTTAACGCTTTATTCGAAATAGTAGCTCCTGAATTGGTAATTATTTTTAATAAGTGCATTGATAGTGGTGTGTTGCCGGATCTAATGAAATTAAGTAAGTTAACTCCTCTACATAAATCAGGTAGCACCTCGGATCCGTCAAACTTCCGTCCTATTTCAGTATTGCCGACATTTAGTAAAAATTTTAAAAAAATCATGCTCAACCAAATGCAATCTCACTTTGACAAAAATAATCTATTGCACACCAAACAGTTTGGTTTTACTCGCGGCCGGTCTACTACTGATGCTGGAATAAAATTATTACAGTGTATTTACGGAGCCTGGGATGAGGCATATGATACTTACGGTGTGTTCTGTGACTTATCTAAAGCATTTGATTTGCGTCCAGCATCAGACTTTACTTGTAAAGCTCCATCATTATGGAGTTCGTAACACTGTCTTGCGTTTCGTCACTTCTTACCTAAGCGATAGGGTCCAGAAAGTGGTCCAGAAAGTGGCAGTCACCCGGTTCTGCAGTAACTATGGGGGTGCCGCAGGGTTCAATCCTACGCCCATTTTTTTCTATTTCTAGTATATACTAATGATCTCCCCCACCTCATAAAAGACGATCACGAGATTGTTTTATTTGCAGATGATACGTCTTTAGTATTTAAAGTTAAGCGTGAACAATGTGAACTTGACGACGTAAATAATGCGCTCTCTAGGATAGTCCACTGGTTCAGTGCTAATAATTTATTATTAAATCAAAATAAAGCGAAATGTGTCAGGTTCACCTTACCTAATGAAAAGGTTTAAAAGAATTAACATATTAACGGTTGCATCACAGTATATATTCGATAATATAATGTATGTTCGCAAAAACATTAATACATTTGATAAAAATTCAAAAGTACAGAATTTTAATACTAGAAATAAAAATAAGCTCTATCTGCCAAAATGTCGACTTCACAAAACAAAAAATTCATTTTTGGGTAATAGTATCAGATTTTATAATAAAATTCCGCAGGAAATAATTGATCTACCATTGGCAACTTTTAAAACTGTAGTTAAAAAGCAGTTTCTTCAAAAGGGGTATTATGCTGTTAATGATTACTTATCGGATAAACAAGCTTGGACTTAACATTTTCAACTTGTATGTGTATATTAGAATAAAAAGTCAACCAGATCATTGTCGTGACCATCCCTTATTGTACAGGCTCAGCTCAGTTTCACAATACATACTTACTTGACTGTGATGGAAGGTTCCCTTAGTGCTACTTTATTGGTTACAGCTTCGGGGGACCCTTTCAGTATCTTCAAATTTATACTGTGTGTGTTTTGTAATAAAAATAATGTAAAAAAACATAGGCTGTGAGTTTCTTGTCAGTTCTTCTCACTTCTCACAGTTCTCGTTCCCATACTCCTCCGAAACGGCTTGACCGATTTCATGAAATTTTATGAGCGTATTGAGTAGGTCTGAGAATCGGCCAACATCTATTTTTCATCCCCCTAAATGTTTGTGGTAGTCCACCCCAAAATTTTAGTTTTTATTTTTTTATGATACAACATACAAAAACTCTTATTCTACGATCTACGCTCAACCCTTATTTTTTAATAGCAATTTTAGCAAATTTATAAGGCAAAACTACGTTTGCTGGGTCAGCTAGTTATATATAACATTAACTTATAATTTATATAATAAATCACTAAAGGCTTCTAATGGAGTTTGTCGTCAAAATATTCGTGAAGTGAGTAATAACATTTCGCAATCAGCAAGTCTTTAAATTGCTTAGTAAATGGTTTTATATTATCTTCATTTTTATGGACTCTGGTAAGTAATTGTAAATGTTTTATTGACATTTGTAGAAGGCCGGATGATACAAGTTTTAAGCAAGATGAAGGAGCTATTAATTGTTTTCTACGTTTGGATCTTACTATGTATTTTGACGACACTTCTTCATGTTTAGTATAAAAATTAGGATATTTCTTGACAAATTTGATTTTAAATATATAAATGCATGTAAATTGTTTCAAGTTTTGTATTATTAAATGAGATTTATTAAATAACAACCTGGCATCAGCCTCGCGACGGATAGGTCTCGGCATGAATTTGGATAAAACCAAATTTATCCTGTATGAGAATCAAACCCATGACCATAGGAGTGGAATGCAGGTATCTTGACCTTCATATAGGTATTCAAATTAAAATAACAATAACATGAAACTGAACAATAGTTTTATTCTTATAAAAGAGCAACGTATTTCTTAAATAAATCCAAATGATGGGTCCCGGCGTAACTAGGCAGTTTGTGAATTTGCACTTCGCCTTCCCATGTGAGCAAAGCCTGCAAAAAAAAAACAAGAAATCTTAAAAAGGCCAGATATCTAAAAGGCTCAGTAATGTATGTTATTATATGCCATTGACTTACTAAGGCATTATCAGTATGGCAAGCGGTGATAGCTGCTTTCTCGACGCAGCTTTTGGCGTGAATGTCGCTAAGAGCTAAGTCCCAAGACACCAGACTCCCTCCTTGCAGCAGAACTGTAACGCAGCATGGATTCGTACTGCTCCATAACATGGTCTGAACCCCTGTCTGTAAAAAACGAAATATGCTGGGTAGAGTAATGACACCTATAATACAAACACATTCTTTTTAAATTTTATACAAGACAAGAAGTGAATTGTCGTTGTAATGTCCTGACAACGACAATACACTTTGCAATAGTGTTCTGTCGAAAAAGGTATGTCTGAAAATCCTTTTTTAATTTTTAATTTATTTCCACAAAATAATCATACAGCGAACAATATTCTACATCTGCCAAAATGTGGTACAGTTTATCGGCAGAGCTCTCGTGGATACCTTAAGAATTATTAATAAAGTCAAAAAATTATAAAAACTTACTATAATTTTTTATACATTTAAGTAGATATCACATCGAAGCTAATACACAGAAACTATGTAAATAACTTTGTTTTATTTATTAGTAACACTTACTGTTCATTATTCTTTACTTATATTTTTTAAACTACTGACTAATAATCAATATATTTTAAGAAAATATGATTAAGTAACTGGTACAAGAATGCTTCTCGTTACGGACATGTCTAAAAATCTTCTATTTATTTTTATACTATGTTCAGGCTTGGACTGTGTGCAGGGTGATTTGTTTGTCCAATTAAAAAGATTACTTAAGACGTTTATTACTGGTTTACAATATTTATATACGTTTCCTTCATATTAATTTATTATGTTATAATGTTCCTCGAACGAAAAAGGACCCGTGTGCGCGCGTGCGCATCCTTTTAAATGACGACACGCTGCGGGGTGCGGGGAGGGGTGGCGTGTAGTAGTGTGGCGGGGACGCAGCCTCTGAATCCCGTACAATTGAGTTCTAAGCCATAACAACTACTATCTATTTATTTACTCCTTAAAAACTCGAATTTACACTAGTTTTGGATCATACAATATTGCCGCGGTGTGTCTTTTTCGCGTAGGCGCTAAAAACTTGATGACGAACAAACTCTCGACCGCTTATTTTTTTAAAAGTGTATAGTCTCTTAAGAGCCCACAATAATGGCACCCCCTCTCATGTCACGGGGAGTCGTAAGAGTCGACGAAGAGAAATCTTCCCGAAAATGAGCAGCAGCGTCATCCTGCGTATTGTCTGGAACTGCGATCACCAACCCTACCCTGCGTGGTGATTATGGGCAGATACATTGCCCCCCCCTATAGAATGTAATCTGTTGGGGTGGCCAATGTTCAGCAGTGGTTTTTATAATACTATGATGCCAATTATGTATAAATATTTCTGACAATTACACCAATTATTTAGATCCAAGATAACTATCATTAAGAACTTGTGTTAAGGATACTAAATAACGGATAAACATATATATCTTTGAAGACACCCAAACCAGAACAAATACTCATGTTTATGCACACAAATATTAGTCCTGTGGGACTAATATTTGTGCGGGTATACTCGCCTCCACGCTATGTCGGTCGTCGCTATACTCATATACTTACACCAGCGATTGGTCTCTCAATGGCACCTTCCTTGGTCCTGTGGATAGTGCTGCCCAGAAAACGGCCCTTCGTATCCACGTGATACTTCTCAACCTCGTGATCAGCCATGTTCCTGTTACATAACATCTTATTTAATCTCTTACAATCACGTGATAGATTAAAAATATCTTTGTAACAATTCCCGCGCTACTATAATTTCCCGAAAAATCGAGAAACTATTCAACACGACACGTGTTTCGCCCTTACACAGGGCATCTTCAGGTAAGATAGGAGCCTCAGAACAACGATGTCTTCAGAACCAACGCTGAAACGAGAGTAAACTACTACTCCCCATCACTTGCTTACAATGGATTTCCGCAAAGTAACGCCTGAATCAATAAATTATTCTTACAATCACGCCAATAATTTAGTTTAAAGATGAGTATCATTAAGAACTTGTGTAATGGACTACATACACGCCTGTTTCCCCGTAGGGGTAGGCAGAAGCATATTATACGCCCACACTTCGTTAATTATAAAGTTGGTCACGTAATAGGTGGCGAGCCTGTTGCCGCTTATCGAGAACTGGGGGCCTACCGCCGAGTTTGATGGCTATCGATTATAAGGCAAAATGGATTTCGAATTGATTCTATCGTACCGCCGAACTCATGGAAATCGAAACAAAATGGCGTTCTCCATTTACCTATTGGTTTGTCACGGACTGAAGGTCATGAATGAGAGGTGGCTGTGGGCAGATTCCCCGGTACGGATTAATGAACGTAAACAAAGTTTGATCTAGATGGATTACCGGTAATCCATCGAATTTGGCGGTAGGCCCCCTGTTACAATTGCCAGAGCCTCGTCCGTTGATCGGCACGTGCATCACTTGCAGGTGAGGTTGGCTTGGACTCCTCAGATAATGGTAGGATCTCTATGCACCTGTTATACACTAAATAATGAAGAAACATACATAAATACTTAAATACTTAAATCTTTTTATTTTGTGGCTTGAGTATGTCATGCACACTTAAATGTCTCTGGGGTGGCGGCGTTATGCGTCGGGTCGTTACATTCCCTAAAATATGGTTGAGTGAAACGATGGCTGGTTCATTCGTCATACTCGTGAACGAGTGCTGCTTGTGGGGACTGGTCTGCTCTTGTCTACTATTTTTATTTGTAATTAAAGATTTAGCTAACTGAGAAAAGTTAATATTATTTTTAATCTGATAGCTGCACTCACAATTTTTGTTGTCCTATCATTCTCCTAAATGATGTTTTTGATTAGGAACGCATAGTATTGTTCAAATGATTATATAGATATTAAGACTGAATTGCTGTAAATGATATCTTTCATAAGACCAAAAATATTTGTGGTTTGCAGCACATTTAATTAATATAATGTTATTTTTGTTAAAATTTGTTTATCCTGTAGCTTGAGTATGTCATGCTCACTCAAATGTCTTTGCGGTGGTGGCGTCATGCGTCGGGTCGTTACGTTCCCTAAAATATGGTTGAGCGAAACGATGGCTGGTTCATGCGTCATACTCGTGAACGGGTGCCACCAGTGAGGACTGGTCTGCTCATGTCTACTATGTTTATTCGTACTCATACTCGTATAACTTAAAATAAAAAGTTATTTTCTTCTTTTATTTTAAATCATGTGACTGCAGAACACATGTTTTTGTAGATTTGTCAAATTGTTTTACTAATAAGTACATATTCTTGTAACTGGCGGGAGAAAAAACTAACCTTGACGATTTTCTTGCCCGTTCTTTTACGATCAAGCTCCCGCCCGCAGTGAATGGGCGCGCTAGTTTTTAAGTTTTGACGTTCATAAGAGCTCTTTTGAGCCAAACTTGAATAAATGAATATGAATTTTGAATTTTGAATACTAGCAGTACTACCTAAATAAGCAATGTTCAGCTGAAGTCTAGTGAGTGAGATAAAAAAATGGACTTACCGACAATCCAGCGAAAGTAGAACTTTGTTTGGAAGTAACGAGCATAGACCTATGGTCCCAGTATCTGTGGCTGCTAGGAACACGGGCAGTTCAGGTGATACTTCTAAGCTGGTTATCGTTGACAAATCTGAAGAGTAAGAATCCATCATTCATCATCATCCAGCCAAGGACTCAGGGGTGAGCAGAAACCTTGACAATCATCATCATAAAATCCAATGCTGAACATTGACCTCCCCAATAGATTACACTATATTGGGGGTGTTTCACCACACTGAGCAGGCGGTTGGTGTTCGCAGTTCCAGCCAGTACGCAGGATAACGTAGCTGCCCATCATCTGGTAGGATTCTTCGTTGACTTTCACGACTACAAGTGAGATAGAGGGTCGGGTATTGTAAGCCACACGACAACATATACAGTGAAAACCGTCAAAAACTTACAGATCTTTGTACATACATACATACATTTACGCCTGTTTCCCCGAAGGGATATGCAGAAGCATATTATACGCCCACACTTCGCCAAATGTGTTTATAGTCCCACGTAATAGATGGCGAGCCTATTGCCGCTTACCGGGCACTGTTATGTTCGCCAGAGCCTCGTCCGTTGATCGGCAGGTGCACCACTTGCAGGTGAGGTTGGCTTGGGCTCCACAGGTCTTAGTAGGTAGGTAGGACACCCATTTGAAGCCTTTACAGTGCTTTGTGAAGCACGGGAAAGCTCGATAGGAAATGCCACACTACGGGTGATCGTGTCGTCCATGAAGTGAACACTGTAATCGTTCGCGACTACCTTCTACGACAAAGACAAACATTTTTTTTTCAAATTAGGAATTTATTTTGACTAATAATGACATACCTACATAATAATAACGCCTGATTACGAAAAGAGGTATGCAAGGGCATACCACAGCTCACATTTCGCCCATTATTTTTCTGATCATATATAATTGGTCATATATAAACCGCTTACGAGTACTGGTAGGTTCGCCAGATCGTCGTTCGTTGATCGGCAGGTGCACCACTTGCAGGTGGTATTGGCTCAGGGTCAAATGTTCTTGATAGGACCCCTATACAATAAGAATTATTATGTTGTAGGTATTATTTCTATATTTCAATAAACACTTACCGGCAACTTGAAACCTGTTCACCTTGACAACTCCAACACATTTCGTGCAACATAGAACTTCCCCGCAATTTTTCCCCACCAAATAATAATCTTTGTTACCCCACCTCATCACTTTTAAATCCGTACAAATCATTCCGGTTTCCCAATCGCTATGTGGCAACACTGTTTCATTTTTCAATATGGCGGCACTCGTTGGTCTGTCAGATTTGACAGCTCTCGATTGGGAAAGTTGCCTTTTCAAACGTTTTTCTTTTTTCCTTGAGGATAACCTCATTTTCGCAGCGTTTAAACTGAATGCGGCTTTTGATATATCATCTATGGAATCTGATCTTGAGAATCCTAAATGCTCCAATAAAGATATAGTTTGATTATTTTCTAGTCTTATTTTCGACCAGTGCGCCTTCCCAATGTCTTCGGGGCAGTTTTTCAATTTGTACTGTAGTATAGACCATATAGTTATGATTCCAATACGTTGTAAAGCAATAATCTGAAAGTTCAATAAGATAGGTCAAAATAGAAATTAATTTACTCCTATTAAGCTTATTTCAGAAACAGCTTCTTTGAGCGGCGATAGCGCAGTGGCGACACCCTTAGCCTTTAAATTTAATGGGGATCAGGTTCAAACCCTAGTAAATTATGACTTGAGAAGTTATGTGCGTAATTATCACTTACACGTTAGCACGTTAAGCCGTTAGACCCAGTTGTCCTGAGCATATATATTACGGCAGTCGTTATTAGAAAGTCTTTGCCTTCAAACATCCCGACAGCTTTTTTTTTATCGTCGATAAAAAAATGCTGTTTACGCACTGCCTTCCGGCCAATGGGGGGACCGAGAGAAGAGTGTGGGGCTCACTGCGGCAGACGCGACCACCGCAGTCCTACCCACTAAAAAACTTCCGACGACGCCCACCGGACCTCCTCAGAGAGGCGCGATACGAAGCGCCCCCCCTACCTCTTTGTGCGGCCATGGCGTAACTGGCCGACTTCTGGGAGGGTCTATATGGCTAGACGGAGGGGGCCCCCTGCCCCCGCCGCTTAAGACCCCCGAGTTTAAGCCTTTTTTTTTTTTTTTTGATTTACGTCGGTAACAAAATGCATTTACGCACTGTTTAAGCCTGGTTCAACTTTAAATGTTGTATTTGTAATAAGCCCCACGGTATTCATATTTAACAAAGAATTAAAAGTGATCCATATCAATATTTTAAATAACTCTGCTGTAACCAATACTACTGAACCAATTTAAATGAAATTTGGTACACAATAGTTTAGACCCCTGAGAAAGGACAAAGGCTACTTTTAATTGGAAAAACGGGTTGTGTAGGGGTTGTATGGAAAGTATTTATTTTTCAAAAAGCTAGAAGCGTGGAACTATATTGTTAGGTTAATTATTAGCTGATGTTAGATAATATTATTATGATATTTAAAGGAACTCAAACAAGATGTGCGATATAATTGAATTTTACGCCTACCAAGTCACGGGTGAACCAATGGTCTAAACTAAAATACATACAATGACGCCTGTTTCCCGTAAGGGGTAGGCAGAGGCATATTATACGCCCACACTTCGCCAATTGTATTGTAGGTCCCACGAAATTATTTCCGCTTACCAGGAACATCTATGTTTGCCAGAGCCCCGTTCGTTAATCGGCAGGTTTACCACTTGCCCCCCCCCGAACAGGTCTCCACCTTGGCGTGGTCGGGGGGCTGAGTACCTCCCGGAGGCCGGGAAAAGGTAACATCCAGAGACCGACGACTCTGGGTGCCCTTAGTACTGACTACCGGGGGGGGAAACTGAGAGGGACCTGTGGAGGGCGCAGCGAGCGGGCCAGGAGGGCCCGCTTAGCAGCGCCAGGAGGGTCTAGGCAGTGGGGGCAGGGGGCCCCTGCTGTCTAACCATGGACCCTCCGGGAAGTCGGCCAAACACGCTATGGTCGCACGGGGGGGTAGGAGGGGTGCGTCCACTGCGCCTCTCTGAGGAGGTTCCCGGTTTTTAGTCCGGAGGACGTTGGCCGCAGGCGGGGTGTCAAGCTGCAACCCAGGTACTGGCCCCCGCTTCTTTCTCAACAAGCGGCGGGCGTCGTCGGAAGATTTTTAGTAGGTATTGCAGCTGGCAGTCGTGTCTGCCGGTGGTGAGTCCCACACCCCCTTTCGGTCACCCTTTGGCCGGAAGGCAGTGCGTAAATGCAGTTTGTTACCAACGTAAAAAAAAAAAAAGGTTTACCACTTGCAGATGAGGTTGGCTTGGGCTCTAAAGATGATGGCAGGATACCTTTACACCCTAATATAGACCAATTATATTTAACATATGTTTATAAAATAGCCGAAACAAACCTGTCCAAGGTACTTTCTGCTGCCGTCATGAGAGGCACCCTTGGTCTGAAGCACCATGGAAGTAATGGGGCTGCAGCTCTCGCCCATTCGCATAGCTGAACCGCTGGTGGTATAGGCAGAGGCTTGGAGTAAACATTGTGATATCTGCAAGATTATTTAAAGTTGATTCTATATTTAAAATTCAAAAGTCATTTCTTCAAGTTTGGCACAATAGAGCTCTTAAGAATGTCATACTCATAAACTGAAGCGCCCATTCAAGAAAATCGTCAAGTTCGGTTTTTTCTCCCGCCAGTTACAATAAAAATACCTAATATTAAAACAATTGTGTTCTGCTGTCACAAAATCCAAAAGAACGGAAGACAAAACTCTCTCTAGCAATATTAAAATAATTACGGACAAACACAGCAGACATGAGAAGAGGCGTTTCGCTATACCATATTTTAGGGAACGCAACAAACCGACGACGCAGACGCCACCACCGCAGAAACATATAAGTGAGCGTGACAAAATGGATAGCAATTGTGATTCTAACTGTAAAAAAAATAACTGTGGTGGCTGTTCTAATGTCACAAAACGTATACGGATAAATGATGAAACCCCAGGGAGAGGAGTTTGTGCCGGTAACATGAAGAAGAATGATTCTAAATCTTCTTCTAAAGTTATTGTTTCGATGGAGAAATCCGACTCATTGTCAAGTGAAGAGAAACTGGAGAAACATATCACGGCAGGAATTATGGATAAAGTGAATAGTGTTATAATGGCAAAGCTAAGTAATATTGAGTCTTATATTAGTAAGGAAGTGAAAGATACGTTATCTATCTTAGCTTCAGAAAATAGTAAGTTAAGGCAGGAATTGAAGGAAGCGAATGAGAAGTGTTTATTTTATGAAAGGGAAATTAACGATTTAAGAAAGTTGAAACCGAATAATGTAGTAAAGAAGGATTATATTCTCATCGAATCCATATCGGAATCTCAGTGCAATCAATCTACAATTGTGCCCGTATCCAGTGGAACCCGGCGGGCATCACCGGCCAGCGCGCGAAATGATAGCGAGCGCAGTAGCCCGGAGCCCCGGCCACTCGCGCCCAAAGCGCCTGTTATTGCATATGCAGCGGTGGCTAAGAAACCAACGGAAAACACAAGCTGTGGCGTTATTAACGATAGTAACCAATGGACAGAAATTGTTAATAGGAGGAGGAACCCAATAAATAGAGGAGGTAATACATCAAATGTATTATTAAAAGCAGTTGAACGTAGGAAGTTTCTTCATGTATGGAGATTGGATAAATGTACGACGGAAGAGAACTTGTCGGAATATATTAAAAGTGTATTGGGAAATGACATAGAAATTAGTGTTGAAAAATTGAATACTAAAAATGAAAGAAATTATTCATCATTCAAGGTTGGAGTTAAGGAGGGGAGTTTTGGGAGACTGAATGATCCAGGAATGTGGCCGTTGAATGTGGAGTATAGTGAGTGGATGTGGTTTCGTCGACCAAACAAACCGACAGCTTCACTATCACAAGCCCAGTAAGTTTATAAATATTCTATACCAAAATGTCAGAGGAATTAGAACAAAAACTTTACAGTTTTCAACTTTATTAGAATCGTCTGGCTCGGACTTATTCGCTATAACTGAAAGTGGACTAAATGTAGGTATACAAAATGCCGAATTTGCACCACCGGGCTATCAAGTATTACGCTGCGATCGGACGGATGGACGCAAGATGGGCGGAGTAGTTTTAGTAGCCACACAACGGCTCGAGCTACGGGAAGTGACCTTGCCAGGGGACATAATAAAATCATATGATCGAGTTAATTTGTGCTACGGTACATTTTAAAAACAGATTTTTATTTACATGTTGTGTTGTTTATATACCACCGCATACTGATGAAAGCGAGTATATGTTATTGTTTTGTTTATTAGAAAAAATATGTATAAAGTATAAGCATAATTTAGTTATTTTAGGTGATTTTAATTTATTTTCGTGCAATATTAACATTGTCAACTATTATGAATATTTCATGGCCTTTTGTGAATTCACTCAAAGTAACACAATAACTAACGTTAATGGAAGACAGCTAGACCTTGTGTTGAGTGCGCGCGGGGTGCGCGTGGCGGCCGCTGACGAGGGGCTGCGGCCCGGCGACGCGCACCACCCGCCGCTCGCGGTGAGCGTCGGGCTCGGTGCGGCGTCGTTGCCCGCGCCGACCGCGACCCGCGTTTCTTCCGCGCTTTCCGATCATACACACGCACACACTAACACTTAACACACACATTTATCTCATATGACACCACGTAAACAGTGGAATTTTAATAAAGCTGACTTTAATCATTTATATTATTTTTTAACTACAATAGATTGGAATGAAATGTATCTATCAACGAACCCGGAAATAGCGTTAAAAATATTTTATGCCAAGATATACGAAGCTTTTGACAGTAGTATCCCTTTAAAATATATAAGTGCATTAAGTACGAGGTATAACTATCCGGTGTGGTATACGGCCGAAATCATTACGGATCTTAAAATTAAGTCGAAATTACACAAAAAATACAAACGTACTAAATCGCGAAGTGATTACGAAGCGTTCAGTCGTTGCCGGGCGAGAGTTAAAGCGGAGATAGCTCAAGCGCACATTCGCTACTGTGACCGCGTACAAAATCACCTTGCTCGGGAACCACGGGCGTTTTGGGATTATGTAAGGTCTAGGCGGGGTGATTCTTGCTTACAGAAATTATGTATGAATGGACGAGTACTATCCGAGTCCGAATGCGCTAAGGAGTTCGCGAAATATTTTTAGTCGGTGTACAACTCAGAGCCGGCCCCGCTGAGCGTGGCGGCGGCCGGCGCGGCGCCCGGCCCGGCGCCTGGCGTGCGCGCGCACCTCGCTTCGCTGCGTACCGCCGACGTGCGCCGTGCGCTCGCGCGCTTGCCGCCGAAGCGCTCAGCGGGGCCGGACGGTATACCGGCGTATATATTCAGGGACTGCCGCGAGGTGCTAACGGAACCATTATTACATATTTTCAATAGCTGCATTGAGACCGCGGTGTTCCCGGAGAGTTGGAAACGGACCAGAGTGGTGCCGGTACCTAAAAGTAGTGGAGGTTCGCAACCCAGCGACTACAGACCGGTAGCGGTCCTCAGCGCTCCGGCTAAGGTTTTTGAGGCTGCGATTTATAGCTCACTATACGTACAGTTTAGCAGTCAGCTGTCGGATGCGCAGCATGGATTCCGGCCGGGACGGAGTACGACGGGAAACCTGCTACACCTGATGACGGAGCTGGTACCGGCGGTGGATGCTGGCGGGCAGGTAGACGTGGCCTACTTTGATTTTAAAAAAGCATTCGACACGGTCGACAATGATGTGTTATTGACAAAGTTGGCCAGCGTGGGCTGCACGCCGAATACACTGTCATTCTTCGCTAGTTATTTGCGTGATAGGAGTCAGTATGTAGACTGCAATGGGCATCATTCGGAGCCTTACTTCACAAGATCTGGGGTAAGCCAAGGTAGCAATCTAGGTCCTATGTTGTTCATCTTGATGGTGAACGACTTGCCCAAAGTAGTTAGTAACTCTACCGCTTTGTTATTTGCCGATGATCTCAAGTTAGTATTAGAAATAAAACAGCCTACGGACTATGACACGTTACAGCAGGATATCGACAAAGTAGTAAGTTGGGGCATTGAAAACAAACTGTTTTTCAACGTTGCTAAATGTTCCGTACTCTCGTTCAGTCGAGCTCGTGCCCCGCTTCACCACCAGTACCACATGGATGGCGAGCCAATGCAGCGCGTAACCGAAGTTACAGATCTAGGAGTTCGGTTTAGCGCTGACTTCAATTTCCGTAAGCATATTGTGGACGTATGTAAGAAGGCTTATCGAAGTTTGGGTTTTGTGTTAAGGCAGGCGAACGATTTTACAAATATAGGGGCATTGAAGGCGTTATTTGAGGCTCTTGTAAAAAGCCACTTAGAATGCAACGCTGTAGTTTGGTCTCCGCATGAGGACAAATACAAGTTTATGATAGAGCGTATCCAGAATAAGTTTATTAGGTTTATTTATCTGAAGAGATATGGAGTTTATCCGGGATATCCGCTCTTATATCCTACTTTATTTATTTTGGGTATGGTAGGATACACTAAACTAGAAATTAGAAGGGAAGCTGCTACGGCCATGTACATACTAAGAGTGATCCGCGGTAATATACACAACCCTGCTGTGCTAGCGGAGGTGCGACTGATGGCGCCGGACGCGTGTGCGGCGCGGCGGCGGCGCCCGGCTCTGCTGGCTCTGCCGCGCGCGCGCACTAACTTGTTACACCTGGCGCCGCTCACGCGGGCACTGCGTGTACTTAATGCAGTAGCAGGAGAAATAGATTTGTTTTCGTGTTCTTTGAGTGAATTCACAAGGGTCATCTGTAGGGTATTATGTTATAGGTAGTTAGTTGTTATTAGGATAAGATAGTTAAGCTAAGTTAATTTGATATTTTATTTTTATTATTTACATTATTGCCTTAGGATTAAGTTTCTGTAAAAGTAATGTAATTAGGATTTAAAATAAATAAATAAAATAAAAAAAAATAAAATAAATAAAAAAATATTCAAGCCACAGGATAAAAAGATTTTAGTCTTCATATCCTGGCAATATCCTGGTTGCCCACAGATATATAATAGATAGCGCAAGTATTACGATTTGATTGATTGATAAATCAAGTGTGTCGAATGTTTAACACCTACTGTGACGTCACTGCCGATATCCGACTACAACAGACGCACGTCGACTGTTAGTAGTGGCGGCTTACTTTGACGATTGGGTGTCGGAATTAGGACACGCGAAGAGCATGCCAAATGCATGCATCTGTTATCTATTGTATGTATACATTTTTTTTAATAATGGCATCGTGCGCTTAGCACATTTAGCTAGTGTCAATAAGAGATATATTAATAATGTATAAATCATAGTAAATGAGAATGAGTGGTGATACAGATGAATTCTGAGTAAAGATTAGGGACTATACTTAGATCTCACATTAACTTCTTGAGAGAATTATAAAAGTTATGTTGCACTGTTTTTTTTTGATTTTGGAAAACGAAACAAAACTGCAGACATGACGCTCCACTTTACCGCCAAGAAGTCCCACGATTTATTTATAGTTTTCTAGTTTTTTTGAGTGTTTTTTTTTAATCTTTGAGAATTGTTTACTTGAGCCTAGGTACTTAAAAACTTTCTAAAAAGAAGTAGAAGTTATTGTAGATGTTTTTATTTTTATTAAGAAATTTCTATAAATTGTTCTTTAATAATCCAAATTTGTTGATTTAGTTGATTTCAAAACTTTTCAGGCTCTCCTCTTTATATTTTACACACAAGTCAGATATTTGCTTGGCCCAATAGTTGGTAATAATCCATTGACATGACAAAGAACCCATTTGCTCATATCTCTTTCATTGTTGTTAAAAAAATATATCGAATTTCCATTTTGTGTGAATGTTTGACGAATCTAAATGATCATGTTGATCATAAAGACAAAAAAGTACATTTTATTTTTTATTTTGTAACATCTGCAAGATTGTTTGATGTGTGCATGCTACGTATTAGCAATAAATATAATTTGAAAAACACTTACATCGTCTTTAACTCCAGTGTTTATATTCCTCGAGTTCCATTCTCTGTCTCTTTCTGTTGGTGTCAGTTGCTCGTCTCTAACTTCTACTAAATCGGTTTTAGTTTCAGAGATTGCATCGGAGCACCACATGGCTTGTTCAGATAGGTCCCACACGTGAAGGGAACTGAAAAATGTTGATTTCATGATAGTTTAAAATATATATCCAATTTTGCCCGTGGAAAAGTGATTTCCGGCAGAATTTTGGTTTTACCCACATAATTCCCGATCTCGCGGGATTGTTGAGAAGTTCCCGCTCCCGCGGGATTTTCGGGATAATAACTATCCTGTCCTTTCTCCAGTTCCAAACTATGTCTGTACCAAATTTCATACAAATCGGTTCTGTAGTTTAGGCGTGAAGAAAAGACAGACTCTGTCTGTCTACAGAGTTACTTTCGCATTTATAATATTAGTTTGGACGACCATTTTTGTATTTTCGTATGAAAAATCATCATAATGACCGTCTAAAAGTCAAAAAGTCAAAATCAAAGTCAAAGTCTAAAAGTCTCTCGCTGTGGGTGAAGCAGGAGGTTATGTCATACTTCTACTGACTAAAAACGAATCAAAGTATAGCAGAGTTTACTGAGGTCCACAGATGGGTGAAGATTCCCTTTAAATGATTCTCACTAAGCCTATGCTTGTGAGTCTCATTAAACAGCAAAAGTAACGTTTCTGAGAATATCCAAACACTACAATAATTATTATAACAATAAATAATATAACAAACTAACCCATCATCCAGAGCAGCGCCCAAAATTCCATCTGTGTTGCCATGATACCGTGCAATTGCAATATTGTTTATAGAAATCAGTACTTTTAGAGGATTTTTAATGGCAACACTGACATCCCATAAACAAGCAAAGTTTTTATTATCATTGGGACGTTTGCTGTGTATAGTAAAAAGTAAATTGTTTTTAGTTTCAGACATAACAATGCTTGTTATTTTTGTTTGTTTTAAAAAACGCATATTTTCATCTGTGATACTTTTTGTGGACACAAGCTTGTAGCCTTTACTAAATGAATATTTTGTCGATTCAATCAAATCAGTTGTCTCTGCGCCAATATTTTTACTTAGAACACTACTTATTTTAGACTCAATTCTTTTTAAAAACTTTCCCAGTCTCGCTGTGTTATAACTATGATTTTTTAATTTTGTTTCATAATTTTTATATGGCCACATTGTGCAAGATCCAGCGCCGTCTTTTTGTTCAAAATACATGCGCAAAGGATTCCTTTTATAACTGTCATCTACATCCATCTTTAAGTCATTTTGCACATTTGTCTTATAGTCTAATAAATTACTGAATTTTGTTATATAATTATCAAAATCGTCACTGTATTTTCTTACTTTCCCTATTTCCTTTAAGTAAACATCACTTTTAGAAAACTTTACTGGATATTGCGTCCACTTTTGTTCATATTCTATATCATTTGTTTGTATTTCCTCACTGATTCCATCATCATAAGTTTGTGTCTCACATTGCGAGTAATTTGATCGGCCAAATGTTGCCATGTGAATCTCGTAAGGTATAGGTTTCATTTCGAATAGAGAATATGACATCTCATGCAGTGTTACCATGCTTAAAATGTCTTTCGCGCGTTGTTTTAATCTTTCCGTTATTCTCCTTTTACGTTTGTTTTCTTTTGATTTTGTGAAATCTATGAATATAGGCCTAAAAAAATACAATTTACACAAATAAGTCATGATAAGTATAAGTAATGAAAAGATATATTTTATGTATGTACTAAATTTTTTAAAAAAATGTTCCGGTCGTCACTAAGTTAAGCAGTTGATGCTGTACAAAAAATGAGAGAGATGAAAGAAGAATGAATAAGCACGGTCGGCACACATGCGGGTCTACGTTCCCCTTAAAAGACCCAGGACTAAAGAAGTTGGGAAGCATGCGCTGGCCGAGCATTTTAGAGCTAAATGGTCTTATCATCAAACGAACTAACTACTAGGTCTTACAATAGAACTACTATTTTCTTAAAGAAGAAGACATTAAATTCTACAGGGTGTAGAAAGACTTTGATCAAAGCCAAAAATGCAGCTAATGCTGGGCAGAACACGTAGCTGACTTTTTACACCTTGTATTATACTAACCTTTCCAAAACATCTGTATGCACAGTTTTCATACTGGACACAGCGCTGGAGCTCATATCCTGAAATCCTTCATCGGTGAGAGAGCTGCGAACGTCCTGCTCTCCATCTTCCAATATGAAACCCATTGTAGACTTTGCTTTAGTTGCCGAACGGGAATCGCGCAAGTCGTAATTTCCTTCAAAATTCAAGCATTGTGTCTCAATTATCGTGTTAAACGCCATCGGACCCAGATATAATAGGGAAAGTTCGTCAGTCATTAGGATTTATATCTAAAGAAGTCATCATTTTGATATTTAAAACAGTTGTGTTGTAGACTTATAAAACCCAGGGTCTCATCACTGGTACAACCACAGAGCAAATATTATATTAAGTATTTGCTCTGTGGGTCTAAGCAGTTGTGGCTGAATTTCTGTAACTACATAGAGCTATTACCGTCTGACCTCCGCAACCCAGAAGAAAACATAATTCTATGTTGACTAACTAGTTACTAGCCTAGAAAGTTCTGACAGCTGTCAGGATGTTAGAAGGCTTCTTAATAAGAACTTCCTAATAAAGACTGCCATAGAAGTTCATGACAGCCGGTATCACCGAGAGTGTCGCTCGGCGTCCAGCTTTTGGAATTTTCAAGCTTACGACTTTACGACTTTGACTTTTGCAACTTTACGACTTCCATCAATAAACGGCTTTAAGCATAAAAACGCTCGATAACGAATGCGAAATTAATAGATCCTTTCTGCCTACCAAGTCTAGCAATGCTATGTGCATTAGCATTACATTTAAATGTGCAGAGTCGTCAAATAATTCTACCATCCAATGTCCGACGGTGTCCTAAAAGTCGACTAGAGGAAAACGATCTCGTCTAGTGTTAATGTGGGCGAAAGGCCAGCCACTTCTCTTACTATCCTGACACTTTATATCGAAAGATCTCTGTGCCAAAAGTGAACTTAGACAACACAACTATATAGGTAAATTTTTCCATAATTGTTGTAGCAATGTTTCTAGTCACCCCAAATATATGGGTCACGATTATAATTATAAGCATGTGCATTAAAATTACATCATCATCATCATCTCAGCCCATATACGTCCCACTACTGAGCACGAGCCTCCTCTCACATATCAAGGTGTGAGGGTATTGGGTCATACTCCACCACGCTGACCCAGTGCGGATTGGTGGAGGCAGGTGTATGGCGTCCTGCTGTCAGAATTTATCAAGCCGCCCATTAGGCCTCTAACATGGCTTAACGACTACCACATTTAGTGATAACCGGGACCAACGGCTTAACGTGCCTTCCGAAGCACGGAAGCGCTCGATATCAAATGCCACATAACCGGTCACCCATCCAAGGACTGACCTCTGTAAACTCTGCTTTACTTTGGTGATCGTTTCCGACCACTTAGCATCGCAAACAATTACTTTAAAATTACATATTGAACTTTAATTACAATGCTAATTCATACTTCTTACCTGAATCTAACATCTTTTCTTCATCTTTGATGTCTTTAACCAATTCAGAACCGTATTGGTCTAAATTTTCAGGCCTACTATAACTATTAGCTCTTATATTAGCATTCAAATCACTTCTCCTTTCATTATCAAACACTTTTTCAGCGTTGCGGTCTGTCGTGAGATGTCCATTATTTTCAAAATCAGGATTCGCATCGTCAGGATCCTCAGAACTTTTTTCAGATGCAGTTTCTTGGTAAGAATCAAAATCTGATTCGTAACTTTCAAAATCATCTTCGTAACTCACTTCATCTTCGCTAGGTGGTTTGTTTTTGATCTAATATACACAAAAAGTATTAAGTTCTTAATTTTTAGATATAAATTTCATAACTTGCCTAGGTGGTAAGTGGTTCTAAATAATAATAATAATAATAAATATTTCAGACACTTAATGTTAAATATATTAAATATTCATATTTATACACAAAAATATTTGTCCTGTGTGGGTATCGAACCCACAACCTCTGGAGTAGTGTGCCCGAGATAATTATGTACCTTCTTAGATAAACTCATTTTGTTTGGGATTCCCAAGCATTTTAACCTCTTTTCTGAAGGTTCAATTGCAATATATGTAATATAAACACACATAGGTTAAGTATCTATCTTATTGTAATTAGGAAACACTGATCTTGTTAAATACAGATTATTATTTAATTTTATTTATTTAAGTTTGGCTCAATTAAGCTCATATAACGTCAACTGAAAAACTAACGCGCCTGAGCGTAACTGCTGTTAAAAGATAACCGGGGATGTGAACAGAATAACACATACATAATTTTATCCTACATTATATTCTGGCTACGGTCCTGCTCGTCAAGCGTAGCTTTAGACATCAAAGTCAAAAAGTCAAAGTCACAAATATCATTTATTCAAGTTTGGCTCAAAAGAGCTCTACTCAAAACTAGCGCGCCCATTCACTGCAGGCGGGAGCTTGATCGTAAAAGAACGGGCAAGAAAATCGTATAGTAGTAAAACAATTTGACAAGTCTAAAACAACCTATGTTCTGCAGTCACAAGAATTTAAAAAAAAAAACGCATATTTGGTAACATTCAAAGCGATATTATATGACGATAAAAATCGACACACGATTCTACTGTCTGAGGCGTGTTCCGATATATAGCAGGCTTAATGGAATACCGACTTAACTCGAAGAGATGATGATGGGGACATCATAAAAGAAGATCTTGTTATGAGGACTTATCATTTTTGTTGACGCATCACATGCAAAACCGATATATTATTTAATAATGCTTCTTGTTTTTTGAACGTTTGATTAGCATTGATGAGATCTAAGTAAAAAGAAAAACGATTGTCTGTATGTAACTTAAATCTGACCTCTCTACTAATGGGTCTATGCTCCATTAAGTTAAGCCGCTCGACAAAACACACAGTGAAAAAAATCATGTTGTTATTTCATTTAATTTACCCTAAAAGTAGGGAAGTTGAAACTTTTACACTTTAGCTTAGCTATTTATTGCATTTAGTTAAAGCAAAAAGCCGCTTAATTCATAATTTTTTAATTCCATAAAAAAAAAAGTTTTTCTTGCCTGGGTATATAATTTTTCACTAATTATGTATTTAAAATATTTATGGCTATGAATCTCTTAAATTTTTATAGTTAGTCAACTATTTTATGTAGACCAGAATCGAATGATTATTACACCTTTTTAAGATCTGATTTATGCCGTATCAATTGAAATCAATTAATCAATGAAAAAATTAAGATTTTGGTGTTATCGTATATTTCCACGCGAACAGAGTCGCGGGCGGACATTAGCAGATAATTGTCAAATAACATTTTGTGTAATTTAATTATTGTATAATTGTGACGTGTTTCATTTACAACAAAACACAACAAAATGTAGGAGATTTTTTCATCTTATTGGCAACATTTTCATTAACTGTCACGTAACAAATATTGAAATTTTTATTTTATTTTAACGAATGTTGTAATAATTTAAGTTCAAACGCTTAATTTACCCATGAAATGTTATGTTAATATGTTTCTTGTGCTTTTCCGACGTATTGTGATATACGTTTAAAGCGCAAACCGTCATTTTTAATAAAAATATCAGGAGTAGTATTCGATACAACACACCTTGAGCACTGACGGGCCGCGTATTGAACTTAGCCAATATGGATAGGTTTGAGTTGCCTCACTTTGACAACGCGTACTGGGTTTCTAGGTGTAATTATTCTAAGACTAGAATCGGTTATCTGACTTATTACTTGCCAAAAAATGTAGGTAGCTTTTATTAACGGAAATTGTATTTGAATGCTGTCCTATATTACCTACCGTCATCTAGGGTCAGCTAGCTAAACTATGTAGCAACGTAAAAGTGCGTGGAAATAAAGGGCAGGGGCACCTATGTCGTGAGTTTCCAGTTTAACTATATTTGAAGTGGGTATAGGTAGATTACATAATCTAAATTTCATAAACACTTACATTAGCTTTAGATTCCTCTAACTCAACATAAAACGCTTTTGGTTTTGCTGTAAGTTTTCTAGACAAATTTTGCATTTCAGCATTGTTGTCTACGCCATCTGGCGTCAACACTTTTACTTCAGTCTCATTAAGAGTTCGTGTTTTAGAACGCTGTCTATCACCAGAAACAATATCATTCGTATTTTTTATCACAACCTTAACTTCTTTCGTTTGTGCCAATTTACTTTTTCCGCCATCTTGTATTGCTTTTCTTTTCACAACGGGCGATTTGACAGTGACGTTTGTAAAGGGTAAGTCCCTTTTGGTTCTTGGCGTCTCTTGTCTAGCACTTATTGGAACTTTCACATCAATTTTAGTTCTTGCATTATTTTTTGATTTCGTACTAATTTGGCTTGTCGATGATGGCGATGATTTAAGTAAATTTTTCATTGGTGATTCAGTTGTGCTATGAGTCCCTGTTAGCTTTTTGGGCGCATTAGGCTGTATAGCGTTTTTTTTCTTTTGAGCATATATATCGGCAGTTGTTGATTTTTGCACATAATTCCGTGGAGTGTGGATGTTTTTTTTGAGTCTTTCATCTTGGGGATTTTTTACGGCAGTGTCATCTTTTGACGATTTTTGATTGGTTTTTAACCTGCTGTCTCCAGTCTTTTTACCAGTTGTGTGCATTGTTTTAATTATTTATTTGGCCTAAAAAATTAAACATAATAATCAAAACATTGACATTATTTATTTTCTAGTTAGTTCTGTCTCAATTTATTGGAACATACCTACACTCAGTAATATTAAAGGCACAATTAAAATAGGAATATTTTCCAATAGAGCGACAATAGCCTCGTGGTGAGACCTATCTATAGAATTCTTATTCAGAGGGTCTCGGGTTTAAACCCTGGCGCACTAATAACTTTTCGAAGTTATGTGCGTAATTATCGCTTGCTCTGTGCCTCGAAAGCACGTCAAGCCGTTGGTACCAACTGTCATGAAAATCTATGGCAGTCGTTATTATGACGTAAGTGTCTTAAAATTCTCTAATTTTCTGAAAACTGGTTTAACCATAAAATGATGTTCCTCTCTGGGTTGTGGAGGTCAGACGGCAGTCGCTCTATGCAATAACTGAAGTTCAGCCAAAACCTGATTAGACCAGTGACCAGACTCTGGGCTCTGGGCAATGCTGCAATGCTGCTCTGCAAGGCAACTCTGTCTGGGGCAAACGGGATAATACTAGAATATGATGATTGTAATAGAAATCTTTTGCCGACCGATATAGCGTGGTGGCGAGTATACCCGCTCTCCGCTCCAAGGTCGTGGGTTCGATTCCCACACAGGACAAATATTTGTGTGCATGAACATGAATATTTGTTCTGGTCTGGGTGTTTCCCTATGTATATTAAGTATTTATTTACAAAAAAAAAAATATTTATATTGTTTAACCGTTATTTAGTATCCATAACATCTTGGAACTAAATAATTGGTGTAATTGTTAGAAAATATTTGATTATTTATTATTTGCACTATTGTTTTTTAATATATATGTATATTAGTGTAAGCATGTAATGTTAGAAGCGCTCGTAGCTCTGCGGTGCTCGGTGGTCGGAAACGATCGCCGAAGTACAGCAGAGTTTACAGAGGTCAGTCCTTGGATGCGTGACCGTTTGTGTGGCATTTGATATCGAGCGCTTCCGTGCTTCGGAAGGCACGTTAAGCCGTTGGTCCCGGTTATCACTAAATGTGGTAGTCGTTAAGCCATGTTAGAGGCCTAATGGGCGGCTTGAAAAATTCTAACAGCAGGACGCCACACACCTGCCTCCGCCAATCCGCACTGGGTCAGCGTGGTGGAGTATGACCCAATACCCTCACACCTTGATATGTGAGAGGAGGCTCGTGCTCAGTAGTGGGACGTTAATGGGCTGTGATGATGATGATGATGTAATGTTATAATGATTGAGTGGAATAACTACCAATCATTATAAATATTTCACTTCTGACGCCACTTTACAACAAGGGTTTGAACCTGAGACCTTCTGAATTTGCGGTCTATAGGTTTTGCCTCTGGGCTATCGCTGCCCCACAAAATGAGGTTGGTCGGTAGGTATCCATGTTTAACACGCAAATCCATAATTATTAATTGACTTACCTTGACACGGTTTTACAAGCAGGTCACATTAAAATCAATGGAAATATAGTTTAGTACACACTTCAAAACCATAATACTATTTTAAACGGACCTTACAATTAAAAAATAATTACAATATAAGATTATTAGTTAACTGTATCCGTTAAAATTACTTTAAATTCACAAAGGTTTATGTAACACAAAATAGCATTTTGTTTAGCATTTGGTAACTATGGCAACAGATTTGACAGATCCACCTGCCTATATTTATAACGGCCTCGGAATAACATTTTGCTAGCCGTGTGTGGGATCCTACCAAGCCCTAAGGAGCCTTTTTTTTTTTGATTTACGTCTGTAACAAAATGCATTTAAGCACTGTCTCCCGGCCAAATGGGGGAAACCGGGAGGGGGTGTGGGGCTCACTGCGGCAGACGCGACCGCCGCAGTCCTACCCACTTAAAATCTTTCGACGACGCCCACCGCTGTTGAAGAAGGGGCGGGGGGCCAGCACCAGGGGATTTGTAGTTTCTGGCACCCCGCCCGCGGCCAACGTCCCCCGGATCAGAACCGGGAAGACCTCCTCAGAGAGGCGCAGTGTGTCGCGCCCCTCCTACCTCTTTTTGCGGCCATGACGTGACTAGCCGACTTCTGGCGGGGTCTATAGCTAGACGGAAGGGGCCCCCTGCCCCCACCGGCTAAGACCCCCTGGGCGCGGCTGGACGGGCCCTCCTGGCCCGCCCGCTGCGCCAACGGCGTAGCCGTAGAGAGAGCGGGTCCCGCTCCCTTTCCCAAGACCTAAGGAGCCTAAGCCAACCTCGCCTGCAACAGGTGAACCTGCCGATCAACGGACGAGGCTCTGGCGAACATAACAGTGCCCGGTAAGCGGCAATAGGCTCGCCACCTATACGTGGGACCAACTGTATAATTGGCGAAGTGTGGGCGTATGATGTGCCTCTGCCTACAGGCGTGAATGTGCGTATTTCAGCTTTCTTTGAATAAAAGGTATCCCAAGCAAAACGAGTGTATCACACATCGCTACCTAGTTCAAAACTAAGCAGAGGGCTACTCTAATTCAACGAAAACAGATCTTCGTTACACTCACCTCTTTTACTCGATAATGTTATGCCTAGAGAGTGAAAGAGATAGGAATAACTAAGTTTTGTTTTTATTGAATTAGAAGTAAACTATCAGGGCTTATGCTACTAGAGGTCCTTGAGAGGACAAACATACCTACTCAAAATATTTTTATGTATATAAATGGAAAATACCCACATAAGAACAATTATTTATATCCATAATGAAACACGAATATTTGTCCTATGTGGGAATCGAACCCACGACCTTAGGAGTGGTGTGCAGTTCTATCAACAGAGTTCTTTCTCACATCAAGAAGTGATAGATTTGTATATATTTAAATGGGAATTACCCACACTAGAACAATTAATATCCATAATGAAACACGAATATTCGTACTGTGTGGGAATTAAGCCCACGACCTCAGGAGTGGTGTACAGTTCTATTAACTGAGTTCCTTCTCACACCTAGTAGTGGCAGCGTACGGCACTGCTACATATTTTTTTCTTAACCTACCAAGACCTTAGCAACCCAAGCCAACTTCTTCGCAAGAGGTGCACCTGCTCATCAACAGACGAGGCTCTGGCAATCACAAGTTCGAACCTATTACCAAAAATGTTACCGGCGAAATGTGTAACTGGCCTAAGTAAATTATACAGTAACTGTGGGCAACAGCTTAAATATTGCAGAAAAATACAAAAAAACTATTCAAGTTTATTTTTCCTTAGGCATGAAATATATAAAGAACACGCTAGGTCTCAAATGTTACACAAACTGTAAATGAAAAGACCTTTATTCACATAATATATATTATTTATTTTATTAAGTAAATAGTTCAAATTTTGATCATAAGTAATTGAGTAAATCAGTCAAAAAAAAACTAAAAAAAATAAAACTACAGTTCAGGTAGCTCCATCAGGAAGTGTACTTGCTTTCTAATAAAATTATTACTTAAACACGATAAATAATACATTTTCTATACGCACATTCGAACGTATACTCAATAAATACAAACATAACAAGCCGTCGCAGACGTGCATTCGCTGCCGCATCTCGAACACAACTGATGAACTGACAGACAAGTGGCTAAAGAAAAAAATATTTGAAATAAATTACATGATTGTTCGAAAAAGGAACACTTCCAGCGAAAACGGCGAAATTTAAACAGAAAGAAAATGGAATCTCTACTTAATGGTAACATAACACGATCGTGAATCAAATAGCCGGAAGTGATGTGTTTAATTATCTTTTTATAACTATTTTAAATGCCTGCAACGATTGTAGCAGGGTCTTCCACGCCAGCTTTGATCTTTTTGAGGAACATAACAGCTTCACGGCCATCGATTAGTCTGTGGTCGTAAGTCAGCGCAATATACATCATTGGCCGAATAACCACCTGTCCGTTCATGGCGATGGGTCGTTCGAAAATACCGTGCATCCCCAATATAGCAGATTGAGGTGGGTTAATAATAGGTGTGCCCATCAGAGATCCAAATACGCCGCCATTGCTAATAGTGAACGTGCCCCCGTCCATCTCTTCGACGGTCAGCTTACCGTCTCTCGCCTTTTCTGCTAAGCCAGCTACGGTAAGCTCGATGTCAGCATAAGTCATATTCTGCACGTTGCGGATGACAGGTACCACTAATCCTTTAGGAGTGGCTACCGCAACGGATATGTCGACGTAATCGCGGTAGACGATTTCATTTTCCTCAATGACTGCGTTCACAACAGGCTGGTCCGTCAAAGCTGTGGCTGCTGCCTTCACGAATGGTGACATCAAACCCAGTTTCACGTGATGTTTCTTCGTAAAGGAATCCAGATACTTCTTTCTGAACGCCATGATGTTGGTCATGTCAATTTCGTTAAATGTTGTAAGCATGGCGTTCGTGTTCTGGGCGTCCTTTAACCGTTGAGCGATACGCAGCCTCATTCTGTTCATTTTGACGCGTTGTTCGGTGCGTGTGCCAGCCATTTCTTTGCTGTAGTCCGCTGGAGGGACTTTGACTGAGGCAGTTTCGATCGCTTGCGCATGGCGGATGGCAGCTACTGGGATGGAGGAGATCGGAGCTGCGGACGGTGGGGGCCTCGACGGCAGCGGGGGAGGAGGTGCGGCGGCCTGCGGTGGAGGGGGCGGAGGCGCAGCTTCCTGGGGGGGAGGAGGCGACGCAGCGGCTTGAGGGGGAGGCGGCGCAGCGGCTTGCGGGGGAGAAGCTGCGGCAGCCGGCGCGTCAGCCTTCTTCGGCGCTTCACCAGTAATCTCCAACCTAAACAACTTCTGTCCAGCCTTCACAGTGTCTCCATCTTGTACGTAGAGCTCCTTGATGATACCATGTGCTGGGGCCATGACGGGAAGCGCAGTTTTGTCTGTTTCGATTTCTAACACCACTTCATCAGCAGCGACGGAATC
Source organism: Musotima nitidalis (assembly GCA_949126915.1). Lineage (NCBI taxonomy): Eukaryota > Metazoa > Arthropoda > Insecta > Lepidoptera > Crambidae > Musotima > Musotima nitidalis. The sequence continues at coordinate 6,686,993 of OX421442.1, read as the reverse complement.
ACCGACCTTCTTGTCCAACTTCACATCTCCTTCAGACACCGAGTCAGGGAATCCAGGGGTCTTGACATCCTGCTCTTCGAACAGTGGGCTGGTAAAGTGGATAGACGCGACCTGGTTATGGGCGACTAGGACTCTTGTCTTCGAGACAGTTTGAGCCAATGCTCCGTAGACCTTGGGCACCTGAGTGGATCGTAGACGGATGGCCTGGCCTTGCCTCCGATACAAGGCCTGCAGGTGCTTCGAACAGCGCCGTAGCATCTTGAATTTATAGTTTTGATGATGTTTTACCCTGTAATAGAATAAACAAACAATTAACGCGTTTAATAAAAGCTAAAAGTCCTATACTTTAAAAATGACGGGAGCGCGTACAGGCGCATTCAAAAGCACCGCGTACCAATATTATATATTGCAGAAATATTGTATTGTAAATTACTGTGCTATTGTTTGTTGCTTTATTTTTATTATTTGTTTATGTCTATCATCTAATTGTAAATAAAATGTAAGCTTAAGTCCATACATTGCCAGTTTCGTACGTCATATCTGCACCGTACCTGACTACAAACAATCAATGTACTGTGTTCAAGAATAATTAATTGTAGTCCGTAGTGAATGATAGCAACGTCAATCTCGAACTTAATTATTTAAATTCGTTCCTTTTCAAAATGGCGACATCTATAGTTTTATGCGGCACATAAAATTTCTAGTTGAATTTATGACAAATACTGACAATGGACTTCTTGGCGGAAAAGTGAAGCGTCATGTCTGTAGTTTTGTTTTATATTCAAAAAATTGTGATATTTCGAACATTAATGTGTAATAACGGTGGATTATTAACCGTTAAGTGTTTGTGAACATACATGAGTGTTGGTAAATCAAACAGAACAGTGCAACATCACTTTTAAAATTTTCTTTCAAGGAGTCCATGTGAGATCTCAGTATAGATCCCACATCTTTACTGAGGACTCAATGGGTTTAGGGGGAGAGCGTCTCATTTACCATTTATTTTCTTTATCACCTTTATTCTCATTTACTATAATTTAATTGTCATTAATATATCTCTTACTTGACACCGGCTAAATGTACAAATCGCACGAAGTTATCATTTAAAAGAATAAATAAAACTATTTCTAGTTCTTCTTCTTCTTCCATTTAAATAATGGCTTCGTGCGTCTAGCACATTTAGCTAGTGTCAAGTAAGTGATATATTAATATCATATAAAATATAGTAAATGAGAATGAGTGGTGAAAAAGATGGTAAATGAGATCCCCTCCCCCTAAGCCCCTTAAGTCCTCAGTAAAGATGTGGGACTATACTGAGATCTCACATGGACTTATTAAGAGAATTTGAAAAGTTATGTTGCACTGTTTTATTTTATTTACCAACACTCATGTACCTTCACAAACACTTAACGGTTAATAATCCACCGTTATTAAACATTAATGTTCGAAATATCACAAATTTTAGAAAATAAAACAAAACTGCAGACATGACGCTTCACATTCCCGCCAAGAAGTCTGGTTATTACTTAAATTTCAATAAAATAATTTTTTTTTACAAAAATATGCGTAATTTTATTGGTTATGACTACTTATGACTTATAATTTATGGTTTACATAGGCATATAGAAACGGATACAGTGGGCAAATAAATAACATGTCATATGAAGTCAGTTTTTTTTCTTTGATATAAACCTAGTCAATTAGGAGTGTTTGTCAATTGTAAAGTAATTAGATACGCCAAGTTATTTGCATATAAGCCTTTTCCGGAAAACGATCGTAACCGCTATCGTAACCGCTATTTTGCGTATTATACAAGATAAGGTTTTTTTCCCGGTAAGCGGCAATAGGCTGGCCACCTATTACGTGGGAAACAACTATATAACTGGCGAAGTGTGGGCATGTAATATGCCTCTGCCCACCCCTTCGGGGAAACAGGCGTGAATGCATGCATGCATTCGACGACCGATATGGCGTGGAGGTCAGTATACCTACACATTACTCCAGAGGTTGTGGGTTCGATTCCTACACAGGACAAATCTTTGAGTGCAAGAACATGAATATTTGTTCGGTCTGGGTATTTTCCTAAGTATATTAAGTATGTATTTACAAAAAGGTGTTGTATATATAGTTACGAGCTTGAGGAATTTCGTTTGCGCGATTCAGGATTTTCATTCATCTTTTACGTTCCGTTCATCGCTTGTACGGTGCTACACTATTAAAAACAGCACCAAAATCCGTAGCATAGTTTTAAATAACTAAGCATAAAAAGGCACAGTAAGACAGACAGCGGAAAGCGACTTTGTTTAATACTGTGTAGTGATGATATTTATAAGGTAACGCGTGATCAGATTTTTAGGAACGTTTTGGATGAAAGCCAATTCTTTATAGAAAAACCGAAAATTCACGATAAAAACATATTCTGACCTACTTCGACTAATATCGCCTTGAAAGTCTAGAAACGTCGTTGCTTAATTGTTCAGTACTTGGATGGGTGACCCAACAGATATAGATACAACAGATAACGCAAGTATCACGATTTGTATTGAAATCAAGCGGCCCGTCTTTTTAACACCAACTGTGACGTCACTGCTTATATTTAGAGGCGGGAAAATCAAACAGATACATAGACACTGATGCCGCTGATGATCAATATTACGTACGTGACATTTTTCATGTTACAGTATTTAAAAAACAACAGACGCGCGCACTGGTCGGATTCGAATTCGAACAATTTAAACTATTTCTTCCACTTTCGAGCCCACCCGCAGTGAATGGGCGCGTTAGTTTTTAGATTGACCTTTAAAAGAGCTTAACCCTTTACCAGACAGTGGTCAATAGTTAACCACCATAAATTGAACCTTATGCGGTTAACTAAAGGTGGAAAACCGATGATTATTTTCAATGTGCTCTGCCTGTTAAAGGGTTAAACTTGAATAAAAGATTTTGACTAACTAAGCAGTAGGCGGACGAAATCGCGTGCATACATACATACATTCACGCCAGTTTCCCCGAAGGGGTAAGCAGAGGCATATTGTACGCCCACACTTCGCCAATTATGTAGTTGGTCCCACGTAATAGGTGGCGAGCCTATTGCCGCTTACCGGGCACTCTTATGTTCACCAGAGCCTCGTCCGTTGATCGGCAAGTTGGTGCACTTGCCGTTCAACGAATATAAAATTATTGGAGAAGAAAACAGCTGTACTTATATCAAGTAAGCAATTTCATTATTATCTAGTTGTTGCACGCGATTTCAATTTAGGTGTATAAAAATCCTACCAAAACTTAAGGAGCCCAAGCCAAACTCACCTGCAAGTGGTGCATTGATATGTATAATTATCATTATAAATATGTTAATATATTTATAATCATGCAAAAATATGATCTGGGAGATAGCTTTTAGTGATAAGACCTTCTAGATTGGCATTTTTATTATTATTAATATTCTTTGTAATCTGTAGTTTTTTTTTGTCAATAATAAATTTTCTGACAATTACACCAATCAGTTAGTTCCAAAATAAGTATCATTAAAAACATGCGTTTTGGATACTAAGTAACGTATAAACATTCATAAATACATTTTGTTTTTGTAAATACATACTTAATATACATAAGAAAACACCCAGACCAGAAGAAATATTCATGTTCACGCACACAAAGATTTGTCCTGTGTGGGAATCGAACCCACAACCATAGGAGTGCAGTGCGGGTATACTTACCACCACGGCATATCGGTCACCATAAAGAGTACATCTTATCTATATGTTATTTACAAATTATAGAAAAAAAAATAAAGAAAGTGATGAGTTTACAATATTAATATATCCGTACAAGCAAAAAAAAAAAAAGATTTTTTTTTATATAATTATGAGCTTATGATTGTAGAGTTTAAATGCAAAACAACCGCAATAATTCCATAAGGTAGGAGAAAAACAGGGCCAATATGTATCAGTAAAGACAATTAAGTTAAACCTGCAGTTAACCTCATTATAATAATAATGCATACTACATGGCCAATTAAGTTCAAAAACATCTACTTTCGAAACTGGAAGCCGTCCAAGACAGAACATTTGAAACTGCACTAAAAATTGTTTTCTATAACAAAATCTTTTTATAATGTTAAAGAATATTTAGAAAATACATTATTATGTGTTGAATTGTTTAATTTTTATTTTACAAGTCAAATTTAATTTAATTTATTTTGTATATATTTATATTAACTTAAAGCATCACAATATCTCCACGGTAGTCAGTGGTCAGTAACGATAACCGAAGTAAAGCAGAGTTTACAGAAGTCAGTCCTTGGGGGGGTGACCGTTTGTGTGGCATTTGATATCGAGTGCTTCCATGCTTGGGATCGCACGTTAGGCTGTTGGTCCCAGTTATCACTTAATGTGGTATTCCATAAATGTTAAAGTCCCATGTTAAAGTCATGTTATGTTATGTCACGTCATGTTAAGCCATGTTAAAGTCCCAAACAGCACAACACCATACACCTGCAACCGCCAATACACACTGGGTACGTGTGGTGGAGTATGACCCAATACCCTTGCACCTTGGTATGTGAAGCCTCCTTTCACTTACATCACATGCTCAGTAGTGGAATGTTAATGGGCTGTGATGAGGATGATCACAATGCCTTTCAAAGGTAAATTTATAACATGGTAGAACATCCACAAACTTAACACGTTGGACTCCACGCGGCTCACCGGTGGGCCGCGTTAGTAATAGTATATATTAACGTGGCGTGCAACGTGTTAAACATCTTGTATGTATTGTACAAATTTTGGTGTGAGTTTAAGAAGATTAAATGAATATGGATATATATGTGTGTAGGCATATGAAAAATTTTCATGCATTTAGCACATTTGTCAAGTTATGGATATATCATCGTTGTTCTGGGAAAACCCTGTAAATAGATGGTTACCTAATTTGAGTTAAAGGCAAATAATAGTTCAGATTAAAATATTTTTAATAAAAAAATATGAACTTAAGTTTTTGTGTTTTGATATCATGCTATTGTATTTCGCAGACGAAGAGCATGAAAAACTGAGTCGATTATTTGTGTTAACTCATTTTATGAAAAAAAGTTATTTACTGGGTTTTCCCAGAACAACGACTATATGTACTATTCAGATTTAATTCATAGTCAATAAGAATGAGTGGTGATAAAGATGATAAATGGTAAATGAGATGCCCTCCCCATAAACCTCTTGAATCCTCAGTACAGATGTGGGCCTACACTGAGAACTTACATGGACTTCTTGAGACAATTTGAAAAATGATGTTGCACTGGTTTGTTTCATTTACCAACACTCATGTACAATAACAAACACTTAACGGTTAATAATCCACTGTTATTACACATTAATGTTTGAAATATCACAAGTTTTAGAAAATAAAACAAAACTGCAGGCATGACACTTCACTTTCCCTCCAAGAAGTCCCACAAAACAGTTATGAAATAAACATCAGTAGATATTTTCTCAAATTAATGTGGGTGAAACCACAGGCACAGTTAGTATTGACAGTATTAGCAAAAACAAATAACATTAGATATAAACATTTGTAAATTTTTAGTTCATTTCACAATAAAGATAAAAATGATTAGCTAAAGATTAACTTTCAGTTTAAATATAATTAATTTCATAACTTACAATAACTTTAGGATTAATAAAAAAATCTAAGCATAGTCTGAGTGAGTAAAAAAGCCTAATTTATTTAAAATTGGAACAAAAATCTGTCACATCTAGCACAATGACAGAAGTAATAAATTATTGAAGGAAAGTCAAAAAATTACGTGCAGTTTAATCAAGATTTAATCGAAACTGAATAGAATTGTGAATAAATTAGTGATAAAACGGTGGATTATTAGTAAAATGCTAGTCCAAGCCGGTGCACGCTTAGAAGCAATTTCGTGAAGGTTATGATTAATTAAGTCTACTAAAGAACTTTTATGTTAGTAATAAACACACCCTTACCTCCTGGACTAGGTAAACAGCTGATATCAGTGAAGTTTACAGATAATTCACGGGCATATAGGTTACATAAGTCTGGGTCTCATGACAGCTCTTAACCACGTCTCGTTACAGACAAGTTTAAGCGTTATACATTATACTGCTTGTATAAGCCGTGCGACAAAATAAATGTAATACTTCACTTTTGTTCGGCGCTGCTATTTCACTGTTATTTAAGTATATTTTCAAAGATCTACATTGATTTCTATTCGATTTGTCTTTCCAGGGTTTTCAAGTTGGTGGTACCTGTCAAATTTTGATGCGGCGTTTCGTTTCTGCAGAAATCTGATTCAAATTAGAAATGTTGTTTTAACGTGAAACAAAATATACTTGAGTTATTCAAAATCTCGTAAGTTATTTATTACCTTTCATATCAAAAAAAATAAAATTAAAGTATTTATTAAAATTGTTTATCTTTAAAATTTGTATGTATAGAATTTTATTGAAATTTGAGGTATTAACAAAACGCAACTAGTTTTCTTTTGTCACGTGAAGTAAATGCGAATAATAATAATAATTGTAGGAATAAGTAATTTTCAATTGTCAGACGGAACAATGAGTATTTTAAAATAATACCTAGGTATATAGGTAATGTTAGATTAGTATTTCATTTGGTTGGCGACTGATATAGCGTATAGGTTATTTTTATCTAAACTCTTATTACATCTAAGGTCCTTAGTACGGGATTCGGCTGCAAAAACAGTATGCTCATCCCGAGGTTAATTAACATCTATATAAACATATTTATAATAAGAATACACTTTGATTAAGGTGTATCAAAAAGTAGCCGCCAGCATCAAGATGGCGAGATCAAGTCTATATTGGAAATGATTAAAATGTATTTGTACCCCGAACTGGACATTTGGACCTCTAAAGGTATTAGAATAATGTCACGGTCTTTCTACATACATCTTTCAGGCTTATGATTCTATCTGAGCGGAGATAGCATCCTGTTGATTCGACTCAAAAAATCGGCAGATCGTATTGCCGTGAATCGATTTTGCTAAATTTATTTAGTTTTATTCACATAACTTTTTATTTGGAAATTGCGTTGGGAATTAATAATATTTTTATTTTATTTTCTTTGGGATAACAAACAATTGTACAATATTATATAAGTTTATTGGTAACTTATTTCCAAATGAAATGTGTCATTGGACAACCAGCAACGTTATCCACGACTGAATAATAAAATAAATTGTTACCGTAGTGCACTTAATACAAAAGCGTCTTATGAATCAACAAAACATGTTTTTTATTATGACAATGACATTCATGAAACACAACAAACACCTACACTCACTCGCACTCGCTCACCCAAACACGCGATTAGCACGCACACACGCATACGAATCTCACAATATATAATTATGTTACAACGAATTATTCAATACTAATAGGCTGATATAGCAACACACTTGAGGAGTACTTGTTTTTTATCGGATTCTCTTGTTAGTGGAAACAGATCAAATTTCCAACAACTGTTCATTATATGAGTAAGTAATTCTGTAGAGTGGAGCATGGCGACCTGCGTTAGTATTTATATTCTGGTATATATACAACATGTAACAGAATAAGGGTTACACCAAGAAAGTAGTTTGCTATAAATCGGCTACTCAATCGATTAAAAATATTAAAAAAATAGGTAATTTTTAAAAAAAATTTTTTTTTTTATTTTTTGTTTTTTTTTTTTGCGGCACTTTTCGGTGCTAAGCGATGTGTGCGTGCGTGTCTCTCTGTGTGTGTAGGTCGGTAGGCTAAAGCGCTAATATGTCCATACGATTTGCCCTCGATGAGTATAACTAGTAACTTAAATAAACCATATTTAATTAAATAAAAGTAACATTATTTCGCATGTTTTTTAATTATAATTAAATATTCTAATTGGGGTGTCTGAGGGTGTGCGTTAATTCTGTGCCATGTTGTATACATGTACTAAGTACTAGAGTGTGAATTACCTGCCTTTGGGTGTCATTACGTGATCGAATCAGAAATAAGGAAATCCGTAGAAGGACTGGAGTGACAAAGTGGCAATGGGCGGGGCACATAGCTCGAAGAACCGACGACCGATGGGGCGTTATGGTTCTTCAATGGCGACCGCGAACCGGCACACGGAGTAGAGGACGGTTTCCCACGCGATGGACCGATGATTTGGTCAAGGCGGCGGGAAGCCGATGGATGCAGGCGACTCAGGATAGCTCAATGTGGAAATCTATAGGGGAGGCCTATGTTCAGCAGTGGACGTCAGATGGCTAAGATGATGATGACGATCTTGGCGGGATCAGAAAGATCTTGACACAGTCACTACTTTTTAAATTCTCACTAGAAATCCAAGTGAGATTCTCAGTATAGTTATATATATTTACTGAGATAACTCAAGAGGCTTAGAGGGGGAGGGCATCTCATTTGTCATCTTTATCACCACTCATTCTCATTTACTATAAATTAAATATTATTAATAATGTGCATCGGTGATTATAGATTATTACCGATTGCTTACATTTAGCGTAACATAATAATATATTATTTTGCTTGGCACTGACTAAATGTGCTACTTGTAATAAATATACGAGGTCAATATTATTAATTATTATGGTGAAAGGACTCGGGACTACTTGGTGCCTATAATATATAATGATCTTCCTGTTAACATTAAAAATGAGTCTCTTTCTAAGTTTGTGCTTAAACGTAGGTGTAAAAACTAGTTCTTTTTGGATAGATTTGTGTCAAAAGAAATTAGTCAGTAATAATCCCCATATTTCTTTCTTTTTTTTTTTGCATCTCCTTGTTTCGCTTCTTACTGAATAGGTTGGAGGATATTTAGAATAATAATTTAAAAATAAAAAAAATATGTAATAGTAATTTATTAATATCTATTGAATAAGTAAACAATAACAATGTATTAATTGTTTAAATGAATTAATGAGTGAATGGTGATAATTTTGTATTTTGACATGCAATGTAAATATAAATATGGAGTGTTTTTCTGCCAACAAACTGCTATGCAGTTTGGCGGAATGTATTCAAATTTTATTGAAATCTGGAAATAAGTCTTAAAAATTTTTTTTTTATTTAAAAAAAAAAAACACTTTAAAAATCCCAGAGGTTTTATTCGGACTTCTTGGCGGGAAAGTGAAGCGCCATGTGAATGTCTAAAATTCGAAGTTGAAAAACATTTTCAAGTTAGGCTCATCAATAGAGCTCATAAGAAGGTCAAACTTAATATTAAACGCGACTTCTTGGCGGGAAAGTGAAGCGTCATGTCTGCAGTTTTGTTTTATTTTCTAAAATTTGTGATATTTCTAACATTAATGTGTAATAACGGTGGATTATTAACCGTTAAGTGTTTGTGAACATACACGAGTGTTGGTAAATCAAACAAAACAGTGCAACATCACTTTTCAAATTTTCTCTCAAGGAGTCCATGTGAGATCTCAGTATAGTCCCACATCTTTACTGAGGACTCAAGGGGCTCAGGGGAGGGTATCTCATTTACCATTTATCATCTTTATCACCACTCATTCTCATTTACTATGAATTATATATTATTAATATATCACTTACTTGACACTGGCTAAATGTGCTAGACGCACGAAGCCATTATTTAAAATAAAGAAAGAAAATATTAAACGCGCCATACTCACGCACGAATACCTATGTTAGTTATTGTTAGTAGTAACATTTGATACGTAATTTCTTAATGAGACGTGGAATAAATGGCTTTGTTATTATTATTATTATTATGTGTAAATTGTGGATTTTTCAACGTACATATTTATTTATTTATGGTACAGCAACAGAGTACAACTCAGAGTCATTATTCTTACATAAACTAAGTACTATCTAAATAAACCTGCACTCTACAGCCGAACACAGCATTTACTTATCCTAAGTATACACTAGATACATATTCAATCAAGTAAAAAATAATAACAAATAAATACACAGACACAAATTACTAAAAAATATAAATTTTAAACATAAAAATACACAGACAATAAATAACTACAATTTACTTATATATAAATTTAAACATTTGTGTAAGAAAGTAGTATATTGCAGGTAATTGTGATTTTACCGTGTCGATTCAAAAACTCCATAAAAACCTCTATCACAGCCTCTTGCAAAGTCTTTACTACTTTACTGGAGTAGCACTTTTGATTGACTGTGACGTACTTTACTTGACATGACATTAACTGTGACTAAATGACGAAAACGCTGCACGTTGTTGCAAAAAACTTAACCATTAATCGGATTGAGTAAGTTGAAATTATTTATTGTTTTTCTACGTTAAAGTAACCACATCAGGTGTCCTATTATCCAAATAAGGATTGAATGAAATTAGATGTCTAATAACTTGACAGTGGCATTATAGGCTTCATAATATTTAAAGTACCTACTTCTTAGCGGGAAAGTGAAGCGTCATGTCTGCAGTTTTGTTTTATTTTCCAAAATTTGTGATATTTCGAACATTAATGTCTAATAACGGTGGATTTTTAACCGTTAAGTGTTTGAAACAATACGGTGCAACATCACTTTTCGAATTCTCTCAAGAAGTCCATGTGAGATCTCAGTATAGCCCCACATCTTTACTGAGGACTCAAGGGGTTTTAGATGGAGGGGATCTCATTTACCATTTATCATGTTTATCACTACTTATTCTCATTTACTATGATTTATATATTAATAATATATCTTAACTTGACAAGTAATAAAAATGCTAAACGCACGAAGCCGTTATTAAAAAGAAGTAAGTACTATTTTAAAAACTAAAAATAGAAATCTACTGTAATAGTTAACTGTATTTATTCACGTAAATGTTTCTCATTTATACGTAATTTTGCCGTCAATAAAGATAAATCGTCAATATTGCCAGAAGAATCTGCATTGGTTTGACAAATATCTGACAAAGTATTATCCATATTTTTATTAGAACTGTTCATATCCGTAGTAGCATCGTTAGTATCGTTTTGGCCTAAATTGAAACATGCAGTTTTAGTATGACTACAACTTGCATGTTTTTCTAAAAGATCATTTCCATATTTACTGGTATCCGACTTAGCTTTTTCATCTCTCTGTATGTCTTTACATTTTGCAAGAGACACATCCAAAATGTTATTAGCACCTTCGTCATTACAAAGACTCGTTGTAGACAAATTATTGTCAGCTGTTGTTACTGATTCAGCAGTTTCATTTTTATTCTCAGTTTTGTCGGGAACAGCACAACTAGGTTCAGTTTCGATGTTCTCCTGAATGTCATCAGTAGCGTCTTTACTAGCAATAATTGGCAAACTTCCATCGGGTAGTTTAGCAAGGAACTTAGGTGCCTTCAGCTTTACACTAAATGGCGCAGCACGTTCAGGCATAAAATACTTACGAAATGCTTTTAATGTACTCCAACTGTTATGTGTTGGATAACACAGAGCCCAATTATTGTTCCCAAGTTCTTTCAGAGGAGGGCTTTGATTTATATATGTAGTCCAGTTCAAAGCAGATACGGCAATAATAATATTACCTTTTTCTTTCTTTATATTTTTTATTTGAGCTTTTATTGCTTTTATCCTGGTTTCTTCATGGGAGTAGAAAGGCTCTGCATTTTTAAAAAGTTCACTGCAACAAATACATACTTATTTTGATAAATAATTCTAATTTTAAATTTACTAATATTTTCTAATTGCTATCTGTTATTTTGAGAACTGTGATGCGAACGCAGTCGTTATAGTGAAACTTCGCTTCATACCATTCTTAGCCCATTCACGACGCACAAATGAATAATATCTCCTTTTTAATTATGTTATTTGAATAAGAATGAAGGTAATAGGAATTCAGTTGATACTCCATACTTAACCACGCAAACTCTTAGCGGATTATGGTGCATCCACACCGCAGTTGCTTTTTGTTTGGCAACGTTTCCAAGTGCTACTTCGCAACATTCGACAACAAAATGTTGCATGCAGTAACGTTACCGTGTTGCTCGACAAAAAGTACCTTTTTTTTTGTCGTCGGTAAAAAAATGCTGTTTACGCACTGTCTCCCGGCCAATGGGGGGACCGGGAGGGGAGTGTGAGGCTCACTGCGGCAGACGCGACCACCGCAGTCCTACCCACTAAAAAACTTCCGACGACGCCCACCGCTGTTGAAAAAGGGGCAGGGGGCCAGTGCCTGGGTTTGTAGCTTCTGGCACCCCGCCCGCGGCCAACGTCCCCCGGATCAGAACCGGGAGGACCTACTCAGAGAGACGCAACGGACGCGCCCCTCCTACCTCCCTGTGCGAACATAGCGTGTGTGGCCGACTTCTCGAAGGGTCCATGGTGAGACAGCAGGGGTCCCTGCCCCCGCTGCCTAAGACCCTCCTGGCGCTGCTTGACGGGCCCTCCTGGCCCGCCCGCTGCGCCCTCCACAGGTCCCTCTTAGTTTCCCCCCCGGCAGTTAGTACTAAGGGCACCCAGAGTCGCCAATCTCTGGGTGTTACCTTTTCCCTGGCGCCTCCTGCGCCCTACCGGGAGGTACTCAGCCCCCCACCACGACAAGGTGGAGAACAGTCGGGGGGGAGGTTCATGACAGCCTAGACCAACGGGTTACCGTGCTTTCCGAGGCACGGAGCAAGCGAAGGGACAGTTTTGGCCCCCTCCCCAGGGGCCTCTCAGTGTGCTGACATTTGAGGCGCGCGTGGATCACAAACGCGCCGTCGACGCGACCTGTCGCCTATAGTAGGGGGACGGGTGGCGAGTTACCCATGGTAGGATCCACTCATTGCAGATAAGGTTGGCTTGGGGGAGCCCAAGTGTGAGCTGGGCCGCGGTCGACGTTAGCCGCGGCCCTGGGTGGAGTGGCTCTCTCGCTGCCGAACATCATGCAAAAGATGGTCGACAGCGAGACGGCGTGGGAGGCGATGGCCTCCTTCTGCGAAGTGGTGATGTCGCAGAAGGAGGCCGCGGAGCGGGAGAGGGAACGGGATCCGCTCTCTCTCCGGCTACGCCGTTGGCGCAGCGGGCGGGCCAGGAGGGCCCGTCAGGCAGCGCCCGGGGGGTCTTAGGCGGCGGGGGCAGGGGGCCCCTTCCGTCTCGCCATAGACCTCCCCCGAAGTCGGCCAGTTACGCCATGGCCGCACAAGGAGGTAGGGGGGGCGCTACAAATTGCGCCTTCCTGAGGAGGTCTCCCCGGTTCTGATCCGGGGGACGTTGGCCGCGGGCGGGGTTCCAGAAGCTACAAACCCGGGCACTGGTGCCTCGCCCCTTTTCAACAGCGGTGGGCGTCGTCTGAAGTTTTTTAGTGGGTAGGACTGCGGTGGTCGTGTCGGCCGCAGTGAGCCCCACACCCCCTCCCGGTCTCCCCCTCTTGGCCGGGAGACAGTGCGTAAGCAGCATTTTTTTACAGACGATAATAAAAATAAAAAAAAAGGGGGAGCCCAAGTGTATGGGGAACCTACAAAGACCTTAGGAGTAAGGTCTTTGTGTGTACCTGTTTTTGCTCTGTGCTAGCTAAGTACTAAACGCACTCACCTGTATATATTACATAGCGCCTTAGTGACCCCTATCATTTCTCCATCCAATCTCTTCCAAATTCCCTTATACAGCTCCTCGTATCCGAAATCATAATTGACAGCCAAAGTCACTTTATTATTAGGATCTTTTGCCAACCACTTCTTAATTTTTGTACTCACTTTGTCAACTGCCACATTTCTATCGGGCAAGTATTCATTGTCTTTGAACGAAGCGTCGTAGTACATGAGATTTAATTTGATACGTCCTTGTTCGTTGTGAAGTGCTTTAATATTTTTTATGTCTGCTTTTGCTATCACAAAGTCTCCGGTGTATAAAATTGTTCTCTTTTCAGTTCGGAACAGGAACATTACAGCCCCCGGCATGTGGTCAACAGATATCAAAGTGACGTCAAAATTCAACTCTTGAAGATTGGTGTAAGTTTGTTCTGAAAGAAAATATTTATATTCATATAATTTTATAACTATTATGAGAAAGCTTATACTCGTACAGCAAGGGCTATACGCAAGTATAGCCCTCAAGGTTTTAAAGAAAATCTTATGTACGTACATACAATCAGGCCTGTTTTTTAAGCTATTGCATAGCTTCTATCGCGGGCCTTGAGCGTGGAGACCGAATCCAGAAATTCCGTAACGAAAATAACTTAACACCCCCCACTCTGACCGGTACAGCGGTGATACTTTTTAATTTTTCCATCTATCGATAAATAGTAGAACTTTTCATGACTTTTAGAAATATCAGGCTTGTCTCTTTAGTTCAGCAACCCGCCTTTAGGTGGCATTGGTTGTATCGGGTGACTAAAATTTGTTTTCTTATCGGTCATCACGCTCAAAGTGTAACTTGAATGAATATCAAAGAAAAAAAACTACTGCAGAAATAAAATTAATAAATAATTATAATTGCATAAGTTGATAAAAAATGCTATGCAATAGCTTTACCGCGGCAGTCTCCGAGTGCTACACGTCTTTTTCCAGAGGGGTAGGCAGAGGCATATTAAACGCCCACACTTCGCCAATGGTTTTATTGGTCCCTCGTTATAGGTGGCGAGCCTAATGCCGTTTACCGGGAACTCGTCCATTACTAGGCAGGTGTACCATTTGCATGTGAGGTCGGCTTGGGCTTTATCCCTGTACACCCTAACAATGTTTCCATTTCTAACTCGTATACTTCAGATCTTCGTTCCTACTAACTTCTTGTGGGAGAAGACTTAACCTTTGGAGTTAGTTTAGTGTAGTGTCAGTAAAGTGCAATATTGTGACTACGAAAACATTATGAAAGTGTGTTCGCTTTAATAGAGTCAATAAGCATAGTGTTATTGGACACATTCTTAATTTAAAATATGTAAAAGTTTATTCTAGAAGAAAAATATTTATAAGTCTTTACTTAAAAATGTTTTTATGACTTATGTGAATATTTACCTAATTGACATAGTAACTTTTAATTTGTATAATTATTGTATTTAATGTGATTTGATTTTAATTGTAAATATATTTTTATAGTAATTTTGTTTTTCATATTGTGTGTAATGTTAATGTTAATTTGTAATGTAGAATTTAAGGATAATAATTTCAACTATTTTATAATGTTTTTTGCAATACCCTTGCAGGGTTCATGTTTTAGAACCACTATTTATATGTAACATTAAGATCTTTATGTACTACATGACGCAAATAAAGAACTATGAACTATGAACTTATACTGCATTGTAGTTGATATGGGATACTTTGTTTTGAATTTTACATTTGGTAGGGTTTACGGGAAAGTTTTCGTCACACAAGGTCCCTCCGTTGCGAGTGAACCTGCCTCGCGGCGGGCTGCGTGGAGGGCGGACATGGTGTAATCCGAAAGGAAGACCCGTGCCCGCTCTATCCTACCTAGGTGTTCTTTTGTTTTTAAGTCGGTGCGACATAACCCAGTGTGCCTCCCCATGGTCTCTGGGTATACATTTGTTTTTATCAAAGGTTGAAAAAAAAATAGGTATGACATATAAACAAAATAAAAAACTGTCTTCTTGTGTTGTAACTAACCTGCTGGACTTGGCGGGAAAGTGAAGTGTCAAGTTTTGTTTTATTTTTAAAATTTGTGATATTTCGAACACTAATGTGTAATAACGGTGGAATACTAAACGTTTAGTGTACTTAAACGTACATGAGTATTGGTAGATGAAACAAAACAGTGCAACATCACTTTTCAAAATCTCTCAAGAAGTCCATATAAGATCTCAGTATAGTCTCACATCTTTACTGAGGACTCAATGGGTTTAAGGGGTGAGCATCTCATTTACCAATTATAATCTTTATCACCACTCATTCTCATTTACTATAATTTATATGTTATTAATATATCTCTTACTGGCTAAATGTGCTAAACCCATTATTTAAAAGAAAATAAAACCTGCTTCTAAAACTGTAATTAGATCCTTCACTATGGAGTACTCCGAAGGATTCTTCGATTTAAAAATTATTCTTGTTTCCTCGGTCATGTAAATTTTGCCGCCATTTTTCTGCAAGCTCACGGCATTGCGTTCCCCAATAAGGCCACCGTAATGGTCGCTGTGGAAGTGGGACAGAAAATAAGCTTTCTTCTTTTTATCCTCGAAGTTGTCTACGTATATTTCAGGGATATCATTGATATAGCCCCAGAACGAGTTCCGGTATTGGACGAATTTGCCCATTTCAGAGGATATTCTGAAAAAAATATACAGTCACTGTTAACTCCTATCAAAAGGTAAGTAGTCCAATAAATTTGAGCTGTACATATCGTGGAAATTTTAAATATCGCGACTTCCCTAGAGTTTAGCTGGAAGAGATCTCTTTAGGAGATAAGTTCGCCTATGTACCTATATGTCTTTTTTGTTTTACGTCGGTAGCAACATGCATTTACGCACTACCTACCTTCCGGCCAAAGGGGGACGGAAAAGGGGTGTGGTACTCACTACCGGCAGTCGCGACTGCCAGCAGTAATACCCTCTAAAAATCTTCCGACGACGCCCACTGCAAACTGGGAGGATGCCTCAGAGAGACGCAGTGGAAGCGCCCCTCCCACCTCCCCGTGCGACCATAGTGTGTGTGACCGACTTCCCGGAGGGTCCATGGTAACACAGCAGGGGCCCCCTGTCCCCGACGCCTAAGACCCTTCTGGCGCTGCTTGACGGGCCCTTTTGGCACGCCCGCTGCGCCCTCCACAGGTCCCTCATATTTTCCCTCCCGGTAGTACTAAGGGCACCCAGAGTCGCCAATCTCTGGGTGTTACTTTTTTCCTAGCGGCTTCTCCGACACTCAGATATTCAGCCCCCCCCACCACGACAAGGTGGAGATTAGTCGGGGGGGATGTTCATGACAGCCTGGACCAACGGATTACCGTGCTTTCCGAGGCACGGAGCAAGCGAATAAACATTTTTTGCGCGTAGTTAAGAGTTTAATAATACAACTTTCTATGTAAGACCATAAAGCTTTGGAATTCGCTTCCGGCTCATGTGTTTCCTAGTTCCTTTAATCTCGTGTCTTTTTAGCAGTGCGTGAAACGGCATTTTAGCAGGGTGCGGTTCGTACCGTGCTTACTCTACCTTAATTAAAAAAAATGTCATTTTATAAACACATCAATCTTATAAATAATAGATTGATACGCTCGTTATCAAATGCCACTCAAACGGTCACCCTTCCAAGGACTGACCTCAGTAATCTTTGCTTTACATCTGTGATCGTTTCCGACCACCGAGCACTGCGAAGCTACGAGCGCTGTGATTTGATTAGAGCTCTTCAAAAAGTGTAGAACTCCGTAGAGGTTTTATGGAGTTTTGATATCAACGGGAAAACTCACAATTCACTGTCATAGGTACACCACTTTCCTACACTTGAGTACGTTGTCAAAAAAATTACGTCTTCCACTATATGTACACAAAAAAACTATCGAAATTTTGGTACTAAAGTACTGCCACGATGTGTTTTTTTCGCGTTGGCGCCAAAACTATTAATTTATTTTTAAACTCGAAAAAACAAATTTTTGTCTAAAAAGTTATGTTTGAAATATAAAAACGCGAATTTAAATACAATGAAAAAATACCAATTCTATTGTTTTGCTCGTTCTTGTACGATTAAGCTCCAGCCCGCAGTGAATGGCCGCGTTAGTTCCTAAGTTTATAAGAGCTCTATTGAGCCAAACTTGAATAAATGATTTTTACTTTACCGATTTATTTGAGTTTCTATTACAGCCTTAGCGGAGATGTGTCAGTACACTGCAAGGTAGTGGTTAGGACTGCTGGCGGTCGCGTCTGCCGCAGTAAGCCCCCACATTCCCCTCTCGGCCCCCCTTTGGTCAAGAGGCAGTGTGTATAGGCATCGCTATCAACGTAAGTCTATATATAAAATAAAGAACACTGCAAGCCAGTCAACGCGATTCGCGAGTATAATATAATTCCGCCATTAATATGTGTTGAAGTGTTGGTTTATTTGATAACGTTTCTAAATATAGTTTCCCATCCGGTTAATCACCACATTTAGTTCGGCTTTGGTACGAGTATAAAGGGGGCATTTCCACTATAAGATATGCTATTCACTAGAAAAGAATATTACTGATTATTATTATTATTACTTATTTTATATATGACAAACATACATAAAATTACGCCTGTTTCCCCAAAGGGGTAGGCGTAGGCATAATATAGGCCTACATTTCGCCAATTATACTTAAAAAAAAAAAAAAAAAAAAATATTCTCTTACAATCACACCAATTATTTAGTTCCAATATAAGTATCATTAAGAACTTGTGTTATGGATACTAAATAACGGATAAACATACTTAAATGCTTTTTTTTTTCTTTTTTTTTTTTTCGTAAATACATACTTAAGATACAGAGGAGAACACCCAGACCAGAACAAATATTCATGTTCATGCACACAAAGATTTGTCCTGTGTGGGAATCGAACCCACGACCTCTCGAGTGAAGTGCAGGTATACTGACCTTCACGCCTTTACGCACTTAATCTTTATCTTAGGAGCCCAAGCTAACCACACCTGCAAATGGTGCAGCTTTTTTGTTATTTTTTTACGTTGGTAATAATATGCATTTACGCACTGCCTTCCGGCCAAAGGGGGACCGAAAGGGGGTGTGGGACACACCACCGGCAGACGCGACCGTCAGAAGTAATACCTACAAAAAAATCTTCCGACGATGCGCGCCTTTTGTTGAGAAAGAGGCGGGGGGCCAGCGTCTTTCGGGGTCAAAACCTTGAAAACCTCCTCAGAAAGGCGCATTGATCACGCCGCTCCTACCTTCTTGTGCGACCAAAGCGTGTGTGGCTGACTTTTCATAAGGTTAGACACTGGGGTCACCTGCCCCTGCCGCCTAAGTCCCTCCTGGCCTCTAAGAAGCAGAGGCATAATATGCCTATATGGGGAAACAGACTTGATTGTATATATGCATAAAAATAGAAAATTACACATTCTGTAGGTAATTATATAATTAGGTATTTATGGATATTAGTCTATCTATACTCAAGTTAAATACTGTCAAAAGGTGTTCAATAAAAAAACCGTTTACTCACTCGTGTACTAAGACTCCATTTTATTATAATAAAAACGGCGGGCGCCAACACACATATGTATAGGAATGGTACAGTCATACACATGTGGCACACATACAGTCGTAATCGCTGCGCTTACGATTAAAAAGTCGAGAAAATGCGTAGCGCAGCTGTACACTGTTTCGAAAGGGATACTGCGGCTTTGGGACGTAGCAGGCTCAAGAAGAAACATGGATGGTTTTTAAGATCATTTGACGATTTTCCAAAAAATGCACGTACAAATATAATATAACTTAAATAAAATATAACATAAATAATATATAGCATAAATAAAATATAATATAAACAAAGTATATATATACAGTAGGCGGCACGAAAGTCTAGCGCTGACCGTTTATGCGCAGCAGTCGAAAATAAGGTATCGCAAGGGAGAGAAAGGGCGTGCGTAAGCGCTCATTGGCTCTCCAGTCGTACTCTCTCACTCACTCTATGCGCAGCTATCCCTTCCGAATTTTGTTCATCGCTAGACTTACGTGCCGCTACCTATACATAAATACGCACATGTTATTGAAACATTAAGCAGAAGAACCTTTCTTACATAGCTTAGCTTCCACATAGCTGAATAGCATAGCTCCTCTGGTGGGAAAGCACCCTTATGATAAGCTTATGCATGTGTTGCGTGCAAATTATCGCATAAACAATGAATCCATATGCATAGGTACTGTTCAAACTTCATACAAGTTTTGTTTTGTTAATGTTTCAATTAGTAATACACAACTATAGATGTAGAGTAAACTAAATGACATTTAGCTTTAACAAATGTTCTGTAATTACATTGACGACCGATATGGCGTGGAGGTCAGTATACCTACACTTCACTCCAGAGGTCGTGGGTTCGATTCCCACACAGGACAAATCTTTGTGTGCATGAACATGAATATTTGTTCTGGTCTGGGTGTTTTCCTATGTATATTAAGTATATATTTACAAAAAAAAAAAGTATTTAAGTATGTTTATCCGTTGTTTAGTATCCATACCACAAGTTCTTAATGATACTTATCTTGGAACTAAATAATTGGTGTAATTGTCAGAAAATATTTATTTATTTATTTATTATTTACTTTACATAAATTCCCTTAGTGCTACTTTATTGGTTACAGCTTCGGGGGACCCTTTCAGTATCTTCAAATTTACACTGTGTGTATTTTGTAATAAAAATAATGTAAAAGAGCATAGCCTGTGAGTTTCTTGTCAGTTCTTCTCACAGAGCGGGTTCGGATCTGGCACTTAGATTCACTTACACCTAATTTTTATTTATTTGCATATAAGTGAATCTAAGCTTCGTGATTTCAGGGTTAATATAAATTTTTTTTTTCATGTATATTTTGTTTTGACTTTTTCAAGTGCTATGTAATAGTTTATGAAATAAAGAACTTTTTACTTTACTTTAAAAAGATATCTATTTTCTGAGATGACCAAAAACCGCTGGAGCGTAAATCAGTATTGAGAGATATTCATTCATCTGAGATTGAGAGCTTTGGGCGTTTTGACACAAAGCTTAGTTTTAACAGCCATTCCGAGACAATATCTAAAAAATGCGACTAACTGTCTGGTTTTATTTCCTGTTTTTCTAAGGAGGTTAATGCATTTTGGCCATTTTCTGCAACTGTCCCCTAAGTTAAGAAACTGAAATGTATAAAGTAAACGATTTAGGACGTATTTGTTTTCACCAATGTTTAAGAGTCACCACAAAGGTTGAGAAGTTTAGGAGCCCGATCTTTTGCTCCATATCTATCCGTTCCTTAACGATAAAAGACAGTTATTCTTCACGATTTTACTACTTATTTTTATAGATTTAATGATTGGACAAGGTGCATTAGGCTCCTTCCAAGATCTAAAAAGCCCAAGCCAACCTCTCCTGCAAGTGGTGCACCAGTTGATCAACGGACGAGGCTCTGGCGAACGTAACAGTGCCCGATAAGCGGCAATAGGCTCGCCACCTATTACGTGGGAATCACAATGTAATTGACGAAATTTGGGTATATAATATGCCTCTGCCTACCCTTTCAGGAAACAGGCGTGATTTTAATTGAAGACCGATATGGCGTGGAGGTAAGATACCTGCATTTCACTTCAAAGGTCGTGGGTTCTATTCCCGCTTAGGACTTTGTGTGCATGAATTGTATGATAAAAAATTTACCACAGAACAGCAAAAATTAATTTTTTCTGGTCTGTGTTTCGTATATAATATGTATTCACATTTAAAAAATGCATATAAGTAGGTTTATCCGTTGTTTATTATTCATAACACAAGTTCTTAATGATTTTGAAACTAAATAATTGGTGTAATTGTCAGAACTTATTTATTTACTTATTTTTGATAATTGAAAGACGGAAGTATTATAAGCTGATCTTTCATTAAAAGTCATTAAAATTTACAAAAAATCCACGTTGACATATACGTATCTTCTACCGGAACTACTATGGTGAGTGTTCTGAGAAGCTTTCCGATCTCATCCCGCCCTCTCCTTTCCTCTCCCGAACAACACGTGTTGGTATTAGGAACCATCCACAGACTGTGCAGGCTATAAGCACTCGAACCAAGAAATTTGGTACGTCATTTCTGTTTTTGCAGCCGGTTCATATTTTTCCTAATTCCTATAATCCCGGGTAGATTAAGCAGGGCGTGAAACGGCATTTCAGCAGGCTGCCATGAGTGGGTGAGCTTTGTACCGTGATTATTGCACAGTATAATAAAAAAAAAAACTGACAATTACACAAATTATTTAGTTCCAAGATAAGTATCATTAAGAACTTGTGTTATGGATACTAAACAACGGATAAACAGTCTTAAATCCTTTTTTATTGTAAATAAACCCGACCTCTGGAGTGGAGTGTAGGTAAGATAAGATAAGATAAGATAATAATTTATTTGAATCACAAACACACACATGCAGAAATATAAAATATAGACATAACAATCAAATAAAAAAATAAAAATACACAAACAAGAACAAAAATATTAAAAAATAAAAATAAAAAAAAATAATCCACATAATTAAGAAGTTTGCCTTCCATAGCATGTGTGCAGCAGTGACGCAAAGGGACCAAAGCTCAGTGATATTTTGCCCTCGATGAGAGCAAACACTGATTTTCAGCTTTCACCCAAGGGAGTTGCAGCTTTACGCAGAGTTTGAGCGAACGCGACAATCCCTTGCAAAGAACATCAAACAGCGGTAACAGATTCATAATCCACTATCAATAGGTAGGTATACTGACATTCACGCCATATCGGTCGTCGTTAGGCCCATAGTACACGGCGTATTTTAAACGCGCCGACGACGCGCAGATGACGCACGTATACGCGCTTCAAACGCAATCCGAACGCAACCTAGAAACCTAAGCACACGGGGCGATCGTGAAACGCGCCTCTACAGCGCTTATACGCGCAGATACAGCGCGTATACGCGCAGTAGTCGCGCGTAGCTTTTGCGTTTTTATCAGAGACTCCTCTTCTTATACACGCGCAGCACAAAATAAACTATCATTGCAACTGAGGCGTGGGTGGCGGTGCAGTGGTGGCCTGAGCGCCCTACCCCCTGCCCCTACTCTGCTCCTTTGTACGCGCGTTTGTATCGCTTCAAACGCGAGTATACGAGCTTCATGCGCGCGTATACGCGCTTCATGCGCGCGCTTGTTTCATCAATGTAAACGCAACAAACAGCGTCCACGGCGCCGAAGACGCGCGTTCCTGAAACGCGCGTTGTCGGCGCGTTTAAAATACGCCGTGTACTATATGGGCCTTAGGAATGAAGCGCCTTTATTTTTTTGGACTGCATCAACTGCTTACTGTTAGGTAGGATGTAGATGTGCGTGAGGTGTAAGGGCCTGTTTCTTGCTTTCTTGAATATATCGTGTAAAAGAATTGTTTTTTAAAATCTTTCTACGAATATGTATTTGTTTCCAGCTTCTAGCACTATTGGGTTGTGTTAAAAGTCATATCGCACCTTCGGGCATAATCGTCAAAACGTTACTTTCCGTTCTTGGGTCCTTATTTATATAACAAAATTAATAAAATAATTAATATTATATAATATAAAATATTTAACCTTGATTGTCTAAATAATAGACAATGTAAGCAAAAATTAACTGAATAATTATGAACCCTTAACTATGATAAAACCGAACAGTTACTTCTTAAACCTCCACAAGGAGGACACACCACACTCATGCTACTTTTTAATATTAACTTTTTATTGTTTGGCTTGTATCATTTGTTGGGTTTACTTGATTTTTTTAATAAATGTCTTAGATATTAAATGTAATGGGAATGAGCGCTGCTGCCTGAAGCACAGATATTAAGTTATCTAGTTCAGGCGCAGAGATATGAAATGTTATTGTAAATTATCTAATTGTATATGTTTGTTGTTTTGATTGTATTTAATTTGAATAAAATAATAATAATTATTATTATTAAATTGTAAAAAGAAATAGTTAGGTATGCAAATGTGTTGTTTGCGTTTTCAACTGGTGGGACAAAGACACCATAACGTATAGTTTACATCATATAAAGGAGAATTACTTTAAAGTAATATTAACTCGGAAGCGCTCGTAGCTCTGCGGTGCTCGGTGGTCGAAAACGATCACCAAAGTCCAGCAGAGTTTACAGAGATCAGTCCTGGGATGGGTGACCGTTTGTGTGGCATTTGATATCGAGCGCTTCCGTGCTTCGGAAGGCACGTTAAGCTATTGGTCCCGGTTATCACTAAATGTGGTAGTCGTTAAGGCATATTAGAGGCCTAATGGGCGGCTTGGAAAAATCTAACAGCAGGACGACATACACCTGCCTCCGCCAATCCGCAAATTTAATCTCCTATGCCAGCTCTCGACAGCATTATTCGTTCGATGTAAAGTAAAGTAAAAAAAATATTTATTTCATAAACTTTATAATTATACATAGTACTTGAAAACGTCATACTTAATTGAAATATTAAAAAAATCTAAATATTATTACACTAAATCACGAGCTTAGATTCACTTACATGCAACAAAAAAATTTAAAAAAGAAAAAATAATTAAGTGTAAGTGAATCTAAGTGCCAGTTCCGAGCCACCGCTCTGTAAGAAGAACTGGCAAGAAACTCACAGGCTATGCTCTTTTAAATATATCCATTGGTTTGGTACTTGAATTACAATCTTCATTTATCTGTGAAGCTATACAATGCAATTTATTATAACATTAACAATATTCATGTTTTAAGTCATTCGAATATTAGAATAGCCTGTATGAAACGGCAGTTTAATCCCAAGCATTTTTATCTGCTATATAGTCTTTAATGTAATAGTATGCCTTTGAAGACAGCTTGCGTTTTATTGTTAATTTAAATTTATTTAGGCTCAATTGCTGTATATTGCTTGGGATTTTATTGTAGAATCGCACATATTGACCTTTAACAGATTTGTTTATCTTTTGGAGCCTAGTGGCAGGTACAACTAATTTATGCCGACAATACCAAGCCCATCAGTAGCGTCTTTCAAACAGAAACTAAATAATCACTACCTGTTGCTTTTAGAACAGAGCTAACACTTATAATGTATTTATTCGTTAATATATGTTATTTGTATATTATGTTAACTTTATAATTGTATGTTTATGTTTTTTGCTTAGTTTAGTTATTATTATTTTTCCCCCCAATATTATTATATTAATTTAATACTTTTTATTATGATCCCACACACTAATCTCCGACACTTCTGCTAGGGTTGGCTGAAGAGATATTTATAGAAATAAGCTCACCTTTGTACATGTTTTTTGTTACTGTGTATTTTTAAAGTATGTTTATGTGCAATAAAGGATAATATATATATTATATCCATATTGACATTAGCAGAAACAATGACATAACGAATGCAGTAGGTACCTGTTTATTTCATCCTTCTTCTTCTATTCTTCTTTTACCTAACAAATCTCAGGCGACCTACACCAGGATGCTTAAGCTGTTGAAGGACAGATTGGGTTTGAGAATCAAATTATTAAAGTGCGATTTAGAAATCGCTATAATCAACGCCGTAAAAGAGGTTTATCCGTCTGCTTTAATCAGCGGATGTTACTATCATAACAGCAGAGCAGTATGGAAACAAGCGAAAAAATTGAAGGTTACCGCCAGTACGGAGAATAGAGCATTAATTACAATGTGTTATAATTTACCCTTATTAGCCAAAGAAAAAAATCATAGTGAATGGGTGAATTTGAAAGCTTCGTTCCCGCATTCTCCTGAAATGATAAAATTTCAAAGTACTTCGATAAGCAATGGATGAGTTTGTGTGCATCTGTTCTTGGATGATAAGCATCAGTGAACAATTTTATAATTATATAAGAAAATATTCTAGAATATTTAGAAAAGCATGTAATACGGCAAAGTCTTATTATTTAAGCTATAAAATAAAATAATATGATTATAAGATTAAAATGACCTTGAATATTATTAATAGTGAAACGGGAAAATGTAAAAAATATAACACTGAGTTTAAACTCAATATTGATAAAAAAAACTCTTACATCTGACTTAGATATAGCCAATGCTTTCGAAAACTTTTTTACTAATATTCCAGTGTCTATCACAAAAGCTTTAAATTGTTCGCCCACTTTAGCGGAGTCTATTTTAAAAGATAACGTGAATATATGTACAGTAGATTTTACGTTCAGTCATGTAACATCTATGGATATAATTAAGACATTCAACACTCTTAGTGTTAAGAAAGCTGCAGACCTCTAGGGCAATTCCATCGTAGTTACCAAGCCTATCATTGTTTCAGTGGCGCACAGTTTGGCTCTAGTATTTAATAAATGTGTAGATTGCGGCAAATTTCCAGATCTAATGAAAGAAAGTAAAATCATTCCATTATATAAATCGGGCAGTACAGCAGACCCAACAAATTCTCGACCTATCTCAGTGCAGAAAAACTTGTTTACAACCAGATGTTAACATTTTTTAATAAAAATGGATTAATGCATTTGAAATAATTTAAAGGGTCGCTCTACAACCGATGCAGGTGTTGAGCTTTTAAAACATATATTTGATGCTTGGGAAAATTCTTTGGACGCTTTAGGTATTTTTTGCGATCTGTCCAAATCTTCTGACTGTGTTCCTCATAAAGCATTGATAAAAAAATTAGAATATTACGGAATAAGAAACTCCGCATTGGATCTTCGCACTTCATATTTAAGTAATAGGATTCAAAGGGTTGAGGTTAATGGAAAGCGATCTCAGGGTTCTGTTGTTAAAATGGGGGTTCCGCAGGGCTCGATTCTCGGTCCGTTTTTGTTTTGATTTATTTTAATGATTTGCCATATTTTATAAAAGAAAACCACGAGATAGTATTGTTTGCTAATGATACATCATTATTGTTTAAGTTAAAACGAAATCAGAATTTAGACGATGCGATCTCGAAGGTGGTGCACTGGTTTGACATTTTTTGCCAAATGTCCGTGTCACCATTGGCCCGAGATCGGAAAAACACAAACGTGATAATAATAATTGTTGTTGACATCACAGTTCCACATGACGAAAATCTCGTGAAGGCAGAAAAGGAAAAATTAAGTAAATATCTGGACTTGGCCCACGAGATTTCTGCCATGTGGGATGTGGACTCAGCGACGATTGTTCCGATAGTGGTTACGGTCAACGGGTTGATAGCGAAGAGCTTCGACCAATATCTTAAGAAGCTCAAGCTAGGTAGCTGGGTTATGGGTCAGATACTTGGGTGTTACCTCGCGGCCGGCGTTCTCCGTTTTTTATATTTTTTACAGTATTGTATTTTTTCTTTTTTGTTATATAATAATTGTAACAAATATAAATTATGTGTAAATTAAATAAATATATGTGAATAATAATAAAAATATTTATTAGTGCACCATACAATTAAAAATTAAAACTATAAACAATTAATAATTTATTACATAATTTAAATCTTCATACACACAAATAATATACTTAAAACCTAATAATAATCATTTATTCAAATTTCAAGACAGGTGTGGATTGGATTTGCCTTTCAACATATGAAATGTAAGATTGGTTTGAACGTAAGTAAGTATCTAAAAAGTAGGTACCTACCTACCCCAAATGCAAACTGTAAACCTTCTATATTAGGATCAGTTGCAGAATGTGCACCATAAAAATTAATAAAACTTTGTGACAACACGGAAAACACGGATGTGACATCCGTTCACCCGTTCTGGCGTGATTGCGTAACAAACGTCCATACATCCACACATACAAACTTTCGCATTAATAATATAAGTAAGGAATTCGATTTAATAAGAACACTACTCCCTTATTATTACTCATATTCAGAGTGAGAATGTATATAGTATAATTTCATTCATCCGTAACATTATTCTGGGACGCCATAAAATTAAAAAAATATATATATGTTAAGGTATTAAAAAGGTATTGAATATCTACAAATAAATAATTCAGATATATTGTCTCCAACTATATGAAAAAAATGTGGTCCAGACAAACTGACGTCAGAATGTCTGGCCACATTCTTTTCATGTTTTTTCACTGCTCGTCGAGGTACTAGATAATTTAATTTAGGTATCAAATAGTATCAAAAAGGTATTGAACCTTGATATTCTCCAAACATAAAATATCTCACTTGGTCCAGGGGTTCTGACGCTAACATTTTTACTTGATTTTGATTAAAATGCGACTGACATGCGTGTTCACTTTTTCTTAGTATAGATGTTTTTTTAGCATTTAGTGTAACCGATGCTGAGCACTTACTTCGATTGATGCACCCCCACATACTAGTCACAGATTTATTATTGCTTGAAAAGTTATACCTATGTTCATCGTGCACCAAAGTAGGCTTCCCTTTTTGATTGACTATATATTTTAATGTACTGTTATCCATTTTTAAGCACAACAGTATTAAATTATATATTCCAGTCTGTAAATAGTAAAAATACTGAAATGATAACGTGCGGAGAGTGTATTGTTTTTCAAGTGTCCTTTACAAAGTTACAAGTGGCCAGTAAAACCCTGAAAGTTTCCATCGCATTCTAAGGAGTATGTATATCTGTTGAATTGAGAGCTACTTCGAGGGCGATGTATGCGGAACTCGTTTACAAGTATCCCGCACTTAAAGATAATGTAGCTAAATGTACCTTTTGGACTTCTTGGCGGGAAAGGGAAGCGTCATGTTTGCAGTTTTGTTTTATTTTCTAAAATTTGTGATATTTCTAACATTAATGTGTAATAACGGTGGATTATTAACCGTTAAGTATTTGTGAATATATATGAGTGTTGGTAAATCAAACAAAGCAGTGCAACATCACTTTTCAAATTCTCTCAAGGAGTCCATGTGAGATCTCAGTATAGTCCCACATCTTTACTGAGGACTCAAGGGGCTTATGGGAGGGTATCTCATTTACCATTTATCATCTTTATCACCACTCATTCTCATTTACTATGTTATATATTCACTCGCGAGCAAAAGTATGGAATCACTTGCTTGAATTTGATTCCACGCGATCTTGAGTACTTAATAACTAAATAATAATCATAAAAATGATACCATTTTAAAAGTTAAAATGTAGTCTTTAAATTGATATCAAATTCATTCAAATGGCTCCATTATTTCTGGAGCTATCCTGGATTAAGTGAAGGAGGTAGGAAAAGGCAAGGATAACGGAAAAATTATTAATGAAAAAAACAACAAAAATTAATTAATAAAAACTTTATTTCGCCTAAAAACTTAATGTCAATACTTAGTGTTCCCCCCCCTCGCCCTAAGGAGAGCTTGGAGACGGTTCTTCATGGACCTGATGAGCTTCCGTATGGTATCTTGTGAGATACCTTCCCACTCTTCAATCAAAGCCGTTTTGAGCTCATATGTGTTTGAAGGAGTAGGATTTAACAATGAAGACCTAAAGAAAATCAGTCATTTCGAGAAAAGTTCTTTATAAAATACGTTCTTTGTGTAGATCAAAACATTTTGACATTCAGGCCAAACCACCCGGATAGGCTGGTGAAGCTGAAGGGTGTGGCAGACTTTCAACGACCAAAAACTATTATTTCTTGAGCCTGCTATGTACTGGGGCCGCGGTAACCCGAACGGGACTGCAACAAAGATAAAATATCCTAGATCAGCATGTTTCTTGCATAAATTTAAATGTGTGTTATCTGTAGTTTTCAAGTTTCTCAATATATACCTACTTACGAAAGAAAGAAAGATAGGAGCAATTCATGTCAGGCAGCCTTGTCATTCATAAAATGTTTTACACTACGAGTAAGATAAGCCTTCTCAGCAAACAATACACGCGCATCTGTTGTTGTTTTGAATTGAAACATTTTATGTCGGGTTGTGAACTTGCGCAAGCGTCACGAAATTTCTAACCATCCTCACCACTCCAGCTCTCTGCCGCGTCCTGCCGCGTCTCTGTGTGTGAATCTTTTTTTTTACTTTATAAATGTTATTAAAAGAAATTTACATACTTAACTTGTAACAATAACACATATAATTCATATAATTTTCATCATCATCAACACACATCAGTAACAACAATTTAACAAATATCAACGAAAACAATTAAACAAAACTCGGAAACTCAACGGTCACGCGATGCTATCGCTACTG
Source organism: Musotima nitidalis (assembly GCA_949126915.1). Taxonomy (NCBI): domain Eukaryota; kingdom Metazoa; phylum Arthropoda; class Insecta; order Lepidoptera; family Crambidae; genus Musotima; species Musotima nitidalis. The sequence continues at coordinate 6,657,308 of OX421442.1, read as the reverse complement.
GTGTCGTATGATGAGAGCGGGGCTAGCCGCAGGGTAGCTGGAGAGAGTAGCGTTTCTAACCAGGTGTCATGTTTTTAATAATAATAAATAATAAAAAATCTTTATTTACTTTTTCAGGTAAGTACAACTCAGCTAGTAGATGGAGTCTCCTTTTAGACAAAAACGTCTGTATTAGGAGGCACCGCTCTTCCATTACATAAAAAAATTAATTATAAGCTACAGAGTACCTTAGTTCACAAAGTAATTCAGCTTAAAATTAAAGGTAAGTTTTATAAGCTAGAATAATATTAGTCCTAAAATATACATAATTTAAACGCATGCAAAGTGTGGTGTGTAATAGTGAGTGAATGTGTGTGTGTGTGTGTGTGTGTGTGTGAATGTAAGTATGAGTAGATGTGTGTACATGCTCTTTTGTGTTATTGTATATATTGTGAATTTATCCACGCTGTACTAATAATGATTCTGTTTGATTATAATCCAATTTACAAATCCAATGGATTAATAGTTTTTTGCACTCATGATATGATTTAGAGAAAATTCCCAATAGTTTATTTATATTGTTGTAAACACAAGCCGATTGCTTTTCGTGCTGTATTTTTGCAAACACTGTTCTTGTTTTTGGGCAATTTATAACATGTTTCTTTCTTTTATTTTCTAATCTGGCATCATATTTAAGCGTTTTGTGTTTTTTAAGAATCAAGCTTATAATATAAAGTTTCCTAACTGAAAGGAGGTTACTAATTTGGTACAAGTTGTATGTGGAGAATCGTTGCTTCTTAAAGTACATGACTTTAAGTAACGCTCTTTGAGCTCTTTCAGCTTCCAGAAAACGAGTCTTACAAGCTCCACCCCATACGACTATACATTAAGTGATCACTGATTGTACTAATGATATATATATGAAAGGTCATTGACATTTGATATTTTAGATTAGTTTTTAGCCGTAAGAGGGAGCCAGGAGTAAGGGAATTATAATGTGTCAAAGCCGATAGTAACCAGGGAGATTAAACTCACATATTAAATAATTTCGTTCAAACACAGTTTTTTGTGAATAAGTTATAATTTGAAAGTGAAGAGTAAAGCATGAACATTTAATTGTCGATTCTCTTTATTTAGGTTAGTAACTATTGCATTAGTTGATAAATTTCTTAAATATAAGTTTACACCTATCTGTAATTAATAAATAAATCTCTTTATTTAGATGAATCACATTTTGTTATGCTTCACAACGAAAACAACCCATGATCTTATAAATCGACAACTAATATACATGTGGAAAAAACCTAACCTACAATGGAGAAATTGAGATTTGAATTTGTGATAAAAGCCAAACCGGATGATAATAAGACAAATATGTATGCCATAATCTCTATTACGGATACACAAAACGAAACATATGTTGTGCCTAGAGAGTATCAATCAGTGCATTTACACAGAGAAATAGTAAAGCATGACATATTTGAAAAAATAAAAAAATCTCTTCAGAAAAGGTATGATAAGAGACAGGTTTGGATAACATTAACCAAGGAAATGCAATTAACATATTTAGATAATGACAACTTACAATTTGATGGGTTCTTGCTTGAAAAATTGGAACAAGGTCAGGAGTCTTCATCAACAGAACCAACATCGTTAAAAAAAACAGAAAATAAGACAAAATTAGCAGCACAATTTTCAATGGAAAAGTTTTCAAGAAATACAACAAATGTTGAACAATGGTTGAATGCTTTTGAAAATGAATGTACACGTTTACAAATTGATACAAATCTACAAAAAATAGAAATTTTAAAATTACTATTGGAAGATAATTGTATAGATTGGTACACCTCAATGATTATCAAACATACTATTGATTCAGATTGGTCTGCATGGAAGAAAAGTTTAAGTGAAACATTTGCTGATAAAGGCTGGTCTCCAATAAGGTATGCTATGAATTTTAAATACATACAGGGATCAATGTTAGAATATGCTCTTAAGAAAGAGAGATTGCTACTAGAAATAAACAGATCAATAGACACACAAACTCTGATTTATTTGATTGCCACTGGTCTACCAAACTTTATAATGGATAGAATAGACAGAGAGAGCCTTAAAGAAGTAAATGACTTATTTAACTGCGTAAGAGGACTAGAAAGTTTGACAAGGAAGAAAAACTTAAGCACAGGACATACATTCTATAAACAAGAAACAAAACAAACTGAAAAAAAACAATGCAGTATTTGTGAGAATAAAGGAAAATTAAATAGATTTCACCAAGAGAATGTTTGTTGGTATAACTTTAAAAAAAAACAAGCGATGGCAAAAATTTACATTCTAATTCAATATTAAAAGTTGAACTAAGTAATGAAGATCCAAAAAACTAAAACTCCCTCCACTAATTGAGATTAATGTGATGTTAAATAATACATTAGAAGCCAAGGGGCTGTATGACCCGGGCTCACGAATAACATTAATAAATTCAAAATTAATTCAAGTGACAAATATGAAGCCAAATTATTGTTATAACACAATAAAAACAATAAGTGGAGGACCCTTTAGTTGTGGGTTAATTACACTGGATGCGGAGTTATTGCATAAGAAGATTAGAATAAATGCATTTATATTTGAAAATGAAAATTTTGAATATGATCTTATACTGGGATTAGATTCAATACATAAATTTGGATTGACTCATGATGAGAATTTAAATATCTAAAAATATGTTTGAAGATAAACAGGTTGAAGATATGGAAATAAATATAGAAGAAAAAGAATATGAAGTCAACTTTAATGAAGGTATAGACACAACCAAATTTGATATAGATACAGAATACTTAAATATTGATCAAATAAAACAGATAAACATATTATTGGATAGTTACACGGAAATATTTGCAAAAAATAAATATGATACTGGAAAAGTGAAAAAGTACGAGGCCTGTATAGATTTGCAAGTTGAAAAATATTATTATAAAAGACCATATAGATGTTCAGTCCAAGACAGGATAGAAATAGAAGATCAAGTCTCACAACTTTTAAAATATGAGTTGATTGAGGAATCTTACAGTCCATTTGCAGCACCTGTTACTTTAGCTTTTAAAAGAGATGAAGGAAAAAAAAGTAGATAATGCATAGACTTTAGAGATTTAAATAAGATAATTATACCTCAATCACAACCATTTCCTCTCATAGAAGATTTAATAACAAAAACAATAAATTGTAATTATTTTACAACGCTGGATATAAATTCAGCTTTCTGGTCCATCCCTTTAAAATTACAGACAGATACAAAACGGGTTTTGTAACTCAAGAAGGTCATTACCAATGGACTTGTTTACCCTTCGGTCTTAAGACATCACCAGCAATATTCCAACGGATTTTAGGAAATATTTTAAGAAAAAATGGTCTAACAGGATTTGCAGTGAATTTTATTGATGATATACTGATTTTCTCTAAGACATTTAATGAACATATAACACATTTAAAAAAATTGCTGGAGGCTATTCGAGAAGAAGGTTTTAGGCTAAAATTTACAAAATGTAATTTTGCATGTGATTCTGTTAAGTATCTAGGTCATATATTACAAAAGAATACGATTACACCTTTAAAAGACAATTTGAAATCAATAAAAGATTTTCCTGCTCCCCAAAATAGAAAACAAATACGTCAATTTTTAGGAAAAATTAATTTTTATGGAAAATACATTCCGCGTGTCTCAATAGTTCTTGACCCTTTACATAAATTGCTGAGAAAGGATCAGAAATTTAATTGGACAGAACAGTGTGAGGGTGCATTCCAGAAAGTTAAAGCTTATTTATGTTCCAAACCAATACTAGCCATTTATAATCCAGAAGCACCAATATTTATGTATACAGATGCCAGTGCCATAGGAATAGGAGCAGTTTTGAAACAAGTTCAGCTCAATGGCGAAGAAAAACCGGTAGCATATTTTTCTAAAAAAATTAACGAATCACAGAAGAATAAAAAAGCTATATTTTTAGAATGTTTAGCAATAAAAGAGAGCATAAAATTTTGGCAACATTGGTTGATTGGAAAATATTTTACTGTCTATACAGATCACAAGCCTCTAGAGAAGTTAAATATAAAAAACAGACCTGATGATGAATTAGGCGATATGTCACATTATCTGTCACAATATAATTGTGAAATAAAATATTTTCCAGGAAAAAATAATACAGAAGCAGATTGTCTTAGCAGAAATCCAGTATTGGACATTGATGAAAATGATGAGGATAACTTAAGAACGGTAAATATTATTGATATTCACGACATAAAATACGATCAAGCACGAAATTTGCAAATAAAAAAACTTGAAAAAAACATTATTTTAGAAAATGGAATTTATTATAAAAAAAGGGAAAAAAATAGGAAAAAGATTGTTCTAAGTGAAGATTACAGTAAAACTATAATAAAAAATATTCATGAGAAATATTGCCATACTGGAGTAAATCAAACGGAATCTAAAATTTAACCTTTTTATACTGCACCGAATCTATCAGAAAATATTAAATATATATGCGAAAACTGTGAGATATGCATCAAAAATAAAACGAGGTTAAATAGAAAATATGGTTTTATGTCACAATTAGGTCCAGCTAATAAACCCTTTCAAATAATGTCACTGGACACAATAGGAGGATTTGGGGGTCAACGGTCAACAAAAAGATATTTGCATCTACTAGTAGATCACTTCACGAGGTATGCATATATCCTATGTTCTAAGAATCAGCATGCTCGAGACTTCATCAAGCTAATGGAAAAAATTCCTAAAGAAGAAACAATAGACATCTTACTTTCCGACCAATATCCAGCTTTTAATTCGATGGAATTCAAAAATTACCTTAAAAAACGGAATATTCAATTAATACTTACAGCGGTAGGCGCACCATTCTCAAACGGATTAAATGAAAGGCTAAACCAGACTATTGTGAACAAGATAAGATGTAAAATGAATGAATCAAAAGGAAAAACAAATTGGTCTAAAATAGCAGAAGAATGTAGAAATATGTATAATGAAACAAATCATTCTGTAACAGGATTTTCCCCTAAATATTTGATATCTGGTGAATCTACAGATTGGTTACCTCATGAATTAAAAGAAAAACAGTTACTTACAAAAAATTTGGAAGAAGACAGGAAATTAGCACTCCAAAGATCAATAAAATCACATGAATATAATAAAACTTTATTTGATAAAAACAGATTACAACATGAATTTAAAAAAGGGGATAAGGTATATGTTGACTATGGAAACAAATTAAACAAAAAAAAGATGGATGAAATTAGAATTGGTCCCTTTGAAATAGAGGAAAAAATATCAGATTCAATATTTAAAATAAACACCGGTCGTGGTACAAGATCTATTGGATTGTATCATGTCACAAAACTTATTCCTATGCTTGTTGGTTTTTAGATTTAATCGCAGCTAAATTTTACCCAACTTCAGTTGGAAAAAAATTGCATTTCGGGGGGGGGAGATGAAAGGTCATTGACATTTGATATTTTAGATTAGTTTTTAGCCGTAAGAGGGAGCCAGGAGTAAGGGAATTATAATGTGTCAAAGCCGATAGTAACCAGGGAGATTAAACTGACATATTAAATAATTTCGTTCAAACACAGTTTTTTGTGAATAAGTTATAATTTGAAAGTAAAGAGTAAAGCATGAACATTTAATTGTCGATTCTCTTTATTTAGGTTAGTAACTATTGCATTAGTTGATAAATTTCTTAAATATAAGTTTACACCTATCTGTAATTAATAAATAAATCTCTTTATTTAGATGAATCACATTTTGTTATGCTTCACAACGAAAACAACCCATGATCTTATAAAATGAACCATCAACCCATCATCTTCTTATCTTTCATTTAAAATGTTTCTTGAGTGTTTATTTTCACATTCAGTATTATTTGGTACCACATACCTTAGATTTTTAAACATCCAGATGAATTTACGGATCCTTGAGGATTTTTTTTCTAATTGAGGGTACCAAGATAATCTTTGGTCTATTATTACACCAAGATATTTAGTCTGATCTACTTTTAAAATAGATGGACAATCACATATTTCTGATGATAGATCATCACAACTATGTGTTTTTAAATTAAAACCCTCACACGGTTGATGATTATTGCAAATGCTAAAGAATATGTAATTTGTTTTGTCTGTATTTAATATAAGAAGGTTGTATTTTACCCAATTGGCCACCTTAGCCATTCCACACTGAGCAATAGCTTTTGTGTTGTCCCAAGTTCGGCCAGTGAACACAACAGCTGTATCATCAGCATATGAGAAAAATTTAGCATTAGTGATATTCATATTACATAGATCATTGACGTATATAGTAAACAATGTAGGACCAAGTACACTGCCCTGCGGCACCCCGTTTGATACAGTCGTATACACAATCTATCCCAACCCTTTGCTTTCTATTGTTGAGGTAATCTTTGAAAATAGCATCAATTGGCTATTATGCCTATCTTTTCAAGTTTGTGCACTAGGATAGGTACAGATACTGCATCAAACGCTTTTTTTATATCTATAAAAATGGCCAAACACTTATTACTACGTTACTTATTACTATGTTAAGTCGCCCGAGTTGTATTTAACTTGTAGCAATAACGCACATAATTCATATAATTTTCTGTATAAAATTCAAGAGTATAGAGTTCAATATTTGATACTTGAAGTTTCACTTCTTCCGTAACATCATAATACTGTAACATCATTGATTTCACACGTCGTGATATCTTATTTATCTCCAGCGGCATCTGTGGCAATAAATCAGGGTAGATTTCTCGTCTCTGAATATCAGAAGTGACCGATCGGCAGAACGTGGTCGTCCGTGTTGTACACAAACCTTACGATAACTGGTCCACTGTACTCCGGGGGCATCTACAGTCTAATGACGGAAGTCTCAGTGAAGCTTGGCGCATTACTTTTTGTGCGCCGGTGGTAGGTAGGAGTGGGTGAAGCCATCTCACCCCTCTGAGGAGGTCCGCCCCTTATTACTATTTATAGGGTGGATGTTGACTGCGGGCGCTACGCCTGAAACGAGAGGTTGCTTATTATTATTACCAAAGACGCATTTCTGCTCGATGTTTAATAGAACTGCCTGACAAGCGGCACCTGCAGAGAAATTACTCAAAATTTCCATTAAGCTACAAAAAATTATACCGCACAACATTTATGATTTCTGAACGTAACATTTGTGGTTTTTAAAAACTTATAAATTTTGTCGTGAATTTCTCGGCAGGACAGTGAAGCGTCATGTCTACAGTTTTGTTTTATTTACTAATATTTGTGATATTTCAGCATCACTTTTTAAATTCTCTCAAATAGTCCATGTGAGATCGTAGTACAGTCCCACATCATTACAGAGGACTAGAGTGTTTAGGGGAGGGCTTCTCACTTGCCATTTCTCATTTTTATTACCACTTATTCTCATTTTATTATGAATTAAATATTATTAAATATCTATAACTTAACACTGGCTAAATGTGCTAAACGCACGAAGCCATTATTTACAAGAAAGAAAAGATATGACATCTGACTGACATTGACATGTTATCAAACGAACATTTTATATTGTTAATTGTGTGAGTTCGTGTGTAATTTTTGGTTTAACAAAACAAATATTATTTATTATTAATCTTACAATGTGTGAAGTGTTTCAAGAAACCGAATACACATATGAATATTTTCTCCAGGACAATGTGTGTCGACTATGTTGGAATAAAGATTGTTTAAACATCGTTTCCCTAGATAATAGTGTTGAAAACTCTTTAGTTAAAAATGCAATTATAGAGAAAATTAAAGACTGCCTAGAAATACAGATAAAAAAGGAAAAAGGTCCCAAAATTATTTGTTCAAAGTGCTGTATGAAGTTAGAAGAGTTTTACACATTCAAACAATTTTGTCGAAATGCCGATAGAAAATTACAAGAAATTCTTGAAAATTTTCACAAATGTTCTATGCCGGAGTCGAATTTTGTTAAAATAGAAACTGATAACGTTGATTATAAAATCAGCCAGAATTCTGAAGACGTTGGTGGCTATGATCAGCTCAGTAATAAGTCTAAAATTGAAACAGATCCTGAAAATGATGGTTTAGATGATTTCCACGACGACAGATTACTATTAGAAAACCATATAGATGTTGACACAGAAAACACCATAGAGATTGTTAAAAAAAAGGTCAAAAAGAAAACAAATTCTGTCACCACACCAAGAAACAACAAAAACTCTGTAAGAAAAAGTACTTATAAGCCCAAAAGATCAGCAAGCTACTGCAATATATGCAGAAAAGACTTCGAAAGCAAAGAAAACCTAGCGACCCATAACGCAACGAATCATGGAGTAGAAAATGAGAACACATTTAAATGTTTTGGTTGCGAGAAACGGTTCAAATCCCGGAAATCACGGTTAGGGCATGAAAAAACCTTTTGCAAAGGCTTAAAAGATGGGTATAAATGTCGAGCCTGCGATAGATTCTTGCCTAATCGTAGCATGTATGAAATGCACATGCGAGACCATAGAGAAAACTCTATGGTTGAATTGCCGGAAAGTATTTTCCAATGTACAAAATGCTTTGAACTATTTAAAACTAAATTGAGTTTAACAGAACATTTGGCTACACACGATTCAGAAATGAAGTTGTATGTTTGTGAAGTAAGTTTTTTATACACATACTTGTTATACAAGTATTTATATTTTATTACATAGTGCAGGATGGTTTCCCACCTGATAGACTGATGATCTGGTCAAAGCAATGAGCAGCTGGTTGATGCTGGTGGCTCAGGATTGCTCAAAGTGGTAATCTTTAGGGAACGCCTTTGTTAAGCAGTGGATGTCTTATGACAGATGATAAAAATGACACAAATGTGGGTTCATGATGGCAAACATATTAAAGTTGATAGAAGTTTGACGACCAATATGGGGTGGTGGTGAGTATATCTGCACTTCGCTTCTAAGGTTGTGGGTTTGATTCCCACACAGGACAAAACAGCAGGACGCCATACACCTGCCTTGTGTATGGCATCCTGCTGTTAGAATATTTCAAGCCTCTAACATGGCTTAACAACTACAAAATTTAGTGATAACCGGTACCAACGACTTAACGTGCCTTCCGAAGCACGGAAGCTCTCGATATTAAATGCCACATAAACGGTCACCCGTCTAAGAACTGACTCTATAAACTCAGCTTTTGCTCTTGCGTTTCCGAGTACCGAGCACCACGGAGTCAAGAGCGCTTCTAGATTCTTAAGGTCTTTTAAGACTGATTGACACTATTGAATTGGGATATAGCTTGTATGATAGTAGTACTTTTAATACATACAAACATTCATGCCTGTTTCATACGTGGGCAGAGGCATATTATACGCCCACACTTCGCCAATTATGTAGTTAGTCCCACGTAATAGGTGGCGAGCCTTGCCACTTACTGGCCACTGTTATATTCCCCAGAGCCTCGTCCGTTGATCGACAGGTGCACCACTCGCAGGTGAGGTTGGCTTGGCCTTCTTAGATCTTGGTAGGATACCTATACACCGAATTGACAGTATCTTTTTTAATTCAAATCACAGACTTGCGGTCGAGTATTTACACGCCACGACTACTTAAACAAACATAAGCTGACACATTCAGGCACCAAGCAGCATGTTTGTCCACACTGCGGGTTCCGGGCGACCCAGAGATCTTCCCTCACCATGCATATCAGGTAACTTTAATGCCAGCATAATCATATCAGCCTTATTTATTTATTTTTGACGTCCGATATGGCGTGGTGGTCAGTATACCTGCACTTCACTCCAGAGGTCGTGGGTTCGATTCCCACACAGGACAAATCTTTGTGAGCATGAATATGTATGTTTGTTCTGGTCTGGGTGCTTTCTATGTATATTAAGTATGTATTTACAAAAAAAAAGAAAAAAAAAGGGTATTTAAGTATGTTTATTCCTTCTTTAGTATCCATAACACAAGTTCTTAGTGATACTTATCTTGGAACTAAATAATTGGTGTGATTGTAAGAGAATATTAAGAGAATATATATAAGATCATAGGTTGTTTTCGTCGTGAAGCATAACACAATGTGATTCATCTAAATAAAGAGATTTATTTATTAATTACAGATAGGTGTAAACTTATACTTAACAAATTTATCAACTTATGCAATAGTTACTAACCTAAATAAAGAGAATCGACAATTAAATGTTCATGCTTTACTCTTCTTATTTATGAAAATTAGAATCCACCTTTGCACTTTCAAACTCAGATCAAGTAAAAAAAGGTATACCTTACGACTAATAACAAAGTGAAGCCATATTTATAACTATGTGTGAGTTACTGAAGTGTTGCCACTTTTTAAAAATCTTCCCAGATATTACAAGTATAATTAATTAATAATAAATATAAGCGATTTACGTTAGTAAATTGACAAGAATCAATTTACCCGGTGATATACCAAATTCAAATTTTCTAACCATTTTTGCAAATTTCAGCTCTGTACGAAGTAGAATTTTAATTCAATTAAAACACTTATTGTAAATATTATTACAATTATAGTATAATTTGACATAATGACAAACAGACGCAAGGCAATATGAAAATTAGAATTTTGCGATATATCAGGCATATTTTAATTATTTTTTTAAACTTTATAGTAATGTGTAAAAAAAACAGACAGCTTTTGTAAAGTATTTTTATTACACAAAGTAATATATTTGGGAGGGGCAAAAACTAAACAATAATCTAAAACACATGCTGTATAAGTTTTTAAAATGTTTGGGGCTTAGAGCTCAGTGTCATCGTCAGTGTATTTATTTTAGAAATATGATGCAGTCTTATGTCCAAATATTTCTTTATTACCAATCGGATTAAATTTACTTTATGCCCATGACCAGCACTGTAATGGTCATTTTCTAGGTTCTTAAAAGTTTTATTATTACCTGTAAAATAACCTAAAATTTTAGTGACCTTATATGTGTGCTGGTTAATTGTCTCTTTCATCATTGCATCTCTCAGTAATTTCTACCGGAACTACTATGATAGTGTTCTGAGGAGCTTTTCGACCTCATCCCGCCCTCTCCTTTCCTCTCCCGAACAACACGTGCTGGTCTTAGACACCATCCTCATACTGTGCAGACTATCAGCACTCGAACCAAGAAATTTGGGAAGTCGTTTCTGAGCAAGTGGAATTCACTGCTGGCTCATGTGTTTCCTATAATCCCGGATCTTGTAAGCGGGGCGTGAATCGGCATTTTAGCAGGCCGTCATGAGTGGATGCGCTTTGTACCATGCTTACTTCACGGTATGAAGCGCTTTCATTTTTTATTGGACTGCATCGACTGCTTACCATCAGGCAAGATGTAGTCATTATGACGTGTATATTATTACTTGGATGCGGCAGACAAGTATTAAAAGTTTGCCTCACGTATTCATATGCCTTTGGTGAATAATAGTTAAGTGTTAGATAAAATCTCCTTAGTACTGGAGTGTACCTACTTAAAAAAAATTACGCCTTTTTTCTGTTCTTAATATTAAATAAATTTATAATTGTAATATTTATATTTATGTATATTATAATTGTACTTTATGAATTAAATAAATCTGGGTCAATTAAATTTAGTTTTTTAATATTAGTAAAAATATCTTTCCTCCGGACCTCCGGACAAAAACAAACAAAATTAAAAATGATTATGGCGAATTTATTTATGCGTGCCAAAGCATCCGATTTTAGTACCCACATTTTTGTTGAGTATTAGAAATACCAACTACTGGCAACACTGTCTGGTTGTGTCAACTCGGGTTATTTTGTCAATATTTTTTCCGAATAACCTACAAATTATTTTGAAACATAAAAAAGATAGTTTTGTGTTAACTTATGTGTGAAACGATATTTCTTCAGACTTTTTGTTCGCTTTAGTGTTGTTTTAGCACCATTTAATCACACAGGACGGCATTTTATTGACAAAGTTACTACTCGGTGTCTCGGGAGATACTAACGTAAAACTAAGCTCATTTTACGTATGTGTGTGCGTGAGCGCGTGTATTTACACAAATGAGCTTAGTTTTGTGACTTCAGTGCTGTCAATAGCCATGCGCTATCTACCTTTTTTTATTTGATCTGAGCTTTCAAATTATAACTTATTCACAAAAAACTGTGTTTTAACGAAATTATTTAATATGTGAGTTTAATCTCCCTGGTTACTATCGGCTTTGACACATTATAATTCCCTTACTCCTGGCTCCCTCTTTCGGCTCAAAACTAAACTAATATATCAAATGTCAATGACCTTTCATATATACTTATGTATTCAATCAGAACGGAATACACCAATTACACTAATTATCAAAACAGTAAAAGTTTAATATAATATTAAAATCTCACACGTAAAAACTTTTATCCCATTCTCTCACAATACCTCAGACACACTGACAAAATCTCATGCCATCCATCCGCAAACAAATCACAGTCGGGTGCTGCATCCAGGATGGCATTAAGTGCGTTGAGTGTCCGCGCAATGGGTGATTTTGAGCTACGGTTCGGCAGGTTGGCACAGCAAACATGGATCCACAGCCTCCCCTATTATAGTTATTATAGGAACAATATTTATAACACAAGAGCGATGATGATGTAAATTTGTTGTTCCCAAAGTTACGAATGTGTACGGGGATAGAACTCTCAAAAAACGTATCCCCTATATACTCAACAGTTTACCTACAGACATCAGAGATGAATTACACAAAATAAAGTTTAAACGTTTACTGAGAAAGCACATAATAAATATGCTACCATAGATTGAATCTGTAATTATAATTCATATATTATAACTGTTAAAATAAAAATATTTATTAATTTTTAATGTATAGTCATAGTTTTATAGTAACTGATCCTTCAGTCAAACTGTTTGAACAGTTTTGTTGGACATCTTTTTTAAATTTTATGCAATACGATATACTTTGTAAATAAATAAGCGACTTTGTTTTATACTTCGTAGTGATTTTACAAATATTAATAATAATAATAATAATAAGATACAAAAGGCAGTGCTTCTCGATACGGCGCGCATTGTCAGGAGGTTTCTCTCTCTGCAGCCCTAGCCGCCAGTCGTTTGGGTGTTACCTCGCGGCCGGCGGTCTCCGTTTTTTATATTTTTTACAGTATTGTATTTTTTTCTTTTTTGTTATATAATAATTGTAAAAAATATAAATTATGTGTAACTTAAATAAATATATGTGATAATAATATTATTAACTTTTAATTTAAAAAAAAACCTGTTAACATTTGAGTTAGCAAACATAATTTTTATTTATATTTATAGATGTCCTCTAAACAGTGTGTGAATGTATTTTTAGGAAACACACAGGAGAGAGACCCTATGTGTGTGCGCTGTGCCCACAGCGTTGCATATCCAGCTCTAACCTTCGGGCGCACACTAGGCGGCATTTGGGGCAGAAGAACTTCCAGGTAAGTGTCGACTTCAACTTGAAAAATCATTTATTTTATAAACTATTACATAGTACTTCTAATCGTCAAAATTTACTACACGACATAACACTATGGAAATAGCTATGATAAACAAGCCTAGCTGTTACAACGTCTGTTAATTGGCGAATTTTCTTTACCGCGTATGCTGCAGAGCTGAGTCTATTCGACAATTCACCAATATGTGGGCCCCGCTGCAGCTTAGAGTCTAATATTACACCCAAAAATTTGGTGGTATCCACAAGGGTCAACTCTTCTTCCTTTATTTTAACAGTGGTGTTTACTTGTCTGACGTTAGGCGTCAAGAATTCAAAACACGAATTTAAATTCATACAGGCTATTCTAATATGAATGACTTAGAACATGAAGCTAAGCTCAATATAGCTCCATTCACTGCTGGCGGGAGCTTGATTGTAAAAGAACGGGCAAGAAACTCGTCAAAGTTGCTCTTTTCTCCCGCCAAAAAAAAAACTTAATACTAAAACCACTTTTGTTGATAAGTCTACAAAACTTGTGCACTTGTGGACGGCACTGAAATCTAGTAGAGCTATTGCACTAGGGAACCTGCTTGGAGGAGTTGGCAAGAAACTCGGTTTGATCTTCCACCGATATAATGTAAAATAATCTTAACATAGGTTAAGATAAGGGCTTCTGTTACATTTGTATCATCATCTCGGCCCCCCATTAACGTCCCACTACTGAGCACGAGCCTCCTCTCACATATCAAGGTGCGAGGGTATTGGGTCATACTCTACCACGTGGACCCAGTGCGGGTTGGCGGAGGCAGGTGTGTGGCGTCCTGCTGGTAGATTTTTTCAAGCTGTCCAATTAGGCCTCTAACATGGCTTAATGACTATCACATTTAGTGAAAACTGGGACCAACGGATTAAAGTGCCTTCCGAAGCACTGAAGCGCTCGATATCAAATTCCACACAAACGGTCACCCATCCAAGGACTGACCTCTGTAAACTCTGCTTTACTTCGGTGATCGTTTCCGACCACCGAGCACCGCGGAGCTACGAGCGCTTCATTCATTACATTACATTTGTGTAATTAGGGATATTTTGGGAAAGTGACAATCTGTGGCTAAGCCATTGACGGTCCAAATCACATTAATTAAAATAAGATATACTTGATTGTCTCTGAGATCAAGAAGATCATTTAGAGTCGTGAAAATCTTAACAAGTCTAATAAACAATTAAACTTTGTATTACAAAAAAATATGTTACTAACAATGCAACAATGTTTTTTCAGTTAATCTGTCTGTTATGGTTGTCTGTCAGTAACTTTGTAATACAAATCAAATAATGAAGAAAATATTTTCTCTTATTAACCCAAATTTCTTTACTTACAGTGTACAATATGCAGCAAAAAATTCGGATACAAAATCAGTCTAGAAGAGCACATAGCATCAAAGCATGAACGTTCCCTACCCTACTCTTGTGAAGATTGTGGCGCCATTTATACCAGACGGCGTAGCTTACAACGCCATCTGTTAGCAAAGCATGGAAAACGAGTCAAAAATTGCCAGAACACAATTAAAGACGGCGCTAGTTGTGTTGAAAAACGTATGGGCGACGACACGAACTTTTTGGTCGAAAATGGTAGTGTGGTAGAAAATAAAAATGAAAATGAATTAAAAATCAATGATCACGATGTTGAGTTTGTGTTATTAAATACTGATAGTAACGTTTTGATTACGAAAATGTTTTAGAATGTTCAATGTTTTAATGTAACATGGGAATAAATCAGAATCAGACTTCAAGTGTAGTATGTTTAAGACAATATTAAAAAAATAAAATATAACACGACCTATTTAAAAATATTATCAACCATTTACCGAATATTGTTAAAATTTTATGTTCGGTCGTCCTAATATTTATTTAACTTAGTTTGTTATGTGTTAAACGGCTATTGCCTTTACAAGAATAATTGATTTTTTTTAAGTGAAAATAAATACTCTGAGACAAAAAAATTGTGTTTTATTTTGTGTACACATATTATGTTACTGTTGTAATCAAAACTTCAAAAAAGTGAAACCCAGCTTTTATTGAAGTCATCTCTAAAAATCTGTAAAAAAATAAAATCAATCATGTTTTTTTCATGTCATTTTACTGAAGTATTCGTCTTCGTTCGACATCTTTTTTCGAAATTAGATATATTTCTTTTAACAACGATAAAACAGATATGAGCAGTGCCATAATCAAGAAATAAAAGCAAATGGATTCTTTGTCAGAATTTGTCAAGGTTTGTCAGTTTATTCGTCTGTTGTGGTTTTTCTTAAGATTTGTCAGTCTGTCTGTGAATCTTATCGGGGGATCTGTCAGTCAGCCTGTCGTGATTCTAAAGGAGGGAGGGGATTTTCCATCAGTCAGTCAGTCTGTCGGTGACCCTAACAAAGCTTCCAAAAGGCAACGATATTAAAAAGAATGCCTCAAAAAACTCATCCCGGCTTTTTTCAGGTTATGCCACATGTCGATACGTTATACAGAGTCCTAAATAATCTAGAACTTAACCACCTTCGCGTTTAGGTCATGACGGGACATAGGCTTTCTCTGAGTTTGCAAGTTTAAATGGAAAGACAGCTCCACGTGCATATCGTCGTTGAAGTTCTAACACCACGGAAGTCAAAAATAGCAACTTTTCAGGAGTGAGAAAAAATGCATAATATTGTATAGATGTATACAAAATAATAATAACATACTTAAATAATATGAATTTACTGTTTTTGTTTACTTAATTACAGTCCTATTTAATGTAGATCATGAACTTTTTATTAAAAAAACAACTAAAATAAAAAAAATTATAACACATTTTTTTTAAAATCACGAGTTTCTTTTGGCTGATACAAGCTGATTGGTTGAAACGATGTGTCTTCTGATTCTCTAGCGAATGGAATCAAAATGTCAAAATAGCCGAAAAGTGACATAAGTGGTTTTAGAACTTCAACAACAATATGTGATGATGCGGAGGTGACCTTGCAGCACCGATGCTTTCCTGGGTTGTTCAGCTTATGGCATACAAAGGCTGGAACAAGACCTGGCGACATAAAGATGTCAAAGAAACTGAAACACTGCTGGAGTATGTACCACACGGCACCATAAGTTTATATAGCATTGTAAATACGAAATTTCAAAGTATTAAAAGTTACACAATTGTAAAGTCTTGATCTACTTACATATGTTACCGGCCAAACCCGATTTTAGGACAAACTAGTATGGCCTAGTCTAGCCTAGTTAGAATTAGGTTTTTTTTTTTCTTACTAATAAATAATTCAAAACTGCCGTGGTAGCCTGAATGGCATAGGATTTTATTCAGTCTTGAATGGGTTGTTTATTTCTAGTAAAAAAACGGTCTTATAATTATGTCATAGTTTACTACTTGGCAGCGTCCGTGATTGCCCTAGACGTGCATTGAACCTGAGACCGCTAATGAGCCGCTTTGGCCTCCTGCCACGTGAAATGGAACAATACGTCAATGTGAATAGACTGTCACGAGCCGGAAGAATGATAGCTGAGCAGTTATATTATTTTTATAATAAATCAATATTCTCTTATAATCACACCAATAAGTTACGAGATAGGTAAGTATCATTAAGAACTTGTGTTATGGATACTAAAGAACTGATAAACATCGAACCCACGACCTCTGAAGTAAAGTGCAGGTATACTGACCTCCACGCCATATCGGTCGGAGAGTGATAGAGTTATAGACCATCTTAGCTTTATCTCGGTTGTCCTAGACCTAAAAGCTTACGGCCCAGGGTCTCCTCATTCCGTAGGCGGGGCCGCGATCGACGTTAGCCGCGGCCCTGGGTGGAGTGGATCTCTCGCTGCCGACTATCATGTAAAAGATGGACGACAGCGAGACGGCGTGGGAGGCAATGGCCTCCTTCTGCGAAGTGGTGATGTCGCAGAAGGAGGCCGCGGAGCGGGAGAGGTAGCGGGATCCGCTGTGAGCCCCACACTACCCTCTCGGGCATTTGTGAGCATGAATATGTATGTTTGTTCTGGTCTGGGTGCTTTCTATGTATATTAAGTACGTATTTACAAAAAAAAAGAAAAAAAAAGGGTATTTAAGTATGTTTATTCCTTCTTTAGTATCCATAACACAAGTTCTTAGTGATACTTATCTTGGAACTAAATAATTGGTGTGATTGTAAGAGAATATTAAGAGAATATATATAAGATCATAGGTTGTTTTCGTCGTGAAGCATAACACAATGTGATTCATCTAAATAAAGAGATTTATTTATTAATTACAGATAGGTGTAAACTTATACTTAACATATTTATCAACTAATGCAATAGTTACTAACCTAAATAAAGAGAATGTTCATGCTTTACTCTTCTTATTTATGAAAATTAGAATCCACCTTTGCACTTTCAAATTATAACTTATTCACAAAAAACCTTAGAATAATAACACCTAGAACGATAGTTCCCTACAAAGCGGTCTTTCAAAAGCGAGGCAAGAAAAAAATCTATGTGTGCGTAAGATACTTGTATTTACGCTCGACGAAACGCACACAGTGAAACAAATCATGTTGTCATTTCGTTCCATTTTCCCTAAAAGTAGGGAAGTTGAAACTTTTACACTAGCTTAGCTATTCATTGCATTTAGTTTATGCGAAAAACCACTTACTTTATAATTTCATTAAAAATGTATATATATTTATCCTGCCTGGGGTTAATAATTTTTCACTAATTATTTATTTAATATATGTAGAGCTATGAAACTCTTAAATTGTTATAGTTAGTCAACTGTTTTATGTAGATAGACCAGAATCGAATAAAACTATTACACCTTTTTAAGATGTGATTTATGCCATATCAATCGAAATCAATCAATGAAAAAATAAAGATTTTTGTGTTATCGTATATTAAAGAAATTATTCCACGCGAACAAAGTCGCGGGCGGAAGGTAGCAGATAATTGTCAAATAACATTTGTGCAATTTAATTATTGAGACGTGTTTCACTTACAACAAAATGTAGGAGATTTTTGCCGCTTAATGGCAACATTTTCATTAAGTGTCACGTAACAAATATTGAAATTATTTTTTTCATTTTAATGAATGTTTTACTTAATAATTTAAGTTCAAACGCATAATTTACCCTGTAACGTTATGTTAATATGTTTCTTGTGCTTTTCCGACGTATTGTGATATCCGTTCATAGCGCAAACCGTCATTTTTAATAAAATTATCAGGAGTAGTTTTCAATACGACACGACCTTGAGCACTGACGGGCCGCGTAATAAACTTAGCCAAAATGGCTAGGTTTTAGTTGCCTCACTTTGACGACGCGTACTGGGCTTCTAGGTGTAATTATTCTAAGCAAAAAACTGTGTTTTAACGAAATTATTTAATATGTGAGTTTAATCTCCCTGGTTACTATCGGCTTTGACACATTATAATTCCCTTACTCCTGGCTCCCTCTTTCGGCTAAAAACTAAACTAAAATATCAAATGTCAATGACCTTTCATATATATTTATGTATTCAATCAGAACGGAATACACCAATTACACTAATTATCAAAACAGTAAAAGTTAAATATAATATTAAAATCTCACACGTAAAAACTTTTATCCCATTCTCTCACAATACCTCAGACACACTGACAAAATCTCATGCCATCCATCCGCATACAAATCACAGTCGGGTGCTGCATCCAGGATGGCATTAAGTGCGTTGAGTGTCCGCGGTATGGGTGATTTTGAGCTACGGTTCGGCAGGTTGGCCCAGCAAACATTGTTGGATCCACAGCCTCCCCTATTATAGTTATTATAGGAACAATATTTATAACACAAGAGCGATGATGAGGTAAATTTGTTGTTCCCAAAGTTACGAATGTGTACGGGGATAGAACTCTTAAAAAACGTATCCCCTATATACTCAACAGTTTACCCGCAGACATCAGAGATGAATTACACAAAATAAAGTTTAAACGTTTACTGAGAAAGCACAAAATAAATATGCTACCATAGATTGAATCTGTAATTATAATTCATTCACTATAACTGTTAAAATATAAACATTTATTAATTTTTAATGTATAGTCATAGTTTATAGTAACTGATCCTTCAGTCAAACTGTTTGAACAGTTTTGTTGGACATCTTTTTTAACTTTTATGCAATACAATATACTTTGTAAATAAATAAGCGACTTTATTTTATACTTCGTAGTGATTTTACAAATATTAATAATAATAATAATAATAATAAGATACAAAAGGCAGTGCTTCTCGATACGGCGCGCATTGTCAGGAGGTTTCTCTCTCTGAAGCCCTAGCCGCCAGTCGTTTGGGTGTTACCTCGCGGCCGGCGGTCTCCGTTTTTTATATTTTTTACAGTATTGTATTTTTTTCTTTTTTGTTATATAATAATTGTAAAAAATATAAATTATGTGTAACTTAAATAAATATATGTGATAATAATATTATTAACTTTTAATTTTAATTTTAAAAAAAACCTGTTAACTTTTGAGTTAGCAAACATAATTTTTATTTATATTTATAGATGTCCTCTAAACAGTGTGTGAATGTATTTTTAAGAAACACACAGGAGAGAGACCCTATGTGTGTGCGCTGTGCCCACAGCGTTGCATATCCAGCTCTAACCTTCGGGCGCACACTAGGCGGCATTTGGGGCAGAAGAACTTCCAGGTAAGTGTCGACTTCAACTTGAAAAATCATTTATTTTATAAACTATTACATAGTACTTCTAATCGTCAAAATTTACTACACGACATAACACTATGGAAATAGCTATGATAAACAAGCCTAGCTGTTACAACGTCTGTTAATTGGCGAATTTTCTTTACCGCGTATGCTGCAGAGCTGAGTCTATTCGACAATTCACCAATATGTGGGCCCCGCTGCAGCTTAGAGTCTAATATAACACCCAAAAATTTGGTGGTATCCACAAGGGTCAACTCTTCTTCCTTTATTTTAACAGTGGTGTTTACTTGTCTGACGTTAGGCGTCAAGAATTCAAAACACGAATTTAAATTCATACAGGCTATTCTAATATGAATGACTTAGAACATGAAGCTAAGCTCAATATAGCTCCATTCACTGCTGGCGGGAGCTTGATTGTAAAAGAACGGGCAAGAAACTCGTCAAAGTTGCTCTTTTCTCCCGCCAAAAAAAAAAACTTAATACTAAAACCACTTTTGTTGATAAGTCTACAAAACTTGTGCACTTGTGGACGGCACTGAAATCTAGTAGAGCTATTGCACTAGGGAACCTGCTTGGAGGAGTTGGCAAGAAACTCGGTTTGATCTTCCACCGATATAATGTAAAATAATCTTAACATAGGTTAAGATAAGGGCTTCTGTTACATTTGTATCATCATCTCGGCCCCCCATTAACGTCCCACTACTGAGCACGAGCCTCCTCTCACATATCAAGGTGCGAGGGTATTGGGTCATACTCTACCACGTGGACCCAGTGCGGGTTGGCGGAGGCAGGTGTGTGGCGTCCTGCTGGTAGATTTTTTCAAGCTGTCCAATTAGGCCTCTAACATGGCTTAATGACTATCACATTTAGTGAAAACTGGGACCAACGGATTAAAGTGCCTTCCGAAGCACTGAAGCGCTCGATATCAAATTCCACACAAACGGTCACCCATCCAAGGACTGACCTCTGTAAACTCTGCTTTACTTCGGTGATCGTTTCCGACCACCGAGCACCGCGGAGCTACGAGCGCTTCATTCATTACATTACATTTGTGTAATTAGGGATATTTTGGGAAAGTGACAATCTGTGGCTAAGCCATTGACGGTCCAAATCACATTAATTAAAATAAGATATACTTGATTGTCTCTGAGATCAAGAAGATCATTTAGAGTCGTGAAAATCTTAACAAGTCTAATAAACAATTAAACTTTGTATTACAAAAAAATATGTTACTAACAATGCAACAATGTTTTTTCAGTTAATCTGTCTGTTATGGTTGTCTGTCAGTAACTTTGTAATACAAATCAAATAATGAAGAAAATATTTTCTCTTATTAACCCAAATTTCTTTACTTACAGTGTACAATATGCAGCAAAAAATTCGGATACAAAATCAGTCTAGAAGAGCACATAGCATCAAAGCATGAACGTTCCCTACCCTACTCTTGTGAAGATTGTGGCGCCATTTATACCAGACGGCGTAGCTTACAACGCCATCTGTTAGCAAAGCATGGAAAACGAGTCAAAAATTGCCAGAACACAATTAAAGACGGCGCTAGTTGTGTTGAAAAACGTATGGGCGACGACACGAACTTTTTGGTCGAAAATGGTAGTGTGGTAGAAAATAAAAATGAAAATGAATTAAAAATCAATGATCACGATGTTGAGTTTGTGTTATTAAATACTGATAGTAACGTTTTGATTACGAAAATGTTTTAGAATGTTCAATGTTTTAATGTAACATGGGAATAAATCAGAATCAGACTTCAAGTGTAGTATGTTTAAGACAATATTAAAAAAATAAAATATAACACGACCTATTTAAAAATATTATCAACCATTTACCGAATATTGTTAAAATTTTATGTTCGGTCGTCCTAATATTTATTTAACTTAGTTTGTTATGTGTTAAACGGCTATTGCCTTTACAAGAATAATTGATTTTTTTTAAGTGAAAATAAATACTCTGAGACAAAAAAATTGTGTTTTATTTTGTGTACACATATTATGTTACTGTTGTAATCAAAACTTCAAAAAAGTGAAACCCAGCTTTTATTGAAGTCATCTCTAAAAATCTGTAAAAAAATAAAATCAATCATGTTTTTTTCATGTCATTTTACTGAAGTATTCGTCTTCGTTCGACATCTTTTTTCGAAAT
Organism: Musotima nitidalis; assembly: GCA_949126915.1. Lineage (NCBI taxonomy): Eukaryota > Metazoa > Arthropoda > Insecta > Lepidoptera > Crambidae > Musotima > Musotima nitidalis. Next base: position 6,634,984 of record OX421442.1, on the reverse strand, counting down.
TAGATATATTTCTTTTAACAACGATAAAACAGATATGAGCAGTGCCATAATCAAGAAATAAAAGCAAATGGATTCTTTGTCAGAATTTGTCAAGGTTTGTCAGTTTATTCGTCTGTTGTGGTTTTTCTTAAGATTTGTCAGTCTGTCTGTGAATCTTATCGGGGGATCTGTCAGTCAGCCTGTCGTGATTCTAAAGGAGGGAGGGGATTTTCCATCAGTCAGTCAGTCTGTCGGTGACCCTAACAAAGCTTCCAAAAGGCAACGATATTAAAAAGAATGCCTCAAAAAACTCATCCCGGCTTTTTTCAGGTTATGCCACATGTCGATACGTTATACAGAGTCCTAAATAATCTAGAACTTAACCACCTTCGCGTTTAGGTCATGACGGGACATAGGCTTTCTCTGAGTTTGCAAGTTTAAATGGAAAGACAGCTCCACGTGCATATCGTCGTTGAAGTTCTAACACCACGGAAGTCAAAAATAGCAACTTTTCAGGAGTGAGAAAAAATGCATAATATTGTATAGATGTATACAAAATAATAATAACATACTTAAATAATATGAATTTACTGTTTTTGTTTACTTAATTACAGTCCTATTTAATGTAGATCATGAACTTTTTATTAAAAAAACAACTAAAATAAAAAAAATTATAACACATTTTTTTTAAAATCACGAGTTTCTTTTGGCTGATACAAGCTGATTGGTTGAAACGATGTGTCTTCTGATTCTCTAGCGAATGGAATCAAAATGTCAAAATAGCCGAAAAGTGACATAAGTGGTTTTAGAACTTCAACAACAATATGTGATGATGCGGAGGTGACCTTGCAGCACCGATGCTTTCCTGGGTTGTTCAGCTTATGGCATACAAAGGCTGGAACAAGACCTGGCGACATAAAGATGTCAAAGAAACTGAAACACTGCTGGAGTATGTACCACACGGCACCATAAGTTTATATAGCATTGTAAATACGAAATTTCAAAGTATTAAAAGTTACACAATTGTAAAGTCTTGATCTACTTACATATGTTACCGGCCAAACCCGATTTTAGGACAAACTAGTATGGCCTAGTCTAGCCTAGTTAGAATTAGGTTTTTTTTTTTCTTACTAATAAATAATTCAAAACTGCCGTGGTAGCCTGAATGGCATAGGATTTTATTCAGTCTTGAATGGGTTGTTTATTTCTAGTAAAAAAACGGTCTTATAATTATGTCATAGTTTACTACTTGGCAGCGTCCGTGATTGCCCTAGACGTGCATTGAACCTGAGACCGCTAATGAGCCGCTTTGGCCTCCTGCCACGTGAAATGGAACAATACGTCAATGTGAATAGACTGTCACGAGCCGGAAGAATGATAGCTGAGCAGTTATATTATTTTTATAATAAATCAATATTCTCTTATAATCACACCAATAAGTTACGAGATAGGTAAGTATCATTAAGAACTTGTGTTATGGATACTAAAGAACTGATAAACATCGAACCCACGACCTCTGAAGTAAAGTGCAGGTATACTGACCTCCACGCCATATCGGTCGGAGAGTGATAGAGTTATAGACCATCTTAGCTTTATCTCGGTTGTCCTAGACCTAAAAGCTTACGGCCCAGGGTCTCCTCATTCCGTAGGCGGGGCCGCGATCGACGTTAGCCGCGGCCCTGGGTGGAGTGGATCTCTCGCTGCCGACTATCATGTAAAAGATGGACGACAGCGAGACGGCGTGGGAGGCAATGGCCTCCTTCTGCGAAGTGGTGATGTCGCAGAAGGAGGCCGCGGAGCGGGAGAGGTAGCGGGATCCGCTGTGAGCCCCACACTACCCTCTCGGGCATTTGTGAGCATGAATATGTATGTTTGTTCTGGTCTGGGTGCTTTCTATGTATATTAAGTACGTATTTACAAAAAAAAAGAAAAAAAAAGGGTATTTAAGTATGTTTATTCCTTCTTTAGTATCCATAACACAAGTTCTTAGTGATACTTATCTTGGAACTAAATAATTGGTGTGATTGTAAGAGAATATTAAGAGAATATATATAAGATCATAGGTTGTTTTCGTCGTGAAGCATAACACAATGTGATTCATCTAAATAAAGAGATTTATTTATTAATTACAGATAGGTGTAAACTTATACTTAACATATTTATCAACTAATGCAATAGTTACTAACCTAAATAAAGAGAATGTTCATGCTTTACTCTTCTTATTTATGAAAATTAGAATCCACCTTTGCACTTTCAAATTATAACTTATTCACAAAAAACCTTAGAATAATAACACCTAGAACGATAGTTCCCTACAAAGCGGTCTTTCAAAAGCGAGGCAAGAAAAAAATCTATGTGTGCGTAAGATACTTGTATTTACGCTCGACGAAACGCACACAGTGAAACAAATCATGTTGTCATTTCGTTCCATTTTCCCTAAAAGTAGGGAAGTTGAAACTTTTACACTAGCTTAGCTATTCATTGCATTTAGTTTATGCGAAAAACCACTTACTTTATAATTTCATTAAAAATGTATATATATTTATCCTGCCTGGGGTTAATAATTTTTCACTAATTATTTATTTAATATATGTAGAGCTATGAAACTCTTAAATTGTTATAGTTAGTCAACTGTTTTATGTAGATAGACCAGAATCGAATAAAACTATTACACCTTTTTAAGATGTGATTTATGCCATATCAATCGAAATCAATCAATGAAAAAATAAAGATTTTTGTGTTATCGTATATTAAAGAAATTATTCCACGCGAACAAAGTCGCGGGCGGAAGGTAGCAGATAATTGTCAAATAACATTTGTGCAATTTAATTATTGAGACGTGTTTCACTTACAACAAAATGTAGGAGATTTTTGCCGCTTAATGGCAACATTTTCATTAAGTGTCACGTAACAAATATTGAAATTATTTTTTTCATTTTAATGAATGTTTTACTTAATAATTTAAGTTCAAACGCATAATTTACCCTGTAACGTTATGTTAATATGTTTCTTGTGCTTTTCCGACGTATTGTGATATCCGTTCATAGCGCAAACCGTCATTTTTAATAAAATTATCAGGAGTAGTTTTCAATACGACACGACCTTGAGCACTGACGGGCCGCGTAATAAACTTAGCCAAAATGGCTAGGTTTTAGTTGCCTCACTTTGACGACGCGTACTGGGCTTCTAGGTGTAATTATTCTAAGCAAAAAACTGTGTTTTAACGAAATTATTTAATATGTGAGTTTAATCTCCCTGGTTACTATCGGCTTTGACACATTATAATTCCCTTACTCCTGGCTCCCTCTTTCGGCTAAAAACTAAACTAAAATATCAAATGTCAATGACCTTTCATATATATTTATGTATTCAATCAGAACGGAATACACCAATTACACTAATTATCAAAACAGTAAAAGTTAAATATAATATTAAAATCTCACACGTAAAAACTTTTATCCCATTCTCTCACAATACCTCAGACACACTGACAAAATCTCATGCCATCCATCCGCAAACAAATCACAGTCGGGTGCTGCATCCAGGATGGCATTAAGTGCGTTGAGTGTCCGCGGTATGGGTGATTTTGAGCTACGGTTCGGCAGGTTGGCCCAGCAAACATTGTTGGATCCACAGCCTCCCCTATTATAGTTATTATAGGAACAATATTTATAACACAAGAGCGATGATGAGGTAAATTTGTTGTTCCCAAAGTTACGAATGTGTACGGGGATAGAACTCTTAAAAAACGTATCCCCTATATACTCAACAGTTTACCCGCAGACATCAGAGATGAATTACACAAAATAAAGTTTAAACGTTTACTGAGAAAGCACAAAATAAATATGCTACCATAGATTGAATCTGTAATTATAATTCATTCACTATAACTGTTAAAATATAAACATTTATTAATTTTTAATGTATAGTCATAGTTTATAGTAACTGATCCTTCAGTCAAACTGTTTGAACAGTTTTGTTGGACATCTTTTTTAACTTTTATGCAATACAATATACTTTGTAAATAAATAAGCGACTTTATTTTATACTTCGTAGTGATTTTACAAATATTAATAATAATAATAATAATAATAAGATACAAAAGGCAGTGCTTCTCGATACGGCGCGCATTGTCAGGAGGTTTCTCTCTCTGAAGCCCTAGCCGCCAGTCGTTTGGGTGTTACCTCGCGGCCGGCGGTCTCCGTTTTTTATATTTTTTACAGTATTGTATTTTTTTCTTTTTTGTTATATAATAATTGTAAAAAATATAAATTATGTGTAACTTAAATAAATATATGTGATAATAATATTATTAACTTTTAATTTTAATTTTAAAAAAAACCTGTTAACTTTTGAGTTAGCAAACATAATTTTTATTTATATTTATAGATGTCCTCTAAACAGTGTGTGAATGTATTTTTAAGAAACACACAGGAGAGAGACCCTATGTGTGTGCGCTGTGCCCACAGCGTTGCATATCCAGCTCTAACCTTCGGGCGCACACTAGGCGGCATTTGGGGCAGAAGAACTTCCAGGTAAGTGTCGACTTCAACTTGAAAAATCATTTATTTTATAAACTATTACATAGTACTTCTAATCGTCAAAATTTACTACACGACATAACACTATGGAAATAGCTATGATAAACAAGCCTAGCTGTTACAACGTCTGTTAATTGGCGAATTTTCTTTACCGCGTATGCTGCAGAGCTGAGTCTATTCGACAATTCACCAATATGTGGGCCCCGCTGCAGCTTAGAGTCTAATATAACACCCAAAAATTTGGTGGTATCCACAAGGGTCAACTCTTCTTCCTTTATTTTAACAGTGGTGTTTACTTGTCTGACGTTAGGCGTCAAGAATTCAAAACACGAATTTAAATTCATACAGGCTATTCTAATATGAATGACTTAGAACATGAAGCTAAGCTCAATATAGCTCCATTCACTGCTGGCGGGAGCTTGATTGTAAAAGAACGGGCAAGAAACTCGTCAAAGTTGCTCTTTTCTCCCGCCAAAAAAAAAACTTAATACTAAAACCACTTTTGTTGATAAGTCTACAAAACTTGTGCACTTGTGGACGGCACTGAAATCTAGTAGAGCTATTGCACTAGGGAACCTGCTTGGAGGAGTTGGCAAGAAACTCGGTTTGATCTTCCACCGATATAATGTAAAATAATCTTAACATAGGTTAAGATAAGGGCTTCTGTTACATTTGTATCATCATCTCGGCCCCCCATTAACGTCCCACTACTGAGCACGAGCCTCCTCTCACATATCAAGGTGCGAGGGTATTGGGTCATACTCTACCACGTGGACCCAGTGCGGGTTGGCGGAGGCAGGTGTGTGGCGTCCTGCTGGTAGATTTTTTCAAGCTGTCCAATTAGGCCTCTAACATGGCTTAATGACTATCACATTTAGTGAAAACTGGGACCAACGGATTAAAGTGCCTTCCGAAGCACTGAAGCGCTCGATATCAAATTCCACACAAACGGTCACCCATCCAAGGACTGACCTCTGTAAACTCTGCTTTACTTCGGTGATCGTTTCCGACCACCGAGCACCGCGGAGCTACGAGCGCTTCATTCATTACATTACATTTGTGTAATTAGGGATATTTTGGGAAAGTGACAATCTGTGGCTAAGCCATTGACGGTCCAAATCACATTAATTAAAATAAGATATACTTGATTGTCTCTGAGATCAAGAAGATCATTTAGAGTCGTGAAAATCTTAACAAGTCTAATAAACAATTAAACTTTGTATTACAAAAAAATATGTTACTAACAATGCAACAATGTTTTTTCAGTTAATCTGTCTGTTATGGTTGTCTGTCAGTAACTTTGTAATACAAATCAAATAATGAAGAAAATATTTTCTCTTATTAACCCAAATTTCTTTACTTACAGTGTACAATATGCAGCAAAAAATTCGGATACAAAATCAGTCTAGAAGAGCACATAGCATCAAAGCATGAACGTTCCCTACCCTACTCTTGTGAAGATTGTGGCGCCATTTATACCAGACGGCGTAGCTTACAACGCCATCTGTTAGCAAAGCATGGAAAACGAGTCAAAAATTGCCAGAACACAATTAAAGACGGCGCTAGTTGTGTTGAAAAACGTATGGGCGACGACACGAACTTTTTGGTCGAAAATGGTAGTGTGGTAGAAAATAAAAATGAAAATGAATTAAAAATCAATGATCACGATGTTGAGTTTGTGTTATTAAATACTGATAGTAACGTTTTGATTACGAAAATGTTTTAGAATGTTCAATGTTTTAATGTAACATGGGAATAAATCAGAATCAGACTTCAAGTGTAGTATGTTTAAGACAATATTAAAAAAATAAAATATAACACGACCTATTTAAAAATATTATCAACCATTTACCGAATATTGTTAAAATTTTATGTTCGGTCGTCCTAATATTTATTTAACTTAGTTTGTTATGTGTTAAACGGCTATTGCCTTTACAAGAATAATTGATTTTTTTTAAGTGAAAATAAATACTCTGAGACAAAAAAATTGTGTTTTATTTTGTGTACACATATTATGTTACTGTTGTAATCAAAACTTCAAAAAAGTGAAACCCAGCTTTTATTGAAGTCATCTCTAAAAATCTGTAAAAAAATAAAATCAATCATGTTTTTTTCATGTCATTTTACTGAAGTATTCGTCTTCGTTCGACATCTTTTTTCGAAATTAGATATATTTCTTTTAACAACGATAAAACAGATATGAGCAGTGCCATAATCAAGAAATAAAAGCAAATGGATTCTTTGTCAGAATTTGTCAAGGTTTGTCAGTTTATTCGTCTGTTGTGGTTTTTCTTAAGATTTGTCAGTCTGTCTGTGAATCTTATCGGGGGATCTGTCAGTCAGCCTGTCGTGATTCTAAAGGAGGGAGGGGATTTTCCATCAGTCAGTCAGTCTGTCGGTGACCCTAACAAAGCTTCCAAAAGGCAACGATATTAAAAAGAATGCCTCAAAAAACTCATCCCGGCTTTTTTCAGGTTATGCCACATGTCGATACGTTATACAGAGTCCTAAATAATCTAGAACTTAACCACCTTCGCGTTTAGGTCATGACGGGACATAGGCTTTCTCTGAGTTTGCAAGTTTAAATGGAAAGACAGCTCCACGTGCATATCGTCGTTGAAGTTCTAACACCACGGAAGTCAAAAATAGCAACTTTTCAGGAGTGAGAAAAAATGCATAATATTGTATAGATGTATACAAAATAATAATAACATACTTAAATAATATGAATTTACTGTTTTTGTTTACTTAATTACAGTCCTATTTAATGTAGATCATGAACTTTTTATTAAAAAAACAACTAAAATAAAAAAAATTATAACACATTTTTTTTAAAATCACGAGTTTCTTTTGGCTGATACAAGCTGATTGGTTGAAACGATGTGTCTTCTGATTCTCTAGCGAATGGAATCAAAATGTCAAAATAGCCGAAAAGTGACATAAGTGGTTTTAGAACTTCAACAACAATATGTGATGATGCGGAGGTGACCTTGCAGCACCGATGCTTTCCTGGGTTGTTCAGCTTATGGCATACAAAGGCTGGAACAAGACCTGGCGACATAAAGATGTCAAAGAAACTGAAACACTGCTGGAGTATGTACCACACGGCACCATAAGTTTATATAGCATTGTAAATACGAAATTTCAAAGTATTAAAAGTTACACAATTGTAAAGTCTTGATCTACTTACATATGTTACCGGCCAAACCCGATTTTAGGACAAACTAGTATGGCCTAGTCTAGCCTAGTTAGAATTAGGTTTTTTTTTTTCTTACTAATAAATAATTCAAAACTGCCGTGGTAGCCTGAATGGCATAGGATTTTATTCAGTCTTGAATGGGTTGTTTATTTCTAGTAAAAAAACGGTCTTATAATTATGTCATAGTTTACTACTTGGCAGCGTCCGTGATTGCCCTAGACGTGCATTGAACCTGAGACCGCTAATGAGCCGCTTTGGCCTCCTGCCACGTGAAATGGAACAATACGTCAATGTGAATAGACTGTCACGAGCCGGAAGAATGATAGCTGAGCAGTTATATTATTTTTATAATAAATCAATATTCTCTTATAATCACACCAATAAGTTACGAGATAGGTAAGTATCATTAAGAACTTGTGTTATGGATACTAAAGAACGGATAAACATCGAACCCACGACCTCTGAAGTAAAGTGCAGGTATACTGACCTCCACGCCATATCGGTCGGAGAGTGATAGAGTTATAGACCATCTTAGCTTTATCTCGGTTGTCCTAGACCTAAAAGCTTACGGCCCAGGGTCTCCTCATTCCGTAGGCGGGGCCGCGATCGACGTTAGCCGCGGCCCTGGGTGGAGTGGATCTCTCGCTGCCGACTATCATGTAAAAGATGGACGACAGCGAGACGGCGTGGGAGGCAATGGCCTCCTTCTGCGAAGTGGTGATGTCGCAGAAGGAGGCCGCGGAGCGGGAGAGGTAGCGGGATCCGCTGTGAGCCCCACACTACCCTCTCGGTCTCCCCATTGGCCTGGAGACAGTGCGTAAACAGCATTTTGTAACCGACGATAAAAAAAATATTAAAAAAAGGGCCTCCTCATTCCACCCCGGACTAGTCTCCACCTAGACGTGGTGGATGGGCTGAGTACCTCCCTCCCGGTAGGGCGGAGGAGGCCGCCGGATGGTTTTAGTGGGCTTACTGCTAGCGGTCGCGTTTGCTGGTAAGTCCCACACCCCCTCTCGGCCCCCCGAATTTTAGTTATTAAATGGAGTGACTTCCGTAACCCAGAGGGAAACATTATTCTATGGTTCAACCAGGCAGCAATGGTCAGGTTTTTAGATGACTCTGACTTCCTATTAACAACTGTCATAGACGTTCATGACAGCCGGGACCATCAGCTAAACGTGCTTTCCGAGACACGTAGCAAGACAACTACACACATAACTTCGGAAAGTCATTGGACAGCGCAGCCAGTGTTTGAACTCGAGACCTCTATATATTAGTGTAATTCTGTGTCCCCAGTAGGCAAACTGTTGGCGGCCGACTGAGTTTGCGGCGTACCGATTTAGTACGCCCTTCCATATATTTGAAATGGAGTGTCCACAGTCTGCTAGTTTTGCGCTCACTATACGCAGTTTGCAGCGTCGGTCTCTCAGTCTTGCAACTCAATCTGCCGCTTACAGTTTGCCCCAGTAGGCACGGCCCTAAAGGTCTCGCCACTCCATGCTCTTTTTTAGACTTACAGATTAATTGGTAAAACCTAAAGATAATACACGTTATTACATATGTCATGTTTTATAATTCAGACTAAAAGTGGTTTAGAGAAAAAATCGATTTTATTTAAGACAACATACTTATAATTTTTATCCCTCTAATCTCACGGGGAGTCGTAAGAGTCGACGATAACCGTAAGATGGGCAGCAGCGTCTTCCTGCGTCCTGGCTTGAACTGCGATCACTTAACCAGCTTCATGATTATGGGAACACCGCCAATAGAATAAGAACTATAGAGGTGGCCAATGTTTTTTTTTAATGTGACACGTTATAATTTCAGAACAGTCATTTAAGAACACGAATATATGGCCATAAATGTCTAGAATATAATATAATATAATGATTGTTAAATATTTGCAACGCTGATAATTTTAAATTAATGCAAATCTCAAATTCTAGTCCCCTAGAGACAGGATTACCTAGTTTGGGGACTACCAGTGAATCAATGTTGTACCACTTTTTGGCAATAAATGTTTTATTATTTATTATAATCTGCAAATAAAAGTCTTAAAATTTAATTTTTTTTTCATGACGGCCTGTTGAAATGCCGTTTTACGCCCCGCTTAAAAGACCCGAAAAGGCGTAGACTTTCTAAGCTAAAATGATGATTATTTATACAGACAAAATCATAAGCGATGGGTAATTCCGACAGAACTCTTATGAAATTTGAGTTATTAAATACAAAGCTATTACCGATACCATATTTTTAGAATAAAATACAACTGTCTAACATCTGCTGTCTGTGTTACGCAAAAATTTGAAATGACATTAAAAATAGAAAGATGCAAAAAACTTCAAAACACATTTGCACATCACGCGGTCAGAGTTCTGGCAATTCATCAGCTCGACTTTATAATGATTATGTGTCAGACTTAGGTATACGGACGAAAAACCATATAACATTTAAAATAAAAGTACAGTTATGGCTAAAAACTAAATGCTTTTATTCACTCGCAGAATATTTTAACACCAAAATTGATATTATCTATATAGTTTGATATTATTCGTTATTTTGACATAAATTTTATTTTATTATGATTATTACAATGACTTTTAATGAGATGCTCTATTATATAACAAAACAACCACATGTTACTCTTTTTTATGTAAATAAATTTATTTCATTTCATTTCAACTGTTATCAAAATGCGCGGCATCCGCAGGTTTGCGGTTATCCTTACTCACAAAGAATGTAGCTTTCTATATACATACTTTCATGCCTGTTTTTCCGAAAGGGTAGGCAGAGGCATATTATAAGCTTACATTTTGCCTATTACATAGTTGGTCTCACGTAATCGGTGGCGAGCCTATTGCCGCTTGTCGGGATCCGCGTAAGCGAATCGAAGTGATGCTTTGATTGTATAGAGCGTGGTTTTATAAGTTTAACTAGCTTCTGTGCGTGGCTTTACCTGCGTGAATAACATTTTTATACCCATCATCATCATCATCAGCATTAACTTCGTCCACTGCAGGAGATAGGGCTCTTGGCCCGCCACTGAGCTCGATCTTCAGCTTTACATACATACAGACATTCACGCCTGTTTCCCCGAAAGGGTAGGCAGAGGCATATTATACGCCCACACTTCGCCAATTATATAGCAAGTCTAGTATAGGTGGCTCACCGGGCACTGTTACGTTCGCCAAAGCCTCGTCTGTTGATCGGCAGGTGCACCACTTGCAGGTGAGGATGGCTTGGGCTCCCTAAACACCTATAGCTATCTATTGGTGAAAAAAATCCTGTCCTGTTCAATGTAAACAAACAAAAAGATAGATCTCTCCTCAGTAAAATCATACTAATATGAAACGTCAAAGTTTACATGAATGTCAGTTACTCTTTCACGTAATAATGAAACTTTCCAACAATTTTGCTTATATATCAAAATAAAACAAAAAATATTGCGTGTTCATAAATAAAGAATTCTCTTTCAATTACACCAAATATTTAATAATTTAGTTTTCACCAATTATTTATTTGACTACCGATATGGCGTGGGGCGAGTATACCCGCTCTCCGCTCCAAGGTCGTGGGTTCGATTCCCACACAGAACAAATATTTGTGTGCATGAACATGAATATTTGTTCTGGTCTGAGCGTTTCCCTATGTAAGTATATTAAGTATTTATTTACAAAAAAAAATAGTATTTATATCCGTTATTTTAGTATCCATAAGACAAGTTCTTAATGATACTTATCTTGGAACTAAACGATTGGTGTAATTGTTAGAAAATATTTATTTATTTATTTAACTTTAACAGTATTCATCATTCATTGTATCAGTCTTATTAAGTCCCCTGCTAAACATTAGCCTCCCCAACAGATTACATTCTATTGGGGGTATTTGCCCATAATCACCACGCTGGGCAGGCGGGTTGGTGATCGCAGTTCCAGCCAGTACGCAGGATGTCGCTGCTGACCATCATACATCAGGATTTCTCTTCGTCGACTCTTACGACTCCTCGTGAGATGTGAGAGGTGGTACCACTATTCTTGGCCGGTACCACACTGCTCAGCGTTATTAGATTTAATAATATCGTTAGTAGTTTTAGTAATATCTTTATTAGATTTAGAAATTTTAATATCGTTACTGATAATATAAAACAACAAAATTCCCTACAGCGAATGACAATTCCTCCGTTTGTGTGCATCTTCCATCTTGTATCAATGGCGTTCCACTTGAGTGGGTCAGCCATTTTGTATTGTTTATTCCTTTTTTTATATCAACGGCACCTTTGGTTGGCGGTCGATGGTCTCGACTTAAATTTAGGGTACCGTAAGACTCTTCCTGTGCCTTAAATTTATCGTAATTTGACATTATTTGCAATATTAAATGTAGAGTACCTACATTTTGGGTATGAATTTATAGTCTTGACGGAAAGGCTCGCTCTATGTTCATTTTTTTTAAATAATGGCTTCGTGCGCTTAGCACATTTTGCCAGTGTCAAGTAAGAGATATATTAACTATACATAAATCGGAGTAATGAGAATGAGTGGTGATAAATGGTCAATAAGATGCCCTCCCCTAAACCCCTTGAGTCCTCAGTAAAGATGTGGGACTATACTGAGATCTCACGAATTTGTAAAGTACCTAATGTTGCACTATTTTATTTGATTAACCAAAACTCATGTATCTTTACAAACACTTAACGGTTAATAATCCACCGTTATTATACATTAATGTTCGAAAAATCACAAATTTTAGAAAATTAAACAAATCTACAGACATGACGCTTCAGTTTCCCGCCAAGAAGTCCTCCCTCTATGTCAAAAATGTCAATTTTTATTTCTCATAATATTTGGACTCACTAGTTTAGATTATTTGCCATTATTAAGTATTTGATCAAATTGAATTTGAATCAAGTTATTTCTATTTGTAAGTTGGGTGTATAGGGTTCCTAACAACAACTAAGGAGCCCAAGCCAACCTCCCCTGCAAGTGGTGCACCTGCCGAAGAACGGACGAGGCTCTGGCGAACATAAAAGTTCCCGGTAAGCGGCAATTGGCTCGCCACCTATGACGTGGGGCCGAGAATAACTGGCGAAAAAGAGCGTATTAAATGCCTCTGCCTACTCCTGATAATTTTCCCCTGAAATCATTTTCACATAAAGACTGAAAGATTGAATTTATACTACTTTTGGAAAACAAAATACTGCCGCGACGTATCGTTTCCCGCGTTGGCGCCAGAATTCAATGTCAAAATTAAGTGTAAAAGCACAAGCACGTCTATTTAGTTGAAAAAAAGAGACAATCAATGTTATGAACCTAATTGCTTTTATTTGATGATAAAGAATATTATTGTGGAGTATTGGCGCTAACGCAGAAAAAGATACATTGATTAAAGCATTGTTTCATTTTCGAAAACTTGTTTTATTTATTTTATCACTATATTAAATGTAGGGTGTATAGGGATCCTACCAAGACCTAAGAAGCCCAAGCCAACCTCACCAGCAAGTGGTGCACCTGCCGATCAACGGACGAGGCTCTGGCGAGCATAGCGGTGCTCGGTAAGCGGCAATAGGCTCGACACCTTGCGTGGGACCAACTATACGATTGGCGAAGTGTGGGCGAATGATAAGCCTCTGTCTACCCCTTCGGGGAAACTGGCGTAAATGTATGTATGTATGTATTAATAAAATATAATAATAGTAACAACGTACATTGACGTGTGTCGATTAACCATCTGGTTAGACCAGTGGGCAGACCCTGGACCCAAAGCATATTTCTTTCATTGTATTAGAATTTAATACATAATTTGAAAAAAAACCGAGATGAGTTTCTAGGTGTTCTTCTCAATCTCGTTGCCTTTTTGAGGGCTTGTTAGAGTCACCGAAAGTCTGGCTGACTGACGGACAATCCCCTTCCCCCCCTTTAGAATCACGACGGCTGACTGACAGGTCCCCCGATAAGAGTCTTCTTCTTCCATTTAAATAATGGCTTCGTGCGTCTAGTACATTTAGCCAGTGTCAAGTAAGTGATATATTAATTATATACAATTTATAGTAAATGAGAATGAGTGGTGATCAAGATGATAAATCGAAGATGAAATACCCTCCCCTAAACCCCTTGAGGCCTCAGTAAAGATGTGGGACTATACTGAGATCTCACATGGACTCCTAGAGAGAATATGAAAAGTGATGTTGCACTGCTTTGTTTGATTTACCAGCACTCATGTACGTTCACAAACACTTAACGGTTTATAATTTATCGCTATTACACATATACATATACATTAATATATATATATATAATAATATAATATATATATATATATATATATTAATGTATATGTGTAATATTATCATATTCTAGTGTGTTATTAATGTCCGCTAACTATCTCTCCAACTTCAGTTAAGGTTGACTGGAAGAGATTTCTTTAAATTCTTTAGAAGAGAATATATATATGTTCTGTATATTAATATTCTGGAAAAGAATCCATTTAGTCTAGAGGGCAACCGGGACAACGATAAGATATGACGATACTTGTGATTTAGCGTGCTAAGTCCAAAACGCCATATTAATATAAGCTTGCCTTTGACTTGACTTGACTAAACAAATGACGGCCCGCTTAATAGTATTGAATTCTGAAGCTAAAAGTTACTCGACTCTGGCAAATACTTTAATCAAGTAAAATTATGTCAAAGAAAAAAGAGATCAATATTGTTACGCGGGCATTGTCACCAAATTGTTTAAAAACTTAAATTCCTTTAGAAATAAATTATAATTTACATTTCATTTGAGTTAAGTTATAAAAATATACACAGTTTTTGTCGAAGGAACCCGTTTGACGTGTGACGTTTTACGCCATTTTTTTTCCTTCGCGCCATTCAAAATCGGAGCACAAAAGTTGTTATTGCAAGAGAATTGACACCCATCGTTCCCACGTGGACTATTGTGGTACGGTTGGTACCTAAGTGACTTCATATATAGGGTGTCCGAAAACCGAATACAAGAAAGAAGAGGTTGTTAATGCGGTTTTAATTATCTTTATTAACTCTTTTTCAAATAATATTAACGTAATCTTAGAAAGTTTTATTAGAAAAAAAAATTAACTTGAAAACTCCATCATTTGTAAACCTAAATTAGAAAAAAATAATATTCTAATGAATTTAGGTAAGAAAATTTCTGGGTCTGTCTTACAAAATGTAATTTCAGAGTATTGTCAGATTTTACATCGAAATGCGTATGTACGTTTATTGTACATACAAACAATAATATAAAACATTGTTCAGTATAAGCAGTAAAGATATCATCATCATCTCAGTCATCTGACGTCCACTACTGAACGTAGGCCTCCCCAATAGATTTCTACATTGAGCGATCCTGAGTCGCCTGCATCTATCGGCTTCCCGTCGCCTTCACCAGATCATCGGTCCATCGCGTGGGAGGCCGTCCTAAAGATATAGTTTTAAGAAAATTTGTTTTGAATCCGTCTTGTAACAATTTTACATTTTATTTGTGATAAAAACGACATAATTACGCCATTTACATCTATCACACAAATGTAAGTCAATAACAGGGAAATTACTATACGATACAATATCATTAAATTATACAATTGAATAATAAATAGAAAAAAAGAAAGAAAGAAAATAAATTTATTCAGTACAAATAAACATAGAAATTAGTACACAAAAAAGCAACGATTAAATTTACACAAGCAAAATACAACATTAAACCATGTACTGAAACGGTGTCCACTCAGCACACTGTCGGACACCATAGGATGTCACGACGCTGATCTTCCGTGAACACCTAGGCATGAAGTGTTACTACGCGCAGCATTTGTGAAATGCATCTATTTAAATAATTAAAAATAAATTATCATAAATATGATTATCAAGTAGTTTGTGTAAAGAATGGAATACTATAATAAAAAGTTTAAATAAAAGTATTAAGTATACATATGAAAATAATGAGAATAAAGAAGAACGAATAGTAGTGAAATGCAGATAACTTAACCAAATCTAATTAAGACAGTGATAAACTACGAATGACACAACACAGGTATAATTAATTAACACAAGTATATTAATAGTAAAATAATTAAATGATATACAAATGCAAGTAATGCAAATAAAAAAATAGATCTATGATGATGATTAAAACACGCTGTATTTCGGTGACGTGCAGTCCAGGTAGCGTGCATATTTGCGCTCCTCTTCAAGTCTTCAACGTTGAATTGTCTACGCGAGCCGTCTCAACCACTTCAACACGTCACGAGTCAAGTTCTTCAACCATTGTGTAATAATCTAATGATTGCCCACCTCTTTTCATACCGGCCAGTTACATTTTCGTAATTTTGAAATTTAATAAGAAGTTTTTTTGTCTATCTTTTATTGAGGAGTTCTTGGCGGGAAAGTGAAGCGTCATGTCTGCAGTTTTGTTTTGCACCTTTGTGATATTTCGTACATTAATGAGTAATAACGGTGGATTATTAACGTTAAGTGTTTGTGAACGTACATGAGTGTTGGTATTTAAAACAAAACAGTGCAACATCACTTTTCAAATTCTCTCAGGAAGGCCATGTGAGATCTCAGTATAGTCCCACATCTTTACTGAGGACTCAAGGGGCTTAGGGGAGGGTATCTCATTTACCATTGATCATCTTTATCACTACTCATTCTCATTTACCATAAGTTATGTGATAATAATATATCTCTAACTTGACATTGGCAAAATGTGCAAACCGCACGAAGCCATTATTTAAAAGAAGAAGAGTAAACGAGTACACATTATTTTTGCTGTCAAAAGCGGTTTTCACTCTATCATAATACTTTCATAAAACAGCCTTATAAAGTCCACTACTGAACATTGTCCTCCCCAATAAAATGGATTCTAAGTGATCACAGTTCAAGCCAGTACGCAGGATGACGCTGCTGCCCATCATCCGGTAGGACTTCTCTTCGTCGACTCTTACGACTCCCCGTGAGATGAGAGGCGATCGCACTATTCTCACGGCACATTATTGTAATAATAACAAACCTATTATATTGACGACCGATATTTATTTATTTATTTAATCAGAACGAAATACACCAATTACACTAATTATCAAAAACAGTAAAAGTTAAATATAATATTAAAATCTCACACATAAAAACTTCTTTTATCCCATTCTCTCACAATACCACAGACACACTGACAAAATCTCAGGCCATCCATCCGCAAACAAATCACAGTCGGGTGCTGCAACCAGGATGGCATTAAGTGCGTTGAGTGTCCGCGGAATGGGTGATTTTGAGCGGGCTACGGTTCGGCAGGTTGGCCCAGCAAACAGTTTATGTTTCCTGCTCCTATAATAATTATCGGGTGCATAAAGTCGATATGGCGTTGTGGCGAGAATTCCCGCTCTACGCTCCTGAAGTCGTTTGATTCCCACACAGGACAAATCTTTGTGTGCATGAACATTAATATTTGTCCTGGTCTGGGTGTTTTCTTATTTATATTAAGTATGTATTTACAAAAAAAATGTGTTTAAGTATGTTTATCCGTTGTTTAGTATCCATAACGCAAGTTTTTAATGACTTATCTTGGAACTAAATAATTGGTGTAATTGTCAGAAAATATTTATTTATTTATTTATACCTGAGGTTAAAATTGATAAACAGGCAAAACCACTTTCGACTAAGAGTCATAAGTAGCCAATTGTAATTTTGAGCGATGTCGTTAGTCAAGACAACATTTTACCGATTTTTGCTTTCAAAAGTGGGTATGCACGGTAATGAGATAAACGCTGTTCATTGATGAGTATGTTAAGGAATTCTGGTGATACATCTTGATAATAACTTCAAGGCAACTGATACTAACAGATATCTGTGTGTCATTTTAAATTTGACACATTATAATGAATAATATTACTGTTAAAAACATGTTACTAATAAGTTTATATAATTTTCTGTATCCATATTTTGACATTACATACATACTTACACATGCCTATTTCCCCGATGGGGGAGGCAGAGGCATATTATACGCCCACAATTCGCCAATTATATTGTCAGTCCCACGTAATAGGTGGCAAGCCTATTGCCGCTTGACGGGATCTGTTAAGTTCGCCAGAGCCCGCAGAGTTAAGCACCGGTCGATCAACAGGCGAGGTTGTAGTAATCACAAATGTTTCCGATAATAGGCTCGCCACCTATTACGTGAAACCAATATTATAATTGGCAAAGTGTGGGCGTTTCTTATGCCTCTGCCTACTCCTTCGGGGAAATAGGCGTGGTTGTATATATGTATGTTAAAAGTAAAAGTGAAAGACAGCACAATTACAGCCCATCTTTGGGCATGCTGACGGTGTTAATCAATTCTTTGAGGAAGGGACATCAGTCGCAATATTACTACTTTCACTTGAAAACAGTGTGTTTTATAATATCATTTTGATGACCGATATGGCTTGGAGGCGAGTATACCCGCACTCCGCTCCTGAGGTTGTGGGTTCGATTCCTACATAGGACAAATCTTTGTGTGCATAACATGACTATTTGCTCTGGTCTGGGTATTTTCCAATGTATATTAAGGATGTATTTACAAAAAAATAAGTATTTATGTATGTTTATACCTTATTTATACCTTTTTTTTTGATTTACGTCGTTAACAAAATTCATTTACGGACTGTCTTCCGGCCAAAGGGGGACCAAGAGAGGTGTGTGGGACTCACCACCGGCAGTCACGACCGCCAGCAGTAATACCCACTAAAAATCTTCCGACGACGCCCGCCGCTTGTTGAGAAAGAGGCGGGGGGCCAGTACCTGGGTTGCAGCTCTGACACCCCTCCTCAGAGAGACGCAGTGGACGCGGGCGCGTCGGAAGGGCTTCCTACCTTCTTGTGCGACCATAGCGTGTGTGGCCGACTTCTCGGAGGATCCATGGTTAGATAGCAGGGGCCCCTGCCCCTCCTGGCGCTGCTTGACGGGCCCTCCTGGCACGCCTGCTGCGCCCTCCACAGGTCCCTCTTAGTGTCCCTCCCCGGTAGTCAGTACTAAGGGCACCCAGAGTCACTACCTGCCGCCCTCACCAGATTATTGCCATCTGGCCGTTTCTATGGCCATATCGTGTTATCCACTCCAGTACTTTCTTGCCATAGCAGGCTCAGGAAAATGTATGGTATTTTAGTAGAAGTCTGATGCCCCCTTTTGCTCCACCCACAGCGGGAGAGGGTAATTACAGATTTTCCATTCAAAAAAACAGAGTACATTCTTGCCCCACCTATCACGTCTTATATTAAATTAATTACCATGAAATTTCATACATACATACAATCACGCCTATTTCCCCGCAGGGATAGGCAGAGGCATAAGAAACGCCCACACTTCGCCAGTAATAATATTGGTCCCACGTAATAGGTGGCGAACCTATTGCCGGAAACATGTGTGATTACCAGAGCCTCGTCTGTTGTTTGGCAGGTGCACCTCTTGCAGGTGAGGTTGGCTTGGGCTCCTAGTATCAAGGTAGGATCCCTTTACATTAAATTTCGTATCCCTTTTTTCCAAAACATCGGCCGCTGTATCTGTTAACTTGACGCGCACGTGATGAAACATATTATTGTTGCTAGGTTGAAATTCAGTGGCTTCATTTAGGCCAGACGCTCCGCTAAATTGGCTATCTATATTAATTTTCGTTGTTACATAAGAAATGATATGTTATTAACCGTATTTTATTGGTCAAAGTCCGTATCAAACCTACAAGAGTCAATTGTAACACGCTTGATCACAATTAGATCACGGGAATGTCTGGAGAACTCCATTGCGAAGACTATGCGAAACTAGTAGGTATGTATGCAAATAAATGACATAGACATTAAACACTGGGTGTGTAGGGCTCCTACCAAGGTATGAGGTGCCCAAGCCAACCTCACCTGCAAGTGGTGCACCTGCCGATCTACAGACGAGGCTCTAGCAAACATATAAGTTCCCGGTAAGCGGCAATAGGCTCGCCACCGATTACGTGAGACCAACAATATAAGTGGCGAAATGTGAGCATATAATATGCCTCTGCCTACCCCTTCGGAGAAACAGGCGTGATTGTATGTCTTTATGCAGAACTTACTTAATATACAATTGCTATTTCTGTTTGAATAGTAAGACATGGAATTAGATTATTTAGTTCAGAGCAAACCATAGACAACATAACTTTTTTCATTTCAGTGTAAATAGTAATAATTTTATATTGTAAATAAAGGACCTAGTAAAGAAGAAAGAAAGAAAGAAAAACTGTTTATTAGTAGTACGCTTCCTCTCTCCTAAGCTTGCCGTGCCCAACAGGGTCCATAATTGTAACTTGCACAGATGTAAGACCTTATGTAAAACATTATGGAGTGCAATAAACATTGCTTGAATTAAATTGAATTTGTTGTTTGTACGATCAAAATCATTAATTCGAGTTTGGCTCTTATGAGGTTGAGCTCTTATGAAAGTCATACTTAAAAACTAACGCGCTCATTCACTACGGGCGGGAGCTTGATCGTAAAAGAACGGGCAAGAAAATCGTCAAGGTTAGTTTTTTCTTCTGCCAACACTCTTGTTGAGGTTTACTTTAAACGAACTAAACCTACAATAATCAAATCAAATTCACAAAAGGCGACCGCGAACGGGTAAACGTAGTAGAGGACGGTCTGCCAACCGATGGATCGATGATCTGGTCAAGATGGTGGTCGGTAGATACAGGCTTCTCGAGATCACTTAACGTGGAATACAATTGGGGAGGTCTATGTTCAGCAGTTGCCTTCAATGGTCGAGATGATGATGAACTAGCCATCGTTATATCGTGGCTCGATATTTTTGAAATGTGCCGTATGGTACCGGCCTAGAATGGTGCCACCCCCTCTCATCTCATGGGGAGTCGTAAGAGTCGACGACGAGAAATCCGAATGATGGGCAGCAGCGTCATCCTGCGTACTGGCTTGAACTGCAATCACCAACCCGCCTGCTCAGCGTGGTACAATGGGCTAATTGGGGAGGCTAATGTTCAATAGTGGACTATTTAGGGCAAAGTGATGTTGATCGAAGAGAAGCGCTCGTAGCTCTGCGGTGTTCGGTGGTTGGAAACGATCACCAAAGTACAGCAGCGTTTACAGAGGTCAGTCCTTGGATGGGTGACCGTTTGTGTGGCATTTGATATCGAGCGCTTCCGTGCTTCGGAAGGCACGTTAAGCCGTTGGTCCCGGTTATCACTAAATGTGGTAGTCGTTAAGCCATGTTAGAGGCCTCATGGGCGGCTTGAAAAATTCTAACAGCAGGACGCCATACACCTGCCTCCGCCAATCCGCACTGGGTCAGCGTGGTGGAGTATGACCCAATACCCTCACACCTTGATTTGTGTGAGGAGGCTCGTGCTCAGTAGTGGGACGTTAATGGGCTGTGATGATGATGTTGATCTCTTAATTGGCAAGATCGTACAAAATGCCTCATAAAGTCGAGGTAAATCAACTCGTATTCAATTTCAAGTTCAAGGTTATTCATTTTCTTAACCCTTAAAATAATAACTTAAAATATCTGGTATATCAGACTGAATCTGTCAAAAATGTGTCAATAAAAAGCGTCAAGCGTCAAGAAACTTCCGAATTTAACAGTCATGATCTATCTTATCAACGGATAGATATTTTTCGAACATAATATGATAAATTACTAATTCTACATATTAGTATATTGCATAATGATGATAACTTTCCAATGTAAAAAAGCAGAAAGCGTTTTCAAATGCTTATAAGTAAGTAAGTAGTATAATTATAAATTGTAAATTTATTCTTGTCGCGTACGAAATGCTAATGGCGAATCGGAACGACAGCCGAACCGGCGAAACGAAAGGTTTAAAGTCCAAACTGAACTGTATGCATTTCCAGCTCAGGCCACGTGGTCGGGCTCAAACTTTTTGCACGAATGGAATCTGGTTTGGTCAACCTTAAGATCGTACGATACGCACGACACCCAACACGTCACAGTCACCCTACAGAAAAGTCAGTACAAGTCGTAATACAACGGCGGATAGACGCGCCGGGCAATCTTGGGTGCTGTCAAAAATAGGCGCGAAGTTTCGTAGTTCGAAAACTTTTTGGTGTTGTGTATGACCGATCTTTTTGTGCTTTTTTCGTTTATGGATTGTTGATTTTCCTTTTTTTTGCTTCGGATTTCAATAAGGTATGTAATCTTTTTGGATTTGTTTCTATTTTAACTTTATTTGCTGTGTAAAAGTTGTCGATAATCTAAATTTAAGCAAGGATTTATGCAAAGTTTTTATTTATTTAATGATTTATGCGGAAAGAAATTAAAGAAACCACACTATACGTGTACAACTTCTTATCCGTATAAGGAATTACCTTCAGCAAACCGCATAAGTTTTTTTTAAAATAATTACAGTTTAAAAGCAGTAGAACAGACAGTAAAAAGTATGTCATTTAATATTTATGACACAGTTTCAACGGTACTTAACAAACTTATGAACAATACCAGTCTTACCCTTGACTTTTTAACGATAAATAAGGGCAAAAGTACAAACTACTCTTTGTATTTTGGTTCAAGTATTTTGATTATTGATAATTTAAAAGAGCATAATAGCCTGTGAGTTTCTTGCCAGTTCTTCTTGCAGAGCGGTGGCTCGGAACTGGCACTTAGTTTCACTTACATTTAAATATTTTTTGTTTTTTTATGTGTCTAATTGTTATGTGGTATGTGAATCTAAGCTTCGTGATTCTAGTGTAATCATATTTTTAATGTTTTTTATATTTAATATTGACGTTTTCAAGTGCTATGTAATAGTTTATGAAATAAATATATGTCAATAAGTAAATTATGTGACATAATGAGATGACTTTATTACAATTTTGTTAAACTAAAAAAACGATTTTTAATTACTATTGATAATATTAAGTAATTTATTAACTTCTTGGCGGAAAAGTAAAGCGTTACGTCTGCAGTTTTGTTTTATTCTCTAAAATTTGTAATATTTCGAACATTAATGTGTAATAACGTTGGATTATTAGCCGTTAAGTGTTTGTGAACGTACATGAGTGTTGATAAAACAATGCAACATCACTTTTAAATTTTTCTCAAGAGTTCCATGTGAGATCTAGTATAGTCCCACATCTTTACTGAGGACTCAAGGGGTTTAGGGGACATCTCATCTCAATAACCATTTGTCACCTTTATCACCACTCAGTATTAATATAACTTGACACTGGCTAAATGTGCAAAACGCACGAAGCCATTATTGAAAAGAAAAAAAAGTAATGTATTATTCCAAACACAAGTTCTTAAAGGTTCTTGGAACTAAATAATTGGTGTGAATGTAAAAAAAAATAATTTGTACAAATTAACTCAACGATTTTTATTTAAGCCTGGATACAGTTAAATAAATAATAGTTTGTTTAAAATTTTAGTACAAGTCCAAATTATACATATATTTTCACTTTTAAGTTACATACAATATTTATATAATGTATCATGAAACAATAAACGTAGAATTATAACAATTATGTATGTTAATTACATACTTACATACTTATTAAAAATTAAAACTATAAGTAAAATAAATCTTCCAATGTCTTTTTCTTATTCTTCTTCTGTCTTCTAACTAACTAAATTCAAAATTCCAAATTCAAAAACACATAATTTTAATACGAGAAATAAAAACAAGCTCTCTCTGCTAAATTGTCGATTTCACAATACGAAGAATTCATTTTTGGGTAATGGTTTAAGATTCTATAATAGAACAGGAAATAATTGATCTACCATAGCCAACTTTCAAAACCGTGGTTTAAAAGCAATTGCTTCAAAAAAGGTATTATGATGTAAATGATTACTTGTCAAATAAACAAGCTTGGGTTTAACATTAACAACTTGTATTTGTATAAATTAGAATAAAAAGTCAACCAGATTATTGTTGTGACGATTCCCTATTCAACAAATTCAGCTCAGTTTCACATTATATACTTACTTGACTGTGATGGAAGGTTCCCATAGTGCTTTTGTGCAAATATTTACTGTGTGTTTTCTGAAATTTCTCTGAGGGATCAGATCAGAAATGAGGTGATACGACAGAGAACAAATGTCACCGAGATAGCCCAAAGGTTTAGTAAGCTGAAGTGGCAGCCATATTTGCCGTAGAACCGATAACTGCCTGGGTAGACGTGTATAAGGGTTTGACGATATTTCAGTGTTTCACACATCACATGATTAACTTATGACTACATTACACCATACGTGTCCTACAGTGAAGAACGCGTCTCGGTAAGTATAGTGTAGGACGCTCGCCGGCTGGTGGAGCGACAGTATACGCAAAACTGCTGGTAGCAGTTGGAGACGAAAAGCTGAGGATCGAGCTCAGTGGCTTGCCATTAGAGAGGCCATGTCCAGCATTGGACGGTAGGCTGATGCTGAACGAACAGTAAATGTAAGACATAGATAAATATAATGAGAGCGCCGTTTTTCATTTTTTTTCTTTTAAATAATGGCTTCGCGCGTTTAGCACATTAAGCCAGTGTCAAGTAAAAGATATATTAATAATATATAAATCATAGTAAGTAAAAATGAGTGGTGACAAAGATGATAAATGGTAAATGAGATGCCCTCCCCCTAAGCCCCTTGAGTCCTCAGTAAAGATGTGGGACTATACTGAGATCTCACATGGACTTCTTGAGAGAATTTTAAAAGTGATGTTGTACTATTTTGTTTCATTTACCAACACTCATGGACGTTTAGAAACACTTAATGGTTAATAATCTACCGTTCTAACACATTAATGTTCGAAATATCACAAATTTTAGAAAATTAAACAAAACTGCCAACATGACGCTTCACTTTCCCGCCAAGAAGTCTGTTTTTCATTCTATAGTGCGGAACTCTTCTTTTTTTGGATGGAAAATCATTAAATAACCTTCCCCCGCTGTGGGTCGAGCGGTTGTTTGTGTCAGACTTCTACTGACTCAAAACCATCCATGTTCCTTCTTTTGAGCCTGCTACGTACCGAGGCCGCGGTAACCCTTGCGAACAGTCCCGCAACCCCGGCAGGTTTGGCCCCCACCATGGGGGCCCCTCAGTGTGCTGACATCTCTTCGTGTGTAACACGAACGCGCCATCGACGCGGCCTGTCGCCTATAGAAGACGGACGGGCGGCGAGTTACCCATTATTCGCCGCCCACAAGCCAGCGCCCACGGTGGCAAAGAGTCGTTTCGCGATAGTGCGGAACCCTAATTCCCGTTTACATAACTTAATAAGATAACTGTTTCCGATAAACACAGATTGCCGATTGCTACACAAATTGATTCATGTCCTCCGTTACTCCATATTATAAGTCAAGCGGTGACAATGATTTCCTCATTTTTTTATAAGATAAGATAAGATACAGCCCAGGTACAATGTTTACAAAACTATCAAAATTTAAACTATAAAAACATAAATAAGTAAATCGTTACAGTTACGCAGATTATTTGACGACCGATATGGAGTGGAGTGGAGGTCAGTATATCTGCACTTTACTCCGGAGGTCGTGTTTTCGATACCACACAGGACAAATATTTGTGTGCACAAACATGCATATTGGTTCTGGTCTGGGTGAAGTGCGGGTATACTCGCCTCCACACTATAAAAGTAGTAAAAGTTGAGCTATATTAAGCAATAATGTGTTACCCCCAAAAAAACAATGTTCCTGTTAGTGACATCTAGTAACCCGGGACAGTACTACTCAACGCTCGAAAAAATTACCAAACCGGTACATACAAGTGCGGCACTGAAAATTTCGGGAATCAAGGACTTCCCCGTACTGTCCGGGGTTACTAGATGTCACCAACAGGAACTTTGTTTTTTTGTGGGTTAACACATTATTGCTTAGCATAGCTCAGTTATAGTTCTGACTTTAAAGAAATTTGACTTTAATCTTACGTCTATATGAGGTGAGCTGAAAGTTTGGTACAGCAGTTCAATAACGATCTCTAAGGTAGCAAAGTTTACTATCCCGGTTGCCTTCGACTTAAGCTTAGGGCCCAGGGTCTGCTCACTGGTTCAACCAGATTTTGACTGAATTTCAGTTATTACGTGAAGCAACTGCCGCCTGACCTTCGCAACCCTGAGGGGAACATCATTCTATGGTTAAACCAACTGTTAATCTGTTAGAAGGCACTGACTTCCTAATAACGACTGCCATAGATGTTCATGACAGCCGGGACCAACGGAGCAAGCTATAACGCACATAACTTCGAAAATTCACCAGGGTTTGAACCCGAGACCCTCAGAATTTAAAGGCAAGGGGTCTCGCTACTGGGCTATCGCCGTCTTATATATTTGGTCCCACGTATGAGACGGCAAGCCTTTTGCCGCTAACTGGGAACTGTATGTTTGCCATTACTTATTGTTAAAAAGGAACTTATCTTAAAACTAAATAATTGTCAGAAAATTGATTTATTTATAATAACTGTTGTTTGGACTTGATTAACTACTTATAATCCGACAGGATTATAACGTGTCGCACGCATTCACAAAAATCTGTATCAAATTATCCTTAGATAAGGACTTACTCGTTTAGATTATTTGCCAATGTCAACTAATTTGATAATTCAAGTTTTCGTCATTTAGTCACAGTCGCACACAGTCAAGTCAAGTCTAATGTTCTATCCTAGTACAGTAGTAACGACTTCTAGTATCTATGGAGTTTTAAAATCAACACAGAAAATCACAATTCACTTCAATATACTACTTGCCTACACTTTCATGCGTTGCGGAGAAGTTATGTCTAAAAATCTATTATGTATTTACTCACAAAAACTGGAGCTTACACCAGTTTTGAAAAGTAAAACACTATCGCATTTTCGCAGTGGCGCCAAAACTCTAATATAGCAAGAATCTATGCCTCATTTTTTTTTCTTTAAAATAATGGCTTCGTGCATTTAGCACATTTAGCCAGTGTCAAGTAAGAGATATATTAATAACATATAAATTATAGTAAATGAGAATGAGTGGTGATAAAGATGATAAATGAGATGCCTTCCCCCTAAGCCCCTTGAGTCCTCAGTAAAGATGTGGGACTATACTGAGATCTCACATGGACTTCTTAAAAGCATTTGAAAGTGATGTTGCACTGTTTTGTTTCAGTTACCAACACTCACTTTATCGGTTAATAATCCACCGTTATTTATTACACATTAATATTCGAAATATCACAAATTTTATAAAAAATGACAGACAAACTGCATATATGACGCTCCACTTTCCCGCGAAGAAGTCATACATACATGGCTCATTACACAGATAACCAAAAAAATAAAACAAAAACGACCGAACACGCCCTCGATCTTCGAAATTCAAATCTCGACCCGTCTGGCATTGTACCCAGTTGCGAGTAGAACGCTCTGCTTCCGCAAATTCAATTACGCGCTAAAAATAAACATTAATTAATTAATAAGCGTCACAATGATATGAGTGTTCGACAGTCGTGATGGGCACTCGACACCTGCCGACGACCCTCGGGCGAGCTCCAATATAAATAATACGTACATACCTACCTAATTACAATTATATTAGTCTAGTCATGAAACATTGTAAATAACTTTATAGTTAAAAAAGTAAGGCGCAAAAAAGTAGTTTTTTTCTTTTAAATGTATGCGTCTACAGGAATTGTGCAAGGAAATAGATTATATAGCAAAGACATTGAAACGCACTTAACTACCAAATTCAATTATATATTAATCAGGAGCGGCGTTAGTCCAGTGGCGAGACCTTCAAATTCAGAGGGTCTCGGGTTCAAAACCTGACCTATGACATTTCGAAGTTATGTGCGTAAATATCGCTTTCTCCGTGTAGCACGTTAAGCCGTTGGTCCCGGCTGTCATGAACATCTATGGCAGTGGTTATTAGGAAGTCAGTGCTTTCTAATATCCTGACAGCTGGTTTAACCATAGAATGAGGTTTTTCTGACATCCGCAAGTCGCTCCTAGTAATAACTGAAGTTCAGCCAAATCTGGTGAAACCAGTGAGCAGAATGCAAGGATAATGATAAGAATTAAAAAAAAAAGCATAAATTCACAACAGATTTTCTGAAGAGGTAGGCAGAGGTAAATTATACAACCACATTTCGCCAATTATCTTGTTGTTCCCACGTAATAGGTAACGAGCCTATTGTCGCTTACCCAGAACTGTTTTGTTTACCAGAGCCTCGTCCGTTTATCGGCAGGTGCACCACTTGCAGGTAAGGTTGGCCTGGGCTCCTAAGATTTTCTCCCCCGAACAGGTCTCCACTTTGTCGTAGTGGGGGGCTGACTACCTCCCGGAGGCCGGGAAATGGTAACACCTAGAGTTTGGCGACTCTGGGTGCCCTTAGTACTAACTACCAGTGGGGAGGGGGGAAACTAAAAGGGACGTACGGAGGGCGCATCGGATAGACCAGGAAGGCCCGCCAAGGTGCGCCAGGAGGGTCTTAGGCAGCGGGGACAGGGGGCCCCTGTTGTCTAACCATGGACCCTCCGGGAAGTCGGCCACACACGCTATGGTCGCACAAAGAGGTAGGAGGGGCGGGTACACTGCGCCTCTCTGAGAAGGTCCTCCCGGTTTTTGGTCCGGGGGACGTTGGCCGCGGGCAGGGGGTCAGACGCTGCAACCCAGGTACTGGCCCCCGTCTTTTTCTCAACAAGCGGCGGGCGTCGTCGTCGCCGTTTTTAGTAGGTATTACTGCTAGCAGTCGCGTCTGCCGGTGGTGAGTCCCATACCTCCTTTCGGTCCCCCTTTGGCCGGAAGGCAGTGCGTAAACACATTTTGTTACCGACGTATAACAAAAAAAAGGGCTCCTAAAATCTTGGTAGGGATCCTGTCTAAACTTAAAATATATTTTTAAATCGGTTGCAAATTATACAAATAGGACACGGTCGAGAACAAATATGTCGTCACTTTGTAACGTTTGAATCTAATTACTTACCTAATGCGACCTTTGTATTGTTTACCGTTGACCTGAAATTTAAAAAAATATGGTTAAAAGTGGCGCGTTAGCGCCTCCTTGCGATGCGTGATTTATGTGGCTGAATGGCAAAAATACGCGGGATTTTTTCGAAAGAACAATTCAGTTGGACTTCTTGGCGGGAAAGTGAAGCATCATGTCTGAGTTTTGTTTTATTTTCCAAAATTTGTGATATTTCAAACATTAATTTGCAATAACGGTGGATTTGTGAACGTACATGAGTGTTGGTAAATGAAACAAAACAATGCAACATCAATTTTCAAATTCTCTCAAGAAGTCCAGTGTAATTCCAGTATAGCCCCACATCTTTACTGAGGACTCAAGGGGTTCAGGGGCAGGGCATTTCATTTACCAATTATCATCTTTATCAATCTTAATCAAGCCAGTTTACACATAGAATCTCGAATTGTCACCAGTTTTCCTCATCATCCTTACCATACCATACCATACATACACGCCTGTTTCCCCGAAAGGGTAGGCAGAGGCATATTAAACGCCCACACTTCGCCAATTATACAGACGGTCCCTCGTAATAGGTGGCAAGCCTATTGCCGCTTACCGGGCACTGTTATACACTACGGCTTCAATTAAAAGGGTTTAAGTTTATAAGGGCTTTAGTTCAATAGGGCTTCAGTTTAATATGGTGTACCAGACATTATGAGAATGTGGTCTTAACAAGACGCGTTCGATTAGTGTCGCTTGAAGGAGGCCTATTTTCAGTCCCCCTGACTGGTCTTCACCTTGACTTCTTAGTAAACCCCAACGTCAATGCATTTTGTCACTGACATAAAGGATAGAGAAAAGAAAAGCTGTCAGGTTGTTAGAAGGCACTGACTTCCTAATAACGACTGCCATAGATGTTCATGACAGCCGGGACCAATGACTTTAAGTGCTTTCAGCGGCACGTAGCAACCAGGGTTTGAACCAGGGACCTTCTGAGTTTGAAGGCTGTGGCTCTCACCACTGGTCTATCGCCGCTTTCATTTCCCTGTTTTGTATTCCCAATTAAACAAAATAAAACAATATAAAACTTATTGGGGCTTCTTACAAAACGAGATATAAAGTTAGACCAGGTTTAAAAATACTGCTGTCACTTTCATTTGATAGGATGAAGACAGTGACAGTACTAGTTTTACCCATTATGTTTTTTCTGTTATGGAAGCATTTAGTCTATATATGAAATATTTTCCTTTTTGCTAACACTACAAACGTCAGTAGGTTCTTGTAACTTGTAACATATTTACAGAAACTGCACCTTTGGTAATATTGTCGCAAAGTTCAAATTTAAATGACAGTCATCTTGTTTGCGTATTACTTATTTACTCGTTTATAGATAAAAAAATGTTTGTTTGTTTGTATAGAAAATCTGTTAAGATAAAGTAGTAATTAAAACTAGGTTAATTAGTGTTCGGAAACGATAACCGAAGTTAAGCAGCGATCACAGAGGCCAGTCCTTGGATGGGTGACCGTTTATGTTGCTTTTTTTTTCGGTGTTCCATTATGCTGAATACTGTGGTACTTCTAATAGAAGCAGTCATAACCCAATGGCCAGATCAATAGGCTGCAATGACGAGGGTCTCGTGTTCAATATCATTTTTCATAGTACATACACATACATATGAATAATCACGCCTGATTCCCGAAGGGGTAGGCAAAGGCATATTATACGCCCACAATTTGCCAAATGTTATGCTGATCCCACGTAATAAATGGCGAGTCTATTGCCGATTAACGAGAACTTTAATGCTTGCTAGAGCCTCACCGAGGTGCACCACTTGCAGGTGAAGATGATCGTAAAATCCCTTTACTTAACTTTTAAAAGTTTTGTGCGTATTTATAGTTTTCTCTGTGTTTCCGAAAACTCGCTAAGCCGTTATTCAATCAATGAATAAAATATTTTTGATTAAAATCAAAATTCATTTATTCAAGTTTCATACTAATAAACTAACGCGCCCATTCACTGCGGGCGGGAGCTTGATCGTAAAAGAACATTTCATTAAGTATTAACATAGGATTTACTTACATACTTCAAAATTAAATATGAAAAGAATCAAAATATCATCATCACAGCCCATTAACGTCCCACTACTGAGCACGAGTCTCCTCTCACATACCAAGGTGCGAGGGTATTGGGTCATACTCCACCACGCTGACCCAGTGCGCATTGGCGGAGGCAGGTGTATGGCGTCCTGCTGTTAGAATTATTCAAGCCGCCCATTAGGCCTCTAGCATGGCGACTACCACATTTAGTGATAACCGGGACCAACGTTTAACGTGCCTTCCGAAGCACGGAAGCGCTCGATATCAAATGCCGCACAAACGGTCACCCATCCAAGGACTGACCTTTGTAAACTCTGCTGTACTCTCGTGATCGTTTCCGACCACCGAGACCGCAGAGCTACGAGCGCTTCAAAATATATAATCAAAATATGACCACACTAAAATCACGTAGCTTAGATTCACTTACATGCAAAAAAAATTGTGTAAGTGAATCTAAGTGCCAGCTTCGAGGCACCGTGAGAAGAACTGACAAGAAACTCACAGACTATGCTCTTTTAAATTATCAATTGGTTACTTGAATTAACTTAATATACCGAGTAATTTCCAAAATAGAATGTATTTATTTAGATATATCACAGCGCAATAATGCTTAAAAAATATAATAATAATAATTATTTATTTTCTCCCATACAAAGTGTAGGGAGCGGAAGACGTGCTCCCGACTAAAGGGAAGATCTTCCACCGGGCGGATGGATGTGCCCGGGGGCCGCGGCCCAACCGATGATGGTTGGGTGCTGCATATATAGTTACGAGCTTAAGGAATTTCGTTTGCGCGATTCAGTATTTTCATTCATCTTTTTACGTTCCGTTCATCGCTTGTACGGTGTCGCTACATCACTCCCCCCCTAGACCGAAGGTCGATCCTTTGAAGCTCAGCAATCTGCGCGTGTGCAGCAAGCATGCGATGCAAGTGGGTTGTCTGCTGCGGTCTGCGGTGAGTCGAGATGCAGGAAGGGAGCTCCGTG
The DNA here is from genome assembly GCA_949126915.1 of Musotima nitidalis. Lineage (NCBI taxonomy): Eukaryota > Metazoa > Arthropoda > Insecta > Lepidoptera > Crambidae > Musotima > Musotima nitidalis. The sequence continues at coordinate 6,603,263 of OX421442.1, read as the reverse complement.
TCTGCGGTGAGTCGAGACGTGTTGGAGTTGAGTGACGGTAGGGCTGCGTCGGGTTGCGACATCGTTCGAGCTGCTGGAGTGCAGAAACTGCCACGCTGGAGTGAGTGCCGACGACTATGATGCTTTCGGCGTGGGTTGCGGGACCAGGAGAACGAGAAGCCGTCAGAGGCTGCCGAGGAAACCAGGTAGCGTGGGGTTGCGCTGCACGTGGAAGTCCTTTAAGGCTGAATGCTGGCTGCTGTGGGCGTTGAGACTGCTGACGGATGAGAGGCGAGAGAGCGATGAGAGATGCGACGGGGTTGAAGACTGCTGATGTTCTACTGGGGTCACCACTGTAGGGAGCGGAAGACGTGCTCCCGACTAAAGGGAAGATCTTCCACCGGGCGGATGGATGTGCCCGGGGGCCGCGGCCCCACCGATGATGGTTGGGTGCTGCATATATAGTTACGAGCTTGAGGAATTTCGTTTGCGCGATTCAGTATTTTCATTCATCTTTTTACGTTCCGTTCATCGCTTGTACGGTGTCGCTACAAAAGCAAAGAAACTTAAAGCTACTTAAACGTATTACAAAACAACTTAAAATAAGAGGTGTACAATTTTTCAGGACACTGGACAGGAGACTGGTGCCCAAACTAGGTAAATCCTATGTCTTGGGTCACCGAGATCGTCATCTGGAAAAATAATTTATTACATTTTTTAGAGGAAAAGCCCTAAGAGAGTGTGTCTAATCAATTTTCCTGTGAGAAATTAAGAGTATATATGTTTGTTTGTATGGGAATATGTGTCAGCATATGTGTGTGTGTGTTCAAATGTGTAAAAAGAGTTTATATAGCGATCAATTTCTCCGTTTCCAAATAATCCAAACTTTGTAGCCAAAATATCCAAAATATCTATGCGTGTTAATCCGTTGTCCCCACGTCATGAGTTTTTTATTTCTCTTTAATAATAATAATAATATATAGTCACACGTTAAGAGTATTATCGCTTGCTCTATGCCTCGGAAAGCACGTTAAGCCGTTGGTCCCGACTGTCATGAACACCAATGGCAGTTATTAGGAAGTCAGTGCCTTTGAACGTTCTGACAGCTGGTTTAACTATAGAATGAGGTTTTCCTTTGGGGTGCAGGGGTCAGACGTCAGTCGCTCCATGTAATAACTAAAATTTAGCAAGATTTGGTTAAACCAGTGAGCTGACCCTGGGCCCTAAGCTTAAGTTTAGGGCAACTGGGATAATGCTAGGATATGATGATGACGTGAAGAGAAAATCAATTTATTTGAATTAATGCAGCTTTTTCGTCATTTAGTCATAGTAAAAGTCAAGCACGGTCCGTCAGAGTCGAGTTAAGTCGAAGTTATACCCCAGTAAAGTAGTGGAGACTATAAAGTTATGAAGTCAACACTAAAAAATCACAATTCACAGGAATGTGCCAGTTTCCTATACGTTTTTTTTTCTTTTAAATAATGGCTTCGTGCGTTTAGCACATTTAGCCAGTGTCAAGTAAGAGATATATTAATAACATATAAATCATAGTAAATAAGAATGAGTGGTGATAAAGATGATAAATGGTAAATGAGATGCCCTCCCATAAGCCCCTTGAGTCCTCAGTAAAGATGTGGGACTATACTGAGATCTCACATGGACTTCTTGAGAGAATTTAAATGTCATGTTGCACTGTTTTGTTTCATTTATCATTTTATCAACACTCATGTACGTTCACAAACACTTCACGATGAATAATCCACCGTTATTACACATTAATGTTCGAAATATCACAAATTTTAGATAAATAAATTTATATAGCGTTACGTCTGCAAAACTGCAGACGTAACGCTTCACTTTTCCGCCAAAAAGTTAATAAATTATGTAAAATAATCAAAAAAATGTTACACAAAATTAGAACAAAGTCATCTCATTATATCACATTTTTACTTATTTAAATTCAAATATATTTATTTCATAAACTTTAACATATCACTTGAAAACGTCATAATTGAATATGAAAAACAATTAAAATATGATTACACTAGAATCACGAAGGTTAGAATCACTTACATGCAACAAAACAATTAAAAAAAATATTTAAGTTAAGTCTAAGTGCCAGTTTCGAGCCATTGCTCTGGAAGACGAACTGACAAGAAACTCACAGGCTCTTTTAAATTTTCAATTATCAAAATACTTCAACAAAACCACAAATAAAGTAGGTATGTACTTTTGCCCTTATTTATCGTTAAACTGCTTCACTTTCCCGCCAAGAACTTCCTACACATGTTTATGTTCCCGAAGAAGTTATGTCTTAAAATCGACTATATGCACACAATAACTCGAATGTACACTAGTCTAGGAAAGTAAAATATCTATTTACAAAAAAAAGTATTTAAGTATGTTCATCCGTTGTTTAGTATCCACAGTATCCATAACAAAAGTTCTTAATTATACTTATCTTGGAACTAAATAATTGGTGTAATTGTCAGAAAATATTTATTTATTGCCGCGATGTGTACCTACGTTTCCGCATTGTCGCCAAAAGTCTCCAGCTGCGCTTTAGTTGGAACTAAAAGACATGTGTTAGATGTCAAGATGTTCTTATTAGTAATTTCTTTTTATTCGGATAAGCGTATGTGGACAAATTGCTAGGCTTATTATATTGACTAGAAAAAAATGCATCAGGCTGCTATAATTATTATTTTGATAAATAAAAATATGCATAGCTTTAAATTTTATGTTGTTTTATGAACTAATCTTACCTACTGTAATATGAACATTTTTAATTTGCATTTGGAATGTGATAGATAGCGTATGATGTTTTTTTCTAAGAATTTTAGACGCGTACGCATTTCTTAGATATCTAATGTTTCAATGTTTACATTATGAAATGAATATCATAGCTTAATGGTCGTTTCTTTATATTCTTAATGAGCTATTGTCGTTCTATGTAGTTAGTATATTAATTATTTTATTTATTTATCATTAGAAATGCCCTTTGAGTGATTTAAGATCATTACAAATAAAATATAAGAATTTGATGAGAAAAATGTACGTATACAACCTTTTCATAGAATCCTTATTTAATTATAGTTAGTTATCTGTGGTCATATTTACATTCAATTAGATATCTGTGTTGATATACTCTTTAATTCTTTTGTTTTTGTTCCAGTTTCTAAAATGGAGTTGAAATCGCCAAAAGCGAAGAAAAAATCAAGCTTTGCGAAACTAGTGTCATGGAGCAAGATGTTTAGAGCGCCAATTCTTATACTATTCCTACTAGGCAGTACAAGTTGTGACGAGAGTGATACAACAGATGAGCTGTTACTCGAAGCTCCAAAAAACTATTCCAATTTCAAATTGAAAACTAAAGAAAACTTTTTTCATCACGAACCTTTCTTAAGGCATAAGCATATACTGCCTATTAATAACAGTGACAATTTAAGTGATATTAAATATTTGAGACGCCATTTGAACAGAGAAATTGTTAATTTTGTGGTTAAAGATTATCTGGTGGATGGTGAGGTGGAGAATAGGATACATTATAATGGAATTACTGCGAAAGAGACATCTGTCAGCAATGATGGGTAAGTTTTTTAAGTTTATTCATTAAGAGGTGCGGTTTTGTTAGATTTAAGAGAGCCGGGACGTTCAGCTTATAAAAAAAGCAACACTGTCCGCGTGTAATTTGTAAATCTTTGTGTTATAAAGAAGCCTAAATTACTTCTTATGACATTAGCTATCTGCTTGTGAAAATAACATCACGATAATTTTCTTCTTTCAGACCTGATTGATTCCTCAGGTAGCCATGTATTTATTTAAGTCATAAAAAAAATAAGATTTTTAATACAAATATTTGTCCTGTGTGGGAATCGAACCCACGACCTCAGGAGTGGAGTGCGTGCGTGTATAAATATGAATATATGTTCTGGGTGCTGGTCTGGGTGTTATCCTATGTACATTAAGTATGTATTTACAAAAAAAAAGTATTTATGTATGTTTATCCGTTATTTAGTATCCATACCACAAGTTCTTAATGATACTTATCTTAGAACTAAACAATTGGTGTAAGTGTCAGAAATATTTATTACTTACTTATGTAATAGGTGGCGAGCCTTTTACCCGGAACTGTTACGGTTGCCAGAGCCTCGTCCGTTGATCGGCAGGTGCTCCACTTGAAGGTGAGGTTGGCTTGGGCTCCTCAGATCTTTGTAGGATCCTTATACACCCTTTTATTAAAGTATTCATAATTAATTTATGTACTTATATCTTCAAACAGATAAATTATTACATCACCATTGATCAAAACAAGAACATTCTTATTCTTTAAGACATATTAATGTTTTAAAAGCGAATTCCGAATCATTAAGATATCTTCTTACTGTAGTTATCTTAATGACCAGTTAATTATTATACATACAATAATTTTATTTATACACATACATACGTATATAATCGCACACCCGTATATCTTCAAACTAATTTAAAATGATTTTTGCTACAACTGTCAATACAGATCTTTTTGAATAGTTGTCATTTTGGTTCTGTCGACCCCAAATGACATATCGCCAGACCAATTTTCAAATGCTTAACTCCAAAAAATACAAATTTTGACTTCTATCGATTAGATCGAACTATCTCAAGTCTCTTAAATTGATATTTAATAAGTTAAAAACGAATTAGAATAACAGCTATATTCAATTCGTCAGCTTCATTTTCAAACTGCTTATGTCTTTTTGAGCAAACGTTATAGGAGGAAGTAAAAACTGTTTATTTTTCATAGTTAAAGCACTAATTGGTGTAATTTTCAAACTGCGTAACTCCAAAAAAAAAAACAAAATTTGACTTTCAATTCTATCTGGTGTGAAATTTTGAGATCTATACCTCCTTTTTTTTTCAAATCTTGTGACTGCAGAACACAATTGTTTTAATATTATGTATTTTAATTGTAACTGGCGGGAGTAAAAACCAACCTTGACGATTTTCTTGCCCGTTCTTTTACGATCAAGCTCCCGCCTGCAGTGAATGGGCGCGTTAGTTTATAAGTATGACATTCATAAGAGCTCTATTGAGCCAAACTTGAATAAATGAATTTTTAATTTTTAATTTTAATTTTTTTAATATAGATTGGAAATCTCTCAAGTCCTATTTAATTAGTTATGAACAAATTGGCATCTGTAATATTGACATCATGACATCCTGTAGGCCTTTGTTTAAAAACCTTAAAATCTTAACTGTTGCATCCTTATATATATACGAGATTTGTGTTTTTGTTCGGTCACATCCCGAATTGTATCAAAAAGAGCGTAGAGATACAAGTAGGTATCCAAATAAACTGACTCTGCCAATCATGTCTACTGCATCTTATGCGAAGAACAGCTATGTCATGTCTATTAAAGTCTACAATAGGCTCGACAATAACCTTAAGCTGATGCCATTGAATAAATTTAAAGTACATTTAAAAATATGGCTTGTTGATAAATGTTTTTATTCACTGAGTGAATATTTTGAACAATAAATTCCTATAATTATATTTTTGCATACCAGTTACTGGTGAAATATGCGGACTGTATTAAATTTTAAGACCACTTATGTACCATATTTTATGTGAAATAAAAAGTCTTTGTCTTTGGAATAACACCTATATTCAATTAGTGCCTTAACTATAAAAAATAAACAGTATTTACTGTAGCTACTACTACAACGAGCAACGTCCTATAAAATTTGCTCAAAAGGACATAAGCAGTTTAAAACTTAAATTAATAGTAATTTAACAGACTTCCAAAAACCAAGCGATAGATTTCGAAATTTCACACTTGATGGCATTAAAAGTCATAATTTGTAATTTTTGGGGTTTTTTTTGGGACTTCGTGCGTTTAGCACATTTAGCCAGTGTCACGTAAGAGAAATATTAGTAATATATAAATCATAGTAAATGGGAATGAGTGGTGATAATGATGATAAATGGTAAATGAGATGCCCTCCCCCAAACCCCTTGAGTCCTCAGTAAAGATGTGGGACTATACTGAGATCTCACATGGACTTCTTGAGAGAATTGGAAAAGTGATGTTGCATTGTTCTGTTTCATTTACCAACACTTATGTACGTTCACAAACACTTAAAGATTAATAATCCACCGTTATTACACATTAATGTTCGAAATATCACAAATTTTAGAAAATGAAACAAAACTGCAGACATGACGCTTTACTTTCCCGCCAAGAAGTCTTATATACGAGTAGTTTATGATGAGTGTAGTTTATATATTTTTTTAATATTTTAGTTTCAGTATTGATATTTGTCGATTAAATAATTAACTACCGCACCGCTTTTAAGTTTTCTGCTAACCATAAGGTTAACTGGCAGAGAATGCCTTATGGCATTAAGTTCGCCTTTGGTAATACTTTTATGTGTGCAATAAAGATTAAATAAATAAGTGTCGAGAAAATTACAAAACTACAATTCTATAATAATATTAAAGAATCTCAATAGGCTTAGCCAGTTGATATAATATACTGCCTTTAACTTTGTAAATTTTAAAAAATACACGTGTTTTCTTAGACTTTTTTTTTTATTTCGTTCGGAACCTTTAAAATAGGGAATATCTATAAATACCTAAGTTGGGTAATTTGAAAAGTGCCCTATTACTGTAACTCGACATAATGTTTATTTGGTAGCCGTTAACAGACATACCACAGACGTAAAGAATAGTGTTCTAAAATAAAGTAGAACGACCTCAATAGATACTAAAGTCATTGGCTATGGTTAGAGACAAGCGAAGCGGGTAGCGGAAAATAATTTTTTACATACATATATACATTCACGCCTGTTTTCCCGAAGGGGTAGGCAGACAGAGACATATTACACGCCCACACTTCGCCAAATATATAGTTGGTCCCACGTAATAGGTGGCGAGCCTATTGCCGCTTCCCGGGCACTGTTATGTTCGCCAGAGCCTCGTCCGTTGATCGGAGGGTGCACCACTTGCAGGTTTGGGCTCTTTAGGTCTTGATAGGATCCCTATTCACCCTGATAGAATACCGATATATAAATATAAAAAAATTGGTTGCCTGTAAAGTCGGTTTACGGGCGAAAGTTTTACGTGACAACGACTTAGAGTGGTAAAATAATTTTAATGTGAATATTCATTCGTATAGTAGGAAGAAGGATGAAATAATAGTAACAATTTAAAACATTTATTTATACAAAGAATTATATTTATGTCTGTCTCTCTCGCTCTTAGGCGGGCTAACCGTGCCCGAGTGGAAGGGACGCGTGCCTCTCACTCGCTCTCATTGTGACCGCATAGCGTGAGCGGAGCGTAACGCAGTTTCTTGAAGTGTCACCCGGCAAACCAATTTATAAGACGTTGTCACGTCAATATTCGCCGAAATGTATATATATATATACGCGAATAACAATTGAACGACTTAATCAAATTGGATAATTATTTTTTTGTAGTGTTGGCTATTATCAGAACAAGGTTTGTTAATTAGTAAAATCTAAGGAAGATAATTGGTTTTTTTTTTATGATAGTAAAAATTATTAAATTTAAGATAATTAGAAAATTTAAAAAACTGCAGACCTATATATTTTTACGTAAAAACTTTTTATTGTGACCATGGCGTTTGACATAGCTGTCAGTCGTTTGACAGTTAGCGCAATTGACAGAATGTATTTCTTTTTTTTCTTTATTTTAAATAATGGCTTCGTGCGTCTAGCACATTTAGCCAGTGTCAAGTAAGTGATATATTAATAATATATAATTCATAGTACATGAGAATGAGTGATAAAGATGATAAATGGTAAATGAGTTACCCTCCCCTAAGCCCCTTGAGTCCTGAGTAAAGATGTGGGACTATACTGAGATCTCACATGGACTCCTTGAGAGAAAATTTGAAAAGTGATGTTGCACTGTTTTGTTTGATTTACCAACACTCATGTATATTCACACATAAACAAAATATATAATATTAAGACAATTCTGGGTTGTAAAGTAGAAATACAGCCACTCAAAACATCCAGACTAATACCACAGTGTAAACGATGCCAATCTTATGGACATACACAGAAATATTGTTCCAAGGAAGCGAGGTGTGTAAAATGTACTGGGAAACACCTAACTATCGACTGTAAAAAACCAGTACAAGCAAAGCCGAAATGTGTGCATTGTGGGGAACCTCACCCCGCTAACTATAGAGGCTGCATCGTGGCTACAGAACTGCAAAATATCAAAAATAGGAAGATGAAGTCAAAGTCAACGTTAATGCCTAAGCCACAGATTCAAACTAGCAGTGGAAATGCTAGGAAAAGTATTCCTGGACCTGCTCGAATAGTGTCCCAGAGTGCTTCCTTCGCACAAATAGCCAAAGGTTCTCATCCACAAAATGAGCTAAAGAGCCCTAGTATGGATGATAAACTTAATAGAATTTTAGATATTATAACTTCTTTTGAGGATAGGCTAAAGAAGTTAGAAAATGGCGCTAAAATTGCTGTTTCAAAACAAAAGCAATGACTACATCACTGAAAATAATGGCTTGGAATGCCAATGGACTTCTGAGGCATTTAAATGAGCTGCAAGTGGTCCTAAATTTAGAGAATATAGATGTGTGTCTGATTTCAGAATCTCATTGCACAAAGGAATCTTACATTAAAATTAATGGCTATCAGACGTATATTGCCCTACATCCAGACAACTCAGCTAGAGGAGGTAGCGCTCTTAATATATAAGAAAACATTAGTCATTATGAAAAGTTTAAATGCGAAGAACACCATATACAAGCAGTGGCTGTCTGTGTAAAAACTAAAAAGTATCCGTTGATGATATCTGCCATATACTGTCCTCCAAAGTATTCCTTAAAAGCAGATCAATATAAATGTTTTATAAGCCGACTTGGTAACAGATTTATACTGGGAGGAGATTTCAATGCTAAGAACACCTACTGGGGTTCTCGGCTAACAAGTACCAAAGGAAAAGAACTAATGAGTGCAATTAAAGAGCTGAACTGTGACGTCATATCAACAGGTAAACCAACCTATTGGCCAACTGATCCAAATAAGATACCAGATTTAATAGACTTTTATATTTATAAAAATATTTCTACCTCATTTGTCAATATAAAGCAAGGCAATGACTTGTCTTCCGATCACTCACCAATCGTTCTAACAATTGGGGAAAACGTATCATATATGGAAAAAAACCCAGTTCTTATAAATAGAACCACCGACTGGGAGAGTTTTAAACAAGAATTAGATAGTAATATCAAGCTAAACATACCTTTAAAAACCCTATTACAAATTGATCAAGATGTAGAGACATTTATGAAAAATATTCAACAATGTGCCTGGAGAAATACTTCACACTATGTACATAAAAATACAATTAGAAACAATAAGTATCCCATAGATATTAGAAACCTAATATTAGAAAAGCGAAAGCAGCGAAAAACATGGCAAAGAACAAGATTTCCTCCAGACAAACAGCTTCTAAATAACCTGTCAAAAAAGTTAAGCCGAGCAATACAAAGTTTCAATGAAAACTGCATGACAGACTATCTGACCAAGCTGTCTAACGATCGATCTACAGATTATTCATTATGGAAAGCCACAAACAATCTCAAAAGACCAACTGTGCAGATATCTCCGATCAAAACGAACAATGGGCGCTGGGCCATAAGCAATGAACAAAAAGCATCTAGTTTTGCACAACATCTTGAAAGTATTTTTGTACCTAACGATGGTGATGAGGATCACGTTACTTTAGACCTAAATCAGCGTAAAAGTGATGAATTGGAAATAAGGTTTACTACTCCCAGAGAAATAGTCACAGAAATTAAACTATTAAAACTGAAGAAATGTCCTGGCTTTGATCTCATTACTGGTGAAGTACTTCAAAACCTGCCTCGTAAAGCAATTATAAAATTGACAAATATAATTAATGCCTCATTACGATTAAAGTACGTTCCCCAATTATGGAAAGTAGCAGAAGTCATCATGATACCAAAACCAGGAAAACCGCCCCATGAAGTCACTTCATATAGACCTATATCATTGCTACCAATCATGTCAAAATTACTGGAAAAGGTGATTTTGAAAAGGCTTGATTGAAAGTAGAAAACTTATACCTGATTACCAATTTGGATTTAGAGAAAAAAATTCCACTATAGACCAAGTACACAGAATTACTCACGTGATAGAAAAGTCATTAGAAGAGAAAAAAGTCTGTTCTACAGTATTTCTAGATGTAGCTCAAGCTTTTGATAAGGTTTGGCATCAAGGCCTTATATATAAACTAAGGAAAGTCCTTCCAGTACAATTTTCAAGTATTCTTGAATCATACATATCCGACAGGGTTTTTAGAGTGAGACAAAACGATGCATATTCAGAACTCTCATTAATCAAAGCTGGAGTGCCTCAAGGAAGTGTGCTAGGCCCGGTCCTGTACCTACTGTACACTTGCGATATTCCAGAATTAGAAGACAACACTATTGCTACCTTTGCTGACGACACGGCCATAATGGCGTTGGGGTCTACACAAGTGGAAGCAGTGGAAAAGGTACAAACTGCTATCAACACCATTTACACGTGGACGAGGAAATGGCGAATTAAATTAAATGAGTCTAAATCAACTCATATAGATTTTACAAACAAGAAAAAGTACACCATCCGATATATTTAAACAACACTGTAGTACCGTATGAAAATACTGCTAAATACCTAGGAATGACATTAGACACAAAGCTTCGCTGGAAAGCACATGTTAAGAAGAAACGCGAAGAGCTAGAACTTCGTTATAAAAAAATGTACTGGCTTCTGGGTAAACATTCAGCGCTATCGGTACACAACAAATTACTATTATATAAACAAGTCCTTATGCCAGTATGGACTTATGGTATTCAGCTCTGGGCTTGTACCAAACCAACTAACATAAAAATCATACAGCGATTCCAGAATAAAGTATTAAGAGGCATTGTTAACGCACCTTGGTACATCAGAACCGACGATCTACATCGGGACCTTAAAGTGGATCTGGTTGTTAGCATAATAAGGAAATGTGCAGAAGCTCATGAAAGAAGACTTCATCACCATGTAAATGTTGAGGCTATCCAGCTACTCGACAACACAGACCTAGTGAGAAGACTGAGAAGGACAAACCCTTTTGAGTTAGTTTAGTGTAGTGTCAGTGAAGTGTAATACTGTGACTAAGAACACATTACTAAAGTGTATTCGCCTTAATAGAAACAATAAGAATAGTGTTATTGGACAAATTCTTAGTTTTGAAATATGTAGTAGTTTATGATAAAAGAAAATTACTAATTAGTCTTTAGATAGGCTAGATTGTAGTGGATATAAGATACCTCCTTTTAAAAAAGGACAGTATTTTGTATAGGTAAAAAAAAAAAAAAAAAAATGTAAGTATATTCACAAACACTTAACGGTTAATAATCCACCTTTATTACACATTAATGTTAGAAATATCACAAATTTTAGAAAATAGAACAAAACTGCAGACATGACGCATCACTTTCCCGCCAAGAAGTCCAGAATGTATTTCAATAAGACGAGACAAGACTTCTTGGCGGGAAAGTGAAGCGTCATGTCTGCAGTTTAGTTTTATTTCCTAAAACTTGTGTGATAACGGTGGATTATTGACCGTTAAGTCTTTGTGAACATATATGAGTATTGATAAATCAAACAAAACAGTGCAACATAACTTTTCAAATTCTATCAAGAAGAAAACTGTTTTTTTTATAGTTTTACTACCTTGACAAATTCTGACAAAGAATCCATTTTGCTTTTATTTCTTGATTCCCATATCTTTATTGAGGACTCAAGGAGCTTAGTGGGAGGGCATCTCATTTACCATCTTAATCACCAATCATCCTTATTTACTATGATTTCTATATTATTAATATATCTCGTACTTGACACTGGCTAAATGTGCTAAACGGACGAAGCCATTGTTCACTGCTATGCAGTTTGGCAGAAGTTGTAAATAGTGAACATAAGTTTGTAGAAAAAGGAATAAACATTTATTTAATATTATTTATTATTAATACATTATGGTCAGCCGTCATCTCAGACCAACTCTGCGTCGCAAGACTGGTCGAAAGGGTTACCGCGGCCTCGGGACATAGCAGGCTCAAGAAGGAACAGGAATGGTATCTATTCAGAAAAAGTCTGACACACCCTCGCTCCACCCACAGCAGAAGAAGGTCGTTTAATGATTTTCCATCCAAAAATAAGTTTCTACCAATATAACCGACGGAGACTAGATTTTTTACTAAGTTAGATAACAATATCTGGTCTTACTAAGGTTTCATGCTAAGTTCTAGGCCATTGGCGATTAAATAGAGCAAGAAGGAATTAGACTGCGATGTCTAAATAAATAGTTACCTAGTTTTATTTTGTTTAATGAAGTATTACACTGTTTTAACTATAGAATAAAGTTTATAGAAGTATTATAAGAAAAATGTGATAATTGGGGGCGATTTTAATGTCGACGTTTTAAAAAATACTAAACAATCAAGGGCCCTACTTGAGTTATGTTTAAGCTATAATTTCAAACAAAACGTCAACAAACCAACTAGAATAACTAATAAAAGCTCAACATCTAGATATAATATTGACCAATTTTGAAGACTCTAATTTCCAAGTCGACATAAATGAGTACGGTTTCTCAAATCATATAGTCCGGTCATTTTAGACAATTGAAATAAAGAAAATTCCGACAGAGCCAAATCTTCGTAGAGACCTTAGGTTTACCACAAGGAATAAAGTGTCAAAAGTCCCCATCAGTCCCATGTGAGCTTAGGGACTTATTCGGGGCCCAAGATCAAAATTTTAGGTTTATTGGATTTTTCTCGAAAACGGTAAGTTTTATCGAAAAAATACCTCAAAGCAAAAGTTGTAGATCTTAAAATTCTATATAAAAATGGTTCCTATGATTTTTTCTCTAAGACCCACTATTTCCCAGATACTGCGCTTGTAAGAATCACGTTCTACATAATATGCACACATATGCCACGTACATACATATTTAGGTACTCAAGCAAGCAAAAATGCCTACTCTTATCTCTTTTATGTATACATTATACTATTCTAAGAAAATTTACTCTAAAATGACCGCCGGTCCCTTACCGAATCCCCTCTACTTGAATAACATCTGCCTATTCTTTTGTCCATTTCGCAGTTCGAGTGACTATACGTATTTATTACAAGCGTCTACTATTGAAGTTAGTGCTGATTAATATTTTTAAAAAATGTCACAAATTTGCGCCAAATCGATAATACAAACATCGTCTCCTGAATGAAGAGGGTCGTAACTCCTTTTTTATTTCCGATATGGACTCACTCGTTTGGAGTTTTTGCTAGTTTCAAATAATTAAATAAATCAAGTTATTTGCATAAATGCAGCGTTTTCTTAATTTAGTCACAGGTAAAGTCAAGTAAAATCCGTCAGTTAAATCGACTCACGGTCATCATATCCCAGCATTATCCCGGTTGCCCTAGACTTAAGCTTAGGGCCCGGGGTCTGCTCACTGGTTCAACCAGATTTGACTGAATTCCAGTTATTACGTGGAGCGACTGCCGTCTGACATCCGCAACCCAGTGGGAAACATCATTATTTGGTTTAACCAGCTGTCAGTCTGTTACAAGGCACTGACTTCCTAATAACGACTGCCATTGATGTTCATGACACGGGACCAAGGGCTTAACGTGCTTTCCGAGGCTTCCCTTTCGTGGGGCCAATAATGTAATTGGCGATGTGTGGGCGTATAATATGCCTGTGCCCTCCGGGGGAAATAGGCGTGATTGTATGTATGTATGTATACAGGTATCACAAATCAAAAAACGCGCCGAGTACACTACCTCACAGGTGGTGTGGAAATGTGTGCATATTATGTAGAACGTGATTCTTACAAGCGCAGTATCTGGGAAATAGTGGGTCTAAGAGAAAAAATCATAGAAACCATTTTTATATAGAATTTAAAGATCTACAACTTTGCTTTGAGGTATTTTTTTCGATAAAACTTACCGTTTTCGATTAAAATCCAAAAAACCTAAAATTTTGACCTTGGGCCCCGAATAAGTCCCTAAGCTCAGATGGGACTGATGGGGACTTTTGACACTTTATTCCTTGTGGTAAACCTAAGGTCTTTACGAAGATTTGGCTCTGTCGGAATTTTCTTTATTTGATCACTATTTTTATGTCTAAAATGACCGGACTAATAAGGGTGTTTTATTTACAATGCTTACAGGAGATAATGCAAAAATTAAAAACAACATATTTGCAAGAAAACGCATTTTTAATGTTAGGCATATGAATCTATTTAAATTAAAATTAAAAACTACAGTTTGGTCCGATATTATCAAATCGACCCAAAACGCTAATCAGAATTATAAAGCATTCCATGATCATCTACAAAAAATTCTTGACCGTACTATACCGAGAAAATTCATTAATACCAATAAATAAATATAGAACCTGGCTAACTAATGGAATAAAAAACAGAAATAATATGAAAAAACACTTAAAAAAACAGTAATCCCTTCAAAAAGGATATACTACATAAATAAAATGAAAAAAGCTACTAATAAAACAAAATTAATGTGGCAAATAGTAAGAGAGAGAACTAATAAATCGATTAAAAAAATAAGAAAAAACATAACACTTAAATATGACAATAAAAATATAGAGACGCCTTGTTTAGTTGCCGAAACTTTAAACAATTTTTTTAAAACTGTCGGAGCAAACGATGAAGGTAGGGTGTGCAAAGGCCGGCCTGTTATTACGTTTACTCCCAATACATTGTTTGTGAGGCCAGTTGATAAAAGTGAAATTAAAAATACAATCAAACAACTTAAAAATAAAACTAGTTTTGGAGTCGACGAACTACCACCGACTCTTATAAAATTCTGCCAAGAAGAGCTAGTAACGCCGCTAACGGATCTCATCAATCAGTCGTTTGACGAAGGTATTTTTCCGGACTTATTAAAGATTTCAATAATCAAACCAATCCCAAAAAAAGCTAATGCCTACGACCCTAGTCAATTTCGGCCTATAGCCCTGTTGCCTACCTTTGCAAAGGTCTTTGAAATGATAATGGCTACTCGCCTTAATTCATTTTGCGAGAAATATAATATATATGACCAAAATCAATACGGCCTTCGTAAGAACCGATCGACAACCTATGCTGTTTTTTCTTTCACTCGCGAAATATTGAATGGTTCCCTATTTTGTCGCATAAAATTTTATGTCATAAATACGCATTGCATATTTTTACCATCCATAATAATCGTTACGCATAATAGTCATTAGGCATAACTGGTAAGGAATAATAATACAACGCATACACACTTTAAGCATAACAATTAAAAGACATACTATCACAAAGCCGAACTGAAGAAACGCATACAAGTATATAAGCATAAATGAAAAAAACAATAATTGCTCAAAAGAAACATACAGGGAGGGCTACTGTTGTAATAAAATACTTTTTAATGGTAAGAAAAAAAAAATAACCTCAACCTAACCCAAAAATAAAAGCATGTAAAAAAAAGTAAATCATTAAACTAACATAACATAATTACACTAATAAACAAAGCATGAAATAAATACTTTAAAATAACTAAATAATGTTTCCATTACCTATGGCTTCATATCATACATGACACAAATATTTATTATGCGTAAAACCGATATGCCTAAAAACATTATGATACACAAGAATAGGGCAAACAACATTGGGCTAAATAAGCATTATGCTAAGTAATACAGTATGTCAAGTAACCATTATGCGAAAAGACGATTATGACTAAAAAAAATATGCCTAACCGGTTATGCCTAACGAAATTAGGACCAATGACATTATGCAAAAAAAAAGGGTCCCATATTGAATATATTGAATAAGCGTAAATATGCGGTAGCTTTAATGCTCGACATGAGCAAAGCTTACGATAGAGTTTCACACAAGATCCTTCTTGATAAGTTATATGGAGTAGGGGTTAGGGGTGTTGCTCATAGGTGGTTTTCTACATACTTAAAAAACCGTGAACAGCTAGTAGAAATTGATAATTATAACACATCAAATTCGACTCATATAAATGTGCGCTCCCAGAAGGCAGTGTCGCAGGGCTCAATTCCACAGGGAAGTGTGCTTGGTTGCATCTTATTCTTAATATACATTAATGACCTTCCAAAAACTATTAAGAGTAAAGCTATATTGTATGCTGATGACGTATCATTATTTTTTTCCTGCCAAACAAGCGATGATTTAGATGGTCAGTTAAAAAGCACACTGCATGATGTCTTAGCTTGGCTAGATGACCACAATCTTCAATTAAACTTTTCTAAAACAAGATTAATACAGTTCAGACCGCATCAAAAAGCTCCATTACAGATTGATTTCTCATATGACGGTAATATTGTTGAATGTGTCGACTCTTTTTCTCTGTTGGGCATAGAAGTAGACTCTAATATAAAATGGAAAGCTCATATTAATAAAATATCTAGCAAATTATCAAAATTCACGTATGCTCTATATGAACTTAAAAAGACAACTGACATAAAAACCGCGACTACCGCTTACTACGCCTACGCTCACGCTTGGTTAAGTTACGGTATAATTTTGTGGGGCAATAGCGCGGATGTTAATGATCTTTTTATTTTGCAAAAAAAGTGTATTAGAATCTTGGTTAATATAAATAATATGGAAAGTTGTAGAGCACACTTTAAAGAACAAGATATATTAACCCTTGCATCTCTCTACATATTCGAAATATGTAAATTTGTTAGAAAATATAGTTTTTTATACCCAAAAGCAAAATCGCAATATTCTCGTGACTACAGCTTGCGTTACAAAGACAGACTTGCACTACCTTCTTACACTCTAAAAATGTGCAACTCAGGCACATACTTTATGTCCATTAAAATATTTAATAGAATCCCAATTGATATAAGAAACGAAGTCAAAGACTCTCAATTTAATAGAAAAATTAAAAGTTTTTTAATATCAAAATGTTATTACTCATTGCAAGAGTTTTTCAATGAATAACCTGAACAATATTGATTTTCATATGGAACTTGTCTTGACTTACTTTGTTACGATTTTTATTTATTTGATTTACTTCGGTGTTGACATTATTTTTAAAACTTCTTAACATATGATTAACGTAATAACTAATTGACATCTTTTGTGTTCGGCCGACTTATAAAATTTAATGTTGACAATTATATAAACTTATGCTATTATGTGTATTTGCTATTATTGTAGTGCCCTTTCAGGGTTCATGTGTCGGATAATTTTATGTAAACATCTTAATAACCGCATGAAACAATGTAACAATGAATAAATAATTATGTTTATCCGTTGTTTAGTATCCATAACACAAGTTCTTAATGATACTTATCTTGGAGTTAAATAATTGGTGTGATTGTGAGAGGATATTTATTTATTTCCTATAGACCTTGTTATCAGGTTTGAAAAATTCTAACAGCAGGACGCCATACATCTGCCTCCGCCAATCCGCACTGGGTCGGCGTGGTGGAGTATGACCCAATACCCTCGCACCTTGGTATGTGAGAGGAGGCTCGTGCTGGTTAGTGGGACGTTAATGGGCTGAGTAATATGTACAAGCTATTCTTGAACATGTATTCCTAATCAGCATCTTTTGCCCAGAACTAATTAGAGAGTCATCCATAAATAAATATATTTTAAATAAATATTTACTGACAATTACACCAATTATTTAGTTCCAAGATAAGTATCATTAAGAATTTGTGTTATGGATACTAAACAACGGATAAACATACTTGAATACTTTTTTTTTTGTAAATACATACTTAATATACATAGGAAAACACCCAGACCAGAACAAATATTCAAGTTCATGCACACAAAGATTTGTCCTGTGTGGGAATTGAACCCACGACCTCTGGAGTGAAGTGTAGGTGTACCAACCTCCAAGCCATATCGGTCGTCGAAAATTACGTTACACGAATTCCGTAATTTTAGGGACCCCCCCTCCGTTCTTGTCACAACTGGTAACACTTGTGAGACTCCCTCCTCCTTAGTGTGATGTCACATATTTTGCAATTGTACAGCAAAAATAATGACATCAAAACAGCAGTTCCAAAAATTTCATAGGACCTGCATTTTGAAATTTGACGTCACGAAATTTAGGATACCTCCCATCCCCTTGTCACACCATGTCACACTTCGTGAACCCCCTCCCACCCCCTTAACGTGTAACATCATTTATGGATAGCCCCTAAAACTTGTATAATAAGTAGGTATGTAATAATGTACATACCTACATTCACGCTTGTTTCCCCGAAGGGGTAGGCAAAACCATATAATACGCCAATTCGACAATTATATAGTTGGTTCCACGTAATAGGTGGCGAGCCTATTGCCGCTTACCGGGAACTGTTATGTTCGCTAGAGCCTCGTCCGTTGATCGGCAGGTGCACCACTTGCAGGTGAGGTTGGCTTGGCTCCTTAGGTCTTGGGAGGATCGCTATACACATCATAGTATTTATAATTTAAAAAATGTGTTATCATATATATACTTCATCATATAAGTACATACTGAGTTAAAATAAGTATAACAAGCTAGTATAAGGGAACTTTGTTGGTGGTGGTTAAACAATTTTTTTAAGCCAGAGCGTGCTCTCTATCACAGGTAATACTTAATTATAATAAGCTCCTCAGTTGTAAATTGTAATGACGCAATTGTTTATCAGGTCAATTAATTTTGAGCCGCCTTCATTCCTCGGCTTCCCGCCGCCTGAACCAGTTGTCTTATAATAATAAATAACTCAAACGTCGAGACCTACTATTGTCATGTTTTTCATCAACGTAGTTATTTTCTTAGCTACTGATATGTCCACTGCTGAACATAGGCCTCCGCCATTGTTTTCCTAATTAAAAGTAAATCAACACTTATTTAATTTTGTGCATTTAATCCAGCTTGAGCTGCCTGCATCCACCGGATGCCCGCCGTCTTTAAAAACCTAAGAACACAAAATTGTGAGCACCCATTTTGTTCAAGGTAGAATCAGCACACGCCAGACACAGGCCATAAAGCAGTTTTAATTAATCTAATTAAAGCGTCGTCATTATAATTTAACTATAATTAGATCAAAAGCAGTGCGCGTTTTTATATCAGCCCAAGTTTGACATAAATACAAACATTTTGACTCGATACCATAGACCACGTACTCCAACAGATCTGCTTCTTTATTTTTCATGTCCATACAAAAATGTATTTCTTAATTTATTTAAGAATATGTTTATACATAATATAAATTATTCCTTTTTTTATTTAAGTATCATGTACACTAATAAGATTTGTAATAAAATAAACGATAAAAACCAACAAATAGCAATAATGATTTGATTTTAATGGAATTTGAATGGAAAATCATGTAAAAATACCTAGTAACACAGTAACAGTTAAAATAAAAATTAAACGTTATTTAGTATCCAATACACAAGTTTAAGTACTTATCTACACTAATAAGTATTATAAAAAGGAAAGATTTGTATTTTTGTATGTAACGAATAAACTCAAAAAGTACTGAACCGATTTTATTAATTATTTTTTCATTAGAAAGCTACATTATCACTGAGTAACATGGGCTAAATTTTAATTT
Source organism: Musotima nitidalis (assembly GCA_949126915.1). Classification (NCBI taxonomy): domain Eukaryota; kingdom Metazoa; phylum Arthropoda; class Insecta; order Lepidoptera; family Crambidae; genus Musotima; species Musotima nitidalis. The sequence goes on along the minus strand of OX421442.1, from coordinate 6,583,621 downwards.
GAAAAAAAATAGGGTTCTGTAAGATATTTAGGTTTTTCGGACACAAAGTGTAAAAAATCAACCAGAAAAGTTACTCATTTTGCATACGCTGCCTAAACTATAAAAGATAGAACCACAAAATATATAAATTAATTGTAGATCTCATAAATATCTATTAAAATATCCGCGACACACTATTAATACCTATCTTAGTCGAGTGAGGTACAACAACCCTTTTTTTATTTAAAAATCTTGAATTTTTTTTGTACTACATTTAGACGCATTTATTTTACTTAAGCTATTAAACCTTATCAAAATTCACTAAGTGCAGTTTATGTTGATAATATTTGGTCTTGGAATAATCAAAATTGGACGTTTAGTTTTGAAGTTGTGGCGAAATTAAATTATTACGATTTTTGCTGCACGGCGCCCTATCACGGTTGGGGCGGGGCGGGGCCCCCGACCATCAGTTTATTTTGTTACCTGAAAATAATTTAACGTCAAATGTTGTTTATAGAGAAGGTTATTATTCTAAGTAGAGAAGCTCTACAATGATCGTTTTAGTCGTCTATCCCAAAACAACGGGTTGCACTCCGGGACTGCCGGTAGGAGTGAAAACTTAGTATTAATTACATTTCAATATTTTCATCATTAACAACTTTAACATCCACATAAAGACAATCTATGCAGCCTGCGGATAATGACTACGTCGTCGATGTTAGTGTTGGTGTCTGGGAATTGACCTGGGAATCATTTTGCTGACCGTGTCTTTCCTGGGTAGGCATTTTGCAGCGGTAACCGACACCCACTCGGGCGGAGCCGCGGGCGACCGCTAGTTGTATAATAACGATAAAAACCAAAAAATAGCAATAATGATTTGAGTGTAATTAAATTTTACGGAAAATCATCTAAAAATACCTAGTAACAGTTCAAAAAAAAAAACGTTATTTAGTATCCAATACACAAGTTTAAGTACTTACTTATCTAGGAAATAAAATAATAAGTGTGGTTGTAAGAGACTTATTTTTATTATCACTTTACAATTTCACTTTCTGGGATCATACATAAAACTACAAGCATTGTTTTTAGACAACCCTATCCAGACCAGCTATTTTGACTTGGATTGTGAATGGAATCAAAACATTGATTATAATTAATTAATCATAAATTATTAATGATATTTATCTTAAAAGTAATGTAATACTCGTGACGGTAAGAGAAATATTACTTTTGCATTTTCACTTTACGTTTACATTTTCAATTTTTTTTACTTCGTTACAGCGTAGTAAAAAAATTTGAACTGACAGTGACAGTTACTGTGAGCAGTATGATGCCAAAAACCCTATTTTGTAATTTGAAGACAGCCCTATCCGACCCAGCTATTGTGACAAGCTCTTAGTGCTAATGTAAAATCAAAGAACAGAATTGTCGACAGTACCATAGAGCAGGTAGATGCAGATGAGCTACTATCGGAGTGTTTTAACCCTTTACCCGGCAGAACATTTTTTTCATTTTTTTTATTTCTACCTTAACTCAATTCCATAAGGTTCAATTTATGATGGGCATATGTTTACCACTGCCTTGCAAAGGGTTAAAAAAAGTTACAATAAACTACATTATTTGAGTTCTGGCGCCAACGCGAAAAAGACACATCGCATTATCTTACTTTGCAAATGTAGTGTACATTCGATTTGGTATGTGTAAATAGTGGATTTCTTTACATACAGGTACACATAAGTGTATAGAGTTCTTACCAAGACTGAAGGAGCCCAAGCCAACCTCACCTGCAAGTGGTGCATCTGCTGACCAATGGACTAGGCTCTGGCGAACATAACAGTGCCCGCTAAGGGGCAATAGGCTCGCCACCTATTACGTGGGACCAACTACATAATTGGCGAAGTGTGGTCGTATAATATGCCTCTGCCTACCCCTTCGTGGAAACAGGCGTGAATGTATGTATGTATGTTTAGGAATTACGTCTTCGTATAGAAGAGTAGGAAAGTGGCATAATGCAGTAAATTGTGATTGTGAAACAGGCAGAGCACGTTGAAAATATTAATTGGTTTTCACCTTAAGTTAACTGCATAAGGTTTAATTTATGGTGGTCATAAATTGACCACTGCCCGGTAAAGGGTTAACTCCAAAACTCCATAGACGCCTCCAGTTAAGTCCTCTACTTTACTCGGGATGACTTTAGATATGCCATATGATATCATCATCTCATGTATTAGGTCATACTCCACCACGCTGATCCAGTGCGGATTGGCGGAGACACGTTTAAGGCGTCCTTTTTTTTTTTTTTTGTTTTACGTTGGTAACAAAATGCATTTACGCACTGCCTTCCGGCCAAAGGGGGACCGAAAGGGGGTGTGGGACTCACCACCGGCAGACACGACCGCCGGCAGCAATACCCACTAAAAATCTTCCGACGACGCCCGCCGCTTGTTGAAAAAGAGGCGGGGGCCAGTACCTGGGTTGCAGCTTCTGACACCCCGCCTGCGGCCAACGTCCCCCGGACCAAAACCGGGAGGACCTCCTCAGAGAGGCGCAGTGGACGCGCCCCTCCTACCACCCCCTGCGACCATAGCGTGTGTGGCCGACTTCCCGGAGGGTCCATGGTTAGACAGCAGGGGCCCCCTGCCCCCGCTGCCTAGACCCTCCTGGCGCTGCTGAGCGGGCCCTCCTGGCCTACCCGCAGCGCCCTCCATAGGTCCCTCTTAGTTTCCCCCCCGGTAGTCAGTACTAAGGGCACCCAGAGTCGTCGGTCTCTGGGTGTTACCTTTTCCCTAGCGCCTCCTGCGCCCTACCGGGAGGTACTCAGCCCCCCCACCACGACAAGGTGGAGACCAGTCGGGGGGGATGTTTATGGCGTCCTGCTGTTAGACTTTTTCAAGCCTATAACATGTCTTAACGACTACCACATTAAGTGATAATCGGGACCAACGGCTTAACATGTCTTCCGAAGCACGGAAACTCACCACCATTGTGTGATATCAAATACCACACAAACGGTCACCCATTAAAGGACTGGCCTCTGTAAACTCTATCGTTTCCGACCACCGAGCACCGCGAAGCTACGATTGCTTCATAATCATATAATATACTAGAATGTAATCGAGGCAATCTATATTAGGCTAATATGATGATGATAATAAGCTGCGTCTGAGTGGTGGAAATGCCGCCGTAAGGCTGCCTGTCCACTGAAGCGGAGCGAGGATGCGGAGCGGAGAAACGGACAAATATTAACCAAGAGGATTGCATGAAATCTTCGCTTCTTTCTGTCCGCGAATCTCATTGGTTAATAATTGTCCGTTTCTCCGCTCCGCATCCTCGCTCCGCTTCAGTGGACAGGCAGCCTAAAGGTATGCTCATCCAAGGCACACTTGATGCACTACCCTGCCACCGCTTGCCGTCAAGATCCCCAATCTGGACCGATAACCCCCTAAAAACCGACTCAAGGACAGCGTGGCAGCTGGCGTGGGACTCCTTCTATGACACACAAAAATATTTAATAGTGGATCCCGCATCGTAGCCCACTGGTTTTAGTGCTCAACGTCAATTATGGGTCAGGCTAAATAGGTTTAGAACAGTATGCGGACGTGCCAATAACCACCTTTATAAATGGGGATTGAAGGAGTCTCTGGCCTGTGATTGTGGAGCGCCAGATCAAACTATGGCCCATGTTGTAAACGATTGCCCGCTGTACTCTTTTCCCGGTGGTCTTGTGACTCCAGCTGCTGAGAAGTGGCTACGCCAACTGACATTGGAAATTTTAATTAGGGTTCAGGCAGCTCAAAGCCTTACGATATGATGATGATGATGGAGAGATGATTTAGTGAGATAGTAAAAACAATGGAGTTAATCCTCTGTTCTGACTTGATCTATACGAAAGACGTCACTTAGCCCTTTGATTTTCGCATAACACTGAGATGTTATAACAATAGTTATTTCATAGGGTTGTCAACGATTTCATATAGAAAAATAAGACAAATTATAATATTCTAAATCTCATCAACTCAGCCATAAGATTTCCACGTTGAGCGATCCTGAGTAGCCTGCATCCATCGGCTTCCCGCTGCCTTGACCAGATCAAGAACTACGTCCGTCCTCTACTACATTTGTCGATTCACGATCGCCATTTAAAAACCTTAATGCCTCATCGGTATAATTATGATATCTTTAACGGTTCTCTGGCCTCCGCAAAAAAATGTATTAATGGCATAATTTCTAAACAGGTTATATAATTCTTAAAGGTTTATGTTTTTTTCAATTGTAACTTACTGCAGATTTAGTATAAGTAATTGTCGAATATTAGAATATAATTATTGCATGCTGTGCTTATAACTAGTAGGGGCAATTTAAAGTACGTGTTATAAATTAAACTCACACAAATGTATGTAACTAATTGTACCCAGTTTTATAAGCCAAATAAAAAAAAAAAAAAAAAAAAAAGAAAAAAAAAAATCGGTCGTCGGTTCTTCTAGCTATGTGTCCTGCCCATTGAAATATAATATATTATATGTTTGAAATTAGAGGGATCCTACCCTGTGAGATCATTTGTAAATCGATCCTGTAGTTCCGGAGCCTATTAAATGCATATAGACAAACAAATATTTTCTCTATATAATATTATCAATAATGTCCGGCCTCCCACGGAGAGTCGTAAGGGTGGAGTGCTGATTATGGGTAGCCCAATACAATGTAATCTGTTGGGAAGGCCAATGTTCGTTATAAAACTGAAATGATGATGAATCTTAATATTAAATGAAAAAACCTACTAAAAGTAAACGCGAAACGTTGTAGTGACAACCCTAGTTCCTACAGGGCGAAACATTAACACAAGTGATGCCCGCTCACGATACCTTAGTCGTCATAGCATGGATAAGACATAAAATAAATAGGGGTTTTAATATTTTTTGAAAGACAGCGATAAGCGACTTTGTTTTATACTTTTTAGTGACTAAAAAGAATAAAGGAAAGCGGCGAGACACATAGACTTCAAATTTAGAGCGTCTGGGGATTGAACTCTGGTGGCGCATGGCGCATCTATGACTCCTCGAAGTTGTGTCCGTAATTAACGCTTGATCCGTTTCTTAAGCACATTAAGCCGTTGATCCCGGCTGTCATGAACATCTATAGCAGTCGAATCAATGCTTAAAAACATACTGACAACTGTTTCAACCATATGTTTCCCTTGGGTTGCGAAAGTCAGACGGCAGTCGCTCCATGTAAGCAGACCCAGGGCCCCAAGTCTTAAGCATCAGCAACCGGGAAAAAAAGTACAAATTTTGAGTTGACAATAAAGTAGAAATATAAGTCTTATCCACAACATTCCTACAGTAATCAAACCTGCCTGCACAAGGCAGCCGCCTGGGGTCTCGTTAGATCTGTCCTGAAAGTGTCCAGTGTCACAGGGCATAAACAGGTACAGGATGCATTTTAAAATTATGCATTACTTCTTTTTTTTCGTGAAGTTGTAAGGTATTTTTATGTGTGGGTTGTCCTATTCTGTTTAATTACTGTGTTCTACTACTTGTACCTGTGTCCTAAAGAAATAGGGCTAGATATTATGTAGGTACTTTTTTTTTAATTCAAATAAAAACACTAGTTGATTTGGCATACTATACTAAATCCGTAGGAGAACAAGAGTGACCGACATAGCGAAGCGAGTTTGCTAGCTGAAGTCGCAGTGGGCGGAACACATAGCTCGAAGAACTGCCGACCGATGGGGCGTTGAGGTTCTTGAAGGGCGACTTTCTACACGGTGACTTTCATAATAAATGAAACAAAACAGTGCAACATCACTTTTCAAATTCTCTCAAGAAGTTTATGTGAGATCTCAGTATAGTTACACATCTTCATTGAGGGCTCAAGGGGTTTAGGGGGAGGGGCATTTATCATCTTTATCAACACTAATTCTCATTTACTATGAATTATATATTTTACTTGACACTGGCTAAATCTGCAAACCGCACGAAGCCATTAAAAAAATGCAAAAAACCCGGTAAGCCGTTTCCTATGTAAACATAACATATTAATTTAATTATGTGCAAATGTCAAGATTTTCTTGACATATGAACTTAGGATCCTAATTAATTCTCTATTAGTATGACTGTAGACATGTGTACATTTATCACGTTTTTGCATCGTGTTTTACAATTTTTGTTGTCTTTTTACTTTATTTTTCTCGAAACATTATTTAATTTTTCAACAAGATTTTTTTTTTCTATGGCCTCTAACAAGGGTCCTTACATGGCTTAACGCCATGTTAGAGATCCTATTTATCATAAATATATACCTATACACACTTATAAAAACTCCACTGCTGAACATTAGCCTCCCCAATAGATTACATACTGTTGGGGGTATTTGCCTATAATCAGCACGCTGGGCAGGCGGTTTCGTGATCGCAGTTCCAGCCAGTATGCAGGATGACGCTGCTGCCCATCATACGGTAGGATTTCCCTCGTCGGCTCTTACAACTCCCCGTGAGATGAGAGGGAGTGGCACTATTCTAGGCCGGTACTACACGGCACCTTATTATACCACTCAGCTTGGAAAAAGACTAACAGCAGGCCGCCACACACCTGCCTCAGCCAATCCGCACTGGGTCAGCGTGGTGGAAATATGACCAAATACCCTCGCACCTTGGTATGTGAGAGGAGACTCGTGCTCAGTAGTGGGACTTTAATGAGCTACAATGATGAAATAACTGTATTCTTTATCATAATGAATAGAATCACCACCATATCCTACATTATCGTGGTTGCCCCAGACTTAAGCTTAGGGCCCAGGCCGACTGCCGTCTAAAATCCGCAACGCAGAGGGAAACATCATTCTATTGTTAAACCAGGTGTCAGGATGTTAGAAGGCACTGACTTCATATAAACGAACCATAGAGTTCATGACAATGAGACCAACGGCGTAACGTGCTTTCCGAGGCACGGAGAAAGCGACAACGACGCACATAACTTCTAAATCTCATAGGTTTGTTCCCGAGACGCTCTGAATTTAAACGCTATGGGTCTCACCATGGGGCCGCTTTCTTAATGAGACTATATAATTATGATAAAACTTAAAGCTACTAAAAATACAAGCAACATGTATGTACAAACACCTACATACTCTACGAAGGAAGTCAAATGGGTTTTTAAAAAAGGAAGCCACTTTTCTTTTTTTTCCCTCCATCTGCGCGTCACCTGCCAGTGCTCTTAATCTTTGGCGCATTGTCTATGCTCGGCGGGCCGTTCGGAAACGGGAACAAAACATTTGACAGCCGAGCGCACGTTCAGAAACGAGCATAATGAATTATCTGCGATGTAGAACCTCCTTGTTTGTGTCTTTTTAGGGTTCGGAAGTCAACGGTACAGTCGGCCACAGGTCAAATGTGACTTTGACGTTTGTAGGTACGCAACATAATTTTTTGCACAATTTTTAACATGCATCTGTAATTCTCATGCAGCTCACCAATAATTTAGTTTCAAGATAAGTATTATTAAGAACTTTTGTTGTGGATACTATATAGCAGATACATAAATTAGTTTTTTTTGTGCATACATACATGAAATATATATTTAACAGTTTACCTGCAGTCATCAGAGATGAATTAAAAAAAAAAATTAACGTTTACTGAGAAAGTACTAAATGAATATGCTACCATAGACGCTCTCCGTAATTATAATTCGTAGGTATATTCTAATTGCAAAAAATATATTTATTAATTTTTAATGTATAATTATAGTAATTGATCCTTCAGTCAAACTGTTTGAACAGTTTCGTTGGACATCTTTTTTTAACCTATATACATACATACATTCACGCCTGTTTTCTCGAAGGGGTAGGCAGAGGCAATTTATACGCCCACACTTCGCCAATTATGTAGTTGGCCTCACGTAGTAGGTGGCGACCCAATAGCCGCTTACCGGGCACCGTTATGTTGGCCAGAGCCTTGTCCGTTGATCGGCGGGTGCAAGTGAGGTTGGCTTGGGCTCCTTAGTTCTTGGTAGAATCCCTATACACCCTTTAATAATTCAATATACTTTGTAAATAAATAAATAATAATAGTAAAAAACATCCAGACCAGAAGATTGTACAACGACAATAATTGGGGATAGACAGAGATCACATCCTTCCACTTGCTACGATCCTAGCACCCACCAATAACACCATTCACCTTCTCGTTCACTTTCGTTGGTTAACAGTTCCTAGGACCTGCCCTTTGTCTACACCATTCTAGTTAATTTCCATACGTTAAAAAATCAGTTCTTAGGCGGTTTGCCCACTACTCCAACGTGTTGCGCCATGCCGTAGATTTTAACGTAGAGATATCTACATATCGCACCTCCAGTGCGAAACAGTCACTTGGAAATAATGTAATCTTCCAGGAGAAGCGTTCCCAAATTAAATATCCTGTTATAAAACATAGTTCTTCTTAATTTAAGAAATTAACTAGTTATATTTAAGCCTTTATTTCAGACTTCATTTCACAGTAAAACGAAACATCTTACAGTTTGGTATATTCGTAATTTTTCTCACAATTTGATTTATTTTGACAAAATTGCATAAGTGACGTTGTAGCACCGAGGGTGCGATATATAAAAGAAAGTCGTGTTGGCCACACTATTTACAACTCAAGAACGGCCGAACCAATTTGATTAAATTTTGGTGGGGCGGTAGCTTAGAACCAAGAGACAGATATAGGATACTTTGTATCCCTTTCCCGTGAGACGTGAAATAAAATGTTGTATAACAAAACGCAACTGAAATGGAATACAAAACGCAGACGGGGGTTTTCATCAACTCGATTTAAAAAAGTACCTGTAGATCACGCAAACGAAGTCACGGCCGTTCGCTAGTATTTTATAGTTTAAATGTATGCAAATATCTCAGCTCGGTTAGAAAAGCCTCTTTGTACAACACATTGACCAAACTGTTTTCCATAAAGTCATCCATTACGCAATACGCGCCGCCTACTCCTAAGTCACATTCTCTTTTTTATTTTTTTTAAAATCACCTTAAAACTTCTTACTCATGTATATTTTTATATCAACTTCACAAAGCAACACAAGCAAAATAATATTCATACTCTTTCTTAAAATACGCTATATTGTCTATTCATTTTCCCGCCCGCACATTCAATAACAAACGTCAATCGATTCGAATTACGAACGCTCCGTTCGAAATTTGAAATGACATTTCCTGTACTGAACTTTCTTTTTTTAATTAACGTTAAATAAGGCCAGTGTCGGTGTTGTCAAATATGATTTAACGGTATAAATTGTGGAAAATATTAATATTTTTACGTAAAAAAAATTTATTAGGGTTCCGTAGTAAACAAGGAACCCTTATAGTTTCGCCATGTCCGTCCGTCCGTCCGTCCGTCCGCGGGTTAGCGCAGAGACTATTAACATTAGACAGCTGAAAATTGGTGTGGGTATACATATTAATCACGTCGACAAACCTGTAGAATAAATTTTTTTTAAATATTGTTTTGTAACGTACCTCCCCTACACGTAAAGTAGGAATGATTTTTTTTTCTCGAGTCTATCTTATCATGTTGGGTATCGTTAGAAAGGTCTTTCAAAAGTAATACGAGTTTCTTAAAACCATTTTTCGATTTAGGGATCCGTTTTCGAAACATTAAGCTTTAAAGTGGAAAAAATTGATAGAGTTCAGTATCCGCCCCCCCCCACCAGGTAAACGGTACTTTCAGAGTGGCTGAAAAAAATCACAATAGTAGTATATATAATGAAGTTAAAAGGAAAACTATCACGGCTAAGTAGGCTTTACTGGTTTTCGAGTAATGGACGACAATCAAATAAATTTTTGTATTAAATGTATTAAAATTTCATTCATACCGTAGTAGTGATATCTATCGGAGAATAGCTGAACCTGTTCATATAGCGACATTATGGCAAAGGGTGACTACGGAACCCTATATTGCGCGTGGCCCGACACGCACTTGGCCGGTTTTTATTTTTATTTATATCTGCTACTTTATCTATAAGGTATTCCTGTCTACTTAGAGCAAACTATGCTGGTAATATTATTAACGAAAAAGTATGTATTGAGGTTTGTTACTCTTTCATGCAAAACCGATTGAATGGATTAATAAACCGTACAATAAACATAGCCTGTACATCAGAATAACACATAGGTTGTCATTATTATAGCTGATGTTATGAAGCCAAGGTTCTTTACACCAAAAATACAAAATTTCGGATATATAATATTAGTAGTGTTGACAACCGACATGATGTGGTCAGTATACTCGCACTCGGCTCCTGAGGTTGTGGGTTCGATTCCCACACGTGAGAAATGTTTGTATGCATGATAATAAATATTTGTACTATACAAAATAAAATCTTAATGATAGTTATCTTGGACCTATATGATTGGTGTGATTGTAAGAGATTATTATTATTCTTATTACAGTAAGTATAATCAGTTCAACGACAGAGCTGCTTTCGCTTTCAAAAAGTATGAATTAGGAAGTGTTTTTTTTTTAATATGGACTCACTCGATTAGAGTAAAATTGCCAGTGTCAAGTAAATTCAATTTATTTGCAAATATTTGCAGCATTACAGCCATTTATTCATAGTTAAAGTCAATTTAAATTAAGTCACCCACAGTTGAGTCAAATCAAAGTCAAATGGAAATGAAATCAAATCAAATTTTATTTAGACATATAAATACAAAACAGAAATCATAATAGTTAACAATTTTTATAAATAAGTTTATATAATATGCCTAAAAAGAACTCCACTCAGAAATTGACATTGATTTGACTCAACTGTGGAGACCTTACTAAAGGTTCTAATTCACTACCAATATAGAACTTTCCTACACTTGTAAACATTGCCAAAGAATTTATGTTTAAAAATCTAATAAATTAAAATACAATAACACATTGTACTTGAAAAGGTCAAAACTCGTTGTAATTTGATAAATCAAATTATTTGCATATGATGTCAACATTGTGCAGGGTTTCCATATTCAATTTCACAGTCAAGTAAATTCGGCCACAAACTATCGAAGACAACACGAAAAATTACAATTGTGCTCGTCTTCAAAGAAATTATGTCTTAACGTCCGCCACGTTTACTAAAAAAGCCGAGTTACACCAATTTATGAAAATAAATCTGCCTTGATGTGTCTTATTCGCGTAAGCGCCAAAAAACTTAATAAGTGTTTAGGATAAAGAACTAGGATGTATAGTGATGAGACTCATGAGTAAAACTTTCGCCAAAGCGTTCTAATAACAACTCCTTTGACTAAAACTTGAAGTGGGAGCGAACAAAAAAGAAGCCGCAATCGATTGTATCGAAACTTTTTTCTAAATTCAATCATTAGTGGCCGAACAAATTGACACGTAGCCTAATGGAAGACACTATTTAAAAAAAGAACATATTATTTAAAAATTGATATCGTCTCTCTAGAAATGACACTTAATTTTAATGCTGTGCTACATGTTATTCTTTGTATTGTCAGATTATATTGTGAATTATGCCAATAGCATACAGTATTCAACCGACGACGAGTTTTGACGACTAATATAGCGAGGCAAATATACCCTCACTCATATTTTGAGGTTGTGGATTCGATTCCCACACAGGAGAAATCTTTTTGAGCATAAACATGATTATTGGTTCTGGTCTAGGTGATTTCCTATGTATATTAAATACGTTTTAGAAAAAGTATTTATGTATGTATGTATCCGTTATTTAGTATCCATAACACAAGGTTTATGCGCATGAAGCGCTCGTAGCTCTGCGGTGCTAGGTGGTCGGAAACGATCACCAGAGTACAGCAGAGCTTACAGAGGTCAGTTCTTAGATGGGTGACCGTTTGTGTGGCATTTGATATCGAGCGCTTCCGTGCTTCGGAAGGCATGTTAAGCCGTTGGTCCCGGTTATCACTAAATGTGGTAGTCGTTAAGCCATGTTAGAGGCCTAATGGGCGGCTTGATAAATTCTAACAGCAGGACGCCATACACCTGCCTCCGCCAATCCGCACTGGGTCAGCGTGGTGGAGTATGACCCAATACCCTTACACCTTGATATGTGAGAGGAGGCTCGTGCTCAGTAGTGGGACGTTAATGGGCTGAGATGATAATGATGATGATGACACAAGGTTTTAATGATATACTAGTATAGTATGATATTATCTGTGATGATACTTTTTTTTTCTTTTAAATAATGGTTTCGTGCTTTTACCACGGTCAAGTAAGAGATATATAAATAATATTTAAATCATAGTAAGTGAGAATGAGTGGTGATAAAGATGATAAATGAGATGCCTTCCCTTAAGCCCCTTGAGTCCTCAGAAAAGATGTGGGACTATATTGAGATCTCACATGGACTACTTGAGAGAATTTGAAAAGTTAAGTTGCACTGTTTTGTTTCTTATATCAACACTCAATTACGTTCACAAACACTTAATCATTAATAATCCATCGCTATTACACATTAATGTACGTAATATCACAAAATTTCGAAAATAAAACAAAACTGCAGACATGACGCTTCACTTTCCCTTTAAGAAGTTGTGATGATACTTATCTTGGAAATAAAATAATTGGTATAATTGTCAGAAAATATTTATTCAAACTAGAGTTTCAAATGAAACTGTCGCTTACTAAACCATCGTGCATTAATATCCATTACACTAATTCTTACCTTTCTTTGAGACACAAACTTAAAATTAAATTTACGCGGTGTCACATCTAGTGCCATGGCATGATCCTTTTAATTCGTAATCTATTGATATTGCCGAGAGCGGTTTTGATTGAGAAATCGATTTAAAAATTGAATGAAACACGATATAGTACGATCGGACTATTGACTGGAAGTAACATGCCAGCTTTAAATTGACACTTATTAAAAGGGTTTTAAGCTTAGTATGTAGTTGTCAAGTTACTCTTGACATGTGGGTCGTTTCTATACAAACGTTTTTGTTAAACTTTATGTTTTTTAATTATTTAGATGGATTAATAATTACATTTCCGCCATATTGAAAATTGAGCTGTTTTGAAAATATTTTTTAATGCAGGCCACACTCTAGAGCATTCATTAAATACCTACATGTACAAATACCCAGTTCCATACATAAAATATGAAATATTTTTTTACAATTACACTAATTACTTATTTCCAAGATAAGTATCATTAAGAATTTATTAATAAATATTTGAAATATATACTTAGTATACGAAGGAAAGCACCCAGATTTGTCCTGAGTGGGAATTGAACCCACGACCTCATAAGCGGAGTGCGGGTATACTGACCCCTACGCCATATCGGTCGTCACACATACATAGGTACTGACCTAAGCACTTAATTGGTCTAAGAAATTGATAATGCTTAGTAAAGTTCAAAAGCCTCGTAACTTTTTTGCATTATGCTCATAATATGTCATAGAGCGCAATATGAAAAGAATCGAATCTGGCAACACATCAGTGCATGAACAATTTTTTGCTTAGCTTTTTATTTTAATAAAAATATAATCAGCTAACCATTATGCTACGAAAACAGTAATCTTTATATGGACCAATTTCTGTGCCGCCCATTCATCACTACATAGTATAAAACAAAGTCGCCTTTTCTGTCCCTATATCCCTATGTGCGCTTAAATCTTTAAAACTACGCAACGGATTTTGCGGTTTTTTCCAATAGATAGAGTGATTCAAGAGGAAGGTTTATATGTATAATACATGCATAATATAGTAGTGGAACACTGTCAATTTGTGAGATTTGTGATGTGATGTCGTAATTCAACTCACTTTTTTGCGCTTATATTGCAAACGCTGGCCAAACCCTACGAGATTAGTCAAAATGATGTACTACAATATTGTACAACTTATAAAATTCTTCAAAAAAGTCCGCGATGGTATATGTCTATCTCTCAAGAATACCCCACAATAACCAATTTTATCTTTTACTTTTTACTGAAAATAATGGCTTATTAACGAAGCCATTTTAAGTATGTATGACATTAATTCTTATCTAAATAAACATGTTGGTAAGCTTGGACATTAAACATAGATTAAATTTGTCTTTTACATCATGTAATTTCGATCAGTACTTTACAAGATATCAAACGAATAAACTTACGCTAAATCGAAAAATTATGGTTGCGGCGGTGGTAGGTTTTCTCGGCCTATATAGAGACATTCTGTAATTATGTATTATACGTCACTATTCATATTAGCATACCACCCGTGCGAAGCTGGGGCGGGTCGCTAGTACAAGTACAAATCAAATCATTACTGGCAAGTCAGACGTATACAAGTTGTAAAAAACTATGCAGGCAGATTTGTGAGATTATATTGGAAACAATAAGAAAATTTCAAGAAAAAAGCAGTGTAAGCGTAACTTTCATTTAATTTTTAATTATTTTCCAATCTATACAGTTTTGGAGAAAGAGCAGGTCAAAATTACCATAAACCGACTGGCGTTTATGAGAAGGTTATTATGTGTTTGTATATGTTTGCAACATTCACACGAAAAATGGAAATTCGATATATTTTTTTAAACAACAATGAGAGAGATATGATCGGTACCATAATAAAGAAATAAAAGTAAATAGGTTCTTTGTCAGAATTTGTCAAGGAACTTACTTATATGTAAGAAACATTATGAGTATTAAATAGAAATAAATGATTACAAACTGTAATTTGTGAATATTAAAATCTTGCAATACAATTTTTACTTTTATGTACTTAACAAAGACAAAGTCAAAATGTTTATTGTCAAAACTAATCGTTGTACATTAAAGTAAAGTAAAGTAAAAAGTTCTTTATTTCATAAATTATTACATAGCACTGAAAACGCCAAAACAAAATATACATGAAAAAAAAATAATATTAACCCTGAAATCAGGAAGATATACATGAAAAAAAAAATATTAACCCTGAAATCACGAAGCTTGGATTCACTTACATGCAAATAAATAAAAATTAGGTGTAAGTGAATCTTAGTGCCAGTTCCGAGCCCCCGCTCGTATTACAATTACATTACCTATATATAATCACGCCTGTATCCCCGAAGGGGTAGGCAGAGGCATATTATACGCCCACATTTCACCAATCATATTTGGAGGCCCACGTAATAGGTGGCGAAACGATTGCCGTTTACCGGGCACAGTTATGTTCGCCAGAGCCTCGTCCGTTGATCGGCAGGTGCACCACTTGCAGGTGAGGTTGGCTTCGGCTCCTAAGATCTTGGTAGGCTTCGTATACTCCCATATATATTAATATATCGGATGAATTTGTATAATATGATACTTATTATATTATAGAACCATATGAAACAATTATTTTTTTCACTTTTACTTCTATTGCATCTCTATGTGAGGTTATGGATACAATCCTTTTTTGTCAAACTTTTTTCGCTGTTTTGAGTCATCGCATTTTGTACACTCATTCACAGCTATGAAAATTGGTTCTAGCTTTTTGTTATATTATTATATCGGCTGTCCAAAACCAAAATATAGCAAAAGTCTTTTCTTAAAACACATTTTTAAACTACATTGTGGAAATATTGATTTAAGAAAATCTCTTGCTAAGTTTTGGTTTTAGACAGCCGATATGTATATGTGTGTGACATGTGTGTATGTTATGATGTACCGATGTACCATTTAATTTTACAGTTTGAGTGTTTGTTTCATACACTGTACCTTTTTATTTTACTTTTTTGTTTTATATGTTGTGTTCGTGTGTGTGCCAAAATATATTTTAATTTGATTCTCAATGGTATTGACCGTTTTACAGTATCTTAGCCCAATAAAGTGCCACTACTGTATACGAGCTTCCTCTTTTTTTTTTTTTTAATAAATATTTCTGACACTTACACCAATTATTTAGTTCCAAGATAAGTATCATTAAGAACTTGTGTTATGGATACTAAATAACGGATAAATATACATAAATACTTTTTTTTTTTTTGTAAATACATACTTAATATACATAGAAAAACACCCAGACCAGAACAAATATTCATATTCCTCTTAGATGGAGAGAAGGTTTAATTAATGGTCATCATCATATCAGCCTGAAGAAGCGCTCGTAGCTCTGTCGGAAGCGCTCGTAGCTCTGTCGTGCTCGGTGGTCGGAAACGATCACCAAAGTACAGCAGAGTTTACAGAGGTCAGTCCTTGGATGGGTGACCGTTTGTGTGGTATTTGATATCGAGCGCTTCCGTGCTTCGGAAGGCACGTTAAGCCGTTGGTCCCGGTTATCACTAAATGTGGTAGTCGTTAAGCCATGTTAGAGGCCTAATGGGCGGCTTGATAAATTCTAACAGCAGGACGCCATACACCTGCCTCCGCCAATCCGCACTGGGTCAGCGTGGTGGAGTATGACCCAATACCCTCACACCTTGATATGTGAGAGGAGGCTCGTGCTCAGTAGTGGGACGTTCATGGGCTGAGATGATGATGATGATCATATCAGCCTTATAAAGTTCACTGCTGAACATTAGCCTCCCCAATAGATTACATTCTATTGAGGGTATTTGCCCATAATCACCACGCTGGGCAGGCGGGTTGGTGATCGCAGTTCCAGCCAGTACGCGATGACGCTGCTACCCATCATCAAGTAGTATTTCTCTTCGTCGACTCTTATGACTCCCCGTGAGATGAGAGGGGGTGGCTATTCTAAGCCGGTATCACACGGCAGAAATACTTATACAAAATCCCATTGCAGATTGGCAGAGACAAGTGTGAGGTGTCCTGAACTAATACCTTTGGAAGTCGCCCCATTAAGGCCTCTAGACTCATCGGCTACCACTCATCTCATTATGAAAGTCAACATTAAAAACTTAAGCTGGTGCATCGTATGGCACCAGTGCACCCAGAATACCAGATACATTGCCAATTGCGTTCGATATATCAGAATCGTACCTCACTAAAAACAATTAATGTACTGTGTTTAAGAATAACTTGTGATGAAATGACAGCAACGTCAATCTCAAACAAAAATTTAAGAATTGGCGACATGTGTTCCTATAGTTTTACGCGACAAATACCATTAGTAGTGTCTAGTGCCATTACTTATTCCTTATATTTATAATTTCGTAAACTAAATACAACAATAGGTGATTTAATCTAACAAAACAGTACTCAAATCGCGTCTAGACCCAGACCCTAATGCCTAGAACTTTCGCCAACTGACCAACAAGCTTAGCGGTTCCCTCCATTTGCGGACGCCATTTTAACTCAAACGTCAAACTAACAAAATGGATTCCCGCGCGCGTGCCTCGGGAATTCCATTGCGAATAAATAAAAACCTATCTATGATAATAATCATTAGGTATGTTTTTAATATAAGAATGTACAAAATTCAGATACAACTAGTTCGAATTGGGAAACTATATTTTTGTTTATATTCCGTTAAATTGAAAAAGGTAGCCTTTCACAGGCTCCACGTAATAGGTGGCGAGCCTATTGCCGCTTACCGGGAACTTTATGTTTGCCAAAGCTTCGTCTGTAGAACGGCAAGAGCACCACTTGCAGGTGAGGTTGGCTTGGGTTCCTAAGGACTCGCCCTGCGTGGGCGGGGCCGCGGCCCTGGGTGGGGTAGCTCTCTCGCTTCCGACCATCATGCTAAAGATTGTCGACAGCGCGACGGCGTGGAAAGCTAGCCTCCTTCTGCGAAGTGGTGATGTAACAGAAGGAGGCCGCGGAACGGGATAGTGAGCTGGATCCGCTTTCTCTCTGGCTAGAGAGCCTTAGGCGGCGGGGGCCCCATCCGTCTATCCATATAGACCCTCTCAGAAGTCAGCCAGCTACGCAATGGCCGCACAAGGAGGTAGGGGGTGCGCTTCACATCGCGCCTCTCTGTGAAGTTCCTCCCCGTTCTGATTCTGAGGTGGGCCGCGGGCGGGGTGCCAGAAATTATAAACCCAGGCACTGGGCCCCTCGCCCTTTTTCAACAGCGGTAGGCGTCGTCGGAAGTTTTTATTGGGTAGGACTGCGGTGGTCACGTCTGCCACAGTGAACCCCACACTCCCCTCTCGGTCCCCCCATTGGCCTGCGTAAATAGCATTTTTTTATAGTCGAAAAAAGAAAAAACCTAAGGTCTTTCCCCCCGAACTGGTCTCCACATTGACGTGGTGGGGGGCTGTTTACCTCTTGGTAAGGCGGAGGAGACCAGTCAACACCTAAAAACCGACTACTCTAGATGCCCTTAGTACTGACTACCTGGTAGGAAAACCAAGAGTCCTATGCAGGGCGCAGCAGGCGGGCCAGGAGGGCCTGCTACGCAGAGCAGAAGGGTTATAGGCGGCGGAGGCCCCCTTCTGTCTAACCATAGACCCTCCAAGAAGTCGTCAAACCACGCTGTGGTGACACACGGGGACGTCTGATGCTGCAAACTATATACTGGCTCCTCGCCCCTTTCTACCAACAAGCAGCGAAAATTGTTGGAAGATTTTTAACTGGTGTTACTGCTGGCGGTCGCGAGGCGAGTCCCACAGCCCCATTTTGTTGCCGATGTAAAAAACGGGTTCCCTAAGGACTTTGTAGGACCCCAAATTGTGTGTAAAGTCCTAATCTCTGAAATTGTCTATTTTGTATCCTTTAAGACCATTGCATGCTCATAACAATATACTTCTTAATTGGCAGTTGACACATATGATTGAACAAATTTATTATGTGACCTGTCTATGGAACACGTGATTATAGCAAAAAAAGATGGAATTTTTGTAGAAATAATTTTAAGTGTTGTGAATTGAAATGATCTTGAATTAGAACAAGAATATTTTTTATTGACGTAAAAGACATCCTTACTATATGTATATATAATATATATATAATAATATACTGCCTTCTTGGACTATCCAAATAAAACAAAGACTTGCGTTTCTCTGTAGACAAAAGTTCATTTATTTATTTAATATTTGTACATTTTACCATCTTAATATATAATTTATCAGTAATTTAAACACTTCACTTACCTGTAGACAAAAGAAACAACATTTAAAGCCTTTATTTCGGTTTAGATTTATTATCTTCACATAAAAACAATCGTGTGCTCAAGTTTCTTTCAATATATCCTAATTCATTAAACGTCACTGTCACTCACCAACATGAGGAATAGACAACACAAGAAGTATACTATGAGTGTTTCTTTACATCTCCCCCTCCTAACGGGACAATTGTTAGTGTGAAAACATGCACTACAATTGTTCATTCATGAGCTATCACTGGAGATAATTTCGTAATGTGGTAGAAGTTTGATTCTGCTTTCTTATGTCCGGTATTAACTTCATAAATTGAGTTGGAAATCTTCTTTACAATTTCATATGGTCCAATCCTCAATTCATCCAATTTCTTCCTGTTGAGTCGATTTCCATTTTCCACGTAAACTTTGTCTCCCTCTTCTAGTCTATATTCTTCTCTATGCAGATCAAATTTGTTTTTATTATAATCGTGAGATTTTATTGAATTTTTAAGTGCTAGCGTTCTATCTCTTTCTAGATCCTCTATTGTACATTTGGATTTCAATTCAAGTGGTATAATATCCACATTTTCGCCCTCTAAAAGATATTTGGGAGCAAACTTTGTAACTGTGTGTTCCGTTTCATTGTATTTTTCAACACATTTCTGGGCTACTGTTATCCATGCTGGTTTCTTATCATCTTCATTTATTTTACACCTTATCTTGTTGATTAAAGTTTGGTTTAATCTCTCATTGAGGCCATTTGAAAATGGTGCATCAACAGCAGTGAAAATTATTGTAATGTTATCCTTTTTCAAATATTCCTTAAATTCTTTCGAATTTATGCCAGGATATTGGTCAGTCAATATCATTTCAATGTTGTATGTTTGGGTAACTTTTTGTATAAGTTTAATAAAATCATTGGACCCTTGAGTTTTGGATGTGGAAATATAGGCATATCTTGTGAAATGATCAACTAAAAGATGCAAATATCTTTTGGTGGACCTCGATCCTCCAAATCCTCCAATCGTATCAATAGACACAATTTGAAACGGGCGTGTTGCTGGACCCAAGTGTGACATTAAACCATACTTTGACCTTCTTCTTGACTTGTTTTTAATACACGTTTCACATTCCTCACAAATTTGTTTAATGTTTGTAATGATATTCTTTGCCGTGTAGAATGGAGTTATTTTGTTGATCATCTGAGTTCTTCCAATGTGACAGTAATTGTTATGAACATCTTTAATTAATGTTTTGCTAAATTCTTCTGACAGCAGAATTCTTTTTCTTTTTTTATTTTTCTTGAAGTAAATCTCATTTTCCAATATAAGTTTAGCTTTATTTTTTTGTAAGTCTAAATTTTTGTGTTGGTCTAACTTAATTTGATTAAAATTTATCAGATTTACTACTTTTAAACAATCATCATTATTTTCATCAGGTTCTAGAACTGGATTTCTACTTAAACAGTCGGCTTCTTGATTTGATTTTCCCGGATTATATTTGATTTCAAAATTGTATTGTGATAAATAATATGTCAAATCGCCTAATTCCTCATCAGTTCTAGCTTTGATGTTCATATTTTCTAATGGTTTATGATCTGAGTATACTGTGAATATTTTTCCCATAAGCCAGTGTTCAGGGGAAAAGGCTGTGACTGGGGAACTACAATTTTGTTTAAATCCCTGAAATCTATACATAACCTTGTCTTTCTATCATCTTCTTTTTTATAGGCCAGAGTTACGGGAGCAGCAAATGGGCTATAAGATTCTTCAATTAAATTATGTTCTAATAATTTTGATATCTGACTTTCTATTTCTTTTCTGTCTTCAGTCGTACATCTATATGGACGTTTGTAACAATATTTATCCATCATTAAATCAATATGAGCTTCATAATCTCGTACGGTGCCAATATCGTATTTATGCTTTGCAAAGATTGATTTGTATTTTTCAATCAACTTATCAATCTCTGATTTTTGATATAAA
Source organism: Musotima nitidalis (assembly GCA_949126915.1). NCBI lineage: Eukaryota > Metazoa > Arthropoda > Insecta > Lepidoptera > Crambidae > Musotima > Musotima nitidalis. The sequence goes on along the minus strand of OX421442.1, from coordinate 6,562,717 downwards.
TCTAAATGGTTTACTGACATTTCAAATTCGTCTGAATTTATATGTTCATTGAAATTTACTTCACATGTATTTATGTGTTTATTATTTTTTTGTTTTAATACTTCGGCATATGTTAAAACTTCCTCTTTAATTTTGTCACCTAGTACATCAGGAATCACGACATTTTTATTTATTTTGTTCTCAATGCAATAGTTATTTGAGATTTTTTTTTTTTCTTGTAGGTTGGTACATTGTATAATGTTAAGTTTTTCATTTTGTATTAATTTAAACTTTTTTATACAGTCTAATCCAATAAGAAAATCGTAATTAAAGTTTTCACTATCTATCACAAAAATATCCATCATTCTTTCAATATCATAGATTTTTATTTTTAGTGTTACCATACCTTTCGTTTTCTTCTCACCATTAATAGTCTTCAAGTTAACCCTTTGTGTAGCACTTGTCTCGTCTTTGTGTTGTATTTTTAGTAATTTACTGTTAATTAATGACACATTGGAACCGGAGTCATAAATTCCTGAGACATTCAAAGTGTCATTTAAAAGCAACTTTATTCTTATTAATGGTGGCACTTATAGTTTTTTGGATTTTCTTCATTAAGTTCAATTTCTAGTTCTGAGTTATTTACAGTTTTCACAACAGATTTTTGATTTTTCCCTTTAAACCAGCAAGTTTCTTCCGAGTGATAGCGGTTTTCTTTCTTCTCTTTGACACAGATTGGGCATGGCTTTTTCTCTTCAAATCTTTTAGGTTTAGCATCTGAAAATTTATTTATCTTTTTATCATACTTATTCTTCGCAACTAGATGTTCTAATTTTCCTATTTCGTTGTAGAGGTCTTCTGTTGCCTGCAATTTTTCTCTGTCAATTTTATCAGCTACATAGTTAGGTAAACCAAATGCTATAATATCTATGAGTGTCCCAGCATCGATTGTCTTCCTGACTTCCAGTAATAATTTTTCCTTCTTTAAACCGTACTCAAGTAAGGGACCTGCTTGATATTTAAAAGCAAGAGCATATCTTGTCGGGGACCATCCTTTGTTTGCAAATGTCTCACAAAAATTTTTCTCCCATTTGTTTGTACCAATCGACACTAGAATTTTCCAAAAAATGTTTTAAAATTTCAATTTTTTTTCTTTCATCTGTAATTTGGAAGCGATCACACTCTTTGTTAAACTCCTTGATCCACTGATAAGCATTTGAGTTTCGGCCTGTAAATTTATCAATCATGAAATCCTTTACAATTTTACCTAAACTTTTATTTTCAGGTTTTTGTTGTTTTTCTTCAAGCAATTTTTCCAAAAATTTTTCCAACACTTGACCAGAGCTACTAGGTATTGATTCAGCACTATTAGCTTGATCAAAAATCTCTTCCAAATAATAATCATGAAACTGGAGATTTTGATCCTCATCCAAGTATATTTCTGATATTTCAGAGGTCAAAGTTATTCATATTTTTCTTGTTTGATGTCTTTTATTTAATGATTTTTTGTACCTTAGTGTAGTATTAGTAAGAACTCCATGTAGATTTGCAGGTTGGTAATCGGTTGGCATTCCAAAAACTTGTCCATTTGGTGTAGCTATTGATGTTATGCAAATGATATTGGATTTTCCGTCTGTTGTTGATTTCACAGTAAAATCGAATCTCAGCTTTTCCATGTTTCTTGAAATATTTGCAAAAATAAATGAACTTTTGTCTACAGAGAAACGCAAGTCTTTGTTTTATTTGGATAGTCCAAGAAGGCAGTATATTATTATAAAACAACATTTTTGCAAATATTTCAAGAAACATGGAATATATATATATATATATATATATATATATTATTATAAAACAATTTCCATGTTTCTTGAAATATTTGCATATATATATATATATATATATATATATATATATATATATATATATATATATATATATATATATATATATATATATATATATATATTATTATAAAACAATTTCCATTTTTCTTGAAATATTTGCAAAAATGTTGTTTTATAATAATATACTGCCTTCTTGGACTATCCAAATAAAACAAAGACTTGCGTTTCTCTGTAGACAAAAGTTCATTTATTTATTTAATATTTGTACATTTTACCATCTTAATATATAATTTATCAGTAATTTAAACACTTCACTTACCTGTAGACAAAAGAAACAACATTTAAAGCCTTTATTTCGGTTTAGATTTATTATCTTCACATAAAAACAATCGTGTGCTCAGGTTTCTTTCAATATATCCTAATTCATTAAACGTCACTGTCACTCACCAACATGAGGAATAGACAACACAAGAAGTATACTATGAGTGTTTCTTTACATATAAATGCGAAAGTAACTCTGTCTGTCTGTCTGTCTGTTACTCTTTCACGCCAAAACTACTGAACGGATTTAAATGAAATTTGGTATACAGATAGTCTAGACCCTGAGAAAGGATATAGGCTACTTTTTATTGCGAAAAGGGGGTTGTAAATGCTACTCAAAGATACTATTCCACGCGGACGAAGTCGCGGGTAACAGCTAGTTACAAAATAATGAAATCTAACAATATAACTTACACTAAAACGAATCAAAAATATTTAACAAAGTTCAGTCGGCAGAATAACATTGTAATTTTTTAATGCAATTTCAAATAATATACTTTTCTTTCGTTCAATATAATTGCTGCAGTAGGTATAAAAAGCTCACGAATGATAAATGATCTTGATTCTCTCTCACGCCCTCAACCAGTCAGCACATTCAATCATTCGTTCATCAGTCAAATCGATTGTATCAGTCATCCGTTAGATTAAGGCTGTTGTTCTAGCGCTAGCTATAAAAAGATTGAAGCTATGAATCCACTAATAAATTTATTTTAATAGAAGTACAAAGTCAGATAATGTGCGATTTAAATTATTAACAATGGACAAACAATAAAATTAGGCTAGACAATTCACAATTAGTGATCACAGCACAACTGAAAATAAAATTTAATTGAAAATTGTACTAAATATCTATAGAATATCGATGAAATACTAACGGGAAAACATATTTAGTGTAACGAAAACTAAACATAACAGGATCCAGAGAAGAAGGTGGTTCTGCAAAATGCATCTATTGTTCACACATAATCTCATGACATTAGTAGACAGAAACCTTGGTAAAACTATTTTAAAAGAGATCTTAACCCTTTACCTGGCAGTGGTCAAAATATGACCATCATAAATTGAACCTTATGCGATTAACAAATCTATGACAGATTTATGCAAAGTTCTCTACATGCGCGGAGATCTCTAATTGAAACGTCGCCTACGCTGGTACGCCCGCAAACTACGCGGGGAACAAATGTCTGGCCTTGGCACCGCCGTCCGGCCGAGTTAGATTGGGCAGGCCCAGGAAAGACTGGCTTGACGTCGTAAGGGATGACATACGTGCCAATAACGTATCGACCAAGGATCGTAAGGCAGCAACTGGAATAACGCTAAGATGAAGAAGATCTCTAAGTGGAACGTGTGAAATTGTGAGAGATCCCATTCTCTTAATTGCCTTCAATGACACCCTAAGGCAAGAAATTGGTTGGTAGATTTTGTTAGAAGTGCCAAACCTCACAGCACGGTTTTGGTCACATGAAATATATATTGTACGTTACTACATCTTATACAACTACGCCTGTTACCCCGAAGGAATAGGCAGATTCGTATGATACGCCCACATTTCGCCCCGTATTTTTGGCCCCGCGTGACTTTTCAAAGTTATGTGCGTAAATATGGTTTACTACGTGCCTTGGAAAGCACGTTAAGCCGATGGTCCCGGCTGGCATGAACATCTTTGACAGTTGTTATAAGAGAGTCAGTGCCTTCTAATATCCTGACAGCTGGTTTAACAATAGAATGACGTTTCCCTATGGGTTGGGAAGTTTAGACGGCTTCATTTAATTACTGAAATTCAGCCAAATCTTGTTAGCCCAGCGATCAGACCCTGGGCCATTAGCTAAAACCTAGGACAACCGGGATGCTGCCACGATGTGATGATTGTTGGTCCCACTTAATAGGTGATCAATCTATTGTTATTTATCGAGAACTTTTATGTTCGCCAGCGTCTCGTCTGTTGATCGGCTGGTGGACCACTTTTCACTTTGCAGGTGAGTTTGGCTTGGGCTCTAAAGGTCTTGGATCCCTGGGTTACGTTATCTCAGTACGTTTCTTGAGCGAGAAAATAATCTATAGCTTATCGCTTCCAATGGCACAACTGCCTTATAATCACTCATGCCATACCATATTCACATTCAATACGATATCAAACACCTTCAACGATTTGTTAGGTTCAATGAGTACTGAGAGATGATGTTTTTATTACAAATTACTTTGTGTGGGTCTATCTCTTGCCCACGCGCAACTTACTGGGTAATTTCTACTCTTTATAATTTTTGTTCCATCTAGTACCGGCTTCGAATAGTGCCGACCCCACAGACAGCACGCTATGCTATTGGTTCTGGCTATATGTGGTAGCCATGACTCCGTGCCAGAAGCCACAAACCCAGGCACTGGCCCATCGCCCCTTTTCAACGGCGGTGGGCGTTGTTTTTTAGTGGGTAGGACTGCGGTGGTCGCGTCTGCCGCAGTGAGCCCCGCACTCTCCTCCCGGTCCCCCCATTGGCCAAGAGACAGTGCGTAAACAGCATTTTTTTAACATAGCAATTTTTTTACATATAGCCGACGAGTCTAGAGGCCTTATTGGGGCGGCCTTCTAAAGTCTTAGTGCAGGACGCCTCACACCTGTCTCCTCCCTGCGATTTAGTATAAGTATTTCTGCCGTGTGATACCAGCTTTGAATAGAGCTGACCTTTCTCACCCACGAGGAGTTTTAAGAACGAAGAGAAATCCTACCGGATGATGGGCAGCAGCGTCGTCCAGCGTACTGGCTGAACTGCGATCACCAACCCGCCTGCCTAGCGTGGTGATTTTGGGCGCATACTCTCAATAGAGTGTATCTTTTAAGGACGCCAATGTTCAGCAGTGCAGCAGAAGCAGGGTATTAAAAGTCCCTGTTCAAAGTCGAGAACTAAGTATTCTGTCCAGCGCGTTACTGAGAGACAGTCTGTTGCGCTCGTTTCACTGAGTATAATAATTTAAATCAAATGAATGTCAAAATCGAAATCATTTTCCAATAATAATTTTGAGTCATTGTCATGTTATCGCACCTATGTCGCACTTATGCAATTCTGTGAAATAAAATACATTATCAGAGTATAAAAAAGTAAAATATTTATAGGTAATAATAATAGCATAGCAAAAGATTTTATTTGCATTTTTAATATCTCTAGTCATATATGCAATTCGATAAAAATATATCTGTTTATAAAAAAAAAACGAATTTGTATAATAATAATAATAGCAATGATTTATATATTGTGAATATATACCCAATAACCTTGTGTATAGAAGGTCATTGTATATACCTCTTAAATGACACAGGATATATGTGCTAAACGCACGAAGCCATTATTCAAAAAAATGCATAAATAAAGCTTTTGTTTTATTTGCATTTTTAATATGTCCAGCCGTGGCTTTACAAGATCTTAACTAACACTTAGTCGAGCAAAACAATGAACATCTAATAGAAAGTAATACCTATTCTACTGTCGCGTGATTCGCGTGCGCGTCTCGTCGTTCTAGCGAATGGTATGCGTTTAACAACACTGGTATTTGTGGTGGCCGCACGCCATCTTTAACGAACGGCGACTCACACAAAAACAACAGAACACGTGTCAATTAAGCCTGCTAATTCATATTCAATCCGTTTCGAAGGACCATATTTTATTCACATATCATATCATAGCATTATCCCGGTTGCCCTAGACTTAAGCTTAAGGGCTCAGGGTCTGCTCACTGATTCAACCAGATGTGGCTGAACTTCAATTATAACAAGAAGCGACTGCCGCCAGATTTTTCTGTGGTTAAATCAGTTCAACGAGTGTAACGTATACAAACGTAAAAGTTTTACGCCACACACACACGCCAGCGTACATTTACAATTAATAATTAGGTGACATAGTACATGGGAGTGTATGAGGAGGTTAATGAGTGTAAGTGAAGCTAAAGTGCGTGCCAGGATCGTTGCACCTGGAAGGATGTGATCACTGCTTACCCCTACGGCAACAATAAATATTCTCATACAATCACATCAATTATTTAGTTAAGAGATAAGTATCATTAAAAACTTGTGTTATGGATACTAAGGAACGGATAAACATACTTAAATACTTCTTTTTTTGTAAATATTTACTTAATATACATAGAAAAACACCCAGACCCGAACAAATATTCATATTAATGCACACAAAGATTTGTCCTGTGTGGGAATCGAACCCACGACCTCTGGAGTGAAAAGCAGGTATACTGACCTCCACGCCATATCGGCCGTCAAAGTCGGAAGTCAGAACAATAATAATATATATTCAAAAACTATTAGTATCAAAAGGAAATTATAAGTTGCGCGGTAATTGTTACAAAGATATTTTTAAATCCATCACTTGCTTACAATGGATTTCCGCAAAGTAACGCCTGAATCAATAAATTATGTATATGTATGTTTAGTATAAATAAAACATGAGTATAAAATGGCGTCATAATTGATTACTACATACATGTTTTTCCTAAGGGATAGACAGAGGCATATTATACGCCTACACTTCGCCAATGTTGTTGTTGGTCCCACGTAATAGGTGGCAAGCTTATTGCCGCTTGCCGGGAACTTCCGTGTTTACCAGAGCCTCGTCCGTTAATCGGTAGGTGTACCATTTGCAGGTGAGGGTGGCTTGTACTCCAATGATGATAGTAGAATCCAAATGTACATATAATATATTTTACTCAAATAAAATTCCTAAGTAAAGTGAGTAGACATTTATTTTATCTGAAACACAAACTTTTTTCACACACTTTCGAATTCTTAATGCAAACAGCGCCATCTACATTTCAGACGACGAACTGTTAATCTTTATTGCTGAGATTTTCTCACCGCAACCTGCGGTCTCAGACAGATTGTGGGAGAGCGCCATTTGATACTAAATGCCATCTTAAAGCATTAGGAATAAGGCTCAGAATTGAGATGGGATCGGAAGTTCCTTAAACTGGAAGTATATTTGTCTCCTAATGTTCGCATTTCAAATTGCACTTCTGTTTTCTATGGGCTCCTGGTAGTTTGAAATCGGTAGTTTGGAGAATTATTTCTTTTTGAGTGTGCGAATATGGACTTATAGGGGCTTATACAAAACCCGATCTAACCGTTAAACCAGGTTTAAAACTAGTGCTATCTATCTTAATTTTATTAATTTGTTTTTTTACTTTTAAATAATAATAATAATAAATATTCTCTTACTATCATACCAATTATTTAATTCCAAGATAAGTATCACTAAGAACTTGTGTTATGGATACTAAAGAAGGAATAAATATACCTTTTTTTGTAAATAAAATAAAATGAAAATGAGTGGTGACAAAGATGATAAATGAGATGCCCTCCCCGTAAACCCCTTGAGTCCTCAGTAAAGATATAGGACTATATTGTAATCTCACATGGGCTTCTTGAGAAAATATGAAAAATGCACTGTTTTGTTTGATTTATCAACACTCATGTTCACAAACACTTAACGGTTAGTAATCCGCCATTATTACACATTAATGTTTGAATTATCACAAATATTAGAAAACAAACCAACACTGCAGACTTTACGCTTCACTTTCCCGCCAAGAAGTCCGTAACATAATTATATTATTGTAAAGAAATAAGTACATAAAAATAATTTAACCCATGACAAATATGAAAATATCCATGTCATGAAATAATAGTGAGAGAAAATCAAATACACGACCGTAAAAGCGTTAAGCAAAATATCAGACCTCAATACCGCCATTAAACTCATAAATAAAATCGACTTGTATGTTTGTGTGAATCTTTAAATGAAGTGACATTTCAATCGGCAAATGTCAGAAATTCACGCGCCATTGAACGATTGTCAAGATTTATCGCTTGCATTGTCTATGGTCCGACTGACAAGTGATTTTGTCGTGATTTTATTTGTGGGGTGAATATAACTGAACAAATAAATTTCCTTGTACATCTACATCTAACACAGCGCTTTAAACCTCAAATTAACAGATCTTGTTCAATGGTTACTAGATAATGGAACGTAAATATTTTTTTATAAAGCAATTCATTTGCTTGCAAGGGTGTATTGGATTCTACCAATATCTTAGGATCCTAAACCAATCTCAAGTGGTGCACCTGCCGATCAACGAACGAGGCCCTGGCAATCACAAATGTTTCCGTTAAACTCGCAATAGGCTCGCCACCTATTACGTGGGATCAACATTATAACTGGAGAAGTGTGGGCGTTTTATATTCCTCTGCCTACCCCTTCGGGAAAAAAGGCGTGATTGTATGTAAGTCGTTTTTGTCATGTAGACACAGTCAAAATCAAGACTACAATAAAATTCATAGTCGACTATGGAGGACTTTAATAGTCCTGCCTGATTTAATAAAAGCAGTCGATGCAGTCCAGAAAAGTAAAAACGCACCGTACCGTGGAAAAACTCATGGCGTCCTGCTAAAATGTGTCTCTGACATAGAAATCTTAATAATGTAACAATATAAGTGCTGTACGCGCGTGAAATAGCTGGCGTACTGGTGCACCGTATGGCATCAGTGCATCCAGAACTATTAAATACATTGCCGATTGCGTTTGATATATGTGAATCGTACCTCACAACAAACAATCAATGAACTGTGTTCGAAAATTACTTATAGTCCTTAGCGAATGACAGCACCGTCAATCTTCAACTTAAAATTTCAAAATGGCGATGTGTTCCGAGAGTTTTCTTCGCGGCACACACCATTTCTATTATCTTATTATTTAGAGTTCTATTCCCGGGAGAATAGCACTTGGGAAACATAAACATTACTGTCATTTTAACCGATGAGATGAAAATATCTAGTAAGTTCGTATAAGTACAAGACAGTTAATTTACATACTTTTTGTTTAATATAAAATCAAATTCCCAAATAAATTACATTTGTAATAAGCTAAATAAGTTTATAGCATTAGTTATTTGTCACTGGCAATCCTAAATATGGTAGTCGTTACGCCATGTTAGAGACCTATTTCATCATCATCACAGCCCATTAACGTCCCACTACTGAGCACGAGCCTCCTCTCACATATCAAGGTGTGAGGGTGGGTATTGGGTCGTACTCCACCACGCTGACCCAGTGCGGATTGGCGGAAGCAGGTGTATGGCGTCCTGCTGTTAGAATATTTCAAGCCGCCCATTAGGCCTCTGACATGGTTTAACGACTACCACATTTAGTGATAACCGGGACCAACGGCTTAACGTGCCTTTCGAAGCACGGAAGCGCTCGATATCAAATGCCACACAAACGGTCACCCATCCAAGGACTGACCTCTGTAAACTCTGCTGTAATTTGGTGATCGTTTCCGACCACCGAGGAGCTACGAGCGCTTAAGTGACCTATGTGAGCGGCTTGAAAAACTCTTAGTTTGACAGAGTTAGGCCATTTTTTGGCCCGAGACGCGAACGAAGTCATCGGCGTTCACTAGTAGTTAATTTTTTGTGCGGTTTCATTAAACTTTAACAATACTCAATAGTCGAGGACCTGTGTTTTGTGTACATACTACAACGTAACAAATGTGACATATGAACGTAAAATATGTCACTTATTCATACACAAGTTCTGCATGATAATTTGAATATTATTAAGTTACGTAATAATAAATATATAAATTTTATGTACACACAAAAATAAATAATGAAAATAAATAAATATTTTCTGACAATTACACCAATTCTTTTAGTTCCAAGATAAGTTTTATTTAGAACTTATGTTATGGATACTAAATATCGTATAAACATGCATAAATACTTTTTTTTTCAAGATGCCATGCCATGCCGGATTTAAATACAAGATGACGTTTTCCATTTAGACACAAATTTTGAAGAATTGACGTAATATTTGACAGTCTCTATCTGTGTTTTTTTAATTATATTACATATTAATCTTTAGGTAAATATGTGTCATCGAAACGCAGATAATAAACATTTCATTAATTAGTCGCTTCACTAGTCTGCCAAGGTCATGAATAATCTATGGCTTTTGGCGGATTCCCCGGTACGGATTGATGAAACTAAAATAGCTGAAATTTATCGAATTCGGCGATAGGTCTTGGGAGGATCCCTATTCACCCTAATTCACATAATTACTATTTCTTTAATGCTATATGTGTCGGCCTTATTTCGGTTTGTGACAAACCTGAAAGTGTTACAAGTGACATGCGACCGATTGTAGAATGCAATTTATGTTGATTGGTTGTTTGCAATACATTTAAAATACAATTTATATTATGTCAGATAGTTCCCATGACGTATACAAAAGAGATTGAACAAGTTTTATGTTCAAGAATTTAAAAAAAATATAAAATATGTGTTTTATATTAACTATGTTTTATTAGAGTATTAGTACACTCAAGGTATTTGACAAGTTTTTGGTAACTGTAATTGTACTTATACATTTGCAGTTACCTTTTTAGTTAAAAATGTATTGAAAAATTTAAAACCAATATACTTATGTATTTTTTATGCGCGAAAATATTAATACATACATTCATGCCTGTTTCCCCGAAGGCTCCCACGCCCACACTTCGCCAATTATATAGTTGGTCCCACGTAATAGGTGGCGAGCGAACTTAATATCTTTCTATAATTTCCTATTCTTAACATTTAAGGGAATAGAACCCACAATTAAGAAATAAATAAATGTTATGTAATATCAAAATGTTAGAGTACTTATTGCAACAGTTTTTCAATGAAAAGGCCTGAACAATAATTATTGAGTTTCATATAGAACTTGTCTTGACATTTTGCTACGATTTTTTATTATATTTATTTCGGTGTTCACTTTTCATATTCTCTCAAGGAGTCCATGTGAGATCTCAGTATAGTCCCACATCTTTACTGAGGACTCAAGGGGATTAGGAGAGGGTGTCTCATTTACCATTTATCATCTTTATCACTACTCTTTCTCATTTACTATGAATTATATATTATTAATGTATCACTTACTTGACACTGGCTAAATGTGCTAGACGCACGACCACATTATTTAAAAGAAAAAAAGACCGACAATGACACTTTAATTCATAATTCGGACTTCTTGGCGGGAAAGTGAAGCGTCATGTCTGCAGTTTGAAAAGTGATGTTGCACTGTTTTATTTGATTTACCAACACTCATGTATATTCACAAACACTTAACGGTTAATAATCCACCGTTACTACACATTAATGTTAGACATATCACAAATTTTAGAATATAAATAAATAAATAAATATTCTCTTACAATCACACCAATTATTTAGTTCCAAGATAAGTATCATTAAGAACTTGTGTTATGGATACTAAATAACGGATAAACATACATAAATACTTTTTTTTTGTTAATACATACTTAAGATACATAGGAGAACACCCAGACCAGAACAAATATTCATGTTCATGCACACAAAGATTTGTCCTGAGTGGGAATCGAACCCACGACCTCTCGAGTGAAGTGCAGGTATACTGACCCTCACGCCATATCGGTCGTCAGACAAAACTGCAGATATGACGCTTCACTTTCCCGCCAAGAAGTTCATTGTCAGTCATAGCCTCATAAATAATCTCATATTTTTTATTGTTTAATACAATAAAAATCATAGTAACGACAATTGACAAAATATGAACATCAAAAACATGGAGTAACACGATATCCGATAATCGTATTATAGTAGCAATAATAAAGCTATCCAAAAGTCTCCGGGGACCAAAGACGTCTATTAGCCGAGTTGGGGTAGCGAGGGGCGGTCTGGACGACGTTATGCAATCACGAACCAAAAAATATTTTTATATTTTTGCTATTCTTATTCATATTAAATATAAGGATGTCTTAATTAGAGTGCACTTTTTCTGCTGTGATATTTTTATTATATTGTAAAGAAGACATGTTCCTATTAAATATGGAATAAAATATCTGTCAAATGACCCCCACGGCTCCGATGACAGGTCATTACTCTGTCATGAAAATTTTCATGACTTTTGCACAGAGATGTAGCTGTATCTTACCGATGACGCGTTGAATTTCCGATTTGAGTTCAGTAATTTTTTCGGGTTTATTCGCATAAACTCGTGATTTCACAAAATCGAATGGCGTTTAATCGCACAATCTCTGTGGCCAGTTGACATCAGAATTTTAATGGCGAGCCCTTATTGCCGCTTACCGGGATCTGTTACGTTCGCCAGAGCCTCGTCTGTTGATCAGAAGGTGCACCACTTGCAGGAGTTACAGGTGAGATTGGTTTGGGCTCCTTGGATGTTGGTAGGATCCCTCAACACCCTGAAATGAAACAACAACATGTCATTTTGTGAGTACTTTTAGTAGGTCTGAGAACAGGACGCCCAATAACTTCGTCATTTCTCTACAAAATATTTCAGTAGACAAAATTTATGCGAATTATATGATTTATATGAATAGCATACATTATTATGATTGTTGTTTTTGCATTAATGACATTTTTCTGCACAAATATAAATTAAAATGTTTATGTAGAATTGTCGATTTGTATGTGCAGTTAATAAAATTCCTTCTTTATGGAAAAACAAAGTTTACCGAGTCAGAAAGCTAAAATTATAAAATTGTTCAGTGTGACATACAGTCGTCCCACGTTAAGTAAATCAAACGCAGCCGCGGGGTGGCGGTAACCGATCCGTCTGTCGGCGCATCGCGGTGAATGCGAGCATGTCGCAGGCACGTCCATTAACTCTCTTTAGGACTTTCATCATATTTCCTACTTATTTAGGTTAGGCTTTTAAGTAATTATGTGCCTTTACTGGGTTTGTTTACGTCGTTTAAAAATCAAGTTAATCGCCGTCATTTGTCATTACTCTAATTTCTACATTCTAATAATTTTACAACAAGACTTACAAATTTTGCCTTGTATTGTTAGCGTTCCCCTCGTTGTGGAACGAGCTCCGTGGCGTGGTTTTCCCAAAAGATTACAGCATCAGGCTTCAAAAGAAGCATGAAAATGCTTTTTAAAGGGTCTGCAACGCCCTTGTGGTGCTCCTTGTGTCGCAAAAGTCCAAACGCTGCGATGAGCACTTCATTTACATTGGGTGAGCAATAGCATGCCGCTATTGCGACATTGCGGTACAAAAAAAACATCATTGCGTGCAGCTGTCATGGACACCTATGGCGTCGGTATTAGGAAGTCGGTGCTTGTTATTTTATTTACATCTGATTTAACCATCATCGTATCGGATTGTGGAAGTCAGACAGCAGTCGTTCCATGTAATAACTGAAATTCAGCCAAATATACAGGGTGTATAGGGATCCTACCAAGATCTAAGGAGCCCAAGCCCCACCTGCAAGTGGTGCACCTTTTTTTTTTTTTTAACCTTTGAAAAATGCCTTATGCATACCCAGAGGCCACGGGGAGGCTCACTGGGTTATGTCGGACTCGCACCGACTAAAAAACAAAGGAACACCTACTCGCGCGGTCGGACAGAGCGGACAAGGGACCACCTTTCGGATTACACACATGTCCGCCCTCCGCGCAGCCTGCCGTGAGGCAGGCTCACTCGCAACGGAGGGACCTGTGTTAAGGGCCACTCCCCGTCCCGGAGCTGTACAAGGCGGGCGAAAACTTCCCCGTTATTCGCCCGCAGCTCCCAGCCACCACACCTCGTGAGAGGGCGGCGGCCACCTCGCGCCGCGCCCACTGAGCCCTACACCTCGGGCCAGCTGCGGCAGGGGCCGCTGCGGCATCACTAAAAGCGACGCCGCTGCGGACTTGGCGTCATTTTTTATAGAGGTTGACTTCCTCTTTCCGCCGTCCGGCCCTCCCCGCCACGGCGTCCCCGTGCCATTATTTTAGAGAGGTTGGCTTCCTCTTTCCGCGCTCAGGGCGGGGTCACACCCCGAGGCGTCCACGCGCCGCGCCCACTGGGCCCCACCCTAGGGGCACACAGCTGCGGCAGGGGCATTTTTTAAAGAGGTTTGCATCCTCTCACGCCCGCCGCCATGAAGGCGGCTGCGTCCTCTCGCCGCGCCCACCAAACCTCTCCGCGAGGCCGGCTGCGGCAGGGGCCGCTGCAGCGCCGAACAAGCGACGCCGCTGCGGGCTTTTTCGCAGATTTATTATTGAGGTTCGCGTTCCTCTCGGCCCAGCCGCTAAGGCAAGACCCCTGGCCCCAACCCTGGGGGTAACAGGCTGCCCGAAGGGGGACCTTAGCCAATCGGCGAGGCCCACCCGGCGATCACAAAACTGCAACCGCCGGACGCGACCCCATCCCACCCGACTGTTAGAACAGAGGGGCGAGACGGAACCTCCCGGGAGATCTCCTCCCCGAGAGCCGCGAGACCGAGTCGCGACTCCCTCCACACGGCCGCTTTCCGGCTGCGCCGAGACGCAGCCAGGGGTGCGCCCAGAACCCGCCAGTTTTGGTCCACGCCAGCCGAAGCCGGGACCACCCACGCCGGAGTGGCTTCCCCTATCCGCCACCCGGGGACGCGCCTGATGGGAGTCTGGCAACTCCACACGGGGCAAGTGGTGCACCTGACGATCTACGAACGAGGCTATGGCGAACATAACAGTGCCCGGTTAGCGGCAATAGGCTCGCCACCTATTACGTGGGACCAACTATATAATAATAAGTGTAGGCGTATACTATGCCTCTGCCTACCCCTTCGGGGAAACAGGCGTGAATATATGTATGCTGTTTAGACCAGTGAGCAGGCAGAACCTGGGTCCTAAGGTTAAGTCTGGAGCAGCCGTTATAATACTAGGATCTAAAGATATAGTATACAAAAACATATTTCTAAACCTTAAATCAGCCTTTTTAAGACCAGTGCTTAAAAAACATAAAAACTATATCAAAAAATCCCAACGTCAAAATCCTACAAATACCATCAGCTTTTTAATAACAACTTAAAAAAAACTAGTAACATTGCCTAAAGTCATAATCCACATACGTACTCCGACACACCTCTAAAACTGCATGGGGACACTGATGGAAGCTTAATTGCCCAAATGTAACTCGAACCTATCGCGATGGTAATTTGTTGTGCCATTCGTCAATACGGGACGGCGTTATTCAACAACGACTCATCCACTCACAATATTTAGTTTACATATAAAGGGATAATAATAAAGTTAAATTGATTATTATAATCATCATTATGATATCATTATGTTTGTTTGTTGTTCGACGACAGAGCGATGGCCGTCTGACCTTCACAACCCAATGGGAAACATCATCATTGGACGACCGATATGGCGTGGAGGTCAGTATACCTGCACTTCACTCCAGAGGTCGTGGGTTCGATTCCCACACAGGACAAATCTTTGTGTGCATGAACATGAATATTTGTTCTGGTCTGGGTGTTTTCCTATGTATATTAAGTATGTATTTACAAAAAAAAAAGTATTTAAGTATGTTTATCCGTTCTTTAGTATTCATAACACAAGTTCTTAGTGATACTTATCTTGGAACTGAAGAATTGGTGTGATTGTAAGAGAATATTCATTTATTTATTTATGTTATGCCTAAATTCGTCCACTGCTGAAAACATACCTATTAGATAGCACTCCACTGAGCTCTATTTTCAGCTATTCTTCTCCAACTACATACATACACGCCTGTAAAGGGGTAGGCAGAGGCATATTATACGCCCACACATCGCCAATTATATAGTTGGTCCCACGTAATAGGTGGCGAGCCTATTGCCGCTTACTGGGCACTGTTCTGTTCGCCAGAGCCTCGTCCGTTGATCAGCAAGTGCACTACTTGGTAGGATCCTTAAACACCCAACTACTGCCAGCCGTATTGTATTAATTTTCTCTTTTTTTTTTAAATAATAGCTTCGTGCGATTAGCACATTTAGCCAGTGTCAAGTAAGAGATATATAAATCATAGTAAATGAGAATGAGTGGTGATAAAGATGACAAATGGTAAATGAGATTCCCTCGCTCTAATAAACTCGTTGAGTCCTTAGTAAAGATGTGGGGCTATACTGAGATCTAGAATGGACTTCTTAAGAGAATACGAAATGTTATGTTGCACTGTTTTGTTTCATTTACCAACGCTCATGTACGTTCACAGACACTTATAGGTTAATAATCCACCGTTATTACACATTAATGTTCAAAATATCAAAAAATAAAAATACTGCATACATGACGCTTCTTTTTCCCGCCGTCCCGAATTTTCTCTTATTATTTGTAAAAATTACTTCATTCTTCTTCTCAATTTCGTGCCTTAACAGAGTCCGAAATTGTGTCAATAATTTAAAATTTTTATTTATTATCTGTGCCACATTTTGGAATGTAATTAAGTAATTATTGAATAGAATAAATAGTCTTTATGAAAAAATTGTTAAGAAATTCAAAAATGCCGTTCTAATGCCGCTCGAACTTCGTTTAAAAGCATATAAGAGGTTTAAATATTTAAACTTGTAATCTGTTTTTTTTAAATTATTTTCTGTCCCTTTCACTCTTTTTATGCTATATTTTGTTTATGAAAAATGCACATACCAACATTGCTAACTTTATCGGAAATCTGTCCTTGAGGAGCACAGCTGAAAGTAATTTCTTTATGAAATAAGCTGTGTCTATACCTATTTTTCCTCTTTATTTTTAACTTAAGTAACGTGGCTATTCTTAAAATATATTTTACTATGTGATATAGTTATAGGACGATATTTTTACTAGTAAAATGTAATTTAGTAAAGAACTAAACCAATACTGTTACCCACTTACTGTACCCATACTGCGTAGAACAGTATATGCAGTAAAGAACAGTAAAAATCAACTTAACCGCAATAACCCGGGTAAGAATCGAACTTACGACCTATTGATATCCTGTGGATTTGGATTGGAAAGCAACAGACGTCAAAGTCTTGAATGCACGTGTGATGATAATCTGTAATTACTTTCTTTATTAAAAATACAATTTGTAATTAATGTTTTCTCAATACACGGTAAAGGCGTGGTTTATTTCGAAATATTTCAACAGTAGATGAGAAAAATTCCTCGATTAGTTTCCGTATAATGACATCATTGGAAATAAGCAGTTATAGTTAATGTTATTAACATTAATAATGCGAAAGTATACTTGTTAATTACTTTACTTACCAAAATCCATAGATAATAGAGTCGTGTCAGTTAGCACCACTCATAACTCAAAAACTACACTTGATTCTGATTGGGCAAAACGAAGCGTCTTTCAATTCTTTAGCGAATGGCATTAAAGTGTTAAAAACGCCGAAAAAAACTAGTTACGCGGTAAAAGAAATTAAGCGACGATAACGCAGTCCAAAAAAACAAACATGTAGAAATTCAACTACTATTATTTTTGTTACAGAAAAGGATTGAAGCTACGTCAACTAACAGACGGCCGCCATCTTGTGCAATTGATTTACGCGCCAAATGGCGAAGTGCAAGACTGCGAATACATAACTCAAGGAAAAGCAGCAAGAAACTTTTTAAAAACGCTAAGAAAAGAATTGAAACAGGCATTAGACGAAGGGACATACAAATTATCTGAATCAGAAATGAGCGACGAGAAATTTTACCGCTCTTTTCGTAATTTGACAGTTCAATTGTTCAGAAGAGGTGAAACTCTGCCGATAGATGTCGCTGAGTGGTTCAACTATGACAGATTAAAGATGGAATGTTTACAGAGGCATCAGGAGTTGACACGTATGATGGAAAATAGAAATAATGATGGGGACAATTTCTTAGCGAGGTATGTATGATTATAATACTTTATAAAGTACCTATAATAATTATTATAATACTTAATTTAATTTTGTTTATCAGCGAAGCAAAAATAAAAATGTGAACAAATCATAAAAGAGGTCAATAAATGGATACTTCGTCTTATTCCTTATTATTTAGTTTGCACATAATATTAACAAAGTCCATATTAAATTGTTTTAAAGTAATACACTATAATCTTTAAGAAATATATTATTTAAATTATTATTGCCGTGAAGTAAGTTAAAATATTACGTTTTTTCAGTTTTTTTATTTGCACTTTCAGTAACTTAATATTGAGAGATTTAATACCATACTATATAAATATAATGAGTAAACGTGACCAATTTACGCCGCATTAGGGGATTTTTGTTTAAGTCGGATTATACATTCCCATTTCCATACCCATTCCTACTACATAAATGACAATATTTTAAAGAGAGTTAATTTTGTCAGAGACCTTGGTGTGATATTTGACGAACAACTATCTTTCCGTCTGCATTACGAATATATAACGAAGAAAGGTAATCGACTATTGGGCTTTATTCTGAGATTGACAAAAGAATTTAAAAGACCACAAAGCACTCTTTGTCTTTTTTACAGCCTTGTGAGAAGTACTATGGAATATTGTTGTCCTGTTTGGTCTCCTTATTATAAAGTTCATGCCGATAATTTAGAAAGGGTCCAGAAGCGGTGCTTGAGACACCTATCGTTCAAGTGTAACCTCGGTCGGTCTTTTGGAGGTTACAGTAAAAGGTTGTCTAAGTTTGGAGTCATTTCTTTGGAATCGCGGCGTAAACGGTACGACCTTCTTTGTTTGCATAAGTTGCTTCATGCGGCTGTTGACGCGCCTGATCTGCTTGCATCTTTAAACATCAACACTAGATACAAGTCGCGCAGTCCTAATACTTTCGTAATGCGAGTCTATAAAAACAATACGTCCTACTACAGCCCTCTAGTCAGGATGTGCCGTTTATATAATGAGGTAACGTGTGGTGGCAATGATATCGATATATTTGATCCCAATTTTGCGCAGTACAAAAAGTTGACATCTAACTTTTTCACAGACCAAGCATCCTCCTCTCATAAATCCTAATATAGTTTTTTCCTAATATTGTTTTTTTTTTTTTTTAATATTGTTTTTTTTTTTTTTTTTTTTTTTTTTTTTTTTTTTTTTTTTTTTTCCCGTGTGTAGTTACTGTTTATATTATATTGTCTGTTATATTTTCCCGTTAGTATTTAATTGTTAATATTAGCATTTTTTTTTTTAATTACTGTTAATTTATAAGTCATGCTGTGTACACTAATTGTGGATTATTGTCTAGCCTTATTTTTTCTTTTCTTTTAATTAGTCGTACTAAATTTTTAATGATAATAATCTGTCCGTGTACCTAAATAAAATAAATAAATAAATAAATAAATACAACCATCATATTTATTTGTTTACTTATATTTGATTTTTTGCTTCGTTGAATATAATTTTATACAATATATAGTATACTTTATTGAATAGGTAGGTACTTATGATTAAGTTCTCAGTCGCATTATCACTTTTTTAAAATGTATACCAAAAGCCAGACATACCTCAATCAATCAAATAAAGATGTCCACTAACTCCCGACATACTTCAATCAATCAATTATATTCACTATAAAAGTGATCAAGCGACTCAACTCTTCAAAACTCCATCTTGGTTTTCGTCTTTTCTAGAACTTTCCACGAATATCATGAACATCTCGTAGCGACCTCTTTGAAACTATCTATACTAGATACAGTCTATTTATCATTCATTGACAGTCACTTAAACCTTATTCGCATTCTGTCAAATATATCTGACGTAAACTATACGCAGCGCAAAAGTTGAACAATGACCTTGCGCAGTAACAGATTATCGGATCTCAATCGAAGTACGGCGTGGGGGGTGCCGCGTAACCATAGCAACGCAGCGAAACTACGCTCGCACTCATGCGCAGACAATCGATGTTATTCTATCAATTGTATTTTTTTTAATCCTATCGAGACCATGAACTAATACAGATTTATATCGTTAAATTTATAAAGCAAATAATCAAAAATAAAGTATAAGTCAAAATCTGTTTCTGTCATAATTAATTATAACTAGTACATGGTTAGATTTTAGTTGATTCAATTCAATTCAGTTGTCATATAAAATAATAATCATAAGGTACAATTTATTTATGTAGTTAAATTTAAAAATAACGTTTACAGCAACTATTGGTAAGGCAAATGAACTACAAGTGATACTATACTTAGATAATTAAAAAAATCATATAGGACTAGTATACTGTGTAGACTATTAGTAAAATGTATCGCTTGCTAGGAAAGCACGTTAAACTGCTGGTGCTGGCTGCCATGAACACCTATGGCAGTCGTTATTAGGAAGCAGTGCCGTAACTAGGGCGGTGCCAGCAGTGCCCAGGCACAGGGCGCAGAAACGACCATGCATGGTAGGTAGTAGGTAAATTTTGTTTTATTGTGTACATGGTGTAGACGCGCCCTATTGTACCTGGCCTGTATTTTCAGAGCCTGGTCAGAGCATTTTTCAAGGGCGCAGTTTTGAAAGCTCGTACCGGGTGCATAAAAGGCTAGTTACGGCACTGTTAGGAAGTCAGTGCCTTCTTATATCCTGACAGCTAGTTTTACCATAGAATAGTGTTTATCTCTGCGTTGCGAAGATCAGACGGCAGTGGCTTTATATTATAACTAAAATTCAGCCAAATAATAGTAAGCAGACCCAGCCTAGGCGTAAGTTGAGGTCAAAACGGGGATAATCATTACTGTGCAGAACTCAGCACTCCAACTAAAGAAATTTGTTGTTTGTAAGATTATGTATTTCGCATCGGAGTTCTGCTAGCGCATGTTTTTCTCAGCTCCTTTACAGTCCCGGGTCTCTTTAACGAGGCATAAAACAGAATCTATGCAGGCCGTCATGAATGGGTGCGCTTACTGTGTTTATTCCGTGGTAAGCGCTCTCGTTTCATACTTAGTCGACTGTTTACCATCAGAATAGGGTCTATAAGGAGTAAAAAAAAAAACTCATTTAGAGGCTAAACTTATTTTATTAGTATAAAGGCAGCTGCCCGCCTTTGGTTTGGCCATAGCACTTTATGTGGGTTTCATAGCACATTTAGCCCACTTCGCATTTGGGCCACTGCGCATTGGACGAAAACACGTCTAATTTTAAAAGATTACGAGAAATAAAAGTAAACTAAGTATAAAAAATTAATTGCCTTCACTTGGTGGGAAAAATAAACTTAACCTACTTTTAGAAATAGACGTGTTTTCGTCCAGTGGTGGGCCAAATGCACCTAAACACTTTATGTGTTGAATAAACCCTGGAGGTGGAACTAAAGCGATTCGTTGAGTTCGTAGTGGCTCGCCGTTGACGTTAGTAAAAACAGTGACGTTTAACATGACTGCGCCGACCACAGACACGACGCTCCGTCAACTGACCGATGTCAAATCTCGTTCCAAAGTAATTCAAAAGGAGGCGCTACCATCGCGCCGTCATATATATTTTAATAGCTCTATAGAAATACCATATTAAAAATATATAGAAAATATATAGTATTGTAATAATGAGGATAATAATTATTATGTTTCAAATATTTCACGGTGCTTAAAATTTCTAGCTATTATTACGATATCGTCGTCACGCTGATTAGAGATAAAATAATATAAAACTATTCCTAGTTATCAGAAAATCGATTTTGTAAATTTTTGGCTAGTAATTTTGAAGTCTGACTCATATATTGACTGACTGAATTTTAACCACTGATATGGCGTGGAGGGGAAGAAATGAATACCTCGCTCCGCTCGAGAGGTCGTGTCGTAAGAAAAAGTAAAAAACTTTAAGAATATTGTGGCGACACAGTACAATCGATGAATGAAAGTACAGATTAATGAATTCCTGAATCGGAATTCCTCGCGGAGGTCAAACTTTGCAGCGACCCCTGCTGCTGCTGTGTGGCCCATGGGTAAGGCCCAGAGGGCGCGGCGCGTGGACGTCTCGGTGACCCCGTGCTCTGAACGCGGAAAGAAGAAGGCAACCTCTATAAATATAGGCACGGGGACTGGAGGGCCGGACGGCGGTAAGAGGAAGTCAACCTCTCTGAAAAATTACGTCTAGTCCGCAGCGACTTTGCTCTGCGATGTTGCCACAGCTGGTTGTTGCTGGTTGTTGCTGGTTGGTGATGTTGCCCTGCCACAGCTGGCCCGAGGAGAAGGGCTCAGTGGGCGCGGCGCGAGGTGGCTGCCACCCTCTTGCAGGGCTGGGAGCTGCGGGCGAAAACGCGGGGAAGTTTTCGCTTGCCTTGTACGGCTCCGGGACGTAGGAGTGGCCCTAACCCTTGGCCCCTCCGTTGCGAGCGAGCCTGCCTCACGGTGGGCTGCGCGGAGGGCGGACATGGTGTAATCCGGAAGCAAGTCCTGTGTCAGCTCTATCCAACCGCGCGAGTAGGTGTTCCTTTGTTTTTTAGTCGGTGCGAGTCTGACATAACCCAGTGTGCCTCCCCAGGCCTCTGGGTATAGGTACTTAACTTAATTTTCAAGGGTTAAAAAAAGGCTCGTCGCTATATATAAAACACCCAACCATCATGCAGGCACGCCTCGCTCCCTAGAGTATGCATAGCGCCTGTAATTCCATTCTGAGAGGCAGGACATCACACACCTGCCTCCGATAATCCGCACTGGGTTCGCGTGGTGGAGTATATATATTATTGATACCGCAATTGCATGTGATTCGCGATTCCGAACCCCGACTAATCGTCGGGGTCGGCTGCCGCTACTTACAGTCCGCGCGCTTCTGTTGTTGATTTTTAAAAACTGTAACATGAAAGATTGAATATCTCGTCACTAAATATAGACAGTGACGTCACATTAAGTGTTCAAAAGTCTGCACGATTGATTTTAATACAAATCGTGATGCGTTTGCTATTGTAAATCTTTGAGTGTGACTCACGTCCTATCACCATGGTTGGTGAAAGGAGGCCCGTGCTCAGTAGTTTGACGCTAATGGGTTGAGATAATAATGATGAGCTTCCTGATCAGAATGAGTGTGGAACCGGCTTATTGTGGGTACTGAATAGGCTAATGTTAAGCAGTGGCCTGCCTATAGTCAGTTTAGGGCGGAAAATTCATCATCACACCTCTGAATTGACATAGGCTACGGCACATTTCAATAGAAACTTGAATTTGCTGTGAAAGAGTTTTTTTCTCCATGAGTTTTTCTTCCATCATCTTACCCATATTATTAACTCATAAAAGAGCATTATTTCATTTTAAAAAGAATCTTACTTAATATTTCTTCTTTGAAAACAGTATCTCTATCAATTAATTTTAACATTTCCCTATTGCTAATCTAAATTTAATTCTGTATAGTTCAATCAATAATTTTCCTATGGCTATACAGCCTATCTATAACTGGTAAACTAAACAGGTCGCGTCACTGTTTGCGCGCGAATTTCATGCTGCCTAAATAAAATTCTTTCTAATATAAGGTAACTCAATAACTTTCCTATGGCCATACAGCTTACTAAAAAAGGTAAACTAAACAGGTCGCGTCGCTCATTGCGCGCCAATTTCATTGTGCCCGGGACAAAATGGTGCGGCGCCGGTCAACTGGCTGAGAGTTACAACGAGCTGGGCGCCGATAGTAACGAGGATAGTTGCTGTAGGACCCACGATAACTGTAGGCTCAACATCGGGGCTTTCAAGAGAAGATTTGGGCTGTTCAACTTTAGGCCGTACACGATATCCCTTTGCCGATGCGATAGGAGGTAGGTTTTGGTTTATTTTTTTTATTTGCACATACACACGCTTGTTTCTTGAAGGCAGAGGTTACACGGCTATTATACGTACATACAATCCCGCCTGTTAACCCGAAGGACTAGCAGAGAATAATAGACGCTCAGATTTTGCCAATCATAGAAGTTTGTCCCTGGCATTACGTAATAGGTGGCGAGACTATTGCCGCTTACCGGGAACTGTTACGTGTGCCAGAGCCTCGACTGTTGGTCGGAAGGTGCACTTGCAGGTGAGGTTGGTTTGAGCTCCTAAGGTCTGATTTAAAATCGGGGGCGGCTTTAGGTAGTTGGAGTGACTATAAATTTCATTCACATTGGCACTACTCGAGCAAACTTGGAAAACAAAAAAAGTCATTCTGTCAGCTGTCAAATAAAGTTTTGGCGGAAAGTAAAAAATAAGTATGCGATTCGAATTTTAACAAAGTATTCACGAGAAAGACCATTTTACTTTTATTTGTTTTTAGCTATACATAATCATATCATATCATATTGAGTCACGATACTCATGGGCTGTAAATAGGATTTTGCTATCACGTTTAGAATTAAAAATATTGAACGTTTGTAAATATGTATTATATTTAGTAAAAACACCTTGTATTGTAAATAATATATTTATTGTTTTATTTTTGTTTGTGGTTTTTTTTCTAATATCGGTGGTGGTATTTTTCTATGGTTCTTATGGTATGGGGAAGGTGAAGGAAAAGAAACAATGAAAGGAGTCTTGACTTTGCACTAGAATTTTTATTGGCGGCAAGTGTCACCTCTATCAGCCGAGAGCAGATTATGAAATTAAGTATTTTTGATTCTACGAACTTTTCATATTTACTTACAATTTCTTCTCGTAAAGTTTTTTTGGAAGTTATAAAATTTATTAGACATAATGATATCAAACTGTAATTTTAACTTAACTTTAATTCTCTTTTAACATTTAGCAAAGCTTTTTTTCTTCATTTTTATTCACATGTGAAGTCATCATACGAGTCTGGCTGAATTGTCGTCACTACCCTTGATGACATAGTGCTTTTAATTAAAAAAAAGAAGAAGAAGAAGTATTTTTGACATTTGCGAAATGTCAATGTTAAAAATAATTTTAATTCTATATTGGTCAGACAATTACATACATTTACAGCTGTTTCCCTGAAGGGTTTTTAGGCAGAAGCCTATTATACGCCCATATTTCGCTTATTATACAGTTGGACACAGTTAATAGGTGGTAAGCAGTTAGTAGAGCCTCGTCTGTTTATCGCAGGTGCACCTCTTGCAGGTGAGGTTGGCTTGGACTCCTAAGGTCTAGATAGGATCTCCATACATCCTAATGCATAGATAAATAGAGGGAAGCCAGAAACAAATAAAGAAGTTTTTATTTCAGGTTTTTTTCTCTTTGTAATATTATTTCAGTGATGAATGTAACCTAGCGATTGAGCGTTAGGCTTATAAGCAGCACGAAGTTTAGATCTCAGCAATAGTCTCCAGGTATGCACTTATAAATTACGCGAACACTTATTAAAGTAAGCAAGTTATGGATTAAAAATATCTTTGTAATAATTCCCGCGCTACTACAATTTCCCGAAAAATCGAGAAACTATTCAACACGACACGTCGCATCCTCAAAGGAACATAGACCCATTAATAGATAGGTCAGGTTTGAGTTACGTACTTATACAGTCTTTCTATTGATTACTGAGATCGAATCAATGTTAATTTAACGTTTAAAACACACGCAGAATTACTAAATAATAAATCACTATCAATTTAATGCGCTTACAAGTAGGACAAGTATTCTTTAGAAGATCTTCTTTTGTGATGTCCCAAAAATCGTCTGTTTTGAGTTAAGTCACTATTCCATTAAGAATGCGACGTGTTTCGCCCTTACACAGGCATCTTTAGGTAAGATAGGAGCCTCAGAACAACGATGTCTTGAGACGACAAGAGTTAGAGTATTCTGAGTTTATTGGTCAGCGTTGGTCGTGAAGACATCATTTCCGCAAAGTAACGCCTAAATCAATAAATTACTTATTAAAGTGTAAAAAATATGAATTGCTAATGACAAAATTCATAGAAATCTATTTTAATGTATTTTTTTATAATTTGAAATGAAAAATATACGAAGTAAGGAAGAAAATGATCTTTTCACTTTTGCCTGCAATTAGCTGTCATAATTATAACCATATCTATCCAATCTGAGAAAGATAATATATTATCTTAATTAAAAAATAATAGTACCTAGTAAACAATTAAAATTAAAATTGCACATAAGGTCCGCTGTGTTTTGTATAAAAAAAATACGTGTCTGCTTACACGTCAATTGAATATTGAATCTTGTTACCAGAGACTGAGGGTTTAAAACATCCAAAGCGCTATAAAGATCGACACACGAATACATTGTCAAGAACGTTAGAGCTAGTTCTGATATTAACTATTTGACGATGACTATACATATATACATAGAAGTGCTCGTAGCTCTGCGGTGCTCGGTGGTCGGAAACGATCACCGAAGTACAGCAGAGTTTACAGAGGTTAGTCCTTGGATAGGTGACCGTTTGTGTGGCATTTGATATCGGGCGCTTCCGTGCTTCGGAAGGCACGTTAAGCTGTTGGTCCCGATTATCACTAAATGTGATAGTCGTTATGCCATGTTAAAGGCCTAGAGAAAAAATCTAACAGCAGGACGCCATACACCTGCCTCCGCCAATCCGCACTGGGTCCGCGTGGTGGAGTATGACCCAATACCCTCGCACCTTGGTATGTGAGAGGAGGCTCGT
The DNA here is from genome assembly GCA_949126915.1 of Musotima nitidalis. Taxonomy (NCBI): domain Eukaryota; kingdom Metazoa; phylum Arthropoda; class Insecta; order Lepidoptera; family Crambidae; genus Musotima; species Musotima nitidalis. Next base: position 6,536,287 of record OX421442.1, on the reverse strand, counting down.
GCTCAGTAGTGGGACGTTAATGAGCTGAGATGATGATACACACATATCGCATGCTTAAAGGAACATTGACCCATTAATAGATAGATTAAGTTTGACATACGTACTTATACAGTCTTTATATTTCTTACAGAGATCGAATTAATGTTAACCAAACGTTCAAAACACAATCAGAATTATCCATTATAATCCATAATAATTTTTCCATTAAGCATGCGATATATATAATCACACCTGTTTCCCCGAAGGAGTAGGTGCAGAGGCATATTTTGCGCTAACATTTCGCCTATCATAAAGTTGTCCCTACGTAAAGCGAGGCGAGCCTCTTACTTACCGGGAACTTTTATGATCGCCAGAGCCTCGTCCATTGATCGGCAAGCGCACCACTTGCAGGTGAGGTTGGTTGGCTTGGGCTCCTCAGATCTTGGTAGATGTCCTATTACCCTATTTAAGTATTTATGCCCAATTGTATATAAATTCCAACACCAACAACGTTGACACTATCCTCAATTATCTCATATTACCTCACTACTAACTACTACTAAGTTATTATTTATGAAAGATATATTTTATGCCGAGTTTTATCAGCGTTAATTTGAAGGAAGTTCCATAGAATATATTCTTAAAAAGATGGCGACGCTAAAAAAAATTAACCAAGTTTGCCATAATTTTCATTAAGTTTCGCGCCAACGCGGGAAAAAACACATCGCGGCAGTATTTATCACCCAAAGCTTTAATTCCAGTTATTAAGGTAGATTATTAGCGGATTTTTAGACATTACTTCTTCGCCAAACACAAGTGTAAAAAAGTTGTATATTGCAGTAAATTGTGATTTTCCATGTTGATTTCGAACCTCCATAGAAGAAGTTTCCACATTACTGGAATAAGACTTAAGACTTGACTGTGACGGACCTTATTTGGCTTGACTTTAATTGTGACTAAATGACGAAAACGCTGCAAATTGTTGCAAATGTTGAATCCACACTAAAAAAACGAAAGCAGAGTTTTGGCGCCAAAACGGAAAAATATAACGAGGCAGAACATTTTCAAACGCTAAAAGACGTTCGAAATTCAAAATTTTTGAATAAACATATATCGTCTTAAACACAACGATCGAAATCCACGGTGAGCCTCATACAAATACTCGCAAATTTTTATAAAACGCGTTGCAAATTCCCACGACTTGACGTTGCATCGTGTTTATGTATGTGTACGAGCCATTACAACTGATCTCGTGCGCCTGTGTTCTTCAAAGTTTAAAGCCGGGCTTATAGTTACTGTATGTGATAGCCGTTAATCCCTATTAGGTTAGAGAGTTTGAAAAATTCGATCTAACAGCAGGACGCCATGCATTCGTCTCCGCCAATCCGCACTGGGTCGGCGTGGGGCGGTTTGACAAGAACCTTTCGGATATATCCGTTGAAAAATACTTTTGTGGAGATTTAAATTGAAAATTACTTTTTGTTGAACAACGATTCCATGTATTACTTAGCAACATACGACAGTAAAAAAGTTTGATACCTACAGTACAATTAATCCGTACTAATATTACAAATGTGAAAGTTACTCTGTCTGTCTCGCTTTCACACCAAAACTACTGAACCAATTTTAATGAAATTTGAAACACATCTAGTCTAGAGCCTGAGAAAAGACATAGGCTACTTTTAATGCGGAAAAATGGTTTTCAGGGGTAGATTTAAGGGATGAAAGTTTGTATGGAAAATATTCATATTAAAGCTAGATTTGATTGAATTTTTTTTTCATTAATGGCTTCGTGCGTTCCGCACATTTAGCCTGGAAAGCCCTTATAGCTTCTCCTTGCAATTCATCCCATCCACTTACTGATTCCTATTTCCTAGTGATTCAAATTTGCCGCGCGCCTCAACTCCCGCGCCGTGGTAGACTTAGATAAAAGGTGTCATGGCCGCCGCTGTTCTAACGAGTACACGCCGCTCTCGTTAAACGTGACAAAAATCAGCGAAAATTGGTGATTATTCAATATAGACTATATCTGGACGTCCTGGACTCTTGTGCCTACGCGTAGTGCTGTTTGTGCGTGAATAACTGCTGGAGAAGAAGTTACGGAGCCACTTGAGGAGTCTGCCGACCGGTTTTCCCAAGTAAGCTTCCTTTCCTTCCAGTACCTAGTTATAAGGGCTGAACATTTGCGTTTCCTTGGGATTGCAGGATTACAACGTCTCCGGGTAGGTCTAACGAAGCGTAGTCCAATTTGCTCGTTTGATTGTGGCCATAACCAAGGCATCGTGCCACACCATATTAAGTGATCCCGTTCTTGCCGGATTATCTATTTACTAGCGCCTATACCTAACGATTTAGAAATTATACGAAGTTTATGTTCTATATTTCAAATCTATACAGCCATTTAAAACAATTTCAAATACTAAAATCATTCATTAGATTCCATTTATGTACTTATTCCATTTATTTCTATCTACCTACATCACTAATTTATGATATTTAACGAGTAAATTGTGACTGCGGTCGTTTTTGCCTGCCCGCTGAGTACGTGAGCTGGGTATTGGTGTTGAATTGTGCTCGAAATCAAATCGGATTTTTTACTACATAATTTGGTCAACAAATAGGCAGTTTCTTTCTATCGTATGTTCGTATTTAGGTATATTTATACAATTAGGCTTAGCTACCTATTTCAAGTAAATTGTAATACCTACATACTTATAACGTTAAGTCAAACTAGTCATTGTTTACGTAATAATCGTCCGTTTTGAATTCTGTTGAGGCGACGTCATTCATAAAAACGATTTACGTATTTTAGTCATTGTAGTTGAAGAGTGTGAAAATGTCCAAATCCGCCATCGAAGTGGAGATACAATCTCTGATCAAGCGTCGAGAGTATGAGTTCTATTCTCTGCAAATTATTTACGACTTATCTAAAGTTGTCAAGATAGATAGTTCGAAATTGTCATCATTTCGTTCTAGATACAAACGCATCGATAACGTTCGAGAAAACTTTCGTGAACTTAATCAGAAAATCGATATGAAACGATTAGCTTCAGATCCTGAATTTACGCCAGATAATAAGGCATTAATTTCGTTTGACGAGTTATATTACAATGTGCAGGAAGTAGCTGAATCGTTACAGCTCGATAACCCGTCTACGCAAACAGTTCCTTGTCAAAATACCAGCAATGATTTTAAATTCCAATCTTACTTGCCAAAATTACAAACACCGAAATTTGATGGTAACATTGAAAACTGGCAAACATTCAAGGATAGCTACTTGCCCTTAATTCATAACAATTCAGCGCTTTCAAACATAGAAAAATTCCACTACCTTATAACGTGTCTTTCAGGCTTCGCCCTAACTATTGCAAAAGGCGTACCTATAACCGCCGCTAACTATAGCATAGTGTACGACGCGCTGCTCGATAGATACGATAACAAACGTATTCTCGCGACGGCGTACTTAGAAAAGTTATTCAAACTTGAAGCGGTTAACAAACCGTCACTCGACAGTTTAACGAAGTTAACAAATGCACTTTATGAAGGTGTACACGCCCTCCGTGCGTTACAAATTCAATCTTTAGATGAATTCATATTATTTTTTGTAGCTTCTCGTACGATAGACAATGACACTCGTCAACGATTCGAGTTACAAAATACCAAAGAAATACCAACATTTGATGATTTACTTACTTACATGCAGAACTATGTCAAAATCCTGGAAGTTAGTCAGTCAACGGCTACTTCTACTTCTTCCTCTAGTTCTAAACAAACTCGTCCTGTTAAAATTACCAACGCTAAATACAGTCCACCACCGAAGTCCTCTTTTGTCATTTCTACCAACTCGACTAAAAGTCATTCAACCAATAATGATAAACCAGTAATCTGCCCGTGCTGCAACTCTTCTCATTCTATTTACAAATGTCACAAATTACAGGCTCTAGACGTACCCTCTAGAATTAAATTATCTCAGGATTTAAAATTATGCAGAAATTGCTTACGACCCGGTCATCATTTGAACAACTGTCTATCAAAAAAAACTTGTTTGATATGTAACTCGAAGCATAACACTTTGTTACATATAGATACTACTAATTTACCAACTCAGAATTCTGATTACGAATCTGTCAACTCAAACGTGACCCTTACGTGCGCGCCGCAGGCAAATCAACATCGAACAACCAAGATATTAGGTTCGGCTGTGGTTCGCGTTCGCGACGCATATGGTTCGCTTCAATGCGCACGCGCCTTAATAGACAGCTGTTCAATGGATTGTTTTATAACCACGTCGTGCGCTCAGCGACTAGGGTTGCCAGTGCAGCATTGTAACATGGCGGTGACTGGAATAGGTCAGAGTTCGGTTCAAACTATAAAGGGTGTTACATTTTGTTCAGTTATGCCTCGTCGCAGTGAAGCTTCTTGTTTTGATTTACCAATGGTAACTATACCTAAAATTACTTCTAAAATGCCATCGTCGTCTTTACCTAACTCGATACGTGACCATTTTAACCACCTGGATTTAGCCGACGAAAACTTTGATGTGGCTAGTCATATAGACATTCTGTTAGGTGTTGAATGTTTTGATAGAATATATACTGGATCTCGTTATGCCCCGGGACCTGGCTTACCTTGTGCACTGTCTAGTGTCTTCGGTTGGGTTATCAGCGGCTTGCTATCCGACCGCGCTCACATCAACTCTCCTTCCCAACCTGTGACGTCACTCATCACTTCCACATGTGAGCTGGATGATATCGTGCAGCGATTTTGGGAAGCAGAGGAGCCTCCTAAAATAAAATTTTCTGACCCTGAAAAAGAAGTATGTGAACAAATGTATAAAGAAAATACTTACCGCACACCTGAAGGCCGCTACGTCGTGCCAATCATGCTTAAGGAAGATTCTCCCCCTCTAAGCGATTCTCATCGCCAGAGTTTAAATCGCTTTCTCAACTTGGAGAAACGTCTTATTCGTGAACCAGAGTTGAAGGCTGACTATGTCGATTTTATGCGCCAGTACGAGCAGTTAGGACACATGCAGCCTGTCTCACCGTCGTCTACTGGATCAGCATATATTATTCCTCACCACGGTGTCGTGAGGCCGAGCAGTTCCACGACCCGTCTCCGCGTTGTTTTCGATGCAAGCCACCAAACAACGAAACTTAAGTCACTCAATGATGCAGTTCATTCAGGGCCAAAACTTCAAATCGATATTATTGATATTGTTACAAAATTTCGTTTACACGCTGTCGTGTTCACTGCAGACATCTGTAAGATGTACAGGCAAATTCTTATCCGACCTGAAAATAGAATATATCAACATATATTCTGGCGCGAGCGACCGGACGCTCCTTTACAAGAATTTGAACTTAACACCGTGACGTACGGTGTCAGCAGCTCACCCTATCTTGCAATTAGAACTCTGCAACAACTAGCAGAGGACCACACGTCTGAATTTTCTTCTCGAGCTCCTGAAGTGTTACGGGAAGAGATATTTGTAGATGATATCACTACTGGCGAGTCAACTTTCGACAAGGCAGTGGAGTTAAAAAACGATCTAATATCATTGCTCGAGAAAGGAAAATTTGAGCTCCGTAAGTGGAGCAGCAACGACCCTAATCTTCTTGCTGATATTCCTCCAGAATATCGTCAATCGACCAAGGTTTTTGATGAATCAGGCCAGGAATTTCTAAAAATCTTAGGGATTCAATGGGATCCATCGAGTGATCAATTCTCATACTCATTCTCTGATAATTTTAATATCGATTTCACCAAAAGATCGATCCTTTCTATCGTCGCACGAATCTTTGATCCCCTCGGATGGATATCACCACTCATATTCGCAGCGAAGTTATTGCTGCAGGAAATGTGGCGTCTCAACCTCTCTTGGGATGAGCCTATTCCCAAAAATCTTGCGAAGCAGTGGCATATCATTGCCGCTAACTTATCAGCTTTACAGCAAATTAAGCTACCTCGGTTGGTAATGTCCCCAAATCCTACGCAGATCCACATGGTAGGTTTCTGTGATGGCTCGTCAAAAGGATACGGCTGTTGTGTCTATCTCTGTATAGTCACATCAGGCCTTACTAAAGTTAGTCTGTTGATAGGAAAATCAAAGGTAGCTCCCTTACGTACAGTGACAGTGAACAGACTGGAACTGTGCTCTGCAGTGCTGTTAGCTCGTGTGCTCAGCCACATGTACAATTTGTTGAAAGACAAAATTTCTATCGACTCTGTCGCAGCCTACACTGATAGCAATACTGTTCTTTCTTGGCTACATACGCCACCACATTTGCTAAAAATGTATGTAGCTAACCGTGTCGTACAGATTACCGACCAGATCGATGAAGTAAACTGGTTTCACGTTTCCACTAAAGATAACCCTGCTGATTGTTGTAGCCGCGGAGTAACCTGCGCAGAACTCGCTGATCACCATCTGTGGTGGAAGGGGCCCTCTTGGCTATCTCAGCTTCCCACTGAATGGCCATCGTCAAAGGTTCTTATACCAAATGAACAACTCCCAGAGTTCAAGCCTCCGATATCACAAACATTATTGATTAACGAGTCTCAAGGTTTCGTTATCGACTTGATTTCAAAGTTCTCTTCATTCAACAAACTGCAAAGAACATTTGCTTGGTGTCTGCGATTCATTAAAAATGCAAAGTCAGCTCGTGAATATCGTGTTGTTGGTCCACTGTCGACCTGCGAATTAGATAATTCATTGAGTACCTTGATTAGACATGTACAGTGTTTACAATTTGAGAAAGAACTTGAACAAGTTAAAGAAAACTTACCATGCGTCAAGACTATTCAAAAATTGTCTCCGTACATTGATCCTGCAGGTCTTTTACGTGTGGGGGGTCGACTTAGCAACGCAAGTCTCCCTGAAGTGACCGTGTTTCCTCTACTTCTACCTAAATCGTGTCATTTATCACAATTAATCGTAGATTACTTCCATCTAAAATATTTTCACTGCGGTCCTAGGACTTTGCAGTCTCTTATTCAAAGGAGATTTTGGATAATGGGTGTAAGACTACTGATCCGTTCCCGCCTTTCCAAATGCGTGGTGTGCTTTAAAGCGAAACCGGTTCCATGTCAACCTATGATGGGTAGTCTTCCGGCCTCACGTCTTCAACCCGGAAGATGTTTTCAGACCAGTGGCATTGATTTCGGCGGACCGTTTACATTAAAAGAAAGTCGACGACGTAATGCTCGAACATACAAAGCATATATATGCCTTTTCGTATGCCTAATTTCTAAAGCAGTTCATTTAGAAGTAGTAACTGAACTCAGCACCGAAGCCTTTTTGGCTGCATTAGATAGATTTGTATCGCGACGAGGCATCTGTCAAAAAATTATAACAGATTGTGGCACAAATTTTGTCGGCGCCAACAGGCAGTTAAATGAAATGTTCAACTTGCTTAAGCAAAATCATACTGAGATCACCGACAACTTGGCCAGCAAACGTATTATTTGGCAATTTAATCCTCCCAGCGCACCTCACTTTGGAGGTATTTTTGAAAGCGGTATTAAATCAACTAAATATCATTTAAAACGTGTAGTAGGGTCTCAAACACTGACCTTAGAAGAAATGTTTACAGTTCTCGCAAAAATAGAAGCCGTACTTAACTCTAGACCTCTTTGTCCGTTGTCTAGTGATCCGCGAGAAACTGACGTTCTAACGCCGGGACATTTTTTAACCGGTGGTCCACTTGTCACTTTACCTGAAATTCCGTTGGAAGATGTATCGTGTCCGCGTTCTCGCTGGCAAATGCTTCAGAAAATAACTCAATGTTTCTGGCGCACATGGCAGCGCGAGTATTTACACACTCTTCAACAGAAAAATAAATGGTTCCTGCCTCAGCCAAACGTCAAGATTGACGACCTCGTTATTCTTATAGAGCCTAATCTTCCATCTACGTGTTGGAGACTAGCAAAAATTGTACAACTTCATCCTGGTAGCGATAACATTGTACGAGTAGTTACAGTCAGGACTGCTAACGGCCACGTTTTTCGCCGGCCTGTGGTGAAAATATGTCCGTTACCTATGTAATGTTACCTTTCAATATATTTTCATTAATATTAAGTAGCAAGCTAGACATTGCGTTATTTTAAGTTAGTTTATATTTTTATTTTTTTGTTAGCTCTTTCGATTTCGAGCACACTTTTGATTCTAATGCTTATCTTTGAAATCCTAGTGAATTTCAAGTGGGGGGTTTATGGAAAGCCCTTATAGCTTCTCCTTGCAATTCATCCCATCCACTTACTGATTCCTATTTCCTAGTGATTCAAATTTGCCGCGCGCCTCAACTCCCGCGCCGTGGTAGACTTAGATAAAAGGTGTCATGGCCGCCGCTGTTCTAACGAGTACACGCCGCTCTCGTTAAACGTGACAAAAATCAGCGAAAATTGGTGATTATTCAATATAGACTATATCTGGACGTCCTGGACTCTTGTGCCTACGCGTAGTGCTGTTTGTGCGTGAATAACTGCTGGAGAAGAAGTTACGGAGCCACTTGAGGAGTCTGCCGACCGGTTTTCCCAAGTAAGCTTCCTTTCCTTCCAGTACCTAGTTATAAGGGCTGAACATTTGCGTTTCCTTGGGATTGCAGGATTACAACGTCTCCGGGTAGGTCTAACGAAGCGTAGTCCAATTTGCTCGTTTGATTGTGGCCATAACCAAGGCATCGTGCCACACCATAGCCAGTGTCAAGTAAGAGATATAATAATATATAAATCATAGTAAATGTGAAAGAGTTGTGATAAAGATGATAAATGGTAAATGAGATGCCCTCCCCTTAAACCCCTTGAGTCCTCAGTAAAGATGTGGGGCTATACCTCTGTATACAAGCAGTGCACAAGAAGTGCTTGTTTGATTGATTTTTTATTTATTTTTATGTGTTACACATTATTTTCAAAATATCACTTATTTTAGAAACAAAACAAAACTGCAGTCATGACGCTTCACTTTCCCGCCAAGAAGTCTTGAGTGAATTTTAGCTTACTATCATTATACTTTTTTCTTAAATTTCGATGAGGGCTTAATAATTTGGTTTGGTGAAATTTATTAAATTAACAATAAAATTTTAATTAACATAGAAAACAATTTAGATACATAATTAATAGTTAAATATTCTGTAATTAATTAATTTGATTCACTCGATGCATCAAGCACATCAATAAAGCCATAAACACTGAGTGATCTATTGAATTTTGGACTTTTGGTGTATATCATAAAGAGACGTTAAGAGTTCTTTTTTTTACAATATTTTTTAAAACTTTTAAAATGAGAGATTTTTTGGGAGATCTATTTTAACTGTATAAGGTTAATTTTAAGGTGGCAATATATTTAGTAGATGACGTCCTCCCACGCGATGGACCGATGATCTGGTCAAGGCGGCGGGAAGCCGATGTATGCAGGCGACTCAGGATCGCTCAATGTGAAAATTTATTGGGGAGGCCTATGTTCAGCAGTGGACGTCAGATGGCTAAGATGATGACGATGATGATGATGATGATATATTTTGAAAAAGAGAAAGCGATAGCCCAGTGGTGAGACTAATATACTGCAATTCAAAGGGTTTATGGACCATTACCTGATCACCTAATACTTTTCAAAGTAATGTGCGTAAATATCGCTTACTAAGTGGCTGGGAAGACACGTTAAGCCGTTGGTCTTGGAGTTCTTGGCTGTCGTGACCATATATGACAGTTGTTATTAGGAAGCCAGTGTCTTCTAATATCCTGGCACCTTTTTTATAGTGGTAAATGCCTTTACGCGTACTCTGCGCCGCAGGGACAGCATGAAGTATTGTCGTGCTCCCCGGCCGAAATGGTAGTGGCCGTGACTATCGACTAAACCACACTGTTTCCTGCTCTACGTAAAGTGCCAAGAAGGTGACAGAGTGACCTTATCCTCCAGTAGCACCACATGCCAGCCCGTGTCACAGACCCATCATCCTTTTTCTCAACCAATAGTTGACCACTCCCGGCGTAGCGTAGCGTAGCGTAGCGGCACACCAGGAACCATATGTGCCGCCTCCTACTCCTTCGGGCTACAGAAAAAGTGCGAATAATAGGTTTCCTGACCCGGCTTTGATGTGAGCGCTCTGGCAGAAGCTCGCTGGCGCTGCCCTCTCCTTCGGCGTCTAAGGGGATCCGCTGTTGGGCTCTCCTGCCTAACGCGCTCTTCTGCCTCTTTTTCACCCATAACCGTATCGCAGAAACTGTGCACAGTCACGACACAATGTTTCCCTCTAGGCTGCGGAGGTCAGACGGAAGTCGCTCCGTGTAATAATTGATATTTTGCCAAATCTGTTCAGACCAGTAAGCAGACCCTGGTAAAGTTAAGTCTAGGTCGATACGCATAATGCTTGGAAATTATGTTATATGTTGACGACCGATATGGCGTGGTGGCGAGTATACCCGCATTCCACTCCTGAGGTCGTGGGTTCGATTCCCACACAGGACAAATATTTGTGTGTATAAATATGAATATTTGTTCTGGTCTGGGTATTTTTCTATTTATATTAAGTATGTATTTACAATTAAAAAAAAAAGTATTTATGTATGTTTATCCGTTATTTAGTATCCATAACACAAGTTCTTAATGATACTTATCTTGGAAACTAAATAATTGGTGTAAGTGTCAGAAATATTTATTTATTATTTATTTATTTATTTATTTATTTATGTATATATTTGACCTATTAACTGGCCTATTAAGGGAACTGCGTCGTTTCACATTAGATAAGGCGAGCCTATTGTCGCTTATTTTTAAGTTCGCCAGAGCGTCGTCTGTCGATCGGCAGTTGCACCACTCGTAAGTTAAGTGGGCTTCTGAAGTCTTAATATATCTTAATAGCTCTATCCCTATACACAAATATTAATATACCGTCTCTGTATGATATATACTCGACGACGCCGAGTGATCTATAGATCATTCGCGGCCGCGTTGGCAATGATCTATCGATTTTTATAGCGCACTACGATCTATGATGGATTTACATCGCCTCTGCCACATTTATTACTGTTTTGATCATAAAATACTGTTGGTGGTCCACTTTCTTTTAGATTTTTTTTATTTTTACTGTCAGCGTTCTTTTATAGTTGGCAACGTCTAAAGCTCCATATAGATCGACCAACGTCTCTATTCTCAAGAGCGTAAGGGGGTGTTTTGATTTAATTATAGGGCGCATTTGGTGCTACCCAACTATCTGACGATGACTGTACGCTGTGTCAAATGGAGTATTTGCCGGTATCAAGTAATTTCAGTGTATATTCATATACATACATACATTCACGCCCTTTTCCTGAAGGGTTAGGCAAATGCATAATTATTATACGCCCACACTTCGCCAATTATATAGTTGGTCCCACTTAAAAGAAGGCGAGCCTATTGCCGCTTACCGGGCACTGTTATGTTCGCTAGAGCCTGTAGGAGCCGGGAAACATGCGCCAGCAGAGAAATCCTAAGCTGAATTACAGTACAGAATAGAGGAACAATTTACCAATTTTCTTGGTTCGTGATGATAATCTGCATAATATGAGGGTGGTTACGTGCCAACGACCAGCACGTGCTATTCGGGAGGGTAATGGAGATTCTTTACCGTCGAACTGAAATAGTTAGAAGATCCTTCTTACACGATTAAGAATCACCTTAGCGTTATTAGAAACTTTTTTGAGTTTGCTTTTTACTTTAAACGTATTTTGGAGTAAAAACATTTAGTCATAAATTATATACAAAAAAAATGTTAAACAGTTCTAAGAGGTCGTTCCGTAATGGCTGTGAGCCCAAAAATGAAACTATTGTATTAATATAGAGTTTAAGAATATCTGTCTAAATTAGATTATAACTATCCTACCTTAACCTAAAATTGACATAACAGACAACGACTTTTAAAATTACATATAATCGTTTAAAAATTAATAAATCCTAAACCTTCTTTATAAATTGTTTTAAACCAAATATGTTTATAGTTTAATTTTTTATAGATATATATATACCGTTATAGAAAACTGTCGCCTATGTAGACTTGTCTTTTCAAACTGGCAGACAAAAGCGCGATGCGTCGGAGATGCTACGGGTACCGGGAACAAAATGGTGCGGAAAAGGCTTTTCCGCCACGAGATATTCGCAACTAGGCGGATATTCTCGCACAGACAGGTGCTGCCGGGTCCACGACATGCGCTGCCCGTTTTGGATTGGCGGGATGGAGAAAAAGTATGGCCTCTACAACTGGAGAGTTAACACGCTTATGCACTGTCGTTGCGACGAAAGGTTGGTGAATAGGCTGCACGGGTGTTGTACAGTTGCTTGCTGTTTCTGTGTAGTGTTCTGTTTTGCGTGTTGATTTTTGGCTTTGGAATAAAGAAAAAAGTTTTTATGTCTTTTATGTTTTTGTTTTATCATTTTATGTTAACATATAAACAGAAATGTGAATGTATTTTTTACTGTAATTTTATTTTTCTTATTTATTGTTGTTGGTAAAATATTTTTTAATATTCGGCAGTGGTCTTTACAATAAATTAATTTATTTTTTAAGTGGCGATATTTTTCTTATTGTTATAGATTTGATATTTTTAGAACAGGTATTGGAACTAGGTGAATTTCTCTTTAGCCAATTGGATCCCTGGAGAAGTCACATCGCGGTAACAGATGTTATCGCTCCAAATTTAACAATACAAAGCTTTATACAAAGCAGCGGTCATGTTTCTAATGGTGTTGTAGACTTGAAGAGCTGAGTTTTTAAAAAAAAGATAAAAAGTGTGCAATATAAGTATTAAAACAGACTTCTGGGCGGAAAAGTGAAGCGGCATGTCTGCAGTTTAGTTTTATTTTCTAAATTTGTGATATTTGGAACATTAATGTGTAATAACGGTGGATTATTAACCGTTAATTGTTTGTGAACGTGCATGAGGGTTGGTAAATGAAACAAAACAGTGCAAAATCACTTTTCCAATTCTCTCAAGAAGTCCATGTGAGATCTTAGTATAATCCCACATCTTTACTGAGGACTCAAGGGGTTTAGGGGAGGGCATATCATTTACCATTTATAACTTTTATCACCACTCATTCTCATTTACTTTGGTTCCCTAAATTATGAATACATCTCTTACTTGACACTGGCTAAATGTGCTAAACGCACGAAGCCATTATGTAAAAGAAAAAAAAAGTATGAAAACAGTAGAAAAACTACTTAAAATATAAGTATAGTATAGGAAAAGTAGAGCATTATAATGTTCGGCAACGCGCTTGTAACGCCTCTGGTGTTGCGCCCATAGGCTGCTGTGATCACTTCCCATCAGGTAAGTCTCCTGCTCCAGTTCCACCATCATCATATCCTAGCATTATCCTTGTTGCCTTAGACTTGAAATGAAATGAAATTAAAAATTATTTATTTCCACATCACAGAACATAATAAAGAAATAAAGCAATACACAGGATGAAGACTTAAGCTTAGGGTTAGGTCTAGGGTCTGCTCACTGGTTTAACCAGATTTGACTGAATTTTAGTAATTACGTGAAGCGACTGCCGTCTTACGCTTAGCGCTCGTAGCTCTGCGGTGCTTGGTGGTCGGAAACGATCACCGAAGTACAGCAGAGTTTACAGAGGTCAGTCCTTGGATGGGTGACCGTTTGTGTGGCATTTGATATCGAGCGCTTCCGTGCTTCGGAAGGCACGTTAAGCCGTTGGTCCCGGTTATCACTAAATGTGGTAGTCGTTAAGCCATGTTAGAGGCCTAATGGGCGGCTTGAAAAATTCTAACAGCAGGACGCCATACACCTGCCTCCCCCAATCCGCACTGGGTCAGCGTGGTGGAGTATGACCCAATACCCTCACACCTTGATATGTGAGAGGAGGCTCGTGCTCAGTAGTGGGACGTTAATGGGCTGTGATGATGATGATGATGATGACTGCCGTCTTTGGTTAAACCAGCTGCCAGTCTGTTATAAGGCACTGGCTTTCTAATAACGACTGCTATAGATGTTCATGACAGCCGGGACCAACGGCTTAATGTGCTTTTCGAGGCACGGAGCAAGCGATAATTAGGCACATAACTTCGAAAAGTCATAGATGCGCCCAGTGTCACCGTGTGGTATAAAAATAAATAATAAAGTACAAAGTATTATTTACATCATCATTATATCCTAGCATTATTATTTCTATTATTATTATTACTTCATTTGTTTTAAAAAAGAGGCCATTTTTTAGGGTTCCGTAGTAAACAAGGAACCCTTATAGTTTCGCCATGTCCGTCCGTCCGTCCGTCCGTCCGTCCGTCCGCGGGTTAGCGCAGAGACTATTAACATTAGAAAGCTGAAAATTGGTGTGGGTATACATATTAATCACGTCGACAAACCTGTAGAATAAAATTTTTAAAAATATTGTTTTTTAACGTACCTCCCCTACACGTAAAGTAGGAATGATTTTTTTTTCTCGAGTCTATCTTATCATGTTGGGTATCGTTAGAAAGGTCTTTCAAAAGTAATAAGAGTTTCTTACAACCATTTTTCGATTTAGGGGTCCGTTTTCGAAATATTAAGCTTTAAAGTGGAAAAAATTGATAGAGTTAAGTATCCGCCCCCCCCACCAGGTAAACGGTACTTTCAGAGTGGCTGAAAAAATTCACAATAGTAGTATATATAATGAAGTTAAAAGGAAAACTATCACGGCTAAGTAGGCTTTACTGGTTTTCGAGTAATGGACGACAATCAAATAAATTTTTGTATTAAATGTATTAAAATTTCATTCATACCGTAGTAGTGATATCTATCGGGGAATAGCTGAATTGGATTTTATATCTCTTTCTACAGCTACCATCGTCCTATATGGGCCCGTTTTTAGGCCAAAAAGTATAATTATAAAATATTGCGACATTATGGCAGAGGGTGACTACGGAACCCTATATTGCGCGTGGCCCGACACGCACTTGGCCGGTTTTTTTTTTAATTATAGAAAAAGAGCCCACTTACTCTTGTTATGCAGAGTTATAGACAGACTTTTTGACTCCTGTAATTGACACTAAATAAACAACAAATAGCTAAATCATTTTAGTCGTTCTCAAAGCCTGTTTCCAATTTTTTTTTCTTTATTGACTTACACGATTAGAGTATTTGCCAGAGTCAAGTCAGTGTAATTTTTTTAAATCAAATTATTTGAAAGAAAAATAATAAGTTTATTCAGTACAAATAAACATAGCATATATACAGAAAAAAAGAAACGATTAGATTTTCACACCAAAAAAATATTGCATATAAAGTCAACATTATGCAGAGTTTTCGTCATTAAATCAAAGTCAACTAAAGTCCGTGATAGTCGAGAGCCTTACCCTGTAAATAAATTAAAATGACACTTTAGTAAACGTGTGCTCGTTGTCGAATAAGTTACTTGTTAAAAAAAATAAGTTTATACATAAAAACTCGAATGTACTTTTTAGCAAAAAAAAAAAAACACAGTCTCGGTTCATTTTCCGCGTTGACGAAAAATACCACCGCCAGCAGTATATTTAAAATTGAAATAAAAAGATTATGGCAATGTCTTTTATCAATGATTACACTTTTAAACTGCTTCAAAAAGTAAAAAGTCCAAATATAACGACAAACCTCATTTGTTTAAAAAAACTATAATAAAATACATCAAACCTCATTTGTGTAGTTCACACATTCCAAAATGTATACCATGTTTCCAAAACTTGTCCTCAAATAATTACCATACTATATTAATAGAGTCATTTCTGTCTGAGCCCGATGGAAGAATAAAAAATGTATAAAATAAATGGGTTGTAAATGAAATAAATAGATATAAAAAGGGCATCACCTCCCTGAATGTCGGTGGATAGGGTTCTAGGCGAGGAACTAAGCATGAATAGAGTCGCGCATCAGTGACCAATAACTCAATATGGAATGTTTATATGCTATTTTTTTTTTAAATGAAAAATGAAAATGAAAATGAAAATATTTATTCATAAAAGATAATGTTACAGGGATCTTAAAACAATTTCTTAAAGTTCTATTACTATCTTGCCAACGCAGGGCGTATGAATGTCAAAAAATGTTGAAAATTATGGTCACAATAAAATGTCAAATAAAATCATTAGAATTGTTACATAACTTCTTTTTTTATATTAAAGTCTAAATATTCCTGGACTGAATAGAAGCACTTCAGTTTGAGCCAGCGAAACAACTTACTTTTAAATTCTGATAAACTAAGGTCAATGAAAGTAAAAGGCAACTTATCACATATTCCAATACAATTGGGGTAACTACTTTTCCTATAGAAATATGTGTGCATTTACCAAATGTTTATAACATTAAAATATATCAGACAGAGTTCGTAATATATATGTAGTCTGATTATTAAATCAGCAAGATCGTACGACAACTTCTTCATGAAAATGAGTGTTGTCAATTTTTTATTATGTTTCATAGGGCTACTGGAAGGTTTTAATGGAGAAAATATATAAAATTGCCAAGAAAATAATTACAACAAATCTTTTATCTTTCCATATAAACCAGCTGAAAAATATATGACTATAAAAATCATCACAAATTATAAAGTACTGTAGTGTACATATTAACAAAACTATTTTTTTTAACTAATCGATGAGACATAATTTTTTTTTCTGAATGATTTTATTTCTCTTAACTTTTGACAGAAAGATGTCTGTGCGCGCAGCTAGTTTTTAACAAAATCGAGCTAGATCGACTGAAGTGTAGGCTAGAGGTATTTTTTTTAAACCTGTTATTTGTTTTTTTTTAAATAGAGTACTAAATCTAAAAAATATATGGTCTTGTCTGAGGTTTCAACACAACTCGACTTCTTGGCGGGAAAGTGAAGCGTCATGAGTGCAGTTTTGTTTTATTTCTAAAATTTGTGATATTTAGACCATTAATGTGTAATAACGGTGGATTGTTAACCGTTAAGTGTTTGTGAACGTACATGAATGTTGGTGTTTGAAACATCACTTTTCAAATTCTCTCAAAAAGTCCATGTGAGATCTCCGTATAGTCCCACATCTTTACTGTGGACTCAAGGGGTTTAGGAGGAGGGCATCTAAAGTAAAGTAAAAAAGTAAAAAAAATATTTATTTCATAAACTATTATACATAGTACTTGAAAACGTCATGATTACAAATGAAAAAAACAACAATCCAAATAATATTACACTAAATCACGAAGCTTAGATTCACTAACATGCAACAAAACAATTTAAAACAAAAAATAATTAAGTGAATCTAAGTGCCAGTTCCGAGCCACCGCTCTGTAAGAAGAACTGGCAAGAAACTCACAGGCTATGCTCTTTTAAATATGTCCATTAATTTGGTACTAGAATTACAATCTTCATTTGACTGTGAAGCTATACAATGCAATATAACATAACCTTAACAATATTTATGTTTTCAAGTCATTCATATTAGAATAGCCTGTATGAAACGGCAGTTTAATCCCAAGCATTTTTATCTGCCATGTCTCACTTGCCATTTATCATCTTTATCACTACTCATTCTTATTTACTGTTATTTATATGTTATTAATATATCTCTTACTTGACACTGGCTAAATGTGCGAACCGCACGAATCCATTATTCAAAAGGAAAAAAAACACAACTCAGCTATCGAGTAAATTAGCGGCTTTTCAGGAAATAAAATATAATTATTGTAAGCAGTAAAAACTTTTTCTGAAGATTTTTTTTAAAACTACTGAACAGATTATAAATATTTTTTATATATGTTAGACTATATAACTGTCTGATTAGTAGTAAACATATTTTTCCGCTAAACTTGTTCTCGTGTCATTAAATATATAGAATTCGAAAATTTTATTTGTTTTTCATGTAGATATACTAGTAAAAGTAAGATAAAAAGTAAGATAAAAATTCTTTATTTCATAAACTATTACATAGGACTGGAAAACGTCAAAACAAAATATAAATTTTAAAAAAACTACATATTACTACACTGAAATCACGGAGCTTAGATTCACTTACATGCAAATAAATAAAAATCAGGTGTTAGTGAATCTAAGTGCCAGTTCCGAGCCCCCGCTCTGTGAGAAGAACTGGCAAGAAACTCACAGGCTATGCATTTTTAAATTATCAATCAAATACAACATTACTAAAAACATTAGTTAGTAAATAAATCATTCTGAGCGATATGGCCTGCACTAAGGCCGTCCGTGTTGCATTGCATTCTCAAGTCCCCATAATACAAACTTTTTACTTCCAAACCGACTCAATAGAGTTATTAATCTATGATACAATTAAAAAAAGACCTCCGATAAAATCTAGCGGTCTCCTAATTGGTGGTCGTAAATTATTACGCTCCAACCTCTGGCCGCCGACACTCGTGTAATAATAATACAATCTTACTGTCTGTGTATCAACAACATTATTTTTGGGAAATTTAAAAGTCTCATATCATAATGCCAACTTCTCAAAATGACAACCGGTTGTAAGTATATACTTATTTTTTAATAGGTTAAGGTTTTATTTTATAATCAAGTAAAAGAAACGCATACATACATACATACGTAAACGCCTGTTTCCCCGAAGGGGTAGGCAGAGGCATATTATACGCTCACACTTCGCCAATTATATAGTTGGTCCCACATAATAGGTGGCGAGCCTATTGCCGCTTATCGAGCACTGTTATGTTCGCCAGAGACTCGTCCGTTGATCGGCAGGTGCACCACTTACAGGTGAGGTTGGCTTGAGCTTATAGATTTTATACCTTGAATTACATTATTGAAGTAGTCGTAAAGAGCTTATGAAATATTTTATACTATGGATTATTTTATTGGAGTTTTCATAGGCGTCTCAATTTTTTTCTAGTTTTTAATATAACCCATATATTATTATGTTACCTACTCAGAAATAATGCTGCAATCTAATGTAGTAATAATTTTTGAAATCGATTTAATAGTTTTTGAGTTTACTTCTTACAAACACCCAAGAATACAAATAGGAAAGATTTATATTCCTTATAATATTAGTATGACTAGCAGCCGCCCCCGACTTCTTTCGCTTTTACTATATATAAAGTGCATTGTAAGGGTGCGTCCACACCTGGCGAATGTTCCGCGCATGTGCAGCCGCTTCTGCGTGGCTCACATTCGTATAAGTTGCTCTATAACATGCGCACCGGCTCCCGGCAGGTAGTGACTTGCGCATGCGCAGCGCATTCATGAGATGTGGACGCACCCTAAAAATACTCTATAAAGCTATTTGTTGCAAACATTTTGACAAGCCGCTAACTCCTGAATGACGGGTATTTTATCCTTGTTTAGGTGTCAGAGATTTTATAGGTTTTTTTAAACACGGTTGTATTGTTATTATCGAAAAGTGCGTAAATATTTTCTTTCTTTCTTTCTTTCTTTCTTTCTTTCTTTCTTTCTTTCTTTCTTTCTTTCTTTCACTTTGCGTGAAAGATGGGCAGCAGCATCATCCTGCGTACTGGCTGAATCTGCTACCATCAATTCTCCTGCTCAATGTGGTGATTATGAGCAAATACCCCCAATATAAACTCTTGGGTATTGCAAAAACGAACTTATCGTAATAAATTTTCAATACCTAGTTCTATTTTCTATAGTAAGACATAATAACAGAATAATATATAATACATTAAAATAGCAAAACTAAAAGATACATTAATTTAAAAGTATATAGACCATTAAGAGAACGAACAAATTATCATTTTATTATGATAAATCAAATTATATTCAAAATTAGAGATTCAACATTATTGAAAACTATGTTTTTATATATATTTATTTAAATAAGTATAACATTTTAATAAATTTCTTACCTAATATCCACGTGTCAAATAATCCAAGAAATCATCACGGCTGAGCATTCCACAAGAAGAATCTCTTTAAAAGACAACAATTTTAATTAAGCGTTTAGACCGTCACGAAAGGACGAGAAAGCAAAAAATCTCAAGACACGATTTGTAGTTCTGTGCCGCCATTGATCGGACCATAGATATCTAATCTACGTTAGATTGAGTAGAATAAAATCCTCCTTTCGATTTCAAAATTGGAAACAAAAAAGTATTGATAGTCCTTTGATGGAATACGGTAATAAATAATGAAATTCAAGTTCTTTTTCTTTTATTTTAAATAATGGCTTTGTGCGTGTAGCACATTTACCCAGTGTCAAGCCTTCAGTAAAGATGTCACATGGACTTCTTGAGAGAATATAAAAAGTGATGTTGCACTGTTTTGTTTGATTTACCAACACTCATGTATGTTCACAAACAATTAACGGTTAATTATCCACCGTTACTACACATTAATGTTCGAAGAAATATTACAAATTTTAGAAAATAAAACAAAACTGCAAGCGTGAAGTTTCACTTTCCCGCCAAGAAGTCCGGGATTCATATTTATTCTTAGAACATTTTTTTTCCCTAAATATGATCTCACTTGCTTAGATTAGCTTTCAGTGTCAAGTAATTTGAAGATTTAAGTTATTGGCTACACTGTGCAGCGTTTTCATCATTTGGTCTCAAAGTTGAGTCAACAGTAAAGAAATTAAGACTGTACTAGAGTTTTCTATGGAGTTTTGTAAAATTGCAATTCACGATAATATACTTCTTTTCTACACTTGTGTACGTTGCTGAAGAGGTTATGATGACTAAAAAACTACTTTACATATTTACACATATAAACTGAAATTAAACGAATATCGGAAAAGTAAATATTGCCGCGATGCCTTTTTTGCCGCATTGCATTGGCGCCAAACAGCGTATTTTTTTCTTTGATACTTACTTACTCGTAAAGGGTATTTGCTAGTGGCCACGTGGCCAGTAATATGGTATATCAAGTAATTTGCTAATAATTTTTTTTAACGTTGTTAAGTCTGTTTTTATTTTTAAAAAATGCGTTTTCTTTATGCTGGCAGAAGAGGTCTGAAAACAAAAGATGGTCTTTTGTTTACACAGGTTAATTCATAATAATAAATAAATAGGGAAACCAATTGAATTATACATGTAAAGGTTGTCAGGTAAGACAGAAAAGGTCTACGTTAAGGGATCCTTTAGAATAAAAGTTTTATAAAAGGAAATCATCATCAATAAACCAATATCAATGCCTAATAAAACCTTCACGGAACCTTTATTGTTGCCAGCACAAAAAAAGCCGACCTTTCCACCCCGATAAACAAGAAAATAGTTATCTCCCTTAGAATACCCCGACATCTTTCCAGCACGCGTCGTTCATAATTTATGTATTGTCAACCAGCGTATTTAACCTTACCGGAGACATTATTCACACATTATAAATCCTCCGAGGTGTAACGATAACGAAACGCTAACATAAAAGAAAGATGGCTGTCGGAGTAACAGCAGATTTGGCGGGAAATTGTGCCTTTAATTTGTCAAACTGTAAAGAATTCTTGAAGAAATTATTACTTAAATAACTGTATATTTCTTTTTTGTGATAATGAATTACGTTAAGATGGTTTTTTTTGGAGTTTATTTCTTATCGCTAATGAATGAGATTTATAGAAAATGAAATAAATTATTTATTTTTAATAAGTCCGACTGTAGGTAAAAAATGGAATTTTCGTTTGTTGGTGTACAATTTATAAAGTGTTCATATTTTTTTTAAACAGATTACAAAGATTATCGACTCATCCGTAGAACAGAGTCCGATGTGATCATAGAGCAATAATACGATAAATAGCTAAACGAGATAAGGAATACAAGCTCTATTGATATACATTTTTAAAATTTTCGTATCTTATTTAGTTTGAGATATACAGAATCGAACAACGTTCCATGTGATTTAAGTTTCGTAGAAAAACGCACGAAGTGGTCAACGGACAGTGCGCGGGGAGTGGGGACGGCGCAGGCGCCACGTTCGTTCGTCACTCCGGCCTCTTTTCGTTGGAAGGCGGGCGTTTTCATGTCATGGGCTTAGTTTTTTCGGTTTGATGAATATATCTAATTAATTAAGTGTTTTGCATTAACAAACATATTGTTAGAGATGTCGCAATCACGAAAAAATTAAGACATGCCTAGAAAAGATGAAGGAGAGCCAGAGCTAAGTTCATGATATTCAAATTCGCCTGCAGTTTATATGAAAAAAACTGCAGGTGCCGGTAAGTTGACTTTTTAGTTGTAATATTTAATCAATATTATTGTGTCCTACACTATTACATTGTTATATTTCTAAATATTACGTCTATTATTAATTTTTGTATCCGATACTACTTGTGGGCGATCGATTTTTATATAGGACGTTTTTTTATGGAGAAGCACAAAAACGCAATTGTAGTTCGAAAATACACTTAGCGTAATGCATATTCATAGAATAACCAGTATCTATGTAATAATAAATAGTAAAAAGTAGAAGTCTTTACAAAACTTAGGCCGATTTAATACGAACATCATGGAACTTCTAAGCGTTTCATGTGAATATTGGACGTTTTTCTACGGAAACTATGATACGATTTGTTGGTTCGATAATAAAATGGGACGTTAATACTGGGATAATGGAGTCAGTTAGGACGTTATTCAATTAAAAATTTCGTTAAATATAAATAATTTTGGATAAAATTTGCATAGTTAATTGCTAGGTAGGTATATAGACCTCCTATTTTAATAATAATATATGTTTCAATTATTTTAGTTGAGAATGTTGATGAAAAAGGCATTATACCACCATCGTCACCTCTGCCACCTGGTGCAGCAAAATCAGCCAGGAATTGACTATTGATATATGGGAAGAAATTCAGGATGGAGATGGCGATACCCAGAAATCTCCTGCGACAGCTAAATACCAAATATATTATATGACCCACCAACCAAAAATGTTAACTGTAATTAACTTAGTACATTTACTTTAAAAGTACCGTCTGCGTCTAATATGACGACCCCGTCACCAAAATCAAAAGATCGTCATAGATGAGGCAATGAAACAAAGACCAAGTGTTTGTGACCATGTTCGAGCATTTGTCCCTGTTGGATCGTACTATATACGCAAAAATAGCCAAAAGCTCTACTTACAAGGTGACTTATTTATTTAATCAGAACGGAATACACCAATTACATTAATTATCAAAAGTATACACTAAGTATTTTCAAAATGTTTAAGTTGTATCTTGAATGGTTCGAACCTGAGAAATACACTTCCAAGAGAACGCCAGTATCAGACATTATGAATCCAAACTTCAATCTCGCTTTTCATATTCCCAAAACGGATCAGTGCAATGATTGTCACATTGTCCGATTAAAACATAATCCAACGGATCAAGAAGAAGAATGATCCCTACAAATTATTTTTTAAATATGATCTCACTCAACCTGATTTTAATATTTTAGTGATTTGCGGTAACACGAGAAACTCGGTACAAGTTGAACTAAAAAGCCGAGATGAGTTTCTTGAGGCATTTTTCTCAATCTCGTTGCCTTTTGGAAGCCTCGTTAGAGTCACCGACAGACTGACTGACTGACGGACAATCCCCTCTCTCCTTTAGAATTACGACAGGCTGACTGACAGATCCCCCCGATAAGAG
This sequence comes from Musotima nitidalis, assembly GCA_949126915.1. Classification (NCBI taxonomy): domain Eukaryota; kingdom Metazoa; phylum Arthropoda; class Insecta; order Lepidoptera; family Crambidae; genus Musotima; species Musotima nitidalis. The sequence goes on along the minus strand of OX421442.1, from coordinate 6,512,795 downwards.
TCACCGACAGACTGACTGACGGACAATCCCCTCTCTCCTTTAGAATTACGACAGGTTGACTGACAGATCCCCCCGATAAGAGTCACCGACAGACTGACTGACTGACTGACGGACAATCCCCTCTCTCCTTTAGAATTACGACAGGTTGACTGACAGATCCCCCCGATAAGAGTCACCGACAGACTGACAAATCTTGAGAAAACCACAACAGACAGATAAACTGGCAAACCTTGACAAATTCTGACAAAGAAACCATTTGTTTTTATTTCTTTATTATGGTACCGCTCATATCTCTTTCATTGTTGTTAAAAAAGTATATCGAATTACCATTTTGTGTCTCAATGTTTGACGAATCTAAATTATCATGTTGATCTTAAAGACAATAAAGTATATACTTTTTATTTTACTAAAACCTGCATATACTGAACCTATTATGGTCGCTGCTGCTAAGTATAAAAAAATGATTGATATGTGCCGCTCGAGAGATATTCCGGTGGAGTATCATCAATATTTAAATGTTTTGCCACACGGTACCGGTGATGATTCTGAAGAATAGGATCCTGACAAATAGGACAGCATCCAATTCATCAATTACTTACTTGAGTACTTATTATCATTCATATTGATTCGCTTCATTCGTGTTTTTATTTAATATTGTTATTTGATGTTTGTCTAAGCATGATTTAATTGATATATTTGTGTAGCAACCATAATAGGTTAATTAAAATATGCAGGTTGTGATCTATATCTAAGACTGATTAATAATAATATTGTACATGCTGGTTGTTATATGGTTTATTTTAAATTGAGGATGTGGAGCAAAATGTCTTGTCTGTTGTCATGATATGTACTTATTACATACATTTTTAAGACAATTAATTTAGGTCGTAACCTAGTCGCAGTGCTGTGATATAATGAGTTACCTACCTATTTAATTATTATTTTAGTAACACTGCCAGAGTATTGTTCATTTTACGTCAGTTTAGTTGTTATTAAATATAAAATCGTCTAGGTAACGATGCTTTTAATTGAGACTGAATAAGACTAATAGTTTCTATGGAAAAACTATTTTATTATTAATTTTTAAACCAAGTTTAAGTATGTACCTGCCTCTACTATTGTTCGATTAGAAAGATTAGTGTGTAAGTTAAATATATTTAAATTTCCTAAGTACGTCACTTTGATGTCAGTGGTGTTCCAATTTTTAACCTCTAATGGTTTTATTAGGTTCCTATTTTAAGATTTTCTAAACTAAAAAAACGATTTAGAACATTAATTTCGTTTTTATTTCGTTACATAAGGTTATTGTCATAACTAATGTTATGGCTAACTTTATATTTAAACTAGATGTGACCCACGGTTTTACCCGCGTAAGTGCCGTTCCCGTGGGATTTTTTTAGGATAAGATAGCCTATGTGTTATTACAGCACTGCAGCTATACACATACAAAGTATCATCATAATCGGTCTAGTAGTTTATGCGTGAAAGAGTAACAAACAAACAAACAAACATACAAACTTTCCCCTTCATAATATTAAATAGGTATTTCAAAGTAGCATTAGGTATTCATATAGGACCTAAGAGTATTCAAACAAAAAACGTTCTAAGTTAATATAGAACGGCATCTAATTCAGATGTCTCCGTAAAAAAACGTATTATGTTCACTATGGACTCCCGCTCTTCCGCTATAAAACGTCCAATGTTGATATGGAACCCACTATTTCGTGAAATAAAAGCATTAGAAATGTACATTAAGGAGCATTTAACAAGGCTAACGCTTTATATAAACATGTCAAAAAATCGAAATGTCAAGTCTCACTGTTTTAGAATAACACAAGTTAAAAACTTCTTTGACCTCTACTGAAAACTATCAACCCTACAGATCGAACGTTATTCTACGGATGAGTCGTTATGTTAAATTGGAACTTTATTACAAATTTAAAACACAGCTGTAACAAAACACAATATTTAATTTTAGTCACAAGTACCTAAATAAGTTGCAACAAAAAGTTCTGCACAATTTTGGCTCGAGGCGTCCACCTGTTTAGTCTATGGTTTCCGCGCCATTACGCGCGGTTTTCGAACGCAGTAATGGCGGCGCTTCGCCTGTTGCTAAACTACCAATTGTGGGGGAGGTAAACAGATGGGAGGCTAATTTAGTGTCTCTTACTTACGAGAGCGTGAAGATAACGCGTCAGTACGGACGATTGATTTGCTCCATTTCCACATTTCGTTGACAGTTCCTTGCGAATGTTTTTTTTTCTGGCAACTGTTTAACTTTTTTTTCTTTCTTTTTCTGGCTACGTCCGTTTGGCACATTTAGCCAGTGTCAAGTAAACGATGTATTAATAATATTTCATTCATAGTATTGAGAATGAGTGGTAATAAAGATGATAAATGGTAAATGGGATGCCCCTAAACCCCTTGAGTCCTCAGTAACGATATGGGACTATGCTGAGATCTTACATGGACTTCCTGAGAGAATTTGAAAACTGATATTCACTGTTTTGGTTTATTTACCAACAATCATGTATGTTCACAAACACTTAACGGTTAATAATATAACGTTATTATAAAACTAAACTGCTGACATGACGCTCCACTTTCCCGCCAAGAGATCTCCTTTGTACTTTTCAATTTCATTTTCTTTCTTTTTTTTAATTAAAAGATAAAACGGGTATTGAGATATTTAATAGTAGACGATATTTTATTATAAAGTCAATCACATTTGCATGTTAGGCGTACAAACTTAAAACATACATACAGACTTAACGTATAGGGATAACAGGCGTATCCTACCTAGATTCTACCAATATCTGAGGAGCCCAAGCCAACTTCACCAGCAAGTAGTGCACCTGCCAATCAACAGATGAGTCTCTAGCAAACGTAACAGCTCCCGGCCAGCGGCAATAGGCTCGCCACCTATTACGTGGAATCTATATATAATTGGCGAAATGTGGGCATAGTATGCCTCTGCCTACCCATTCGGTGAGCAGCCGTGATTATATAGCCGTATGTATGTATGTATGTATGTTAAATATAATAAGTTATCAGTTACGTTAGATTTTGAACTTATTTTGTTAATATAGGATGTAATACTAAAGTTATATTTTAGGTAGGCTAGTTTATGTTATATTATATTATATTTAAATAATATTGTAGATTAATAATTAAAAAGATAGAACATTGTATTTATTATAAACATTGCTATGCTATCGCATTAGGTTAAGACACCTGTAATGGTAGCATAAGATTATAAATAAATAAATGTATGTGACATAATCTCACGGCTAAATGGGGTATTTAAAAAGGATTTGTTTTAGTGTAAAATAATATGGGCTTATAACAAAACGAGATCAACAGTTAGACCAGGTTTAAAACTACTGCTGACTCTGTCTTCATCTTATCAAATGAAAGTGACAGCACTAGTTTTAAACCTGGTCTGACTTTAGATATTGTTTTGTAATAAGACCCTTAGTAGTTTCTGGTGTTGGATCTGGCCTCTGCTGAAAATCAGTGCTGTAGGTTTATTCACAGACTCACTGCAAATATTGAGCAGGAACCTTTTTTGATATCAAGCAATCCGTACGTGTCCTATATATTGTTCTATTTATCCTCCCCTTAATCAGTCAACTGCCGGCTACTGCTGAACGTAGACCTCTCTTGAAAAGTCTTATGCAGTCTTACCCACTAAAAAACTTCTGACGACGCCCGTCGCTCATTGACAAGACGGACGGCCATTGCCTAGGTTTTAACTTGTGTCACCCCGCCTTCGGTCAACGTCCCCCGGATCTCCTCGGAGAAGCGCAATAGACGCGCCGGTGTGCGACCATGCCGTGCGTGGCCAGTTCCTCTCACCACGTCAATCTGGAGACCAGTCCGGGGGGGTGCTACCAGTCACCGGTTGTCGGTCCGGTCCACCTTTTCGCTGGTCGTTCAAACGTTTGCCCAAACTATATTATCAATTATTAATATTATTAATATTAATAATAATATTAGGAGTTATTAGCACTAGACAGCAACTGCCTCTTTTATATTTTATTACTTGAAATTGTTTCTTTGCTTACCACTCACATTGTTTGTTATATTAGGGAAACCTGTTATTGGCCATACTAGCTTTAAGTACTTATGTTGATTGTTTAACTGTATACGCTGTTGGTTTTCTCAATAAATAAATAAATTCTCTTAAATATCATTTATATATATAATTATACTGTGAAATATCAATTCCACACCGCAGAATACCTAACTACATAGCAGAAGTACACTATGCAGTCTAGATCCGTTACTATGCGTGGGCGTTCAAGGTCAGCGATTCTCAAAAAGCATCGCCTATTCTTAGAATGAGATGATCTTGAATTCTTGAGAACGAAGTGCAGAAAAATCTACTGACACATTTATTTTAGTTACCGCTAGCTAGTCGTAAATTTTATAATCTATTTGTATTTGTAAAGCTGTTTTTTAAACAAGGTAGATATTTACATACGCGCATGTGTCTGTGTTTTATCTTAATATTTTCTTTTAAATTTAAAACGCTCTTATATATTAATAACATATAAATTATAGTAAATGAGAATGAGTGGTGATAAAGATGATAAATGGTAAATGAGATGCCCTCCCCTAAACCCCTTGCCTTGAGTCCTTAGTAAAGATGTGGGACTATAATGCAATCTCAAATGGACTTTGTGAGAGAATTTGAAAAGTGATGTTGCACTGTTTTGTTTTATTTACCGACACTAATATACGTTCACAAACACTTAACGGTTAACAATCCACCGTTATTACACATTAATGTTCGAAATATCACAAATTTTTGAAAATAAAACAAAACTACAGACATGACATGTCGCTTCACTTTTCATGTCGCGGAATGCACGAAGCCATTATTTGAAAGAAAAAAAATCCAAGTGTCAGTCCAACGCTATGTAAAAAGAACTGGCAAGACACTCACAGGCTACGCTCATTTAATCTCTCTTATCGATGTCGTAAATAATAAATTATTTTCGAGAAAAATCTAAAATAGTTTTGAAACTTGTGGCCTAAGCTCCGCGGGGTATGATCGTATTCTAGATTAAATAACAGTTTAATACAAATAATAGACTTTCTATGACAGACTACTTGGAAAACTATCATTCAAATTGACATTGCTAATCCATTGCCGTTTTAAAATAATTTTATGTTTAATGGTGGAGTTAGGAATGTTTGTAATGTATGTTAAATACGTAGTAATTGTTATTTTCATTAATGGCTATCTAACATTAGGGGTCATCCATGAATAACGTCACACGAATTCCGTAATTTTTTAACCCCCTTCCGTCTTTGTCACAGCTGGTCACACTTGTGGGACTCCCTCTTCCTTAGTGTAATGTCACATATTTTGCAATTGTACAGCAGGAAATAATTACATCAAAACAGCAGTTTCATAGGACCTGGGTTTTGTAAAGTGACCCAACGAAATTTAGGATCACTCCCATCCCCTTGTCACACCATGTCACACTTCGTCAACCTCCTCCCGCCCCCTTAAAGTGTGACGTCATTTATGGATAGTCCCTTACAACATTATTATTATTCCGCAAAAAGTCTACATTACTCCGAAAGGGACGATCATAGTCTTAAGTTATTTTTTTTTAACAATTTTAAACTTCGAACTTCAACCTTCGTCGAACAAATACGGGCTGAATAAAACGAAATGTCTTTGCCACATTGACCACTAACGACCGATAGAGAGAAAAAAACAAAGAGTTACCGTCTTGAGTAGAGGTATTTCGCTAATTCTTTTTCGGGCGCCCTCGGGGTTTAAATCCTCCTTTTGTTCTTAGCCCCGCATTGGTTCAGTATTTGACGGCACTTGTACAGTAACTAAGCCATTTATGGCTTACGCGGGCTTTAGTGGGGAGACACGGTTGGCTGGGTTCTGTATCGATATTTAGGTTATTTTTTTATCGAGTATCACTTTTCTACAAAAGTTTTTTATACATACATACATATGATAGAGCCAAACATACGACCACATTTCGCCGACTGTATCGTTAGTCCCACGTAATAGATGGCGAGAATATGGTCGCTTACCGGGATCCTTAATGCGTGACAGATCCTCGTCGATTCATCTGCAGGTGCAACACTGGCAGATGAGGTTGAATTTGGATCCAAAGTTCTTTACATCCTAATACATTTTTTTCAGCTTTTTATTTAGTTACGTATAAATAGTAATACTAAAAACAGAATCGTATTCGTCAATCACATAATAAAAGTGTATTGCTTTATTCTTAAGTAAAGAACTCAAGTTACGTTTTTAAATAAAAATAAAAGATATACGTATAAAAAAATCTCACTGTCTTAACTTTCAACTTCACGGATATATTCTTATAAGTTCACGATCATTTCAAGTTTGGTTACTTGCTTTAAGTAAATCTGTGTGATAGAAATTCAGGAATTTTTAAAGACAAAAAATACTTTTATTTTTAACAAAAAAAAAACTCTGTTTTTAGATCTAAATAAGTAACCAGTTGTAAAAAGATATTTATTTGAATTCAAAATAACATATCCTTTGTCATTTGTATTTTAAATATTGTTTGTGTGTAAAGTCTCAAACACAATTATAAAAAAACGATTCGGAAACTTTGATTTATTGTCGAAATAAAGATCATTTATTTGTAATGTTATTACCACTAACGTTATCTATCAATATCGATACCACGATTTCACGTCACATCACTACGCCAGCTTGACCAGAACTTTGCCAAATGAAGCGAGAGTGCGAGCCCTGCCCGCCCGCCACGGAATCAGCACAGACCAAAAGAGATACAGAGATCGCAAAGCTTTTATTGAACTTTGTACATTTTTATACTACAGACCATACTAGCTGAATAAATTATTAATTAATTATAGAAAGACAAACTTTTATATTTTATGATGTGAGTAATATGTAAACACAAATACTATCGGACCGAAAGTTCTTTCATCTTTAGGATGCTGCATTATCCCTTTAAGTAGCATAAGCTATCTTTAATACTTAAAACAAAGTAGGAATCCCGACGAAAAATTCAATAAAGTAACCTAAGATGTCAAATAGTTGATAAATGCTTATGATGCTATAGGAGGTCGCGTAATTTTTTTGCTTGCTTGCATTGAATAGTCCCGTACTACTTGACCGCTTTTGAAATATTCTTACATACATACAATCACGCCTGTTTCCCCGAACGGGTAGGCAGAGGCAATAAACGCCCACACTTCGCCAGTTGTATTGTTGGTCAGTGGCGAGCCTATTGCCGCTTAGCGGGAACTTTTATGTTAGCCCGAGCCTCGTTCGTTGATGGGCAGGTGCACCACTTGCAGGTGAGGTTAGCGTGGACTTTTTTTCACTAAAATCAACCTCATTTTTAATGAATAACATCCTTACTAATACTATATACGCGAAAGTTTGTACGTATTGATGTACTCAATACGTACGTTACGCAAAAACCACTGAATGGATTTTAATGAAACTTTACAATAATATAGCTTATTCACCAAAATAACACATAGGCTATAATTTATAAAGATAAGCCTTACGCCAAATCTTTATAACTATTATTGTAGCTATAGTTATATTATTTCAGGAAAGTTCATTTGTTTATTTAGTTTTTAAGTGTAAATTAAGTGTGACTTAAGCTATCAGAGTTTACACATATTTTTTACCATACAGGGTGTGGTGTCACATGTGCCACTTTGATTTAAAACTTTCTTCCATGCGACAACCAATAAACAATTTGAATTTGGAAAAGTCTGTACAGTTTATTAGTCTGTGATAAGTTGAGTGCATACAAAGAGCGGACCTGTGGGCTCGTTAAGTGCGAAATAAGTAAAGCTTTGTCAGCTGCCCGTAATCCGGCTCGATCAAACATTTACTGGCAGTATGATTTATTTTCTTTGCCAGACCGCCTTTTGGTGTGCTAAGCAAAATGGCGGGCGTCTTGATCGCAATTAGTTTGGAATTTGGATTACGTTACCGTTTTTATTGTTTTCGTAAAGGGCTTTTGGTTGGTTAGTACAAAGAGTTAGCAAGAATATATATTTTTTGGGTCTGTGCAGTTATTTTCTAGCTTAAAGCCTTAATTAAATAAAGATAAGTAATGGGTTAAACACAATTACAGAATTAAATGTTACAATCAATCAATTAATTAATTTACACATAAAAACCCAAATTTAGTTTTGAAAAATAAAATAATGCCGCAATGTGACTTTTTCCGCGTTCGCGCTAAAACTTTCTGTATTTTTACTGTCATAAAAGTTTTCCTAATTTTACCGCGCAATTCTAAAATAGTTCGTAATCCGCACATGTAAAATAAAAACTCAATCGTACAAGGCGGGAACAACATCTTTAATCTCTGTCTACTGCCAAGCCAGTCGTGGCCTCTTGTTCTAGTGCATTATCTGGTTTATGGGGGAATATTTTAGAGGATGCAACGGCAAGTACCCTCGAATGCTTCGGCGTGCGTTTGACAGCCGATTGCGGTAATGGCGGCCGCGTCATTTATTGCAGGCGCCATTTTTGTTTTCTATATTATTTTCCAGGGATCCGTGTCTGGATTTTTAAGTTGAAAAATAAGAATGTCTGGTTATGCCGCAGCTATGACTGCTTGGAAAATTACTATACTCTATAAGATCTCATATGGACTTTTTGAGAGAATATGAAAAGTGACGTTGCACTGTTTTGTTTGATTTACCAACACTCGTGTACGTTCACAGACACCTAACGGTTCATAATCCACCGTTATTACACATTAATGTTCAAAATATCACAAATTTTAGAAAATAAAACAAAACTGCAGACATGACGCTTCACTTTCCCGCCAAGAAGTCCCTATTTTGTAGTTAAAACAATTGTGAACCAAGCCTTCAAAACGTAGATTATGTAGACATAAAATTTTAAAAGTTAGTTATTAGTCGGAGAGAATTCACCATAATTCAAAATTATAAGTATAAGTATTATTAGTAGCCACCTACTTTTGACCTCACATTTGAACGTATGTACTTAGTTCAGTGATGGGATTGTAAATCAAACTTTAACATCTCTGACCATCTTTCAGCCGTCACTTGCGAAAGCAATTCGCGCCATTTAACGACACTGCGCTATAAAATGGCGGAAGCAACACACGCTCAGTGCTTGTCATAAATCTGCAGTTTAAAAATGTTGAATTGTAGAAATAATATTGGAATCAATTCGGCTTTTATCGCGATAATCTTACGTGGGCACAGATTTTAATAAATATTTTATGATGCAAGGGATCCGAGCTGATTTTTTTATTGCAAATCTTTTCTTAGTAGGCGGGAAATGTAATAATGATCTATTTTATTGCCGAGAAGGTTTTATTGTTCGACTTTGGTACCTTTATTTTTTATATGCAATAAGTGTGGTACATAGTAATGATGGAATTATAATTACAGAATTTCACACTTAGCCTTTATAGACATCCAAACTAATATTATAAATGCGAAAGTAACTCTATCTGTCTGTCTTTCTCTCTCTGTCTTTTCTTTACGCCTGAACCGATTAGTGTGAAATTTGGTACAGACATAGTTTAGAACTCGAGAAAGGACATAGGATAGTTTTTATCCCGAAAACCCCGCGGGAGCGGAAACTTCTCAAAAATCCCGCGATATCGGGAACTATGTGGGTAAAACCAATAATCTGCTGGAAGTCACTATTCCACGCGAACGAAGTCGCGGTCAAAAGCTATACAAAATACAACCTTGTCATATTTTTTAAAAACAAAAAGAAGAAATACAATGTATATCTATTTGACTATAGCATTATTGCTTATTCTTGTTGAATCATCGTCCACAGCTGAACGTAGGCCTCACCCATAACCTTCCACAGTGACCGATTGCGGCCTGCATCTAGCGTGATCCTGCGACTTTTGTCAGGTAGTCCATCCATCTTGAAGTGGAACTTCACACGCTACCTTTTTTGTCAAAGAGTCTCAATTCAAGAAATATTTTTGGGTGTCGGTTGAAAATTGGAAAATTGTAGTATATATTACAAAAAAATTACCTATTTGTTTTTATTTTAGTCTTATAAGTTCCTAATGTGTATTTTTTTATAATTTGCATTTATTAATGTTTTAAGTTAACGAAAAAATATGTTGACTTTCAACAAGGTTTTTTTTTAACTCACAGGCTTTTTAAATGCTATGCTCTTTTAAATTATCAGTTGGTTAGGTACCTACTCAAATTACAATCTTCATTCATCAGTGAATCTATACAATCCAATTTGATAAAACATTAACAATATTCATTTTTGAGCTTGAATTTATCTCCAGTGTATGTTTTAATATTAAATAAGAAATTAACTTGATTCTAGTCTTGTGTCAATGTGGTCTCTTACCACTTGACACGTTTTATCTCTGTGCTGAAAGTCAACTGTGCTACAACTGTGAAGATCCGTTTTAAATAGTTGTTGCAAGGTTTATTCCCGTGTGTATTATGTTACCGCCCAAACCCGATTTTAGTACAAACTAGTAAGTAGTAAGGCCTAGATCAAACTAATTTAGGTGGGCTGCAACTATTAGAACAAAATGTTTTTTAATAGTAAGAAGAAAAAAATAAATGAATGAATAAACACTTTATTGTACACTAAATATAAAAAAGTAATAAAATCACATAAAAAAATATATGGTACAATGGGCGGCCTTATTGCTAGCAGCAATTTCTTCCAGGCAACCTTAACCTCAACCTAACCCAAAAAGAGAAGTATCGTAAGCGTCCAGCACATTTAGCCAATGTCAACTAAGTGATATATCAATTGTAAAATTGATAATTCATAGTATATGAGAATGAGTGGTTATAAAGATGATAAATGGTAAATGAGATACCCTCCCCTAAGCCCCTTGAGTCCTCAGTAAAGATGTGGGACTATATTGAGATCTCACATGGACTTCTTGAGAGCATTTGAAAAGTGATGTTGCACTGTTTTGTTTCATTAATCTATGTTCACAAACACTTAACGGTTAATAATCCACCGTTATTACACATTTATGTTAGAAATATCACAAATTTTAGAAAATAAAACAAAACTACAGACATGGCGCTTCGCTTTCCCGCCAAGAACTTCTGCCTCTGTTTAAATTTATTTAAAATATATTTTTTTTAAATCTTACGTAACTTTTCCATAAGCATATTGTCAAAAAAAAAACCTTCTTTTCAAATTTCAGATTTCGCGCCTGCTTGAAGCTAGCTGACACGGCGGTCTCGAATATGGTTGGAAAATTGTTCTTCAACGTGGTGCAGACGAAGTGCTTCGTCCTGAAGCCTGTCAAGATGTCATGCACCCAAAGATCGTGGTGGGGCAAATGTATGAGAAGAGGGCGTACCAAGCAAGCGTTCTTAAGAGACAATATGCCTTATTGATTAGGCGGACGGAGGAAAAAAGAGGTTGGCATCGGCAATTAGAAGGTGTGTAAAGAAAAATAAGAAAGCTCGTCCAATTAGGGGCTTTCTTACAATAAAGACTATAAGCTAGTAGCGACATCTATGCATTAGATTTGGCGTTAACTGGTAACTGATATCGAATCTTAGAATAAAAACGGAGTTTATAATGACAGTGGTATTACACAGATGGCAGTAACTTGTGATGTGAGTTATATCCACTAGAGGTCACTGGTATATTGACAAATATTGAATAATATTGAAGATATATTGAAAAATTATGTCTATCGTGATTGTTATAATTATTTTATTTTCGGGTTTAAAAAGTATTAATCAAGATAACATGTACTATAAGTATAATATGTGCCAAAATTCTTCTTACTTTTGTTTTCGCATGGTTAAGTGATTCCATATATATTTTCAGGTGTGTAATAATGTGTAGTAAATATGTGAAGAAAATGTGATTGAAAAGTAACTTATTTGTGTGTAGGTCTATTATATTTGAGTTTTTCGAAGCTAGCACATTTAATATTTTTACTTACACTAATACAATGTTAAGAACATAGGTATTATAAATCCGGCATAATAAATTGTGTTGTATATAATAAAATTAATGTCAAAAAAATCTATGTTAATTTTTCGTGTCGTTTTATAATCGGTTTGGTATATAATATGATACATCACTAAATAATAACGTTGGTGAGTTTCTCTTAATTTTCTTTTCAAAAGATTAAATCAACTCTTCGTTAACGCATTTAATTAATTTTACATCATAACATCAATGCCATTTTCCATAACTATTCTAGATAGTAATTTTAGTTTCATAAAAAATATAAGTATATGGAATTAATAAATGAATAGAAACAAAAGATGAGATGCCCCCAACTCCGAAATAGATTTATGCTTTGCACTGTAAAAATGTATAGACTAATAAAGTACTTTTAAAGTTAGCATGTCGAATGAACCTCAATTATAGTATTAACGACTTCATGTACCCCATTCTAGCATAGAAATATTGTATGGTATTATAACGATATTGCAATTTTATTTGACATTGAATGGTTCTTACCACGCTCTTACGTTCTTGTTACGCTTGAGGTTTTACTACGAGATCAAATAAGAACTGAAATTTGTAGCGAAAATAATGTCACCGACATAGCTTGGAAAATTCAAAAGATGCAGTGAGTTTTTTGACGACATTGGTCACATTTTAAATTTATATGGGAGACATAATATGTTCAGCAGTAAAAGTCCTTAATTTGAAAATGTTGATGATTAATTTTTTTATGTTTTAATCTAAAATATAAATTTCATTGAGTTTTCTCTAAAAGTATTTTTATTTTTGATCAAATATATTTTTGTACTAATGATTTTATTAATGCGTTCTTTATTTTTATATTGTTGCAGTTTAATAAATAAGTAGGTATTTAAGATAGAATTAAAAATCTCAAAGTTCCTCTTTGACAATATTTCGTCTTATTTAAGTTAGAATAAATTAGAATGATAATCTTCTGATAAAACAATCGTATACCATAAGTTAACTTAATATAATATGAACGTAATGAAATATTTAGTTTAACCCTTTGGAATAGGCAATTCAAAATAAAAGTTGAAAAAATCTCATAAACTAGTAAGTATTTAACTTCTTAAAATTACAACATAGATTCACGGCGTAGGCAGAGGCATATTATACGCCCACACTTTGCCGATTATATAGTTGGTCCCACGTAATAGGCGGCGAGCCTATTGCCGCTTACCGGGCACTGTTATGTTCGCCGAGCCAGAATTATAAGGAAACAACAAAATAGGATATGACATAAGTTGAACATTAATGATGATTCTCTGTGCATAAATTTCGTTAACTTTTGAAACTTTTCATAAAAAACCTTACTTATGTCATTAATACATTATATATTAATATGTTTTTACTAAATAAATGCAAAAAAGTTCTATCATGAAAAATCTAGTTGTTTTTAATTAAAAACATATCACATGCTTAATGGAATAGTGATTTAACTAAAAAAAAACGATTTTTGGGACATCACAAAATAAGATCTTCTAAAGAATACTTGTCCTACTTGTAAGCGCATTAAATTGATACTGATTTATTAATTAGTAATTCTGCTTGTGTTTTGAACGTTTGATTAACATTGATTCAATCTCAGTAAGAAATAGAAAGACTATATAAGTACGTAACTCAATCCTGACCTATCTATTATAAGGTCGATGTTCCTTTAAGCATGCGATATCCTACATATTAGTTGTATTAGTACCTTAATAAGCAGAGGTCGGAATTAGGTAGAGTTATTTATGTACTTGCATCGAAATGTTGATATTAATGTGGACCTTCCCGGGATTTCAAATAGACAATCCCGTGTGGCCAACAATATTACAAATAAATAATAATAAAAACATCATAGATAGACAAATAAAACAAAGATACACATACCATACAATTTTTATTGGTTTACATTAAATGTATATATATGTTTATGTTATAATGTATATGTTTATGTAAGTTTGGCAACGTCGCGCGTGCAGTAGTCTAAATTAAAAAAGTAAAAGTAAATAACTTTTTATTAAAAAGTAACGGGATTTTTTCTATTCTTTAAAATTAATCCCGGGATTTGAGGCATATCCACTATATTCTTTCGCTGTGTGAAATCAGTGTAAGTACATGAATAACTCTACCTAATTCCGACCTCTGTTAATAAGTATAGATATACTTTAAAAAGTATATTTCATTAATAGTTTGTGGCAACATTTTATATAATAATATTATATATTACTAATGCTTATGTGTACTTTTAAATAACTATTAACTTAAATACAGGTTGTGTGTACCGTAGTGAGAGATACATTAATAATTATAAAATAAGTATGGGAGTAACAGTTTGTTTAATTTATTTTTATAAAACACTAGCTGTATAGCTAGTTTTTACTTACGTCATAAAATAAGATTAAAGTATTACAGTAGTATATACAGTTTAGCAATTTCAAAGGGGGCAAATAAACTGTGTTCTGATTTTGAAATTGCTTGCTTAGGTTGATGTTGTTATTTTATGCGCGAAGCAAAGTAACACAGGTCAACTTAGCTTGACGTCCCGGCGTCAACTGTCGATTTTGGCCACAGAGGGGCTTCCAGGCGACTTTTGTGAATAGATTACATGAAAAAAACAGGAAAAAAAGATTATTATTGGCTTATGGGTCTATTAATAATCTTATAGCTGTTAAAATTTTCTGCGATTTAAATAGGAAGAATAAAATAATTGAAACTAAGCAGTATGGTTATAACTAAACTAAACAGTTTTTAATGTTTTTGGCCAGAACTAATATCTTGGTATAAGTACTTATGTCAGAGGAGGCCCCATGGTGCGCCAAGATGATGAATATAAGGAGAATAGTTTTTAGAACAAATCAAAGTTGTATTGTGGCAAGGTCCTGTTTTTTTCTTCTAACATTGTAGCTTTTGTACTCGTTCGTCTTGTCACTAGAAAATCTCTTAAAACCACCTACCTAACTACCGTTTAGTATTTATTTACACAAATACCTATATTTAACAATAATAGGATTATAATTTACTCGAGAACATTTTGTAGTAAATACTTATAGATAATTATTTGTAATAAAACATTTTTTATAACCTTTAAGTAGTCACTTTATTAATAAATTGTAAATAAGCATGTTCGTGTCGTACTATTATCAATAATTAAATTGTAAAGATGTTTTATTATTATTTATTAGAGAAACCTTTATTTTTGTTTTCATTATTATAGAATTCGATGGAATAAATGAATAAAATGGTTGTAAATATTTTTTTTTCCCATTTTTGAACTGACGTGACGATCGTGACTAAGTCGATGACAATCACCGAAGTAAAGCAGAGTTCACAGCGCTCAGTCCTTGGATTGGTGACCGTATAATATCAAGCGCTACTGTGTTATCACGGAACAAAATCAGCAATTATTGATGTGGTACTGAGCTGATAAGGACCAAAAGGGGGTGTGGGGCTTACCACTGGCAGACGCGACTGCCAGCAGTAATACCCACTAAAAATCTTATGACGACGCCCGCCGCTTGTTGAGAAAAACCGCGCCTTTTTCCAGTACCTGGGTTGCAGAGTCTGACACCCCGTCTGTGGCCAACGTCCCCCGTACCAACGCCGGGAGGACCTCCTCAGAGAGGCACAGTGGATGCCCCCCTGCATAAGACCCTCCTGGTGCTGCTTGACGGACCCTCCTCCTGGCCCGCCCGCTGCTCCCTCTACAGGTCCCTCTTAGTTTTCCTCCCGGTAATCAGTACCAAGGGCACCCAGAGACACCAACCTCTGGGTGTTACCTAGGTTATAATGGATATAGGGGAGCTATATGTAAGCTGTAGACTAGTGCAATCACCGCTATGTCGTAGATGTGGGGACGAAGAGGAGTCTATGGAACACCTGCTGTGTACCTGTGACTCGTTGGCTGCTTGCCGAATGAGTCTCCTGGGGGTGGCCTACCCACAACCAAGGGACTATGGGCTCCAATCTGCAAAAACTGTCATAAAGATGATGGTAACAATATTTGGAGATTTGGAGTGATAGGCAAGGGGATGCACAAAAGATCCGGCATAAGGGTCAAAGTGCGCCACGGTTAATCTGTGGCCCCCGCTATAAGATAGATAGAAGCTGTAGACTATAATGTAAGTGTAGCTAGGACAATCTATATCCAACAGCAGTCAAGCAGTTTATTAACAAAGGGTGCCGATAGTAGAGGCGAAAATATAGAAAAGCTAATATCGACCCATATGGTCGCAACCATCGCGCGAGGTGTATTGGGATCCTACCAAGACCTAAGGAGCCCAAGCCAACCTCAGCTGCAAGTGATGCACCTGCCGATCAACGGACGAGGCTCCGGCGAACACAGGCGTGAATTTATGTATTAACGTCCCAATATTGGTGTATGTTGCCCCAGCGGAATAAGTTCGAATCACTCTTTCGAGTTTATCAGACTCACATCGGATCAGATTCAGATTGACTTCTTGATAGAATTTGAAAAGTGATGTGGCACTGTTTTGTTTTATTTACCAACACTCATGTACGTTCACAAACACTTAACGATTAATAATCTACCGTTATTACATATTAATGTTCGAAATATCACAAATTTTAGAAAAAAAAATACTGCTGACTTGACGCTTTACTTTCCCGCCAAGAAGCGTCAAATAATATAATAAAACAAGTCGTTATCGTCATTCAGTCAAAGCCCAGTAAAGTCCACAGTCAATATACCGCTAAAGAAGTAAAAAAATACAATTCGCAATAATATGCCACTCTCCTACACTAAGTACGCGGGTACGTTTTTGAAGAAGTGTTAACTAAAAATCCATTAATTTTATACTTCAAACTCAAATTTACACGTTTCCGAAAATAAAACAATTACTTGGCGTTACGTGTTGGCGCCAAAACTCCGTAAAAGTTCTATTTTTAGGATGCCACTGCTGCTGCCATCTATGTTTGTATACTTAAATTATATAGAAAGGTCCACGGGAACCACGGAATGTTTAGCACTGAACAAGGTACGAGACCAAAATCATAGAGGGCGCTATATAAAAGTAATACAAATGTGGTTATACAATATGTCTCCGATTCTTGAAATTAGTTATAACATGATGCAACTAATAAAGTAGCGACAAGTCAACATTTTTTAGGTTAAAGGTATTTTTTGTTAACCCATAAAAAAGGACCTTCATCCGCTGTGAGTGGAGCGGGAGAGTCAGACTTTTACTGACTAAAAGCCATCCATGGTGTTCCTTCTTGAACCTGCTGTGGTACGAGCCATGGTAGCCCTTTTGAACAGTCCCGCAGCTCCGGCAGGCTCGCAGATGAGCTGACATCTCTTTAAGGAGCGTGTGGTACACGAACGCGCCGTCGCGTCGACGCGGCACCAAAAAATAACCTTGGACTGAATCTATCGAGATTAGTTGTGCAAAAAGCACAGGCCAATCATGAATTCCCGACACAATCATAATAAAACATCAATATTTAGATTTCTTTGTTTATTTAAAATAAAATTTTACATTGTATAGTAATATGGCTAAGAAATTCGTCACCAAAAAAATATACTTAATAATTTCATATAAGCAGCACAAGCGCAATAACCGGATAACTTCTTTGCGGGCTAATATACGTTGTTACATTTATTAGCCTTACATACTTTAACTTAAAGACGAAAATTTTACTTACCCTAGAAAAATTTAAAATATATTACAATGTGTTTTTTTCTCTTTCAAATCATGGCTTCATGCGTCGAGCACATTTAGCAAGTGTCAAGTAAGAGATTTATTAATAATATGTAAATCATAGTAAATTGATAAGAGTGGTGATAAAGATGATAAATAAAATCCCTCCACCTAAACCCCTCGAGTCCTCAGTAAAGATATGGGACTATACTGAGATCTCACATGGACTTCTTGAGAGAATTTAAAGTGATGTTGCAATGTTTTCTTTAAATTACCAACACTCGTGTACGTTTAAAAACACTTAACGGTTAATTACACATTAATGTTCGAAATATCTCAAACTTTAGAAAATAAAACTAAACTGCAGACATGACACTTCAGTTTCCCGCCAAAAAGTCCCTATTACAATGTTATTGTTCATAACGCTGTTTTGGCTGCGTTTCCATCAGAGAATGTTTGTAAAGAACCTACAAAATGAGTTCTTCTGGTCTACAACAGTACCTGGCGGTAGTAAATATTTCACATCGGCTGTAACGCATTTCCGAATAAACGAATGCTATGTCAATCGTCTATTAGATTTATCGTTTATCATAATTTGGAGCTACGGTCATAATTTATTGTTGTTTCGTTTTTATTCCCGCGGCGTTAGCTTTTCAGAACTAAATGTGTGCGATTCTATAATAAAATCCCAAGCAATATACAGCAATTAAGCCTAAATAAATTTAAATTAACAATAAAACGCAAGCTGTCTTCAAAGGGATATTATTCTATTAAAGACTATATGGCTGATAAAAATGCTTGGGATTAAACCGCCGTTTCATACAGGCTGTTCTAATATGAATGACTTAAAGCATGAATATTGTTATATTATGTTGCATTGTATAGCGTCACAGACAAATGAAGATTGTTACTAACCAATCGATAATTTAAAAGAGCATAGCCTGTGAGTTTCTTGCCAGTTCTTCTTACAGAGCGGTGGCTCGGAACTGGCACTTAGATTCGCTTGCACTTAAATGTTTTTTGTTTTTTTTAAATTATTTGGTTGCAAGTGAATCTAAGCTTCGTGATTTTAGTATAGTTATATTTTATTTGTTTTTGTTATTTTTTTATAATTTTGACGTTTTCAAGTACTATGTAATAGTTTATGAAATAAAGTATTTTTGAGTTTTGAGTTTTTGAGTTTTAAAATTTATTTTCTTTTTTAAAGGGCGATGTGCAATATTTACCGCTGAAGATACTAGAGACAAGGAAGATACATAAGTTGGAAGTAAATTTCAAAGTCAATTTCTCAGTCAGAGAAACAATTTGATACCAAAACCAAAACCCAATAAAATCAAGTTATAATTTTTTATATGAAGTACTATTATAAAATTTGTTTGTTAAATTATCTGAATTAATTAACAACAAAAATCAAGTATTAAATAGTTTCGTCAGTAAAACATATAAACACATTGTATCAAATTTTTAAATAACCTTATACAATTAACTATTTAGGGAAACAATTCGAAGTCGTTAACGGAATATATATAATATTTGAATATATAAAAGTTGGTTTTAAGTGGAAAAGACGCACCCATATTACGAAACCGTTACTAAACGAAAAAAAAATTACAGGAGAAGCGATTTATTTGTAGTTTTCATCGATTAAAAAAAGATGGCGTTGTTAGATTATTTTCGTAACAATCTCGTTTAATAACGGTTTCGAAATAAGGGTGCAAAGTAAATTAAACTTATTAATCAATTGAAAAATAATGTTTTAGCTATATTCCTAAATTAATTTGATAAAGTGAGCGAAGCCACGGATATCAGAGATTTAATAAATGCATTTACTTTAAAATAGTCGCTTAGGATAAAATTATAACATAACATGTTTACAACTAATTTATTTCTCACTTATATAATAAACAAAAACATTTACTTACAGTTATGTCAATTAAAAGAGCAATGATTAAAAAGTTAACAAAAAGGTAGGTCAGTTTTGACAACATTTAAAGGCAACATGCAATATTTCTTTATACCGTTATTAGTGGCAATTAAAATTGGTCAGTGTCAAATGCCAAAAAAATTGCAGAAATGAAACTTTGGCTAAAGCTTGTAAAATTAAATGTTATTTACTAGGAAGAATTTAACTATCTGTATGATTTATTCATTAGATATTCGGAAAGTGCTTTTTACTTTATATCTTCAAAAATGTACATTTAGACTGTCTTTGTAGTATGAAGGTCAAATGCTTACATACTTTGATTAACATACATACATACAATCAAGCCTATTTCCAAGAAGGGGTAGGCAGAAACATATTATAAGCCTGTTTCACCAATTATATTGCTGGTTCCACTCCACATAGGTAACGAGGCCTGGACTGCTTACCGGGATCTATCGTTAGCCCAAGCCTCTTCCATTGATCAGCAGGTGCACCACTTGCAGGTGAGATTGGGTTCAACACCTACGATCTTGGTAGCATCAAACATTATTATAATTAATTTTCTTTAATAGACATGATCTGTTTAAAATTAACCCGTATTTACAGTTAGAATCTATCAACTGATTAAGACACCATTTGAGTTGAACATCTTAGTCCTCTACAAAAATGTAACTATCAAGCTACAAATTCGTAACTTAATTGAATTTCTATATTTTCCTGCTTTTAAAGTCAACTTAAGTTTTCAGCTACACATGTCATTCTTATTTCTTTTTAAGATTTTAATTAAAAAAACTGCAACTTGATCAAAGTGATGGCAGAGCTTGTGTACAAGTTTGTTTTTAAACATAGAATAATATTATGTCCTATTTGTCTGTCAATAATTTGGTTACTTAACCAGGAATTTATTACTGGTACAATAAGGCTTAAGTTAAATTATTTAACTCAAAAATATCACTATTTGAACGATTAATTCGCATTCAATAAAAAGAAAGTCACATTTTATAAACTTATATTTAAGGTCTTTAACAAAATGAAGCTTTATTCTTCCTCTCTCTCCTGTTCTTTGTCTTTCTTCTTTTTCTTCTTCTTCTCTTTACGTACGGAGTCGTCTCCTTCTGCTGTTGCTTCCTCAGGTTCCATTGTAGTATCTCCATCAGCTGTAGTCTCTAAGTCTCTCTTCTTTTTCTTTTTTTTCTTCTCTGATTTTATTTCAACAGAATTGTTCTGGTCCTCATTTGCCGTACTAGCTGTTCTTTTTCTACTACTGTCTCCAGTATCATCGTTTCCATTCTCCTCCTCTTTCTTAACTTTGTATTCAACGTAACTGTTCAACCATTCCGATGGTGTGTTCTCATTTGGTTTGCCAAATTTATCGAGCTTCCCTTGAGATATTAAATTCTTTTTATGTGATGCTTTAGGTCCGAGACCCCATTTCCTAGGGTATGTGTCTCTTTCCATAATAACTCTTTTCAGTTTAGCTGCAACTCCGTGGTCACATGAGGCCATTGTGGATGTAGTCATTAGTGCTATAGCTAAAGCAACCGCTTCACCTTTTGTTGTAACTATGACGATTTCTTGATCTATTTCTATGCCATCTTCGTACCTTAAAATGCCAGGCAATAAAACTTTAGCACCATAGCATACAGCGTTAACGGCGCTGTCTTTTATAAAGATTCTCTTATGTCCTATTAATAAACCTTCTAATGGTTTGATAACTCTACGTAAGTATGTTTCATCTTTATGATTCTCATATGCCCAATGAGCATCCAATATGTCGTGCATCGTTACCATGCCTTCCTTCTCACCTTGAATGCCGGATCGGACTCGTCGAAGCTCAATCATCTGTCCTCCAACCTCTAGCATCAAACCCAAGTGAACACACATAGTACGGATGTAAGAACCTGCTTCGCAGCTTACCCAAAAGACTCCGATGTTCCGTTCTTTGTCAAAGTCTAACAGTTTGCTGTCATACACTGATCGGACACGTAGTTGTCGCTTCACAGCTGATATTAGTGGAGGTCTCTGGAATAGTGCACCTCTAAGCTTCTCCAAGCCTTGAGTGACTTTGTGAACACTTTCAACGGCGGAATGCAAGCTGAACACAGCCACATACTCTTTGCCAGCGTTCTGTTGCGATTTCACTAATCTTGTAGCTCTATCGATGCAAACAATTAAGCATCCAGTTACTTTAGGGTCTAAAGTACCCGAGTGACCAGTTTTCTCGACTTTCAGGATCCTTTTTATCCATGATACAACTTCGTGGGAGCTGGGATTGCTCGGTTTATCAACGTTGATGAAGCCAGACTTGATATATTCAACAATAGGACGTTTTAGTGGCGAATGGCCGAATGGCAGAGGCGTGTAGTGGTTAGTGCGCACATTGAGACGGTCGAAATTCTTCAGTAACAAAGGCCAATACGCTGTATCTAACTTGCCGACGCTCTCCGATGGCTCGATTTTAAAGTCGCCGATCTTTTGGAAAGCTCCGAGCGTGACTCCTTCCTTATTTTTCTTCTTTTTCTTTTCGGAGAATACCTCTCCGCCGGGTTGTACGACTTCGGTCATAATTGTTTGTTTTGATGGAAATCCACACGATATTTATAGGTTTTTCCCTCCTATCGGTACGGAAACCAAGTAAGTTCAATTTTAAAAGCACTGTATGTATATTGTCCCCGAAACAAACATTCAGTAAAACAACGAGTAGACAGGAACGACGCACGTGTGGTGTGCGATCGCCGCGATGCGTTGTTTTTGAGGTTATTTTGGTTGGATCACTTTTTTACATGTCCACTATTTTAACGTTTAGTGTTACAAGCATAAAATTGAAAGCATATTAAAAAAACACTGTCAGTTTTTTGTGAAATATTATTATTAAAATATATTATTGATCTGGGGGTGCAGCGTAACAATATATTTGGTATCGTTTAATAAGAATTTAAGTAAGTGATGTTACGAGCACAGAGGCTGGATTGATGATGACAGATTGTGTGGCATTTGTATTTAATGTAAAACGCTTTCGTTGTCCGTCCGCAAAATGTTTCTATAATATTAACATTCGTATTTTCTCTTGCTCGCACTGCCTTAAACGTATCTGTAAAACACAAGGCAGACTGGTAGAGAATGCCTAATGACATTAAGATTAAGTTGGCCTCTTGTATATTGTTTAATGTTTGTGCAATAATTAAAAAATAAATAATCAATTGAGTTCGGATCATATCACTTTGGTTGACTCTATAGAACTGAAAAAAGACATACGCTATCGAAATAATAGCTTCAAATATTTTATGACAATCCCTTCATTCCAAAACTATGCAAAACTCATACCTACAAGCCACAGTATAGGCTTGTAGGTATGGGGTAGACATCATCATTATATTAGCCTTTTAAATTCTACTGCTGAACAATGGACTCGCCAATACATTACACTCTTTTGGGAATATTTGCCAATATGACCACCATACTTTGTATCGCAGTTTCAGCCAATGCACGGAACTATAATTTTATCATCATCATCATATCAGCCCCACGTCCCACTACCCACGTCCCACTACTGAGCACGAGCCTCCTCTCACATATCAAGGTGAGAGGGTCATTCAAAAAAAATTCATATTCATTTATTCAAGTTTGGCTCAAAAGAGCTCTTATGAACGTCAAAACTTAAAAACTAGCGCGCCCATTCACTGCGGGCGGGAGCTTGATCGTAAAAGAACGGGCAAGAAAATCGTCAAGGTTAGTTTTTTCTCCCGCCAGTTACAAGAATATGTACTTAGTAGTAAAACAATTTGACAAATCTACAAAAACATGTGTTCTGCAGTCACATGATTTAAAATAAAAGAAGAAAATAACTTTTTATTTTAAGTTATACGAGTATGAGTACGAATAAACATAGTAGACATGAGCAGACCAGTCCTCACTGGTGGCACCCGTTCACGAGTATGACGCATGAACCAGCCATCGTTTCGCTCAACCATATTTTAGGGAACGCAACGACCCGACGCATGACGCCACCACCGCAAAGACATTTGAGTGAGCATGACATACTCAAGCTATAAGGGGTATTGGGTCATACTCCACCACGCGGACCCAGTGCGGATTGGCGGAGGCAGGTGTATGGCTTCCTGCTGTTAGAATTTATCAAGCCGCCCATTAGGCCTCTAATATGGCTTAACGACTACCACATTTAGTGATAACCGGGACCAACGGCTTAACGTGCTTTCCGAAGCACGGAAGCGCTCGATGTCAAATGCCACACAAACGGTGTTCATATAATTAAATTGACGTTAACAACTTTTCTTATAAGTGAAATGCCAAAGTTCATTCATTCACATTTTTCTGCCTCCATTTAATGATAATAATGCATTCAGACAAAAGAAAACCAAATTGAGTTATAATATGAAATGTTTTTAACGAAAGAAGCTGCATATAGAAGTTACGAACGTGAAAATAAATTTAAGTCATAATTTTAGTCATTTATGACGTTGACATTGACATAACAACAAACAACTTGCATTGCATGCAACATTGCAACACACACGCGTTTCGTCCGCTAACCGCCAAAAATAAAATTGTGATTAATTACACATGCATTGATTGATTAAAAATAAATAATGGCCGGAGTATTATTTGAAGACATATTCAACGTAAAAGACATGGACCCCGAAGGGAAAAAGTTCGATCGTGTAAGCCGGCTACATTGTGAGTCAGAATCGTTCAAAATGGATCTTATATTGGACATAAATTCATGGATTTATCCTATGGAATTGGGTGATAAATTTAGATTGGTGCTCGCCACGACGCTCAGAGAGAATGGCTATCCAGATGGTGGTGAATGGAACCCATTAGAGACTGAAGGAAATCGAGCTGATAGTTTTGAATATGTCATGTCAGGGAAGGTGTATAGGTTAGTTCTTACATTTGTTTTAAAAAAATAATAATATTTAATTGCACATGAAATAATGTAAATAATTTAATATTGTGCCCGACAGTGTCAATGTCAGTGTGACAAATTATGGAGTGTTATAAATAATCAAGAATTATAATTCGAACTAAAAGTGGTGGACGTATCTAGAAATGATCTCCACCAGCCAACCCTAGCATGTTTAAATTAAAAAGTTTCTGATATAATTTTTATTTAAAAAGGAGCAAATACCAAATAATATACACATATAATCTATAAAATGAAACAAATATTAGACTAGTTAAGTGTTAAAATGTTAAGTTGTCATTATGCAGTTGGTGAAAGTCTTTCTTACTACTAGACACTAGTTTTAAACCTTGTTTTGTGATAAGACCTTAGAAATTCTATTAATAACCTTTGATACCTATCTGAGAAAACATACACAGAAAATAATCATGCTTCATTGGTTTTTGAATCATTAGTCTTTTGAATTACTTATTACTTAACAAAATGTTGGTTATTGTAACATTGGGATTAGCAAAAGTAATGTCATGATATTTTGTAATATAATTAAATAAAAAATCTAGGTACATACAACATGTATGTATGTGATGATGTCTACCCTAACATTGTATTAGAGTAGAACTTAATGGAATGGGATTGGGCTAGTCTTCAGTCACCATTTAAGAAGTTTCATCTATAGATCTCCATTTTAAAAGTAAATATGCTACAACTTAAAAGACCCCTTTTAAATAATTGATTTAAGGTGTCGGTTCACCCCAAATGGCATACATGGTTTACAGATGATGCAAAATCAAAGTAGTATAAAGAAATGTGTATCATAATTTAGTTTTCAAACTACATAATGTCTGATTTTCAGAATAGAAGGCGATGAGGCAGCAATGGAGCCAGCTTCACGACTGGCAGCATATGTGTCGTTCGGTGGACTCCTTATGAGGCTACAGGGGGACGCTAACAACCTTCATGGCTTCGAAGTAGACCAGCACATGTATTTATTATTGAAGAAACTTGCTTTCTGAGCAACAAGAAAAATACTTGTAATTTTATGCAAGGCTTGCGGATTTCATCTCACATGTAAGATTGCTCCTCCTGACATCTGCAAGCTTTTTGATATATTATTAATTATGGGTTACAATAAAATGCAGGAGCATACCACGCAAATGATAAAATTTGTATGATATAAAAAAATCTGAAAGAAAAATTCTTAGGGTTCCCACACACGAGCCACTGGCCACAACCACAAAACGACGCCACCGGCATATTTCCTGCAGTTTTCATACATTTTGATTTGTAGCGTGTGGCGGCCACCGGCGTCAATCGTGTGCGGCGAGTCTATATAAAATATATGAAAAGTGCATGAAATATGTCTGTGGCGTCGTTTTGTGGTTGTGGCCAGTGGCTCGTGTGCGGGAACCCTTACTGAACACCAGTCAAAATATTTAAAATGAATACTAAAGAAATTGAAAGTCGATCAGCACATGCATTTACTATTAAGAAACTTGCTGTCTGAATAACCAGCATAACACTTAAAATTGTATGTTATGTGTTTTTAATATCGAGCAATATTTATCACGCACGCAGGATTACTCCATATGTGTGTGCAAGTGCCCATTTCATACATTTTTAAGCATTATAATTAGTCATTATCATCATTCATCAGTCTTACATTAGTCCACTGCTGAACATGTCCCCACTGAGCTCAATCTTCAGCTCAAATTTCTGTCGTTACTATAAATATTTGTATGAAAAGGAGCAATTCCACGTACCTTATGACATTCGCTCGATAATAAAAACATCCTTACTATCAAGAAAATTGCCTATTGAACTGTATAGAGAATACTTAAAATTTATACAAATAAAAAGTGTAGTGCATATTATAATACTATATTTTGTACATTCAGGATTGGTTTCTATAGGAAAACTATATAGTGATAAGTTTTAATGTAAGAATAAATAAATGTTTCATAAATGATTTGTTTTAATAAATTGATTTAATAAAATTTACAATTAAGTAGTGGTGTTTGATGCCATCTAGTGTAGAGTACTCGTAGTACTTGATGTATAAATATGTCAGAGCCCTCTAACGATGATTGGTATCAAAATAACATACCGTTTACTGCCACCTAGTGAAAAAACTCGGAACTTTGTCTTGTCCGCGCGCGTGCTGGATAACGATATGCAGCTGCATGCTTAGTAATAAAAATCACCACTAGATGGAAGATTACTTCTCAATCTTAAAGTTACGAATAATTATCTTGATACTTTCGTAATATCCAAGGATTTAATTAGACGGCAACCGCATTTGTCATGTTAAACATCGTTTCATTATCTTAATTATCAAGGTCCCTAACGGAACTAGAAATATTTGAAGGCTACAAAATACATATATAGTTAAATCTTGAACTTCGATACGGTCGGGTTGTAAAATTATAAAATGCTGTGAACAAATAAAAAGTTTACTACGAACCAAATAATATTTACATTATTCGTAGATAAAAGCCTATTCAAACGTGAGCGGTTTTCTAAAGTTAAGTAAAAAATTATTTATTTCATAAACTATTAGATACCTACATGGAAGAAAACGTCAAGA
The DNA here is from genome assembly GCA_949126915.1 of Musotima nitidalis. NCBI lineage: Eukaryota > Metazoa > Arthropoda > Insecta > Lepidoptera > Crambidae > Musotima > Musotima nitidalis. The sequence goes on along the minus strand of OX421442.1, from coordinate 6,485,738 downwards.
CAAAATATAAATTTAAAAAAAAACTTAATATTACTACAATGAAATCACTAAGTTTGCTAAATGTGCTGACCGCACGAAGCCATTATTTAAAAGAAAAAATAATCACAAAGCTTACACTCACTTACATGAAAAATAATAAAAATTAAGTATAAGTGAATCTAATTGCCAGTTCCGAGCCACCGCTCTGTGAGATGATTGTCTGCCGTTAAGTACTGTCTAATGCCCACCGTCCAGGGGCGGAATTTTGAAATTTACCTACAATACAATACAAAGTTACTTTTAAGATGTGACGAGGTACGTAGTAGAAAGAGGCCAAATAAAGGTATAGTTAACTTAAATCACATTTAGTGATAACCGGGATCAACGGCTTAACGTGCCTTCCGAAGCACGGAAGCGCTCTATATCAAATGCCACACAAACGGTCACCCAACTTCGGTGATCGTTCCCAGCACCGTAGAGCTACGAGCATTACGACGAGCATCTATCATCATATGCTAGCATTATCCAGGTTGCCCTAGACTTAAGCTTAGGGTCCAGGGTCTTCTCACTGGTTCAACCAGATTCGACTGAATTTCTGTTATTACGTGGAGCGACTGCCGTCTGACCTCTGCAACCCAGAGGGAAACATCATTCTTTGGTCAACTTTCAGTCTATTTGAAGGCACTGACTTCCTAATAACGACTGCCATAGATGTTCATCACAGGCGGGACCAACGGCTTATATGCTTTCCGAGGCACAGAGCAAGCGATAATTACAGTGTGCGTTCGCGGAGCGGAATGTTGTTGAATTTAAAGATTTTAAGTATGCAGATAATTAGTGTATGACGTCCTGTAATTGTGTATGGTAAAAAAAAATTTGTGTACGCAGCCATTGTGGAGAAATTCACCAAAAACTGATTCCGCTGGGCGAACGTTGTCCTGGCGGAACTTTTTTTAATCCATAGACTTTAGAAGAAAAGAGATGTGTCCAAAAATTAGTGTGTATTTGTGTGTAATTGTTTATGTATGAATGAAATCAGTGCATGCATAAACTTCGGAGAAATTCAAGTTTCCGCTACGCGAACGTTTGGCCATTAGCTAGTTTTCATATAAAGCGCTTACATAGAGAGCTGTAGATTTTTACATACGTTGTTTTGAATTTGTTTATATTTGTTTAAAAAACAGATTTAGAAAAAGTCGTAGGTTTTAAAAGATAAAAATATAAACGTAAAATACACTTATTAGGTCTTAGTTCTTAACGTATGCACTATGGGGTCTAGATTTTCACGTTTATACAAACCTTGTAAGTGTCTGCAACATGTTGCCAAGTATCAATGATGTCCCTTTAGTTATTAAAAAGTTATAAGATAATTTACCATGAATAGATCACTGTTTACAAAGCAGTCGAATATCACGACGTTCTAAAGGAATTGCATGGTAAAATGTATGCCAATAATTAGTTTAATCATTCAACTATTCATATGCAAAATTTCATGTCATTAAATTCAATAATTAAAGAAAGACAATTATAATACTGACGAAGCATCGAAAACCTACATAATCCGACCAAGTTCGGATAGCTATAAAAAAGCGGCCGTGCGATATATTTAGGTAACATCCCAAAATTTACATTATAATACCGGTATTGAATTGGTACAGGTGATAACACAATTGTTGTTTTGATATAATTTATAGGTCATTTATTTGTCTACTCCTAGTTTTTTAATGTATTTGACTATGACGGGAAGTAGGTACTAATTACGTAGGTACTTTATTTAAGTATGCGCTTGAGACTTGAGATATAATCTAGATATATTAATTAAGACAAATAATATTCATACAGCTAATTTCTTGTTAAATAGTCCTTTGGTTAAATAGTCTAAGTTTTGTAGTTACGAATTGATCAAAAATATTCTAGTGAAGTGAACAAATAGACAACATGCTGCGCGCAACGAGCGATAGGCGGCTTCCCGCTTGAAACGGCACTTCCATCCTTGAAGAAAAGAGAGGGCAATATGTTTTCATTATCTGCGGTCCGCGCGGATTCGTTTGCTGTTGAACTTGAATCTGATTTTGTTTTGTCCCCGGTCCATATACAGGATTTTTTTTTAACTCAGTGCGCAAATTTTGACATGATAAACTTAAATAGTAAACACGATTTTTTTATTTTGTTATGCGTTCATTCGCATTGCATTTGCATCAATTCGTCGGTCGGTAGTAATCCGTTCGTAAATGATAATGCTATCATTCACGAACGACTTATTCACTCACACCCTAATAGATCTCATTCCCTCTGTTTTTTTCGGTCCCGGTCGTTCTTCGGAGTATCTTCGCTACGCGAACTAATAGACCGACTAACCAATTAGCAATCTGTGGTCTGAAACATTTCTTTTCGTACAGTTAAAAGATACGTTTCCTAATCGTTCATCGTTCGCGAACTACACAAGACAACAAAAAGTGTATAATCTATGACTATAAACAAATGTGTAGTCAAGGACAACGTGCGTATGCGCTGTTGTTTTGTTATGCATCGCCAATTCTCTGTCATAATAATATTGACAAAGTGCGTTATTAATGAAGTATTAATGTTATAGTGTAACAGTGAAGCTTAACATAATTATGTAGTAGGTATATTGAGTGAGTGATAGTGAGAAGTTGATAACAGATATAAGGTAAGATTTTATAATAAATTAATAGCTATGCATCATTTTGGGTAACTTTGAATTGCAGTTTAACTTTGATCAAAACTTTGAAAAATGTTTTTAATATAATTATAATTTCATGGAAACTTTTTGTTGTTTCAATATAACTTAATGGCGATTATTTTACATAGTTACAATATTGAAACAACAAAAAGTTTCCATGAAATATATTAAGAAACCTTTTTCACAGTTTTGTTCAAAGTTAACTGCAATTCAAAGTTACCCAAAATGACTTTACACTTATTCATTTACGTAGTTTATTAGGCAGATAAATAATAATAATTGTGTTATGATAACATTGGAACAGTAATAGTTAATGTCTACGGATCGATCTAAATCTATATCTATTTACTTAAATTCATAATAATAAATTATAATAAAATCGTAACAAAGTAGATGTTTTTCCTGGTTTAAGACAAATTACTGAATAGAAAAATACAGAATAACTACTGAATTAACTAAACGACCGACCGGATTGTAACGAAATGTTGAAAAGAAATATTGTTATTAAATAATCACCTTATATTTATTACCTATATGTATATATGTGTATATGTGTAGGTATAAAATGATATAAGGTATAAGGCAGATTTTTATTAGTTACTTTCCTTTTGTGGGGTTATATGTAGAGATAGCAATAACGGCTTTTTTACCCGACTGCGCGCTGCAAAAGAGGGTAATGTGTTCATCAGTCTATGAATGTATGTATATTTGTTCCTTTGAAGCACTATACAGACTAAACGCCTGGGCCGATTTTTATGATTCATACGTCAATCTTTTCTTCGTCGGTGGACGTCTTTTGGCTGAAATGATGATAATGATACGTCTATCGATTTTTCTTAGTCCTGCGAATGTCACTAAAGACATGAAAAGATTTATTTTTATAAATAATTATAAAATAATTTATATAAAGATTTATTTTTATCGTAGATAGTGGCGTTATTATTAAAAAAATACAAACATATTGTATTGTTTTATTTTTTCCTAACGCTTGTGTACGCAACTGTACCATATTAATAAATACTAACCTTCCAAGTTAAGAACGTTTCTTAGATATATGGCACGGCCGCTTTTTTGTAGCTATCCGAACTTGGTCGGATTATGTAGGTTTTCGATGCTTCGTCAGTATTATAATTGTCTTTCTTTAATTATTGAATTTAATGACATGAAATTTTGCATATGAATAGTTGAATGATTAAACTAATTATTGGCATACATTTTACCATGCAATTCCTTTAGAACGTCGTGATATTCGACTGCTTTGTAAACAGTGATCTATTCATGGTAAATTATCTTATAACTTTTTAATAACTAAAGGGACATCATTGATACTTGGCAACATGTTGCAGACACTTACAAGGTTTGTATAAACGTGAAAATCTAGACCCCATAGTGCATACGTTAAGAACTAAGACCTAATAAGTGTATTTTACGTTTATATTTTTATCTTTTAAAACCTACGACTTTTTCTAAATCTGTTTTTTAAACAAATATAAACAAATTCAAAACAACGTATGTAAAAATCTACAGCTCTCTATGTAAGCGCTTTATATGAAAACTAGCTAATGGCCAAACGTTCGCGTAGCGGAAACTTGAATTTCTCCGAAGTTTATGCATGCACTGATTTCATTCATACATAAACAATTACACACAAATACACACTAATTTTTGGACACATCTCTTTTCTTCTAAAGTCTATGGATTAAAAAAAGTTCCGCCAGGACAACGTTCGCCCAGCGGAATCAGTTTTTGGTGAATTTCTCCACAATGGCTGCGTACACAAATTTTTTTTTACCATACACAATTACAGGACGTCATACACTAATTATCTGCATACTTAAAATCTTTAAATTCAACAACATTCCGCTCCGCGAACGCACACATAATTACACACATAACTTCGAAAAGTCATAGGTTTTGAACCCGAGACTCGCTACTGGGCTATCACCGCTCTCTAACGACGAGCATCTATAGCAGTCCGTATAAGAAAGACAGTGCCTTCTAATATCCAGACAGCGGGTTAAAACATTGAATAATGTTTCCTCTATACGCGTAAGTCTTAGGCACCACATCAGTGGGTAGGTTGAAAACCTCTAGTCAAGTCACCACTAATTTTCTGGGGTGGAACCTCAAATCAAATCATTTTATTGTCAAAACAACCTTGGCTTGTAACTTCGGCTGAGATGTGACTAAATGACGAGGTCTCTGCAGAAGCAAATACTATGGTTTATCAAAATATCTGGAAAATACTTAAATACACTGGAAAATACTTAATAGAGCGAGTCCATATCTAAAAAAAGTATGGGATGTCAAATGTATAAGCCTAATGCGCATCTCTAACATTCGTCATGAGTGTTGTATAACTACTTTTCTGACTTAGTGAACATTTTTAAAAATAGAACTGTTTTCTGTCAACGGAATCATTTTCTAAATGTTTATCAATTAAAATTAAATAATAATAAATAAATATAAATTATCCTTTACTAAAGAAACAATTAGAGGACAAAACATCGGAAAAACATGTTCTCTATTAACATTGAATAGATCCCCAAACGAGTATTACTTACCACTCGTTTGATTCAACAAAAGATTTCTAAACAAAGCCAATTACTTCATGCGGCTCATTAGCGCGCGCGTGCGGCCCCAGCGGCCTCCAACGACCGTGTGCCGACGCCGCGTGAAGTCACGCGTGTGGACGCACCCTTAAGATTTTAAAAATCGAATGAATTTCAAATATGTTTTTGTGTTTTTTATTTAATGTCGACTCATTCGATTATAGTATGTGCCGGTGTCAAATAATTTTAAAAATCATGTTTTTTGCAAAATAATTTAATGTTTTCATAATTTTGTCGTAAGTTGAAGTCAAGCATAGTTCCTTACAGTTTAAGTCCTTTCGCTATAAAGTAGTGGAGCTATGCGAATTTTCCAAGATTCCAGGCTTACAAACGATATTAAACCGATAAGTCTAAGGGGAGATTTTTCCTCCATGTGTGTGTTCTACAAGCAGAATGTGCTAATGGGGTGTGTTCTGAAGAACTTTTTAAAATGATGCCAATGGCTTATGTCTGTCATAGCACCGCTAGCCATCGACAGGGAGTTCATTCTTACAAATTGGAAAAGACAGGAGCGCGTACAGTGAGTTTCAAAATAATGTCTGTCGCGTAACCTTGCGTAGTGAAATGAGTTACCAGGCGAGGTTTTACCAAGATTACAGCATGGGGCTCTTTAAAACTATATAATTGGCGAAGTGTAGATGATATGTGTCTGCCTACCCTTTCGGGGAAACAGACGTGAACGTGTGTATGTATGTATGTTTGAAATATAATCTGCTATGGAAGCTAGTATGATGAGAAATTCAAACAAACCTGGTTAAACCTGGGCAACGGGGATAATGCTAGGATATGATGATGAACAAGTATGAACAAAAAGTTCTATCATACAAACGGTCTTTTAAATTAGATAATGTACCTGTAAAAAAATATTTGTAACTTTGTTCTTAATATGAAAGTCAATTTGAAAACCTACAATTCGAACTTTTTAAAATATCATATCATAGATTCGTACCCCAAAGAGTGTCCCACGCCCTTAAAAGGGACTCAGCGTTCCTGTCACAGCGGTGGCCCTGGGAATATTATAGCTGTACTGTCATCAGCGAAAGCGGGAACAATAGCGTAACGCAAAGCGGTGACATAATAGACAAATACGACATTGTTCTAACCTCTTTTGTGAAGAAACTTTGGATACCACCAACCTACAAATAAATATTCAATTCAAATTCAAAAGTAATGTTCTAAAACTAGTGTAAAAACTTTTTCATAAACAAGTTTTTATGTGTTAAAAGTTTGGATTTAAAGACATAGCTTTTTTGACAGCTTACTTTATTAAAGTTTCCAGAGCTTGTTGAGGTAGGAATTAAATTTTACTAAACAAATAAAATAAAAAAATAAATAAACTATACTTTATTGTCTTTAAGATCAACAGGATAAATTATTATTAAACATTTTTCGAATTAAATTAAATTTAATTCAAAACAAACAAAATGGGAATTCGATAATTTTTATCTTAACAACAATGAAAGAGATATGAGCGGTACCATAACCAAGAAATAAAAGCAAACGGATTCTTTGTCAGAATTTGTCAAGGTTTGTCAGTTTATCTGTCTGTAGTGATTTTTTCTCAATATTTGTCAGTCTGTCGGTGACTCTTATTAGGGGGATCTGTCAGTCAGCCTATCGTGATTCTAAAGGGGGGTGAGGACTGTCCGTCAGTAGGTCAGTATGGTGACTCTAACGAGGCTTTCAAAAGGCAACGAGAATGAGAAGAATGCCTCAAGAAACTCATCTCAGCTATTTTTAATCTAACACAATCAAAGGAATAAAAATATTAAGTCTACCGCTGTTGTTCTAAAAACTAGAACATCTAATAAGTATCTAAAGATTAAACTTTACTAGACTTTGACTTGAAGTGACGAAAACGCTGGATATAGAGAAATTTTTATAAAATTACTTGACACTAGAAAATACTAAATTAATATAAACTATTTTTTTTCTTTTATTTAAAATTTTGTGACTGCAAAACACAAGTTTTTTTTGTAAAATATGTTTTTACCTTAAGTACATTTGTAACTGGCGGGAGAAAAACAAAATTTAACGATTTTTTTGACAAGATTGACAAAGCTCACGCCCGCAGTGAATGGGCGCGTTAAATTTTAAGTTTGACCTTCATAATAGCTCTATTGAGCCAAACTTGAATAAAAGATTTTGACTTTGACTACTCTTAAACGAGTGAGTACATAATGAGTTAATGACGACCGATATGGCGTGGAGGTCAGTATACCTACACTTCACTCCAGAGGTCGTGGGTTCGATTCCCACACAGGACAAATCTTTGTGTGCATGAACATGAATATTTGTTCTGGTCTGGGTGTTTTCCTATGTATATTAAGTATGTATTTACAAAAAAATTGGTTGCCTGTAAAGTCGGTATACGGGCGAAAGTTTTACGTGACAACGACTTTGAGTGGTAAAATAATTTTATTGTGAATATTCATTCGTATAGTAGGAAGAAGGATGAAATAATAGGAACAATTTAAAACATTTATTTATACAAAGAATTATATTTGAGAATTATAACCATGCCCGAGTGGAAGGGACGCGTGCCTCTCACTCGCTCTCATTGTGAGCGCATAACGTGAGCGGAGCGTAACGCAGTTTCTTGAAGTGTCACCCGGCAAACCAATTTATAAGACGTTGTCACGTCAAAAAAAAAGTATATAAGTATGTTTAACCGTTGTTTAGTATCCATAAAAAGTTCTTAATGATACTTATCTTGGAACTAAAAAATTGGTGTAATTGTCAGGAAATATTTATTATTATTATTATTAACTATGCTTGGCATTTTATATAGTTTCTCAGTTCACGCACAATCAAGCTTCCTTTAAGTTAGTTTTTTTTAAATTGTGAAATAAAAGTTTCATACTTATAATCAGAGACAATCCAAAACTCATTACTAACTCCTGCCTATAGTATAATCAGAACAGTTCTGAAGCTATAAAAAATTACTTTTAATTTATTATTGCGAAAAAAAAGGTTTTTATACTTTTAATCAGAGACAACAAAACTCATTACGAACTCGGCCTGCAGTCAAATCAGGACCGTTCTGAAGCTAGTAATAATTCCACCCTCGGCGGTGGGCGGTCATAATTAGTTCAATTTGGCGCGAAATGGCGTCTGTCAGAGCTGTAATTACTGCACTGCGCCCATTAACGGCGCTAAAAGTGTGATAATTATTTTATTTTTCGGGGTTCTGTACTCTAAGGGTGTTTATGCTACTTCGTTACTTAATGGGTGTATAGATCCTACCAACGTCTAAGGAGCCCAAGCTAGCCTCACCTGCAAGTGGTGCACCTGCCGATCAACGGACGAGGCTCTGGCAAACATAACAGTGCCCGGTAAGCGACAATAGGCTCGCCACCTATTATATAAAATAAGCCGCTGACTACCTCTTAGAGGAGACAGGCGTGATAACATTTATTTGTTTATTAGGAAAACTTACAGCTAAACATATATGTTTTACATACAACTCCTAAAACAAAAGGACATATTTATGCAAACCATTACAGGCATTCACATCTGTTTTTTAACTTTTTTCTATTTTTATTAATATTAGTATGTATTATGTACATGGGTACAATTAGACATAGGTGTAATTAACTCGTAAGTTCTCCAGCAATGTCATCAGTTCACCATTTTATAAGTTCTATAGTGCATTCGTTTTCCTGGACTGGGTGTTTTCCTATGTATATTAAGTAGAATGTATTTACAAAAAACGTATCGATATACGTTATTTAGTAGGTATTCATAATACAAGTTCTTCATGATACATATCTCGAAGCGAAATAATTGATGTAATTGTTAGATTTTTAAATGTATTATTATTTAAGTATTTATTATATTTTGTTAGTGACAATTCTGCTTCAAGCTAAGTTTGTACCTCGATACACACTTTATGTAATTAACTAAATTATATAACTAACGTGTCATGCCATTCGATTTGGCACAACAGCGATTGACACAGGCGCAATAAAATGTCACCTGTATCTGTACGGCTTCATTACTTAATTCTAAAGCTGCATTCACACTGCAGTTACTTTTTGTTGAGCAACACTTTGTAACACGGTAACATTTGACAACATTTGGTAACATCTTGTAAGTTTTATACTGTATATAACTGTTTGTTGTCAGATGTTGCTGAGTAACATTTGAAAACGCTGGTCAACAAAAAGTAACTGCGGTGTGGATGCATCGTAAGCGTACAGTGGACGCTTAGAATTAAGTTATGACTGGTAGCAATAGACGAGCGAGATCATCTGCTAATTTGTTTAAAAAGAAAGAAAGAAAAACGTTTATTCATAACCATGAACCTACAAAAATAAAAATAAAAAATAATATAAAACTGAAGATACCTACATCTCTACATGATTATGAAAAGGTATCTACTCAGCATGTGCCGTAGCATCTAAGTGATGCCCCGACGCTGGTCTTCAGTGATCTCAGTCATAATACAAGATTTAAATTAAACCATTTTTAAAACTACTGATGTCACTTTTACTTGATAAAATGAAGACAGTGAAAGCACTAGTAGAAGTGGCCCTTTATCAATGTGTGTGAAAATTTATAACAGGTTACCAAATGAAATTAAAGATGTAAAGGACTTAACCAAATTTAAATTCTCATTAAAAAAATATCTCCAAAGAAACCGTTTTTATTCGTTGCAGGAGTTTTTTGGTGAAAAATAATTTAGATAATAATTAATTAGGTAGGTATGTTTTTCAACAAATATTTTTGTTACGTAAATTTTTAAGAATTTGTTAAAATACTATTACGAATTATATTTAATTTAATAATAAGTTACTTTTAATATATATAATAACATGTACTTGCTGTGCCCTTGCAGGGTCATGTTTGTTACCTTCTATCTTTGTTAACACCTGTATATGTACAACATGAATGCAATAAAGAACTTTGAACTTTTTGAACTAGTTTAAAACCTGATCTCTAAATCTTGTTTTGTAAAAAGCCCCTAAGGGGATTATAATAATAATAATAATAATAATAATAAAGCCTTTTATTCGGACAAAAATATACAAAAATTACTTTTACTTACACTACTACACTGTTATATTATATAATTTACTTTAACTTATTCGATTATCTGGTGCTTCTTTATTTTTTGTAGGTCCGTTTGCCAGTTAGCAAAGGCCTCCTCCAACCTACTCCATTCTGATCTATCTCTGGCCACTCTACTCCATGTTATGCCTGCGACTTGCCTGATGTCATCGTCCCATCTTTTTTGTTGTCTTCCTCTTTTTCTTTTACCTTCCCTTGGATACCACTGTGTAACCATTTTGCTCCACTTGTCCCTTCCTCTGATCGTGTGTCCGAACCATTTCCATTTTAGCCTTTTTATTTTAAGCGCTGCGTCCTGTATCTCTAAGGGGATTAACAAGATCTAAACTTAAGCCAGGTTTAAAACTAGTGCTGTCACTTTTATTTGATAAAATGAGATTTTGTTTTGTAATGAGCCCCTAATGGACCCCAGCCTAAGTCTAGGACAGGGCCAATTTAAGAAACTGACAAACCTTGACAAATTTTGACAAAGAATCTATTTTGCTTTTATATCTTTCGCTTTCTTGATTATATACCGCCCATATCTCTTTCATTGTTGCTTAAAATTTCACGAACCTAAATGATTATACATACAAACATTCACGCCTGTTTTCCCGAAGGAGTAGGCAGAGGCATATTAATACGCCCACACTTCGCCAATTATATAGTTGGTCCCACGTAATAGGTGGCGAGCCTATGGCCGCTTATCGGGCACTGGTTTGTTCACCAGAGCCTCGTCCGTTGTTCGGCAGGTGCACCCCTTGCAGGTGAGGTTGGCTTGGGGTCCTTAGGTCTTGGTAGGATCCCTACGCACCCATCGCTAAACGCTAAATGATCTTAAAGACAATAAATTATATGTTATTTTATTTTTACTTGAGTTTGTATTGCTATCCATTGTAATACTTACATAGTGCATTCAGTTTTATTAAGAGTCGAGGCCGTTTATAAGACTTTTGATTCAAAGTAAAGATTCTTTGGCATTAAATCAAAATGCAAAACATAACTCTATTCCATAAATCCACATACTTAATTATCTACTAAATTATTTAGTTATTGTGTGGCAAGGATTTTGTTCTTTTCGTTGTAGGTATTTTACATATTCCTTGACCAAATCGTGTGTTAAGGCTTTATTTATTTGAACAAATTAACTTTAGAAGACTGTTTTTTAGTTTTCTAGTGCAAATTAACTTTTAAAGTCGGGCTAAATTTTTCATAAAATTTTTAGATATCTACAATATGCTCTCACCAGATCGTGTGTTAAGATGTAACGAATGCATTCCACTTTCTCCCACAAATAAAAATAAAATTACTTCTTTGATAAACATTTTCCATGAATTAGTAAAAAATGTGACAGCAGTGGATTAATATTTAAAAAAACATTGTTCACTATTCGAATTATAAATTCACCGCATGACAGTCATTGGGCGGCGCTCGGCCAATAGCAGCGCGGCTCACCGGAGGCGGGAAGAGGCAAGCGTCATAATGCAAATTAGTTTTTTTAAACTCGTTTCCCGCGTCGCGTCGTCGTCGTTGTTTGTTCATGATCAAGGTTGGTAGGCTTGAGTCGTTCGATATTTCAACTTATATTACCTATGAAACCTATGGTATAAAGTTTTTTTTTCCTTTACTGTTCTGTAATCTATATTAGCTTTGCTTAGTTGTTCTGTTCTTTATAAATCTAGTGAATGCAGAACCACATTTTAATCAAATCTTAAATCCTTTTCTAGGTACTGTGTTGAATATTAAGTACTATTTTTACTGGCTGAAGTATAGTACAAAATTAGACCATATTTTTGCCCGTTTTCCGTTGACGGCCATGAGTTTTATTGAACCAAACTTGAATTAAACATTTTTTCTTAGAAGTGAAATTTCTTACCGGAAATATCATTACCCTTTTATCTTACAGTACCTATTTAAGTTGCCAAATAATTATGTGACGTAATCTTTAGGTTTTTATACTCGTACTATATCTTCATTTCATACTTTATTAATAACTGTTTTGTTTGTCTTTGTTTTTTTAAAGGTTTTGTAATGCTTAGAGTTTTCGTCGTTTTGACAGTTGTGTTGTCAAGATCTTGATTGGCATATACCTTTTAATATTACATTAATTTGTAATCCGTTGTTTTGTCAAAAAAGAGTGTACTAATCTATCTATTTTAGTTTAGTTAATTAAGTGGTACAATAAATTAATTACGCTTGTGAAACTTATCTAATGAACTTCTGAAGGAACTTCACTCTTTTTTTTTGTCCCGAGGCCGCGGTAACCCTTGCGGATAGTCCCGCAGCCCCGGCAGGCTTGACCCCCTCCCGGGGGGCCCTCACTGGAAGGTATCCTGCGTTAATGTTTTTAATAAGAAACTATTTTTATGGATTGCATCGAATTGTTACCATCAGGCAGGACGTGGTCAATATGACGTGTCACATTAAAAAAAAAACATTTCTGAAGTATTCAAGGTACTTATTGTTCATCTTTCTTTTCCTCTCTTACCGTTCGGTTATGGAACTCACCTCTTTATAACAGCCTTGACTGTCGCACCCCTTCTATATAAATATTTATGTAGAAAGTAAGTATGTATATCGCCGTAAGTATAAAAGTGTATATCGCCTATAGACATGTCATATTAACATAATACACATGTCATATGCACCTGAGAAGTAAGTCCAAAGCATAGTATGCTTCTTTCTTCTTTATTCTTGAACTATTATCTAAACTTAAGTTCCAAAAGAAAAAAAAACTTGAACCATCTCAAATGTTATCCAACCCAACAATATAGCCTCTTTGCTCGATGTTAAACAGAATTAAAACCTCCTCGTACTTCGCGGTCGTAATTCCATTTTCAAGTTTTAAATATCTCTCAATGAAAAGTACCTACCACCGACAAAGGTACCACCATAAAGACAAGCTATAACTTTGCGTTTCGATTTTACGATTGGACTCTCATTCATGGCTGGCGTAATTAGACACAGACATTAACAGTCGAGTAAGGCTATATCATAGTAAATTATATGAAATTTAATTAAATAAAAGAAATATTACACGTTAAACGGGTTTCGATATTGAAGTTTTAGTATCCCTATTATTTTCTAGTCTATAAAATATAGACTATGTTAGTTAGGGATTATGTAGCATTCTATTTAGGAAAGAATTACTTAAATTCGACTAGTAAGCATTTGAATGTATTCTTCACAAACATACATACGTACCTAAATTAAATTACGTCACACGAATTTCGTGAAGTTTTGACCCCCCTTCGTCCTTGTCACAGCTGGTCACACTAGTAAGACTACCTCCTCCATAGTGTGATGTCACATATTTTGCAATTATACAGCAAGAAATAATAACATTAAAACAGCAGTTCTTTAATTTTTAATAGGACCTGGGTTTTGAATCCCTCCCCTTGTCACACTTTGTCAACCCCCTCCCACCCTCTCAACGTGTGACGTAATTTATGTATAGCCCCCTACATAAATCAGTCAATCGATTAACCTAAATGGTAAACATAACAGTTCTCGGTAAGCGGCAATAGGCTCACCACCTATTTCGTAGGACCAACTATATGATTGACGAAGTGTGGGCGTATAGTATGCCTTTGCCTATCTGGGATAAAGGCGTGAATATATGTTTCTATGTATCAAATAAAATATTTTATTCAATAAAGCTCTCATAAGTGTCAACTACGAAACTAACGCAGCTCAATTAGTCTGTTATCCCTCGTTCGAAGCTCAAGTTTGAAAGAAAGAAAGAAAGAAAGAAAGAAAGAAAGAAAGAAAGAAAGAAAGAAAGAAAGAAAGAAAGAAAGAAAGAAAGAAAGAAAGAAAGAAAGAAAGAAAGAAAGAAAGAAAGAAAGAAAGAAAATATTTATTCAATACAAGTTGCAAGAAAAAAAATAACAGAAAATAAGTACAAAATAATAAAAACACAAATCAATAACAATAAGAACTCAAATGTAAGAAGTACTCAACTTGTATTGAAAAGGTGCTCACTCAGCAAATTGTCGAACATCACAGAGATGTCGCGACGCTGATCTTCCGTAGTAGTTTGCCTACTTATTTATATTTACTATGACTAAATCCACTTTACACCATCACTAATTTATTTTAGTTTATTTAGGGCCTACTTTACAGTGTCCAAATAAGTTTGTATTAGGGTTTGCTTGACATACAAAACAAAACAGTAATTTTAAACACCTCATTTTCACCAAGGTATATTAAGCAAGTGATAGATTAAAAATATCTTTGTAACAATTTCCGCTCTACTATAATTTGCCGAAAAATCGAGAAACTATTCAACACGACACGTGTTTCGCCCTTACACAGGGCATCTTCAGGTAAGATAGGAGCCTCAGAACAACGATGTCTTCACGACGAACGCTGAAACGAGAGTGAGGTAAAAACGAGAAACTATTCAATTAGTTTCTTAGAATGGATTTCCGTAAAGTAACGCCTGAATCAATAAATTATGTAAGGTATATTAATTCATGTAATTATCATATTAACCCTAAATAGTCCACAGCTGAACATTGGCCTCCCCAATAGAGTATACCCATAATCACACGCTGGGAAAGCGGGTTGGTGATCGCAGTACCACACGGCAAATGTGTGGACATATAATACATGGTATTTTACTAATCTTATACAATGTCTCAATTGATTTTTAGCAAAAAAACAATTTTAACGCAAAATCTTCAAAATTAAAACAAATAAAACTACAAATTTGTCGCACGACTCCCGAATAAGGTATCGCATTCTTTATTCAGACGGTAAGTATGGTCAGCAAAATAATAAATATTAAATAGGAATTCAAGTAGATGCGGCGTAGGGTGGCGCTCTGCTGTACCTCCAGCTTCATAGGCCCTATTAGCTGCTAGGAAAACTCCAACAGGTAAGATATGCCTGCCCACTCGCACTGGGTATTAGTAGTATCAAAAACCAAGGTGACTCAGGTGATTCTCCGCAACATGAGCCCACTGCGGATGGGTGGTGGCAGGTCGGTGGCGTTCTTCTGTGACAATTTAGCAAGCTACCCGATAGCGTCTTACATTCTTAACAACTTCCACTAATAGTGATAACCTAGAGACCATCTTAACATGACTTTCAAAACACGAAAAGGCTCAAATCAATTCTTAATTATTTTTTACATCCCATAAATCAACACTAGATGTTAAATTATGACATACAGTAATATTCTCAGTAGCACTCGATATTAAATTCCACTCAAAACGTCTCCCATTTAAGTCAAAAGTAAGTAAAAATATGTAAAAAACTATGTGAATGTTTTTAATGGCTTGCATATGTGTCCATCTGTTTTAAGAATGTATAATGTTTAGCTTAAACTGTTTCTAATAAATAAAAAAAATAAAGCTATATTACTTTGATTTCAATAAAAATATTGCGTGAATTTCAGTCATATCTGGTTACAACATTTCAGTGCACAAAAAATGTTTGAATGAAGTAACAAACATTTAAACAAACTCTCGCGTTTATAATATTGGTATTATTAAAGCTTTTCTAAGTGTTTTGTTGCTGACTATACTTATTTACGAGTGCTCGAGCGATATTGTTATTTTTTTCCATAATTCATGTAGAATTTGATGAGACTCCATAACTACTTCAAAAAAGAATAGGTGAAGCTACTAGTATTAACAAGCGACTTCTCTCGCGTAAAACAAAGAAACTATAATTTTTTAAATTAAAAAGAATCTGGATATCATTTTTTTAAAACCAAGAATTGGTCTTTACAGTTCGTAGTAACATTTTAATCCCATCTATGCTTAAAACATGATAATCTTTACAAAAATAATTTAAAGACATTTCCTTTTATAATAATAATATAAGCTACATACCTATAATACACCCAAATCATTTCTATTTGAAATAAATAAAAAAAAGAAAACTGTCTATAACATTAGAATGCGTTTTTATTAACACTTATTACTACTAGATGCCGTCGTTATATATAGTTAGGTTAAAAGAAAAAGTACACGAGTAATGCGTAACAGATAATTCCATTTGGATTTGAAAAATTCAAATAAACAATTACCTCAATGTAAACTGACGCTGCTATATCGTAATGCAGTTCAAAATCCCTCTGAACAATATTATTGAACGTATGTGTATGGATTTTGATATACGCGCCATTGTAAGTCTGTATTATCGCACACCTCAGTCGGGATTAACCCCTCCTTCGTGACCTCCCGGTTCCCTAAGGAAGAGGGGAACAAGCGCCACTGACGGAACGGCAGTCAACCAAATGCGCGCGCGATGACATAACGCACAACCTCTTTGCTACTACAACGCTAATTAATAATCTGTGGTCTTCAATTAAAAAGTTGACGTATGTGATTCCTTTGTGTCAGTGTACAAAAAAGTTTTTAAGACATCCTTTGTAGATTATCTTGTTTAGTTTTCTATGGTAGTTTTGAAATATCTGTATGCAGTGATTCCTTTGTGCAAGTGTTTTTGTAAATAAAACCTAATTAAAGGTACTAAGTATTTTTCGAAAAAAAATATCATGTGATTTTAATTGTTATATGTACTATAAATATGTAAAGGAAATTTTATAATGAGTTTTTTTCATAAAGCTTTCTTGAAAGCTATAGAAACTTTTCGCTGAGTGAAGTGGTTGAATTAAAATGAGTGCGCGTGTGAAAAGTTCTGATTTAGAAATAAATTATTTTCTTAGTGGATTCTTATAAGGTAAGATTTTTTGTTATAAGATCTATAGTTACTGTTAAACTTAATATTAGAAAAATGTGGAATAAGTTTACTTAATAATTGATACATTCACATTATTAAATTGACATTGCTTTATAATTTATTAATAAAATTTTGACATTAATTAAATAACGAATGCAGCAAATATTTTTTTATGTATATTATTTTGCGTGTATTTATAGACAATTATTATGGTAGAATGCGGAATCCAGTTTTATGAACTTTGATGATGTTATATATATTTTATCTTATAGAAAAAAAAATACAATCACATTAACTGTGAAGTGAAAAATAAGTTTTTGGCATTTTTTATGGATATCAATAGTTATTTTATTTAGTAGGTAGATATACAAATCGTCAGTCTAATTTTCAAACTCCAAAAAATATAAGATTTGTTTTTTAATTGTCATCTAGTGTAAAATTTCGAGATCTATCGATATCTTTGAAGTCCCATACATTTATATTTAATTACTTATAAAAAGTCAAAAATCAAAAAAAAATATTTCATAAACTATTATACATAGTACGTGAAAACGTCATAATTAAATATTTAAAAAAACAATCGAAATATTATTACACTGAAATAACGAAGCTTAGATCCACTTACATGCAACATAACAATTTAAAAACAAAAAATAATTAAGTGTAAGTGAATCTAAGTGTCAGTTCCGACTCGAGCCACCGCTCTGTAAGAAGAACTGGCAAGAAACTCACAGGCTATGCTCTTTTAAATATATCCATTGGTTTGGTAAGTACTTGAATTACAATCTTGATTTGTCCGTGAAGCTAAACAATGCAATATAATATAACATTAACAATATTCATGTTTTAAGTCACTTATATTAGAATAGCCTGTATGAAACGGCAGTTTAATCCCAAGCATTTTTATCTGCCATATAGTCTTTGATAGAATAGTATCCCTTTGAAGACAGCTTGCGTTTTATTGTTAATTTAAATTTATTTAAGCTCAATTGCTGTATTTTGCTTGGGATTTTATTGTAGAATCGCACACATTGACTTTTAAATGATTTGTTTATCTTTTGGAGCCTAGTGGCAGGTACACGAATTGGAATAACTCCTATATTCAATTAGTAGATACCTTAACTATGAAAAATTAACAGTTTTTTACTTCCTCTCATAAAGTTTGATCAAAAGGACATAAGCTGTTTAAAATATAGGCTGACGATGTGTAGAAATATATAGTAAACTAGCTGTTACCCGCGACTTCGTCCGCGTGGAATAGTATCTTTGGGTAGCATTTACAACCCCCTTTTCGCAATAAAAAATAGCATATATCCTTTCTCAGGGTCTAGACTATCTTATCTGTATACCAAATTTCATTTAAATCCGTTCAGTAGTTTTGGCGTGAAAGAGTAACAGACAGACAGACAGAGTTACTTTCGCATTTATAATATTATTAAGTAAGGATTAATACATACACAAAAAATATCCAGTTAAAACCATATAATGAAACAAAAAAACACAATTCTTATTTACTAAGTGAATATTTTGAAGAATTACATTTATTATTTTCATATTATTTTGATTATATCTCTGCGTACCAGTTACTGGTGAAACATGCGGACCTTATTAAGTTTTAAGACCAGTTATATACCATATTACATGTAAAATAAAAAGTTAATTGTCTTTGTTAAAAATATTTTTTACTATTTTTTATTAAACGGAGTCTTTGTTTGAAAATTTTCTGACCTCTGAGTAAAAATAAAACAGTACCTACCTACTTATTACATCAATCTTTTGATAATTACAACATTAAAAAAAACCTTATATTAAATATATAAGGGTAGCTTTAAGCGCTTATAGCGGGTGTTTTCTTGTTCGCTTGTTTTGTATAGTTATGAGTTTGAACTTCATGCCTCATTTTAAGATTTACTTATAGGCTACCTTAACTTAGTCGCAATACTTGACTTTCATCATGTACCTGTGCTTGTTCAATAATAAATAAAATAATATAAACAATAATAAATAGGTAAAATAAATGATTCTCCTATGATCACACCAATTATTTGGTGCTAAAATTATTTTCATGAACAACTTGTTATGGATACTCAATTAATAAATCAAATCATTTTATTTGCGTTATATGGGTTATACAGAGGTTTTTTACATACATACAATTTCACCATACACTGCCTGTTACATATGGCATGCATAAAATGTAAATAATACTGAAATGAAATAAAATTTTATTTAGACATAAATACATATAAACAAAAAACAGAATTCAAAATTTTTTACACATAAGTTTACATATAGTATGCCTAAAAAGGACTCCAAATGTAAATAAATGTAGGTATAGGTTACCTATACAGCTATCTACTGTTTTATATTTTACTTTGTGTATACATACATAATATCACGCCTGTTTCCCCGAAGGTAGGCAGAGGCATATATTATATGCCCACATTTCGCCAATTGTTGTTGGTCGCCACGAGCCTGTTGCCGCTTATCGGGAACTTTTATGTTCGCCAGAGCCTCGTCCGTTGATCGGCAGGTGCACCACTTGCAGGTGAGGTTGGCTTGGGCTCTTCAGATCTTGATAGGATTACTCTATACTTTTTGCATAGTAATGACTAAACATTGATTTTTTAAGAAGAAGAAGAATTCCTAGAACAGGACAAATATACATTCACACAAGAACTGAACCTACAATCTTAGGAGAGGAATGCAGATGTTCTTTACGCCATATCAGTAGTCAAAATACATATGGCAGCAAAAAAAACAAAAATATCATGACATTTTATAAAATATTTTATAAGCCATAGGCTCGGGCCTGCGAGCCGTCAAAACAGGCGTCGAGTTACAAATCCGTTAAAAATACAGAAACAAAACAGCTTTGTTCCAAGTTCGAACCAATTTCGAATTGCTCTTGTTCTTTGTTTGAATATGTGACCGTTAATAATATTACGGTGTCAGGTTAGTGACTTTTATCGATTTACTTTTACAGCTGAAAGTATGGTCTTGTTTAAACTTAAACTTGAAATTCTGTGAAAAATAATGCTTACTTAACTTAATTTCTATGTAAATATACCTACTGCATTGTATCTAAAAGTCGTATCTAACTTTTGTGTGGCATGTACACTTAATGTGAAGAGAGCGACGATATCCCAGTGGCGAGACCCATTAATTCAGAGGGTCCTTTAAGCCTTTGGTCCCAGCTGTCAAGACCATCGATAGCAGTCGTTATTAGGAAGTCAGTGCCTTCTAATAGTCTGACAACTGGTTTAACCATAGAATCATGTTTCCCTTTGGGTTGAGGTGAGATGGCAGTCGCTCCATGTGATAACTGAAGTTCAGCCAAATGTGGTTAGACCAGTGAGCAGACCCTGGGCCCTGGTCTGTAGTCTTAGGCAACCGGGATAATGCTAAGACTTGATGATTCACCTCATGTGAAGCAATACCGTGTTGCTTAGTATCAAGCGCTACCATGAAGCCTGATGGTAAGTTCAGGTGTTGGTACCTACTGATTATCGGTTGGTGTGGAATGTTTGAACAGCAGGATGCAGTATAATTTTTTTAAAATTTGAAACAAAACTTCTAATTAGGTATCTGATAGATAACATGTACCTACCTGTAAACTTTTAGCTCTATCAAGATCTCTATAGCTTTTTACACACTTGATAAAACTCGAAAGTGTGTATTCATCCTACTGCATCAAAATGTATCTATTATCTTGTTATTACCTTAAATAAATACATATATAGAATTAAAATAGCAAAAACTTTTGAGTATTAACATTAATGAAAAACAATTAAAAATATTTGAATAGTGTAAGCGAACAAAACATAGGTATATTCAAAATCACTGCATTGCAATAACAATAAAAAATAGTAAGAATTAAAGTAGTATGAAATGAATTATTTATAAAATAGATATAGATTAATTTGAAATGTACAAAAACAAAAAAGTCATTCAGTACCAACCACAGCCTGGCTGAATCATTAGTCATTACTACAGTGAAAAGAAAAATTACAATAAATAAAACATCAAAAAAGGAACATCATCCATCATTCCCCAAAATCACTCGGCCTATTCAAACGTACTTGTCATTCAAGCACCCACCTTTTCTTTTTTTAAATAATCGAAAACGCCCGGTGCCCTCCAATTGGGCGGGGGTGGAAATGCTCACACCTGATTGGCGGAGCGCGGGGTGGCACGCGATGTCAGTAGCCAATCACAACGCACGGTTAAACGTGCCTTATCTATGCCACCCCTCGGATTGAGGGCTCTATGGTAGTGTTTGCGTTGCATTCCCTTTGTTTGTCGATTTAATTGATGTTCGTTTTTTAAAAGGTGACAGCGGCTCGGGTAGGTTTTGAACGTTTTTGAAGATTTTTCGCTTCTGATGCAAAGGTTACGCTTTATAGGACTATTAGGTGTTTTTATTATTATTGCAGGCGGTTAGTTATGTTATTTTTAAACATAAGTAACTAAATGTACACGATAAGGCGATATTTTAAAAGATAAATTGAAGTAGGAGTGAATCTAGAGTAGATATTGATAATTTTTTCAGATTTTTGCTTTTGATGAAAATGATAAAAGAATTATTTATTAAGATTGCAGACATATAGTTACACATATACATACATTCACGCCTGTTTCCCCGAAGGGATATTAGGCAGAGGCATATTATACGCCCACACTTCGCCGATTACATAGTTGGTCCGACGTAATAGGTGGCGAGCATATTGCCGCTTATCGGGCACTGTTATGTTCGCCAGAGCCTCTTCTGATTATCGGCAGGTGCACCACTTGCAGGTGAGGTTGGCTAGGTTTCTTAGGTCGTGATACGATCATATGCCTCTGCCTACCCCTTCGGGGAAACAGGCGTGATTTACTTTAGCATTTTTCCTTTGTTAAATAAAATAATGAGTCATACATAAAGATAATATTTCTGAAGCCGCTCTTTAACATCTAAATCTTGCTTTATTTTGTACATTGTTTAACATTCCATTTAAGCCACGTGCACCTTGCCCTCAATTACTATTTGTAAATAAAATGGCCGACCTCAATACTCGATGACAATACGTCAGCTCTCTGAGAAAATATGAATGTTTAGAGAAAAATTATTATTGATTTTGATGTTAAGATTGAGTTATGGAAGGTAGATGTAAGGAGAAAAATTTTATATTGCAAATTAATTAGACATTGTATAAATGGAAATTTTGGTTTGCCAATTTCAAATTAAAAGTATGTAGGTATACTAAATAAGTAAAGCGGGATATTTTTTATTATAATTCCTGTATTTTTATTAATTACCTACAATGCCATATTTGGTTATAAGACGAAATTTTTAAGTTTCCACATTTGATTTTAACCATCGATTGAAGTTTACCTCTAGGTTGTAATGGTCAAACAGCAGTCGCTCCATGTAATAACTGAAATTCAGCCAAATCTGGTTAAACCAGTTAGCAGACCCTGGGCCCCAAGCTTAAGTCTGAGCAACCTGGATAGTGCAAGGATATGATGTTGAACCGTTGTCCAGTACAAGCAGTACAAGTACCTACAAGTAGTACAAGCTCTGCTTAGTTTGAAACTAGAAGCGCTGTGTGAAATGTTCAAGAATTGATAGATATAAATACCTATATCTTTATATATGTATAAAAAAAGAACTGAAAATTACAGGTACAAATAATTCTAACCATAATTTGTTATTTAGTAATTGTCTTATCGTTAAAAGCAATATCTTCTAGACAACTCGAAGCAAAGTAGAGATTGTAATCTCTTTGTTTCGAAGTTTTGGCGTGAAAGTGAGACAGACAGACAAGAGTTACTTTCGCATTTATGATATTAGTATGGATTATTCTCTTATAATTTCATCATCATCATCATTTCAGCCATTTGAAGTCCACTGCTGAACATAGGCCTCCCCAATTGCTTTCCACGTAGATCGATTCTTTGCCGCCTGCATCCACCGGCTCCCCGCCGCCCTGACCAGATCATCGGTCCATCGCGTTGGGGGCCGCCCTCTATTACGTTTGCTGATTCGTGGTCGCCATTCAAGAACCTTAACGCCCCATCGGTCGTCGGTTCTTCGAGCTATGTGCCCCGCCTACTGCCACTTTAGCTTGCAAACGCGCTTCGCTATGTCGGTCACTCTAGTTCTCCTATGGATTTCCTCATTTCTGATTCTATCACGTAGGGACACTCTGAGCATAGCTCTCTTCATTGCACGCTGAGCGACTCTGAGCTTCCTTATGAGGCCCATAGTCCCATACGTCAGTCTTATAATTTACAATATCATAAATGCGAAAGTAACTCTGTCTGTGTGTCTCGCTTTCACGCTAAAACTTCTCAACCAGTTTTAATGAAATTTAGTACACTGTTAGTCTAGAACCTGAGAATGGACATAGGCTTCTTTTTAATGCAAACACAAGGTTATAAAAGGTAGAAAAGGGAATCAAAGTATGTATGAAACGTCTTTATTTTTAAAGCTAGAAGTATAAAACTATTTTGTTAAGTTTATTATTAAGTAGCTGATATAAATATAATATTTAAAGTTACTTATACAAGATGCGCGATATTATCGCTAGTATTTATATATTTATTTTATAAAACGTCAGTTCTCCTTACCTCTATTCTCCGTAGTTATAAAATGAGTGACTCATTTGTTTAAGTTTAAATCAAGGCTGTATATTCTTTTTTTAAAGTAGAGCGATATTCCTATGTGATCCGTTTTTAAACTTCGTGAGACGGGAAACCACTGGCTTGGACTAGTGCCGTTTGAAAACGATTAGGCAGCGTTTATTTATACATTTCTTTAAATAAAAAACTCATAAAAAATGTAACTGTGAATTGAGAGCTGAGTCCAATATTATGTAATATGCCTTGGTTGTTGACTTCAACGACAAAATAAGTGAAATTTCAATTGGCGCCAATTTCAATGGTCAGTCCTGAATTTTTTTTAACAACATTATAGAAAATTTCTTCTTATAACTTAGGATACCTTACTATTTCACGGTATGAAGCGCTTTAATTTTTTTTCGACTGCATCGGCTGCTAACCATCAGGCAGGATGTAGTCATTATGACGTGTTACTACATTAAAGAATTGTATACTGTAGCCTATAGTCGACTTGGCTAGCTCACATACACCAATTGTTATGTTCGATGGCTAGTTCTACCTGTTCTACCCCCCAGCCAAATTTTCGGAGAAAGAAAATAAGAACCGACAAGTAACAGGTTTAGAACTTTCGAAAGCAATATATGAGCCAAATTTGACACGTTTATGTGAAATAGTTTTTGAGTTATGAGCTCCAAATGGTTCATGTACACGGCTTAACACTCTACCTTGTGTCTATATAAGAAGGTATGTTATCATCAATCTATCAAGACCTTAAGAGTACAAGCTAACCGCATCTGCAAGTGGTGCACCTGCCGATCTATGGACAGGGATCTGGCTAACATAAAAGTTCCTTTCAAAGCACTCTATATCAAATGCCTGACAAATGGTCAGTCTTCAAAGGATGCGAGCGTCCTCTGTAAACTCTGTTTAGCTCCATCCAATGTTCACTACCTTAAGCTCGCCATTCGCGTTCCTAAAACCGATGAGGTTGCAGTTAAAGCGAAAGGCAAAAGGATTTCTCCACACACGGGATTAAAATACATTTTGGTTTAATCTATAATAACTGGAACCCTAAAATATCACAGATTTAAGCCGTGAATGTCCGGCTACCTTTTCTAATCACTATTTGAGTAAAATCACAAGCTAACACTAGTATAATCTGAAGCAAAGTACCAGGCGCCCATGACATCACAGGAGCTCTTCCACCGCAACCTAATCCCTATACTTTAACATAATCAAGCTCCTATAGCCTGGGTCTTATTAGCGGGTCCTGATTCGCCATTACACTGCGTTCGCCCTAAAACGACTTATTATCGCTATGATTTCGTTCCAACTCGAATAAAGTCACAGGCTAACACTAGTACAATCTAAATCAAAGTACCAGGCGCCCATGACATCCCAGGAGCCCCTCCAGCGCGCTCTAATCCCGGTACTTTAGCATAATCGCGGCATTCACATGTGTTTGCTCAATGCTAATCTCGCATAACACTCGTTCTCGCGCGTGCCGCAGTTGAAATAATAAATCATTGGAATTCACGACCGTGATTTGTTTTACTTATAAAAAAAAACATTTGACGATTGAATGTTTGCGGAGCTTTTTCAATCTTTTGTAAAAATCCATAAGCTCTTAAACCAATAAGTCCTTAACTACAAATTAGACTTAAATAATTGTTTGTCTAATGTAGATACTATCAAAATCATTTATTCAAGTTTGGGTCAATAAAACTCTTCTGAAAGTCAACTTAAAACCAGATACAAGAAAAGTACTTAATATTAAAACGATTTGATAAGTCTACAAAAACTTGTGTTCAACAAAAAACTAACCTTGACGATTTTCTTGCCTGTTCTTTTACGGTCAGCCCGCAGTGAATGGGCGCGCTAGTTTTTAGGTTTCGTAATTTTGACTGTCATAAGAGCTCTATTGAGCAAAACTTTCATTAATGATTTTGGCTTTTATTACTTTTTTGACTTGCCATCACAAGCTGAGCCACTTCCAATTGCCTTTTTGTATAACTCCATTTATTTATTTAAAAGAGATACCAACAGTGGATATACTAAAGATTAAAATTAAGAAATTACAATACAATACAAATTACAATACACCTGCTCCAGGTTCTGATATGTACACCAATTATAGGTATCTACAGCATTCAAAACAAAACAGACAATTATTATAAGCTTAAAACTATTAAGCTACTTTTTATAGTGTATTATGCATACAATTACCTTTACTTAAAGCAGTAAAACTTTTCTTATTATTATGCATGTCTTTTTCAATGGTGACCCGGACATTTGGAAGGCATGCGTAAGGCCGAAGCCAACACGTAGAGGCCCCTTAAACAATTTTAAGTAACACCAACCGGCTATTATCTCTATTTGCACTATAAAAATACACATAAGGACAATCCACGGTTAGTGCAGAACTATTGGGATATAATTGTATCTGCTTTGGCCAGTTTATTGGGGTGAAAAGCTAAAGGACTGGGCAAATTGGACTATGGATAGAGGAGACTATTGAACAACTGCCGTCCTCTTCAGTCTCAAAATGATTATAAATGGCAGGCCGTGACTAGCTAAAGGACTAAATGGGCACTCCAAAGTAGCCGTAGTTCAACGGCAGGAGCGCAACATCGATATCCACGGTATGTCGAGAGGTGTTCCCCGTTTTCTACTTAATGAGGACAGTGCGCCAACTCACGACTTATGCATTTTAATTCCATCCTGCGAGCATATAGCTCTTGCGATTCCACACTGGACGGCCTCACTGGTCTCCAGATTAGGCTGATTTTCAGTTATTACATGAAGCGACTGCCGTTTTTTGCATGTTTTCAAAGAGCATTACAATCATAGGAAAATTCGTGCAAGAATTATGTCTTTAGCTAGAGAACCCCGTCTAGATATGACTATTTTAAAATCACATTTTTAGACTTTCCCAAAAACGTTTCATTCAAACGGCTTTCACGTTGTGACGTCATATGTGGCTAAGTTGTATGGGTCGCGTAGGTCCTTTGGTTTATAGTTATATTAAATGTTGCATTTAATAAAATGGTTACTTAATAAAAGTTGCTTTAAGTCGTGTAAGATTTTGGATTGTAGTTTTTTTTTAAAAATTCCACACTTTTGAAAATGGACTTGTTCATCCAACTTTAAAGGCCTGTTGAGGTAATTTTTTAAACAACTTTAATTGTTACTTCATAAATGAGTATGATTTTAATGATTCTTTCTGATTTCTAAGAATACCCTATGGTCCAAAACCTTTCCAAGTTATATGTCATAGTAAGTTGCATTGTAAACAAAATAAACAAAAATGTTTCCCATAACTTTCACAATAAAATTAATTATTTACCTAGCCGTTTCGTGAAATGCCGCATATCTATAATCTTATAATATTCCGGAGTTCTGGTAGCTCAGTGGTTAGAGCAGTGGACCGATTATCCAAATGTCAGGAGTTCGATTCTCATCTGAGTCAACGCGGACGAGTTGATATTTTTTAGTAAAAGAATTCACTTTGTAACTAAAATATAGCAAAATTAAAACATAAAAATTATGAAATCCAGTGCACTTTAAAGTCAGTCAGGGACTTCTTGGCGGGAAAATAAAGAGGTATGCAGTTTTGTGATATTTCGAACGTTAATGTGTAATAACGGTGGATTATTATTAACCTTTTATTGTTAGTGACAGCACATGAGTGTTGGTAAATTAAACAAAATAGTGCAAATCACTTTTCAAATTATCTCAGGAAGTCTATGTGAGATCTCAGTATAGTCCCACAACTATACTGAGGACTCTATAACTATACTTAAACCCCTTGGTTTAAGGAGAGGGAATCTCATATACCATTTATCATCTTAATCACCACTCATTTCATGTATCATAATTTAATATTATTAATATATCTTTTACTTCATACTGGCTAAATGTAATAAATACGAAGCCATTATGAAAAAGAAAAAAAAAGTCAGTCAGTGCTCTGGGAGATAATCGTTGCTCATCCTTAATGGGCCAATGATCGGGGCGGGGCGTGTCACGGTGGGCGGACGCACGCCCCGCGGTTACATTATCACCGCCATTATTATAACATTGTATAGAATGTACAGTGTGGTACCGGCCTAGAACCCCCGCTCATCTCACAAGAGTAGTAAGAGCCGAAGAGAAACCCTACCGGATGGGCAGCAGCGTCATCCTGCGTACTGGCTGGAACTGCGATCATCAACCCGCCTGCCCAGCGTGATGATTATGGGCAAATAACCCTAATATAATAAACTATTAGGGTGACTAATGTACAGCAGACTTTATAGAGCTTGTAGCGACACCGTACAAGCGATGAACGGAACGTAAAAAGATGAATGAAAATACTGAATCGCGCAAACGAAATTCCTCAAGCTCGTAACTATATATGCAGCACCTAAACATCATCGGTTGGGCCGCAGCCCCCGGGCACATCCATCCGCCCGGTGGAAGATGTTCCCTTTAGTCGGGAGCACGTCATCCGCTCCCTACAAGCTGAAAAGATAGAATAGAATATAATTTATTGCCAAAAACTGTAAACAATCTGCTGGTCCATAAATCATATGTATTTTTTTTTTCTTAGACCATAGACTTTTCAATAAATCACTCAAAATCGTTTATTGCGAACACAGGTTACAGGATAAGTGTTACAGTACAGGTTTAAATCTAGCTGTGGTCTGCCTCATGGGCGTACAATAGTTGCGATTTCATATAACACGAAATCAGATTTTTATGGATTTTAAAAGTAATACTAACAAGTCGGACTTTGTCAAAAGTTTATACTGATAAGTCGTTTAAATAATCTTTGACATTATAATAGCATTTTTCTATCAATAGTTCACGTAATTTCAACTTAAAGAGATTTTGGGAACGCAGCAGACGTATTTGCTTAGGAATTTTGTTATAGATATTAGTAGCACTTCCAATGATCGATTTTTTTAATAAGGCAGTATTGTGTGGAATTGCACTTAATTTATCTTTATGGCGATCAAGGGTTTTGAATTTAAATAAGTCTACATTAGATTTAATAAAAATACCCTTACTCGTTTCATCATCATCATCATCACAGCCCATTAACGTCCCACTACTGAGCACGAGCCTCCTCTCACATATCAAGGTGTTAGGGTATTGGGTCATACTCCACCACGCTGACCCAGTGCGGATTGGCGGAGGCAGGTGTATGGCGTCCTGCTGTTAGATTTTTTCAAGCCGCCCATTAGGCCTTTAACATGGCTTAACGATTACCACATTTAGTGATAACCGGGACCAATAGCTTAACGTGCCTTCCGAGGCACGGAAGCGTTCGATATCAAATGCCACACAAACGGTCACCCATCCTAGGACTGACCTCTGTTAACTCTGCTGTACTTCGGTGATCGTTTCCGACCACCGAGCACCGCGGAGCTACGAGCGCTTCATTACTCGTTCAGTGTACGATTATTTGCCAGTTTTAAGTAATTTAATAGATGCGTTATTTTCGTTCAGTCACATTCGAAGTCGAGTAAATCCCATCCAAAGTCACAACCCAGTAAAGTAGTAAAAACATTATCAAAGGTTTCTATGGAATTTTGGGAACAACACGGTTAATACACATTGCACGGTACTATGCCACTTTTCTACACATGTATACCTACGTTGCCGAAGAATACTAAAAACAAACTATTTTTAAAGCCTCGAAGTCAAGTAAAGTCCATCAAAGTCATGCCCCAGTTATATAATGCCTTTACTAGAGGCGTCTGTGTAGTTTTCGGAATCAGCATTTTTCTTTATTACTTAAACAAAATACTTTCCTTTTTGAAAGGAAGGTATCTTCTATCCTTTACAATTCATTTATTTATTATATTTAGAAACAATTAGTCTTATACAAAAAGAGATTAGTACTAAAATTAAACATAGTTTTAGACCTATAGTTTCATATCTAAGGCACTTAAATGGAAAATAAAGAGTTTACCTACTTGAAATTATATAAAAACTAGATAATTATAACATTACATAAAGGTGCATACATTAATACATACACATATACATATATGCACACAGCTATATATACGCCCGTATACATACATATACACACATACCAATGCAATATTTAAACAATGTAATATATACACAATTACACACACACCCAATTTAGCCTATCTAAAGACTAATTAATAACTTTCTTTTATCATAAACTACCACATATTTCAAAAGTAAGGATTTGTCCAATAACACTATTCTTATTGTTTCTATTACGGCGAATACACTTTAGTAATGTGTCTTAGTCACAGTATTACACTTCACTGACACTACACTAAGCTAACTCAAAAAGGTTTGTCCTTCTCAGTCTTCATGGAAAAATCACGCTTCAATATAATAAATTTAAATAACTAGGTATAATATGTACAAGTACTTTTCTATTCTCTTAGTCTTAAGTGATCTTTATAATAAGCCTTGTATTTGAAGTAACACGTCTTTTATCCTGTTTTGCTTATAACACAAATATGAATTACAATCTAAATTCTGTATCTTAGTTCTTAAGATTTTTATTTGTAAAATTGTAATCTGTCGTGTGTATTAATAAATAAATAAAATATGCCACGTTCCTACACCTGAATACATTGACGAAGAAGTCTTATAATCTACATTTACGCATAATGATTTGAATTCACACTAGTTTTGGGAAATTTATTTATTTATTTTACTTTTTTCGTGTTGGCGCCAAAAACTGAACATACGGAGATAATTCTTAAAATTGTATCTATCATTTCATTTTGAAAATGTACTATAATTTTAATATTAACCTTCAGCTGTTATCTAACTGTGTACTTACCTTTCCCCTACATGTACATGGAGGGGAGAGCATTCTAGAATGTTGTATTTTTGTGAAGACTTATCCCTATTTTTTTAAATTCAAAAATGGAAACACCTTCCTCTACCAATCCGCGTGGTCGGCGTGATAGAGTATGGCCGTAACCCTGTGATCACTTGTAGTCACTGCCTCACGTCACGAGTAGATTTGAAATTTTAAACGATTTGACTTTAACTTTGAACCCTCTTAGTTTATTAGGAGGTTCGTTCTCATTAAAATTATTTTAATTCAGTGCGCATTAATCAATCACAGCGATTTCAACATATTCGAAATTGAAACAAATCGATAGTCACATTCAGCGCCAAAACATATCGGTCATAGACACGTAGAATGTCGCGTTCGGATCGACGTAATTCGGCAACCGCATTCCCGGGCACGTACCATAGGCCATTCATCGACGTCATAGACAATACAAATCGCATCCGACCTTTTTTGCAGATGATTTATTTATTTCATTGTATTAACCTTTAAATACATTACGTTAATTTATGATTGGGGACGCTTTTGATGGCAGGATCACGCCTACCATTATGCTTATGTGGAGACTGTGAGTCAGCACATTCTTCTTTTACTACGGCTTATAGTAAATCCGATTAAAGTATTAAAATGGTATGTGTTTAATTCTAAAGTACCCTATTTTCTATGGCTGGAAAATCATATAACGACAGCCTCTCGCTGTGTGTAGAGCGGAAGGGTGTAGGTAGATGAATGATTCGTTGTATTTTGTATAGATTGGTAATATTTTCGGTCAAATAATTAGCTGCAAGTCAGTAGCGATTTGGCACGGAAAATCATCTAATGACCTTCTCACGCTGTGGATGGAGCGGGAGGGTGTGTCAGACTTTTACTAACTAAAAACCATCCATGTTCTTTTTCGTGCCTGCTACGTCCAGAGGTCGCGGTAACCCTTTCGGACAGTCCTTCAGCCCCGGCAGGCTTGACCCCTTCCTGGGGCCCTCACTGTGCTGACATCTCTTTGAGGCGCGTGACGTCGCCTATAGAAGGCGGAAGGGCGGCGAGTTACCCATTACTCACCGCCCACACCTGTTCCAGCATCTAAATGCAGCGTCGACACTACACAGACGTTACACATCTTTATATGTGCACTACCAATTATTTCTTATTGATCACCTACGTCACCACGAAATCTTCTAGGTTTCGTTAGATATGCGATGTATGTGACTTAGTTCATTGGATGCGTATTTCTTTAAGCTATCCGATGTCATAATAAATACGTTTTGGATTTTGTTTGAGGTACCGCTTTTGCGCTTTGCAGTATAAACAATTTCCGTCCTCATCTTTGACGATACACACTGGAAATCTTTATTTCGTCTTGCTAACAAAATTTTCATGCTATTTATATTATATTGGCAATGATACTTTGATGCCTTGTCCGAAATTTCAGCAGTCATTTGTATGCAAGAATTCCTCAAGCTCGTTTCTATAATATATACGAAACCCAACCATTATCGAGAGGCCTGCGGCCCCCGGGCACGTCCATCCGCCTCGTGGAAGATCTTCCCTTTGATAGGAACAGAGTATAGGGTCATTAAAATTAATCACTTGAACATACAAGTATTATTTCCACATCAGGCACTTCAAAAGTCAAAAAGTCAAAAGTCAAAAATACTTTATTTCATAAACTATTACATAGTACTTGAAAACGTCAAAATTATAAAAAAATAACAAAAACAAATAAAATATAACTATACTAAAATCACGAAGCTTAGATTCACTTGCAACCAAATAATTTAAAAAAACAAAAAACATTTAAGTGCAAGCGAATCTAAGTGCCAGTTCCGAGCCACCGCTCTGTAAGAAGAACTGGCAAGAAACTCACAGGCTATGCTCTTTTAAATTATCGATTGGTTAGTAACAATCTTCATTTGTCTGTGACGCTATACAATGCAACATAATATAACAATATTCATGCTTTAAGTCATTCATATTAGAATAGCCTGTATGAAACGGCGGTTTAATCCCAAGCATTTTTATCAGCCATATAGTCTTTAATAGAATAATATCCCTTTGAAGACAGCTTGCGTTTTATTGTTAATTTAAATTTATTTAGGCTTAATTGCTGTATATTGCTTGGGATTTTATTATAGAATCGCACACATTGACCTTTAAAAGATTTGTTAATTTTTTGGAGCCTAGTGGCAGGTACAACTAGTTTATGCTTATTTCTTGTGTTTAGGTTATGTATATCACTTTTTTTACTCAATTTATCAAAATTTTTGTGTACATATACTAGGTTTTCATAAACAAACTGACCCGCCACTGTCAAAATACCAATTTCTTTAAATTTATCCCTTAGTGAATGTCTACATGGTAGATTATAAATTGCTCGTATGGCCCTCTTCTGCAGTACAAAAATATTTTGAATATCTGCGGCACAACTCCACAGAAGAATACCATACGACATAACACTATGAAAATAGCAATGATAAACAAGCCTAGCTGTTTCAACGTCTGTTAATTGGCGAATTTTCTTTACCGCGTATGCAGCAGAGCTGAGTCTATTCGACAATTCACCAATATGTGGGCCCCACTGTAACTTAGAATCTAATATAACACCCAAAAATTTGGTGGTATCCACAAGGGTCAACTCATCTTCCTTTATTTTAATAGTGGTGTTTACTTGTCTGACGTTAGGCGTCACGAATTTAATGCATTTCGTTTTAGCCCCATTTAATAATAAATTGTTAACGTCAAACCAGTGCACCACCTTTGAGATCGCATTGTTTACATCGTCTGGGTTCTGATATCGCTTTATTTTAAATAATAATGATGTATCATCAGCAAACAATACTATCTCGTGATTTTCCTTTACCAAATGTGGCAAATCATTAATATAAATTAAAAACAAAAACGGGCCGAGAATCGAGCCCTGCGGTACCCCCATTTTTACTACAGAACCCTGAGATCGCTTTCCATTAACTTCAACCCTTTGAATCCTATTACTTAAGTAAGAAGTAAGAAGATCCAATGCGGAGCCTCTTATTCCATAATAATCTAATTTTTTTATCAATGTTTCATGAGGAACACAATCAAAAGCTTTGGACAGATCGCAAAAAATACCTAAAGCGTCCAAAGAATCTTCCCAAGCATCAAAAATATGTTTCAAAAGCTCAACACCTGCATCGGTTGTGGAGCGACCCTTAGCGAATCCAAATTGTTTTGAATGCATTAAGCCATTTTTATTAAAAAATCTTAACATTTGGTTGTAAATAAGTTTTTCAAAAATTTTACTAAAAGTAGGCAGCACTGAAATAGGTCTAAAATTAGTTGGGTCTGCTGTACTGCCCGATTTAAATAGTGGAATGATTTTACTATTTTTCATTAAATCTGGAAACGTGCCGCAATCTATACATTTATTAAATATTATAGCTAAACTGTGCGCCACCGAAACAATGATAGGCTTGGTAACTACGATGGAATTGCCCCAGAGGTCTGCAGTCTTTTTAACATTAAGAGTATTAAATGTCTTAATTATATCTATGGGTGTTACATGATTAAACATAAACTCTTCTGTACAAATGTTTACATTATCTCTTAAAATAGCCTCCGCTAAAGTAGGCGAGGAATTTAAAGTTTTTATAGTAGACACTGGAATATTAGTAAAGAAGTCTTCAAAAGCATTGGCAATATCTAAGTCAGATGTAAGCGTCTTGCTATCAATGTTGAGTTTAAACTTATTATTATAATTCTTATTTCTTCCCGTTTCACTATTAATAATATTCCATGTCATTTTAATCTTATCATCACTATTTTTAATTTTATAGCTCAAATAACAAGACTTTGCCGTATGACATGCTTTTCTAAATATTTTAGAATATTTCCTTACATAATTATGAAATTGTTCACTATTGTTAACATTTCTTTCGTCATACAGTTCATACAGTCTCTTTCTACTTTTATGTAGCCCAGGAGTAGCCCATTCACTAAAGGCAGCATTATCATTTACCTTAATCGTTTTGGGAGTAAATGTTGATTGAAAACTACTACAAAAGTCGCTAAAAAACATATTATATAAAATATTAGGGTCATTGCTTTTATCTACCATGGGTAAACTAAATGATAATAATTTATTGTTAAACCTCTCAAAACGATTATTGGTTTTTGGTATAAATGTTATTGTTCTTTTAGCCACAGTTTTATTTCTACAAAGCAAAGATATTTGTTGACCACAATGATCTGAATCTAATTGATTAATAATTATTTTACTGTCATCACTCAGTATAATATCTGTAAATATGTTATCCAAGCAAGTGGCAGTAGTGGCTGTAATTCTTGTTGGCTCTAGAAACACATTTATCAAATTATATGATTTAAAAAGTGCTTTTATTCTTGTACATGCACTCGATCGTTCTTCCCATAAAGATCAAACCAATTATCAATGAGGCATTCGAGTGTCGACAGAGGCATAATATACGCCCACATTTCGCCAATTATATTTTAGTTCCACTTAATAGGTGGCGAGCCTATTGCCGCTTAACGGGAATTTTTATGTTCGTCAGAGCCTCGTACGCTGATCGGCAGGTGCACCATTTGCTGTTGAGGTTAGCTTGGACTTCTCAGATCTTGGTTGGATCCCTATGCATTCGAGTAGTTTCATTTTAAAATGATTTAATTATAATATATGTCTAATTACTTAGGGATTAACATTTTATATCTTTTATTAAGCTTATAGAACTAGTCTTGTTATGCATAGTACTTCTGCATAGCTGTGTCGTTAATAAAAATTTTGCTAGATATTTTTGTGCATATCTGCATAGACGAGCAACGTGGTCGAGCATTTCATTTGTGACCCCAAAATTCCGGTTAAGTAGAAGAGACAGGTATATAAATACATCAACCTGTCCTTTTGTATGGCAGTGAAGCGTGGCCTGTGCTTTAGCGACACAAGCAAAAGCTGCGTGCCATGGAAAAGAAAATGCTGCGCTGGATGTGCGGAGTTACGCGGAAGGATCGCGTCAAGAATTCGCGCATCCGCGGCAGCCGTCATGTCCGTGACATCGCAGACAAATTGCAAGGAATGAATGAAGAGTTTAGAGATAAGTCCAACTTTGTACTTACATGTTGTTTTATACACCTCATGTAATACTTAAAATTATTTTTGTGCAATAAAGGATTATTACATACTTGTTGTTGTATGTTAGTGTTATAAGTTTCTAGTGTAAAAGGGCAAAGAATAACCATTGGGGTATACAGAATGGAACAGAAATAGTGTTTCAACTATTTAAATATGAACATGTTTGTTATATTATTTAGAACTTTAATACGATTTAAAGAAGAGATCTGATTAAAATAAATTATTAAACGAATAAGAATAAAACGGCTGACATTTCGTTCAAATGAGCACCTTGAGAGAAGAGACAGTGCGAAAGAAGTGACAGTTATGTTGTTAATATAATTTTATAGACAATTTAGAATGACAGACACTCTATCAATAAAATTGTCTTTTATCATTTAAAACTCAGGTTTTATACGTTTAGTACCGACACTTACCAAACACAGACAATAATCAAGAATAACATCAGACACGTATTTAAAATCACAATAAAAGCGACACTAAAGCGGTGTGCTTGCGAGAGATACCATAAACAAGGTGGAACAATGGCGTCCCGACCATAGACAATCGGGCGGCGTGAGGCTGAATAACTTGTCGCCATTGTAGATGACTGCGGCAGATTGACAATTATGAATCGATTGCAATCGGAACTAAATTATGATTTATCGAATTGATTTTTGTTTTATAGTGAAATTGAAAGCGTAATTTTAGGAATATATTTGTATTTTTAATGTCATTACTAGCAGCCGTCTGTCACTTCGCATGACCTACACGTAATATAGGTCTTCTTCTTCTTCTTTTAAATGATGGCTTCGTGCGGTTTGCACATTTAGCCAGTGTCAAGTTAAAGATATATTAATATCATATAAAATATAGTAAATGAGAATGAGTGGTGATGAAGATGATAAATGATATCCGCTCCCCCTAAGCCCCTTGAGTCCTCAGTAAAGATGACTGAGATCTCACATGGACTTCTTGAGAGAATTTGAAAAGTTATGTTGCACTGTTTTATTTCATTTACCAACACTCATGTACGTTCACAAACACTTAACAGTTAATAATCCACCGTTATTAAACATTAATGTTAGAAATATCACAAATTATAGAAAATAAAACAAAACTGCAGACATGACGCTTCACTTTCCCGCCAAGAAGTCCGTAATATAGGTAGGTATAGCCAACTAAAAAGTAGTCTATCTCGTTTTTCAGGCTCTAGAATATCTGTGTTTTGATGTGAAAGCGAAACAGACAGACATAGATTCTTTCGCTTTTATATTATTAGAATGGAAGCCTATGGCCTATCTCAGTTCATTACCTCTTCTTTAATTCTGTAATTTATCTTTAAATGCTGTGTGGATTTTGAATAAATTAAAAAATAAAACTCCCCCTACTGAGCATGGGTGCTCTTGTCATGAAAGGTATTCAGGAAGGCTTAGTACGGATTGATGGATGCAGGTGTGTGGCGTTTTGCTGTAAGAAATTTGCAAGCTGCCCAAAAAGGCTTAACAAAAACTTAGCGACTACTACATATAGTGGCAACGAACGTATTAATGTGCCCTCCGAAACACGGAACAACCTCATATTTAATTCCCCCACAAAAACGGTCACCCAACCTAGGACTGACCTTTTTACTATGCTTTACTTCGGTGATCGTTTCCGCTTACCACGGTACTATGAGCTCTTCAAATTTTATTACCTAGATCCCCATTCCAGGCCGTGCTGTAATTAGAGTAAGTGGTGCATCTGCCGATTAACGGACGAGGCTCTGGCGAGCGTAAAAGTACTTGGTAAGCGGCAATAGGCTCGCCACCCGTTACGTGGGAACACAAATATAATTGGCGAAATGTGATAAAATAACGGTGGATTATTTACCGTTAAGTGTTTGTTAACATACATGAGTGTTGGTAAATCAAACAAAACAGTGCAACATCACTTTTCAAATTCTCTCAAGAAGACCTTGTGAGATCTCAGTATAGCACCATATCTTTACTGAGGCCTCAAGGGGCTTAGGGGAGGGCATCTCATTTACCATTTATCATCATTATCACCACTCATTCTCATTTACCATGATTTATATAATATATGGCTAAATGTGCTAAACGCACAAAGCCATTATTTAAAACAAAAAAAAATTAAAAGGATGATTATAGAGGTTTTTCTTTATATATAACTGATGGTTTGACAAGGCGACTAAAGCCGGTTAAGGAAAACGCTATAAGATATATCGACTTGAAAAACTATTAAGGAAGCCTAAGCTGTGAACTTCTTATTCAGACGACGAACTGAAGTTTTCACGACCGTTTTGGTGGCGAGTATACTCGCACTCCGCTCCTGAGGTCGTAGGTTCGATTCCCACACAGGACAAATCTTTGTTATTCGTTCTGAGCTGGGTGTTATCCTCATACTGTCATAGTAACAGTATGAGGCTGATTCCTAAGCTTACTGGTACAAAGTCCGTCTACGTTATACATCTCTCATTTTGCAAGGCCACAAAACACAGGTGTAGTATAAAATTCTATTACAACTTGTCAACGACGCAAATCGAACAATCTAGATAAATACTGCCGACATGTTGAAAATAAAATCTCTTTAGTGAAGTTTACAATAAAATGTGTTCGTAGAGGTTTTATCTCCAATGAGGTCACAACACACGACACATACCTTTATGCTGCCAAGCGTTATGCTAAAGTTAATATCAGTGTGTTATTAATGAATCGATCGAGTATGCATTTCGGAGTATTTAAGTATTATGCTGTGTTATATTTTAAGTAATCTTTTATATTCAGCAGTTTCATGATGATAAGTGCTGTTCATAACCAAGATTTTTCATTTTTGTGACGAAACCAACTTATTTTAGTATTATGGGACTTTTAGCAGCGCTTTCAACTCCGTCAATTTCGACATTCTCCTAGCAATCCTCGCCTCTCTTAATATCTCCTCATCGGTGGAAGCATGTATTTCTGGGTACATGACCGCTATCAACGCGTTAGGTGCGACGACGCCTTCTCTGAATGGGTTTCCTTATCTGCTGGCGTCCCTCAAGGAGGAATCTTATCCCCTCTTCTGTTTTCAGTATTCATAAACGCGGTGGCCAAAGTTATTTCAGGGAATTACCACTTGTATGCTGATGATTTACGAATTTACAGCCACTTTGATGTAACAAATACTCACTCTGCTATTAAAGCAATCAATGCTGATCTTCGAGCTGTAAAGATGTGGGCAGACTCTTTTGGGCTTCTTGTTAACCCTTCCAAGTCGCAGGCGATGGTGATAGGCAGTACTAAAATCTGTAGCAAACTTTCATGTTACTCTTTGCCTAAGGTGGTTTACGGTACATCGCATATGGAGTTCGCTGCGCAGGCTAAGAATCTTGCTCTTACACTTGACTGTGACCTTTCCTGGGGTGCACATATTAATGAGGTTAGTCGCCGTATGCACTTCTCCTATCATTCTCTCAGGCGACTGCAATATTTCCTGCCATTCAAAACAAAAATGATGTTGGCTCAAATTCTGCTGCTGCCTGTTCTGGACTATGCTGACGTTTGTTACCTGGACGCTACAGAGGACCTACTTAACAAATTGGAACAACTTCAGAACCTGGCAATTCGATTTATTTTTGGGATTAGAAAATTTGATCATGTTACGGAATATCGCGCTAAGCTGAAATGGCTCCCCATTCAGCTTCGCAGAGATATGCATATCCTTTGTCTCGTTTATAAAATTTTCCTCAACTCCCCCTTTATTTACGATCTCGGTTTACATACCTGTCTCCCACATCCCGTCCCAAGCGCTCCTGTGTTACTAAAACACTTGAGTATCCTTCCTTTAATACTAAATTCTTGCGTAATTCATTCACTGCCCGTGGTGCACAGTTGAGGAATAAGTTGCCAAGTGATGTCCGAGACAGTCCTTCAATTGCGTCTTTTAAGACAAATTTAAAGAAGCACTTGCTATCGAGCTAGCCATTATGATTTTTGTTTATTATTTTTTCCTGGTATTTATTTATGTATATAAGTAGGTTTATATATCTGATATGTATCTTATATCATATTTTTGTATATGTATATGTGTAATGTTATCATATTGTAGTGTGATATTAATGCCCGCTAACTATCTCTCCCACTTCAGTTAAGGTTGACTGGAAGAGATTTCTTTTAGAAATAAGTCCACCTTTGTATTTCGGCTTTTTCACGTAAGGCTTTTTTGTTATTGTTTTTTTTGTGCAATAAAGAATATATATATATACTAGATGATCAAAATAAAATATGGCTTTTTTCTAGTGAAAGGGTGTTTTTATTGTCCAAGTATTTCAGGACCCCGATAAATAAATATATGTTACCTTTATGTTTAGGTATGAGATTAGTAGGAACGAAGATATATTAATCCATTTATTGAAATACTTTTTTATTTATATAAGTATAAAACACGTCGCTTTTCGTTGTCTGTTCCTAGATATGATTAGATCTTTAAAACTACTAAATGAAATTTGATGCTGTTTTTTTAATAGATAGAGTGATTCGAAAGGAAGGTTTATAAGGATGAACTCGCGGGCGGCCGTTAGTACTATATAATAGTATACAATATAATATACAAACTATTGCAAAAAATCATAATCATTCTTCTGTTCTACTATTCGTTTATTTCGTCGCCGCAGCATGTTCTTTCCTTGCATTCTCTCATTTCTGGCAAGAACCCATCCTCCCCCTTCTGATCGGGTCTTCCTTCATGCACTTACTTCACTTTTCTTTTAATTCTATTGTCTTCTTTTTCTACTATCGTAATTCAATGTTAATAATTGAAGTGAAAAATGTTTAGTAATAATTTAAATGTATTTCGTTACCGTTTTTTCACTATTCTTAGAGTTCATGAGCAACCGCTATTAGCATTACAATTATATACATACTTAAAATTATGTGCATAAAGTTTAAAGAAAAATATCAATAAAATTAAATTCAGATGAAGTACCGAATTATGCTGTTAACTAGAACTTTAAAAATACATTATAATGCAGGAAATACTATGCAAAGAAATTTAAAAAATTCGTGGTCACCTGACTTATCGCTTCTAGAAAAATTAGTACCTAAGTCTAGTACCCTTAGTACGAGCTATTGGGTACTACACAACAAACACATTTACTTAGATCAACACATACGAAATTATATGCAAAAAGGCTTAACATATTTTGAGGGTGGTAGTCAAATTAAATACCACTCTTACTACCGATTGCATAATAAAATCTTTTCTTGCACAAGACTATAGCTGACATGGCGCATCTCTGACATTGGACTTATTAAAAATAAGGAAGTTGTACCTACATACGGATAACCTGGAAAATCTGAACGCGACCGTAATTTTAACAGTATTGACACCGCGCGCGTTACGTTTCGCGCGCTTTTCCGCGGAACATAGATTAAATAAATTATTTAACAAATAAAACCTCTTTTCTGTTAGGTATTCTTTTTTTGAAATTTTATATTTTATTGTGTATACGTGACGTTTTGCGCGCTTTTACGCGGAACATAGATTAAAAATAAATTATTTTACAAATAAAACCTTTTTAAGTTATACATTTTTGAAATTTTATATTAAAATTTCATTGTGTCGTGCCGTGGTAAAGGTATAATTTTGTACGAGTTATATCTATTAGGAACTAAGAAGTGAACGACGCGCGGTGGATTTGTGTTATTGAAATATTAAATATTTTAATTGGAAAATGAAGGTGAAAGTAATGCGTAAGTTTTTTTTTTATTGCCGACTATTTTTTTTATTATCTTTAATAAGTTGAAGCTGTTGTTTATTTTGCGAGTGGATCTAAAGAAGTAATTAGGGTCTTAAATTGAAATCTTTGTTAGGACGACGGATTTAGAAGTAGTTTATAATTTTAGAACAATGTCACGCCAATGATTGCGTTGACATAATAAGGTTGTGATGACTGAACTAGCCTTCTAGTAAAAGTGACAAAGTACTGAAGTGATCAGTTACTTCTAAGTCTGAGTGTACCCCTGCAGTCAATTCTGCCGCCTAATAGCAATAGTTCAAGTTATTTTCCCTAAAATTATTAACAAAAACATATATCAGCTTACCATTACCCTTCCACTACTGAGCACGGGTATATCTCAAGATACATGGTGAGAGGATATTGGGTCATACTCCAGCACGCCAGTGATATGCAGTATAAATATAGGCAGAAGTATCACTTACTATAAACTTGCTATGTCAAAAATTTAAAAAAAAATTCACTTAGGTCAGTAATAAACACTAGGTACAGTCAGCGTTAAAAAATGTGATCACCATAGGGTTTTTAATCTACCTTTGTTGAAACGCTCGTGGCACCGCAAGTATAAGTGTTTGGAAAGGGCAACTGATGTTAAGCAGCATTTGTAAAGGTCATCCCCAGCCCAGATGATGATTGTTATTGACATCAAAGTATAATAAAATTATGATTACAACCTATTAAAATGAAAGTACATAAAATCTCTAAAATTAACACATATTTGTAACGCTGACTGTACGTATATCAAAACAAAATGCATTATGTAACATTTTTACTTACAAAATATTTTTACTGATGTTGCTATCATAATTTACGAAATAAAAATCAGCATAACAATAAATTCATATTATACAAATTCTAAACAATAGTTAGTATTAAGACATACTTAGTTATAATATTTATCTTGACATTATATTGTAATGAGTCATTAATTTGCTGTAGTAGCAGTGATTATATGAACAGTCATCAAAACATCACGAACGTAGCCATATCTATGTCTGTATTAGGTATAGTCAGCATTAAAATAAAGTAAAATAAAAAATTAATTTAAGTAATAAATATTCTCTTACAATCACACCATAAGTACCATTCAGAACTTGTATTTTGGATACTTAAGAACGGATAAACATACTTAAATACCTTTTTTTTGGTAATACACACTTAATATACATAAGAAACACCCAGACCAGAACAAATATTCATGGTCATGCACACAAAGATTTGTCCTGTGTGGAAATCGAAACCTCGACATTTGGAATGAAGTGCAGATATACTGACCTTCGTCAAAACTATACGCCGAACGCCATACACTTGTGGCACCGGCCTAGTTTAGTGCCAACCCTTCTCATCTCACGGGGAGTCGTAAGAGTCGAAGAAGAGACATCCTACCGGATGATGGACAGCAGAGTCATCCTGCGTACTGGCGTGAACTCCGATCACCAACCCGCCTGCCCATCGTTGTGATTATGGGCCAATATCCCTAATAGAATGAAATCTATTGTGGAGGCTAATGCTTTCCGCCAGACTTTATAAGGCTGATATGACACAGGATGATGCTGCTGAGGCTGATGTAATGATTTAGTTAATATTAAACCAGCATTCTAGTACTTCTGATGCTGACTGTACCTACTGATTTGTCATTTCAAGTGTCAAGTTACATTTTGTTTGATAGTAGTAAAGACTTTTTACTTTCCTTTTAATAATGGCTTCGTGCGTCTAGCACATCTAGCCAGTGTCAAGTAAGTTATATATTAATAATATTTAATTCATAGTAAATGAGAATGAGTGGTGATAATAAATGGTAAATGAGATACCCTCCCCTAAGCCTCTTGAGTCCTCAGTAAAGATGTGGGACTATACTGAGATCTCACATGGACTCCTTGAGAGAATTTGAAAAGTAATGTTGCTTTGCTTTGTTTGATTTACCAACACTCATGTATATATACAAACACTTAACGGTTAATAATCCACCGTAATTACACATTAATGTTAGAAATATCACAAATTTTAGAAAATAAAACAAAACTGCAGACATGACGCTTCACTTCCCCGCCAAGAAGCCGACTTTATACTTAGAAGTATGAGAATCGTTTTTAAAATTTAAATCTCATTCATTGATTTAAAAGTCTATTATTAAAAGATTTAAATTGATTTAAATCTTGAAAAAATATTCGCAACTGACCGCTTGCGTTGATGTCTTATCTATTTCATCATAAATTTGATGAAAACAATTTCATAATAACATAAAATAATGACTGATTAAAAAACGATTTTGTAAATTGTTTCCTCATCTATTATTTATTGCGATGTTATTGTTATCAAGTTTTTCTTTTAGTGACACGTCATAACGACCATATCCTGCCTGATGGTAAGCAGGCGGTAAAGATAAGAGCTTTCCATACCGTGAAAAAGGCACGGCAGCAAGCTCCATGACGGCCAGTATAAATACATACACGTACATACATAGTATCACGCCTGTTTCCCCGAAGGGGTAGGCAGAGGCACACTATACGCCCACACTTCGCCATTTATATTGTTGGTCCCACGTAACAGGTGGCGAGCCTATTGCAGCTTTCCGAGCACTTTTATGTTCGCCAGAGCCTCGTCCGTTGATCGGCAGGTGCACCACTTGCAGGTAAGGTTGCCATGGGCTCATCAGATCATGGTAGGAGCCCTATACACCCAATATAAATGTACTGAAGGAGATGGGAAAATCATGCGCCGGCAAAGATATAAATTGCCAATTTTGGTTGGAGTGATGTTCAGTTTAGAGTCTGCACAGTATGATGGTAGGTAGATAAAGGCATGGTAACCCACATCCTTTCAATATATTAAATCTTCCTCTACCATACCGGCGGTGAAAACCAAACCAAAACTTAAAATTCCTAAAAATCTCACGCATCTTAGTGCCTACGTTGTCAAGTCTACGTAAAAAAAAACAAATAAAAACATGGCGACCAGTTTTCATTTTGGAAAAAGAGAAAAATCCAATAACTTTCCTTATAAACAATCATCAACTCTATTACTTAGTGCGTAGAGTTGTTTGTCGTGTATAAGTGATAGTTTGTCAACACGGTATGAGTTTACAAAGCATTTCTGGCCATTAGC
Organism: Musotima nitidalis; assembly: GCA_949126915.1. Classification (NCBI taxonomy): domain Eukaryota; kingdom Metazoa; phylum Arthropoda; class Insecta; order Lepidoptera; family Crambidae; genus Musotima; species Musotima nitidalis. The sequence goes on along the minus strand of OX421442.1, from coordinate 6,441,278 downwards.
GGTGAGATCAGAGTAACAATAAAACGGTATTAGGGGTCTGTACGGCCGCCATTTGTTATACTAATTGAATTGTGGTAATGTTTGCTAGGGAAGTGCTGTGATTTCTTTGATTTAATTCATGTATTTCAAAAGCACTTACTTAATTAAATAAATAAATAAATATTTTTTAACAATTACACCAATCATTTAGTTCCAAGATAAGTATCATTAAGAAATTGTGTTATGGATACTAAATAACGGATAAACATACATAGATACTATTTTTTTTGTAAATAAGTACTTAATATACACAGGGAAACACCCAGACCAGAACAAATATTCATGTTCATGCACAAAAATATTTGTCTTGTGTGGGAATCGAACCCACGACCTTGGAGCGGAGAGCGGGTATACTCGCCACCACGCCATATCGGTCGTCTAAAGTAATTAAAAGTTTTACCTGGTTTTATTCGTTGCGTATTTTTGTTTGTGTAACTGCCTCTGATAGCACGTTAAGCCGTTGGTCCAGGCCATCATGAACATGACAATCGCTATAAAATTATTTCAGAAATTACACCAGTTTTAAATAATACTTTGCCTCGATGTCTTTTTCCGTTTTGGCGCCGAAACTGCTACAGAAGAAGTTATTTTTTCATTTTAAAATTATGGCTTCGTGAGGTAAGCACATTTAGCCAGTCAAAGTCAAAGTCAAAGTCAAAAATACTTTATTTCATAAACTATTACATAGTACTTGAAAACGTCAAAATTATAAAAAAATAACAAAAACAAATAAAATATAACTATACTAAAATCACGAAGCTTAGATTCACTTGCAACCAAATAATTTAAAAAAACAAAAAACATTTAAGTGCAAGCGAATCTAAGTGCCAGTTCCGAGCCACCGCTCTGTAAGAAGAACTGGCAAGAAACTCACAGGCTATGCTCTTTTAAATTATCGATTGGTTAGTAACAATCTTCATTTGTCTGTGACGCTATACAATGCAACATAATATAACAATATTCATTCTTTAAGTCATTCATATTAGAATAGCCTGTATGAAACGGCGGTTTAATCCCAAGCATTTATATCAGCCATATAGTCTTTAATAGAATAATATCCCTTTGAAGACAGCTTGTGTTTTATTGTTAATTTAAATTTATTTAGGCTTAATTGCTGTATATTGCTTGGGATTTTATTATAGAATCGCACACATTGACCTTTAAAAGATTTGTTATTTTTTTGGAGCCTAGTGGCAGGTACAACTAGTTTATGCTTATTTCTTGTGTTTAGGTTATGTATATCACTTTTCTTACTCAATTTATCAAAATTTTTGTGTACATATACTAGGTTTTCATAAACAAACTGACCCGCCACTGTCAAAATACCAATTTCTTTAAATTTATCCCTTAGTGAATGTCTACATGGTAGATTATAAATTGCTCGTATAGCCCTCTTCTGCAGTACAAAAAATATTTTGAATATCTGCGGCACAACCCCACAGAAGAATACCATACGACATAACACTATGAAAATAGCAATGATAAACAAGCCTAGCTGTTTCAACGTCTGTTAATTGGCGAATTTTCTTTACCGCGTATGCAGCAGAGCTGAGTCTATTCGACAATTCACCAATATGTGGGCCCCACTGTAACTTAGAATCTAATATAACACCCAAAAATTTGGTGGTATCCACAAGGGTCAACTCATCTTCCTTTATTTTAATAGTGGTGTTTACTTGTCTGACGTTAGGCGTCACGAATTTAATGCATTTCGTTTTAGCCCCATTTAATAATAAATTGTTAACGTCAAACCAGTGCACCACCTTTGAGATCGCATTGTTTACATCGTCTGGGTTCTGATATCGCTTTATTTTAAATAATAATGATGTATAATCAGCAAACAATACTATCTCGTGATTTTCCTTTACCAAATGTGGCAAATCATTAATATAAATTAAAAACAAAAACGGGCCGAGAATCGAGCCCTGCGGTACCCCCATTTTTACTACAGAACCCTGAGATCGCTTTCCAGTAGTAAAAGATATATATGATAAAATAATATATAATTAATAGTAAATGAGAATGAGTGGTGATAAATGGTAAATGAGATGCCCTCCCCGAAACCCCTTGAGTCCTTAGTAAAGACGTGGGACTATACTGAGATCTCGCATGGACTTCTTGAGAGATATTGGAAATGATGTTACACTGTTTTGTTTCATTTACCAACACTCTTGTACGTTTACAAACACTTAAAAGTTATTAATTCAGCGTACGCAATTTAATGTTCAAAATATCACAAATTGTAGCAAATAAACTTAAACTGCAGTCATGACGCTTCACTTTTCCGCCAAGAAGTTGATTCCAAATAAAAATATTTAAGTTTTTTTATAGTTACAATACAACCACGGACAGTCACGGAACCACGAGTTATAAAAAAGTATAATCTCGGAAACCAGTTTATTGACTCCAGCGCGGTGCGGTAGCCATCTTGACCATAAAGTAAATATTTTACAAATGGCCGCTCGATATGAAATCTATCTTCTGAGAAAGCGCGGGCTGAGGTTAGCTTTTTTTTGGAATCTACGAAAGGAGGTGGAGTTTCGTTGGTATTTATTCTGTTTTTAGAACTCTTCCAATGTTCCTATTTATAATTTTTTTGATGTGAAATACTTTAGTTACACAATTGTTACTATTATAAAGCTGAAGAGTTTGAGCGCAGAACTCCGAAACTACCGGTTTGATTTGATTATTTTTTAAAATATTACAAATACGGAAAATATTATTTTTACGTTGCGTTTGTTGCGTTAACGGTTAATGGAATATACATTAGTTTTTTAATATATTATTAACGTACCTAGTTATCATTTGTAGCGTTTGACTCTTTTGTGATCGAGAATATACTAACTAAATATTAAAATTGACTAGAACGAGCGGCAACTTTCTTCTCACGGGGGCTAACCACTTTAAACTCTACCTTACATGTGGTATGATTATACCACTCTAGTCTGTAGCATATAATTAAAAAAAAGTTATCAAAGCAAAAGTAAAAAAAAATATATCAACGTCAAATTTAACCACCTCTATTTTAGGTACATACTAGCAAAAACTATTAATATTAAAAAAAAAACACAAAATTTACAACAACGTCAGAATCATACACACAGAAAGATACACACCCGTAGAGCCTAATGGCGAATTCGTGACTACCAAAATGCATTCCGTGGCAATAAAAACAAATATAGATCGGTAACACAACAAATAAATGGAAAAAATACCGAAAAAGCACCGCTGACGCTGCGCGCGCGCACGTCCGACGGTTATAGATCGATTTCGTGCGTGACATCATACGCATTTTTACGGATCGTTGACTTTTGACGAATTATGGTATGATATATTTGAATAGGGACTCTTTTCAGATCAGTAGTTATAAGGGGATGATGAGATTCAGCGATGACGATGACTGGGGAATGAGGATTGAAGGAAAATAGAAGATGCGCAGACCCTATAATTCTTTGGCCACGCATGTGTTTGCTAGCTCCTATACTCCCGAGACTAAAAGAGGCTAATGCCCGGTAGCGAGACCATAGCCTTTAAATTCAAAGGATCTCGGGTTCAAACCCTGCTGAGCACCTACAACTTTTCGAAGTAATGTGCGTAATTATCGCTTGCTCCGTGCCTCGGAAAGCACGTTAAGCTGTTGCTTAACATCTATGGCAGTCGTTATTAGGAACTCATTGGCTCCTAATATCCTGACAGCTGGTTTAACCATAGAAAGGTGTGCTCCTCTGGGTTGCGGAGGTCAGACAGCAGTTGCTCCATGTTATAAATTGAAATTCAGCCAAAACCTGGTTAGACGAGTAAGCAGATCTTGGGGCCCCAAGCTTAAGTTTTAAACCACCGGAATAATGCTAGGATACATATCATCCTTCTTTCCCGTAGGGGTAGGCAGAGATAACATCTTTCCACTTGCCCGATCTTGGCACACACTTTTAGCTTCATTTACACTCATTAACCTTCTCATACACGCCCGTCGGTTTAGGGTACTTTTGACCTGCCCTTTCTCCAAAATTTTCATGGAAATGGATTTGGTCATGGATGGTCTTACGTGGTCTTCCCCTCCCAACACTTCCATTCACTTGTCCATCATAAATTACTTCGTATATAATGCTAGGATATGGTGATATATTCCCGGGTCTTTTAAGCGGGGCGTGAATCGGCATTTATGCAAGCCCTCATGATGCCCTTATTCCCCGGTATTGGGCGCTCTTAATTTTTTGGACTGCTTCGACTGCTTACCATCTGACAGGACGTAGATTATGACGTGTCATATACATAAAAAAAATAAAAAGAAAATTGATTTTGGTAATTCGACCGACGGAGCACCTATTTTTTCGATTTACTTCATTTTATTAACATACATTCTATTTTTCTAATCCAGTCTCATCTCTTTTTATAATTTGTCATGTAAGTAAAACTATTTATTTATTATATGGACACTATTAGTTAACCCTCTCCTGTTGGGGTCAATATATCACCACTATAAATTGAACCTTATGTAGTTAAGTTAAGATGCAAAATCAATGAAAATTTTCAACATTTTCTTTTCGTGAACGGGTTAAGTCAATTATATTTCTATAGTTTAGCGCTACCTCTCTTTGCTTTTACTTAGTTGTCTGTAAGATAGGGTCCATAATGGTCCCAAATATTATGATTACCACCTTATTTGTACATAATGGGTTTGCAATAAAGAATTGAATTGAATTGAATTAGCGGCAACAGGCTCGCCACCTATTACGTGGGACTAACATTATAATTGGCGTAATGTGCCCACATATAATAGGAGTAGTAGGGATTCGTTCATTCTGGCTCACTTCGTTCATTGGGTTCATTGATGTTAAAATCACAAAATAAATTTGCATCCGCCTAAAAAAAAAAAAAAAAAAGTTTGGTGTCAAATTGGGGGTTTTGAGGTGTGCTGATTCCAAATCTGTGGTCCTTTTTAACGTGTGACATGTATTTCCAAAGTTACAAAAACAAACGACACCACCCTACTTCATTAGTAATGATCTCATTAGTGTAGACTTACTCCATTAGCTCGCTACTCATTAGAAAATTAGCCTTCATTAAAACAAATTTATAGTCTAAGAGATTAGTATCATTTAAAGAAACAATAGTCGAAGAGACAAGTATCTAGTAGTAGACGAATGTCTATGAATATTTATTCTGAATCAAAGTGAGCATTCATTCTGACTCAAAGTACTAACCTAACCTAACCTAACCCACCTATAATGTAACCCACCTATAACCCACCTATAACCTATAACCTATAACCCACCTATAACCTAACCCGCCTATAACCTAACCCACCTATAACCTAACCCACCTATAACCTAACCTTGTAATAATATAAAATTTTAGGGTATTGAGATTGGTATGTGATCATTAAGCCCCACTTATAAATTCCACCAAAGCTTTATATTATTACTCTTTTAAAGCAAGTACATTAAACAATATTTTTCACAGATAGAAGTTAAATTAACTATACATCTTTTAGGTCTCATAAAAATATTCGTCACTAGATTGGTATGTGATCATTAAGCACCCTATTATAAACATATTAATAATTATGTTGATACTAGATTGGTATGTAATAATTAAGTGTTATCATTATAAACATATTAACTAACATGTTTAACACTGGACTGATAATGGATAAGTCACCAGTATATAAGTTAAAAGTGTTATTGGTAAGCCATAGTAACGTGTAGCTAGTAGGGAAGTGTAAGCAGTTTACTTTGACAATACAGTGTTCGTCAGTAACATGGAGGTGAGATAAGATTTTTATAATTTAATATGTGGTATTTCCATAATAATATTGTTCTTATTATTTCATAGTAATATTTTTTCATATTAATGTTATGTTATGTTAACGTATTATATTCTCTGAAAGATTAATTATGGTTTTGTATATTGTTACAGAGCTCATTTAGTCTATTGGATGGTGATAATACCTACAAAGGTTTTTATTATGCGATGTCTCCCAACTCTGAAACTGAAGAAGGTGTAGATACTATTTCAACAACGCCTAAACCCATCAAAAGAAAACCAATAGATGAGCTGTTTCAAGTTACCACAAAGAACAAGAAAAAAAAGCTATCGAATTCAGTGTCACGAGCTCAAGACGGTGGCACTACAATGCTAACTTCAAATTTGGATGATGCTAGCAATGCAACCCACTACATAAAAATAGAGATCTTTGATATGAAAAAGATATCAAAAGTATCACCTATCGAACATTGGAAACATTCAGAAATGCGTGTAAAGCTGTACACCAAAAACAATACATCAAACTATGAAAATGTGCAAAAAATAATTTACGATATTGCAAAAGAAATAACAAGTGATAATAATTGTAAAAAATACCATTTTAAAAATGACTTCTGAGTATTATCTTATGCAATTAGTTAATATATCATTACTCAGATATAATAAGACCTCATTATCTTAATTGCCTCTAAAATTTACTTAAATACTCAAACATCAAATCATTTTTAAATTATTATTTTGTGGTGCAACTTTAAACAGTCTTAACTGTGAAAATGGATTCCAACATATGTGAAAGTGTCTTCTTCAGCTCTAAAGTAGAAGAAAATGTAGACGATTTGAATAATATTTGTGAAGAAGTTGAGCAATGTGAGCTGTATAATTCATGTTTTGATGAAGATTTCGTGTATGCTTCGGGTGAAAATCACAATATGTAAGTACTTCTTATAACACTAACAAATCTTGTTTAAAATGTAATATTATTCTAAACTAACAATTATCGCTAACTCTGAAATTGTTTACTTTGAATAAAATTTCGAAGTACAGATATATATTTTATATTTTAGAAGATTGTTTTTATAGTAAAAAATTCTAAATATAGATAAACTTTATATATAGGTAGACTATCACATAGATATTAATGTATTATTTTTTCATTTATTTTAGTCAACATCAGCAAAAAGGAGGTTCCCTGAAACGAACTTATATTCACAGTTCAGATCGCGATGTCAAGCGTTATAGAACTGAAGAAACAGTTTCATCTTCTTCTTCATCCGGAGGACCCAACGTAGTTTCACCTTCATCTAGTGCATCAGGAGGATCCGATATAGGTAATCATTTAAATAAAGTAAATTGTGACGCTTGTCTAAAAACAGTTAGTAAACGATATTTTGCAAATCATTTAAAAAGTAACATGCATAAAAACAACACTTTGAAATTACACGGTACCTTTGAAAACGTATCAGTTATTGAAACAGCTTTTGGACAAAGAATTGTAACATATAAAATTTGTAATAAATCAAATCGATCTCTAGTACCAACATTTGAAACTCCCGAATCGTTTATGAGTTCAATTAAAGATGATATATTATTCTTAGTTGAAGAGTCTATCGAAAAATATTCTATTTTTAAAGTTAATTTCATATTACATGCTGATTTTATTCAACAAAGTAAAAACGATGCTGTAAATTCATTTGATTTTCAAACTATTAATTTTATAGTATTTCGTGGAGACGATTTAAATATACTTTTTTCAACTTTGAGTGACACTTTTTCAAATAAAATAAGTAGTTTCGAAAAAAAAGACAGTGGATGGGCTCTCAAAAATATAAAAAGCGTTGATATGAATGTAAATAAATTTAATCCTCTTCGTGGTACTTCATATATAGATTTACCCGAAGACATTGGGTTAAAAAAAGCTGTAATTAACGTCCAAAATAAAGATAATTTATGTTTTAAATGGGCTTTACTCTCCGCTCTATATCCTGTTAATAAAAATACCCATCGCGTCTCCTCATACTCTATGCATTTAAACAAATTGAATTTTAAAACTGTATCATTTCCTGTTAAACTATCCGATATTTCTAAAGTTGAAAAATTAAACAATATTAGTATAAACGTTTTTGGATTAGAATTTGATCAAAAGAAGAAACAACACAGCGTTATTGGTCCTCTGTATTTTACAAAGAATCGTAAGAGCAGTCATATAAATTTGTTGTATTTGAGTAATGGTACAAACGGCCATTACTGTTTTATCAAAAATTTATCTCGTTTAGTTAGCAAACAACTTTCAAATCAACATCATATTGTCCATATATGTGATGGATGTCTATTGTATTTCCCAACTAGAGAAAGGTTATCAAACCATCAACAACATGACTGCTGTCACGTGGTAACTGAATTGCCAACGAAAAATCATACGTTTAAAAATTGGTATGGTCAGTCCACATCTAATGATAAATTAATGTTTAATCATTTTGAACGAAAATTAAAGGTACCTTTTGTTATATATGCTGATTTTGAAGCGTTTTTAAATCCTATTCATTCATGTTTCAATAATCCATCAAAATCATACACTAATAATGTTCAAAAACATGAACCCTATAGTTTTGGATTTTATATAAAGTGTTCATATGATGATAATTTATCAAAATATATATCATATTGTGGATCTAATTGTGTACAGGTGTTTATGAATAGCCTCTATGAAGAGTTAAAAATAATATGTGGCAAAAACAGTTTTCAAAAATGTCCCAAATCATTGACTGTAGAAGATAAAAATATTATTAGTAATTGCAAAATTTGTCATGTTTGTGAAACTAATTTAAACAATGAAAGAGTGTTAGATTTTGACTGGTACACAGGTAATTTTAGGGGGGTTTCACATGAAATATGTGCAAAGAAATTTAGAGCCCCAAATTTCATCCCCGTGTTTCTACATAATTTAAGTCATTATGATTCACATTTTATTGTTCATGCTCTAAATTTGAAAGATGGTCCAGTAGAAATAATACCTCAAAATAAAGAAAAATATATATCGTTTTCAAAAATATTACATATAAACAATCAAAGAATAAATTTGAGATTTCTAGATTCATTAAAATTTTTGCCATGTAGTCTTGATCAATTAGCTAAAAATCTTGAAGATAATCAATTTTACACTCTTAAAAAGAATTTTCCAATTAATGAAGATTTTATACGTCTTAGAAAGAAAGGTATTTTTCCTTATGAGTTTATGACTTCTTTTGATAGTTTAAAAGTAACATATTTACCGGATCAACATGATTTTTACAGCACCTTAACAAATTCAAACGTATCTGACAATGATTATAGCCATGCGCAAGATGTTTGGAATCACTTTAAGTGTGTAAATATGTGTGATTATTCCAATTTATATCAAAAAACTGATGTTCTACTTCTAACTGATATATTTGAAAATTTTAGAGACCTTTGTATTGCTACTTATAATCTTGATCCTGCACACTATTATACGGCACCGGGTTTAAGTTGGGATGCTATGTTAAAGTACACTAAAATACAATTAGAACTATTAACGGACTTTGACAAAATTGCTTTTATAAGAGGTGGTATTCGTGGTGGTGTATCTCAATGTAGTAGTAGGTATGCTAAGGCTAATAATGAATACTTAAATAATTATGATAACACCACAGATAAATCTTATCTGACATATTTTGATGCCAATAATTTATACGGATGGGCTATGTCACAATATCTCCCCGAAGGAGGATTTGAGTGGTTACATCCGAAGACCAATTTTGATATATCGGATACCTCCGAATATGGTTTAATTTTAGAAGTAGATTTAACGTACCCTGATGAGCTTCATAACTTACATTCGGATTTACCTCTTTGTCCAGAAAACATTTGTGTTGGGGGTTCTAAATATAAAAAATTAATTCCTAATCTTAATGATAAAAATAAATACATAATTCACTATAGAAATCTAAAGCAATGTATTAAATTAGGTATGAAATTAAAAAGAGTTCATCGAGTACTAAAATTTAATCAAAGTCCTTGGCTTCAAAAATATATAGATTTAAATACTATTTTGAGGACAAAAGCAACATCTGATTTTGAAAAGGATTTTTATAAGCTAATGAATAATTCAGTTTTCGGTAAAACAATGGAGAATATAGAGAAGAGAGTAAACGTAAAACTTTTAACTCATTGGGAAAATCGTGGTAAATCTTTAGGTGTACAAGACTTAATCGCTCGACCGGAATTTCATAGTCTTTCAATATTTTCAGAGAATTTAGCTGCAGTTCAATTACACAAAACAAAAATTATTTATAATAAACCAATTTACCTAGGATTTTGCATTTTAGATATTTCTAAAACTCTAATGTATGAATTTCATTATGAATATATGTTAAAAAAGTTTGGACATAAAACTAAACTATTATATACTGATACTGACAGTTTTATCTACCAAATATTCACGGACAATTTTTATAAGGATATCAAACCTGATTTAGCCAGATGGTTTGATACTTCCGACTATCCAGCAGATAATGTTTTTGGGTACCCAAAAATAAATAAAAAAAGATTAGGATTTTTCAAAGACGAAAATAATGGTAAAATTTTAGAAGAATTTGTTGGTTTACGATCAAAAATGTATGCATTTAACGTAGATAACAAAATTGTAGCAAAAGCTAAAGGTGTAAATAAAACTGTTACGAAACAATTAAGTTTAGAAAATTATAAATCATGTCTATTCGATCAAAATATTCACCATCATGACATGTACAGATTCAAATCAATAAAACACAAAATATTCACCCAAAAAATTAATAAAATTTCATTATCATATAATGATACAAAGCGTCATATTTTACCTAATTTAATTGATACTTTGGCGTGGGGTCACTATTCATTAAGATAAAATTTTAATTTTGTTTACTGTTAAATTTATAAAATAATTATATTTGTACCTTTTATTTGTTTGTTGTATGTATTAAAGAATGTATTTTTAAGAAAATGTATAATTGTTAAATATAGTGTTATATAAAAAAGTTGTTCATTTTATTGTTGGACTTCCCTTCACCCACACACAAACAACATGAAACATTTTATACATCCTTTTACTGCGATAGTCGCAGGACCTAGTGGATGTGGAAAGTCACACTTTGTGACAAATTTTATTAAATATAGAAAAGAATTGTGTTACATAAACTTTTCTTGTATTACTTGGTGTTTCGATGAAATGCAGCCATTGTATAACTTAAAAAATGTAAACTATTTTCAAGGATTACCAGAGTTAAACATGTTTGATGGTAAAGAACCCAATCTAATTATAATAGACGATCTCATGAGGGAATCCGATGGTCGTATAGTTGATATATTCACTAAAGGTAGTCACCATAGAAATTTAAGTATTTTCTATATAACTCAAAATTTGTTTCATCAGGGGAAAGGACAGAGAGACATTTCTTTAAATTCAAGTTACATAATTTTTTTCAAAAACCCTCGTGATAAAACACAGATTCGCTATTTAGCACGTCAAGTAGTACCAGAAAATCCTAAATATGTTGAAGAAGCATACAAGGATGCGACAATGAATGCACATGGATATTTAATGATAGACCTTAAGCAAAATACAAATGATTTGTGTCGTATTAAAACTAAGGTATTCCCTACAGATGGGTATTGTTCTATTTATGTACCGAAGAAAGAGTTTAAATATGATAAAAAGCAACAAATTTCAGTCATTTACAAATAATGCATCGGAGACTGAGGACACATAAAGATTTACTTGTGGCATTACATAAATTAAAACCGAAATATAAAAAAGCTTTGTTAGAATCGTGCGATGAAAATGAAATAAACTGTATTTGTGAATGTATTTACAATGTTCTACAAGGTAAAATTCCATTAGGAGAAAAAGAAAAAAAAACTCTTAAAAAACATAAATCTCTACTACGTAAACTTGTAAGTAAAACAACAAAAAAAGTAAGGAAAAATATTATAATCCAGAAAGGTGGCTCATTTCTTCAAATTATATTAGGATCTATACTTAGTGGATTAGTCAGTGGTCTTGTTTAAAATGGATCATGCTAAAATGGATCATGCTAAAAAAATGATACTCGTTGAACCAAGTTTGTTAGATAAAATAAACCGAAAGGAAAGTTTTTCTGATGATCCAAAATCCAGATTAGATATTGAAATGCAAAATATTTTAGAAAGCAAAGAAGATGATAGAATGAAATGGATTTTGTATTTACAAATTTTACAAAGATATTTACACTTTACTGGTGAAAATCGTCAGCCTATTGAACTTCCAATAATAACTTCATATGATACATCTAAAACAATAAATAAAAACGATCAAATCGATATTATACCTTCAGTTGCCCATGACATATCAAGCAAAGAAGGCTCTAACCAAGAGACTAATATTTCACAAACGGAACCTGTTTATTCGGTAAGACACATTTTAAGTTTGATACCAAATACCTACTCAAAAAAGGGTGAACTATTATTAAACTTGTTATCTTTGAACAAAAACAAAATAAATTGGGATAAAGAAGGTACAGTTTTTATCGAAAATAAAAAGGTAACTGGAAGCAATATAATAGACTTGATAAATGACTCATTAAGACCACTAAAAAGAAAAAACCCAATAGGATGGGAAAATTTTGCGGAAGCTTTAAAAGATCTTAAAGTTCCACTTACCTACATAGGTAACCCGAAGATATGTGAATACATTACCCAATTGCAGTTAAAAAAATCTGAAGACATATCTAGTGGAGAGGAATTTACTACACCTACAAAAGCTCTTCAGGTGTCTTTGAAAAAAGACGGTGAAAAATACACTAAAAAAATTAGATCAAAATTAGACTGGGAAAAATGGAACCCTTATTAGAAATTCAAAATATTTACTACGATATATCGAACCCTGCTGGTTATAGTAGTATTGATAGACTTACAAAAGCTATGAACGGTAAATTGACTAAAAAGGAAGTTAAGGAATGGTTGCAGTCACAAGAAACGTATACTCTCCATAAGCCAGTACATAAGAAATTTCCTCGAAATAAATATATTTTATCTAATTTAAATGACCTTTGGCAAGTAGATTTAAGCGATATGAGAACTTATAGTAAATATAATGATGGTTTTAACTATTTACTGTGTGTAATCGATGTGTTTAGTAAATATGCTTATGTTAGACCTATAAAAAATAAAAATTCTGAGACGATAAAACAATCTTTTGAAAGTATATTCAATGTAGCACATACCACTCCTACACATATACAATCAGACAAAGGCACTGAGTTCGTTTCAAGAGATGTTAAAAAGTACTTAAAATCAAAAAGAATAAATTTTTATACCACGAATAATCCTGACATTAAGGCTAGTGTTGTTGAAAGATTTCAAAGAACACTGAAAACAAAAATGTGGCGATATTTTACTCATAAAAACACTCATAAATACATTGATATTTTACAAGATTTATTATACTCCTATAATCATAGCTATCATTCAAGCATTAAAATGGCGCCTTGTGATGTCAATTCTAACAATATAATGACCGTTTGGAACAATCTTTATGACAGGGAATCGTCAAAAACATCCAAAGGTATCCCATTACATAAGTTTCATGTAGGTGATTATGTAAGAATTACAAAATATAAACACATTTTTCAAAAAGGTTACGAGTCTAACTGGAGTGATGAGATATTTGTGATATATTCAGTTATTAATAGATCACCCTGGGTAGTTTACACACTGAAAGATTTGAAAGGAGAGGTGATCGAAGGTACATTTTATGAAAAAGAACTACAAAAAGTAAATTACAACCCAACTATGAGTTATAAAATAGATAAAATACTCAGTTCTCGTTATTCAGGTCTCAGAAAGCAAGTGCTAGTAAAGTGGAAAGGTTATCCAGACAAATTCAATAGTTGGGTACAAGCATCAGATTTGGAAACAATATGATAAATAATAACTTTTACTTAACATTACCGAGCAACAGTTCGATGGAATACTTTCCAGAAAATACTACAACTATGTTTTCTACTAAACTACCAAAACCAATAAAGTTAGAGGGGGAGTGGGTTGTTGGTGTGGTTGAATTCCAATATCCATGTACCATGTTTACTGTTCAGGAACATGAAAATATTGTATATATAGCTAAAAAAATGTTAATACCAAATGAAGACATAGCATCATTAGTTTACTATAAAACTCATATTCCTGCTACAAATTATGACAACATAAATCATATTTTGTCAGCATTGAATAATTTAAAAGAAAATGTAAAATTTCGATGCGATGAAATATCCAAATTTGTTTCAGTGACAGTACATGATAAATCAATTGCTTCATTAACGTTATCACCAAAATTGAGTATTCAGTTAGGTTATGAACCCAATAGAAATCTTGTTGAGAAGAGTTTAGGTAAATGTCCTGCAAATTTACACTTAGGATTACCATCTCAACTCTTTGTATATTGTGATATAGTAGAACCTCAAATTGTAGGAGATGTCATCACACCACTATTAAGAATAATTCCTTTAGATCCCTCTAAGTACATATATGGTGCTAACAAAATGCATGTATTTTCGCCGCCTCACTATATACCCGTTATGAGAAGAGAATTTGATACGATTGAAATAAATATAAGATCAAGCATAGGTCAAAAAATACCATTCCAATTTGGTACGGTGTGTGTTAAACTACATTTCAGAAAAATATAATGTATTCTAAAGAACATATAAATTGCCCATATGAACATTACTATAAACACCAAGCTGGTTCAGGAATAGGAGTAATATACAAAGGAGCACCTTATCAACGTGGTCATGGAATCGGTAGCTTTTTAGGTGGACTATTTCGTTCGGTTTTACCATTATTTTCAAGTGGTGCAAAGGCCATAGGACAAGAAGCTTTAAGTACGGGGGTAGGAATGCTATCTGATATGGTTAATGCTCGACCAATGGAAGAGTCCATTAAATCTAGACTTAAAGAAGCTACTTCTAATTTAAAAAGGAAAGCAGATGGTAAAATAGATAAAATGATGTCTGGTTCTGGGTATATAACAAAAAGGAAACGCTTATCAGCATTCATTCAACCATCAGCTACCAAGGGGAAAGTGATAAATAAACAGAGTAATACTCTGCGAAAATACAAAGATATTTTTTCATAAACTAGAATGTCTTTTTTACATAGTAATTCTTGCGAGTGCATAAAATCAGAATTGGATTTATTTGCTTTACCATCAACGCAAACGAGTATAGAAAGCGGATCATGGATACACTATAAGCCCATATCATCACTAACCGATGATGGTCCCGTAGAATTCCTAGTACCTGGAACTGGAGATGATTATATAGATTTGTCACATACTCTGATACATATAAGAGTGAAGATATTAACTGACGACTCAACAAAATTGAGTGCAGCTACTGTAGTGGCCCCTGTCAACAATTGGTTACACTCACTTTTCAGTCAATTAGATGTTTACTTGAATCGAAAATTAGTTTCACCTCCTAACAATACATATGCATATCGTGCTTATATGGAAACTCTCTTAAATTATTCTCCTGCTGCTAAAGAATCTCACTTAACATGTAGTCTTTGGTATGAAGATACTGAAGGAAATATGGATTCAACAGATTTAAAAAACAACGGTTTTAGTAAGAGACAAGAGTTAGTATCCGAGAGTAAAGAAATAGAAATGATTGGTCATCTTCACGGTGATATATTTAATCAAGAAAAGTTTTTAATCAATGGCGTTGAAATGAGTGTTAAGTTAGTTAGGTCTCGTGATTCGTTCCATCTTATGGCACCTTTGAATACTTCTAAATTTAAAGTAAGCATAACAGATGCAACTCTTATTGTAAGAAGAGCAAAAATAAATCCAAGTGTTTTACTTGCACATCAAAAAGTGCTTTCATCTACTACTGCAAAATATCCTATAACTCGAGCTGAGGTAAAAGTTTTAACAATACCATCAGGAGTTCAGGGAAAAACACTTGATAATATTTTTTTAGGACAAGTACCTAAAAGGTGTATAATTGGGTTTGTCAATAATGCAGCGTTTAATGGTATTCTCACAAAAAATCCATTCAACTTCGAAAACTTTGGTATAAATTCGTTTTGTTTGTGTATAGATGGTCAACAAATACCCGCAAAACCTTTGCAACCATCATTTGATAATAATATGTTTACTTCAACTTATCATACATTATTCTCGGGGACAGGTATACATTTTCTAAATGAAGGTAATGGGATATCTCGTGATAAATATTCAAATGGTTATTGTTTGTTAGCTTTTGATCTTACTCCAGATTTGTCAGCGAATTCATCCAATCATTGGAATCTTATAAGGCATGGTAGTGTAAGATTGGAAGTTTGTTTTGATTCCACTCTTAGTAATACAATAAACTGTGTTGTGTATGCAGAGTTTGATAACGTTATTGAAATAGATAAGAATAGAAATGTAACCGCTGATTATAGTAGCTAAGTGTTATTAGGTACTGATTTAAATAAAACATTATTATAAAATTATACATGTCTTTTATTTATGGTACTTACCTTCTGAACTATTAAGTATGGATGAATTATTTTTACCTTTTCACTCTTTTGCGATCAAGCAAATAATTAAGACTTGTGTCCTGTGTGCGAAAATGAATACTATTGAAATTCAATCAAATCTAAGAAAAATTCATGCAAGTTTACAATACAATGTATATGCAGCAAACAGATTACCCATACATGTCCAAGTCCCTATGTTTCTCATCAGCAATTTAGACCCAGATACACAATCAGGTTCTCACTGGATAGCGATACATATAGACAGCCGCGGTGTTGGAGAATATTTTGATACGTACGGTCGTTCTCCTACTGGTTATCACAAAATGTTCTTGTATCGAAATTCAAAGCAGTGGAATTATAGTTACCACCGATTACAACATGATTTAACTTCTGTATGTGGGGAATATTGTTTAATGTATTTGTTATATAAGTTTTGTAATAGGCCTTTGATGGAATTTATAAACCAATTTAGTAGCAATACCTTAAAAAATGATATGTTATTGCATATGATGTTTAAATTATGTTTTTAAACTTTTAACAATACACTATGGTACAGTAAGTTGATAGATCTGTTAAGGTAGGTAAATTAAATAAAACATTACTATAAAATTATACACGTCTTTTATTTATATTTTATCTCGTCAACTAAGGTTAGGTTTCACCATAAAATTATACATGTCTTTTAGCTTATCAATAACACTTTTAACTTATATACCTACTCGGGACTTACATGAAATAATACTCAGAAGCCATTTTTAAAATGGTATTTTTTACAATTATTATCACTTGTTATTTCTTTTGCAATATCGTAAATTACTTTTTGCACATTTTCATAGTTTGATGTATTGTTTTTGGTGTACAGCTTTACACGCATTTCTGAATGTTTCCAATGTTCGATAGGTGATACTTTTGATATCTTTTTCATATCAAAGATCTCTATTTTTATGTAGTGGGTTGCATTGCTAGCATCATCCAAATTTGAAGTTAGCATTGTAGTGCCACCGTCTTGAGCTCGTGACACTGAATTCGATAGCTTTTTTTTCTTGTTCTTTGTGGTAACTTGAAACAGCTCATCTATTGGTTTTCTTTTGATGGGTTTAGGCGTTGTTGAAATAGTATCTACACCTTCTTCAGTTTCAGAGTTGGGAGACATCGCATAATAAAAACCTTTGTAGGTATTATCACCATCCAATAGACTAAATGAGCTCTGTAACAATATACAAAACCATAATTAATCTTTCAGAGAATATAATACGTTAACATAACATAACATTAATATGAAAAAATATTACTATGAAATAATAAGAACAATATTATTATGGAAATACCACATATTAAATTATAAAAATCTTATCTCACCTCCATGTTACTGACGAACACTGTATTGTCAAAGTAAACTGCTTACACTTCCCTACTAGCTACACGTTACTATGGCTTACCAATAACACTTTTAACTTATATACTGGTGACTTATCCATTATCAGTCCAGTGTTAAACATGTTAGTTAATATGTTTATAATGATAACACTTAATTATTACATACCAATCTAGTATCAACATAATTATTAATATGTTTATAATAGGGTGCTTAATGATCACATACCAATCTAGTGACGAATATTTTTATGAGACCTAAAAGATGTATAGTTAATTTAACTTCTATCTGTGAAAAATATTGTTTAATGTACTTGCTTTAAAAGAGTAATAATATAAAGCTTTGGTGGAATTTATAAGTGGGGCTTAATGATCACATACCAATCTCAATACCCTAAAATTTTATATTATTACAAGGTTAGGTTATAGGTGGGTTAGGTTATAGGTGGGTTAGGTTATAGGCGGGTTAGGTTATAGGTGGGTTATAGGTTATAGGTTATAGGTGGGTTATAGGTGGGTTACATTATAGGTGGGTTAGGTTAGGTTAGGTTAGTACTTTGAGTCAGAATGAATGCTCACTTTGATTCAGAATAAATATTCATAGACATTCGTCTACTACTAGATACTTGTCTCTTCGACTATTGTTTCTTTAAATGGTACTAATCTCTTAGACTATAAATTTGTTTTAATGAAGGCTAATTTTCTAATGAGTAGCGAGCTAATGGAGTAAGTCTACACTAATGAGATCATTACTAATGAAGTAGGGTGGTGTCGTTTGTTTTTGTAACTTTGGAAATACATGTCACACGTTAAAAAGGACCACAGATTTGGAATCAGCACACCTCAAAACCCCCAATTTGACACCAAACTTTTTTTTTTTTTTTTTTAGGCGGATGCAAATTTATTTTGTGATTTTAACATCAATGAACCCAATGAACGAAGTGAGCCAGAATGAACGAATCCCTACTACTAATAGGCCTCTGCCTACCCCTTCAGGGAAACAGGCGTGATTTTATGTATGTGTATGTATGTATGTAAATTTACGCGCCCAGTCACTGGCATGAATTTGGAAAGAATCTAATAATCAAGTTTGTCATCCCGCCAGATAAGATAAGGTAAACAAAGAGCAGAAGTAAGAGAGATTCGGAGATACTGACGATGATGATAAGTGATGGAGAAATATTTATGGGTTCTCTTTTTGTTTACTATTTGCATATGTGCGTTCACTATTTAGGGCGGCGGGGAGCCGGTGGATGCAGGCGGCACAAGATCGATCAACGTGGAAAGCAAATGGGGAGGCCTATGGTCAGCAGTGGACTTCAAATCGCTGATATGATGATGATTTGCATAAGGATTTAAAATAATCGATTAATGATGGATTACAGATTAAAGATTAAGGTTGCACAACGGTCACTAATTCTGTTTAGTGCTAATTCTATTGTGAACATCGTGCTGTCCCTCTCAACTTCAAACAAATGAGTGAAATGCAATGTAATTTTAAATAAAGTTAAGAACTGTTATGCGAGCCGGCCTAAGAGACATTAATCGTTCTTAGAAGTACAGAAAATATGATACGAACCTAAACATAACCTAAGGATTATATATTACCTTCTTGAAGAAGTTCATGACCTCATTTCATATTTATAAATAGAATACCTTTCTGAAAACGCGCTAAAATTCTCCGAAGTAAATACTTTTTAGTTTTATTGCAAACTAAGTACCTTTTTAAAGGCAATTTGTGAGGCAAGGGAAACATTTGCACAGCCTGGGGCTCATTTGCTATTATTTAGTCTGTGGCCGGCGTGGAATTGTTTACAAAGTTACGGCTAGTTAGCACCTCGTTGAGAATGCGTTTGTATATAAGCACTTTGCTCATTTCGTCCATTTTTTTATTCTTAACTTATAATAATAACTATTACTATTATTACTATACTTTTATAAGAAATTTCATAAATCTTTTTATAAAAAAAACTGTTAGTATAAATCTTATTCAACTATAATACTTTTTCAACCCGTTTTCACCCATTGCTGAATATAGGTCTCCTTCATGTCCACTTCCATCGGTGTTGGGCTTTCCTTTGCCAGGTGTTCCCCGTTCCCCCCCGATTGGTCACCACCTTGTCGTGGTGGGGGGGGGCTGAGTAACTCCCGGTAGTGCCCAGGACCCAGAGATTGGCGACTCTGGGTGCCCTTAGTACTGACTACCGTGGGGGAAACTAAGAGGGACCTGTGGAGGGCGCAGCGGGCGGGCCAGGAGGGACCGTCCAGCAGCGCCAGGAGGGTTATATTATACATCTTTAGAATAGTTTGAAAATATATTGTGCAAGGTTTCTTCTTACCTCAAATGTATTTTTAGATTATAATTATGGTTGGTTAATGTTCGAACTAGCAATTTGTTACTGTTTTAAGTGCTACGAGTGATTTTATAGTCACTTAACATAAAGTTTACATATAATTTATATAAATATTAGTCACATTTAAACCCAGCCTACTTTAATAACAATATCCATAACTCGTCTACATTGTAACACAGACCTACTACAGGCTACTGGACGTCGTAACATTATTTAATCTATGGCTCGGTGAGACGTGCTTCCCGCCAAAACATCACGTCCAATGGCGGCCGTAAGTCACGTACGATTCTGCCAGAAACGTACCGATACATTGTTGTTGAATAGTGCGATGCGAATTATTGTTGTTACACTCGTAATAATAAATATTTTAAGGTTTTATATTTAAGGCAGTTATTAATCACTCTGTAATATATTTCTTTATATTTTATACATACATTCCAACAGTGTACATATTTATTTATAATTGGCACATAATTTTAAAACATTTCCACCAAAAGAAGTTCTTATTTGTATATCTCTTGAAAATGTACACAGCATTTCAACAGATAATAGTCTAATTATGACAATATAAAACAGTACCGGGAACTTTTATGTTCGCCAGAACTTGCAGGTGAGGCGGGGCTGTCATGAACATCTGTGGCAGTCGTTATTTGGAAGTCAGTGCCTTCTAACATCTTGACAGCTGGTTTAACCATAGAATGATGTTTCTAAGTTGCGGAGGTCAGACGGTAGTCGCTCCTTGTATTGACTTAATTTAATTGATTAGACCAGACCATAGACTTATAGTGAGGGTAGGGCACGGGATAAATGCTGGAATGATTAGACTCCAATCAAACTCTTCTTGTCTCTATGAAACACAAGTTTTTGTAGACTTATTGTAACTGGTGGGAGAAAAAACCAATCTTGACGATTTTCTTGCCCGTTCTTGTACGATCAAGATCCCGCCCGCAGTGAATGGGCGCGTTAGTTTATAAAAGCTCCATTGAGCCAAACTTGAATAAATGGTTTTGACTTTGACTTATGTACTTAATTAAATTATCTGTGTAAATGAGATGCTCCTCCTAAACCCCTTGAGTCCTCATTAAGATATGGGACTATACTGAGATCTCACATGGACTTCTTGAGAGAATTTGAAAAGTGATGTTACACTGTTCTGTATTATTTACCAACACTTATGTACATTCACAAACTCTTAACGGAGGCTTATAATCCACTGTCAATAATAATAATAACAATAATAATAACACATGTTCGAAATATCACAAATTTTGGAAAATAAAACAATACTGCAAACATCACACTTTACTTTCCCGCCAAGAAGTCCAAAACTATATTTAAATGTTTACTTAAAAGCAGTGCATTCGCGAAGTCTTTTTGCAATGAGTTTACATATCTACTTCTTTTCTTTATTTTTCGGTTTTCAGCTCTTTGCAAAAATGGGCGCTTTTTTCTTACAAATGTACAAAGTGATAAGTATGTTAGTTAACTTTGCGCAAGTTTTGTGTAAATAACTATTTTTTAAGTCACCCCTTTTACCACTTTCAACGAGCAATACTAACAGTATGTAAATGGTTTTACTGTGTGATGATGACATGTATCCGTGCCGTTAAAAGTTAAAGAAAAAAAATATGCAAGTTTGTTTTGACCAAACGGTAATGGGGACGAATATGATGTGTATCTATTATGTAAAAGAACGAGTAAAATGCTTTAGAAGTTCATACATATAACGCGTAGGTACTGGCTCTTTCTTTAAGAATTTTTTTTTAAAATAAATGGTTTTGTACCTTTATTACTTTTAGCAACATTCAAGTTATAGATATATTCATAATATTTTATACATAGTAAATAAGAAAGAGTGGTGATAATAATGATAAATGAGATGCTTTCCCCTAAGTCCCCTCGAGTCCTCATTAGGTATAGTTGTGAGGGCTATACTGAGATCTCACAAGGTCATCTTGAGAGAATTTGAAAAGTGATGTTGCACTGTGTTTTTTGATTTACCAACACCTATGTATGTTCACAAACACTAAGCGGTTAATAATCCACCGTTATTACACATTAACGTTCAAAATATCACAAATTTTAGAAAATTTAACAAAACTGCAAGCAAGCGTATGACGCTTCACTTTCCCGCCAAAAAGTCCGTATGAATATATTGAAGACCTATTAATGGATTTTTATGGGGAGAGCTATGCTCCCAGTGTGAGAGGAATAGAGTGAGAGGAATGGAGTGACAGGAATGGAATGAACGACATAGCGAGGCGAGTTTGTAAACTGAAGTGACAGTGGGCAGGGCACATAGCTCGAAGAACCGACGGCTGATGGGGCGCCAAGGTTCTTCAATAAGGACTGCGAACTGGCAATCGTGGGAGAGGACGACCTCTCACCCGATGGAATGCCAGGTTAAGACTGTGGGAAGCCGGAGGATGCCGGCGACTCAGGATCTGTCCATGTGGAAATCAATTGGGGAAGTCTATGTACAGCTTTTGAGGTTATATCGTTAAAATAATTATAAATATTTAAGGTTTTTTGAATACGAACAAGAGTACGAATATGGCGTTTACGATATCTTTTGGTAATATTATGGATTACAGAAACAAATAGATTTTTATTCATTTTTATAATTATATTAATAAACCGCGATTGGAGGAGTATGCTCCCTCCTTGCAAAACGAGCCAGCTCCTTCCAATTTCAAATAAATTCAAAACAGAAACTTAGACGGCAATATTTCTTAAAACTACAACTTTCAAGGCAAAGGTGTACAAACAGCCATTACTCAGCCGACGCCCATAGAGCTGTTCATCATAGAATGTTTTTTCAACTTTCCGTTCTGTTCTACTTGGATTATGCGATTAGTTTGTTGGGAGTTATTGCAAGGGTGGGCCTAATCCGTCGTTGCGAACATCTGGTAGCATTGCTGCTTGTAAAGGAACGTAAAGTATTTTGTTAATGTCAACCGTTTGATATTGGTAGGATAAGTGCAGCTTTTTATTTACAAAGAAGTAAGTAGATTTTTCTACATTTTGTTAATATTTAAATATTTCTTTGAACACCTTCCATATGCTAGAACTTAGCCCTAAACTAATCTTGCTATAAGTGTTAGGGAAAAGGTAACCATACCTACTTAAATACATACTTTTGTTTCGTAATTAATACTTATAATATATAAAAGAAACATCGGCTAGACCAGAACAACTGTTCTTTGATACAAATAAATCGTAAATTGTGAATCGAACCCACGACCTCCCAACGTCTTCTCATGAGCAGAAAGCAGGGATAAATCTTCAATATAATTTTTACATAACTGATTTCAACCAACATCGTCAATATTAGTAGGTATGTGGAAGATTAACATAATCTAGAAAAACTTTGGCAACTATAATCCATTTTTTTTGTCTTAGTGTTAAAAAATATCCTAAATTTATCAATCGATTAAAATTTATTTAGCGCGCGGATCATTCAGCCACAATATCTCTAGCATTCAAAAATTCAAAAGACGAACACCGTAGACAATTGACAACTTCTGCAATTCAAAAACAAAGCAAAGTCACCCTTTCAAAAGACAAATAGAGTTGAAAGTGCATTGGCGCAATCAGAATAGTTTTTAAAATGCAAACTTCTTTCTCTGGTAAGGGATGGATAGACAAACTTTTTGGTCGCACTTGCTTTGTTTATTGCTCTGCGAACGTGGGAAAGGTTTAATGCGAAGTTAATTTTTGGGAATTGTCTACGGATTTCCTTTTCGGATATTGTATGAGTCACATGCAGTTATAGAAATGAATGACATTCCTCACATTTACTCACTACCTTTTGCAGCTAGTGTATTTTAGTCAGATTATATATAGTCTTTCATCCATTTTATGTACTCGCTTTAAAGGGGTTTCCAAATTTAAAATATGAGGTCAATTCTTGTTTCTTATGAATATCCTATGGCATTGAAGGTAAATACGTCATCATACCCTAGCATTATTTCGGTTGCCTTAGACTTAAGGTTAGGGCCCCGGGTCTGATCACTGGTTCAACCAGATTTGACTGAATTTCAGTTATTACGTGGTGCGATTGCCGTCTGACCTCTGCAACCCAGCGAGAAACATCATTCTATGGTTAAACCAGCTGTCAGTCTGCTAGAAGGCACTGACTTCCTAATAACGACTGCCATAGATGTTCATGACAGCCGAGACCAACGGCTTAGCGTGCTTTCCGAGGCACTGAGTAAGCGATAATTACGCACATAACTTCGAAAAATCATAGGTTTGCCACCAGGGTTTGAACTCGAAACCCTCTGAATTTAACCATACCAAACAGGACAATTCTATGTGTGCTTGAACATGAATGTCGGTTCTGGTCTGGGTGTTTCTTATGTACAGGTATATTAGTAAACAATTTGTGTAATTGTTTGAAAATTATTTATATCAGTTGTTTAGTACCTAAAGCGAGCAAAAGCACGCGTGTTAATTACGCAATACGTCTAAGGGATTAATATTTAAAAAAAAATTGTGCTGCCTATTTAATTATAAAAAATGAAGAATAAATAGTAAGTTACTATATTATATCATAACTTTATCCGTCCCAAACGCCATTTTCCCACGTATTTTAACACGTATAATACCAATCCCATTACAACCTGTGAATAACTCTATAGGATACCGCAGTCAAACTAGAAAAAAAGCTTGCAAAGCAATGAAATCTTCATTGATGATTTTGGAAAAAAGAAACTACACGCAAACGTGCCTACTTTAAAGTTCCCATGCTTCACGCAAATCGTCTAATTACTATTAGTTGTGAATGACTCTACAGGTGTCCAACTACGCCTACAAAAAAACAAACGAAAAAAAAAATGGTTGCTATTGACACGTGCGATGCCATAGACAAAGGTGTGGCCGCGCCGCGCCTTTTGTCGTGAAAAAAACAATAGGCTGAATGAATGTTGACTTGTGGCGCGAAAAATGACAACTTGCGTTCTCACGCACGAAATTTATGTTCATGCAAATTTTTATTGATAAGGTTTTGTGAACAGCGTAGTTAGTTTGCCCTAACTATTAAAAATTTATAATTTCTCTGCATCATTATTTCTAGGGGTTTACCTACAATTAAATGATTTTATTTTAAATTAATTAACAATTCGAATAAAAAATATATCTTTGAATAAAGATAGTCCTGAAATACACGCACGCAAAGTCGGTCGACTGCTAGGACTTATCAGAATCTTTGGGTAATTTACATGCGTCTAAGTAATCAAAAATAAAAAGCATTTAAGAACAACCTTTGTAAGTAAAGTTCTTTTAAATCATTATCATCATCTCAACAATTAGAAGTCTGCTGCTGAACAGGCCTTCCCAATAGATTTCCATGCCGAGTGATGCTTCCACCAGATTCCCACCGCCTCAAATCAAATCATCAGCCTATTAGGGGGCAGGCCATCCTTTACTACGTTTCTCAATTGTATGTAGGTTAAACAAACTAGTTTTTTTTTCTCCTAAATAATAATTCCGTAAAGATGTGGGACTATATTGATATCTCACATGGACTTCTTGAGAGAATTTGAAAAGTGATGTTACACTATATTGTATTAATTACCAACACTCATTACGTTCACAAACACTTAACGGGTAATAATCCACCGTTATTACAATTTAATTTTCAAATATCATTATTATCATTATTATTAATAATTTTAAAATTTTAAAAAATAAAACAAAACTGCAGACGTAACGCTTCACTTTCCCGCCAAGAAGGCCCATCCAGTTTTATGTAGGTATAAAATACTTTTTTCTAATGTAAAATCATCAAATGACCTTCTCTGGGTGGAGCGAAAGGGAGTGTCAGACTTTTACAGACTAAAAACCATCCATGTTCTTTCATGACCCAGCTATGTCTCGGGGCCGCGGTAACCCTTTCGAACAGACCCGCAACATAAGAAATATACCTAAGGTTACGTAAATCCTATAACACAAAAAATGCTTACTAATTCAAAGTAAAATTAGCTCTTTGCCTTAAAAAAAAGTAAAAAAGTTTTTTTTCTTTTCCCGTCCCTTACACCAAACAGATGTCAAACCACATAAATCCTTCCTGTTTAATTGGCTTTAGTTTACCTGTAGCAGCTTAAGATATTAGTGGATTAGTGTACATCTTTTTTGAAGCGTTCTTCCATATTTATTGCATTACAAATGCTTTTACTTTTTAAATGAATGTGTTACTTTGACAGTTTGCCATTAATTCGGAGTTTGGGATGAACTGTCATTAAAATTTCTTTATTGTTGTATTTATTTTGTCTGTGCCTTATTAGTTTTTTTTCTTACGTTAAATATTGCTATGGCGTGAGGTCGTGTTCGGTTCCCGTTCGGCACAAATAATCATCTAACCTTTCCTGCTAACCCTAGGAGCAAGTGGTAGATAATAGCATTGGCATTAAATACGCATTCCATCTAATAAAAATCATACAAATTTAAATTACGAACAGTTTTTGGAATGCAATTTTTTTTTCTTAGGTAATTTTTGGGGATCTACACATTTAAAGTATGTATTTATAAAACAATTATGTACAATTTTACGTTTCAATACTTTTCGGATTGCCAGATAATTATTTGCAAGCACACACGTCAGTACTAGATAATTAATTGTATTGACATAATAACCAATGATATAATAACTAAAAGAGGTAAATGTCACTTAAACCTGACGGACAAATTGAAACAATTGTCGAATTCGATCTATCGCTATAATTTTCTATCTTTCTAAACTTATTATCTGTCTCATTAATTGTTGTTATCATGGTTACGTTAATGGGAAATATTAATGTAGCGGAGGGACTTCTTGGCAGGAAAGTGAAGCGTCGTGTTTGCAGTTTGCTTTATTTTCTAAAATTTGTGATATTTCTAACATTAATGTGTAATAACGGTAGATTATTTACCGTTAAGTGTTTGTGAGTTTAACATGAGTGTTGATAATTCAAATAAAACAGTGCAATTTCACTTTTCAAATTCTCTCAAGAAGTCCATGTGAGATCTCGGTATAGTCCCACATCTTTACAAAGGACTCAAGGGGTTTAGGGGAAGGCATCTCATTTACGATTTATTATCTTTATCACCACTCATTCTCATTTACTATGATTTGTATATTATTAATATATCACTTACTTGATAAATGTGCTAAACGCACGAAGCCATTATTTAAGACAAAAAAATGTAGCGAAAGAACTAAATCTGAGTGCGAAGTATAAATATACCTTTTTTCTATTTTTGGCCTCGTAAAATGCCGTTTCACGCCCCGCTTAAAAAAAGGTTTCAAAACACCTCATCTTTAAGTAAGTTATGGATTGGAGGCATTATATGAGGAACTGAATATTTTTTCGTTTTTGAACTTAGGCTATTTTTTATGGAATAAAACGGCACAATGTTTGTCCTTTTCGCTTTGAGGGGCCATGAGTGGCAATGGCAAAGGGGGAAGGGGCTAGCTTGTTTGATTTACACTCAATTAAACCTGCAAACAGATTGGGTTCATAATGCTTTTGTAATTGCCAGTGTGCTCAATAAATCCTTTTTAAATGTAGAGCTAATTGAACACTCATTTCGTTCAAATTAATTTAGGTGTACAGACGACCGATGTGGCGTGGTGGCGAGTATACCCGCACTCCGCTTCTGAGGTCATGGGTTCGATTCCCACATAGGACAAATCTTTGTGTGAATAAACAAGAGTATTTGTTCTGGTCTGGGTGTTTTCCAATGTATATTAAGTATGCACTTACAAAAGAAAAGTATTTAAGTATGTGTATCCGTTATTTAGCATCCATAACACAAAGTTTTTAATGATACTTATCTTGCGTAAATAAGTGGTGTAATTGTAAGAAAATATTTATTTATATAGTTGGCAAAATCCAAAGCGCCATAAACAGTAACTAACGTCTATATTGTCAAGAGCGTTAGGGTACAAACATACATAATATCACGCCTGTTTCCCCGCAGGGGTAGGCAGAGGCATATTATACGCCCCCACTTCGCCATTTATTTTATGGTCCCAAGTAATAGGTGGCGAGCCTGTTGCCGCTTTCCGGACACTGTTATGTTCGCCAGAGCCTCGTCTGTTGATTGGCAGGTGCACCTCTTGCAGGTGAGGTTAGCTTGGGCTCCTTTGATCTTAATAGGAGCCCTATACATCCTAAAAACCTACCCCAAAAAGTAACACACGTCTCTGTTATCAAGAGCGTATTTTGTGTTCCGATATACAGGTGTCCCAAAAAATAGTGTCAAGCGAAAGTCCTGAGCTAGAGCACCTATTGGAGTATCCGAATCACCCCCATGTATGTTCTGCGATTATGCGTAGTTTTCGAGTTATAATTTTTTTTCTGATTTTTTTAAAGATATCGGTCTAAATATTTCAAAAATTCAAATAAAAAAAAGTAGAACACATTTTAGTGTTTTTCTTTTTGCTACTGAATCTTCGTAAAAGGTACTTTAATGTCCATCCATAATAATCTATGTATATATGTATATGTTACAGTCATAGTGAATAAATAGCTATTATACATAATGACTAGTCATTATATATAATGGCCAAATTCACTAGACAAAGTAATAAATTAATCACTTTGTCTGGACATTATTCATAATTACGTGTCAAAGTTAGTCAAAGTAATAAATACGGTCAATGACCTATTCCAAACTAATTTAGGTGGGCTGCATAAAATGTTTTCTAATGGTAAGAAAAAAAAGAAGCTCAACCTAATCTATGAAGAGAAGGTTTTTCTTTTTGGGTTAGGTTGAGGTTATTTTTTTTTCTTACTATTAAAAAACATTTTATTATAATAGCTGCAGCCCACCTAAATTAGTTTGTACTTTTTTGTTTTTATTTTGTAATTAGAATATTATAATTTTAAACGCATACCTACGCGTTTTATTACATTATCCAAGTCATCGAAGATATTATATATAATAGCTAGTTAATGTGATTAATTTTGTGTCCATTATCACTTTAACCAAACTGAGTAGATATTATGCATAATGACTAGTCATTATACATAGTATCCAGATTTATTACTTTGGCTGTAACGTATATAGTGTTTTAGGCGTTCCCAACTATATGACTATTTTGGTGATTCTTGAAAATAAATTAGGTTTAGGTCCTGGACATCGGCCATTGACATTGAGAGTCATTGCATCTCTCAGTGTCTTCTACCGGAACTACTATGGCGAGGGTTCTGAGGAGCTTTTCAATCTCATCCCGCCCTCTCCTTTCCTCTCCCGAACAACACGTGCTGGGGGCCTACCGCCGAGTTAGATGGCAATCGATTATAAGGCAAAATGGATTTCGAATTGATTCTGTCGTACCGCCGAACTCATGGAAATCGAAACAAAATGGCGTTCCCCATTTACCTATTGGTCTGTCACGGACTGAAGGTCATGAATGAGAGGTGGCTGTCGGCAGATTCCCCGGTATGGATTAATGAACGCAAAACAAAGTTTGATCTAGATGGATTACCGGTAATCCATCGAATTCGGCGGTAGGCCCCCTGGTCTTAGAAACCATTCTCATACTGTGCAGACTATCAGCACTCGTACCAAGAAAAGTCGTTTCTGAGCAAGACCACTAAACTCTTGAATTCGCTGCCGGCTCATGTGTTTTCTATTTCCTATGATCCCGGGTCTTTTAAGCGGGGCGTGAAACGGCATTTTTGCAGGCCGTCGTGGGTGGATGCGCTTTGTACCGTGCTTATTTCACAGTATGAAACGCTTTAATTTTTTATTGGACTGCATCGACTGCTAACCATCAGGCAGGATGTAATTAAGACGTGTCACATAAAAAAAATATTATAAGATTCGGACAGTAAAATAAGGTAAGTTGTTCTTGGCGGGAAAGTGAGGCGTCATGTCTGCAGTTTTGTTTAATTTTCTAAAATTTGTGATATTTATTACATTAATGTGTAATAACGGTGGATTATTAAACGTCAAGTGTTTGTAAATATACATGAGTGTTGGTAAATCAAACAAAACGGTGCAACATCACTTTTCAAATTTTCTTTCAAGGAGTCCTTGTGAGATCTCAGTATAGTCCCACATCTTTACTGAGGACTCAAGGGGCTTAGGGGAGGGTATCTCATTTACCATTTATCATCTTTATCACCACTCATTCTCATTTACTATGAATTATATATTATTAATATATCACTTACTTGACACTGGCTAAATGTGCTAGACGCACGAAGCCATTATTTAAAATAAAGAAAGAACAAGTATTATTTTTATTATCTTCTTTTTTTTGTATGTCGACAGTGATTGATCGCAACTACTCCCTCTTTACTTTTAAAGTTGTCCCGACAAGGTCCATAACATTGGCTCCAAAATTGTATAACAACTATGTACACATTATGGTTTTGAAAAAGATATTTTGTATTTGTTTTTGGTACAGACCTCTTAGCACATGTGTTTTGTACAAGATTTTTTTTCAATTGTAAATTGTTTATGTATTAAATAAACGCATTTGCTTCCATTAAAGTATTGCAGTGTTTGCGTTTGCGAAGCACGCAAGTGTTTATTAATCCTTTAACTGATAGTGGCTAAACGTTGCAACTATAATTTTGACTTTACGCCCCTCTGATTAGGTCGAAAATAATTTAAAATATTAAAATGCTATTCTAGCTAAAATTATGATATCAAATGACAGACAGACGGCCACCGATCGAAGTATTGATTTATGTAGGCGAAACCGCGAGAAGATGCTAGTCGATTAATAAATAAACAAACAGCAACCGGTATACGCTCAGCTGTTAAGGTCAATGACCTCAGAGAACTGAGTTCAAGGCAAATACGACCAAAAGTACACTCCACTCTCCTTTTTTAGCAACTGCCTCTGTGCTAACATTGGACATGGTTACGACCAATAAGAATGTACTTTATAGCTATTGGAAACCCCCGCGCAAATGAGCTTACTAAAATTGTTATCAAAATTATAGTTTAAAAAACGAAAAAAGTTTATGAGCCTTCAATTGAATTTAGAATTCAGTTCTTAGACGGAAAACAAAATTATAGAAACAATGTTTAGTAAATACTGTTTTAATTGGATTTTTTTACTGCTCAACTACTAAGTAATAATATTTAGTACACGTAAGTAAGGCGTTACCTACGAACATATACCTAAAAGTACAACGTAAGACGGAAGTCCGAAAAATTGTAAGCAAGTGATGGTTTATATTTTACTTTGTTCCAATTTATTCTTTGCCAAAACGTTTATTTGTTCTGAGGCTGTATGATATATTACCCGAAGATGCCTTGTGTAAGGGCGAAACACGTGTTTCTCGATTTTTCGAAAAATAGAATTGCGCGGGAATTGAAACAAAGGAATTCTATAAACCATCAATGCTAAAAAAAACTTTATCTATATTTGAATTTGGAATTGGGTTCTCAAGAAAAATATTCATCTTCAAACCTAGGACCTAATTTAA
The DNA here is from genome assembly GCA_949126915.1 of Musotima nitidalis. Classification (NCBI taxonomy): domain Eukaryota; kingdom Metazoa; phylum Arthropoda; class Insecta; order Lepidoptera; family Crambidae; genus Musotima; species Musotima nitidalis. Next base: position 6,409,756 of record OX421442.1, on the reverse strand, counting down.
AAAATATCTTACCTATATTCGAATTTACTACTAAACATAGTACTATGAAGTATTTACGGCTAAAACCCTTATATTGACAAGTGAGACCACCGAGCACGCCCGGATCCGCAGGATTAGACTAAACACGTGTGTCGCGGTATAACGTGGTGTCAAATTTCCCGCCTATTATTATTTATCATCTATGGTACGGTTTACTGCTTACAATTTTTAAGGGCATTAATAAAGATTAGTATGCATTTTATATTATTTTGATTATCCGTTTGGCTGTATTTCAGCTATTATATGGAGCTACTGCTGTCTGTCTGCAACCCTGAGGGAAACAGGCAAACCAGCTGTCCGTTTTTAAACGCACTGCCTACCTATTAACCACTGCCATAGATGTCCATGACAGCAGCGACCAACGGTATAATGAGCTTTCAGAGGCACAGTGATTAAGCTGATAAACATTTTTTTTTTCTTTTAAATAATGGCTTCGTGCGGTTTGCACATTTAGCCAGTGTCAAGTAAGAGATATAGTAATAACATATAAATTATAGTTAGTCTAACTCTTGAGGGGTGATAATAATGATAAATGAGATGCCCTCCCCCTAAACCCGTTGAGTCCTCAGTAAGGATGTGGGACTATACTGACATCTCACATGGACTTCTTGAGGGAATTTGAAAATGAGATGTTGCACTGTTTTGTTTTATTTACCAACACTCATGTACGTTTTTACACATTAATGTTAGAAATATCACAAATTTTAGAATATAAAACAAAACTGCACACATGACGCTTTACTTTCCCGCCAAGAAGTCCCGATTAATAATGTTAGTCTTTTTATAAATAAATCAATAATTACTAATCTAACTTATCCATTTCCAATTTATTTGTGAAAATTCGACAAATCTAAATGAACTTGTTGATCTTACAATAATATATTTTACATACATAAATCCACGCCTGTTACCCCGAAGGGGTAGGCAGAGGCATATTATACTACTATATTTTATTTCATATGGTTTGTTGTATTTAAGTTTATGCCTATATTTTAATTAATAATAACTAAACATGAACATGACTCCGTATGAACAAGATGGCGGACGCAGATAAAATCATACAAATACAACAGAATAATATCGTTTTATTGATTTTTACTCTTTTGTCACGCAGATAAATCTTAAACGACGTGTGACCGCGCATATTAATTAGAATTTACAGCGAATATGAATATGATTTTAATATCTTTTGTGTTTATTCCAGCCATTGTTGAAATGAAGAGGTTTGTCAATATAGAAATAATTTTGCTTCACATTATATCTTTGTTCGATTTTTAATAAACTAATGCTTTATTGATGTATCTTGGAGGTCAGTATATCCGCACTCCGCCCCTAAGGTCGTGGGTACGATTCCCACACAAGACAAATCTTTGTGTGCATGGATATAAACATTTGTTCTGGTCTGGGTGTATCCTATGTTTATTAAGTATTTACTCGTATTTACAAAAGCCGCCCAAATTGGGCTCTAACATGGCTTAATGACTACCACATTTATTGATAACCGGGACCAACGGCTTAACGTGCCTTCCGAAGCACGGAAGCGCTCGATATCAAATGCCACACAAATGGTCACCCATCCAAGGACTGACCTCTGTAAACTATGCTGTACATCGGTGATCGCTTTCGACCACCTAGCACCGCAGAGCTACGAGCGCTTCAGGGTTACAAGTACAAGGGTTTCTGCTTACCACAAATGGAATAGTGGGCGTTAAAATATGTTTGTATGTGGAAATAAGGTATACATATAGAGCTTCTTCTGAGTAGCCCAAGCCAACCTCACCTGCAAACGGTGCACCTACTGAGCACGAGCCTCTTCTCACATATCAAGGTGTGAGGGTATTGGGTCATACTCCACCATGCTGACCCAGTGCGGATTGGCAGAGGCAGGTGTATGACGTCCTGCTGTTAGAATTTTTCACCACACACTTCGCCAGTTATATTGTTGGTCCCACGTAACGGTGGCGAGCCTATTGTCGCTTTTCGGGTTCTTTTATATTCGCCAGAGCCTCGTCCGTTGATGGGCAGGTGCACCGTTTGCAGGTGAGGTTGGCTTAGGCAACTCAGAAGAAGCTCTATATGTACACCTTATTTCCACATACAAACATATTTTAACGCCCACTATTCCATTTGTGGTAAGCAGAAACCCTTGTACTTGTAACCCTGAAGCGCTCGTAGCTCCGCGTTGCTCGGTGGTCGGAAACGATCACTGAAGTAAAGCCGAGTTTACAGAGGTCAATCCTTGGATGGGTGACCGTTTGTGTGGCATTTGATATCGAGCGCTTCCATGCTTCGGAAGGCACGTGAAGCCGTTGGTCCCGGTTTTCACTAACCGTGGTAGTCGTTAAGCCATGTTAGAGGCCAATTTGGGCGGCTTGAAAAATTATAACAGAAGGACGCCATACACCTGCCTTCGCCAATCCGCACTGGGTCCGCGTGGAGGAGAATGACCCAATACCCTCACACCTTCGTGTGTGAGAGGAGGCTCGTGCTCAGTAGTGGGACGTTAATAGGCTGGGATTATGAAAAGGTCTATAATATTAGGTATATGCGATGATACGAGTAGCCCAGTGGCGACACCCATAGACTTCTAATTCAGAGAGTCTAGGGTTCAAACCCTGGTGGCGTACCTATGACTTTTCGAAGTTATGTGCGTGATTATCACTTGCTCTGTGCCTCGAAAAGCACGTTAAGCCGTTGGTCCCGGCTGTCATGACCATCTATGGTAGTCATTATTAGGAAATCTGTGCCTTCTAATATTCTGACAGCTGGTTTAACATAGAATTGTTCCCATTGGGCTGTGAAGGTCAGATGGCAGTTGCTCTATGTAATAACTGAAGTTCAGCCAAATCTGGTTAGACCAGTCAGCAGACCCTGGGTCCTGGGCTTTAGCCTGGAAACCGGGATAATGCTAGGATATGATGATATTTATTAGGTAAATGCATTACAATTAATAATATTGATCTGACAAAACCTACTAGTAGATTTGACTGCAGATACAATTTCACCCTAGGTTTTAACATTCAAAAATTTGTTGTACAATGGAAAATGCAGTCATCACCATAACTGAGAGCATATAAAAAACTTGATAATATAATAAAAGATAACCGTTGCGTCTTACTTATCTTTTGACAATAGAAAACAAATCAATTGACGTATCTGTCACAATAATACGGGACCCCTATTGTACAACCACAGTCCTTAGGCCCGAAGCGAGGGCGCCACTGTCAACGCAATTATAAGTTTTGGTAGGAAAGTAATCGTAGTTCCAATTTTTACCACCCGCATAACTTTATTTGTTTTGCAAAAGCATTGAATCTGTGTACCTGTCGTAAGTTTTTTTTTTCAAATCGGACATCCAGGAAGAAGGAAGGTGCAGCCAGTATACATTTGAACCTGTCTGCGTAAGGTGTAATAACCTTTTTTGATTTTACAACAAAAAGTTTCGAACGAAGACGCGACACGCGGCAATTTTTAAATTTTGAATTTGCTTTGCTTGTTTTTAATTTTTTTGTAAGTTACAAAAATAAGTTTTATTAAATTTAATTAATGAATTGAGGTTTTAAATTGATTTCAGACGCGCGTGAATATATTTATAATTTTAATTATTTTTCGTTTGTTGTAAAGTTCTGAACTTTAGTGAAAAAACAAGCTTCGAAAATAAAATAGTTATTGTGCGATAAGATTTAAGGTTTCTTTTTAAATATAATGAAATATCCGTGCAGAAAATTGTTCCAAAAACACACAAACAGTTTTGAAATGGATTTTCGTAAGTTTACATTTTTATTTACGCTTTCTTTTTATACATACATACATACATTCACGCCTGTTTATCCGAAGGGGTAGGCAGAGCCATATTCGCACACTTCGCCAATTACACTGTTGGTCCCACGTAATAGGCGAGTCTATTGCCGCTTACCGGGATTTGTTACGTTCGCCAAAGCCTCGCCTGTTGATCAGCGGTAAACTACTTGCAGGTGAGGTTGGCTTGGGCTCCTTAGTTGGTGGTAGGATCCCTATAAACCTTTTAGCAAGACCTTAGTATTAATTTCTACATATGTAATTTTTGCAAAAGGTTTTGCAGAACGTAATTTATAATTTTTTTTCTTATATTTTCTGACAATAATTATAAATACAAACAATATGGACAATTGTTTTCAAACATGGTTAGCGCATAGAACTTTATATTTATTTGTTAAAGATGCTCTTTCGTTCTTATCCATATCACAAATGAATACTACTAAAGTGAATGGTTTCTGGTACAGAATTTAAGAAATAAGAATATCGGGATAAAGTTTTTTTTTAATGTAATATCATGGCGATGTTAGCTAGAAAGCGGCTAACGTATAATGGTTAATTTTTGGAATTGAAACGTTGCTGTAATACAATAGTGTTTCATCATCATCATCATCTCAGCCCATTAACGTCCCACTACTGAGCACGAGCCTCCTCTCACATACCAAGGTGCGAGGGTATTGGATAATACTCCACCACGCGGACCCAGTGCGGATTGGCTGAGGCAGGTGTACGGCGTCCTGCTGTTAGAATTTTTCGAGCCACCCATTAGGCCTTTAACTTAACGACTACCACATTTAGTGATAACCGGGACCAACGGCTTGACGTGCCTTCCGAAGCACGGAAGCGCTCGATATCAAATGCCACGCAAACGGTCACCCATCCTAGGACAGACCTCTGTAAACTCTGCTGTACTTTGGTGATCGTTTCCGACCACCGAGCACAGCAGCATAGAGTTTACAATTCAGAAAATACCCTCTGACAGTTAGCGGCTTTCTAGCTAAAGGAAGGCTGAGCACGGGTCTTCTTTCACTAACCAAGGTGAAGGGTATTGGGTCATACTCAGGGCAGGTCATTTTATTTTAACGTCAGATAAATTTACGCATATCCAGCCGGTCAGAGGACCGGACGAGGTTTATGTGGGGCTCCTGCAGTCACTTACAAGCCTATCCACCAAAAAACTGACGACGCCCTTCACTTGTTGACAGAAAATTGGGACCATGCATGGTCTCTTATCAGCCCATGAAGCCACCGCCCAATTAAGCCTTTTTTTTTTTTTTTGATTTACGTCGGTAACAAAATGCATTTACGCACTGTCTCCCGGCCAAAGGGGGACCGAGAGAGGTGTGTGGGACTCACCACCTGCAGACACGACCGCCAGCAGTAATACCCACTAAAAATCTTCCGACGACGCCCGCCGCTTGTTGAGGCGGGGCGCCAGTACCTGGGTTTCAGCTCTGACACCCCGCCCGCGGCCAACGTCCCCCGGGCCAGAACCGGGAGGACCTCCTCAGAGAGACGCAGTGGACGCGCCCCTCCTACCTCCCTGTGCGACCATAGCGTGTGTGGCCGACTTCTCGGAGGGTCCATGGTTAGACAGCAGGGACCCCCTGCCCCGCTGCCTAAGACCCTCCCGGCGCTGCTTGACGGGCCCTCCTGGCCCGCCCGCTGCGCCCTCCACAGGTCCCTCTTAGTTTCTCCCCCGGTAGTCAGTACTAAGGGCACCCAGAGTCGGCCGCCCAATTAAGCCTTTAACATGGCTTAACGACTACTACAAATAATAGCCAGGACCAACGCCTTAACGTTCCTTCCAAAACATGAAAGTGCTCGATATTAAATGTCACACAAACGGTCACCCATCGAAGGACTGACATCTGTAAACTCTTCTTTACTTCGTTGATCGTTTTCGTTCATTGAAGGTATTGTTAACAATAATAATAATAATCCTTTATTGCACATAAAACATAAATAGATTACAAAAGGTATTTAAAAACTTAAAGTACCCGCTAACTATCTCTCCCACTTCAGTTAAGGTTGACTGGAAGAGATTTCTTTTCGAAAGTCCACCTTTGTACTTCGTCTTTTTCACGTAAGGCTTTTTTTGTGCAATAAAGAATATATATTTGTACAAAGGTGGACTTATCTCTAGAAGAGATCTTTACCAGCCAACCCTAGAAGTTGTGTATAATGAAACAATAACAATGAAACTCACTTGAAAGGGTCATTGGATTCTATTTCCGACACACATTGCACGGTGAGCATGGAATGCGGGGCTATATTCTACCTTTTGGTTTTTATAGCCCTATACAACATGTCACAGAATTAACGCACACCCTCAGACACCCCAATTAGAATATTTAATTATAATTAAAAAACATGCAAAATAATTTTACTTTTATTTAATTAATTAAATATGGTTTATTTAAGTTACTAGTTATACTCATCGAGGGCAAATCGTATGGGCATATTAGCGCTTTAGCCTACCGACCTACACACACAGAGAGACACGCACGCACACATCGCTTAACACTGAAAAGTGCCGCAAAAAAAAAAAAAATTTTTTAATATTTTTAATCGATTGAGTAGCCGATTTATAACAAACTACTTTCTTGGTGTAACCCTTATTATTTTACATGTTGTATATAGGATTTTCCGTGTAGTACAGGCCTTAAATAGTGCCACCCCCCTTTAAGCTCAAGTTCCAGTTAGTACGCAGGATGACGCTGCTGCCCATCATCCGGTAGGATTCCTCTTCGTCGACTCTTACGACTCCCAGTGATATGAGAGAGAATGGATCTTTTCAAGGTCAATATCCCACAGGGCTAATTGTAGGCCGGTATCACAGGACAACAATGTCACATAATATATAATGTGACATTGTTGCTACATTTTTATTTAATGTTTTTACAATATTGTTTATTTTATAACTGTTATAATATTGTTTAAATCTATTGACATCATTTGATACATACTCAATAAATAAATAATAATTTAATAACGGTCATTTAATAATAGTAATTTAATAATAATAAGAATTATACGGCGCCCTTCCTCCTCTCTCCTACACTATGCTGTGCCCGACAGGGTCCACAAATATACCAAATTGTAATATTCACCACCTTATAAAACCATTGTGGAACGCAATAAAGTATTGAGTATTGAGGACAAATTGTAGGCCGATATACCACACAGCTAACTCTAGGCTGTTACCATACGGCAATGAGTCTCACTATAACTCATAACAAAGTAATTTTTTTTTTTAAAGGACTTATTTGAATTTGAGTGATATAGAGCCTGTACGTACTATGAATGAGACTCAGTGCTCTCCACCGAGAACATCCGTCTACATCAGCATAATGCTGAATTATTCACGATGTTGTTGTTTTTCCGCCTTCCCCACGAGCCTACGCTTCATTTCATTCAATTTCCCGCTAAAAATGGCAAATTGACGCCATTTTTCTTTTCTGTATATTTTTTTCGATTTTAGTATTTTTTTGGATTGAATTTTCGTAAGATGTTCATTTGTAGGCTCCTAAAGGAAGTTTAGGAATCAAAATTCTCGAAAATATAGTTTTAAGTAGAAATTTTCTTAAAACTTTACTTTCGCGGTAATTTTTTTGTATGTAAGTCAGTCCTAAACCTCCGTTCTAGGAAAGTTTTAGGACCGTATAGTTCAGCGTATACAGAAAACGTGTGCCCGATTTTGTTTCTTTATACTCCGCCGTGCCCACGTGAGCCCTTACCTTAATCGAGAAAACTTTATGAACATGGAATTTCGACGCTCACTTCATTTCGCTTGTTTACTCTTTGAAGTAGTAAGAATACAATTAAAAGCCATTTTATATTTATGCCAAATTAAAATTTTCACAACGGCAAGTTTGATATGCCCCTTGCTTCTTACTTTGCAACTTGTATGGAATACATAATTTCCTTCTTTCTTTTTGTTTTTCAGCTATTATGTATAGCTATAGGTCCTGCCTGTAGGTTAAACATTAAACCTGGGAAGGATTTGGAATAGTTATATCCAGGTTAAGTTGCTAAGGGACCTAAAATGTATTAGGCGCTAGAGGATATAAGGTTTAATTTTCGTTCTGTTGTAAGTGTAATTTAATTTGTAATAATTATAGATGGAGTTCGTTAATTCTTTTTAACATAAAAAAGTGAGTTTTTTATTGTTAAAATTTGCTATAAAACAAAAAAGCAAAAAAAAAAAACGAAAGCCCAATCATGTAATATACGTACTTAAACATTGGCATTGTACCTCTTTTCTCTGAAATAAAGAAAAATAAAAACGAAAAGAGGTCACACTCGGAAAAGGCGCGCTATGCCACCTCGTTTCGCCATAAATATGAATGAGGTTCGTTAACGTTCTTTTTTTTAATGCATGAATTTTCATCAAAATTCATGTTGTCCTAGGTTAGGGATGCATTTTAATATAATTTATGAGTTTGCATAATATATGCATAATTTCAAAGGAATTTGCTACAAATATTATAATCTGATTTTATTAACGCACAGCCTTGCTTAGCCAGCTTGTGAAGTAGTTTTTAGTCATCTACATCATAAAATTGTTTTTTTTTAATATCATTTATTATACCATAAGGTGGCAATCCAGTATGTCGGCCACCTCATGGAAAATGATCACTGCAGCCTAAGAACTTACAGCTTCATTCACGCTCATTAACCTTTTCAAATCTTTGTGTGCATGAACATGAATATTTGTTCTGGGCTGAGAGTTTTCCTATGTGTGTAAAGTATGTATTTAAAAAAGTTTTATTGTATTTACCACCTAACGGTTAATCATTCACAGTTATAGCACATTAATGTTCGAAACGTCACAAATTTTGGCAAATAAATCAAAACTGCAGACATTACGCTTCATTTTCCCGCCAAGAGGTCCATCCCGTCGGTTTGCGGTACTTTTGACCTGCCCTTTATCCAAAACCTTCTGGACTTGGCCATAGAAGGATCTCTCATATTATTATAATTCAAATATTTTTTAGTCTTCGTAAGGATAATTTAAAAACTTGTTAACATAAATATATTATAGTTATTTCATCATAAAATTACCAAAAAAATACTATTCAATTTTAAGTATTATGTATGTATGGTAAGGTGAGTTTTACTCAAACATAAATTTTATTCATATTTATATAACAAGAAGAGAAGAACCGCGTCGGCTTTTAATAAAATATAACCGCTGTATTAAAGGTTACGATGCCACTAACAAACACACTGATACACAGATACACTCATATACTGTTTCACAGATGCATTATCACATTGTTTCACAGACACATTGATACACTGTTTTATAGAGACAGTACTAAACTGTTTTACAGACACATTGAAACACTGTTTCACAGACACATAGATGAACTATTTCATATACATAATGATACACTGTTTTGCTGACACATTGATACAGTGTTTCACAGTCAAATTGATATATGTTTCACAGACACATATACACAGACACGTCAAACCTACAAGACTCCTCTTTGTTGTTCGAGGTTTATGAAAGAGACATTCGCAAAATTTATAACACTCCTCTTTTTTAGTCAGGGTTTAAGAAAACATTCAATGATAGACCTAACATTTCTTTCTTTCTTTCCAGCTGCCCGTCGCAAGGAGACGCGGCTCCTCGACTCAGTAGCGATCATGAAAGAGAAGAGCAAGAACGCGGCCCGCTCCCGAAGAGAGAAAGAAAACGCAGAATTCCTAGAATTGGCCAAACTCTTGCCGTTGCCAAGTGCCATCACCTCGCAGCTGGATAAGGCTTCTGTTATCCGGCTAACCACCAGCTATTTAAAGATGAGACAGGTCTTTCCTGAAGGTAATCAGAAGCGTCAATTATCCATACCTTAGCTATTAAAAAGACATTGGGATAGAAGTCTAGATCAGTTCTAGAAGTTTTTAGGGGTCTAGGAGTTGTATAGGGGTCCACCAAGACCTAGGGGGGGCCCAAGCAAGCCTCACCTGCAAATGGGGCACCTGCCGATCAACGGACGAGGCTCTGGCGAACATAACAGTGCCCGGTGGGCAGCAATGGGCTCGCCACCTATTACGTGGGACCAACTATGTAATTGGCGAAGTGTGGGCGAAGTATAGTGTGCCTCTGCCTACCCCTTCGGGGAAACAGGCGTGTATGTGTGTATGTCGTCGATCGCGTGTTATATCAGCAGATCATGATAAGCTGTGAGCAACGAATGCTTAATGCTATTATTATTAACTCTGACCCAAAAAGAGGCGTGAGACCCTTCGACAGAAAGAGTAGGGTGTCCACCCAAAAGATGGACAGATGTTCTGATAAAAGTCGCAGGATCACGGTAGATGCAGGCCGTCTGCAACGGAAGCTGATGGTAGATTTGTTTCTATTGTATGTAGTGAAAATAGGTCGTTCACTACATACATCATCATCTCAGCCTAATAACGTCCCACTACTGAGCACGAGCCTCCTCTCACATACCAAGGTGCGAGAGTATTGGGTTATACTCCACCACGCTGACCCTCTAGAGCTCAACGTCAATTATGGGTCAGGCTAAATAGGTTCAGAACAGGATGCGGACGTTCCAATCACCACCTTTATAAATGGGGATTGAAGGAGTCTTCGGCCTGTGATTGTGGAGCGCCAGATCAAACTATGGCCCATGTTGTAAACGATTGCCCGCTGTACTCTTTTCCCGGTGGTCTTGAAGAACTTCATCTGCTGACTCCAGCTGCTGAGAAGTGGCTACGCCAACAGACATTGGAAATTTAAATTAGAAATCAGGCAGCTTAACGCCATACGATATGATGATGATGACCCAGTGCGGATTGGCGGAGGCAGGTGTATGGCGTCCTGCTGTTAGAATTCTCCAAGCCTCCATTAGGCCTCTAACACTGCTTAACGGCTATCACATTTAGTGATAACCGGGACCAACGGCTTAACGTGCCTTCCGAAGCACGGAAGCGCTCGATATCAAATGCCACACAAACGGTCACCCATCCAAGGACTGACCGCTGTAAACTCTGCTTTACATCGGTGATCGTTTCTGAACACCGAGCACCGCGAAGCTACGAGCGAGATCAAATGAAACATAAACAAAATTTCTTACTAAAATATAACCGTCTTAATACTTTTCTTGAATCGTTTGTTTATCTATTGGGATTCGTTCAGCTTGGCGTTTTCAACTGTCGGCGGCCTGCAATAATGACGTTTCACGCCCCGCTTTACAGACCCGATGCAAGCCGATTGATGTTAAACAGAAACGACTTATTAATTAAAGTAAAAACAAAATTTCAATTGAAACCTAATGAAGCTTGAAGACTAACTAAATTTATTTTTCCACCAGGTCTTGGAGATGCATGGGGAGCGGCACCACCACCTCCTCAGCCACGAGAACTTTCTATCAGAGAACTTGGATCACATCTACTCCAGACCCTAGACGGCTTCATCTTCGTAGTTGCACCCGATGGCAAAATAATGTACATCAGCGAAACGGCTTCTGTGCACCTTGGGTTAAGTCAGGTTTGCACTTATTTTTAATAAATAATCATTTTATTTTTTTCGTCCATCAGTGCTTTGACAAGCACATTGGATTGATCTTAACGTGCTTGCTAAAGCACTGATAGATGGTCTTAACGTGCTTGCTAAAGCACTGATAGATGGTCTTAACGTGCTTGCTAAAGCACTGATAGATGGTCTTAACGTGCTTGCTAAAGCACTGATAGATGGTTTTAACGTGCTTGCTAAAGCACTGATAGATGGTCTTAACGTTCTTGCTAAAGCACTGATAGATGGTCTTAACGTGCTTGCTAAAGCACTGATAGATGGTCTTAACGTGCTTGCTAAAGCACTGATAGATGGTCTTAACGTGCTTGCTAAAGCACTGATAGATGGTCTTAACGTTCTTGCTAAAGCACTGATAGATGGTCTTAACGTTCTTGCTAAAGCACTGATAGATGGTCTTAACGTGCTTGCTAAAGCACTGATAGATGGTCTTAACGTTCTTGCTAAAGCACTGATAGATGGTCTTAACGTTCTTGCTAAAGCACTGATAGATGGTCTTAACGTTCTTGCTAAAGCACTGATAGATGGTCTTAACGTGCTTGCTAAAGCACTGATAGATTGTCTTAAAACTGATGGATGATCTTAACATATTTCCAACATAAATCAATTTATAAAAACTCCACCACTGCCTTACAACTATCACATATCAAATCAAATCATTTATTGCGTATAGTATTGCATATATTGTTGTTATTTGTTATTGCATATAGTAATACCTTCAATATTCCTGTCATCCCATCTATGACTTTCCGAAGTTATGTGCGTAATTAGTAATCTTTGCTCCGTGCCTCGGAAAGCACGTTAAGGCGTTGGTCCCGGCTGATATGAACTTCTATAGGATTGTTTATTAAGAAGTCAGTGCCTTTTCAAATTTTGATAGCTTTTTTTTATTTCGGATGGCAAATCATCAAATTACTGTCTGCTGTCGATGAAGCGGGAGGGTGTGTCAGACTTTTACTAACTAAAAACCATTCATGTTCCTTCTTGAGCTTGCCGCTGTAACGAACAGCCCCGCAACTCCAGCATGCTTGGCCCCCTCCAGATCTTGACAGCTGGTTTAACCATAGAATGATGTTTCCTTCTGGGTTGCGGAGTTCAAAAGGTAGTCGCTTTGTGTAATAACTGAGATTCAGCCAAACCCTGGTGCCATGCTAGTATAATGATGATGACGATGATAACAGAACCCTCTGTTCCCCAGGTGGAGTTAACAGGAAATTCTATCTACGACTACATCCACCAATCAGACCAGGAAGAGATGAACGCGGTGCTTAGTTTACAGCATCCTCACTCATACCTTGGACACCAGTACCAATCATTAGGGTAAGTATTCTATTTTTTTTATAGAGTCACTTAAGTAGAGTTTTGTAATATTCATTTAATCCTCTTTTATTTTTAAAGCAATAAACAATACTGAGTTTATTTAGTATATTATTTTGTTTTTTTTAAATGATTTTTAAATGATGCAACACCAGGTTGCAAGCTTCCATAGGTGATCACTTTCCATCAGGTGGGTCACAATCTTGAATGCCACCTAGTGGTATAAAAAAAACATGTTATAAATGTTCCTTTTAAAGGTATTGTGATGTTTTCAGGTAATATAAATTTACGCCCAAGAAATTATATACACAACAATACATGAAAATTAGTATGACACGATTTGTTAAACATTATTAACTATTAGTTACTTATATAATAATTATAATTATAAATAATTAGTATTTATGTATATATATATAGGTTTATATATCTGATTTGTATCTTATATCATATTTTTGTGTATGTATTATATGTGTAATGTTATCATATTCTAGTGTCATATTAATGCTCGCTAATTATCTCTCCCACTTCAGTTAAGGTTGACTGGAAGAGATTTCTTTTAGAAAGAAGTTCACCTTTGTACTTTGTCTTTTTCACGTTAGGCTTTTTTTGTTATTGTTTTTTTGAACAATAAAGAATATTTATAAGGTCTAATTACAAAACGTGATCTAAATTTAGACCAGGTTTAAAACTAGTCCCCCCCAGACAGGCCAGACCTTGGCGTTTGGGGGGGCTGAGTACCTCCCGGGAAAAAGGAACACCCAGAGGTTAGCGGCTCTGGGTGCCCTTAGTACTGACTACCTGCGAGTAGGTCAGTATGTGATATAAGTAAAGCCAAACCAGAATCCTAATTGGGCTGTATGAAAAGTATTTATTGATTTTTTTATAAAATTGTCATTTGTTTTAGATACCCAGTCAGTGGCACGTGGGGCCCAACAGTGGACATAGAATGCGAACGAGCCTTTTTTATACGAATGAAGTGCGTTTTAGCGAAAAGGAACGCTGGGCTCACCACCGCTGGATATAAGGTATTGTCGAAGATAGACTTCGATGCTCAATTTAATCAAAAACTATAATTGTAATTACTTATACCTATTTGGTGACCATTTTGGCATGGAGCTCAGTGGACCTGCACTCCTCTCCTGAGGTTTTGGGTTCGATTTCCGCATAGGATAAAATAATTAATAAGATACATAAAAAATATACCCCACTCTCCCCTATTTGTCTCCGAAAATCACCAGTTCTCAAATATTGAATTTATTAAAATTAGTTTTACAAACATATAACCCAAAATCTAATCAAAAATTGATTTCGAGACCATTTTTAATCGTGTGATACTGGACTAGAACAGCGACACTCCCTCTTATCTCACGGGGAGTCGTAAGAGTCGACAAAGAGAAATCCTACCGAAAGATGGGCAGCGTCATCCTGCGTACTGGCTTGAACTACGATCACCAATCCGCATGCCCAGAGTGCTGATTATGGGCAAATACCCCCAATAGAACTCTACTGGGGAGGCTAATGTTCAGCAGTGGACTTTATAAGGCTGATATGATGAAGTAGTAAAATCTACTTCACACGAAATTATACGGTTTAATTTTGAAAAGAACTAACAAAATAGGGAAAATACTATCAAAAATAAAGCCCTTATTATTTTTATTGTTTTAAACAAACACGAGTACACCCCCATCCATTGTACTAAGAGGTACTTGAGGGGTATGGATTTAGTGTGCTGAATTAATTTTTTAGGGCACATTTTAGGGCGGATTATGTTACACAAATAAAATCGGGTTTATGAATATGTATTGAATAAAAATATTCAAATAGTCGACGACGATTCGATTCTTAAGAACAATTGGTGCATTATCGTAAGTAGGGTATTTGTCTTGTGGCGGGACTGTTCTAAACGGTAACCGCGGCTCGGGACATAGCAGGCTCAAGAAGGAACATGGATGGTTTTTACTCAGTAGAAGTCTGACACACCCTGTTCTCCCTCGGGTGATGGTCATTTGACGATTTCCCTTAAAAAAATTGTCTGGGATACTTTTTTACCCTTGGTTTTTATTCTTACCCTAAACTAAAGAGAATGCATGAGAAGGTTATAATGAATATATAATATACACAAATATTACGCCTGTTTTACGAAGAGGTAGGCAGAGGCATATAATGCGCCCACACTCCGCCAATTGTTGGTCCCACGTAATAGGTGGCGAGCCTATTGCCGCTTACCGAGCACTGTTATGCTCGCCAGAGCCTCGTCCGTTGATCGGCAGGTGCACCACTTGCAGGTGAGGTTAGCTTGGGCTCCTTAGGTCTTGGTAGGATCGCTATACAAACATCATTATTATATATTTAAGAAATTATAACAAAGTAAAGTAATGTAAAGGTATTTACAGGTAATCCACTGTTCCGGCTACCTCCGCGCTCGTCGTTTCGGCGAAGGCTCGGCCCCACTAGGCCTGGTCGCGGTAGGGCACTCCCTACCGCCCTCTGCCGTCACCGAACTCAAACTACACTCCAACATGTTTATGTTCCGAGCCTCGCTGGATATGAGGATCATCTTCTTAGACGCCAGGTATGTTTTTGCAATCTAATATGTATGTTTTCCTATAGGGCGTATTTCTATGTATATTAAGTATGTATTTACAAAAAAAAGCATGTTTATATGTTTACCCGTTGTTTAGTATCCATAACACAAGTTCTTAATAATACTCATCTTGGAACTTAATAATAGGTGTAATTGTCAATAAATATTTATTCAAGTTATTGTTTATTTAAGCTTACATATACTCGACAAAGCAAACACACACACGCATATCAACACACGCACCAACACACACACACACACACACACACTAGAATTTCACAACGCACACACGCTTCGGCGAGGTATAATTGCTTAGGAATTAAGTCTTCTGAATTGCAGTCTATTGGTCTCACAACTGCACACTGGGGTAACGCTAATACTTGGGTCCATAGTAACTCTGCTTAGTTTGGGATTAGAAGCCGCTAGGTCAGATGTCGAAGTTACTAGTTTATTTATTTTCAACTTTAAGCCGTGAACCGGTGCTTCAGTCAAACTTAACCCAAACTTAAGCGTTAAACTCTTTTTAGAATCGTTAAATAATAAGTAATTTCGCTTTGCGTCAATAAAACGAGCGAAACCGAACCCCGGAGCGAAAGGATTTCATACGGAACTAGTGATGGGTAATGTATCGATAGAGCTGTAATTATGAATTATTATTTTTTTTGTTTTATGTAAATATACATATAATTATCATTGATATGGCTCGGAGGATAGTAAAGAAATAAAAACATTTATTGCCAAAATGTAGTACAACATTGATTCATTTGTAGTTGGAGACTAGGGAATCCTGTCTAGAAGGACTAGAATTTGAAAATTGCATTTCAAAATGTCTTCTTCATTATGTGCTTTCAAAGAAAATTACACAAAATATCTTATTTATAAACAATCGGACAATAACTAAGTAGTCACTACTATTAATTCTTGTATATTGTATACTATTTATTCAAATGACTTTAAATATTTTATTTTAGACAAACCAAAGGAAACACATATAATGCGCGGCTATATTATAATATTAATTTGAATGCCAATTTTAATCTGCAAATTGTATATCTCACACTAATACTCTTCGTAGCAGTGCCCTCATTTTCTGTTTTGTAATATTATCAGTGCACAAAATATGTGACATACATACATTATATTATATTCCAGTATACTACTAAGTACATTTTCTTGTAACTGGCTGGAGAAAAAACTAACCTTGACGATTTTCTTGCCCGTTCTTTTACGATCAAGCTCCCGCCCGCAGTGAATGGGCGCGCTAGTTTTTAAGTTTTGACGTTCATAAGAGCTTTTTAAGCCAAACTTGAATAAATGAATTTGAATTTAATATGTGCAGTATGATTGTTAAGACGTTGATTCAATTGTCACGTTAAACAAATGTGTTTAACGTTTTGTGTGTTTACATGCACTTATTTATCTTCGTATGTGTGTGTTTTCATCAATATCATGTCGGTCTTATAAGGTCCACTGCTAAACATTAGCCTCTCCATTACATTACAATATATTAAGGGTATCTGCCCATAATCGCCACACTGCGCAGGCTTGGTGACCGCAGTGAGCCAGTGAGCAGGATGACATTGCGGGTAGGATTTCTTTTTGTCCCCCCCCCCCGTAGTCAGTACTAAGGGCATCCAGAATCGCCAATCTCTGGGGTTACCTTTTCCCTAGCACCCTCTACAGGGCGCAGAGGGCGCCCGGTACCGGGAGGTACTCAGCCCTTCCACCACGACAAGGTGACCAGTCGGAGGGGGGTGTAGGGATCCTATCAAGACCTAACCTGCGCAGTCTTGGTGACCGCAGTTTAAGCCAGTGAGCAGGATGACATTGCCGGTAGCATTTCTTTTTATCGACTCTTACGACTCCCCGTAAAATGAGTGGTGGTGACACTATTCTATGCCGGTATCGCATAACACTTGATACATACTTACATACAATCACGCCTGTTTCCCCGACGGCGCAGGACTGTAATGTTATACGCCCACATTTTGCCAATCATATTTTTTGTACCACGTAATAGGTGGCGAGCCTATTGCCGCTTACCGATTGCTGTTTTCCACAACTGGAATCTTATAAATAATAATAGTCAGCTTAATAACACCCGGCACACACATAGCATTAATATACGCAGTTACAGCAATTTGTTATTTTATCGATGTATTTTTTTCTTTATTACCCTCCTCCCTATGGTCGTCGATAATAATTTATATAGCATTCCGAGAAAGCCGGCTTTGCAGCACAATGCACAACTCCTGGGACGCGTGTCCATTGTCACACGATACTCTTTGCATGCTTAAATACACCAATGGATGTATAGGGATTCTACCAAGACCTTAGCAGCCCTAGCTAATCTCATCTGCATGAGTTGCACCTGCAGATCGACAGACTAGGTTCTGGCAAACATAAAAGTTTCCGCTAAGCGGCAATAGTTTTGGCATCTACATATAATTGGCGAAATGTGGCCAAATTATAGGCCTCTGTCTACGCACTTATTAGGCGATTTATTCTAAGAGTACAGTACGCCACACATTCCTCCACCAATCTGCACTGGGTCCGCGTAGTGGCATACAACCTGAATCTCTAAAGTAAAGTAAAGTAAAAAAATTATTTATTTCATAAACTATTATACATAGTACTTGAAAACGTAATGATTACAAATGAAAAAAAAATACAATCGAAATAATATTACACTAAATCACGAAGCTTAGATTCACTTACATGCAAAAAAACAATTTAAAAACAAAAAATAATTAAGTGTAAGTGAATCTAAGTGCCAGATCCGAGCCACCGCTCTGTAAGAAGAACTGGCAAGAAACTCACAGGCTATGCTCTTTTAAATATGTCCATTAGTTTGGTACTAGAATTACAATCTTCATTTGTCTGTGAAGCTATACAATGCAATATAACATAACCTTAACAATATTATCTCTCTCTCTCCGTGGGTTGTAAGTTCACTCGTGCTAAGTATTGGGACGTTAATCGTTATTCTAGTATTACTCTGTTCTGCTCCTTTTTTGGACGGAAATTCGACGACAGAAATGGCTGAAGGTCAGTATACCTGCACTTCACTCCAGAGGTCGTGGGTTCAATTCCCACACAGGACAAATCTTTGTGTGTTTTCCTATGTATAATAAGTATGTATTTACAAAAAAAAGAAAGTGTTTAAGTATGTTTATCCGATTTGTAGTATCCATAACACAACCTCTTAATGATACTTATCTTGGAACAAAAAATTGGTGTGATTGTAAGAGAATATTTATTTATTTAAAATCATCTAATGACCGTCTTTAACTGTGGGTTTAGCGGAAGGGTGTGTCAGACTAAAAACCTTGTTCCGTCTTGAGCCTGCAATATTACAAAGGCACCAGTAACCCATCCCTAGACTTAAGCTCTGGGCCCAGGGTCTGCTTATTGGTCTGACCAGATTTAGCTAAATTCCATTTGTTTCTATACCCTACGAGAACATTAATGAGCTGCGACAAATAGCTTGATTTATAATAAAGTTTTCTCAAAACTAAGTTAATGTCGGTTGAATTATTTCACATAATTCCGTCACAGTTATCGTGTTACAATGGAAACAGCTCTCATTGTATTCTGCGCTAGCAAACGTTCGGAGAACTCTCGCCCCCACAGTAAACAACCCACTAATAATAATCAATTTACATACACGAGGGAATGTCAAAAGGCAATTCAGAAGGCATTGGGTTCAAACCCTGACCGCGTACCTATGACTTTTAGAAGTTATGTGCGTAATTTTCGCTTGGTCCGTACCTCGGAAAGAACGTCAATGTTTATTAAGCAACCATTTCTTCTGTTATTTTTTTTTCTCTTAGATATGGACTTCTCGTTTTACTAGTTTAGAGTATTTTCCAGTTCAGTAACACATAAATTAATCAAGTTATTTGTATTAATGCAGCATTTTCGTTATTCAGTACAGTCAAAGTCGAGTCTAGTCCGGGATAGTCAAGTTACGCCAAAGTCTAGTTAAGAGTTAAGCCAGTAATTTTACGCGTGTATAGGGATCAAGACCTAACGAGGTCAAGCCAACCTCACCTTCAAGTGGTGCACCTCCCGATCAACGGACGAGGCTCTGGCGAACATAACGGTGCCCGATAAGCGGCAATAGGCTGGCCACCTATTACGTGGTACCAACTATTAGGTCGGGGAAAAAGTCTTTTCGCATAACGTAGGTATAAACTTATTATAAAATTTTTTTGACTGTACTATTTGTGTCTGGCTGGTTTTGGTAACATTAAAAAGGTTCCATTATAAAGAAAAGAAAAAAATTAAAAAAGTTGTTTCCCGCTATTTTTCATTTGTTTTTCTCTCCGTAAAAATGAGTGAATCTAATGAAGAAATTCGATACATTTTAAAATTTTATTATAAAAAAGGCAAAAATGCAACTCAAGCAGTGAAAAAAATTTGTGATGTTTATGGACCTGATGCAATGTCAGTAAGAGTAGCACAAATTTGGTTCAAACGTTTTCAGTCCGGAAATTTTGATGTTAAAGATGCACCTCGCTCTGGTCGCCCTGTTACGAATAAAATGGACGCCATTTTTGAAAGAGTGGAGCAAGATCGGCATATTAGTAGTTACGATGTAGCTGAAGAACTGGGAATTGACCACAAAACAGTTTAGACCCATTTGAAGAAAGCTGGTTATACAAAAAAGCTCGATATTTGGGTGCCACACGAGCTCACTCAAAGAAACTTAATGAACCGTGTACTCATTTGCGATTCATTATTGCGACGTAATGAAACCGAGCCGTTTTTGAAGAGATTGATAACTGGCGATGAAAAGTGGATCACGTACGACAAGAACGTGCGAAAAAGGTCGTGGTCGAAAGTTGGCCAGGCTTCACAGACTGTGGCCAAACCTGGCCTAACACGAAATAAGGTGATGCTGTGTGTATGGTGGGATTGGAAGGGCATTGTTTATTATGAGCTTTTACCGCCCGGCAAAACCATCGATTCTGATCTTTACTGCCAGCAACTGATGAGATTAAAGGAAGCAGTCGAGAGAAAACGGCCGGAATTGATCAACAGGAAGGGTGTGGTCTTTCATCACGATAACGCTAGACCACACACATCTTTAGCCACTCAGCAAAAATTAAGAGAGTTCGACTGGGAGGTCCTAGTGCATCCACCATATAGCCCTGACCTTGCGCCTTCAGATTTTCACCTGTTTCGGTCTCTGCAGAATTCTTTAGGTTCTGTAAGGTTGACCTCAAGAGAGGACTGCCAAAACTATTTGTCCCGTTTTTTTGATCAGAAGTCCCAAAGTTTCTACAGTAACGGGATAATGTCTCTGCCCACAAAATGGCAGAAAGTTATTCAACAAAACGGTACACATATATTGTAAATAAATGTAAATAAACTTTGAAAAAAATGTCTTGACTTTTCATACAAAAATACGAAAAGACTTTTTCCCCAACCTATTATATAATTCGCGAAGTGTGCGTATAATATGCCTCTGCCTACCCCTTCGGAGAAACAGGCTTGAATGTATGTATGTATGAAGTAATTTTACTCCAATTGTTATTTTTATTAACTTCCTCACTATTTAGTAAGGAGAGTTTCCTAAAAATCAAAACCTGCAATATTTAGTGGAGATTTACTAAAGGAATTTTAGACAAGTGATTGGAAATGTTGGGAGGTGAAGACCACGTAAGACCTGCCATGACCAAATACAGAAAATTTTGGAGAAAGGGCAGGTCAAAAGTACTCTAAACTAACGGGCGTGTATGAGTAGGTTATTGAGTGTAAATGAAGCTAAAAGTGTGTGCCAAGATCGTAGCAAGTGGAAGGATGTGATCTCTGCCTACCCCTACGGGAAAGAGGCGTAACATTATGTATGTGTTGGTGAATTCGCCAAATTTTGAAATAGACATCCAAAAAGGTTTATTTTTATAAAAAAAATATTTTTAGAGTAAATATACAAATAGGTTTATCATGTTTCAATATAAAATCTATAAGGTAAAGACTCCCAAAAAGGTCGTGGTTTTGATATCAAACCTCGTGATTGGAAGTGTTGTCGTCTTTGGTTATCCCTCGCCAAATAAAGGTGTCGCATTACGGCCAGATGTTCCGCAGGTGTTCAATAGTTTTGCATATCTATACTTAGTCTTGCAATGTTTTGTAACTTTATATCTTATGTTTTGTTCTTTTCCTATTGCGTCGTTTCTTTTATTACTTTATCTATTATGTTCTATTACCTACTAAGTCAAAAGTATTCAAGTTTGTTCAACTTAAAAACTAACCATTCACTTGACGTGGTTGGGGGGCGGAATACCTCCCGGAGTCCGGGAAAGGGTAACACCCAGAGATTGGCGTCTCTGGTACCCTTAGTACTGACTACCGGGGGGGAAACTAAGAGGGACCTGTGGAGGGCGCAGCGGGTGGGCCAGGAAGGCCCGTTCAGTAGCGCCAGGAGGGTCTTAGGCTGTGGGAGCCGGGGTCCCCTGCTGTCTAACCATGGACCCTCCGGGAAGTCGGCCAAACACGCTATGGTCGCACGGGGAAGTAGGAGGGGCGCGTCCACTGCGCTTCTCTGAGGAGGTCCTCCCGGTTTTGGTCCGGGGGACATTGGCCGCAGGCGGGGTGTCAGAAGATACAACCCAGGTACTGGCCCCCGCCTCTTTCTCAACAAGCGGCGGGCGTCGTCGGAAGATTTTTAGTGGGTATTACTGCTGGCAGTCGTGTCTGCCTGTGGTGAGTCCCACACCCCCCTTTAGGTCCCCCTTTGGCCGGAAGGCAGTGCGTAAATGCATTTTGTTACTGACGTAAAACAACAAAAACAAAACATTTAAAACTACTCATCTTATCAAATAAAAGTGACAGCACTAGTTTTAAACGTGGTTTAACTTTAGATTTTGTTTTGTATTAAGCCCCAAATAAACTTTCCATACACACTTAACGTTACCGTAATTATATAAAAGTTAGTTAAAATCAAGTAGTCATTTGAAATGTTCACAATAAACAGGCCCCTCTTCCCCACTGGGCACTATGGGCACGTGCCCAGGGCCCCGCGATCTAATGGGGCCCCCTAGTTCCTGCCACATTACCAAATGATAACCGATATTTAGGTATTACCGAAAAACATTAATTTTGAAAAATCTGATGATAATGACTTACTTCAATACCTACATGCTTATTAGCTTTAGCTTGCTGCATGCGCATAGCTATACCGTGTACAACATAGCTTGAACTTTTTGACAGATGGGAGTGAGTGAGCTTTCTCAAGGTCATAGAGGCCCCATGATTCTAAAGTGCCCAGGGCCTCAAATAGTTTAAAGACGGCCCTGACAATAAACGATACACAATATACATACATTTACATTTGCGAAAACATGTAACTAGTGCATAGTATTTATTTATATTTTATTGTTAAGTTAAAATGCCGCTGTATGTTTTCCTAATAATTAAAAAAAATACATTCACGCCTGTTTAGGCAGAGGCATATTACACTCACACACTTCGCCAATTACATTGTCAAGTACACAAGTAATAATCGGTTTTATTAATATTACAAATAGACACATAAATTTTAATTACCTGTATAGATGAAAATAAAACTACACGCGTGTATTTTAACACGAACGTGTCAAAGACTCATTACGGCTTCAGAAAACAATTCTTCCGCAACGTCAGCGCAAAATGAGCGCTTGTGAACAGCTGATTCGCGCCATTTTTATTTGCAGTAGACAGAAATTAAATGGAGACAGATGCGTCATGGCGTCATGCTCAAGGTCCTTGTAGTGTCAGCTCAAACTTGAGTCTAATTTTATGTGACTGCCAGTAAAGATCGAGAAATAAAAAAGAAAGTTAAGTAAGTAGAAGCGCTCGTAGCTCTGCGGTGCTAGGTGGTCGGAAACGTTCACCATAGTACAGCAGAGTTTACAGAGGTCAGTCTATGGATGGGTGACCGTTTGTGTAGCATTTGATATCGAGCGCGTCCGTGCTTCGGAAGGCACATTAAGCCGTTGGTCCCGGTTACCACTAAATGTGGTAGTCGTTAAGCCATGTTTGAGGCCTAAATTGGCGGCTTGATAAATTCTAACAGCAGGACGCCATACACCTGCCTCCGCCAATCCGCACTGGGTCAGCGGGGTATGACCCAATACCCTCTCACCTTGATATGTGAGAGGAGGCTCGTGCTCAGTAATGGGACGTTAATGGGCTGTGATGATGAAGTAGAAGCCGGTGGATGCAGGCGACTCAGTTTTGCTCAATGTGGAAATCTATTGAGCAGGAATATGTTTAGCGATGGATGTCATATGGCTGAGATGAAGATAGAGATATTGATCCTCAGGGATGCTGGCCTCGGCTGGGGTTGATAGCTTTTCAGCTATCATCAGAATGAGAATAGCGTCGCTGTTACAGCAGGTCCGTGGCAGTTCCAACAGCCTCCTGAAGACTGTGGCCAATAGCCTTGATGTGGACAGTGCTATTATGCAGCACTGGACACGCGTTCACATAACCAAGGATGCCACAATTACATATAACCGGTATGTGTAATGGTGGTATCCTGTTATGTACTTAATTATAAAATTGTAATACTAACATAGTTTTTAAGATTTATTGTTACTAACACTATGGATTTTGGTCCGAAATAAACGAATTTTATTTTATTTTTATTTATTTATATACAACAGATAACGCAAGTATCACGATTTGTATTAAAACAAGCGAGCCGACTTATGAACACCTAATAAGACATCACTGCAGATATTTAGTGTCGGGAAATCCAAACTGATTTATCGACACTGAAATGAAACATGTAATAATGTGAAATCGTTCATGTTACAGTATTATCGTAGAACAATAAACGGGTATATAACTATACTCAACTAATTAATACGAAAACAAAACCTTCCGTACAAAGATCAGATTTAGATCAAAACCGCTGACTAACATCCTACATCCTAACATAAGCGCATGATTTCCTTTTTGACGTGACAACGTCTTATAAATTGGTTTGCCGGGTGACACTTCAAGAAACTGCGTTACGCTCCGCTCACGTTATGCGTTCATAATGAGAGCGAGTGAGAGGCACGCGTCCCTTCCACTCGGGCATGGTTAGCCCGCCTAAGAGCGAGAGAGACAGACATAAAAAGTGAAAGGCACGCGTCCCTTCCACTCGAGCACAGTTAGCCCGCCTAAGAGCGAGAGATTCTTTGTATAAATTAATGTTTTAAATTGTTACTATTATTTCATCCTTCTTCCTACTATACGAATGAATATTCACATTAAAATTATTTTACCACTCAAAGTCGTTGTCACGTAAAACTTTCGCCCGTATACCGACTTTACAGGCAACCAATTTTTTCGTCTCCCCCATTAAATCGACACTGAAAATATACATGTAATAATGTGAAATCGTTTATGTTACAGTATTATCGTGTATATAACTATACTGAACTAAGTAATACGAAAACAAAACCTTCCGTACAAAGATCAGATTTAGATCAAAACCGCTGACTAACATCCTACATCCTAACATAAGCGCATGATTTGCTTTTTTCGTCTCCCCCATTAAATCGACACTGAAAATAAACATTTAATAATGTGAAATCGTTTATGTTACAGTATTATCGTGTATTAATAAACGGGTATATAACTATACTGAACTAATTAATACGAAAACATAACCTTTCGTACAAAGATCAGATTTGAAACCACAAACCACAAATCCTTTTTTCGTCTCCCCCATTAAATCGACACTGAAAATAAACATTTAATAATGTGAAATCGTTTATGTTACAGTATTATCGTGTATATAACTATACTGAACCAATTAATACGAAAACAAAACCTTCCGTACAAAGATCAGATTTGAAAACACAAAACCGCTGACTAACATCCTACATCCTAACATAAGCGCGTGATTTCCTTTTTTGTCTCCCCCATTAAATCTCAAAGAGGTTGCTTGATCGAGGGCCCTCTACGCAATATGCCAAGCTTTTGTCGGTTAATTGGCGGAAGTGTCGCTTTTTCCATAGCGTCAACATTTTTTACGCATCACTGAACAAAATATAAGCCGTAGAGCGTAGTGAGTGAGATCATTAAAATATTGGATGTCATTTCTGCCGTGCTATAGCTGAAAATGCGCTAACTGTCAGTGATTAATTTCTGAAATATAAACTCTATTGTAAAACAGCAGCGTTTAAATTCCATAGATTACCCACTGACAGTTAGTGGCCTTTTTTGTAACGGCAGATTTGTTTTATAAAGTGCCTGCCTACTTGTATAAGGATATCGATAGGGCATTAAAAAAGGATGTGGGGGACTTTTGACGGGATGATGGCTTTCCTAACTATCTGTGTTTATGCGTCATAGATACTCTTGGAATAAGTGCAGGTGTGAATATCGAAGGCAGATTGTAGAGCTTGTCGTTTTACAAAATGGCAAGACAAATTGTAAACGCATATAACTCCTTATACTTAAGAGAGATTTACTTCTTTCATTTGGTTGGAAATAAAAAACGATGTTGTGTTTTTCTGTAAAGACATATAATTTATTTAAATAAATAACAAACAATATACTATATAGAAAAACATTCACTCACCTGTAAAGACATAAAAACAAAAATTAAAGCTTTTATTCCTATATACATAACTTTTTTTATCTGTCAATATCGTCAACACTTGACTAATAAAATAATAATTCTGTCAAGAGACAGCACAAGAAAGAAAAAAGTGGGTAAAGAGGTTTCATATACAAAAGTTTACTCGAATTCACACTAGTTTGGGAACTAAAATACTGCCGCGAAGTGTCTTTTGCCGCATTGGCGCCAAACTTCGACTTTGACTTTGCGTCAATAATTTTTTTTTTAATAGAATTTTTTTTTGATTCTTCCACAGAGTCGGCCCGCTGACCGGCTACGAGCCTCAGGATCTGATCGAGAAGTCCCTCTACAGCTTCATTCACGGCACAGACGTACTCCACATGCGATACTCACATTGCACATGTAAGTGTCATCTATCACACCTCATCTGCAAGTGGTGCACCTGCCCATAAACGGGCGAGGCTCTGGCGAACATAACAGTTCCCGGTAAGCGGCAATAGGCTCGCAACCTATAACGTGGTATTAACTATACAATTGGCGAAGTTAGGGCGTATAATATGCCTCTGCAATGTGCTTTCCAATTGCTTAAGTGTTCCGGTCTTTTGCGTGAACGTATTGTTGGGTGCGCTTATTGGTGGGTGCGCTTATTAATGGGTGCGCTTTTTAGTGGGTGCGCTCATTACCGTAGCAAGCGTCTGGCAGTTCTTTTAGAAAAGAGTTGCACAATCCAACCAATAGGACATTTAATATGGCTTAACAAACGGCCACCCTTCCAAGGACTGAGCTCAGTATACTCTGCTCAACTCCTGCTTCCGCTTCAGACCATCTTTTACCGAGGATCTACGAGAGCTTCACAGTGAATCTTTTAACTAATAACCTGTCTTCTTTCCAACATCCAGTGCTAATCCAGAGCTTCAAAATGAATCTTCTAACTAATAACCTGTCTTCTTTCCAACATCCAGTGCTAATCCAGAGCTTCAAAATGAATCTTCTAACTAATAACCTGTCTTCTTTCCAACATCCAGTACTAATCCAGAGCTTCAAAATGAATCTTCTAACTAATAACCTGTCTTCTTTCCAACATCCAGCACTAATCCAGAGCTTCAAAATGAATCTTCTAACTAATAACCTGTCTTCTTTCCAATATCCAGTGCTCACAAAGGGCCAAGTGACATCCCGCTACTACCGGTTCCTGACCAAGTCTGGAGGTTGGGTGTGGATGCAGAGTTACGCGACCATCGTCCACAACTCCCGGTCTTCGCGGCCACATTGCATCGTCTCTGTCAACTATGTGCTCAGGTACACAAATAACTCCATATAACTATATAAATACAAATGTATACAACGAGGAAAGTAGATTAGCACCAAAATCGTCTGCCATCTTACGTTGGTTTACGGCGACTTGCTGTTATAATTTTTGGTTTGAAAAATTATTAAAATAAAATTAAAACGCTCCTAACTTGTCTAAACGATCTTCACATACCGGGACCAAAATCTTAACGTGTCTTTGGAAGAACTGAAGCACACACACACACACACACACACACACACACATCACAGCCCATTAACGTCCCACTACTGAGCACGAGCCTCCTCACACATATTAAGGTGTAAGGGTATTGGGTCATACTCCACCACGCTGACCCAGTGCGGATTGGCGGAGGCAGGTGTATGGCGCCCTGCTGTTAGAATTTTTCAAGCCGCCCATGAGGCCTCTAGCATGGCTTAACGACTACCATATTTGGTGATAACCGGGACCAACGGCTTAACGTGCCTTCCGAAGCACGGAAGCGCTCGATATCAAATGCCACACAAACGGTCACCCATCCAAGGACTGATCTCTGTAAACTCTGCTGTACTTTGGTGATCGTTTCCGACCACCGAACACCGCAGAGCTACGAGCGCTACTGAAGCGCTGGATATTTAATGGGTCACCCATCCAAGTACTGACCTATGTGAACTCTAGTGACGGAACAGCTACACAAAAAAGTTATCTTTTATTATTAAAGCTTTTTTTGAATAAATAAAAATTATGACTCAAAATTTTTACCTTACCTGAATTCTAGTTTAATCTATAAATTTCCTTTACAGTGAAATCGAAGAAAAACATCTCATACTAAACCTAGACCAGGGTCCACCCAAAATGAACCACGAAGTTTCAACCCCTCTTCCCCCAGCCACCCCACAACTACCACCCTTACGGCAGAACGACAATAAAATCAACCACATACACTTGAACGAAAGCGATTTCAGCGGAGATTCAAGTGGAGGCTACCCTTACCCTGAATACAACTTGCCTGTTATACCAACATACGAACAAGAGGACTACCATCACCAACATAACGGCAGCTATCAAGGGTTATATTACGAAAATTATCCGGAACCGGAAATAATACAAAACACCTATGTTAATTATCCGCAAAATCAACGTCCTTATTCAGCTAGCTCATCGTCTTGCAGTTCAATTGAAAGCTCAGAAATTGCAAATCAACAATATAATTACACTAATTTAATGACGTATTTCGAACATAATAATCATATTCAAAATGGCCGACCTGTTGAAGGGGAATTTGGCGGGAGTTTTGGAAAAATAGCGCCCACGGCCACCGTTCAGGAAGGAGGTTATACAAGTGTAATAGTCGACAATACACAACAGTTCCACCATCACGGGGGAGGTGTTAATGAATTTGTACATTGACGAAAGTAGTACTTTTATATGTTAAATATTTACCTCTATTTTTATTGCTGCTAAACAGTACTAGTTTAATAAATGTACTGCGTTAAAGTGCTACTTAAACATAGAGGCTTATTACAAAACAAAATCTAAAGTTAAACCATGTTTAAAACTTATGCTGTCACTGTTTAAATTTTATCAAATAAAAGTGACAGCATTAGTTTCAAGCCTGGTTTATCTTCAGATATTGTTTTGTAATTAACTCCTACTAGTTTACTAAGAGTAATGTGTATAAGTGATTATACAAAGTAGCTAAACAGTACAAGTTACTATACTAGCTTACTAAAAGTACTGCGTAAATGTTATCATAAAAAGCAGTATCACATTAGTAGGAACTATTGCTACGTAGTTTACTAAAAGTACTGCGCAAAAGTGATTATAAAAAGCAGTTTACAATCTTAGGTTTACGAAAAGTACTGCGTAAAAGTGATAGATTAAAGCGGCTATACCGTACTAGTGACAAGTTTACTAAAAGTACAGGTACTGCGTAAAAGTGATTATAAAAAGCAGCTACTTTAACAGTACTAGTTTGCTAAAAGTACTGCGTAAAGTGATTATAAAAAGCAGCTCTACAGTACTAGTTTACTAAAAGTATTACGTAAAAGTGATTATAAAAAGCAGCTCTACAGTACTAGTTTACTAAAAGTATTGCGTAAAAGTGATTATAAAAAGCAGCTCTACAGTACTAGTTTACTAAAAGTACTGCGTAAAAGTGATTATAAAAAACTTTTTAGTGATTTAATGATAACTTTACTTGCCACTAGACGAGCTATGTGAACCAAAGGGATGTGTTTAGTTTATCTTTTTTAATATACAAAAGAGGTTTTATTTGTTTTTTTTATTCGGACTTTGTCGTATTTAAGACCCGCCTAAAAAAACTAAGAATACGTATTATAATTAATATGTAAAAATGTAAACAGTTTGACATCATATTTGTATCGCTATGGTTAATTTTTGACAACCATTTTATTGCTTTAAAAATGTTTTTTTGAATATTAAATTATAATATTTAATTATTAATTTAATTATTACCTTATAGTGGTAATATTTCTTTACCATACAAAATCCATAAATGATAATGTGCTAAAAAACGTAATTTTTTTTCTATTATGTCATTTATTTCGTACCCCTTATCATTTAATATTATTAGCATCAATATTCTGTATTAGCAATAAAAAAAGGTTTAAATGTAAACGAACCTTCGTACTCCTTTTACAAATTTTCACCAAGTTGGTTCATTCTAGTACCCTTAATACAAGTTTTGATGAAGTTAATAATTCTTGTACAAAAATTTTACTCGTTCTAATTCAGTTAGTTGGCATATATATTTCGCTTACTACAAGTTTTAAATGTACAAGATTTCATTTATATTTCTAAATAACATAAAAAACTGTATAAAATTTATGTCATATTATTTTTGAATAATATCCCAAGAAATTCCAAAATAAGCGTAATTAGATTATAAGTAGGATATCAAATAATTTTATAACATGATTTGTACATATTCTGTAAATATTTTTACAAAATAAATAGATACATATTCAATTGTAGATATATAATACGTAAATACACATAATAACTATTAAATATTTAAGTGTTTTAGGTTTTTAAACAATATAGCTTTATTTTTGTATTATAATTGTGAATGATATTAAAAAAAAATTATAACTTTTGTTGGATTTGAATCATGTCTTTTTACCTTATTTGCCTTTAATACTTACTCGTCTAAATCAAAATATTATCTACACTTGTCTTACACTGAAAAAGACACACACACCCAAACATACATACACACACAAACACATGTATTTGTAATGTTGTGTTCTAAACATCATACTAATACCTACTCTGTCTGCCTTTCTATCTGTCTGTCTTTTCTTCACGCCTAAACTACTGAACCGAATTGTATGAAATTTGGAAAAATTTGGAAAGTTCAACCAATCAGAGCGCGAGGTGCGTTCTGTCGCATGCCATTTTACAATCTGACGGTTTGTCTTCGATAGATTATAATCTATCGAAAACTAATGCGTTAAATTGTGAGCAGTTTGTTACGGATCACAATTTTTCGACAGATTACAATATCGCGGGATAGATTATAATTTAACGTTATTTACAATTTTACGGTGACATATATATCACAATAAAATATTATTTAATCAATGTAACAAATAAATAGTAGTTATAATTGATTTCGAAAATATATAATTAATAGAGAAACTGTGATTCAGTAGTTAGGTATCAAATAATTTCTCTAAATATCTCTTAATTATAGAACTTTCTCTCTAACTATAAAATATATCTAAAGTTTGTACAAACGATATCTAAAGTTAGACCATGTTTAAACCTAGTGCTGTCACTGTCATCATCTTATCAAATGAAAGTGACAGCACTAGTTCTAAACCTGGCTTAATTTTAGGTCTTGTTTTGTAGTAAGATCTAGTGTGTTTTTTAATTATTATAAAATTTATCTTAATAACACGCGTAATTATTGTTTATTTCTTGATAATCTGTAACTAAATAAAGTTTGATTTTTAATAGCATTTTCAATAGATTTTATGTTTCTATTTTAGATTATTATTGGTTTTACACACATATATATATAGTATTCATATAAATATATATAGTATTTCTAAGATTTGCTTTCTATTTAGTTTTTTTTTTTACAATCACATTTTTTTTGGCGAAATTTATCCCGTTCTTTGTTTACAACTGCTAGGGTTGACTGGTAGAGCTCATCTAGAGATAAGCCCATATTTGTACATGATATGTTATATGTAAATGTATTATGTGCAATAAAGGATTATTATTATTATTCTATAAAGAATATAAAACTAATTAAACCTTGACCTAACAAAATATAAAACCTTGATCATAGCCAAACGAAACCCATAAATTAATGCTGGGAAACGATTTATATTGTTTTAATTTAATAAAACTGCATATGGTAACTGGCAATAAAACGGAAGCCACAGAACGCGAACGACATTATGAGAATACTTAAGAAATTACGCTTAAAATTTGTTGTAAAATTCTTTTTGGACTTTGACCTTTTGTAACTTTGAGGACTTTTTGGCGGGAAAGTGAATCGTCATTTATGCAGTTTTGTTTTAATTTCTAAAATTAGTGATATTTCGAACAATAATGTGTAATAACGGTGGATTATTAACCGTTAAGTGTTTGTGAACGTAAATGAGTGTTGGTGAATCAAACAAAACAGTGCAATATCACTTTTCAAACTCTCTTCAAGAAGTATATATGAGAGCTCAGTATAGTCCCACATCTTTACTGAGGACTCAAGGGGTTTAGGGGAGGGCATCTTATTTACCATTTATCATCTTTATCACCACTCATTCTCATTTTCTATAATACTTGACACTGGCTAAATGTGCAAACTGCACGAAGCCATTATTTAAAAAATAAATCATAGTTAAGGCTCAAATTCACGGAACAGAAAAAACTAGTGGAAATGGTAAGTGACAAAATTAGTATGAAGACCGTTGTCGCCAAACTCACACAAATAAACCATTGACCGTATATTACACTACAGATAAACAATGAGCGTAATTGGTCATTTTTATTTTAGTCAAAATTAGCTTAAGTCAATTGTTCTTCACCGGAAAATATACATTCATCAACTATAATAAGATTTAATTTGCTTAAAAGAAAAATACTTAAAACATTTTTTAAACTAAATTCAAACTACCTATGATTGTTGAGAAAGTATCGCTAGATTGTGTTGTTGTTTGTTAAAGCAATTATAACCCTTATGAAATCGTAATAAGGTTGTCATTACCGCCACAGACGTAGATTCTACTGCTAGTCTGCCAGTGCAGGGTGTCGCTTTGATTGTTGCAGTAGAAAGCGATATCGATAGATACGTTCGATATAAACATGAAGTTTTTGAGAAATTTGTAATAACTTTAATTATACCTACATCGAAAATAGAATAAAATGAAAAACACGTTTATTTAAAATTTACTTTATTGTCCTTGAAATAAAACATATTTATTTAAAAACTGACGTTTTGAAAGTTTTATTTTTAATTTTAATAAATGATGTATGCGAACATTTATATATTTTTCGACAATTGCTTTCATCAAATCAGTGACATGATTGGACGCAGGAAATATGTATATATATATCGATATATCGTAATACATTATTTTCATTTATCGATAATATCAGTTTTTCACCTGACTACATCATTAACTATGTAGCGAAGAACATTCGACATGGACTTGCCAAATACAGTTAAGCCAAAATGGACTTTATTTAAATACATTAAGGTTTATTTTAGCTAGTCGTTCAATTAAATAACGTGTAAACTGAAATTACATAATTTTCTTAGAATACAATTAAAATATTACTTACCGATGGTACGAAACACCTCCATTTATAAGATTTTTCTCCTACTATCATTTTTGCACTCTAAAATGGAACAATACGGCATATTTTTTAAAATCAAGGGAACGCAACGACTACCAACTCGACGTGATGTCAGAACACAACTGCGGCTTGACTCAATGAAGTAAGCGTAACAGCGCCTACTTGTGACACGCGCGACACGCCTACTTTGCACTTCCACTAGTTTTTTCTGTTCCGTGCTCAAATTGCATATAGGTGTTATTCAAATTCGTTCATAACTAATTAAATATTAATTTATGGGACTTGAGAGATATTCGATATATCTCGAAATTTTACCCTAGATGTCATTAAAAGTCAAATTTTGTAGTTACGCAGTTTGAAAATTAGACTGACGACAAAGATTATTCATGATAATTTATGTAGATTTAAATTAAACATAACCTTATACCCAAATGTGGGCATAGAGTATCAATTTCCAAATCATAGACAATAATAGCGTAGGTCTTTTTTTTATTTCGACGGCCTTGTATTTATGTAGCTCTAGACTCACTCTCAGATTCCCTTAGAAAGTAATGTTATAACGTATTTGCATAATTATCCTACTTGAAAAGGTAGTATAAATTTCATAACGTATTTTATTCAGGAACTTTACGTACCTAATAGCAAATTTATAAAAAAGTCTATAGAAAACTACTAATTTCTTTACATAACTCAAATAAAGCCAATTCTGGTTAAACCAGTGAGCAGATCCTAGGCTTTAAGACCTAGGGCAACCGGTATAATGCTAGGTTGATAGATTCCGTTCTTTACAAGTTAATAGACCAGAAAGCCAATTTACAGAATTTTTAGAAACGTTTGTCCGGATTCAGAAAATTTATAGGTTAGGTAAGATTAACTCTAGATTCTTGAAGGATTTTAGGACTTTCAGGACTAAAAATAAGTAAATAACTTTTAAAAATGGCTTACAATTGTTACAACTATTATAGTAACGTAGTATCGAAATAGTGATACAACAAAATACGGTCTGGTCGCTGAATGTCCTTTCCGAAAAATGTCCCGTAAAAAACCCGTATTTCTCAAACCTTACGGAAAATATCAGTAAATTATGTTAATCAATCAAGGCTATCAGTAAATTGCTGTCTTACTAGAAGATCGGAGAATTCGTGTCCTGTTTAAGGGCAGTTCCTTCGAGTTCTACAAAGTAATGCCGAAGTTCCGCAGGGATCGGTCCTCTTGCCTACCCTATGTCTTCTGCATATTAATGACATGTTGTCCTTGGGCAATACTCATTGTTATGCAGACGACAGTACCAGACGGGACATGAGCGGTACTTGGGACATCCTGCGGCAAAGCGAGCCGATATCCTGGTGCAAAGGCAAGACCTGGTTGCCAAAGTGAACCGGACTCTCGATCGTGTCTCTCAGTGGGGATCTGGGACTTGCTTTTACTTGGTTATAAAAAAAACCTAAACCTATTACGCTCCTTGTAGACTTTGACTGGGTATTTACTTGCTTCATAAGTACGGGCCTATTTTATGTTAGTAGATAAGTATCATAGTTGTTGTAGATATTAGATAGAACTTAAATTTTTCATAAAGTAAAACTGTTGTCTTAAAATGTAATTATAAAAACAATAAACAAAAGAGGCTTGAATTAAAAAAATGTATAAAACGTGTCACCAAAATTATTAAAATACCATCTTAACCTAATCTTTACACATAAGTATTTATGCAAATAAATAATATAAATTGAGCTTGAAAATTGTATTTGATGCTTAATCAGTATTTTTGATGAGAAATCAGGTCAATTTATATTCTTTTAAAAAGTAGGATCTTGAGCTGTTTCAATATAAAAGAATGCTTATATTTTTATTTTCATTTAGTTTTTTTTTTCTTTTTTGAACACTATTTAACGTCTCACCCGTTTTGTCGATTTAAATATGTAAAAAAATATGTATGTGAATACCAAGTGCCATTGTATGGAGTCGACTAGTCTAGAATGTACATATAATATATATTATTATAATGTTTATATTAAAAGGTAAAAATGAACGTACATAGTGTACTATGTAACCTATATTTATTTTGATTTAATAAACCGAATATTTTATACATGTGTGTTTTGTTTTATTTAGAGTAAATTTTAAATTTTTGATTGTTTTAAATTAAAACGACCGAATTTAAGAAATAACTAATTCTCTTACAATCCACCCTATTATTTAGTTTAGTATCATTACGAACTTGTGTTATAAATACTAAATAACGGATAAACATACTCTATGACTTAATATACATAGGAAGCAGACTAAAACAAATATTCATGGGCATTAGGGTTACCACCCGTACTTTAATATAAAGTATTTTACTTTATTTCAAGTAGTTGTACTTTATACTTTATGAAAACAATAAAGTACACGAAAATACTCTTTTTTAGCATGTTTTAGGATTTGGGAGTGACCTTTAATTTAAATATTGATTGTAAAGAAACTGTGCAATTGTTTAGTAGAGATACTAATTTGATAGAAACCGATAAAAGCAATAAAAAATATGTTTTGAAACAAAATAATAAAAAAAATAGTACTTTATTTTTTACTGTGTACTTTTTTCTTCTTACTTAGAATTACCAATGTACTTTAACTGTCAAAAAAAAAGCTGGCAACCCTAGGTCATGCACACAGAGAAATATCCTTTTCGAGAATCAAACACACGATCTCAGGAGTGGAGTGGCCACATGGGTGGAAATGAAATGTCGTGAAGGGTATTCTGTAAATGATCGACAACGTTACTAATTGTTCGTATGTTATTTATGTAAATTAATTTACCTCTGAAAAAACTTGTGGACAAAAACCTTTGCCTATCGGTTATTATTACAGTACGACGCCACACACCTTTCTCCGCCACTCCGTCATAAGTTCGATGGAAGTTTCCCATTTTAGGTGTTGTCTATAGATTCAAGACAAGGCATTTAAATTTGTAACCATATTACAAGCTAGGCTTAGTTGGCGGCTAGAACTCGCTGTGTGAATAGGTTCGAAGATATTATTTGTCTCTTAATAGGTTGTCAAGTTTTGAACACTATTTAAATTGGTAAAGGTGCGTTCAAATTGTTTGGCACGCAGAAATATCATTAAAAAATCTACGTTTTCCAATTTAATTTATAACTAATAATTTCTAAAATTGTATAATACATTTTTCTTGTACATAAATAATTATAATAAACGATAGACGTGCCTAACTAAACAGTTTAAATTAATATACGTATGTACCATAAATTTAACCCCAAATGCTTAAGAGAAAATTCTCACTTTTATTAGGCCTCAAATTATTGGTACAACTTATTTTTATTTTTTTTTATATTTATGCACTTTGAGTTGCAAAATATTCCTTATGTATTCATCTAATAATTATTAGTTTTTTCTAGTTGTACGAGTACAACGTAACTAGCGATGCTGCTGAATGTAATGTAAGTAAGTAGTGTTAGAAAATAGCGTACCCAATATTTAGAATGCACTATTTCCAATTCGGTGCAAAGAGAGCCTATGTCATCTTAGCGCCACCTAGGTATATAGATAAAAAACATTCAAAGCACAAAAATTACTACAAAAAGTGACACCTAGTTATTAAGGTCTGTACTACTATGCTTATACTCGTCCACTTAAGTCACTAGATGTAGCTATACTTAACATTTTATTAAATCGACGCTAGATGTCGCTTATTTGAACTAATAACTCTCATCGACACTAGATGTCGTTAGCACACACTAACAATTCTAATGGACTCTAGATGTCGCTTATATATATACTATTATTTAAACTTTGCGCTAGATGTCGCTGTGTAAGTTTATTATCCTGTAGCACTAGTTTGGGTCTAGAATATTTAATTCCTTAATGTTTTTACGTATCTAGACACACTTGAATAATAAAGTACAGCCTGAAAAGGACAATGATAACAATTGGCGCCCGAACATTGTAACCTATCTCGGCTATAAATTGTCTGTGTATATGACAGGTCAATCTATTTTTCATGTAAATCATCTCAATAACCAGTCCTTGGGATTTCTTGGCGGGAAAAAGAATCGTCAGGTCTGCAGTTTTCCATGTCTATGTCAGATCTCAGTATAGTCCCACATCTTTACTGAGGACTTGAGTTGGGGCCTAAGAGAGTGCATCTCATTTACCATTTCTCATCTTTATCACCACTCATGCTTATTTACCATGAATTATATATTACTAACTCTTTACCAGGCAGTGGTCAATATATGACCACCATAAATTGTACCTTATGCGGTTAACTTAAGGCGGAAAACCTATGAATATTTCAACGCGCTCTGCCTGTTAAAGGGTTAATAAATCTTTTACTTGACACTGGCTAAATGAGCTAACCGTCCAAAGCCATTATTTATAAAGAAAATTAATAAAATAAACTAATCCTTGGATTGAAACTTTAGGAAATAATGAAATACTCGGACTGTAGATCAGTTATCAATTTCGATCGTAGTGATTAGAATGGTTTGATTGATTGTTTATACGCGTCATCATGATTAATAAATTAACAATCTTACCTAACCTGATTAAGCATCACAAAAACTGATTCAGCAAATACTTATACTTAATTAAGGATTCCTTGTAGATACCAAAAAATATTTAGGGATTTACTCGTGGGGAGGGGGGCTAGTCTTAAACGTCACCGAGGTGGGAGGTGGGGGGTTTGTGATAAAAAAAAAAAAAACATCGTGACTAATCGACAGCCCCGGGAGGTGCAATCAGGTTATTGTTTAGGATTATTTATACATATATTGATGTGTGATATATTTAAATAAAAAACTTTAGTTAATAATGGTATTGTTTTAATGGGTCTAGTCCAGGTCGAATTCCAGGATGTCTGGCAGATCTAGATCGGCGTCGCTGCCGCTGCTGTCGCGATCTTCTTCTTGCTGCTGCTAGAAGAACAAAATAAAAACAAATTTACTGAAAATTCTACATTATATGACATTCGCTTCTGAGGTCATGGGTTCGATTTTCACGCAAAACAAATCTTTGTGTGCATGAAATTTTGATGATTGTATGTATGTATAAATATGAACATTTGTTCGCGGCTGAGTGCTTTCCTTTATTTTCCATCATAATATTTAATTTTTTTTATTATTTCAAACGTTAGACAGGTATATACAATAAGATATAGTTTTCTTAAACATTTTCACAAATTTATGAGTATTTCCTACCTTATGGATATATACATATATTTGAAAAAATACAAGTTCTTAATACTTTATAGTGGTCCGTACGAATTCCTCAGAGGACATATAATGTAAGCATGAATATAGATACGAATTTGTCAAGTCAGGGGTGTATAGGGCTCCTTACAAGATCTGAGGAGCCCAAGCCAACCTCACCGGCAAGTGGTGCACCTGCCGATCAACGGACGAGGCTCTGGCGAATATAAAAGTGCTCGGAAAGCGGAAATAGGCTCGCCACCTATTACGTGGGACCAACAATATAAATGGCGAAGTGTGGGCGTATAGTATGCCTCTGCCTACCCCTTTGGGGAAACAGACGTGATTATGTATGCATGTATTTTTCAAGTCGCCCTTTAGGGCTTCGAACATGGCATAACGACTTAATACCACAGATTATATCTGTGGCTAACATTTATTTATTCATTCATAAAACTTACAACTATCTTTATTTAATAAAATAAAATGGATTAAATAAATTAAATTAAATATAATATTAAATAAATAGTCATACCCGGGTAAAACTTCTTAAAGTACCTTCTCGATACCTCCTACGTATAAAATGTAGACTTAATACAGCGACATAGAAGTTGGATCGCCTTACCTGCCGCCTGGTCCTTCGCCTCCGCCTGCGCGGCTCAGGCGAGGAGTCTCCCGAGCTGGCCAGTCCCATCACGGCTTCGCGGAGGCTTGCCATCGCTACTGCCACACACACAAACACACCGTTACTATTTCATCATCATCTCAGCCCATTTACGTCCCACTACTGAGCACGAGCCTCCTCTCACATACCAAGGTGCGAATTAAAGAGACTGTGACCCACAGACAAACCAGTCAAACGGTTTTGTGGGATATGTTTTTATATAACTTGTATTATTTAAACGAAATAAACGTTTTATCTATCTATCTATACTCCACCACGCTGACTCAGTGCGGTTTGGCGGAGGCAGGTGTATGGCGTCCTGCTGATAGAATTTATCAAGCCGCCCATTAGGCCCCTAACATGGCTTAACGACTACCACATTTAGTGATAACCGGGACCAACGGCTTAACGTGCCTTCCGAAGCACGGAAGCGCTCGATATCAAATGGCAAACAAATGGTCACCCATCCAAGGACTGACCTCTGTAAACTCTGCTGTACTTCGGTGATCGTTTCCGACCACCAAGCACCGCAGAGCTACGAGCGCTTCATTACTATTTGTATAAAGATTATTTTTGTCATAACTACGATGTTACTTGGTTTGGTGTTTAGCGCTCTCTATCGGACAGTTTGTCGAATTACAAAGAAGATGTTTAAGCACTCAATACATCTATCGACATAAAAGGAAACTTGTGGCAGCGAACACAATTTTGTATTTTTTTACATTTACGTCTTTAAAGATGTGCAATGTATTAAAACCATTAATAAAACAACATTTTACACCCTTAACAATTCGCTACAATAAAGTTAGAGAAGTTATCGAGAAAATTCTGTAAAAGCCTTTTCCTGTCCAGTTGTGGAACGTTAATGAGGAATATTTTAATGTGTCTTTTTGTCGAGCAATGCTTTTACAAATTATTACTCATTATTGTATAGTTCTGTTTGAATTTTTCTTTTTAACATCCGATTGAAATTCAGATACGTTTTGGGTGCTACCAATTTAATTTCGATTGTTTTGTTACACAAGTCGTCTACTTTTTAATGCTTGCTTTTTGCTTATTTCAGACTGCTGAAACAGATTCCTTTTGGAATAAGCAGCTCCATTGTGCATTGTTGTAAAATTTCCTTCTTTTCTATATATGTTTTGTATTAGCATGAATTGTTGAAAAAAATTCGACGGTATGCCTAAATCGACGATATAATAGGTGGGACGTGAACAGGTAAAATTTTTAATGTGCACTTACAGTCGTCGTCGTTATCCGACCCGGAGTCTGAGCCGTCATCATTCTCGGAGCCGCCGGCCAATTCATCTTCATCTTCTTCCTCCTGTGGACCAAACGTTTTGACTTAACAACAAATAAATATTAAATAATATAAACAGTGCCCGGTAAGCGGCAATAGGCTCGCCACCTATGACGTGGGACCAACTATGTAGTTGGGAGGCGAAGTGTGGGCGTGTAATATGCTCTGCCTACCCCTTCGGGAAACAGGCGTGAATGAATGTATGTATGAATGTATGTATAAATGTATGTATGAATGTATGTATAAATGTATGTATGTATGAATGTATGTATGAATGTATGTATGAATGTATGTATGAATGAATGTATGAATGAATGTAAGTATGAATTCAGGTTCAGAATTCTAAAAAAACAGTTTTTTTTTTATTTACTTTAAAATATTGTGGAACATATATGGGTCCGAAGTAACCTCATGTATGCACCCCACTTCCGCTTGGCACTCGTTTCTGAGACATTCTGTATATTTTCCAAAAAAATATCTGTTTTACTAAGCTAATATATAATTAAAATTTATATATGTTAAGCTAAGGGTAAATATTTAAAGACAAACCATTTGTCCTGTGTGGATTCGAACCTACGATCTCAGAGAGGTAAGCAGCATATTTTATTATCTCCATGCCATTTCTGTCGTCTCAGACGAATCGAAACTGTTGCATTATCTCTTTATATTAATTATTACAATTTATAAAAAAAAAATGTACTGTACAACACAGAACAGTACAGTAAGGTACAACACAGTACAATATAACATAGTTCAGTACAATACAACACAGTTCAGTACAACACAACACAGTTCAGTACAATACAGTACAACACAGTACAGAATACTTACAACATCATCGTCATGGTCCCTCTTACGACCCACGTCGTATACTTTGACGCAAGACTCTTGCACCTGGTCGAAATCGCCGACGTTTTCAACAAGAGCTATCTGCGTTCCCCATCGCGACACGGAGAGCGAGTATATGTTGCGTTTCACGTCTATTGTTGCTGTTTAGTAAACAAGTATGATTATATATTTATTAATATGTTGCTTCATAAATTGTGATGGAAGGTTTATATTCATAATTTCTGCCGTAGGTGTATAGGGATCCTACCAAAACCTAAGGAGCCCAAACCAACCTGACCTGCAAGTAGTGCACCTGCTGATCAACGGACGAAGCTTTGGCGAACATAACTGTGCCCGGTAAGCGGCAATAGGCTCGCCACCTATTACGTGGGACTATATAATTGGCGAAGTGTGAGCGTATAATATACCTCTGCCTAGCCTTTCAGGGAAGCAGGCGTGAATATATGTATATATTTCTGCCGCTTCATGTTCCACTACTGAGCATGTCGGGCACGCGTGGCTTGAAGCTAGTATAAATAATCCAAACTAATATTATAAGTGCGAAAGTAACACTGTCTGTCTGTCTTTTCTTCACGCATAAACTACTGAACCGATTTGTGTGGAATTTGGTACAGACATAATTTGGAACTTGAAAAAGGACAAAGAATAGTTTTTATCCCGAAAATCCCGCGGAAGCGGGAACTTTCAAAAATCCCGCGAGATTGGGAACTATGTGGGTAAAACCAAAAATCTGCCGGAAGTCACTTTTCCACGTGAACGAAGTCGCGGGCAAAAGCTAGTAAAGCATATATAATATTAAAGTTTTAAAAATCTATTTTTCAAATTTCATAATATATGTACAAAAAATCATATTTTTACATGTTATTTATTGGTTACAAAGTGTTTATTGTATTGTTAATATACATATTACATAATTATTTAACTAAAAGTGTATTATTATTAAAATGTTTATTGACTGTGTAGACTTAAAATTTAAAGCACACATGCTTCCTGAACAAGTATTTTTATACTTTAATGAATTTTCTGAGTGGTAATTAATAAATAAATAAATATAACAGTGCCATACCTATACTAGAGTAGTCGAAGGGGTCTAATGTCTTGAAGCTGGTATCGAATTGGCTCCTCTCCTCCGAATCTTGGTCTGAACAGACCGCATACATAGCTGTGCACGACGGATTGAATATTACCTGCAAATTAATAAACAAGCGCTGGATAAAATTAAATGACACAACATTACGGTAACATTACCAAGGTCATTAACGCCCCACTTCCGGTCATACTCCATCATGCGGGCCTAGTGCGGATTCGCGGAGACAGGTGTGTGGTGTCCTGCTGTTAGAATTATTCAAGCTCCCATAAGGGCCTCTAAATGGCTTAACAACCTGCCTTCCGAACCACGAATCAATATTATCACACCTATGTAGTACAACATAAGGTGCATTTTTAATAGAAAATGTCAAATTTTCAAAAAATGCACATTCGTATCGTAAGTTTGCAGTGGAGGTGACGATATTATCACCACATCACGATAATATGATGATACCAAATAAACCAAAAAAGAAATAGATTACAATCATCATTAGTACAATACTAGATATGTTAAACAAATCAACTAATTACAAAGCACATACATCAAATAACACATTTCAAAATGCAGTTTACAATAGAATAATCAGGAATTTTGAAATAAGTCAGAAAATTTACTAAAATAACACCTTATAAAAATATTTAAGACCACGTCTCAAAAACTACTGACCTCAGATTTATCTAACGTAGGTACTGTCCTAAGAAGATGAAACGTTCTCAGGTCCCACACTTCTGTATTTGATATTACCTGTAAAATACACAAA
Source organism: Musotima nitidalis (assembly GCA_949126915.1). Classification (NCBI taxonomy): domain Eukaryota; kingdom Metazoa; phylum Arthropoda; class Insecta; order Lepidoptera; family Crambidae; genus Musotima; species Musotima nitidalis. Next base: position 6,366,930 of record OX421442.1, on the reverse strand, counting down.
AAAAAGCCATTAGGTCACATAATAACCACTTTATTTGGACTTCTTGGCGGGAAAGTGAAGCGTCATGTCTGTATTTTGCTTTATTTTCTAATATTTGTAACATTAATGTGTTATAACGGTGGATTATTAACCGTTCAGTGTTTGTGAACGTACACGAGTGTTGGTAAATGAAACAAAACAGTGCAACATCACTTTTTGAATCTCTCAAGAAGTCCATGTGAGATCTCAGTATAGTCCCACATCTTTACTGAGGACTCAAGGGGTTTAGGAGAGGGTACCTCATTCATCATCTTTATCATCACTTATTCTCATTTACTATGTACTAAATATTATGAATATATCTATAACACTGGCTAAATGTGCTAAACGCACGAAGCCATTATTTAAAAGAAGAAAAAACACTTTAGTCTATGAGGCATATTATATGCTCATACTTCGCCAATTGTATTATTTGTCCCACGTTATATGTGGCGAGCCTATTGCCGCTTACTGGCACCTTTTTTATTGCCAGAGCCTCGTTCGTTCGGTTCGATCGGCAGGAGCACCACCTGGTTGGCTTGAGTTCAAGATGCTGGTAGGATCCCTTTAACTATACTAAGAAGGCCTGGTATACCTTAAAAGTGCAGTACAATAACTGTTTCAGGATTCTGATGGGACTCCCTAGGTGGCCGCTATGTGGCAGTGCATCGGCGATGTTTGCAGAGGCCAGAGTCGATGATTTTTGCGCGATAATTCGCAAAAAAGACGGGGTCACTTCTAAGCAGAATGAGAACTAGTCCCAACAGAATCCTGAACATGTTAGTTAATAAGTTTGATGCACCAATTATAGGGACTTTGTGTCTGTATTGGTGCATCAAAAGCCATGGCTATGATGTTGTATTTTTTTTTAAGTATTTATATATATTTTTTTAATTACTGTTGTGTTTACTAATACTAGTCTTTAAGTTATGTAAATTACTAACAATTGGACCATTGTTGTCAATTAAATAAATTTAATAATAATTATTATTATTATATTGTCAGTCTCTTGGTGTTACACTCTAACAGGGAGATTTGTTGTTACGACGGGAGAGGATTGTCCGTAAATCAGTCTGTCTATGACTCAATAGGCAAGATTACCCTGCCAGTTGTTTGAAATCGAGCGCCTCCGTGCTTCGGAAGGCACGTTAAGCCGTTGGTCCCGGTTATCACTAAATGTGGTAGTCGTTAAGCCATGTGACCTTAGAGGGCCTTAGAGGCCTAATGGGCGGTTTGATAAATTCTAACAGCAGGACGCCATACACCTGCCTCCGCCAATCTGCACTGGGTCCGCGTGGTGGAGTATCACCCAATACCCTCACACCTTGGTATGTGAGAGGAGGCTCGTGCTCAGTAGTGGGACGTTTATGGGCTGAGATGATGATGATGACCCTGACAGTTGAGAGAAACACTTTTTATATATTATTAATATTGATAGTGTATGAACTTACTTCTAGCCCGTTTGGATGAAACACTCCACTATGTGTTTGGTTCAGCTTGTCGAACTTGTGAATCTCTTTGCCTGTGTTCACGTCCCATAGAACTCCGTCTGTAAAAAAGAAAAGTCTTTACTGTTAAGATTGACTTGTATTCTCTGACATCAATATTTTATTATGATTAGATTATTTTGAATAAAGCGTAGTTAGGGTTGTCTTGTCATTATTTTACTCGTTCCCATAGTTTTAGCAATTTCAGCGTAATATGCGCCCGAGTTGCCAGACCGCAGGAAATAATATTATTTTAGGGATCTGTAGGTCTAGTATTAAGCAAATTATTTTTAAAATTAACTTTTATGTGTAATGACTGTTTGTATCCTGAATAGAATAAAATAAATTAATAAATTGTCACGGAACTTGTTTTTAGAATTTTTATAACACCCTCTCCTACTTGGTGAGGTTTAAGAGTCCCCCCCCCGCCCCCCCTTTTGTTTCTTAGTACCTACTTAAAAGCTTTGCAGTTTAGAAATCGTGGGTTTGACGAAACATTCAATACACAAAATATAATTACTATAACCCTCCCCTCTTTGTGGTTGTGATTTTGCCGAACCTCCTTTTTTCGAGCCTCACATGATTGTTGGATGGCCTTTTAGAAGCTAGTCTTGCCCAGTCTTCGTGTCAAAGATGATAGGAGAACCACTTATGTCCTCAACAGTACTTACCAGATAAAACCAGTTCATCAGTAGGATTTTAGGTGGTTTTGTTCCTCGCGCGTAACTGATTAAAGGTGCCAAGGTCATCAGCACCCTCGCAGTCCTTATATCGAAGATGGTAGCAGTTTTATATAAGTAAAAAGTAACTTACCGGATAAAACTAGTTCATCAGTAGGATTAAAGGTGGCTCTGTTTCTCGCGTACTGGTTACTAATTATAGGTGCCAAGGTCATCAGCTCCCGCCCAGTCCTCGTGTCGAAGATGGTAGCCGTCTCTCCCTTGGTGCCGATGATTCTGTCATCGCTCATCTTGGAGAACTCCACATACTCTTCATTGTCGAGTTGGAACCTGCGAAGATAGATCTTCAGTGGACATTTTTTTGCTGCCGATTTCTTTTGTAATAAGTTTTTGAAGAGCACCGCCGTATTACATGGTGGGGGTAGACAGAGGTCAGGCCTTGGATGGGTGACCGTTTTCGTTGTATTTAATTATCACAATTAGATTCTGATTATTAATATTTTTGTTTCATTTCATTATAGTTGAAACTGTAAATCTAGGTTTTAATTAAAAGAACATGATCACAGAATCACATGATGTGATTTTCTGTAACTGAGAAAGGCCGGGACCAGTTAACATTTTGATTGATTTTATGTATTAGAAATGTGTATTTCTTGTTGGATATCCATAATAAATAAAAAAATATTATTTCTAATTTCTGGCAGATCGCAGTTCTTATAGTTAACAATGAAAATAATTAAAATACCACTTAAGATTACACTTTAAACTTCAACTTCACATTATTATATTCATTTCATAAACTATTACATAGCACTTGAAAACGTCAAAATTAAATATAATAATAATAATAAATAAATATTCTCTTACAATCACACCAATTGTTTAGTTCTAAGATAAGTATCACTAAGATCTTGTATTATGGATACTAAACAACGGATAAACATAATTAAATACATTTTTTTTGTAAATACATACTTAATATACATAGTTAAACACCCAGGCCATTATTGGACTTTTTTACCTTTAAATACAGTATATTTTTTTAAGCCTTTTCGGTGCCACATGTGTATATTAATTTTTTGTAAACCAATATATCATGTGCCACAGAATAAATTATTTTCTTTTTTAGTTTTTAGAATGTAGAAATGATAATTATATGTAATATTAATCGGACAGTGACATTTTAATTTATTGAATAATTGTATCTTTAAATTAAATCTAAATATATTATAACATTTGCACACTTAGATATAAGTAGATTTTGACGATACAACTAACCTGTATAAGACCTTTATGTAAGAACGCAAAATCAAAGTAAATAAATCTATTTCATTTCATTTCATTTCAACGTGCGATGTCTAGAATACTCACATCTGCTCGAACTCCTTCATGTTCCACAGAGCTGAGAGCGGCCTCCACGCGGTCGGGGTGGACGCTAAGAGCAACAGACCGTCTCTACTGGCCTGCAACAAAAATATCACATACAAGATTCCCAACTTTAGCAAACTTCACTTCACTTGGATTAGTAAAGCATTGTAAATATATAAAAAATATCACGTACAACGAGTTTTTACGAATATTATTAAGTAACTAGTTGTAAGATATATAAATTGCACGCCCGCTACGGGTACACTGTTGTTACTAATGTAATGCATGAACACCAGCAAAATGTACACAGTCTTAGCAATTAAGGTCTATTCTATTCTATTCAAGATTCCCAACTTCAGCAAAATTCACTTCACTTGGATTGGTAACGCATTGTAAATATATCAATAATCTCACGCGCATATATCGCATGCTTAAAGGAACATCGATCCATTCATAGATAGATCAAGTTTGAGTTACGTACTTATATTGTCTTTTTTATTTACTCGCAGAATATTTTAACACCAAAATTCATATTATATAGTTTGATATTATTCGTTATTTTGACATCAATTTTATTTTATTATGATTATTACAATGACTTCTAATTCCACTTATTTTATATCGACATTCACACGCCCTGCGTTTGGCAAAATAGATGTTCTATTATATAACAAAACAACCACATGTTACTCTAATTTTATGTGAATAAATTTATTTCATTTCATTTTTATTTCATTATTCATTTCTATTTATTACTGAGATCGAACCAATGTTAATCAAACGTTCAAAACACAAGCAGAATTACTTATTAATAAATCAGTATCTATTTAATGCGCTTACAAGTAGGACAAGTATTCTTTAGAAGATGTTCTTTTGTGATGTCCCAAAAATCGTATTTTTTGAGTTCAGTCACTATTCCATTAAGCATGCGATACATCGTATATGGGGTGGGCAGATAGCATGCTACAACTACACTCGCGAGCAACCAAATCGACTCAACCGCTAACACTCCATTCGAAAATTGTTTTGAGTATACACCATTTAATTAAAAATAATAAATCATTTCAATGTTAAAATCTCTTATTCCATAAACTATTAAATAGTACTTGCGGGTCATTCATAAATTACGTCACACGAATTTCGTGAAGTTTTGACCCCCCCTCCATCCTTGTCACAGCTGGTCACACTAGTGAGACTCCCTCTTCCATAGTGTGATGTCACATATTTTGAAATTGTACAGTAAGAAATTATTATATCAAAACAGCAGTTCCAAGGACCTGAATTTTGAAGTGTGACGTCAAGAAATTAGGATCACTCCCATCTCCTTGTCACACCATGTCACACTTCGTCAACCCCCTCCCACCCCCTTAACGTAATTTATGGATAGCACCCAAAAAAAAAATTTTGAGTCTAAATTGAGTAATAGATTTTGACTTTCACTTTATTCAAACAAACATACCTGCATATGACAGATGTAAGACTCGTGCACTTGGTAAGAGTTCTCCTCGGCGCCGGTGAAGAGATTCAGTATCCGAATGTCGCCTGAAGAGGTCGCCGCTAGCAACTGGTGTTGGGTTGGCTATTGGTAAAATATATAAATATATAAAGATCAGGGAAATAACGATAAAGTCACCCTTAAACTATTTATGAGTTAGTAAAGCCATCTTGCTCGAAATATGAAATGGGCAAAAACGTTTTAAGTCCTAAAGAATTGCACATACATACATTCACGCCTGTTTCCCCGAAGGGGTAGGCAGAGGCATATTATACGCCCACACTTCGCCAATTATATAGTTGGTCCCACGTAATAGGTGGCGATGAGTTTTGCGACCATAAAATGAACTTTATCAGCCAACAAAAGTTAACTGCATAACGTTAAAATAATAAAGGTTGTCTGGAAGAAATTGCTGTAAGCGATAAGGCCGCCAACTGTATCACTTTCCTTCCAAAGTTTCTTTATTATACCGGTGTGCAATTAAAAAAAGCTATTTATGGTTAATGGTCTAAAATGATGATAAATTCAAAATACTTTATTTGCTCAGTTGCTGGTAATATAACTTAGTTACATTGTTCACTACTGGCCGCCCGCGACTTCTACGACACATCTAAACATCTTTAATCACTCTATCTAATACAAAACCGCATCAAAATACGTTGCGTGTATGTTTTTCACAGATAGTGATATATGTAGGTAAGATGGGTAGGAATGAAGTAATAAGAGTCGAAGCTGGTGTTAAAGAAGATATAGTGACAGAAATTGAGATAGGTATGCTTAGATGGTTCAGGATGAATGAAAGTAGACTAACGACAGTGATGACAGTAAATGGAAGCGTTGGGAGGGGAAAACGACGTTAGACATTGGCATGGCCTGACCAAATTCAGAAGATTTTGGAGAAAGGGCAGGTCAAAAGTACCCTAAACCGACGGGCGTGTATGAGAAGGTTGATGAGTGTGAATGAAGCTAGGAGTGTGTGCCAAACTCGTAGCAAGTGGAAGGAACTTACGTGAAATATAGCGTGCGTAAAGTAAGCGTCGTCATCTTGCGGGCGCAGCGTGCGCGCTGGCGCAAAATGCGCGTGCGCTAGTCTAGCGTCGGCGCGTCGAGACCCACCCACGCCTACTCCTAGCTCGCGGCGAGCCACGCGCACGCAGACGCTACTCGCACTGCCTCCTGATGTTAGCGACGAAGTGCGGGGGTCTGGGCATTTGTGGGGCCTAGGGATTACACGATAATTATATAAAATTAACTAGCTGACCCAGCAAACGTTGTTTCGCCTTATAAATTTACTAAAATAGCTATTAAAAAATAAGGGTTGATCGTAGAAGGGTGCAAATTAAGGATTGTATGTATTTTTGTATGTTGTATATGTAAAAATAAAAAAAAATTGGAGTGGACTACCCCTAACATTTAGGGGGATGAAAAATAGATGTTGGCCGATTCTCAGACCTACTCAATACGCTCACAAAATTTCATGAGAAACGGTCAAGCCGTTTCGGAGGAGTATGGGAACGAAAACTGTGACACGAAAATTTTATATATAAGATAGATAACTATAGTAGTCGGTTGTAAAATTGCTACATTTACAAACACCCGCTCCTAGTAAGCTACTCGTAGACATGTCACCCCAGGGAGCGGGTCAATTCTGTCAATTTCCTATGGAGTTAAAATTAGCTAAAATTGTACCTATTCATAAGTCGAAGAGAGATGATGTAGTAGAAAACTATAGACCTATTTCTGTTATTCAGTCATCAATTGATGATGAATTACCCAATTTTCAGCAGTTGACTTTATATAGCTGAAGCGAAGACCATACAAGTACCTACCCTGCGATGATAGTGTGAAGGGTCACTGTGTGGATGTATATGGCTGTGTGTTGTATATAGCTATATATACTAGCGCTGTTCTGGTCCTCGACTGCAGCACATGCTGAGTGGAGTCCTTGTAAGGCATATTATATATAAACTTTTTTGTATAAATTGCTTACTTTTATGTTTTTTGTTTTTCTGTATATATATCTAAATAAAAAATTTATTTCATTATTTCATTACAATATATTCACTGGAAAAAGTTGAACTGTGGATGATAGTGTGTAGGGGCACTTTATGGGTGTGTACGGCTGTGTGTTGTATGTATGCACAATATACTCACTGGAACAAGTTGAACTGCGGACATGTGACGACGGGATTCTTGCACAGGGCGTGTTGGTTGTACAAGTACTCTGTGATTATCGTGTGAAGGGTCACTTTGTGGGCGGGCGTTGAAGGCTCGGTGTTAGTGCTAAGCTGTTTCTGTAAGGAGCGGCGATGTTCTGGAGTCGAGAGCGGCGAGCTTAGGATGTTTTGTGGTTGGTTTTGGACTTTTCTGTAAAAAAAAAATGTTGGGTTAACATGTTGACCGCCGTCGGACCAGACTCGATAGAAAACCAATTTTTTGTCGGTCATATGGCGATAGAAGACTTAATCCAGTGAAGTAATTTGTGGATTTAATATAAATTAGTACTATTTAATTCTGTACGAGTATAAATCACTCAATCTATTTGATGCAGACGTGAAATATAGTATCAATAAAAAAACCCTTAAAACTATAAATAAAAATTTAATGTACCAAAGTGCATACAAAGGGATCTAGTTCGGCTTTAAGCTGACGTTTAATACGCTAAATCGAATCACATTAAACTACATCGACTGCTTGCCACCTGGGCCCCCTACCGTCTTATTCGATGAATATCAGCTTTTTCATCTAGATCAAAATTTTCTGATGTTCATTAATCCGTACCAGGGAATCTGCTGAAAGCTACAGATTATTCATGACCTTCAATCCGTGACACACCAATAGGCAGACTAGTGAAGCGACTAATTGAATAAATAATTATGTTTTGCGTTTCGATGAGATATTTTTACGTAAATATAAACAATTTGTAATATAATAAGGAATATAATAAACTGAACCTCTAAAAAATACTTTTTTGATCATCAAAATTACTGAGTGAGCATCTAATGAGGTGATTAGGTGCTCAATCAGTAATTTTGATGCACAAAAAGGTTAGGTTAGGTTGGCAATTTATTAATTTTGAAGACACGTTAAATAACACCCATATAATAACAATAAAACCGCAGATAGACATTGTCAAATATCACGCCAATCCTTCAAAATTGGTGTCTAAATGGAAAACGCCATCTTGTATTGAGTTCCATGTGTTCGGCGGTACGACAGAATCAATTCGAAATCCATTTTGCCTAATAATCGATTACCGACAAGTTATGACCACTCACATAATTCATTCTTTGTTACTTGTGACGCAAGTTTTTGCTAGTAGCAATACTAGAAGATGTTGTCAAGAAACTCGATGTCCCTCGAAAACTATAAAAAAAACATGAGTGAAGAGCTTTAACTAACCTAATCTTGATGACGTGGGGCATTGGGGAGTCTTCATGGTGGCTCGTGTCCATACTGTCTCGGTGTAGTGAGCTGGAGCTGCTCGTGCGAGAGACCGATAGTCGGGACTGGAACATATAAAAAAAACAATTCTCGTACAGTATTTTGTAAATGATGTGATTCTTGTTTTAAGAAAATCTTATCAAGTAAGGAGTTCTACTTGAGACTCTTTAGAGTATCCAACTACAGCCTCCTTGTGTATATAACACTCCCGCCTCTGTATACAACACTCCCCATTCTGTATACATCAATCCCTTCTCTGAACACAACAAATCCCCCGTCTGGACACAACGATCCCTTCGTATGTGCGCAACAATACCCCGTCTGTAAAACAATCCCACCTCAAAAGACAACAATCCCCCCTTTACATACAATAATTCTTCCTTTAAATACAACAATCCCCCCTTTGAATACAAATTCAAATTCATATTCATTTATTCAAATTTGGTTCAAAAGAGTTCTTATGAACGTCAAAACTTAAAAACTAGCGCGCCCATTCACTGCGGGCGGGAGCTTGATCGTAAAAGAACGGGCAAGAAAATCGTCAAGGTTAGTTAGAATAGAATAGAATAGAATATTTTTATTTGCACTTGATTGAGGTACATTATAGTTCTTGTACAATAAAATAAAGCTCCTCTCATTCAGCCAACAACGGTAGCATGCAAATTATAATTAAATTAACACATCAATTGTTAAAAGAAAACTATACTAATAAATCATTAAAATGTCAAAAATGGGAATTATCAACTAGACATAATTAAATTTTTAAATGTGAAAATTGCGAATTAGCAACTAAACATTATTGATGTCAAAATACGGATACCCACAAGTCATTCATAAGTACAATCACAAAAATAATAATAATAAAATCGAAATCATGTCACAAAAGCGCAAAATATTAGTCAAACCAGACATAGATAGTAACTTTAACCTCTTAGGTTAAAAACACTACAAGTATCACAAAGTTTGTGCTCTAAAAATTGTTTAACTGTGTAAAAAGTGTGTGAGATAAGCCATTTATATAATATACTTAAGAATCTCTTAAAGTTAAGTTCTTTTATACTTTCAGGTACTTGATTGTATATAATAATGCACATATAGAAGCAATTTTTTTGGAAGCGAGCACTTCTGGGGATAGTGGAAGTCACCAACCTATTTCCGTTCCTAGTGTTTCTTGGATAAACATCTTTGGCCATTTTAAAGTAATGACTGTTCAACTTGACAAATTTTTAAATTTCGAAAATGTACAAGCAAGGCAAAGGTAAAATGTTTAAAAACCGAAACAGTGGTGCACATGGTTCATCTGGTTCAGTACCACATATTGCCCTGATACATTTTTTTTGTGCAATAAATGTTCTATTCATATCAGTGCTATTTCCCCAAATGATAAGACCATACCGTAGAATAGACTCTATATAAGCAAAATATGCTGATAGGACAGCGTTTTTTGACGCTATTTTAGTCAATTTATATAAGGCATAGGCAAATCTGTTTATCTTATTGCAAACTTTTTCAATTTGTTGTTTCCAATCTAAATTTTTATCAAGATTTAAACCTAAAAAATTAGTTACATTGGTACCATTGAGTCTTAATCCCTGATAATTTATATTTATTGTTTGATCGAATATATTATTATTATTAAAATTCATAAAATTAGTTTTTCCAATATTAATAAATAAATTATTATTTTTTAACCAATTTATAATTATTTTCAATGTATTATTAATGTCATTTATATGCTCATTCAATGTCAGGTTTTTGTCAGTTGTCACTATAATGGAAATGTCATTAGCGAACAAGATGCAGCGATGCTTTGTCAGGTCAGGAATATTATTTATATAAGCTAGGAAGAGAAGAGGACCTAATACACTTCCTTGAGGAACTCCAAATTTATTGTCCTTAAACGCTGATTGGTATTTCTGTGCAACATTTTTTGAGTCAAGTTTTACAATTTCAACAGCTTGTCTCCTATTGCACAAGTAAGTTTTGATCCAACTTAACGCCGGACCTCTGATTCCATAATGTTCCAGTTTTTTAAGTAATAGAGCGTGGGAGCAAAAATCGAAGGCACGCGACATGTCTATAATGTTATTTTTCCTGCCAGTTACAAGAAAGTGTACTTAGTAGTAAAACAATTTGACAAATCTACAAAAACCTGTTGTTCTGCAGTCACAAGATTTCAAACAAAAAAAGAAAATACTTCTTTTTTTTAAATTATACGAGCATGAGTACGAATAAACATAGTAGACATGAGCAGACCAGTCCCCACTGGCGGCACCCGTTCACGAGTATGACGCATCGTTTCGCTCAACCATATTTTAGGGAACATAACGAACCGACGCATGACGCCACTACCGCAAAGACATTTAAGTGAGCATGACATACTCAAGCCACAAAATAAAAAGTATAAATCTTTTGAGAAATAACAATAATATTATAAAAATCAAACAGCTGCAGACCACAAAATAGATATAATTTACAGCCATGCCCTCTTATTATTTATATAATCTTGCGTACAATAGTATGCTTTCTTAATCAATGTTTCTTTAATAGACTACAATATAAATAGAAAACAAGAGTCCCTCCCCCTATAAAGCACTCACCCTTAGCGGAGTAGAAGGCGTATAAACAGGCGGCGGGGGTGGTGCCGGCGCGGGCGGGGGAGGAGGCAAGCGGGCCTCCTTTTGAAGCGCCGCCGCAGACCCGTGGAGGCCTCTCGCAGACAAATGTTCCGCTACTAATTGCAGTAGTTGCCTCTCGTTGTAATTGATCTTCGTTTGTGCCACTACGTTAGCCTGTTGATATTGAAATATAAATAATAATTCAATTATTATACGTTAAAGTAAATAGTATAAATATAACGGAAAAATAATAATACAGGTATATATGAGTATAATAACATATATAAATAGATAAATAATATAATATAAGATTAATTAAATAGTATGTAAGTAATTTTATATTAAAACTAGCTGACCCGGCAAACGTAGTTTTGCCTTATAAATTTACTAAAATGACTATTAAAAAATAAGGGTTGATCGTAGAAGGGTGAAAATTTGCGAATGTATGTATTTTTGTATGTTGTATCATAAAAAAATAAAAACTATAAATTTTGTCTAAAAAGTAAAATATATTTTTTTGGGGTGGACTACCCCTATCATTCAGGTGGAAGAAAAATAGATCTTGGCCGATTCTCAGACCTACTCAATACGTTTACAAAATTTCATGAAAATCGGTCAAGCCGTTTCGGAGGAGTATGGGAACGAAAACTGTGACACGAGAATTTAATATATAAGATTGTGTTGCTGCTCCCTAACAGGGTATCATGTATGTACCTTTACCTTTTATAACATCCTATGTATCTACTCATGATCGCAATAAATATTTGAAGTTTGAACATAATAATCACCAAGAAGTATAAAACCAAAGTCGCTTTCCGTTCTCTGTCTGTCCATGTATGCTTAAAGGTCTTCGCACATTATACCGACTCGACGTCATCTTAACTCCAACTTAACTCACAGTGTGGCATTGAAATGTAAGTTTTATGTTATGTCGCCTAAGAGTAAATTCGTTAAATTGTAGCTTGAAAGCTTACGACGTGTGTACGACGCGGTCGTTTCAACTTATAATTTGACGAATTCGCTCGTAAGTCACATAACATAAAGCTTACATTTCAATGCCACATTGTGAGTGTGGTGGAGTGGAGTTGGCGTCGAGTCGTTGTAATGTGCGAAGACCTTAAATCTCTAAAACTACGCAACGGATACTAACTTAATAAAACACATTATTTTGAGACTGAGACTTATAGAGTGGCGAGACCCCTTGCCTTTAAATTCAGAGGGCCTCGGGTTCAAACCCTGGTGGCGCACCTATGACTTTTCGATGTTATGTGCGTAATTATCGCTTGCTCCGTGCCTCGGAAAGCACGTTAAGCCGTCGGTCCCGGCTGTCATGTACATCTATGGCAGTCGTTATTAGGAAGTCAGTGTCTACTAACAGACTGACAGCTGGTTTAACTATAGAAAGATGTTTCCCTAATATTCTAGTGGCCGGGCATTTTATATGTAGCTATTCACACTTGAACAAATCTGCTTTTGTGAACAATGAAAGTAAGTGGAACGGCGATAGCCCAGGCGAGACCCATAGATTTCAAATTTAGAGGGTCTCGAGTTTAAACCCTGTCCAATGACTTTTGCGAAGTTATGTGCATAACTTTTGCTTGCTCCGTGCCTCAGAAAGCACGTTAAGTCCTTGGTCCCGGCTTACATGAACATCTATCCATGTTTAATGATATTTTCTTCTGGGTTGCACAAGTCATATGGCAGTCGTTTGATGTAATTACTGAATTCATCCAAAATGTAATAGAGGTCTGCTCACTCCTTGAGCCCGTTTAAGTATATTATATAATACTAGGACATTGTGATGATGAAATAAGTGGAACAAAGGTTGGTAGACTAACCTTATGAATGTTAGCCAGTGAAGTCTCGAACTCTGCTCCCATGTGCTTGCTTTTCCCGGAGACCCTCTCCAGCAGTTCCAGGGCGTATTTCTGGAACATCACGTGCTCTTGTCGCTTCTCCTGAAGAATCGGGTCTCGCATCAGGACTGGAGACAACAGAAGGAGGTTTAGATGGTACATTTAATTTTTTAATAACCTTTACAAACCTAGCTTACTTAATTGTGTGGCCTACATGTCTGATAGTTTATCTTATGCAATTAAGGCAGTGTCCAAATGAGTTCAAGAATAACTTATTTGAAGAACTTGTTCTTGATTTTTCCAAAACATTTATGTATATAATTTTCCATATTTCCGACCAAGACCTTGGAAGCTTATTTCACGGCATGAAGCGCTTTCATTTTTTTGGACTGCATCGACTGCTTACCATCAGGCAGGATGTAGTCATTATGACGTGTCACATTAAAAGAAAAATTTGCCTTGTCAATCTCACCTGCAAGTAGTGCACCTGACGTTAAACGCACGAGGCTCTGGCATATATAATAGGTGCCAGTAAGTGGAAACAGGCTTACTATAGCGTAGGACCAACAATATAATTGGCGATTTGTAGACGTGTAATATGGCTTCTGTCTACCCTTTCGGGAAAACAGGTGTAGTTATAAGTATGTAAGAAATAAAGGAAGATTCTATATCGACTGCATATAAACGTTAATTTGACGACCGATATGGTGTGGTGGCGAGTATACCCGCACTCCACTCCTGAGGTCGTGGGTTCGATTACCACACAGACAAATATTTGTGTGTATAAATATGAATATTTGTTCTAGTCTGGCTGTTTTCCTATGTATATTAAGTATGTATTTACAAAAAAAAGTATTTATGTATGTTTATCCGTTATTTAGTATCCATAACACAAGTTCTTAATGATATTTATTTTGGAACTAAATAATTGGTGTAAGTGTCAGAAATATTTATTTATTTAATGTTCCAACAAATATTTGTGCCATCAAATGGCATCGCTTCAGCTTAAAGCAGCTGTAACAATCAAATTAATTGCCATAGCTGCGCTGGTTTTAAAGCAACACTATATATATGTTTAAGTTATTTCGCGAGTAGGTCCAATATACCTTCTAATCCGCCGACATAAATAAATAATAATAAATATTTTCTGACAATTACACCAAGTATTTATTTCCAAGATATTATATAAGTATAATTAAGTATAATTAATATTATTATATAATTATAAGTATAATTAAGATAATTAAGATCTTGCTTTATGGATACTAAATAACGGATATACAAACATACACTTTTATTTGTAAATACATACTTAATATACATAAGAAAACATTCATGTTTATGCACACAAACATGAATGTTTGTTCTGGTCTGGTTTGTTTAAAGCGGGGCGTGAAACGGCATTTCAGCAGGCCGTCATGAGTGGATGCGCTTTGTACCGTGTTTTTTTCACGGTATGCACTTTTATTTTTTTTGGACTGCATCGACTGCTTACTATCAGACAGGATGTGGTCATTATGACGTGTCCAAAAAAAAAACAAAAATTTGTCCTGTGTGGAAATCGAACCCACGACCTCAGCCAAATTGCGGTATACCTCGCCTCCACGCCATAGCGGTCCTTTTTTTTATTTTTATTTATTTGTTTATTTTTTTTTATTATAGCGGTCCTAAAATGATGATAATGATGATTACCTTGTATCTGCGAGGTGGTGAAGAGTGGTAACTTGGAGATGATCTGGCGCACGGTGGGGCATCTTGCGAGGCCGGCCAGAGCGCGGCACGCTAGCCCACGAAGTCGATCCGCATCTGTAATTGGCGCTTTCACCATCATCAGCGATAGGAGTACCTAGAAAAAATAGAAAAAAAATATTGATCACAGGATACATAACAAACTGTTTGTAGTACAAGGGGCCGTGTTGGCGGCTCCTAGCCTGCCCGCCTTCAAATTGAGGTTAAAAAAATATCTTCTTGAGCAAACTTTCTATGACATTAATGACTTTATTAAGTAATGACATTTTGTTTTATTTTAATTTTCATAGTTACTGAACGTTTATTTTTATTAATTGCATTTATATTTCTTGATTCAACTGTTATTGACATTTTTTATTTTGACATTATTAATTCCTTATGATAGTGTAATTTAATTTAATTTTAATAATTATGTATGTTTTCTTTTCTGTGACGTGTAATGTTGTATTACCAATAAATTAGTATTTGAGTATTTGGGGAAAACTAAAAAAAAACAAACACACTTTATGTGCAAACTTTAAAAATACTAGTACATATTTCATAGAAAATTTCTTCCAGCAGCCCCTTTTTGTATATTTTTCCGTTAGCAAGTGATGGATTAAAAATATCTTTGTAACAATCCCCGCGCTACTATAATTTTTTAATTTGTATAGGGATCCTACCAAGACCTAAGAAGCCGAAGCTAACCTCAACTGCAAGTGGTGCACCTGCCGATAAACGGACGAGGCTCTGGCGAACATAACAGTTTCCGGTAAACGGCAATAGACCTGCCTATTACGTGGGACCAAGTATATAATTGGCGAAGTGTGGGCGTATAATATGTTTCTGCCTACCCCTATGGGGAAACAGGCGTGATTGTATATATGTATTCTGTAACATAAAAATCTTTTATCTAATAAAAAAGCGGTGCCTTCTAATACAAATGTTTTTGTCTAAAGGTGAGTATAGACTATAACATTTACTTGTAACAGAACAACGAGCCGCTCTATAATATGTTCTAGTGTATCATCCTTTTACGAACTAAACGTCGAGCACGCTCGCCTCTTTGTTATAAACCAACGAGCATATTGGTGTAACATTTCGTCGAGCGTATTGGTGTAACATTTCGTCGAGCGTATTGGTGTAACATTTCGTCGAGCGTATTGGTGTAACATTTC
This sequence comes from Musotima nitidalis, assembly GCA_949126915.1. Taxonomy (NCBI): domain Eukaryota; kingdom Metazoa; phylum Arthropoda; class Insecta; order Lepidoptera; family Crambidae; genus Musotima; species Musotima nitidalis. The sequence continues at coordinate 6,351,058 of OX421442.1, read as the reverse complement.
GTCGAGCGTATTGGTGTAACATTTCGTCGAGCCACTAGTGCGGGCGATGGGCGGTTAAGGGGTGACGCGGAGGGAGAGGGACGAAAGACGCACGCGGCCCGCATTTACCCTTAACATAACGCCGAGTGTTCGCAGGAACGTTACATTACATGGAAATGCTTTGGAAACTGAGCTTTTGCTTGTATTGTACCAATTTGATGCTACCTGAGAAAGCCAAATAAAGAATATTAAATTATTTTGATTTATACTGACCATGATTCCATTATTGATGCGCACACTCTCCCAGACCTTCTGTATGACATCCTCGTACGATTTGAGAGTAGTTTTCTTTCTACTCGAGCCGGTTATCGAGAATCTTGTCGTCGACGAACCTGCCTGCAACAAACATTCAAATATAGTATTATCCATCGCTGTATTGGTACAAATACATGTACGACTGTTCTTGAGCAAAGCGAGCAATGGTTACACGCGGCGGTTAGGGCCGATTATCAAGAATCGTGTCGTTTGTCGCCAATAGGACCCGCCGGATTCACCTTGGGACCAACTATGTAATTGGCAAAGTGTGGGCGTATGATATGCCTCTGCCTACCCCTTTGGGGGAACAGGTGTGAATGTGTGTATGTATGTATGTATTTTAAATTATTGTCTTACTCACCCTATGCACAGGAGCGCACACACAATTGACTAGAACGTTCAAGGCGGCTTTTTGAACCTCTGGCTCTGCTACAATTTCACCATCGGCAGCACCTGGCAAAGGATACAAGCTTAGATAATATCATCATCACCATCTTCATCATCATCATTTGACGACCGATATGGCGTGGTGGCAAAAATACCCACTCTCCGCTCCTAAAGATTCGATTTCCACGCAGGACAAATCTTTGTGTGCATGAACATGAATAATTGTTCTGGTCTGGGTGTTTTCGTATGTATATTAAGTATGTATTAACAAAAAAAAAAGTATTTATGTATGTTAATCTGTTATTTAGTATCCATAACACACGTTGTTAATGATACTTATCTTGGAACTAAATGATTCGTGTAATTGTAAGAAAATATTTTTTTATATATCAGGAATCATCCCTAACTCTTTCGCGTATATATTCAGTCATATTTCCAAAGCGAAAGATAATAAGTTTTTTTTTAAATTTGTTTCGTTATAGTGACTACTTCCTACATGATGAAAAACATTTGATGCAGTCCAGGAAAGTAAAAGCGCTCAGTACCGTGTAACAAGCACTGTGACAAGCGTACCCACTCATAACGGCCTGCATAAAAGCTATTTCACGACCCGCTTAAGACCCAGGACTAAAGAAGTTATTGCGGGACTCTTAGAAAGGGCTACAGCGGCCTCGGGACATAGCAGGCTCAAGAAGGAACATGGATGGTTTTTAGTCAGTATAAGTCTGACACAAACAGCCCGCTGAAGGGGAAGGTCGCGAGGGTATTGCCCGCCGGGAACTTTTATGTCCGCCTGAGCCTCGTTTGTTGATTAAAATAAAAAAAAATAAAAAATATACTTTATTGTCTTTAAGATCAACATGATCATTTCGATTCGTAGACGCATACAGCTTTGTGCAGGATTAATGCATAAGCCGTATGCCAGATCAAATTTAAAACAGTTCTCTTTGATACCACGATTGGCAAAAGCATATAATAATTTGAGCGGAGAGGTGGATATTTTTAAGGATAGTTTACCAAATTTTAAAAAAGTTGTCTTGGGGTTGTTGAGAGATAGAATCTAGTACTTATTTCTTGTAATTTTGTTGTGTTGTATTGTTTTAACCAATCTTAATTTTAATTCGTTCTCATCCCATATCTTATTTTTATTTCTTATAGTTTACTTTGATAATAAGCCTGTTAGAGTATTTATATGCATGTTAAGACACCTTCAAATGTTGTACATTTAGCTTGTTATAATGAATATTTACTTAGACATAAGAAAATAATGTCACAGCTACTGGTTGTCCATAATAAATAAATAAATAATTCGTCAAATATTTACACACAAAATGTAAATCATTACTATCTTTACTAATAATAATATTATAAAGAGGAAAGATTTGTTTGTTTGTTTGTTTGTTTGTAATGAATAGGCTCCGAAACTACTGGACCGATTTTAAAAATTCTTTCACCTTTAGAAAGCTACATTATCCCCGAGTAACATAGGCTATATTATATTTTTAAAAAAATTAGGGATTCTTACTAAAAATCCAATAATGTAACCCAAGGTGTAAAAAAATGACCTGAAAAATTCCTTACATAGCGTGCGCAGCGAAAACTATTGATGATAGAACAAAATTATGTACAAGACTTTGCAGTACTCATCATTATCTACAAAAAGTGTCGCGACAGCATATGTCTAAATATTATAGTTACGTCACAGTAAGCGGTTTTTTATTCTAAAAATTTAATTTTACGACGGCATATGCCGTCGCTTGAAAAGGCTCTATATTTATACCTTGGTATTAATCCTTATCAAAAAAAATTACTTTGTATTCAAGACGGCTTCAATACCTTTTTATAACTTTTTGAATTATTTAATTCGGACATTTCATTAGGAAGATATCACGAGTTTAAAAATGCAAGTATTAGAAAAAAGACGCGTGGTGCCGCTCAGCTAGCCAGCATGCGATGTAGGCTCCATGTAAGCGTCACTGGGGTGGTACGGGGGGGGGAGTCAATGTAATCTATACTAATATTATAAAGAGGAAAGATTTGTATTTTTGTATGTAACGAATAAACTCAAAAATTACTGGACCGATATTAATAATTCTTTTTTCAATAGAAAGCTACATTATCACTGAGTAACATAGGCTATATTATAATTTCGAAAAAAATAGGGTTCCGTAAAATATTTGGGTTTTTCGGACACAAAGTGTAAAAATCAACCAGAACAGTTGCGTACGCTGCCTAAACTATAAAAGATAGAACCACAAAATGTATGAATGAATTAAAGATCTTATAAACCACCTACCACCACCACCATACCACCACTTATACCACCTACTAAAAAGTCCGCGACACACTATACCTATACATGGCGAGTGAGGCACAACAACCCTTTTTTTATTTAAAAATCTTGTTTTTTTTTTTGTACTATATTTATACGCATTTATTTTACTTATGCTATTAATCCCTATCAAAATTAATTATTTCATCACTAAGTGCAGTTTATGTAGATAATATTTGGTCTTGGAATGATCAAAATTAGACGTTTGTTTTTGAAGTTATGGCGAACTTAAATTATTACGATTTCTGCTGCACAGCGCCCTATCACGGGTCGGGGCTCCCGACCATCAGTTTATTTTGTCACCTAAAAATAATTTAATGTGAAATGTTGTTTATGGGGAAGATTTACAATAATCGCTTTAGTTATCTATCCCAAAACAACAGGTTGCTCTCCGGGACTAAGTATTAATTAGATTTAAATATTTTCATCATTAACAACTTCAACATCAACATAAAGACAATCTATGCAGCCTGCGGATAATGACTGCGTCGTCGATGTTAGTGTCCGTGTCTGTGAATTGATCTGGAAATCATTTTGCTGACCGTGTCTTTTCTGGGTAGGCATTTTACAGCGGTAGCCGACATCCACGCGGGCGGAGCCGCGGGCGACTGCTAGTTCGATATATTTTTTTAACAACAATGAAAGAGATATGAGTTGTACCATAAGAAAGAAATAAAAGCAAGTGGGTTCTCTGTCAGAATTTGTCAAGGTTTGTCAGTTGTGGTTTTTCTCAAGATTTGTCAGTCTGTCGGTGACTCTTATCGAGGGGATCTATCAGTCAGCCTGTCGTGATTCTAAAGGGGGTGGGGATGGTCCGTCAGTCAGTCAGTCTTTCGGTAACTCTAAATAAATATTTTCTGACAATTACACCAATTATTTAGTTCCAGGATAAGTATCATTAAGAACTTGTGTTATGGATACTAAACAACGGATAAACATACACAAATACTTTTTTTATGTAAATAAACACTTTATATATAGAAAAACACGCAGACCAGAACAAATATTCATGTTCATGCACACAAAGATTTGTCCTGCATGGGAATCGAACCCACGACCTTAGGAGCAGAGAGCGGGTATACTCGCCACCACGCCATATCGGTCGTCAAACACTCAAGAAAGTCATCTCGGCTTTTTTGGCAGGTGCACCATTTGCAGGTGAGGTTGTCTTGGACTCCGAAGATATTGGTAGGATTCCTATACAACCAAATACTTACCCAGCACAATATTGACTCCAGTAGTGAGATCGGCGTCCCTCATATCAATCTTCTCAGTCAGCAACAATTGTACTCTGGGCGCGACGCAACATACTGACACGACGTCTAATGCCGACCGGACGGTTTCAGATCTGTATGAATGTAAATTGGTTTATTTTGTGATAAATTGGTTAGATTACCGGTAAATTGGGTTCTTTAAGAAATAAATTGCGCTATTTATGAATAAATTGGATGATAACATACAAAAACAATACAATAGACTGCAATGCCTATGACTTTTCGAAGTTATGGGTTGGATTCCCACTCAGTACAAATATTTGTGTGTATAAATATGAATATTTGTTCTGGCCTGGGTGTTTTCCTATGTATATTAAGTATGTATTTAGAAAACAAAAAAGTATTTATGTATGTTTATCCGTTATTTAGTATCCATAAAACAAGTTCTTAATGATACTTATCTTGGAACTAAATAATTGGTGTAAGTGTCAGAAATGTTTATTTATTTATTATAATTATTGCTGCTTTGTGACTCAGAAAGCACGTTATGTCGTGAACCTCTATTGCAGTCGTTATTGTAAAGTTTGTTGTAACATCCTGACAGCTGGTTTAAACATTGAATGATATTTTTTTGTGGTGGCGAAGAACTTGCAACAATAGTGTGACTTCACATAATTCCTTGGTCTCCTACGATGTATATATGTATGTGTAATAGACTGCAATTCAGGGGGTCTCGGGTTTCCATCCTGGTAATTACACACTGATCTTTCCCTCTTGGTTGCAGCAGTATCGGTGTGGTAACTGAAATTGAGCCAAAATCTGGTTGCGACCGGAAAGCAGACGCTGGGTCCTGAGCGTTCTTACCTCCCGTTAAAATTCCACTCGTAGGCGAACCCGACGACTTGCAACAGCAGTGTGACTCCACCCAGTTCCACCAGCTCATCAACGGGCGCCCAGCGGGACCATGCCACGCTTTGGAGGAGCTCGATTTGCTCTTGGATCTCTTCTGGGGACGATTTTGACGCCTGGAATGGAATATTCGTGTTGTAGCATATGTGGAAATAAAGTCAAATTAAGTCATTTATTAAAAGTCACACGCAAACGTCTCACTACTAAGCACGGATCTTCGCTAAAGAACTAAGGTAATAGACATTCAGGTAAAGGCCTGGAATGTTAAATAACAATACTAATAAATGTGATATGACTACAGATATATATTATATACAATATGTATATACAAAAAATACATACATACATAATACACAATAACGCCCCCTTCTCCGAAGGGGTAGGCATAGGCATGTTATTCGCCCCCATTTCGCCAGATGTAATGTTGGTCACACGTAATAGGTGGCGAGTCTATTGTCGCTTACTGGGAACATTTCAGCTGCATCATTTGCATCAGTTGGCTTGGGATCCTAATATCTTCCCCCCCGGACAGGTCTCCACCTAGTTGTGGTGGGGGGGCTGAATACCTCCCGAAGGCCGGGAAAAGGTAACACCCGGAGGTTGGCGACTCTGGGTGCCCTTAGTACTGACTACCGGGGGGGAAACTAAGAGGGACCTGTGGAGGGCGCAGCGGGCGGCCCAGGAGGGCCCGTCAAGCAGCGCCAGGAGGGTCTTAGGCAGCGGGACAGGGGGCCCCCGCTGTCTAGTCATGGACGTTGGCCGCAGGCGGGGTGTCAAACGCTGCAACCCAGGTACCCATGGCCCCCGCCTCTTTCTCAACAAGCGGCGGGCGTCGTCGGAAGATTTTAGTGAGTATTACTGCTGTCAGTCGCGTCTGCCGGTGGTGAGTCCCACACCCCCTTTCAGTCCCCCTTTGGCCGGAAGGCAGTACGTAAATGCATTTTGTTACCGACGTAAAACAATCCTAAGATTTTGTGGTAGTCGGTAAGCCATGTTAGAGGCCTTGATGGGTCTTGAAAAATTCTAACAGCAGGACGCCATACACCTGCCTCCGCCAATCCGAGCTGGGTCCACGTGGTGGAGTATGACCCAATACCCTCGCACCTTGGTATGTGAGAGGAGGCTCGTGCTCAGTAGTGGGACGTTAATGGGATGAGATGATGATGCGTTTATAAGCTGCAGGGCCTCCAAAATAGATTAATCTACTGCGTGCAAACCAGTGTACCTTATAAGCTGGTGGTTCTGGCACATTGTCTCCTTGCTGCCGAGAAACTTGCGCTGCCCGTAGTTTTAAATGTGCTTCTAAATACCTAAAAAGAAAAATAAGATTGTAAACGTGTCGTTATAATAAATTTGAAGGCATAAAAATAAATCTACCACTAAGTAGAAGAAGGCGACTACAGGAATGGAATCTCGTCTAGTTTCAATGTGGGCACTTTTTAAATTTTGGCCAAAATTATTAAAAAATTTAGATATAGGATGAGTAAAAATATATAGAGGTCAAGGAATATTTTATAATTTAAAAAAACCTATTTTTTACAGATTATTTCATAAAAATAATTTTAAAATTTACTTATTTAGATTTGTTTTATGAATAATAATTTTTGGTGAATGTTTTACCTTTTTTATTTAAATAATGACTTAGTGCGTTTAGTTTAGCACATTTAGCCAGTGTCAATTAAGAGCTATATAACAAATAACTAAATAATAGTGAATGAGAATAATAAAGATGATACATGATAAATGAGCCCCCCCCCCCCCCTCTAAACCCCTTGTGGTCTTGGGACTATACTGAGATCTCACATGAACTTCTTGAGAGAATTTGAAAAATGATGTTGCACTGTTTTGTTTGATTTACACTCTTTAACGTTTATAAACACTTAACGGTAAATAATCCACCGTTATTACACATTAATGTTCGAAATATCAAAAAATTTAGAAAATAAAACAAAACTGCAGACATGACGCTTCATTTTCCCGCCAAGAAGTCTATATACTTTTTCATATTTCTATTTATTGATATCCTTTACCTACGGAGTGCCACACAAACGTGACTCACAATCTGCCTAGCGATTTGCCACCTATTAACGAACAATATACAGGTCGTATAATATGTCTCTGTCTACCTTTTCCGGGAAACAGGCGTGGCATATGTACAAATGTACAATAGAGCGAAATGGCCGCCAAAAAAGTTGTAGGAGTACTTTTTATAATTTTTTTCATTTCTTTAATTATGCCTATATTTTGTTATTTGTGTTGATATCGCTTACCTCCTGAGTGCCACACACACATGCCTCACGATCTGCCTGGCGGCGCAAGTCTCATCGTCTGAGACTCGCATCTCCTCATCGTCAGACCCCAGGATCGGCAGCGTCGATATCACATTGTATAGTTTTCGGAGACCATCCTGGAAACATGAAGAGAGACTATTTAGACAAGTTATATTCTTAAAAATATTATGAATATATTCTTGTGACCTTGTGAGATGCTTTATTTTTGGGTCAAAAGTTACCTAAACACGAGTTTAGGTTACTCGCTGTACAACAATAAACCAACTAATTATATCGGCCTTATAAAGTCCACTGCTGAACATTAGCTTGAGGGTATTTGCGCTGGGAAGGTGGGTTGGTTATCGCAGTTCCAGCCAGCATGCAGGAAGTGCAATAAATAATTTGTATTTGTATTTGCATGCAGGAAGACGCCGCTGCCTATCATCAGGTAGGATTTCTCTTCGTCGACTCTTAGGAGAGTCGTGAGATGAAGGGGGGTGGCATTATTTTAGGCCGGCACCACACGGCACATCTTGCTTAAGTACCTTTAAATATCATAGTTATATCAAGTTTACATTTTTAAATAGTTTTAAAAATGTAACCTTAAAAAATGAAGACATAATGGAAACATAAAGAACTTTGATCCCTTATAGCCTGTGAACTTATACTTAACTTACTTTCGCGGGCCAGCTGGAAGATATATCTTTTTGGAATAAGCTGTGCCCTATACCCAATGTTTCTTAGTTTTTCTGTGTGTGTACTAAATAAATAAATAAATAATAAAAGTATCGTGTAAAGTACTAATTCGGCGCAGGTAAAGACGCGGGCGCCAGCTAGTTCTAACTACAAGTGCTGTTTATTTCCTTTATTAGAAAATAAAAAATCTAAAGTACATACATACCTGATTGTCAAATTCTTCTAAAATAACTCTAAATTGAAAGGAGAGCCCGAAGAACATAGTGGCGTGACAGCGGCCCGAGTCGTGCGAACATTCCAGAAGCCAGAGGGCGTATCTGTAACGAAAAAGTCGGCCATTATACACGTTTAAATAAATAAATAAATATTTCTGACAATTACACCAATTATTTAGTTCCAAGATAAGTATCATTAAGAACTTGTATTATGGATACTAAACATAGAATAAACATACTTAAATACTTTTTTTTTCTAAATACATATTTAATATACATAGCAAAACACAAAGACCAGAACAAATATTCATGTTCATGCACACAAAGATTTGTCCTGTGTGGGAATCGAACCCACAAAATCTGGAGTGAAGTGTAGGTATACTGACCTCCACGCCATATCGGTAGGGATACATACATACAATCGTTCAAACCCTGGTAACCCTAAGTGCTTTGCCACACTAGACGGAAATTCTCGAAAATTTTCGAAGTTATGTACGTAATTATCGCTTGCTCCGTGCAGGCGTGCCTTTAACAGGCAGAGCACGTTAAAAATATTCAATGGTTTTCCACCTTAAGTTAACGGCATAAGGTTCAATTTATGCCGTTATTAGGAACTCAGTGCGTTCTAACATCCTGACAGCTGGTTAACTATAGAATGATGTTTCCCTCTAGGCTGCGGAGGTCAGACGGCGGTCGCTTCATGTAACAACTGAAATTCAGCCAGTCAGTGCGTTCTAACATCCTGGCAACTGGTTGAACTATAAAAAGATGTTTCCTTCTGGGTTGCGGAGGTCAGACGGCAGTCGCTGCATAATAACTGAAATTCAGCCGCATCTGGTTAGACTAGTAAGCAGACCCTCAATCAATCAAATAGTTTATTGCGAACACAGGTTACAGGATAGGTGTTACAGTACAGGTTTAGATCTAGATGTGGTCTGCCTAATGGGCGTACAATAGTTGCGATTTCATATAAAACGAAATCAGATTTTATGGATTTTAAAAGTAATACTAAAAAGTCGGACTTTGTCAAAAGTTTATACTGATAAGGGCGGATTTCACCAACGTAGTATAAGTCTTATTCCGAGAGTAAATCGCTAATTACTCGAGAGTAAACGAACTTTACATTTCACCAACGTTTAACCCAAGGATAAATTCGCTATACTAGAGTTAATTCTTATACCGCCGATTTCGGCAGAGTTAGCTGTTATTCGAAGAATAAGTTGCGTCATAACAACTGTCACGTACAAATTTTATAGGTGCCTAACCTAACAAAATGGCGTTATGTTTGAAATCGATTTATTGACGAATCTGATAGTGATGAAGATTATTTTGGCCCTCGCCCAAGATGGTTTAAAGAGAGGGCATATTACTTTGAAGATTACGACGACAACGATTTCGCTATAAAATTTCGTTTGTCAAAAGCGTCTGTGTATAATTTACTGACAAAAATCATCGTTATTTAACAAATAATTAAAATAATATTTTTTTAAACAAACAATACAACTACAGCAACGAACAATCAACACAACACAATATTTGAGGTTATTCAAAACGTCAAGCATGCATATTACCCAGGTAAATTAAAAATACGCAGCGCCATTGCATAAGTATGCCACTGAATGTACTTTTATGCTTGGTGGTTAATACTTTCGTTCGTTTCATTCATTCATCCTCACAGAGTAACTATGCGAGAGTAACTTATCCATAGATTAATCTGGTGAAATGAAACCAAAGTTAGCCGTAGATTAAATCCTAAGAGTAAAGTTATACTGGGATAGCTATTCTCGTATAAGTTGGATGTTGGTGAAATCCACCCTAAGTCGTTTAACTATTCTTTGACATTATAATAGCATTTTACTATCAATAGTTCACGTAATTTCAACTTAAAGAGATTTTGGGAACGCAGCAGACGTATTTGCTTAGGAATTTTGTTATAGATGAGTAGCACTTCCAATGACCGATTTTTTAAATAAGGTGTGTGGGTTGGCACTTAATTTATCTTTATGACGATCAAGGGTTTCGAATTTAAAAAAATTCTACATTAGATTTAATAAAAACTGCACATTTAAAAAAGGTATAAGCATGGCAATGTCATTAATGCAAAATTTTTTTAAAAGAGAAATCAGTTTTGTCAAGCTTAAACATAGCACGTGTGCACCTTTTCTGGGCTCTAAATGCGAATACATTATCAGAAGAGTTACCCCAAAATATTATTGCGTACCTTGGCTGGGCCCTAGTACCCTGGGTACTAAGATTTAGTCTGGGGGATATATTTATATACATCAGTAACTCTTTCATAACTCACTTGACTAAATCTGCTAATATCTTCCTGGGCAATAGACAGACCCTCTCCATTGCATCTTCGCAGTAAGCCAGGTAGTAGAGACATATAGAGACACCGGTGGCCGCCACCGACGGCCGTGGGACTTCTAGAAATTTCTGCAAGTAACAAAGAAATATTTTTTACTTATTTACAAAAACAAACTAGTATTAATACTTCTTTTTATAACGAACAGAGTAATTTGCTGTAAAACCAATTAAGGCGCAAATATATCTAGGTCTACTGTTTTAGAAGTTATCTACAACAATAATTATTTTGGAAAACGAACAAGACACTTCATAACACCAACGTTAATTAACTACCAAGTGAACTATTTGCAAACATTAATACTGAATCACAACTTAAGAAAGTACTAAGGAAACATTATAATATGTCATTGTGCCCGTAGCTATTAAAAAATGAAGTTGAAATTTCTGTTCGTAATGTCAAGATATAAGCCTTTATTAAAGTAGTATGGTAGGAAAGTAATTAGCGGAATGTAATTTTTAAGTACCTATATAATGTATCTGCGGTTAGAGTTAAATAGATTAAGATAATAATGTATGTAAGCGTCCACGAGGACTACGACCTGCCGATATTTTATTACAACTGTACGTTTTTTTGAACCAATAAAATAAAAATAAGAAAAGTAGTCAAAAAAAACTCTTGATATAGAGTCCAAGCCATGATTTCATGTTTCTCTTATAACACCATCAGACAAGAAACCAGAGCTGTAAAAGACCAGATCTTGCCAGCACAAATTTACAAGTACACATTTATTTTTGTCAGCCTGGATTTTTTTTCATTCGCTTTTGGTTTTTCTTACTGGTTTTGAAATGAGTAAGCTCACGCACTAGTGTTTTTATATGTTGTTTCCACGATTTTAATTGTGTACAAAATTATAAAATAAATAAATAGGAAACACAAAATCCGATGCAAATGTGAGTATTTTATTTTAAGTTGTAGTTTTATATTTATGCATACACATATTTTTTTGCTCTGATTATATTAGATTGACAGACCATTTTCATTTATGTGGAAACTAAATTTACTACCTTAGTACGGAGTACATGCCATATTGGTCGCTTTAAATAGTATAAATATAAATAATAATTACTATGAATTAAATATAATATGGTGAATGGTATATAGGGTGTATAGGGATCCTACCAAAACCTAATGAGCAAAGGGGTTTTACGTGGGACCAACTATATAATTGGCGAAGTGTGGGCGTAAGACATGCCTCTGCCTACCCCTTCGGGGAAACAGGCGTGAATGTATGATTGTATGTAAATTAATTTATTAAACTGATACTCTGTCTAGATTGTGCATTAAAAATACTGAATGAGCATTATAAATGCACCTAAATTGAGTGCTCATTCAGAAGTTTCGATGCACAATAAGGTTAGGTTAGGTTAAAAATTTAATAACTTTGATTTACACGTTAAATTCAAGCCATTAATAATTATGTACATTTCTGTTAAAATAAAAATAACTACTAATTCTTACCTGCAAACCACCCATGTTGATAAAGTCTATAGAGAATTTTTTGTGGCACAGCAACGCTGCTAGGTATTTTAGGGCTTCGAAGGCAAGTCTGGAATCTCGAGACTCTCTCACGTTCAGGTACCCTAGGATCAGACCTAGGGCGTTTTGCTCGAACACGTGGGACAGAAACTGTAAGGGAAATTAAAAATAAATCAATATATTTCAACACACCGTAAAATTAAGGAGATGTAGATTTTCTCAACATATATTAATTCAATAAATAAATATTATCTGACAATTACACCAATTTTTAGTAAATTAATACTTAATATACATGAGAAAACGCCCAAACCAGAACAAATATTCATGATCATGCACACAAAGAGTTTCCTGTGTGGGAATCTAACCCACAACCTCAGGAGTGGAGTGCCGGTATACTCGCCACCATATTGGACGTCAATTAAAATTAATGTTGGCTTAATCAGTGCTTAGTTAGTTCAATATACATAGTTGGGAACGACTGTTTTTTGGTGTTAAAAACAATGTTTGTGCAACAGCACACTATGAAGCGCGCGTAACAGTCTGGTGTCTTTGTGTGTGTGTAATTGTGACAAAATTTAGAGGAGGGCATCTCATGTATCATCTTTATCACCACATCTTTATCAACACACTCACACACACACATTCTCATTTACAATATATTCAATATTATTAATATATCTATAACTTAAAAAGGAAATAAAATATTTGCTTTGAGAGTTTGGCCTTCCATAAGTTTAAGGCTATTGATTTCCGAGGTATAGTATCCAAGCAAAAAGATTGCCTAATGCTGGGCAGAATATGTAGCCTTCGGCTTCTATCAGAGTCTTCTTACACTCTGTACATATACCTTATCAATCAATCAAAAACCATTAATTTCATATACTGTTACATACTACTTCAAACGTCAAAATTAAACATAAATATTTTAAAAAATCGAAATAGTATTACGCTGAAATCACTAAACTTAGATTCACTAATATGCAACAACACAATTAAAAACAAAATATGTTTAAGTGTAAGTGAATCTAAGTGCCAGTTCCGAGCCCCCGCTCTGTACGAAGAACTGGCAAGAAACTCACAGGATACGCTCTTTTAAATTATCAATTGGTTAGTTACAATCTTCATTTGTCTGTGAAGCTATACAATGCAATATAATATAACATTAACAATATTCATGTTTTAAGTCATTCATATTAGAATAGCCTGTATGAAACGGCAGTTTAATCCCAAGCATTTTTATCAGCCATATAGTCCTTGATAGAATAGTATCCTTTTAAAGACAGCTTGCGTTTTATTGTTAATTTAAATTTATTTAGGCTTAATTGCTATATGCTTGGGATTTTATTATAGAATCGCACACATGGACCTTTAAAAGATTTGTAATATTTTTGGAGCCTAGTGGCAGGTACATCTACACTCGCGAGCAAAAGTATGGAATCACTTGCTTGAATTTGATTCCACCCGATCTTGAGTACTTAACAACTAAATAATAATAATAAAAATGATACCATTTTAAAGGTTCATTAATTAACTTTAAATTGATACCAATATTATTCAGATAACGCCAGTACTTCAGAAGTTATCCTGGGCTAAGTGAAAAAAGATGCGTTTCAATTGTTTAACCCGTCACCAGTTGCGCGCCCTTCATCCCCTATAAAAAGACGTGTTACCGGTTTTTTTTATCAGTCATCTTTCACACGTTGACCGGTACACATCTCCGCAACTTTGGACCCTAGAACTTCGAAGACAATGGATACAACACCTACAGAAGCAGCCCAAATCGTCGCCCTATTGCAAGAAGGGCTTAGCCAGCGAGCTGTCGGACGTCAGCTCCACATAAGTCAGTCTTGTGTTTCGAAAGTGTACAAACGCTTTCTGGAGACTGGTGGCTTTGTGCCGAGACCAAGATCTGGACGACGCCGGTGCACATCGGAGAGGGATGACCGTTTTATCGTGTCAACTTCTCTCCGAAATCGGCATTTGACTGGTGTTGACGTCCAGCAGGGGCTCCGAAATGTTCGCGGGGTCGCTGTTAGCGAGTGGACAGTTCGTCGAAGACTCAAGCAAGCTAATTTAACCCCAAGAAGGCCTGCCACAGGCCCGAAACTGACGGCAGCTCATCGACAATCCCGCCTTCGATTCGCTCGTTCCCACCTTGATTGGGACGTTGAGGAATGGAGCCGTGTACTGTTCTCGGACGAGACCAGAATGTGTTTACACGGCAACGATCGAAGAGGTCGGGTCTACAGGAGGCCTGGGGAGCGCTTTGTGCAGTGCTGTTTCGCTGAGACAGTGGCTTATGGAGGCGGTTCTTTAATGATGTGGGCCGGCATTTCTTTCGACGGTAAAACGGAGCTTGTTTTCGTGCCTGGCGGGGGACGAGGAGGCGGTCTAAATTCTGACCGATACATTTCCGATATTCTGCTGGAACATGTCGTTCCCTATGCGGGATATATCGGTGATGACTTCGTCCTCATGCACGATAACGCTCGTTGTCACACTTCCCGTGCCACAACCGAATACCTAGAGGAAGTCGGCATCGCCACATTGGACTGGCCAGCGCTTAGCCCGGACATGAATCCAATAGAGCACGTGTGGGATGAACTAAGAGGAGGGTTCGATCCAGAAATCCTACTCCTTCAAACACACATGAGCTCAAAACGGCTTTGATGGAAGAGTGGGAAGGTATCTCACAAGATACCATACGGAAGCTCATCAGGTCCATGAAGAACCGTCTCCGAGCTCTCCTTAGGGCGAGGGGGGGGAACACTAAGTATTGACATTAAGTTTTTAGGCGAAATAAAGTTTTTATTAATTAATTTTTGTTGTTTTTTTCATTCATAATTTTTCCGTTATCCTTGCCTTTTCCTACCTCCTTCACTTAATCCAGGATAGCTCCAGAAATAATGGAGCCATTTGAATGAATTTGATATCAATTTAAAGACTACATTTTAACCTTTAAAATGGTATCATTTTTATTATTATTATTTAGTTATTAAGTACTCAAGATCGCGTGGAATCAAATTCAAGCAAGTGATTCCATACTTTTGCTCGCAAGTGTAGTTTATGCTTATTTCTTGTGTACACTTAATTTTTAATTTATTTGCATGTAAGTGAATCTAAGCCTGATTTTAGTGTAGCAATATTTAGATATTATTTTATTTATATTTTGTTTTGACGTTTTCAAGTGCTATGTAATAGTTGTAGTATATGAAATAAATAACTTTTTACTTTTACTTTACTTTACTATAGTTGTAGCAAGATTTCTGTCCCACGCATTTGGAATTATTGAGTATGAGATTATGTGTGTATGTGTATTCCATACACATTGCCACCTATCTTTAAACTAAGCATATACTGTAGCATGCCACTGCAGCTTGCAAATCCATCTTGTCAGTCACTCTAATTCTCCTATGCATTTCCTCATTACTGATCACATCACTCTCTCTCCGGACACTCCGAGCATAGCTCTCTCATTTGCACGCTGAGTGACTTTTTTTGAGGCTTATATAAATATACTCACTTCCTGATATTCCCCCATGGGCGTTAGGTATCTAAGTATTAGCATCTGTTTGGTGGCGTCTGTAGGAGGGTGGATTTGAATATTGCCTGTAATGAAAAAAAATTACAAAGTGAAAAATCTATAAAAATTAATAACTTATTTTTATGTACAGTTTAAATTCATTGTTTAGTTGATAATCATGTATAAGATGTATTGTCAATATAAATGTTTAAAAAAACGTAAATGCAACGTAGCGACAGTAAATGCAGAATAGTGGTTGATAGCTGTCAAAACAAACAAATTTATTTCTTTAAGCTTGGCTTCATTTCTTAGCACTTGTTAACGTGACTTAAATCTAAAACTACCATTGAACTAGAGCAAGAGCTTTCTATAAGAAGTTGGCAAGAAACTCAGCAATGTTTTAATTTTACAAACTTAAAACTTCAAAATCTTATAATTTTAAAAATTCAAAATTTAAAAATTTAGTCAAAATTTATTACAAAATATATAAAAAAACAATCAAAATATAATTATACTGAAATCACGAAGCTAAGATTCACTTACATGCCACCAAAAAATTAAAAAAACAAAAAGTGTAAGTGTCAAATAAGTGTAAGTGAATCTAAGTGCCATTTCCGAGCCACATACATCCATATATTCAGAATTTGCATTATTTGTCATAAAATATTGTTGACGGTAGTCCCGGCTGTCCCAAAAATATATGTCAGTCGTTATTAGGAAGTCAGTGCCTTCTAAAACCCAGACAGCTGCTACATGTCTAACCCCTATGGTTTATAATGATGTTTCCGTTGAGTAGGTCATACGGTAGTATCATGTAAAACCAAGTTTCAACCAGTGATCATTCACTTAAAACTAAAACTGTTTTGACCAAGTGATGGATTAAAAATATCTTTGTAACAATTCCCGCGCTACTATAATTTCCCGAAAAATCGAGAAACTATTCAACACGACACGTGTTTCGCCCTTACACAGGGTATCTTCAGGTAAGATAGGAGTCTCAGAACAACGATGTCTTCACGACCAACGCTGAAACGAGAGTTCTCTCGTTTCTGCTTACAATGGATTTCCGCAAAGTAACGCCTGAATCAATAAATTGTTTTGACCAATCAGTAGAAATTATAAGTTAATGTTATATATATAATAATAATATTGTATAAATATTGTTATTTGTAAACAACAAATATTTGTGTAAAGTACCCTAAACCGACGGGCGTGTATGAGGAGATTAATGAGTGTGAATGAAGCTAAAAGTGTGTGCCAAGATCGTAGCAAGTGGAAGGATGTGATCTCTGCCTACCCCTACGGGGAAGAGGCGTGATGACTTATTGGCGGGAAAGTGAAGCGTCATGTCTGCAGTTTTTGTTTTATTTTCTAAAATTTGTGATAATTCGAACATTAATGTGGACCTTTATTGGTGGATTAGTAACCGTTAAGTGTTTGTGAACGTACATGAGTGTTGGTAAATGAAACAAAACAATGCATCATAACATTTCTAATTCTCTCAAGAAGTCCATGTGAGATCTCAGTATGGCCCACATCTTTACTGAGAAGGGGTTTAGGGAGAGGGGATCTCATTTACCATTTATCATCTTTATCACCACTCTTTCTCATTTACTATAATTTATATGATATTCATATATCTCTTATTTGACACTGGCTAAATGTGCAAACCGAACAAAGCCATCACTTAAAAAAAAGAAAAAAAAAGAGGCGTGTCATTATGTATGTATGTAGTTAGAGTTTATTAGTTCATAGAATAAGTAAGTACATAGTTATGTAATATGTTTAAGTTCCATCTCAAATTGCAGTGCCCCTTCGGGGTTTCAGTATTCATTGTATTCCTTAGGTACAAACTTGTTTACTTGATGCAATAAAGATTTATGATTTATGACCCTGGGTCTTGGGCACAACCGGCATAGTGCTAGAATGATAATGATAAGATAACATAATAATTTATTTGAATTTCAAACACACACATGCAGAAATATGCAGAAATATACAATATAGACATAACAATCAAAAAAAAATAAAAATACACGAACTAAACAGAAATATTTAAAAAAATAAAATTTAAAAAAAAAACCACATAATTATGAAGTTTTCTTTCCATAGCATGTGTGCAGCAGTGACTAGTGTTGTAAAGAACTCGAGTCTTTGAGTCCTAAATTTAGAGCTCGACTCGGCATTACACGACTCGACTCATAACAATAAGACTCTTAAGAATAAAGAACTCAAGTCCATATGAGCTCTTGAACGCGAGACTCGAGACTCGAGTCTTCTTTAGCGCTCGAGTTCTTTTTACGCGCCGAGTCGCGCTCGAGTTCTTTTCCGCTTTGAGTCATTCTTTTTAAAGCAGCCAATAAAAGGCTATTTTTGTGAGATATAATCATGTGTAACCAGAAGGAGATGTCGAAAAATAAATGAAAGAATTAAAGTTTTAATTAACATGAAAAATCAGTTTAATTAATTATGATCATAAAAATTATTACAAAAGAAAACATTAATTAAACAAAACTACCAAACAAATAAACTCTTCAGCTTTATTATATAAGTATAGACATTTATTCTAAATAAATCACTGTCAGCATTTCGAAGACCAGTTTGAAGAAGACTCGGGCTCTTTTAAGACTCGAGCTCTTTTAAGACACAAGCTCTTTATAAGACTCGAGTCTCTCGAGTTCTATTTAAGGTTTCGAGTTCAATAATGGCGCTCGAGTCTTCATGATAGGACTCAGACTCGGCTCGACTCAAGACTCCGAGTTCAGTTAGTTCACTGAGTCTTAGAAAATTGAGTCGAGTCTATCGAATAAGACTAAAAGACTCGAGTCCTTTGCAACACTAGCAGTGACGCAAAGGGGCCAAAGCTCAGTGATATTTTGCCATCGATGAGTGCAAACACTGATTTTCAGCTTGATGACTCACCTATAACATAAGTCTCCATCTCAGCCCAGCTGGAGTTGGAGGACGTTTCGTGAGCTTGAGGGGCGGCCGGCAATGGCGGAGGTCGTGGAGGGGGCGACATCATACCCCATTGCTCCGGAGATACTGCACTACACGCTGTTGGAAAATAAATTATATTATTGTAGAGGACAAAGGTGCATTGGGATCCTACCAAGATCCTATGATCCCAAGCCAACCCCACCTGCAATTGGTGCACCAGCCAGCAATATGTATTTACAAAAAAAAGTAATTCAGTATGTTGATCCGTTATTTAGTATCCCCAAAACAAGTTCTTAATGATACTTATCTTGTAACCAAATAATTGGTGTTATTGTTAAAAATTATTTATTTATTATTTATTGCATGCTAATTAATGTACTCAGAACGTTTAATCCGTATACTACTATTTTTTATTTCAATAAATGATGATGATCAAAAAGCAAGACCCCCCGTTCTGATACATTACTTACTGTTATTGTAGTTCTTGACCGGTGTTTCTGGGTCTCTAGGCTCCTCTATCGCCACATCTCCTCCCCCGCCTTCATCTTTTTCTCTATCTGCATAGTAAAAAAAAATATTTTTTCCCAAAAATATATTTTAAACCTATTTCAAACATACAGGACAATATTGAAGAAACGAGGGCTTCAACTTTAAGATTAAGACCTATAACGCCCAATTAATGTTCAATTCGGGGCGCATAAGTTGAACAACGACCTTGGATGCGCAGTAACACTTTATCGGGTCTCAATCGAAGTGCGGCATGGGGGGGGAGCGGCGACGCCTCGCTCTCAGTTCATTAATTATCTGTCCCTTTTGTATACGAATGTACCAGCGCCGATACCGAAATTTTTGTTCAACTTAAGTGCCAGGCATTATAAATATCCATAGACATTTTAAACAGCGCCATCTAACCCAAAACTAAGGCGGTTTGTCCACTGGACCGCACTCCGCACACTTGAATTCGCATACAGTCAACATTGAATAAATTAATTAATTGTAATAATAAGTACAACTTATTAAGCTCTTTTAAACGCTTGAGCATTTAAGGCTTGCGAGCGTTGAGAGTTCAGACTTTCATGCTCGAGTTATGCGCTCAAGCGTTGTAATTTTTAAAAGCGGGTATTACCTTGAACGGGTATGAACCATTTGAGCCATGGTTGTCTTAGACGATGTTTCACTATTTTTTTTAAAATACTAATTATGTTATTTTTTATAAAAAAAAATTTACAATTAATTTCTAAAAATAGCCAATTTTAATGATAATTAAGTTTTTTTTTTCTTAATTAAAGAAATGTGTAAGCAATCTAACAAAACATGTTCTAAGCATTCATGTGATCAAACAAATTTTTACAGACATTTAAAGTCATGATAATTTCTTTTGAGGTATCACTTATGCGGATATCTCACAAACTATTGAAATTAGGACCTACAAACTAAATGAGGGAAAAAAATATTTTTTTAGGCAAACTATTACAAACAAAATTTTCATTGAAGTACTTTATTTTTCATGTTCGAAATGTCCGCCGCCATTCCTAATACAAGCACGAGCCCGTCCTTGCACTTCTGTTGTGGTTATTTTCAGCATCATCTCCATCTTCATTGTACTAAAAGCTGCATTTATTTTCTCTTATTAATTCCTCTCTTGTGTTTATCTCGACATTTGTGTACACCAGTTCTTTGGCCCGACCCCAAACGAAAATGTCAATTGGGGTCAAGTCTGGTGACCGAGTAGGCCAAGAGATAGGCCCATCTCTTCCAATCCAATAGGACGCACATGTCTTTTGTAAATCAAAAGCCCTGATAAAAAAAAGAACCAAAAAAAAAGAAAAAAAGGTACAAATTACTAACCTTTCTTTTCCGGAGTGGGACCGTTGCTCTTGACCTCGTGGTTCCTCTTCTTGTCAAATCGCGCAAAGTGTCGAGTTTGGCTTGGCGGCGTCACCGTGTTGTTTGTCAATTGTTGCTAAATAAACAGAAATGTATTCATTATTAATCTGTTCGCGGTGGTACCGGCTTAGAATAGTGCTCCCCCCCCCTTATCTCACGGGAGGAGTCGAAGAAGAGAAACACTACCGGATGATGGCATCAGCGTCATCCAGCGAACTGGCTTGAGCTGCGATTACCAACCCGCCTGCCCAGTGTGCTGATTATGGGAAAATATACCCAATAGAATGTAATCTATTGTGGAGGCGAATGTTCAGCAGTGGACTTTATAAGGCTGATGATGCCTGCATTATCTACTTATAATTATTTATTTATTTATTTAGTACACACACAGATATATGCATACAGAAAAACTAAAAACTAAGAAACATTGGTCACAGGGCACAGCTTATTCCAAAAAGAAATATCTTCCAGCTGGCCTTTTTAGCTGGCTTTTTTTTATCAGCGGGAGGACAAAATTTACGATTTTCTGATCCGTGTAACCTTGTTCGTGCCAGACGACCCGTGCTTAGTAGTGGGACATTAATGGCCTGAGATGATGATTACGACCCAGTAACATAAGTAGAAATTTATATACGTTGCGCTTCGTACCGTGCTTATTTCACGATATGAAACGCTTTAATTATTTTTGGACTGCAGCGACTGCTTACCATCAGGCAGGATGAAGTCATTGCAATGTATCACAATTCAAAAAAAAACATATATTTTTTTAAAAATATTTTATAACGATTAGTCCAGTCATTTAGTTCTAAGATACGTATCATTAAGAACTTGAGTTATAGATACTAAATAACGGATATACATAAGTAAGCCAAATACCTTTTCCTCTTGGTTCTTATTTCTCAGCTCGTGCAGCCTCTTCAGCATCCGTGGCACCAACATGGCGTTTAAATCTCTGTAGACAGAATAAAGTCAGTCTGATTAGTTAAAATATTATTATTAAATGCTATTTGTGACTGCGGTTTCACCTTGGTTAATGTGAGAAAAAATTCCACTAAAAATATATTCCATACGCATAAGCAAGTGATGGATTAAAAATATCTTAGTGACCTTTCCCGCTCAGCTATAAATTCCGGAAAAATCGAGAAAGACCTAAGGATCCCAGCCAACATCACCTGCCGATCAACGAAGGAGCTCTGGCAAACATAAAAGGTCCCGGTAAGCGGCAATAAGCTCACAACCTATTACGTGGATTGACTCCTATATTAACGATTGTGATATGATAACTGATAATAAGATTGACAACTATAATTACCGAAAGGTAGGCGTATAATATGTCTCTGCTTACCATTTCGGGCAAACAGGCGTGATAGTAGGTATGTACGCAATGGAAAGACATATTTCCATTATTCTTGCAACAAATTTAAGTATTGCTCGTATTGTGATGTTACATAGCCAACAATTCAATGTTCAATTCAACAATTCAGCGTTCAACCAAATATATAAACTCCACAGCTTTATAATTTTACTAGCTAGCTTACACACTAATAACAGGCTTACTAATAAACCGCATGTGTATACATTCGTTATACTATTATATATGGTTTTATACGGCTTATTCACTCAAGAACCGTAGTTTATCTATTGTGCAAGTGTCTGACCGGCATGCATTATGGTTTTTATCTTGGATTTTGATATTTTTTGCTTTATAAGGATGATTATTTATAAGGATATCTTATTTGCTTATATTTGTATATTTCCAATGTGATGTTTAAACAATGTATAGCAGACGTTTAACTATTCAAAGCTCAAACAATGTTTATTGCTTAGTGTAATATGTGTATAACTTTACTCCAGATTTATTTACTGGGTTACCACATACATAATATAACGCCACTCACTCTGGGTACCTGTACAATTCAAATTCATATTCATTTATTCAAGTTTGGCTCAAAAGACCTCTTATGAACGTCAAAACTTAAAAACTAGCGCGCCCATTCACTGCGGGCGGGAGCTTGATCGTAAAATAACGGGCAAGAAAATCGTCAATGTTAGTTTTTTTAATATAAGGGCTGGTCAACTTTAGAACATCTCCCAGCTAGAATAAGACTTGCGCAAAGCAAGCCAGTGTTCAAGCAACTGATTTTTAAGCTTTATTTTCGAAGAGTCATCATTGGTTTGATTCTCCTTGCTGTCATATTTTAGTATGATATGTTTATATTTTTATGTAGTTTATGATAAGTGTACTTTTTCTTCTTTTTTTGTATGTCAGTTTATGTATGATTATTAACTACCGCACCGCCTTTAAAGGTTTCTGCTAACCCTAAGGTTAACTGGCAGAGAATGCCTTATGGCATTAGGTTCGCCTTTTGTTATACTTTGAAGTGTGCAATAAAAATTAAATAAATAAACGCCTATTCCCGGTAGGGGTAGGCAGAGATTACATATTTCCACTTGCTACGATCTTGGCACACACTTTTACCCTCATTTACACTCATTAACCTTCTCATAAACGCTCGTTAGTATTTTTTATTAGTAAGACTGATTATCGCCGCTCGCCCGAATCAAAGCGCATGACTCACCTAAAGCTAGTAGCAATTTCCTGCACTTCCATAGCGGCCGCAAGTAGCCCAGTCGAGTAGCATTGGAGCGGCTCTGCCGGGCCGCTCGCCCAAGATACTAGCCGATGGATTAACGCTTCGTTATCCTAAAACAATGACAAATAATAATATTAACATACATACAATCACGCCTGTTTCCCCGAAAGGAAGAGGCATATTATACGCCCACACTTCGCCAATTATATAATTGGTGCCACGTAATAGGTGGCGAGCCTTTTGCCGCTTACCGAGCACTATTATGTATTATGACCAGAACCTCGTCCGTTGATCGGCAGGTGCACCACTTGCAGGTGAGGTTGGCTTGGGCTCCTTAGGTCTTGGTAGGATCCCTATACTTTATTGTTTAGAAAAATACATAGTTAAAACATATGTCACTGGTCTCTAGAACTCTAGAAGCAAACAACATAAAACAAGATTAGCTAAGATAAAAAATATAATACAAAAGTGTGAATTGTGTAAGTAGTTAGTGGTGTATGTGTGTGTAAGTTTATATGTGTGTGAGCATGTGTGTGTGAGTGTGTTGTTTTTGTCGGTGTTAGTGTGGTTGTGCACGTTGTCTCCATAAAACAAGTTGTGTGTAATGAAGTGGTTCAAAAAGCCTTTAAATAGAATTCAATTTTAAGTTTTAAGCAGTTTTTCTGTTTCATTGCCTTTTAAGCAAGTCTTTAATTATTTTAGTAAACTTAACTTTAAACAATATTTCATATTAAGATATGAATACTTCATACAGAATTATTATACTAAAAGGCCTATTATAATATAAATAATTTTTTTATTGATAAAAATGTGTAATTTGTGGCTAGCAGATTATCACCTGAGGGTGAGCCCTCAACTTACTCCTACCGTCCTCTTTTCTACTTGGCATGCTCAATAGGGTTATAGGGTACACAATGGTCTATATTGTTTAAATAAGACATAATGTATATATCCTTTATTGTACATAACAAAAAAGTTATTAAAATGAAGTACAAATGTGGGCTAAATGAAATCCCTAAATGTTTTTCCCTATGTGTTTATCCGGCGGCAATTGGATGATGGCAGCCTTAAGTATAGGGTGGATAACTTACTTGAAACACAACACTCATCTCAAGGCCTGGCATCAGATCCAGGGTCAATCTGCAGGCTGCCACGTTTAGCTTGAACACGTCTCGCCCTGTGATGTTCTGTCGCGAGTAGAACGTATCTCGTACATAGTCGTTTACTAGCTGAAAGCGAATAATTTATATTTATTCATACCATGAAAAGAAACAACAACTTTACAAACTAAAATCTTAACCGCTTAATAATTAGTTTCTTTTGACTTCAATAAACAAAAAACTCGTAACAGAAGCTCAATACACAAGCCCTCTGCCGTTATTAAATTAAAATATTTGAGCATTGTAGGATGCTCTCCAGCTAGGTGGAGCGACGATATACGCAAAACGGCTGACAGCGGTTGGGGACGAAGAGCTGATGATTGAGCTAAGTGGCGTGACATTGGAGAGGCCATGTCCCGCAGTGAACAATTGTAAGCTGATGATGATGAAAATAATACTAGTATTGTTCCAACTGGAAGTGACATGAATTGCTCTTGCGCTTAAGATATTAAATGAGATAAAGATCTTTAGATATTGGTAGTTTTAAGAACAACAGCGTAAACTTAATATTTTATGACATAATTTAAAAAAAGCCTAGATGAGTTTCTTGAGGCATTCTTCTCAATCTCGTTGTCTTTTGGAAGCCTCGTTAGAGTCACCGACAGACTAACTGACTAACGGACAATCCCCTCTCCCTTTAGAATCACAACAAGCTGACTGACAGATCCCCCTATAAGAGTTATAACTGACAGACTGTCAAATCTTGAGAAAAAAAACCACAACAGACAGATGAACTGACAAGCCTTGACAAATTCTGCCGCTCATATCTCTTACATTGTGATTAAGAAAAAAAAATCATGGAATTTCCATTTTGTGTATAAAAATTTGAAGAATCTAAATGATCTAGTTGATCTTAAAGACAATAAAGTATATTTATTAACTTTTCAAACTTGATGCGTATTAAGTAAAATAAGGTCAAGTTCATTGTCATCTAATCTGCCAAATAATGTCCCACTACTGAGCATGGGCCTGAATCACTCTCACAAACCATGGTTTCAGGGATTCAGGCTATATTCCATATGCAGACACAGTGGGGATTAGCAGAGGTTTGATATTTATTACTAGAGGGTTAGTTACAACTTATGTGGAGTTTTCTACAATCATATTAAATAATTAAATAAATATTCTCTTACAATCACACCAATTATTTAGTTCCAATATAAGTATCATTAAGAACTTGTGTTATGGATACTAAATAACGGATAAACATACATAAATACAATTTTTTTTTTTTTGTAAATACATACTTAAGATACATAGGAGAACACCCAGCCCAGAACAAATATTCATGTTCATGCACACAAAGATTTGTCCTGTGTGGGAATCGAACCCACAACCTCTCAAGTGAAGTGCAGGTATACTGACCTCCACGCCATATCGGTCGTCGATATTAAGTTATTACAATCATAAAATACTATACCTTAGTCATAAAATTGTCTTTCTTGAACATAACTTTAAGAGCATGTCCTAGGGCACATTCTGGGTCTGTCCTTGATGGATGCCGTTCATCAAACGGGTCAGGATCCTTCTTCATAAAGTTCTCTGTCTCTGCCTCTATTATCTCTGCTATCCTGTAAAAATATTAAATACTTTTTTACTTACATATCCTTGGAAATTATTATTATTATTATTAATTAACAGGCAGGCAGTTTGAAAACTGATTGCGCCTGTATCCAATTCATCTGCATCTAGTTCTCTTAACCGGTTGCATGTGTTTGTCCAGCTTGTTCTTGAATGAATTTACAGTGGGAGCTGACACTATATCTGCCGGCAGCTCGTTCCACTGTCTCACTACATGGTTGCCTAAGAAGTGCTTATGTGGGTTGTTGGTAGATAAGCTAGTGCAAAGTTTGAGGTGATGGCCTCTTAGGTGGGTATTGTTGCTATATGTGAATAGTTTGGCATCAAGGTCTTCAATGTTATAGTGTTTATGTAGAAGCTTGTATGTTTCAATTAGATCTCCTCGATCTCTGCGATCCTTTAAGGTTGTTGTTATGCTTAGAGTTTAATGATTTTGTGCTAGTCTCCACGGAAGACCAGCGCTGTTGTGGTCCACTACTGCAGCACATGCTGGAGTCCTTTTTAGGCATATTACATATATACTTCTTTTTCAAAAAAATTACTATAATTTTTTCTCTTCTTTGTTATGTCTAAATAAATTTTATTTTATTGCATTTCATTTCAAGTAACTGACTGAACAACAATAGGCTTTTCCTTTGTAGCTAGGACCGATGGTGTTTCATTACTATCATCATCATTTTAGGCATTTGAAATCCACTGCTAATGATAGGTCTTGTGCCAACTGAATTCACTGGCTTCCCGCCAACTTGACCGGAGGTTGGAAGGCCCTCTACTATGTTTGCTGATTCAATGGTGTTTGAAGTGGGATCTCATCTAGTGTTCATATAGCTCACACACTCACCATTTGAAAGATATATCTAAAGATCTCTGGGCTTAAAGTGGACTTAGCTACAAACACATGGATCCCTTATAAATAATAGTGGCAGGTTTCAGCTCACCCAAAATGGAGTTCATAGTTTGAAGCTATAGTCCAACAAATCATATTTATTGTCTAGACGTATGTTATTTTGCTTTCTTTAAGATTTTAATTCAAATCGAGTAAAAACTGTAAATCTATAGTTTTGGGTTATGCGATTGAGTGAGTTACACATATTGTTATGGTTGACTTTGTTGATTGTATTAGACTGTATTTACTTCTAGAAACCAGATGTTGCAAAAGAACAGTGCACTATGCTTGTGATTTTGTAGTTTTAATTACCGCACAGGACACTTATTAATTTGAGCTCACAGTATTGCATATGCGAGGGTTCCGTGCTCAAACCCGATAACTGACAACATCAGATACATAATTTCTGCCGCTTTTTCTTGTGATATTATCAGATAAGTCGATTTCAGAAAAGAAGACTGAAAACTGAGGACTTCATAATCCAAAAAGTAAACCTTTTAAGTTTAATTTTTTTTAATTAACCGATAAATTCTTTTAAGTACTGTTTTAAGCCCAAAAACACTTATCGGGTTTGAGCACGGAATCCTCGTATGGTTATGTGATGTGTATCTATTATATACTCACTTAGCTATACAAGATACATTTAATTTAAACCAGAAATCCTAGTTTTAGGAATCAAAACATATGTTTAGTTTAATCTGAAACTGCCAGGCAATACTTTATTTAAAACTTAACTTATTAATTGTCTTCTAGTTAATATTATAGTCAATTAAATTAAATAAAGCATATTGAAAAAGTTATCACATCTGTTAGTATAAGGTCTTCAAAATTTCAGAACATAGTGCAATAGCACATGTTATTGACAGAGCATAGAACTTGATCGACATTAAATTGTTCTTAGCAGATAAAGTAAAAATAAACTAAAGTTTCATTCAAGGTTAGAAAAAATTTACAAAAAATAACATAATAATTCGGAAAACAGTGGTGCTCTAATGTTGAAATTTCTAAACCCTTTATTTCCTGATCATCTGATTAGCGTATTGTATACGAATAAGCACATTTTCCGAAAATGTAAAAACAATATGTTTCGAGAAAAAGTCAACAAATAAGGCATACCTCGTCAATGTTGGAATAGGATCGTAATTCGGTGTTTGGTGTTGTTCCTCCCATTGTTTTAACAACTCAGTTACTTCTTGAGCCGGAGCAGAATCCATTGTTAAAAAGTACACTAGCCAAAACTTATTTTCAAACTCAATATAACCTCACTCTTGAGACTCGCTATCTCACTCGATGATTGTCAGAATTGTTAACTATATTATTATATATTATCATTTTATGATACACAGTACAAAATTTATTAAATAAATCATAAATATTCGTCACGAAGTAGCGTAATTTTTGTATTTCATTTGTTGCTTTCCTTTAAAATCGCGTATGTATTCCATCAAATCAAATTCATCAAAAAAATCGTACTAAGATGCCATAATAGCTTTGTAAAATTACCCCGGTCCAGGGTAAACTTTTGTTGAATGGGGAAAGATATTTGTTTTGAAATTTAAAATCAATAAAGGTATCACAATATAAATTTTGAAATATGCTTTGTGATTGTTTTTTCGTCTTTATAATTATTTTTCCTAAACCATATAAAAATTAATAACTGCACAAATTTTACATTGATTTTTTTTTTCGAGTAGACTAGTAATGAAACAATATAAAAAAGGCTCGCAACGTTGTATCGCGCTTTTCCTTGATTTATGACCCTATGTCCCTTCGATGGGGCAGCAGGCTTTAATAGTGACTCACAATCTCGATCAGTGGTTGAGCTTCTTATTTGATCTAGCTCTATGTCTCCCCGAACTTCTTTGCTCATCTATTACCGTGGGTCGCGAATTATCTCTGTTTCTTGTGGGTTCCAATCCATTCCCTGTTTAGGTATGTGATCGGAACCCCTTCGGAGCGTGTGGCCGATCTATTTCATTATATATAACGACTGCCATAGATGTTAATGAGAGCTGAAATCAACGTTTTTTCAACGGAGGGGAGCATGCTATAATTACGCACATAACTTTGAAAAGTCATGACCACCTATGACCTTTTAAAGATTATGAAGTTTAAAAATTCTCGCCACTGGGCTATCGCCGTTCGACTGTGTAATAGTTTTTTAGATTAGTATTTTTTATAGTTTTATAAGTAGTAAAGTTACAATTATTGTGAAAACATAGTATTACCGATTTTTCGGGTAACTTTTTTAAAGGTAACAAAATCAAACGACCGTTTAGAATCTATGTAATTATTCCAATCGGGCAGGAAAAAAAAGCTATTCCAATGATTTTCGCTCAAGTAATTTTAATGCTTGCTTGGTATTCCTTCCTTCTTAAATACAATTGATTTCATTGTTGATTGATTATTTTATTGTAAACAGCAGTTTAGAGTTAAACTTTTAATCGGCTCTGTCAGTTAACGTATGTAAGAAGAACAAGTAGAAAATATTATTTTAAGTGTCCAAACCTTATTTTAAAGAGTCAAGTTATGAAAGTGTATTTTTTGACGTTACCAAAGACATAAATATTTGCAAGGTTAAAAGTAATCACACATGGGATGAAATTCATGAACTAAATTCTATTCATTCACTCGAAAAAGTTACATGTTTTTAAACGGTTCTCAGCGGTAAAAAAAGAAAAAAAAGAGCGCTATTTTCACGGTGTCTTGTGTTTTTGTTATTTTAAACTTTAAAGTTTGTGTTCTAACAGTGTATTGGTTTGTGTAAATTTACATTCATTTCAATGTTGTTAAGCTATCACTAGCATTTACACAAATATAGCAATGACGTCCAGA
Source organism: Musotima nitidalis (assembly GCA_949126915.1). Taxonomy (NCBI): domain Eukaryota; kingdom Metazoa; phylum Arthropoda; class Insecta; order Lepidoptera; family Crambidae; genus Musotima; species Musotima nitidalis. The sequence continues at coordinate 6,321,485 of OX421442.1, read as the reverse complement.
AGTAGTCTGGGAAGCCACGACAGAAAATTGCGATACCGGGCACTGCTCGACGATTTATCAACATTAGGTTAGATTATTTGCTTACTTCTTCAATATATTTTCTAAGCTGCACTGTCTGTGCCTGCATCAACTGCGTAGCATGTGGCAGGCTGTGGCTGTTATGACGTGTCATATATAAGAAAATGACTTCTATATATAGTCATCATCACAGCTCATTAACGTCCCACTACTGATCACGAGCCTCTTCTCACTTACCAAGGTGCTAGGGTATTGGGTCGTACTCCACTATGAGGACCCAGTGCGAGTTGGTATGGCGTTCTGCGTTTAGAATTTTTCAAGTCGCCCAATTGTGCCTCAAATATATTATCTTAATAACTACCACATTTAGTGATAAGGGGACGTCCATTAATTACGTGAGTCTAAAATAGAGGAGGGGAGGTTCGGCTACATCTCACCAAGGGGGGGGGGGTCAATAAAAATCGCACGTCAACTTTTTAATTCAGAGAATATACATTTTTATACCACAGTAAAATTTTGTGTTACAATATTAATACCGGTCATCATTCGTTATAGTGCACCTTAAACGTGGTATCATTATTCTCCTCTTATTTCACAGAAAAATGTAGTACATAGAAGACAAATCAAATAAATTAAATTATTTAAAAAATATTGGGTAAATCTCACGTGAGGGGGGGGGGTCCGACCACATCTCACCAAGGGGAAGGGGGGGTCCAAATTTTTAAATGAACACCTCACGTAATTAATAGACGCCCCCTAACTGGGACCGACGTCTTAACGTGCCCTCCGAAGCAAGACAGTACTTGATATCAAATGCCACACAAATGGTTACCCATCTAAGGACTAACCTCTGCAAACTGTTTTACTTCTATTTATCGTTATAACCAACAAGCACTGCGGCAATTTCACAAAAGTAATTTTTGTAAATGTATTATTACTGCAATTCTGCCAAATCTGGCTAGACTATTAGATTCTGGGCCTTAAGCTTACGTGGAGGGCATCCAGGATAATGCTTATGTAATGATGGAACATTTTATGTAACAGATGATGAAAATGACCACAATGAGCAATGTATGGACAAAACTGCGAATGCTGTACGAGAAGCACAGTCCCTGCTAGCTGAGGGCGGGGTGGAAGAGAGAGTTAAACATCCAGGTAAGATAATTTTTACTGTCTATTAAAATTAAGCCATAATCTGGATAGACCACTGCGCAAACAGGGTCACTTCTTGGCATAAGAGCACATCTGGGGTAGATGCTAAGATAATTACAATTGGATATTTTTACAAAAAAATCAAAATCATTTATTTAAGTTTGGTTCAATAGACCTCTTATGAAGGTCAAAATTAAAATTTAACGCACCAATTTACTGCCGGCGGGAGCTTGATCGTAAAAGGACGGGCAAAAGAAATCGTAAAGTTTAGATTTTTCTCCCACCAGTTACAAATTTACTTAAACTATAGTTACCAAAAAAAAATAAAAAATTGTTTCGCAGTCACAAAATTTTAAGAAAAGAAAAAAAAATTAATCTCTCTCTCAGCAGGATGAACATAATTAAGGATAAAAATGGTAGAAATGAGGAGACCAGTCCCCACTGGCATAGACCATATTTTAGGGAACGTGATGACCCGACATATGACGCCATGGCATTTCTGAACGTAATCCATATATTTGAAATGAAAACACTTGTTCTCTATCATATAAATAAACTTCTGAGTGATAGTGAAGCTGGTTCAGAGCAAAGCCTTAACCGCTGGAGCAGCTAGAAACCTTGAACAGTAGGTTAACTTAAGTGACACAAGCATCCACTCTGAAAGGATTTACTAAATTTCTATCCCTAAGGGAGAGAAATGAATAAAAGTCTGTTTTTAGAGAAAATGCAATGAACGTAATACACTATATTATACAAATTAAGACTTCTATACAAATATGTATACCAATCCAGGAGAAGAATATTTGGACATCTAGAAAATCTGCATGTGCTACGAGCCACCAGCGACTTGTTTGTGAAATTCTCGGAGGCAGTGAGGAAAAACACTTACTGCTATGACAAATCTATGAGAACATTACTAGAGCAAGCAGCGGCTTTGCAGCTTAGCAGCTTTCTTTTAAGTAGAAGAAGTTACCCTGATACCCCGTTAGACCGCGCACCGGCAATTGCAGTAGAGGACGGCCTTTCACCAGATGGATCAATGATCTGGTCAAGGCGCCGGGAAGCCGTTGGATGCAGGCGACTCAAGATCGCTCGATGTGGAAATCTGTTGGAAACGCCTATGTTCAGCAGTGGACGTTATATAATAGTAATAATTTCTTTTGTTCCGCATACAGTACACAATTTACTTGCAAAAACCTTAGCTTCCATTTCAGCAGCCAGTTTGCTCCCAAAATAAGAATTTACAATATATCAATGCTATACATGGTAAAACAGTGTAAGTATTTGTGTGTGTATGTTTGCATGGGTGTGTGTGCGTTGTGTTGTGTGCGTGCATGAGAGAAGAATTATGAAATATGTCTGAGATTATGCGAAAAACCTAACTAAGAACTCAGCTAGGTTCTGTGTTCCAAAATGCCATAACTTTTTGATAATCATCGCCAATTGAAATGTTTCAGGAGAAGGATATCTGGACTCTCGTGTGCTACGTGCCACCAGTGACTTGGCTGTGAGATGCTCGGAGGCAGTAAGCGGCAATGCTAACTGTTATGACAAACATTCACTGGCACAGCATATTGTAAGTATTATAATAAATATTTGTGATAAATACATTAATTATTTAGTTCGAAAATAAGTATCATTGAGAACTTGTGTTATGGATACTGAATAACGGATATACATACGTAAATACTTTTTATTTTCTAAATATATACTTATTATACATAGGAAACACACAGACCAGAACAAATATTCAAATTCATGCACATAAGGATTTGTCCTTTGTGGGAATCGAATCCACGACCTCTGGAATGAAGGGCAAGTATACTGACCTCCACGCCATATCTGTCGTCAAATATATACAATATGTCTAGTAGGTAGGTGATCCCAGGAACAGTATGTGTAGCTCTGGAGTGAAAAGTACGAAGAGTTATTAATTATAAGTTATTTAATTATTAAAGTTTAATAAGATCGATGAATGGCTTGGAAAATGGCGAATTAAAGCCAGGGCCACTAAGTCCATACATATCACTTTCTCACTAAGAAAGGGAAACTGTAGCCCTGTCACAATCAAAGGAGAAGTGCTGCCGGTTCAGAACAGTGTAAAATATCTTGGTATACACTTGGATAGGCGTCTGACATGGGCCAACCACATTAAGGCAAAGAGGAACGAAGCAAACATGCTTATAAAAAGCCTATACTGGCTCATTGGGCGAAAATCTGTCCTATCTCTCAATAACAAATTGCTCGTTTACAAATGCATTATCAAGCCAATCTGGACCTATGGCATTGAGTTATGGGGATCAGCGAGTAATTCAAATCTCGAGGTGCTACAGAGAGTACAAAATAAGACGCTGAGAATAATTACTAATGTCCCATGGTTTGCACGCAATTCAGAAATTCATGAATATACTGACATATCAACTATTAGAGAGGATGTGCAAAGATACAGCACTAAATATAAAAAACGTCTAAGGCTGCACTCAAATAAGCTGGCCAGAGATCTCCTAAATCAAGGCAATCAGATTCAGAGACTGAGGCGATGGCGTATTTTTAACTTAGATCAGAGAAACTGAAATAGTTCTTTTGGACCAGCGATGACAGTTAATGAACTGCCAGCTTATAATTATTAAGGAGCATCACTTCTTATTATGACTACAAAGGCCGATTGCAGAAAAAAAAAAATATTAAAGTACAAAATAATATCCACAGCGTGAAAACCCAGATTTTTGGGACTTTGCCCTCCCACGTGAGGTGCCGATCCTGTCTTACCTGTTCGGCACTTTCGCTCCCACGCCGCCCGAACAGCGGCCCCGGGCTCCGAGGCGCCGCATTGAGAGACAACAGGCCGCCGCCCTTAAGGCACCCGAGGCAGTTAGCAAGTAAGTCAGGTTGTTTAAAATTTTACCTAGTTTAATATCTAGTCACTAGATGGCGTTGCATCGCCGTTGCTGAAGGCACTCAAAGCAGACATCTAGTGAGTCCTGTTGTTCAAAATTTAACCTAATTTAACCTCTAGCCACTAAATAACCAATAATTTAGTTCCAAGATAAGTATCATTAAAAACTTGTATTATGGATACTAAATAACAGATAAACATACGTCAATACTTTTTTTTGTTTGTAAATACATACTTAATATACATAAGAAAACACCCAGACCAGAACAAATATTCATGTTCATACACACAATTTGTCCTGCGTGGGAATCGAACTCACGACTTTAGGAGCGGCGAGCGGATATACTCACCACCACTCTATATCGGTCGTCACTAGATGGCGTTGAATCGCCGTTAATCAAGGCACCCGAGACAGTCATCAAGTGAGTCCTGTTGTTTATTTGTCTGATCGTTTCCGATCTAAGTACAGTGGTATTAAGAGCGCTTCCTTAATTTAAGCAATTTACTGAACATTTCAAAAGTGTTAAAACTGCCAGATATAAATTATCAAAGATATCCTATTGAAATGTATGTAGTATTTATAGTAAAGCTACAAGCACTTCCAACTGCAATGTTTCCTCAACTACTCAGATAATTTAGACCACACTGTGTGCGTAGGTGTTCAGATATTATTGGTTAGTTGTATGTTTAGAAGTTAGTGAATAGCTTCTGCTCAGATATTAATGTAGTACTGAATGTTCAGACAATCACTTTCTCCAAATTATAAGAGCACTTATTTATTATTTTAATGTAAATAACCACTTGAGCCATGTGTTATACAACATGTAACAGAATAAGGGTTACACCAAGAAAGTAGTTTGTTATAAATCGGCTACTCAATCGATTAAAAATATTAAAAAAATAGGTAATTTTTAAAAAGTGTGTGTAGGTCGGTAGGCTAAAGCGCTAATATGCCCATACGATTTGCCCTCGATGAGTATAACTAGTAACTTAAATAAACCATATTAAATTAAATAAAAGTAAAATTATTTTGCATGTTTTTTAATTATAATTAAATATTCTAATTGGGGTGTCTGAGGGTGTGCGTTATGTCTGTGCCATGTTGTATAGTTATTTTTATTTATATATTGTTATTATTATTGTTCAAAAATGCATGAGAGTAACTGAGTAATATCTTATATTTATTTACTTTTATCTTATATTATATGATTTATTATACACACATATATTTTATTCATGACACATTTTAATGTATTTCTTTCTTAAATTCTTTTTGTTTTCTTTTTTTTTTTGTATTTAGTTTAGATCTTGAGGAGTAACCTTTTTTGTTGCGTCATAATTAATTTTATCTCTCATTGGGAAGGAACTTACTATACCACAGGGAAACCTAACATAGGATTCAGTGTCTGTATTTTATAGTGAAATTGTGAAAGTATTATTATTAAAATGTATATGTAGTGTATCGTACTTATTGAAATTTTAAATTGATCAGATGTATTTGGTCACCTTGTCTGCTACGATATATCTGACGGCGACTGTACTAAAAAATAATTTTTATTTTAATTACAGACTAGACAAAGTCGAAGAGGGCTCGGAGATGGTCAGTCGCGTCAACAGATTTCTGATGAAGGCATATCGCAACTCAGGGGACAAACCGCTGAGTTACTTCCACTGCGTTCTGGATCCTGACAGCTTCAGTCGCAGCGTGGAGAATGTGTACAACGTCGCGTTTCTGGCGAGAGACGGGATGCTGTGTATGAAACTGGGTAGGTGTATCTCATGAAGGCATGCCGTAACACAGGGGACAGACTTTATATTTCACTATAAACAAAGAAATATTATGTTACATTCACATCAATTATTTAGTTCCAAAATAAGTTTTTTTTTATGTGACACGTCATAATGACTACATCCTGCCTGATGGCAAGCAAAAATAAAAAATAAAAGCTGAAATGCCTTTTCACGCCCCGCTTAAAAGACCCGGGATCATAGGAAAAAGGAAAAACATGAGCCAGCAGCGAATTCTAGAGCTTAATGGTTTTACACAGGAACGACTGAGCAAATTTCTTGGTTCATGTGCTGATAGACTACACAGTATGAGGATGGTTCCTAAGACCAGCACGTGTTCGGGAGATGAAAGGAGAGGGCGGTATGAGATCGAAAAACTCGTCAGAACACTCACCATAGTATTTCCGGTGGATTTTTAAATAAAATATAAACAATAAAAGTTTGATTGTCATGTTTTTCCAGATAAAGAGACTGGTCTGCCAATGATAGTCCCCCTGCCGCCGTCGCAAACTCCCCGTGACGACACCTCTGAGGAAAACCAGTTCATCGTCTCCATCGATATGCAGCGTTGGAGGGTAAATAATTACAATAATCTGTTTCTATAAATTTGTCGTCATTTTCCAAAGAGTTTTACCGTGTTTTACAGACCTTTTTAATGTGTTTTACAGACCTTTTTAATTTTACAATGATCGCCGTGTGGTGGCGCTAGTGTCTTTTTAAATGTACAATAAACGCCGTGTGGTGGCGCTAGTGTCTTTTTAATTGTACAACAAACGCCGTGTGGTGGCGCTAGTGTCTTTTTAATTGTACAACAAACGCCGTGTGGTGGCGCTAGTGTCTTTTTAATTGTACAACAAACGCCGTGTGGTGGCGCTAGTGTCTTTTTAATTGTACAACAAACGCCGTGTGGTGGCGCTAGTGTCTTTTTAATTGAACAATAAACGCCGTGTGGTGGCGCTAGTGTCTTTTTAATTGTACAACAAACGCCGTGTGGTGGCGCTAGTGTCTTTTTAATTGTACAACAAACGCCGTGTGGTGGCGCTAGTGTCTTTTTAATTGTACAACAAACGCCGTGTGGTGGCGCTAGTGTCTTTTTAATTGTACAACAAACGCCGTGTGGTGGCGCTAGTGTCTTTTTTAATTGTACAACAAACGCCGTGTGGTGGCGCTAGTGTCATTTTAATTGAACAATAAACGCCGTGTGGTGGCGCTAGTGTCTTTTTAATTGTACAATAATCGCCGAGTGGTGGCGCTAGTGTATTTTTGGCAGTCGATCTTTTGTGTTTTTTTTGTCACAATGGCGGTTATAAATAAATATTTTCTGAAAATTACACCAATTGTTTATTTCAAAGATAAGTTTCAGTAAGAACTTGTGTTATGGATACTAAATAACTGATAAACATACATAAAGACTATTTTGTTTTTGTAAATGATACATGATTATACATAGGAAAACACTCAGACCAGAAAAATATTCATGTGTATGCACACAAAGAAATATCCTGTGTGGGAATCGAACCGGGTGCGGTTATACTCGCCACTACGCCATATCAGTTGTCAAATAGATTATGTGCGCCGCAATCGATAATTAATTAAAATTAAGACACTTCATCAAGCAGGTTTTCGAAGGGCTTTTTTCTTTTTACAGTTTTTTTAAAATTTTATTGATAATTAATAAATAAATATATATGTCGTATAAACCTATGTTTTCTTATTACAGGACCTTATAGAAGCATTCAGCATCACCACCCCAATGATGGTACTGAAGAGAAGATGACCAGATTAATTGTATTAGTTTTAAGCAAATTAATTGTAAATAAAGCTTATTTTTTGACAACGACTAGTTTTTAATTTTCTTACCGTTAATATCTTGGGTATAGATATCCTACCAACATCTAAGGAGCCCAAGCCAACCTCTCCTGCAAGTGGTGCACCTGCCGATCAACGGACGAGGCTCTGGCGAACATAAAAGTACCCGGTAAGCGGCAATAGGCTCGCCACATATTGCGTTAAATCAAGAATAAAATTGACTCTTTGTGATTTTAAAGAATTGCTTCATAATTATAATAATAGTTCTTTATTGTTTATTAGGTCTTAAAAATAACATTTTGTCTTCGAATGCACCCTGCAAGGGTATCACCATATAAAATAGAAACACGTTTCTTCCTTAGAAATTAAAAAGATGACAGTATTTAGTATCCATAACACAAGTTCTTAATGATACTTATCTTCGAACTAAATAATTGGTGTAATTTTCAGAACATATTACATTATATTATTAGATTTTGTCCTTCCTCTGGGGCTCAAATAAAACGCATCATCAGCGCAAGGACGAGGCTAGGCCTCCCCCGTAAACTTCTAATGTGCCCAATTGGAGACGGCCTGCTCTTGCGACTATTCTTCTCGTGGTTCGACGTCTTACTGCCATTTTAATAGCATAAACAAAGGGATCATGGGCAGCAGCATCATTCTGCGTACTGACTTGGAACTGCGATCACCAACCCGCACCGCCCAGCAAATACCCCGAATGTGTACGGGGATAGAACTCTTAAAAAACGTATCCACTATATACTCAACAGTTTACCTGCAAACATCAAAGATAATAAATAATTTTTTTTACGTTTACTGAGTATATAATAAATATGCTAACAGGTCTCTGTAATTATAATTTATATATTCTAATTCAAAAAAATAAAAATATTTATTAATTTTTAATGTATAGTTTATAGTAATTGATCCTTCAGTCAAACTGTTTGAACAGTTTTGTTGGACATCTTTTTTAACTTATATGCAATACAGTATACTTTGTAAATAAATAAAAAGTAATCTATTGGTGAAGCCAATGTTACGGATCCATGAGTCATTACTGGTAACATTTTGAACAGGCTTTCGGAGGCTAATGTTCAGCTGTGGACTTTTTAGGGCTGATACGATGAAAGACCACATACATCCCTGGTAACACATTCAACAAAACTTTCGCCTTTAGGTGCTGAGGTATTTAGGAAAAGGTATATAAGATATTCTTAGTTAAATAAAACACAAAATCGATTGCTCAAAATATATTTCACATAACATTATAACCGCGCCATTTTGTGACGATAAACTCCTTTTCAACTTTACAACAATATTGATATATGTTACAGTACATTTATAATACAACGCCTATATACACACACCGATAAGGAATTAAGTAGCTTAAGTGGTCATAAGCGATCATCAGAAGTTCACTTTATAGATTGTGTACGTGGTCACAAGCGATCATCGAACTAAAGTTCAGAGCAGAGTTCATATTTTTTCACTTAATAAAGCTTTCAAATATACATAATAGATTTCAAAGTATTTATTGAACAATTTTGCTTAGATATGGATTCACTTACTTTCTAGTACATATTTTTTCAGTGTCAAGTAATTAAATTAATCAAGTTACATTCATGGACGTTCACGAACACTTAACGGTTAATTATCCACCGTTGTTACACATTAACGTTCGAAATATCACAAATTTTAGAAATTGAAACAAAACTGCAGACACGACGCTTCACTTTCCCGCCAAGAACCAAAACACATTTTCTTCTTCTTTTAAAAATGGCTTCGTGCGGTTAGCAAATTTAGCCAGTGTCAAGTTAGAAATATATTAATATCATATAAATTTTAGTAAATGAGAATGAGTGGTGGTAAAAATGATAAATGGTAAATGAGATCCCCTCCCCCTAAGCCCCTTGAGTCCTCAGTAAAGATGCGGGACTATACTGAGATCTCACATGGACTTCTTGAGAGAATTTGAAAAGTTATGTTGCACTGTTTTATTTTATTTATCAACTCTCATGTACGTTCACAAACACTTAACGGTTAATAATCCACCGTTATTAGACATTAATGTTAGAAATATCACAAATTTTAGAAATTGAAACAAAACTGCAGACACGACTCTTCACTTTCCCGCCAAGAAGTCCAAAACACATTTTGAAAAATTACTCAAAGCTTGTATTCTTTCATTTTCTGAAGCTTATATATTCAGCCTATTGTAATTATCTCTCTATTTTGATTTTGATTAATTGCTGATTTAATAGATTTAAGACCAAAGATAATGTTAATTTTACAAATAATAACTGCATAAAATTTTTAGTAATTGTAGTGTTTAGTATTTTATTAATAAACAGCATATCTATCTATTTAGCAATTTAATTCCTCACCAATGTGTATATAATTATGTTGCAGTCAAACTCATATCAGGACAAAACCAGTCGAAACTAAAGCCGGTCAAACCCATAACTAAGCTGTAACACTAATGAAATAAATACTATAATAAATTATCGCGAAACTAATCTATTCAACATAACTAGGTATACAATAACAATTAGGGCGGAACTGTCAATAACAGATTAGGTTCAAGGCATTTTTTTTGCTGACCGTTAAAAAAAATCACCAACTATTTTAATCAAAATTACTAAAATTTTGACCTGCTATGAATTACAACTGATACATATACACATAATTTTTTAACGAAATAGTTACAGTATTAACGTCCATTAATACATTTAGTTAATTAAGTCTAAGAATCATTTACTACGTTCACACTGTTTAGAATAGGTATTCCTCGTTCTAAAATTAATAAGGGAGACTAGTAGCGTTAATCATTTTTTTATAACTAAGTAAAAGCAATTCAGCTGTCTGTATATGGGTATTTCCAAACAGAATTCATTTCATTCATTTGAATTATTGTCTATGTGAATCATTTAATATGTATTTACGTATTAAATGATTCACATAGATATGAACAGGGATCGGAAGAAGTAGAGTATTTAAAAACAGAAAATGGATAAGCCTATTTGAAATCTGCAGGAATTGTAAGGTAAAAAACTATTAATGTAACTGATATGAATTCTACTAGCGTAAATTAATTTGACATAAACTATAAAGGCATATAATTGAATATGAAATTCAACATAGAAATATAATTTAAAAAATTTAAAAGTAAGAGGCATATCAACGCCAACGCCTCCACGCCATATCGATCGTCAAAGATATTGTTTATATATTAGAATTATCAATTTTGATGAATTCCAATCTGTCACCAAGGAAGTTTACAGAAAAGGATTATGTACAGCAGGCGTGTCTTTTGACGAACAACGACTTATAATTCGATAGAGCCATAAAACAATATCTACTCATTCCAGTCCCTGATTAATTACACAAAGATTAATTAATAATCTCCAATCAAAATCAACATTTGAATAAAGTATCAGCCGACAAAATAATAAATGTCTTTCATTAACGTTATTCAGTTGATAGTTGACATTCTTAATTAAGTTGTATATCTTTTATTCTATAATTAAATTTTTATTAAACGATTGAAAAACATATAGGATATGGAATTTGATAGTAGTAACTATTTATAAAACAATTTTTATATAATTTCTTAAATAAGCACATAAAATTTTAAACAAAATATATCTTTTTTCATAAAACTTTACTTAAATTAATTTACGTCAAAATTAATTAATACATTTTCAATTAAAATATAATACTTAAAGTATCTAAGCACAAAATAATTTATCTTCACTCGCAAGCAACTAAATCGACTTAACAGCTAACTACATTTAAACATTGTTTTAAGTAAAAGTATGCAAGATTTCAATAAAAACAATATATCATTTGAAAGCTTGAAACTTAAACGCTTAAGTTTCAAGCTTGAGTCGATTTAGTTGCTCGCGAGTGTATTTACGTCGCAGCTAAAGGCGGTATCCTAGCCTATCGGATTCAGTTAGCACCGGGTTCAAACCTAGTCAATATACTACGGAAATGAACACAGTTGTGACACGGGCGCTTGAAGCCTACGAGGGTTTGACGGGACCATCACTACTTTCTGATTCATGTATTTAAAGAAAACCTTTAATCTATCTACAAGAGCTATTAATTTATATTTAACTAGCGCTCGGCTGCGACTTCATCCGCTTACTTTTGACAGGTACTTTTTTAATCAACTTCCAGCGGGAAAATTAAACGTAACTTGGAACTTTAGTTATCTGTTCATGAAATTCCTGTTGTGATATTTCATGTCAGTAGCGTTTTGTTATATCACGTTTTATGTAACGTCTTACGGCAACGGGATAAAAAGTATCCTATGTTTGTTTTCTGGTTTTACGCTGCATCACCACTAATTTTCAGCCAAATCGGTTTAGTCGTTTTTGAGTTATACATAGTCGAACTTACACGACTTTCTTTTATGCATTTATACAGATTTCTGGATACGTATTCTTGACCACCACAGAATAGGCAGTGCCTAGTGTAGAATCACAAGAAACTCAATTTTTTAATTGGAAGCATTTAAGATAAAAATATTTATATATTCTAACCAGCACTTTCCAACTAGACCTCATTATACAGGTTGTTCTAAAAAGTGATGTTAAATAATTAATACGAAATGATATGTGAATAAAAAAGTTTGGTGGTGTCATCTTCATCATTAGCCTTGGCATTTTTTTAAAATGTGACTGGTCATAATGACTACATCCTGCCTAATGGTTTAAAAAAAGTTTAAAAAAAATTAAAGTGCTTCATACAGTGAAATAAGCACGGTACCCACTCATGACGGGCTGCTAAAATGCCGTTTCAAGCCCCGCTTAAAAGACCCGGGATCATAGGAAATAGGAAAAACATGAACCGGCAGCGAATTCCAGAGCTTAGTGGTTTTCCTCAGAAACGACTATAGAATAAAAAATAATTTTAAATATTTTCTCTTAAATTGAATGAAAAAATTGTTATGATTAATGAAAAAAGAAACCTAGAACTAAAAGGCGGAAAAACAAAATGCTAAATAACAACACAAGTTACATTTTGCACCATTACAGTTACTCTAAGTAATTTTGTCATCATAAAATAAAATTTATTGTCTAAATCAACAGGATCATTTAGATTCGTAAAATTTTTACACAAAAAATGGAAATACGATAATTTTTTTTCTTAACAACAATGAAAGAGATATGAGCGGTACCATAAATAAGAAATAAAAGCAAATGGATTCTTTGTCAGAATTTGTCAAGGTTTGTAATCTGGTGTCATAATCTCAGCCCACAAACGCCCCACTACTGACCACGAGACTCCCTATCACGGACCAAAGTGAGATATTTCGGCGATACTCCACCACGCCTGCAGAAAAGCGAATTTTGTCATCCTTACTCATAATAATAATGTTACAGTCAATTTTTTAAAACGTTGTTTACTCTTATGACAACAAATATAAATAAATAAATAAATATTAGGGTGTATAGGGATCCTACTGACATCAAAAAAGCCCAGCCAAACTCATCTGCAAGTGGTGCACCCGCTGATCAACGGACGAGGCTCTTGCGAACTTAACAGATCCCGGCAAGCGGCAATAGGCTCGCCACCTATTACGTGGGACCGCCAATGTAACTGGCGAAGTGTGGGCGTATAATATGCCTCTGCCTACCCCTTCGGGGAAACAGGCGTAAATGTATGTATACATTTTTTTTTAAATACAGACATAATATACATATGAAAAAACCGAGACTTTAATATTCAAGATTTGACCTGCGTGGAAATCATACCCACGAACTCAGGAGCGGAGACTTGACTCCACGCCATATCGATCGTCAAAGATATTTTTTATATATTAGATTAACCAATTTTGATGAATTCCAATCTGCCACCATGGAAGTTTATAGGAGAGGATTATGTACAGCAGTGGACGTCTTTGGGCTGATGATAAACCAATTTTGATATATTCGGCATAAATATAGATAAAGACTAGCAGAAAAACCACGAAAATAATTAAGACGTAGAAGAGACTTACTTTTTATTTATAAAATAATACCGAATATTCAAGTTTTAATATACCTAACGTCATTATTTTGACCAAAGATATTATAGGCGAAATGTGGGCGTCGATTATACCTCTGCCTACCCCCTCGAGAAAACAGGCGTGTTTGTATGAATGTATGTAGATCGAAATTAAGGATATGCAGAAAAAAACGTGATAAGTTGGCACCATCTAGTACAAAGTGTATCTTAAAATTACTCATTGTATTATATTTTAAACGAGAAACAGTTAAGTGGTATATTGTTTGGTAAATAATTAAATATGTCATGGCTTTATATGTAGAATAATCAATTTACAAAACATTAAAACATTTAATAAGTCTTTTACAATCAATGAATACTTAAAACATTATTACATTAGTAATAGGAATACAGTTTCATGATTAAAAACTTTTTTAAAGTCTGCCTTGTGTTCCACCGAACAATCTGTAAAAATAAGGACCTCTGACCGAAGTAAAAGCATTGGCCGAAGCGGAATCTTTTTAGCCAAAGACTGGTCTGAATGTTTGTTAATCAAGTTGTTTATAATTAGTATTGCTAAGTGATCCTTTTATGGCGATAAAAAATCCAACTGATTTGTATAAATATTACATGTTTCTATTCTCATTATTCTTTTAAACTATAGTTGAAACTTTGATTTCGGTCGAAGGATATCGAATAAACTTCGGTCAAAAACTCACTTTCGGTCGAAAACTCACTTTTGATCGAACACTAAATTTGTTACACAGATCGGGACAAGCAAACGATTTTACTAAAATAATCACAATTAAATACCATGTATTTCTTTATGAATGACGATATTTGTTTAAACTTAAATAATGAAAATTATATAACTGAAAAAATCTATAATAAATACTGAAAAGAAAAAAATACTGCAAATTAGTTCTAAAAAAAAATCACGACTTCACATTTTTATTAACTCAAATTATGATTTTACATTTCTTTGACAATTATATAATAATACTAAAAATTAATACTTTTAAATAATTAAAAACATTTGAAAATAATTTAAGTTTACTGAACATATTTATCACATAGGTACTTAGAAAATAAAAAAGCCACGATTACATTTTTAAATAAAAAAACGTACAAAAGTTTTAAATCCTGGAAATAAGTACATTTTATAAATACTTTAGTACAGCGTTTCCCATCTGGTGGGCCGCCAAAAAAATAACTGGGTAATAAAAACACTGGGTCGCCAGCATTGCCTCCATATTTTAAATAAGTACTAAGAGATGGTCGATTTTATTTGTTGACAAATGAGACAATGATGATCACTCGACGGGCGGATTGTAGGTATTGTAACTAATAGCAATAGCTGTGTTTTACTTTTCCCCAAAACCGTTTTCAGTGGGTTCAAAAACTTAAGTGGGTCACGAAGGAGGAGTATGAAATTTACCGGGTCACAATAGGACAAAGTTTGGGAAACGCTGCTTTAGTAGGTATGTAACACGTGGAATGTTCGAGAAATTAATAAATTGTCAGTTCCTAATTCATTAACCCAAGTAAAAAACACTATAAAAATGCAATTTATGTACAAAAATGCGTGCTCATAAATCGTTTGATAATAATGAATTTACTTGCAATTAAAACTCCACATTCATAAAGTACTTCAGTGGAGTCCAAATTTAATTAAACTTTCTTATTTTTCATTATAGAATATTTTATAATTTTTATGGAATTGCATTAGACAGAAAGAAACGCAATTTATAAACACACACACTAATTAACTTGTAAACTTTTACTTTATGAATTGTCTTTTTTACTTTTTGAATTAGATTTGAAATAACATTTTGGAATTGCCCTAATATACTATAAATTTACATTAATTAACACAAAATAATAATAACGACTACAGAAGTATGTTATATAAAAATCTCAACCATATTACGTAAATTATGTCTTACTGTATGTATTGTGTTTTACAATGTATAGAATGAATGTGTCATAGCAGTGCTCTCACAAACGGTATCTACGGAAGACCAGCGTCGAGGCGTTTTCGTGACACCTCGGCTTTATGCTGAGTGAATACCTTTTCTGTGACACTCTTCAAATAGTTACTTAAATATAATGTATCTGTTTTCTTTTGATGTTGTCACAGAATAAATTCTTTTTCTTTCTTTCTTTTAATATTAACTATTGTGAAAATTTTATGTATTTATGGCAAAATAAATTTTTATTTTATTTTTATGTATGTGTACAAAACAGCTGAGCGGAAACTATTTTATAACTGTACAATCTGCTTTCAATATCTGTTGCCGTTATGTATCGGAACACGCTAACGCTTCTTGACAGTAGAGACATGTGTTAATATTTATGGCGAATTGGATTTTTCCAACTACATGAAGCTATTTGAACCTATATGAATACTATAAGTTTTTTTTATGTAGCCCAATAAAATATGTTTATCTTTCTTTTAAAATACCTTATTCTACACTAGCGCCTCTAGCGGTGATCTCAAGTACGATAGCCTCATTTACGTCATTATCCTTACGTCATTAGTGCTTCAGTGAGTTTTTACTTTCCGCGTTCGGTTTCTGTGCTTTTAACCGCGATATTTCTGCTCCTAGGGTATCCATGTTTTCCTGCAAGTAAGTAAGCAAATTATTAGTTTAATACTCAAATACTCATTTATTGGTCATACAACATTACACGTCACAGAAAAGAAAACATACATAATTATTTAAATTAAATTACAATATTATAAATTACAAAAGAAATATAAATGCAATTAATAAAAATAAACGCTCAATAATTATGAAAATTAAAATAAAACAAAATGTCATAACTTCATAAAGTCATTAATGTCACAGAACGTTTGCTCAAAAAGATATTTTTTTAACCTCCCTTTGAAGGCGTGCAGGCTAGGAGCCGCCAACACGGCCCGAGGCAATTTATTGTACACAGACGGTAAAGTTGAGAAGTATAAGTCGGGCCCAGGGTCTGCTCACTTATTTAACCAGATTTGGCTGCATTTCGGTTATTACATGGAGCGACTGTCGTCTGACCTCCGCAACCCAGAGGGTAACATCATTTCATGGTTAAATCAGATGCCATGATGTTAGAAAGCACTAACTTCCTAACAGCTGCCACAGATATTTATGACAGCCGGGACCAATGGCTTAACGTGCTTTCACATAACTTTGAAAATTCATAGGAGGGCCACCAGGGTTTGAACTCGAGACCCTCTGAATTTGAAGGCTCCGGGTCTCGCCACTTGGCTACCGCCGCTTTTAAACCAGGAGCAAATAAAGCAGTTATATTTTTGTGATCTCTGTGAACCCTGCTTATTTACAGTGATCGTTTCTGAGCACGGCGGAGATACGAATGCTTCTCACATTAAATAATTTTACGCAAAAAAAGAAATTCGAAGGATTTCCGCTCCATTCTACTACCAGATCACCCTATTCTAATCATTTATTAAAGGAACAAAAAGTTCCATATAGAAATTAACAAAATACAAAAACATTTGACAGTTAAAAATATATGGTTTTATCGTCATCATGTACATAAATATAGATACTTAGATAGTTCAATCCACGATGACGCATGAATTAAGCAATAGTGAACTCTATAGATTGGTGTTAAGAGCGGCGCCATGCGTTTTTATACTTAATTTACATTGAAAAACACCCAGACCAGATAAAATATTCATGTCTATGCACACAAATATTTGTCCTGTGTGGGAATCGAACCCAAGTCCTCACGTTGAACTTCTAGCATTGCTTAAGCCCATTGCTTATATCTAGTCCTCCCCGGATTTCCATCCTACTAAGCCACCATAAGTATGGATTTATATTACAATGTATCACTTACCTTAAGCATAAGGTTCTTGAGCAACGCATCCTAGGAAAACTGCTTTATGAGTGCAATATGCTTCCCTCTTAGACGTCCTCATCTGAAATCTATCTGCTTTTAGTCACGTGTATTGTATAATACACTAAGTCTCACCTTAAGAGTAATGTTTTTCAGCAATGCATCTTCTAGAACTGCTTGAAGCCGCGTGTTCATCTCTAGAGATAGTTCTAGGGACATGCCCCCCGGATCTCCCCCCCAAACAGCCGCCATTGCGCCGCCTCCGAGCCTCGCGATTTCTTTCTACAAATGGAAATTATCATTTTTATATATAGGTTTTTATACACAGGAGTCAGGAGCTTTGGACCCCAAGCCAACCTCACCTGCAAGTGGTGCACCTGCCGATCAACGGACGAGGCTCTGGCAAACATACAAGTTCCCGATAAAAGGCTCGCCACTTATTACGTGGGAGCAACTACACTCGCGAGCAAAAGTATGGAATCACTTGCTTGAATTTGATTCCACGCGATCTTGAGTACTTAATAACTAAATAATAATAATAAAAATGATACCATTTTAAAGGTTCATTAATTAACTTTAAATTGATACCAATATTATTCAGATAACGCCAGTACTTCAGAAGTTATCCTGGGCTAAGTGAAAAAAGATGCGTTTCAATTGTTTAACCCGTCACCAGTTGCGCGCCCTTCATCCCCTATAAAAAGACGTGTTACCGGTTTTTTTTATCAGTCATCTTTCACACGTTGACCGGTACACATCTCCGCAACTTTGGACCCTTGAACTTCGAAGACAATGGATACAACACCTACAGAAGCAGCCCAAATCGTCGCCCTATTGCAAGAAGGGCTTAGCCAGCGAGCTGTCGGACGTCAGCTCCACATAAGTCAGTCTTGTGTTTCGAAAGTGTACAAACGCTTTCTGGAGACTGGTGGCTTTGTGCCGAGACCAAGATCTGGACGACGCCGGTGCACATCGGAGAGGGATGACCGTTTTATCGTGTCAACTTCTCTCCGAAATCGGCATTTGACTGGTGTTGACGTCCAGCAGGGGCTCCGAAATGTTCGCGGGGTCGCTGTTAACGAGTGGACAGTTCGTCGAAGACTCAAGCAAGCTAATTTAACCCCAAGAAGGCCTGCCACAGGCCTGAAACTGACGGCAGCTCATCGACAATCCCGCCTTCGATTCGGTCTCGATCGGATTCGATCTCGGACGAGACCAGAATGTGTTTACACGGCAACGATCGAAGAGGTCGGGTCTACAGGAGGCCTGGGGAGCGCTTTGTGCAGTGCTGTTTCGCTGAGACAGTGGCTTATGGAGGCGGTTCTTTAATGATGTGGGCCGGCATTTCTTTCGACGGACGGTAAAACGGAGCTTGTTTTCGTGCCTGGCGGGGGACGAGGAGGCGGTCTAACTTCTGACCGATACATTTCCGATATTCTGCTGGAACATGTCGTTCCCTATGCGGGATATATCGGTGATGACTTCGTCCTCATGCACGATAACGCTCGTTGTCACACTTCCCGTGCCACAACCGAATACCTAGAGGAAGTCGGCATCGCCACATTGGACTGGCCAGCGCTTAGCCCGGACATGAATCCAATAGAGCACGTGTGGGATGAACTAAAGAGGAGGGTTCGATCCAGAAATCCTACTCCTTCAAACACATATGAGCTCAAAACGGCTTTGATTGAAGAGTGGGAAGGTATCTCACAAGATACCATACGGAAGCTCATCAGGTCCATGAAGAACCGTCTCCGAGCTCTCCTTAGGGCGAGGGGGGGGAACACTAAGTATTGACATTAAGTTTTTAGGCGAAATAAAGTTTTTATTAATTAATTTTTGTTGTTTTTTTCATTCATAATTTTTCCGTTATCCTTGCCTTTTCCTACCTCCTTCACTTAATCCAGGATAGCTCCAGAAATAATGGAGCCATTTGAATGAATTTAATATCAATTTAAAGACTACATTTTAACCTTTAAAATGGTATCATTTTTATTATTATTATTATTTAGTTATTAAGTACTCAAGATCGCGTGGAATCAAATTCAAGCAAGTGATTCCATACTTTTGCTCGCAAGTGTATATACTTGGCGAAATGTGGGCGTATAATATGCTTCTGCCTACCCCTTCGGGGAAACAGGCGTGAATGTATGTACAACACGCACGAATCAACTGTGCACCCTGCTGGAATGCGACCCCTCTCCCGCTTCCCTGCGCGGCGCCCCGCATTCGCCGTAAGTGCTCAGTACCGATAGCATCTAACGATTGCATGCATCCTTACTATATAATATTATAAATGCGAAAGTAACTCTGTCTGTCTGTTACTCTTTCACGCCAAAACTACTGAACGGATTTGAATAAAATTTGGTATACGGATGGTCTAGACCCTGAGAAAAGACATAGGCTACTTTTTATTGCGAAAAGGGGTTGCAAGGGGATAAAAGATGTATGAGATTTCTTAATTTTAAAAGATAAAACCGTGAAACTTTATATTTCAGCACTTGATAAGATATAATTAAACATTTGTTCTAGCGTTTTTGAAATTTCGACCTGTGAGGGGATGAAATAGGGGTTGAAAGTTTGTATGAAGTTTGTAATTTTTGAAGATAAAAACATTACATTTTGTATGTAGGCACTAAATAATTAACAAAAAATCATTTGTTTTAGCATTTTGAAATTTTACCAGTGTGGGGTTGAAATAGGGGTTGAAAGTTTTTATGGGTATTTGTCATTTTTGAAGATAAAACCATAAAATTTGGTACGTGGGTCTTTTAGGATGTGTAGAGCTTTTCTACAAAAGGAATTCCCGAAATTCGAACGTTACGGAACGGATTTGGCACGGGAACTACGAAGCTAAACTTTTTGTATACAAAATCTTAACCACCGATCCTAGAAATATGATATTTAGAAGTTTTAGGTGTATCAAGTTAAAAAAAAAATTTTGGCTTTTGAAGTTAAAGTTCAGTTTGAAGTTTCCGTTACTTTAAAAAAAACTATTCTCAATACATAATACATAGGTACTTTATACCTACTGTAAACAATTTTTTTTTAAATATACCTATTAATGATTCTTTTTAAATAATTAAAAATGCTACCCAAAGATACTATTCCACGCGGACGAAGTCGCGGGTAACAGCTAGTCTGAAATAAAATTGTGTGCACGGAGGAGCAGCGTCGCATTTACTTATTATTATATACAAAAATGATCTTAGACTATCAAAAATGTCACCGCAATGAAAAATCTAGTGCCCTCATTTTTGTCGTCTCTTTATTGTGAAGCTGTTATATCATATCAATCCATATGTATCAATTTTATAGCGAAACGTCAAGAGTAAAATGACCTAGTATTGTGACGCCTTATCATCAAAACGACCTTTTAATAACATATTAAAAAATTATAACTTTATTTTTTTAACATAACTTCCTTTTTTTTTGCTAACGTGCCTTCCAAATTACTTCACAGTGCGAGGTGCACAGTTAATTCGTACGAGTTGTATGTACAGATGTTCATGACAGCCGGGATCAACGGTTTAACATGCTTTCAAGGCACAGAGCAAGCGATAATTACGCACATAACTTCGAAATGTCATAGGTGCGCCACCAGGGTTTAATTAATTTGAAGTCTATTGGTCGCGCCACTGGGCTATCGCTTCTCGCGTGGAGCTACAAATACACATATAATAAATACATATTTTCTGACAATTACACCAACGATTTGGACTTTGGAGCGCTCGTAGCTCTGCGGAACTCGGTGGTCGGAAACGATCACCGAAGTACAGCAGAGTTTACAGAGGTCAGTCCTTGGATGGGTGACCGTTTGTGTGGCATTTGATATCGAGCGTTTCCGTGCTTCGGAAGGCACGTTAAGCCGTTGGTCCCGGTTATCACTAAATGTGGTAGTCGTTAAGCCATGTTAGGGGCCTAATGGGCGGCTTGATAATTTCCAACAGCAGGACGCCATACACCTGCCTCCGCCAATCCGCACTGGGTCAGCGTGGTGGAGTATGACCCATTACCCTCACACCTTGATTTGTGAGAGGAGGCTCGTGCTCAGTAGTGGGACGTTGATGGGCTGAAATGATGATGATTTGGACTTATTCTGACAATAACAAATACCACAAACTATTTTTGACTGAAATAACAAAAGGGATCTAGCACTAACCTTTGTCAACGTACGAATCAACTTCATTAGCGAGCGTTGAAAGACAAAACAATTACATAAATATACAACGTGGAACAATTTCAAATTAATACAACAGTGTATACATTTGTAGCTTACTTATATGGGCTGTGTATGTTTGCGACTGATGTACTGTGTAATGTATGTATGTATTGTTTTTTTGTTTAAGTGTGAACCTATGTTTCGGCGTGTGTGTTATGTTACCTCATTAGAGTCCCTATCTTGAGAGGCGGAAGCAAATGCCTCAACGACTTGCTTCGAGTGTTCCTCTACAAACTCGCATCTCTCTAAGTGTATGTGTTTATGTATTGTCTATGCATGTGAGTGTTTGTTATGTGTCTATGCATAAGTTGTGTGTGTATACGTACACTTACCAGCGTCCTTGTCTTGAGAGGCTAGGAACTCGCCTCTCTCTGAGTTTGTTGTGTATGTGTTTATGTATTGTCTATGAATGTGTGTGTTTGTTATGTGTCTATGCATAAGTGTGTCTGTATACATACACTTATCAGCGTCCTTGTCTTGGGAGGCTAGGATCTCGCCTCTCTCTGAGTTTGTTGTGTATGTGTTGATATATTGTCTATGAATGTGTGTGTTTGTTATGTGTCTATGCATAAGTGTGTCTGTATACATACACTTATCAGCGTCCTTGTCTTGGGAGGCTAGGAACTCGCCTCTCTCTGAGTTTGTTGTGTATGCATGTGCTGTGTGTGTATTACGTAATTAATAATAATAATAAGTTTATTGGTGTACCATACAATTTAAAATTAAAACTAAAAACAATTTACAAATGTTTAAAATGACGTACCAAAATGACCCAACTCAGCATGTGCTAGTCCAGTGTTCTAGCGCTGGTTTTCAGCTGGGCCATTTTGGGTGCAGTGCGGAACGTATTAGTATGAATTCATGTATTGTTGTGTCAGCTTTGTTTTTGTATGTATCTACGTATAGGCGTGTGAGTGTATGTGTATGTGTTGTTACCTTATTAGCGTCCCTATCTTGAGAGGCGACAGCGCCCGCCGGCAGTGAGCACAGCAGATGCCTCAACAACTTGGACTTGGCTCTGAGTTCGCCAGTGAGCTGCTTCGAGTGTTCCTCCAGGAACTCGCATCTCTCTGAGCGACGCGCTGCTGCCCTTTGTAGGGAAACTATGCGCTCGATTAACGCTTGGCGATCTGGCTCGCGAACCTGTCACATTAATAAAGAAAGATATGCTTATTAACTGCACAGGTAGGTACATAACAATTGTTAAAGTTTCACAAGACTGAAATTGTGGAGTCAAAAGGCATTTCTTCAGCTTATTGCAGCTATAACAATGCAACATTGTCATAGCTGCGCTGGTTTTTAAGCTGCACCTTATGACGCAGTGGCATGACTATAACTAATAATGATTTTAAAAACAATGAAAATAAAAAAATACAAAGTACTATATTTAATTAAAATTACAAAAACTAAGTAATAACAAGCAATAAAAAGTCATCAAAATTAATAAAAATAAATAAACAATACATAACAACCACAACAAAGATACAGAAATTTATAGGCTCAGGCTTTATATTCCAAATATAGGCTGTACATTCTGCACGCTTCGACCACGAAGATATGCTACCAGATGTCACTGTCACCGATACGACATTAAATACTCAAATGCAGTAGCAGGATGAATAGATTTGTTTTCGTGGTCTTTGAGTGAATTCACAAGGGTCATCTGTAGGGTATTATATTATAAATAATAAACAAATAAATATTTTCTGACAATTACACCAATTATTTAGTTCCAAGATAAGTATCATTAAGAATTTGTATTATGGATATTAAACAACGGATAACTTAAATACTTTTTTATTGTATACGTAATATACATTGGAAAACACCCAGACCAGAACTAATATTTATGTTCATGCGCACAAAGATCTGGAGTGAAGTATTTTATTTTTATTATTTAC
Organism: Musotima nitidalis; assembly: GCA_949126915.1. NCBI lineage: Eukaryota > Metazoa > Arthropoda > Insecta > Lepidoptera > Crambidae > Musotima > Musotima nitidalis. Next base: position 6,297,850 of record OX421442.1, on the reverse strand, counting down.
ATTATTGCCTTAGGATTAAGTTTCTGTAATAGTAATGTAATTATGATTTAAATAAACAAATTAAAAAAAAACATTTACTCATTTAATGGTAATACAACATTACACGTCACAGAAAACAAAACATACATAATTATTGACGACCGATATGGCGTGGTGGCGAGTATACCCGCACTCCACTCCAGAGGTCGTGGGTTCGATTCCCACACAGGACAAATCTTTGTGTGTAAAAATATTAATATTTGTTCTGGTCTGGGTGTTTTCCTATGTATATTAAGTATGTATTTACAAAAAAAAGTATTTATGTATGTTTATCCGTTATTTAGTATCCAGAACACAAGTTCTTAATGATACTTAACTTGGAACTAAATAATTGGTGTAAGTGTCAGACATATTTATTCATTATTATTATTTATTATTAGAATTATTAAAATTCTATTACTTAACAATATTATTAGGAATTGATACTGTCGAAATAAATGATGTCAATAAGAATTGTTCTCCGAGTGCCACACGTCTTTATTTAACTAACACTAATGTACCATGTATTGTTTTATTTAAGATTTTTTTATATTATTATTACTTGTTTGTTGTTGTCAGAATTCATTGAAATTTAGACAGTAGGATATTTTTACATATTCGAATGTTTTTAATAGAATAACAAATAAACATTACGGCTAACCTTATTTAGGTACTTGTCAAATGTATTAGGATCCTTTATCTGAAAAAATAGAGGGGGACTTTAATTTACTTACTGTTGGCGTTTGAGTGTGCTCCTGCGCAGCGTAAAATGAAAGTGACATTTCAATCAAAATGGGACGACGCACAGTGATGGTATTATATTGAATAGGCGACCTATTTTTATGTGCAATAAGGGAAGTGGAAGACGTTGGCTATTTAATTATTTCGATGGCACATTATGTATAAATTTATAGGGTATTTTCAGATCCTCCACCACGCAAATCTAGTGTGGTTTGGGGCAAGCAGGTGTGTGGCGTCCTGCTATGAGAGCCTTTAAAGCATCCCAACCAGGCCTCATATATATAGATAGCTCGATTCACGATGACGCATGGCGACGCTCTTAACACCAAACCTATAGAGTTCAATATTGCTCAATGCATGCGTCAACGTGGATTGAACTATCCATAGTGAGAACGGATATACGACTTAAAGTGCCTTCTGAAGGACAAAAGCGCTTGATATTAAATGCCACACAAACGGTCACTCATCCAAGGACGGACCTCTGTAAACACTGCTTAACTATGGTAATCCCTTTCGACGAATTGAACACGCTCGTGTATCGTTTTCGATACACACTGTACTAACAATTGTGTATCATTTTAGATACACGATCACCATCATAGTCTTTAGCCTCGTGTATCGATAAAGTGCAGGGTTTTCATATTTCACGTATGAAAACCGTAAGCAAAATCCCTGATTTTTCGGGTGTATAAGGGGTTGGGATAGGTTTTTTTATTTAGAACTTATTACGAAAATATATGGGGAAAAAATTCAAAAAAGTTTAATTTGGTAGTAACGGCTTATAGAGCTTGGCACTGAGCGTGTTAGTACACAGTACACACCTGTATATCCGGTAAGTTTTCGTGTCCATTTTGTATACGGCCATCTTCTTGAGGAGCACTTTCAGTACTGCTGAGTGACGTCACTGAACCTAAAAGTCAGAAAAAATTGGTTTAGAACAGTACTATAATTTAATAAATACATACTATGGTGCGTTTGGCTTGGGCTCCACAGATCTTAGCAGGAATACTACCCCAATATAATATATACACTAAAAATTATATTATAATTAAATACATTCATACTATCATACCTGTTTCTAATACATACATAGTGTCTGTTTCTAATGTCCTCATGGTTGGGCTCATGTAATAGGTGGCGAGCCTATTGCCGCTTACCGGGAAATTAAATAAACAAATGAGAAACAGATTCCATGATTAAATTAAAAAGGTATTGGAGGAAGAACTGGTCATCAGTACCCGATACCGACGGGAGTGCATGAAAAGGTTAAAAATAAACAATAGTAAAATAAATTTCTGATAATTACACCAATCTTAGTTCCAAGATAAGTATGCCGTGACGAACTTGTGTTATGGATACTAAAGAACGGATAAACATATATATTCAAAGAGTTTTGAAGGGATAAATTTAAAAGAGCATAGCCTGTGAGTTTTTTGCCAGTTCTTCTTACAGAGCAGTGGCTCGGAACTAACACTTAGGTTCACTTACACTTAATAATTTTTTGTTTTTGAATTGTTTTGTTGCATATAAGTGAATCTAAGCTTCGTAATTTCAGTGTAATAATATTTCGATTGTTTTTTAATACTTGTATTTAATTTTGACGTTTTCAAGTACTATGTATTAGTTTATAAAATAAATATTTTTTTAATTTGAATATAAATAAATTATATTGTTGACTAGATATGGCGTGGTGGCTAGAATTCCTAGCACTCTGCTCTTGAGATCGTCGATTCGATTCCCACACAAGATAAATCTCTGTGTGCATGAACATGGTTATTTTTTAATAAACTGGATTTTTCTAATGTATATAAGGTATGTATTTACAACAAAAAAGTATTTATGTATGTTTGTCTGTTCTTTAGAATATATAAAGAAAGTTATTAATGAGATTTATCTTGTAACTAAATAAGTGGTGTGATTGGACGTTAATAATTATTTTATTTAATATTTGATAGTACCTGTTCTAGTAGAAGTAGCCTCAGGCGAGGGTAGTTTAGCTTCTAGCTGTTCACATCGCTTCAGAGTGCGATGCAGTTCCCGGTTCAGTTCCTGCACAAAGAAGACATATAATTAAACCGGTGACTATTTGTCTCACATACTAAATAAGTACCTCCCGGTAGGGCGGAGGCCGGGAAAAGGTAAGACCCTGAGGATGCCGACTCTGGGTGCCCTTAGTACTAACTACCGGGAGGGAAACCAAGAGAGACCTGTAAAGGGCGCAGCGGGTGGGCCAGGAGGGCCCGTCCAGTAGCTAGGAGCCAGCGCTAGGAGTAGGTCTAAGGTGGCGGGGGCGGTGGGTCCCTGCTGTCTAACCATAGACCCTCTGGGAAGTCGGCCACTCACGCATGGTCGCACAAGGAGGTAGGAGGAGCGCGTCCACTGCGCCTCTCTGAGGAGGTCCTCCCGGTTTTGATTTGGGGGACTTTGGCCGCAGCAGGGGTGTCAGACGCTGCAACCTAGGTACTGGCCCCTGCCTCTTTCTCAACAAGCAGCGGGCATCGTCGGAAGATTTCTAGTGGGTATTACTGCTGGCGGTCGCGTCTGCCGGTGGTGAGTCCCACACCCCCCTTTCGGTCCCCCTTTGCCGGAAGGCAGTGCGTAAATGCGTTTTACAACCGACGTGAAAAAAGAAAAGGGCTCCTAATATGTTGGTAGGATCCTTTAGCTCCCTACTAATTTCTTTTGTCCACGATTGTACGTTTTTTTGTGTTACTTTTTCAAGACAGGAAAAACCCGGGAAGAACCGGACTATTGGAAAACCGGACTTTAAAAGACCCGGGACTATTGGAGAGTTGGAAAATTGTACTACTTTTCAGACCAAGCGAACTTTCAACTAGTTAATCATTTCATTCTTAGATAGCAGGATATTTCATGAAAAAAATTTTGTCGGTAAAACTTGCAGTAAAGGTCCTGCACACGCCGACGATGTAAATATACCTTTATGGCACTAGCGTGTTTCTTCTTAAGCACGCAATTCTCCCCTTTCTCCCACTCCAAAGTCTTGTTCGCTTCTGACAATTCCTCTGTTAATTCTGCTACCTGAAAGCACAATATCATAAGAATAAGAACCGTTTTATTTTTCTTGTATAAGGCTCCTACCAAGATCTGAGGAGTCCAAGCCAACCTCACCTGCAAGTGGTGCACCTGCCGATCAACAGACGAGGCTCGGGCGGACATAAAAGTTCCCGGAAAGCGGCAATAGGCTCGTCACCTATTACTTGGGACCAACAATATAAGTGGCGAAGTGTGGGCGTAAAGTATGTGGGCGTATAGTATCAATGTATAACTACATATATTGATGATAATAAATTTCAACTAAGCGTTCTTACAGACGAACTGCAATAGTGAACGGCAGAGGCTAATAAAAAGTAAAAGCGAGATTGAGGGTTTCAAAATAGTTGTTAACTTATCAAAAGAAGCGATTGACATTCGATTTTTTTCGTTTCTTCGCAATCGTGGATAGATTGTATGAAAATCTCCCTCTTGTTCTCTTTACATTAATATTTCTTCAACCCACACTGAACGTATCTTTCTTTTTCGCTGTTGTCGGCGACGGCGGAGTAAAAGCAATAATGCCTACCCCTCGGGGAAACAGGCGTGATATTATGTTTGTATGTATGTATGCTGATTTTTCTTAGGTATGGACTCTTTTTTTAGGACTATTTGCCAGTGTCAAGTAATATGATAAATTAATTTAATTGCGTCTTTGTCATTCAGTCATCATCATATACTAGCATTGTCCCGGTTGCCCTAGACTTAGGCTTAGGGCCCAGGGTCTGCTTCTGGTCTAAACAGATTTGGCTGAATTTCAGTTATTACATGAAGCGACTTTAATATCGAGCGCTTCCGTGCTTCGGAAGGCACGTTAAGCCGTTGGTCCCGGTTATCACTAAATGTGGTAGTCGTTAAGCCATGTTAGAGGCCTAAATATCTAACATCTAATTCTAACAGCAGGGCGCCATACACCTGCCTCCGCCAATCCGCACTGGGTCAGCGTGGTGGAGTATGACCCAATACCCTCGCACCTTGATATGTGAGAGGAGGCTCGTGCTCAGTAGTGGGACGTTAATGGGCTGAAATGATGATGAATGATGAAGCGACTGCCGTCTGACCTTCGCAACCCAGAAGGGAACTGCATTCTATGGTTAAACTAGCTGTTGGACAGAAGGCACTGGCTTCCTAACAACGACTGCCATAGATGTTCAAGACAGCCAGGACCAACGGCTTAACGTGCTTTCCGAGGCACGGAGCAAGCGATAATTACGCACATAACTTCAAAAAGTCATAGTCATAGTCCACCAGGGTTTGAACTATCTTTCGCTGCTCCTAGAAGTAGATTTTTCTATGCCTCCTAGTTTCTTAGTTATTATTTGTTTATTAATTTAGTAGTTACGGCCAACATGGTTAAACATAACATTATGAGATAATTGGGACGTGAGCGAGTGTGTTGTGTGCGTGCATGGGTGGATCTGTGTGTGATCTGTGGGTCTGATCTGTGGATGTGTGATTTCCCACACTTATCTCTTTGAATTGTATAATTTTTAACGGTCATTAAAAGTAGACATTTTGGCTAATTATGTACTTTTTGTGTTAGTGTAATGTGTGTATTTCAATTACCTTTCTCGCAAGCACTTTGTTTTCCTTATTTCTCCTATCAGTCTCTTCTGAAAGGGCAGTCTTCAACTTGTCACATTCTGCCTCTAGGGCTGTCACTCGCTCGCGTAAAGACGTGTTGTCAGCTGTCAGGGCTAGCACCTGAAATATGATATTAAGTCAAGTAATAGCTCATGCAATAAAGTGGCATACTAAATCGAGTTTTTTTATATGGGATATGGCTTGGACGCCAGTATACCTGCACTTCGCTCCTAAGGTCGTGGGTTCGATTCCCACACAAGACAAGTCTTTGTGTGCATGAAAATTAATATTTACAAAAAAAGTTTTTAATGATACTTATCTTGGAACCCAATAAGTAGTGTTAATGTAAGAGAATATATATTATTAATTTAATATGCCAAGAAACTGTGTTAATGACAGATTCTTTTTTTTTATGTGACAAGTCGTAATGACCATATTCCGCCTGATGGTAAGCAGTCGATGCAGTTCAGAAAAGTAACAGCGCTACATCCGTGGTAAGAGGGGTGTATAGGGATCCTTCCAAGACTTAAGGAGCCCAAGCCAACCTCACCTGCAAGTGGTGAACCTGCTGATAAACGGACGAGGCTCTTGCGAACATAACTGTGCCCGGTAAGCGGCAATAGGCTCGCCACCTATTACGTGAGACTAACTATATAAATGGCGAAGTGTGGGCGTTTAATATGCCTATGCCTACCCCTTCGGAAAAACAGGCGTGAATGTATGTATACGTGGTAAAAGCGCTCACCCACTTTTGACAGCCTGCATAAATGCCGTTTCACGCCCCGCTTTAAGGACCCGGGACTATCATCATCAGCCTGTCTTGGTCCACTGTTGGACATAGAGAAGCCTATTTATATATATTATCATCAGCTCTTCGTCTTCAATCGCTGTCAGCCGTTTTGCATATATCATCGCTCCACCTAGCTGGAGGGCATCCTACAATGCGCTGACTGAGACGCAGTCTTTACTGTAGGACACGTTTACCCAAGCGGCAATAGGCTCGCTACCTATTACGTAGGACCAACTATATAATTTGCGAAGTGTGAGTGTATAATATGCCTCTGAAACTGGCGTGAATGTATGTATGTAAAATACATTTTATTACTAAAATGTAATAGTGAATTTTTTTAATATTATCTTATCTACTAAAATCAACAATTACAGTAAATTATTAAACCGAATTGTAAGTACATTTTTCAAATGTAAATAATGAATTCTTGCGTTGCCCTGTCAGAGATAAGTAAGTTTTAAGTAGGTACTATTCTATCGTAAAACCTAAAATATATTCTACTTAGTATGAAATAAAGATAAGATTTGAAGATTTCATAACAGCTCTATTGAGTAAAATTTTAATATACGATTTTGACTATATTTTAAATAGATGACGTCAAAAATTCGACATCCCTATTCTGCACTCGGTCCTCGTGGTGGATATGACCTAAATCCTCTGACCTTAGTTCTTGAGATGAGACCCGTGCTCAGTGGGACATTAATGGGTTGAGATGATGTTAATGTAAAACGCCTGCATTCACCGGCATCCCGCCACCTTTACCAGGTCAATGATTCATTAGGTGGGAGGCTGTCTTCTACTGTATTTGCTGGTTCGCAATCGTCTCTAGTTTTTTTTGTATAACTGACCTGATGGTGTAGTTCTGTGGAGTGAGCCCGGTCTCGTACGTGGGAGGTGGTGAGCGAAGCAGCGTGTGCTAACGCGGCTGCCTCGCGCTGTCTGCATGTCTCGGAAGCGGCTAGGGCTTCGGATAGGGCTGATTCGGCACGAGTACTTCGCTCTGATTCTCTGTAATTTGTACAAATAAAAAAATTGGTTGCCTGTAAAGTCGGTATACGGGCGAAAGTTTTACGTGACAACGACTTTGAGTGGTAAAATAATTTTAATGTGAATATTCATTCGTATAGTAGGAAGAAGGATGAAATAATAGTAACAATTTAAAACATTTATTTATACAAAGAATTATATTTAAAACATTAATTCATACAAAGAATCTCTCGCTCTTAGGCGGGCTAACTGTGCTCGAGTGGAAGGGACGCATGCCTTTCACTTTTTATGTCTGTCTCTCTCGCTCTTAGGCGGGCTAACCATGCCCGAGTGGAAGGGACGCGTGCCTCTCACTCGCTCTCATTGTGATCGCATAACGTGAGCGGAGCGTAACGCAGTTTCTTGAAGTGTCACCCGGCAAACCAATTTATAAGACGTTGTCACGTCAAAATAATACTTGTCAATATATTTTTCTATGGGTGCACAGGGATCCTATTAAGACCTAAGGAACCTCATCTGAAAGTGGTGCACCTGCCGATTAACGGACCAGGCTCTTGCGAACATAACAGTCCCCGGTAAACGGAAACAGGCTCGCCACCTATTACGTGGGACCAACTATATAATAGGCGAAGTGTAGGCGTATAAATATGCCTCTGCCTAGCCCTTCGGGGAAACAGCTGTGAATGTATGTATGTATGTTTTTTTAGGATTGCTTGCGACAGCCCAGTGCCGAGACCCATAGACTTCAAATTCAGAAGGTCTCAGGTTCAAACCCTGGATAATTACGCACATGACTTCGAAAAGTTATTATCGCTTATCGCTTCCTTGTCTCGGAAAGCTTGTTAAGCCGTTGGTCTCGGCTGTCATCAACATCTATGGCAGTCGTTATTAGGAAGTCAGTGCCTTCTAACATCCTGACAGCTGGTGAACCATAGAATGATGTTTCCTTCTGGGTTGCGGAGGTCAGACGGCAGTCGCTCCATGTTATAACTGAAATTCAGTCAAATCTGGTAAGACCAGTGAGCAGACCCTGGGCCCTAAGCTTAAGTCCAGGGCAACCGGGACAGTGCTAGGATGTGTTGATGTTTACCTCTCTAACTGGGCAGTCAATGCATCAGCAAGCGCGGCGCGGGCTCTTAATGCTGCCAATTCTGCCGCTTCTTCCTCTAATCGGAGATTGCTGACTTTCAGCCTCTCTACCTGTATTCAGTAATCATGCGCTTGTGTATTAAATTTCATTAACATCATCATATCATCCTCAACAAGTCGACTGCTAAACATTAGCCTAAAAGGTTAAATTCTAATGGGGTTATTTTCCCATAATAACCACACTGGGCAGGCGGGTTGGTGTGGCAGTTCCAGCCAGTACGCAGGATGACGCTACTGCCCATCATCCGGTAGGATTTCTCTTCGTCGACTCTTTCGACTCCCCGTGAGATGAGAGGGGGTGGCACTATTCTAGACCGGTACCACACGGCGCAATAGCACTTATAATATAGTGCTATTGCGCTATATTATATATATACTCACTTTGGTTTTGCTATCTCTGCCTCCTTACGTTGACACACTGACACATTAAGCACGGTTGCACTAAAAAAAACATCGTGTTTGTTTGTTTGTTCATAAGTTTGGTTAGGTTACGCATTGCGATTATTGCAACTAAAATTGATACATCTGTCATAACTCATATCTGGTCTGACAGTGACATATAGACAGAAATGTAACATCTTTTTTTTTTTTTCATTTGATTTATTTTTTTTTGTTTTGGCTTGCTTGTCTTTTGCATAAATGTACCTAACGTGTTTTTCATATTATGTTATAGGTTATATTTTATTTTTTTGTTATCTTTTTTAATGTTAGTTTTTATTTTTTTATTACTTTTGCTTCTACTCCACTCTACCTCAAAAGGGCGGTGCAGGAACATCAGCGCTGCTGTATTATTAGATGCAGCAGCATTATGCTGATGTATCGCCCTTTTGACAGGTAACATTACCATAAGTTGTTGTTATTATTTTTTTCAATATTTTTGTTTTGTTTTTCTGCACGTTTTTTTGTAACTGTTTAATCTAATTGTTATGTAATGTTATTTTGTCAATAAAAAATATTCTTATTCTTATTATAAAACATAGTTTTGAAGATGTTATTACTCAGTGCAAGTCTTATAAATAGGCAGAGCATTCCACAATCGAGCGGCTTTAATATGGAATGGAATAGTGCCTCCTCTCATCTCACGGGGAGTCGTAAGAGTAGACATAAAGAAATTCTACCGGACGATGGGCAGCAGTGTCATCCTGCGTACTGGCTGGAACTGCGATCACCAATCCGTCTGTCCAGCGTGCTGATTATGGGCAAATGCCCACATTATAATAAACTATACGAAAGGCCAACGTTCCGCAGTGGACTTTACATGGCTGATATGATGAATATGGAGAGAGTTAGCTAGAAATCCTGTATGGTGCTGGGGAGTAGCAAGTAGCAAAGAGTTAGGCGAACGAAAGTTGCGTGTGTGAGTACAGCTTTTTTAAATATCATAAATAAATAAATATTTTCTGACAATTACACCAATTATTTAGTTCCAAGATAAGTATCATTAAGAACTTGTAGAAAGGATACTAAACAACGGATAAACATACTTACATACTTTTTTTTTTTTGTAAATACATACTTAATATACATAAGAAAACACCCAGACCAGAACAAATATTCTTGTTCATGCACACAAAGATTTGTCCTGTGTGGGAATCGATCCCACGCCCTCTGGAGTGAAGTGTAGGTATACTGACCTCCACGCCATATCGGTCGTCAAATACGGTGGGGATTGCAAATATTTGAGTGAACGAACATGAATATTAATGCTGTACTGGGCATTTTATAAAAAAAATCAGTCAAATTAGTAACTAAAATACATAGATGGTATTGTATAACCTTACCTCAGCTGTAGACGAAGCTAGAGAGGCAGTAGCGCTATCCCGCTCTCGCACGCAGCTGTCAAACTGTTGACTGACAGCTGTCAAACGCTTCTCTAGCTCTTGCTTGTCATGTCGGCACATTATCAATGCGGCTTGACTCTCGACGAGGTCGGCTTCTGTTTAATTTGAAAATAGTAAACAAGTTAGGACATATAATATTTTAAAAGGAGTTTAGGCGGCGCGGAAAAAGTCACATAAAGGGCATTGCTTTTATTCTACAACTGGCGAATAAGCGGCAATAGTCTCGCCACCTATTACATGGGACCAAAAAAATAATTGGCGAAATGTGGGCGTAAAATATATGATAGTCCTCTGCTTACCTCTTCGGGGAAATAGGCGTGAATGTATGTATGTATGTATGTATGTATGTAGGTGGAACATCAGCGATTCGTCTAGTTCGTACTAACGTTAAACATGACTGCGCCGACCATCGACACGACGGACTGAACGATGTCTCGTTTCAAAGCTATTCAAAACGAAGCGCTACCAACGTGCCGTTAGATCCTCATTAACTTTTTTGAGTGATAGGCCGCTCAATAGGGTATCTAACTTGGCTTAACAACCACATGGATGTGATGGTGGTGATGATGATTGAACTCACCTAGCTGCTTAGCTTTCGCAATGTCAGTAGAGCTGTTGATAGCAGCCTCTTTCGCGGCCTCCAACTCGGATACTTGTTGATTGAGTTTCTCTATCTTCTCTGTGCTTTCCTGGAAAATACAAATTTGAGAATTAGCGGAGAAGATTCCTTTTAAGAATTAAAAAAAAGTTTATTGTCTTTAAGATCAACAAGGAAATTCTTGGCGGGAAAGTAAAGCGGCTGCAGTTTTGTTACATTTTCTAAAATTTGCGATATTTTGAACATTACTGTGTAATTACGGTGGATTATTAACCGTTAAGTGTTTGTGAGTGTGTGTGTGTTGGTAAATAAAACAGAACAGTGCGAAATAACTTTTCAAATTCTCTCAAGGAGTCCATGCGAGATCTCAGTATAGTCCCACTTCTTTACTTAGAATTCAAGGGGTTTAGATATCATTAATCATCTTTACCACCACTTATTCTCATTTACATGACGACCGATATGGCGTGGAGGTCAGTATACCTACACTTCACTCCAGAGGTCGTGGGTTCGATTCCCACACAGAACAAATCTTTGTGTGTATGAACATGAATATTTGTTTTGGTCAGGGTGTTTTCCTATGTATATTAAGTATGTATTTACAAAAAAAAAATTAAGTATGTTTATCCGTTCTTTAGTATCCATAACACAAGTTCTTAATGATACTTATCTTGGAACTAAATAATTGGTGTGATTGTAAGAGAATATTTATTTATTTATTATGTACGTACTATTGAAAAAAAAATGTTAGATAGCATAATATTGTTGGAGTAGTAAATATTACGGCCGTGTGGTACCGCCCCCCTCTCATCTAACGGGGAGTCGTAAGAGTCGACGAAGAGAAATCCTACCGGATCATGGCCAGCAGCGTCATCCTGCGTACTGGCTTGAACTGCGATCACCAACCCGCCTGCCCAGCGTGGTCATTATCAATGATTCATAAGGCTGATTTGATGGTTATACTTGTTTGTTTATACCTTGAAGGCGTCCATTTCCAGTCGAAGCTTGCTCTGGGTCCACTTAAGTCGGCCCTCCACGTTGCGGAGTTCCTCCCTCACTTTGGCTATTTCCTGCTCGCTCATCGATAGCTCATGGCACTGAGAACAACAAACATATATACAACAGGATGGATGGAATGGGATAGGACTAGTGCCAATGTCGGCGAAGGGTTAACCACCTCTCATCGTAAGACACGTTTTATCTGGAGATCCACATACATATAATTACGCCTGTTTCCCCGAAGGGGTAGAGAGAGGTATATTATACACCCACATTTTTTCGCCAATAAACTGGTTGGTCCCACGTAATAAGTGGCGAGCCTATTGGCAGAAACTTTTGGTGTCGCCAGAGCCTCTTGATCGGCAGATGCATCACTTGCAGGTGAGGTTGGCTTGGGCTCTTAAGATGGTCGACAGCGAGACGGCGTGGGAGGCGATGGCCTCCTTCTGCGAAGTGGTGATGTCGCAGAAGGAGGCCGCGGAGCGGGAGAGGAAGCGGGATCCGCTCTCTCTCCGGCTACGCCGTTAGCGCAGCGGGCGGGCCAGGAGGGCCCGTCCAGGCGCGCCCGGGGGCTGGGGGCCCCTTCCGTCTAGCTATAGACCCCCCAGAAGTCGGCCAGTCACGCCATGGCCGCACTAGGAGGTAGGGGGGGGGGGGGGGCGCGACACACTGCGCCTCTCTGAGGAGGTCCTCCCAGTTCTCTAGTTCAGATCCGGGGGACGTTGGCCGCGGGCGGGGTGCCAGAAGCTACAAATCCCCTGGTACTGGCCCCCCGCCCCTTTTTCAACAGCGGTGGGCGTCGTCGGAAGATTTTTAGAGGGTAGGAATGCGGCGGTCGCGTCTGCCGCATAGAGTCCCACACCCCACTCCCGGTCTCCCCCTTTGGCCGGGAGACAGTGCGTAAATGCATTTTGTTACCGACGTAAAGAAAAAAGAAAAAGGGCTCTTAAGATGTTGGTACCCTCTGTAGGTGTGATCCGCTGCGCTAAAAGTAAACTTTTTTACAACTATTTTAAAGGTTTCTGTCTGCAAGGTATACAGGATAGAAAAATGTTCCCGAGCAGTGTAACACACACCGGCGACTCCAACCGCGAAACCAGAAGGGCCCGTCAAGCAGCACCTGGAGGGTCTTAGGCGGCTGGAGCAGGGGCCCTTGCTATCTAACCATAAACCCTCCGAGAAGTCGGCCACACGCCATGGTCGCACAAGGAGGTAGGAGGGTCGCGTCACTGCGCCTCTCTGAGGAGGCGTTGGGCGTCGGAAGCTGCAAGCCATGTACTGGCCCCCCCTTTTTCTCAACAAGCGGCGGGCGCCGTGGGAAGATTTTTAGTGGGTATTACTGCTTGCAGTCGCGTCTGCCGGTGGTGAGTCCTCCTTTGGTCTTCCCTTGGCCGGAAGGCAGAGCGTAAATGTATTTTGTTACCGAAGTAAAAAAAAGAAGGATGATGTGATACAAACCTGCTTCTGAGGAGTATGCCCTATATCCTTTTCACCTTGATTCGTGAGAAGATTTAAGTCCCGATAGAAGGATGTAAATGGACTAAGCTATTTTGGATTAGAAAATACTCTAAACAACTCTTTCCTTGGTTTATGAGAGGAGGCTCTGTAGTGCGAAATTTACAAGATGACTTAGATTTAAAGGGCCTTATTACTTTTTTTTATCAAATGAAGACAGTGACAGCACTAGTTTTAAACCTGGTTTGACTTTAGATCTTGTTTTGTAATAATTCCAAAGAGTTTAAATAAACAAACAAACCTTATCATCATACAACTGACAGATCCTATGCTTCTCCCCATGAGCAGACTTAAGTTTCCCGTTTATGAGCTCCATCTCAGCCAGAGCCGCCTTCTCTGCTGCCATGGCCTTCTCCGCTTGTCTCCGAGCCTCTATACCAGCGCATTCCACACTGGCGTACCTCATCACTGCGGCATCTTTCTCTCTTTCAGCTTGTTCTACACGTTTTGCCATCTGCAAGTAACGTTGGTATATAATAATTAAAAAAAACATAAATAAATTGATATATCCAGTCAAAATCATTTATTACAGTTTGGCTCAAAAGAGCTCTTATGAAGGTCAAAACTTAAAAACTAGCGCGCCCATTCACTGCGGGCGGGAGCTTGAACGTAAAAGAATGGGCAAGAAAATCGTCAAAGTTAGTTTTTTATCCCGCCAGTTACAAGATAATGTACTTATAAGTATAATGTATTATAGTGGTAAAACAATTTGAAAAGTCTACAAAAACCTGTGTTCTGCAGTTGTATAGATTTACGATCAAGTTCCAAGCATTGAATGGGCGCATTTGTTTTTAAGTTTGAAATATAAGAGAACCATTTTAAATTTCTTTTCAATAATTAATTTTTGTAAAGCTTTATGCGTTTAGCACCTTTAGCCAGCCAAAAATGAGTGGTGATAAAGATGATAAATGGTAAATGAGATGACCTCCCCCTAAACCCCTTGAGTCCTCAGTAAAGATGTGGGACTATACTGAGATCTCACATGGACTTCTCGAGAGAATATGATGTTGCACTGTTTTGTTTATTTTCGAAATATCACAAATTTTAGAAAATTAAACAACACTGCAGACATCACGCTTCACATTCTCGCTAAGCTAAACAGAACTTGAATAAATGATTTAATTTTTTTTTATATTCTTTTTTTTTAATACTAATCATAGTGCTTCTACCAAAGCACCATACTTTACTTTTAACTTTTAATATGTGGCACCATCATACAAGCAATACTTTACATGTAGATTGCACTAATTCAATTATATAAATCAACAAAAAAAAAACATACGAAATAATACTTACCAATTCCATTTTCTTCTCCATTTCTTTGAAACCAACATCTTTCTCTTGATTCTCATCCATCTGTTGTTTTAATCTATCCTTTAACAACATATTTTCTCTTTTCTGTTCTGCCAATATTAGCTCCAGCGATTCTCTTTGCAACTGAACCATATCTTTGTTAGAATCCTCATTTTCAACTTTATTCTGTTCACCATCTGGTTTATTTTCATTTTGCAAGTCTTGATTGTCGTTTGATTTTGATATACCATTCTCCTTGATAGGTGACTTTTCTTCAGCAAGTTCTCCATCGAAAATGTAATTTATTACATTACCATTCGGTAAAGGTCTCACAACTTGTTTAGAAGGACCTTTCTGTGACATTCTATGTGAATTATTGTACGCATTCTTTAGGCTGCCACTTACAGTGGAGAATATACCGTGTACATTTTTAACTATACTGCCTAGGTCTTGAGGTATGAGTTCAATGGGTATACGTGCATAGCGATCAGTGTGCATTTGCTCAGGAATTTTCTGTACAGCTGTTACTTTGTTCTTTTTAGAAGAGAATTCTGATAAAATTTCATCAGCATTTATTTCATTATTTTTTTCAGTTTCTTTGGATATGTTTTCAGAGGTTTCAATAATTGTGGTTTCAGTTTTAGTTATAGTTTCATTGGTGGACGGTAATATAATATCGTCATTTATATTGTTACTCAATGATATAGCTTTGGTATTTACATTTTTACAATATTCTTCACTATCGCTACAATTAACTACGAACTCTTTATCTTGTACTGGGTCTTCATTGCGTAAATCAGGTTTCATTCCAATAGCAGGAACACAAATGTCATTATGGCATAAAATTTCTTTGGTTTTCAAAGGATTTGTCGTATTCTGGTCCTCTTTCTCACTTACTGGCAACTCTTTCTCAAAACTATTGTTAACTATAACTTCCGCAAGCTCTTTATTATCGGGAGAACTTGACATAGGAATTGATAACAGAGACTCACTTTCATTTTCGTTGTGTCCGGAATCGATTGGATTTTCCGTATCACTTATACAATTTGTTGTTGATATAAGTATATCAGCGCCTGGAGTATACGTTAAAGAAAACGAATTGATGCTTGAAATTCCAGTATCGCTATTAATTTCGGGTGAAATATCCTTTTCTTCAGGGTCTTTATTGACATCAACACTTACAATATAGTTCGAGCTATCGTCGGGTTCTGAAGACATATTTTACTGGAAAAAGGAGTCAGCGAGATTCGATACTATTTAATTTCATTGGTACAGCTTAAATTTCATGAATATAACTTGAATGTATTAATGTTTTAGCAAAAAATAAACATCAGATGCTTTTGAAGTCTTGTCATTTTTTGACATTTCAACGTAGGTGCAAATAATTGTCATATTGACAGACAGTATTAGGTTCTTCTTAGCGACACTTTAATCATAACAAAAATATCTACAAAAAAATAGGCCCTGAACCCCGGGCAGGTGCGCGGCCCCCGGGCACATCCATCCACTCGGTGGAAGATTTTCACTTTGGTGGGGAGTACCACTCGCTCTCTACAACTGTATGAGGAATGTGGAATAAATGAATAAAACACTAAATCGGTAACTACTTACTTCAACTGGAAAAATAAAAAGAGTGTTCCAACTTTATTTAACCCAAGGAAATCCACTGTTGAACATTGTCCTCCCCCCGAATTTCCAGCCTGACCTATTGTCCGTTTCTTAGAACTTATGAAATATGCTTATGATTTAGTAAACGCTCCAATAGAATTGGGAAAGTTTAAGTCAGATTTTGTGAAAGTCAAATAAGCGATTTAGTAACTAAAAAAAATTGGTTGCCTGTAAAGTCGGTATACGGGCGAAAGTTTTACGTGACAACGACTTTGAGTGGTAAAATAATTTTTATGTGAATATTCATTCGTATAGTAGGAAGAAGGATAAAATAATAGTAACAATTTAAAACATTTATTTATACAAAGAATTATATTTAAAATGCATCTCGCTCTGTCTCTCTCGCTCTTAGGCGGGCTAACCCTGTCCAAATGGAAGGGACGCGTGCCTCTCACTCGCTCTCATTGTGATCGCATAACGTGAGCGGAGCGTAACGCAGTTTCTTGGAGTGTCACCCGGCAAACCAATTTAAGACGTTGTCACGTCAAAAAACTTTTAATATTCTTTTGAAGCAAGTGCACTAATTCCTACGCATATTTTCAATGTGTTTTAAGAAAGTGGCCCACTTTCTTAAAATTCAACTCTCAACAGGCGGAAGTCGTATTTGCGAAGTAGGACTAAGTTTTGCGATAATATCTTGTTTGCACAATTTTGACGTGACAACGTCTTAAATTAGGTTGCGGCTGGGAGTCACTTATGAAAAAGTGTAACGCTCGGTAACGTTACGATGAGTCACCGAACGAGAGAGAGGCCCGGCGAATGCCTTGCGTCTCTCTCCCACTCAACTATGATCGGTCTGCCGCGCGCGCAGCACTAGAATTCCTTGTTCCTATTGTGCAATTTAATTATATTCATATCAATAAATATTCTACCGAGAAAAAGACGTTGTCACGTAAAATCTTCGCCCGTAAAAACGACTTTACAGGCAACCATTTTTTTGTTCGGTTTCGGATTTGATTTTGCCGTCTACTTTTTCTCTGGCGTCCATAGTTTGTCCGATACAAGCAGCTTAAGTTTACCACACGGCTGGTGCTTTACAGCATTCATTTAGCCATTTATATAATTGTAAGATTGTTAATGTAAGTGTTGACCACTAAAGAACCTATTACTTTTAAAGTGTTTCAAGCAACAAAAAATAATTCTTCTCTAGTATTTTAAGTAATTTATTGATAAGCACTTCTAATTTATCACATTTCCTTCATGTTTGTTAGACAGGCATTATTTTCAAATTGTTTTGAACACCATAACAAAAATTAATAGTTGCCAGATAAAATTTGTTTCTAGCAACATTATAGATTTCAGCGTTTTTTATTTTGATATTTGAATGTTTTATTATTTGTATCGGTATGACGCGTTCAGCTCAAAGTTTCATATTACGTTTTTGTAATGTCTACATATTGTGAGTAACGTTAGACATCGCACAATTTACTGGCGATAAATTTGAATCAATTTAATAATTATTAAAAGAAAGACAAAGCTATAAAACAAACTTTAAATGTATTGTTCAAAATTGACTGAGCAAATAACTGCAAATGTCACGTAATAATTTGTACGTTATCTCTACAAATACTTTAAAAGAATGCACGTCTATAAATCAATAGCAGTAAACGCTAGCAATGCCCCCTATATGTAGTATGTGGACTTAGTATAGTATATTACTTTATTTCTATACTGGCAACATAACGAGAAAATGTCACGTCATTTCCATTTTCGTTCTCAAAAGAAATTGAAACGGAAAAAGTAGGTCGTCCGTATTGATTTTTCCAGTATTCGGCAAACAAAAGACGCAACTCTTTGTCTCGCGCAGTAGATTTTATTGCTCTCGTGAACTGGACAGTGTGCAGTTGTAAAAATGCCTGTAAGTAATTTAAATCAGTTTATCTTATCTTTTTGCAGCTTGCAGTCGTCCCCAACGTGATAAGTTCCAACACTTTTCCTCAAGTGTAATTATTACAGATATCATTCCTGTCGTTAATGTTAATTCTATGTTATATTGTATTTCATCTATCTGTGTAATTAGACTAAATAAGTTTTTTTGAATGCGTTGTAAGTTGTAACCATGAGTGAGTCATTTTCAGTTCAGGGCCGCTTTTTAAAAGTATACAAATGTCCGCCTATTTGTGGCGTAGTTAATACGTACCCACCTGATAGTATCTTTAGTAATTTATTAATTAATTCATTCTAGTCTCTATGCAATGTGATCGGTTTTTACCTAAATCATGAGGCAGGCATTGTGTGTGGCGTTAGGGCGTCGTGCATGTGTGCGTGTGACCCAGTGCGTCTTCGCGAATATTGGGGTTTTCACGGCACTAAATTTCGGCTGCGCATTTCACGCGCTTGGCTTGGTTTCATTCAATTGGTTACACAATTCCAGCATTCAAGGTTGTTTTTCTGGTGTTTCTTATTAGAATCTGATAAGATTTTGCATTTATTGTTCAGTTTATTGGTTAATTGTACATAATTCCTGTTATTTTAAGGTATAGTTAAAACAGAGTGTAACTATGTATATTTATAACCTGACTAAATAAGTAGAATTTGTGGACTCTAGTTCCATTTTCAAAATCAACTTTTTTATGCAATGTCCTTTTTAAATGCTAACCTAATAAGTATCTGCCAACCATGTAGGTTACATTTATCATGGTATTACGTAGTAATAGATAGGATCATTATCATGAAATTAAAAGATCAGTAACTAATACCATATTGTATTAAAAGGATGCAGAGCTTGTGGCTCCAACTGTTGAAAATGTTCGAGTGGTGGTCAGAGTGCGACCGATGGACCAGCGAGAGACGCTGGAGCAGTCCTATAACTGTGTCTCGGTGGATCCTGTGAACAACACTGTAGCGGTGACCAGGAGCAATGCATCACCACCGGAGCCTCCCCGTATCTATGCATACGATGCAGCTTTTGACTACAATACAAGTCAAGTAAGTTATTTTTTTGGACTGCATTAAATTCTTTTTTACAGCCAGTAAATGTACATTAATAATTAAAATTAAAACCTCTTTGCATACATAAGTTTTGTTTTAAAATTAATTTAGTACTCTTCATTTCAAATCTTCTTTTTATGTCAGTAATTTAATGCAGTCTTAAGCATTCATAATTAATCTTTATTTCATATTTAAGAAGAAATGTAAAAGGTGGAATTAATGCCAGATAGTATTTTCTACATTAACTTGCAGTATTTGTTTTTATCAAAGAAAATGCCATTTACTTTAATTATTTTAAACATATACATAATTACCACACTTAATGTCCGTTTGTTCCTTGTAATTGTAATTATTAAGGTACTAAAGTACCTTACAGCAGAAATAAACTTAAATTTGTCAAAAAGTCCCCTCGCTTCCAAAGAATTTTACTTACTTTTTAATAGTACAAATACAAATTTAAATATTATTTATTCGTGAAACAGGTATTAATAAATAAGAAAAATAAGCATATACATTAATAACAATTTTCCATTATATGCAAGATTGAGTTGTAAAATAAAATCTTACAGTACATAATACATCTATGTGTATCATGGTAAATTAACTAATAACATAATAATTAATGGCTCATCAAGCTTACATTACTATTATTTGTACATTTCATACAGTACATTAATTCTCCTTACAGCGGAAACATAATTATATACATATAACACATAACTATGTACATTAATCATATCATATTTCGTCAACACAACAAAATAAACTACAGTAGTGTTCCAATTCACATTCATTAAAACATTTAGAACAATACTCTATTGAATTATGTTTTTTTAAACAGACATTCCTTTGTATGCAGTTTATATGGAAGTATTAATTGCAATAGCTAGATGTTATATGAGATATTGATTTGATATAAAAATTTCAGTCTCTTTTTCTACCCTTACATAGACACACATTCACATTCAAATACAATCACTCTTGTTTCCCCGAAGGGGTAGGCACATTTCGCCACTTATATTGTTGGTCCCACGTAACACCAATACTTTACCGGGAATACCTTTTCCGGGATAAATAATGTCCTACGTCCTTTCTTTCTTCCTAGGGCTTCAAACTATCATCTCTTTACATAATTGTATCGAAGCTGATAGTGCTATGATGAGACTACAACAACCCCTGACATTCATAACTATCCTATGTTCTTTCCAGGATATAAAATTATCTTCATACAGAATTTTTGCTAAATCGATAATTTTATCTAAAAACAGACAAATAAATATGTAATTTTCGGTATAAAATTTAGTAAATCAAATTGGTTTTCTAGTTGGGTAAATGTGTAACAAAGACATTTTGAGTTTAAGTCCTAATATTTGAACTCTGTACACTCTAATCCAGGAATTCAAAACTTGTTATCATAAACGCATTTATCATGCTAAATATACGCCCTCTTTGTCCCGACAACGATGAAAACATAAGCAACTAGCTTCCTACTACGACTTCGTCCGCGTGACCTACTTTTGCAATTTGTGACCTACATAGTTAAAAAATTTAACGTGATATAAATAACATATATCCTATGTTACTCGCCAAGAATGTAGCTTTCTATCAGTGAAAGTATTTCCAAAATCTGTTAGGAAGCTTTTTTTGTTACAAACAAGTCAGATTTTCTTCTTATAATAAAAGTATTAAGTACTTATTTTTATAAAGAAGGATGAATATATAAATAGGTTTTATGTTTATTTGAATATCGAAGTAAGAAGGTTATGAACTAAATATTGAAACATACGATTAATGAGAGCATTCTGCTTGAGGATGTTTAGTTTAGCGAGGGCCGTCGTTCGGCGCGGACGGTCGTCTCCGGTCCTGCGGGAACACGAGTAATTTATTATACACACCTAACCTACATATATTTTACGGGCTGTATTTAACGTGTCGTCAATATTTATAACTTGCCAATCTGAACTTAACCTTATATAATTATCAGCCATTAATTTCTCTATTAGATTTTTACTCAGTATTTTTACTGAAAATTTAATAAACTTAATGTAACCGTATTGCACTTTATAAAACCTTCAAATACTCCATTGGATGTTCAATCAGTATTTTTTGTGCAGAATTCAAGTGTTATGAAGCATCAGTTTAGTGTGTCCAGTTTTTTAAATTTAGTGCCGTCAATCAGTATTTTTATTGCAAATTCAAGTGCGTTTTAGTTTTTTTTAATTTATTTATTATTTCTTAAGTATTTTAAATATTTACGATCCCTAAAGTAGGACGCGCGCCACTGAGTGTGCAATCATCCATCACAACGACTTAGGCGCACATAGTCAAAAGCGCAAAATGTCAAATGATTTTACTTTAGGTTGGGGGTTTTTTTCTTACCATATTTAAGTGTTTGTGAACGTACATGAGTGCTGGTAAATGAAACAAAACAATGCAACATAACATAACATAGGCTTGTACGGAAGACCAGCGCCGCGGGGCCATAGTGACCCCTCGGCATATGCTGAGTATAAGCCTTTTCGGTGCCACATGTGTTTATTAATTTTTATTTTTGTAAACCAATGTATCATGTGTCACAGAATAAATTATTTTCTTTCTTTCTTTCAACATCACTTTTCAAATTCTCTCAAGAAGTCCATGTGAGATCTCAGCATAGTCCCACATTTTTACTGAGGACTTAAGGGGTTTAGGGGGAGGGCATCTCATTTACCATTTATCATCTTTATCACCACTCATTCTCATTCACTGTAATTTATATGTTATTAATATATCTCTTACTGGACACTGGCTAAAAGTGCAAACCGCACGAAGCTATTATTTAAAAGAAAAATAAAAGTACTAGGACATTATGATTATTGTTACTATCTTTTGTAAACCCTCGCTAACTAGGCTTAAAACTAGTGGAAAAGCACCGAAGAATGAAGAGAAGTTCATCAAGGATACTCCATCACTTGAAGATCAGCATACCTCAGGTCCTGTCCATCATTTGTCTCGACTAACGCGGATTTTATTAGCATCAGTCTTGTCGAATGGTGGGTAGGCTCTGTGGTTTCCAACAATGCAACAATCAATCAATTAAATCAGAATAACCAAGAGCATCAATGAAGATCAACAGTTCCAGGTTAAACCGCTATGAAGGTAGTTCTATTTCTAGAAAATTTAATTAAGCCGAATCTGGTCAGATCGGTTAGCAGACGCTAGGTCCTGAGCGTAAGTCTAGGCCACACACAACCGGGATAATTGCTAGGATGATAAAAATTTCAAAAAAATGTTCTGTCAAATACAGCTTTTGAAATTCTAAAACAAGGGATTATTTAGTATATTGAATATAAAATGTTTGTTATATTTTTTTTTAATTTGATATGGCGCGGTCGTCAGTTAGTAAATTTATGTACTTAATTTAATAAATAATAACTTAACTTAATAAATATTTATATTTAATATATAATTTATTACAGATTTATGTAAATTAAGTTGTAATTATTTATGATAAAGTACATTGTATGTCGCTTAAAACATAAAATAATATCCAAAAATAATCACATCTGTTTTTTAACGACTGAAAAACAGTGCGATGTTTAATGAAACAATATTTATTTTGTTTTTTTTTTAGTTTTAAAATTTTCAATCAACTTTTGATGATATACCAAGTGTAAGTCAAAAATTCGTATTCGAAGTAAAACTCTAATTTGTGATTTTTTACAAATTTATAATAGATTTTTGTCGTTGTTCGCCAAGTAGGCCGAGCTCAGAGTTTAATTTAGCAAGTTTAACGAAAACTAAGCAGAATTTGCAAAGAGTATTATTTATGTAAAATAATTCAGTGATTCAGCATAACGCACTTATTTGCAGTTTTGTAACGATTGTAAAAGGATAAGTGATATTAGGTACGTGGGGTCAGTATGCCTGCGCGCTTTTTCTATGGTCGTGGGTTCGATTCCCACACAGGACAAATATTTGTGTGCAAGGTATGGTGTTTCCTAGATTATAGATATGTATTTACAGAAACAAAATGAATTATGTTTATCCGTTCTTTATTACTTTATTCAAAGCACTGATTATGCAGACTAGTGACAAAATATAAGGATGAGGAAAAACATGTCTATAGAACAAGCCAGTTTTTAATTAAGTAACTCCAAATTTACAGTTCTTGTTTTCTATAAGCTAATTCTCACGCTCATATAATTTATATACAATATGTATTTATAGAATCGTAATATATTATAATGGCATATTATTTATATTTTTACGTGTAATTCCACAGATAAATACCTAATGGCGCAACACTCTAGTTGCATCTTGCGTTCCGTGGTGATCTATGGGTGGTTATACATTTACGCTTATAACAAGCGCGGCTATAAATGTTCGCGGGTTGCGCTCGATTCATCCATCCATCATCGCCCCACGCTTGTGTATAAGCGTAAGCGTGGCTAGAAATGATCGCGGGTTACGAAAGAGTTTTCTAACAAATAGTAACATGTTTTGCGCTTGCCCTACCCGCCACACGCTTGTGTATAAGAATAAATATATAATCACCACACGCCGTTAAACGTCGCAAGACATTATGTACATACTTAATGCTCAATGCGTCTGGAATGTTGCGCCTATATTCGTCGAATGAAGAAAGAAGATTACTGCTTTTTTGTTTATTTTAGTATACATTTTCTCGAATGCTGACATTGTTGTGTTATATATTATTGAACTCTATTTTGTTACATAAAAACCTTTTTGTACTTGTAATGTGTTCGTATGAAATGCGTACATAAGTCGCGGCACGTTTAGTATTCTAGGTTTATTTCCTAACTCAGTTTGTTAAATTTTTATATTAAAAACTTGATAACTTACGAAACATTATCATTTAAATCCGAACCTGTAAAGTACTACTTTATGAAACCACTTTAATTTTCATGTTTTGGAAATATTAAAAAAAAAAATTGATGGAGTATGCAAGACAATTTGTTATACCCCGGGGCTTGTGATGTACATACATGATAGTCTATACATGATAGTCTTGTGAAATGAACAGTAAATGCAGATCATATAATTTCACTTTCTATTAGATATTGCTTATTTTAAATTTTTGATGAAATTTTATATAATCTGTTAAAATAAATTTAAGATAGTGTTTTAAACTTAATAAGAATGAATATAGATTATGTAATTGAATTTTCAATAATTAATTAACTGAAAATTTATTTTTTATATTAAAAATGTCGTATGTACTGAAATAGGAATGGAATACTTTTGTAAAGCGTTGGGATGTAAACAGATCAGCATTTTATTGAAATATTATTTTTAATAAGTTTTATTGTAGAATGATGTTGTGCACTTATTAGTATACTACACTATATAGGCTGTTAAAATAATAAAAAACCCATATCAAATCAAATACTTTTTATTTTATTAAGTATTACATAGTACTTGATAACGTCAAAATTATTAAAAATAACAAAAACAAATAAAATATAATTATACTAAAATCACGAAGCTTAGATCCACTTGCAACCAAACAATTTTAAAAAACAAAAAATATTTAAGTGTAAGTGAAACTAAGTGCCAGTTTCGAGCCACCGCTCTGTAAGAAGAACTGGCAAGAAACTCACAGGCTATGCTCTTTTAAATTATCGATTGGTTAGTTACAATCTTCATTTGTCTGTGACGCTATACAATGCAATATAACACAACTTTAACAATATTCATGTTTTAAGTCATTCATATTAGAATAGCCTGTATGAAACGGCAGTTTAATCCCAAGCATTTTTATCAGCCATATAGTCCTTGATAGAATAGTATCCCTTTAAAGACAGCTTGTGTTTTATTGCCAATTTAAATTTATTTAGGCTCAATTGCTGTATATTGCTTGGGATTTTATTATAGAATCGCACACATTGACCTTTAAAAGATTTGTTAATTTTTTGGGGCCTAGTGGCAGGTACTACTAGTTATGTAGTTATGTATATCGCTTTTCTTACTCAATTTATCAATATTTTTAGGTACATATACCAGGTTTTCATAAACAAACTGACCCGCCACTGTCAAAATACCAATTTCTTTAAATTTATCCCTTAGTGAATGTCTACATGATAGATAAATTGCTCGTATGGCCCTCTTCTGCAGTACAAAAATATTTTGAATAACTGCGGCACAACCCCACAGAAGAATACCATACGACATAACACTATGAAAATAGCAATGATAAACAAGCCTAGCTGTTTCAACGTCTGTTAATTGGTGAATTTTCTTTACCGCGTATGCTGCAGAGCTGAGTCTATTCGACAATTCACCAATATGTGGGCCCAACTGCAGCTTAAAATCTAATATAACACCCAAAAATTTGGTGGTATTCACAAGGGTCAACTCATCTTCCTTTATTTTAATAGTGGTGTTTACTTGTCCGACGTTAGGCGTCACGAATTTAATGCATTTCGTTTTAGCCCCATTTAATAATAAATTGTTAACGTCAAACCAGTGCACCACCTTTGAGATCGCATTGTTTACATCGTCTGAGTTCTGATATCGCTTTATTTTAAATAATAATGATGTATCATCAGCAAACAATACTATCTCGTGATTTTCCTTTACCAAATGTGGCAAATCATTAATATAAATTAAAAACAAAAACGGGCCGAGAATCGAGCCCTGCGGTACCCCCATTTTTACTACAGAACCCTGAGATCGCTTTCCATTAACTTCAACACTCTGAATCCTATTACTTAAGTAAGACGTAAGGAGATCCAATGCGGAGCCTCTTATTTCGTAATAATCTATTTTTTTTTTATCAATGTTTCATGAGGAACACAATCAAAAGCTTTGGACAGATCGCAAAAAATACCTAAAGCATCCAAAGAATCTTCCCAAGCATCAAATATTTGTTTCAAAAGCTTAATAGTGAATCCAAATTGTTTTAAATGCATTAACCTATTTTTACTTTAAAATCTTAACATTTGGTTGTAAATAAGTTTTTCAAATATTTTACTAAAAGTAGGCAGCACTGAAATAGGTCTAAAATTAGTTGGGTCTGCTGCACTGCCCGATTTAAATAATGGAATGATTTTACTATTTTTCATTAAATCTGGAAACGTGCCGCAATCTATACATTTATTAAATATTATAGCTAAACTGTGCGCCACCGAAACAATGATAGGCTTGGTAACTACGATGGAATTGCCCCAGAGGTCTGCAGTCTTTTTAACATTAAGAGTATTAAATGTCTTAATTATATCTATGGATGTTACATGATTAAACAAAATCTTCTGTACATATTCTGTACATTATCTCTTAAAATAGCCTCCGCTAAAGTAGGCGAGGAATTTAAAGCTTTTGTAGTAGACACTGGAATATTAGTAAAGAAGTCTTCAAAAGCATTGGCAATATCTAAGTCAGATGTAAGCGTCTTGCTATCAATATTGAGTTTAAACTTATTATTATAATTCTTATTTCTTCCCGTTTCACTATTAATAATATTCCATGTCATTTTAATCTTATCATCACTATTTTTAATTTTATAGCTTAAATAACAAGACTTTCTAAATATTTTAGAATATTTCCTTACATAATTATGAAATTGTTCACTATTGTTAACATTTCTTTCGTCATACAGTCTCTTTCTACTTTTATGTAGCCCAGGAGTAGCCCATTCACTAAAGGCAGCATTATCATTTACCTTAATCGTTCTGGGATTCATATTATGGGAACTGGCGTTCATATTCTGCCTAGCATTACGATAATATTTGTTCATACCTTTTTTAATAGTAAAAACAATATCATACCTGGGAAATCAATAGCCTTAATTATTAAAGATATTATGACTTAGATAGTCATAATAACTTTTTACACACAGAGAGACGCGGAATATTGCGTGCGTTTGATTGTGTGCTGCTATAGAAAGAAAATCTATATTCTACATATAAATATTTAAAAATATATTGAGTCTCTCTCATTGTTGTTAAAAAAATTATCAAATTTCCATTTTTTGTGTAAATATTTGAAAAATCTACTTGATGCTGTTAATCTTAAAGACATTAAAGTATATTTTATTTTAATACAAATAAAAAAGATTTCCAACAATTAATTTTGGTCGTCACGTGGTTAGTACAATGTTCAGCCTTTGGCTTTAACACGTTAAACGCCAGCGATCCCAGACATAAAAGGAAAATATGTTGTTTGTCGGTTACTTGGCGTACAAGTCAAAATCATTTATTGAAGTTTGGCTCAATAGAGCTCTTATGGAAGTCAAAATTACAAAGCTTTAAAACTAGCGCGCCCATTTACTGCGGGCGGGAGCTTGATCTTAAAAGAACGGGCAAGAAAATCGTCAAGCTATTTTTTTTCTTCCGGTAGTTACAAGAAAATGTACATTGTAAAACCAATTTGACAAGTCCTCAAAAACAGATACAGTAAAGTGTCCTGCAATCACAAGATTTAAAAAAAACTAGAATTTTTTTTTTAGATTCACGAAAATAATTACGAATAAACAGAGGAGACACGAGCAGACCAGTCTCTACTGGCGGTGTTTAAAGACAACGTTATTTCTACACGTACACTCCCGGGGGCCCTTCCGCCTAACTTGCTGGTAATGGATTGTTGGTTAAAATGGATTTCGAATTGAAACGCTGATAATATGGAACTTAATTAATACATGTTGTCCATTTAGACACAAATTTTGAATTGGCGTAATATTTCTGTCTATTTGTGTTTTATTTTTATTATATTACAAACTGTTTATATTTACGTAAAAATGTGTCTTGAAAACGCAAAACATAACCATTTATTCAATTAGTCGCTTCACTAGTCTGCCTATTGGTGTGTCACGGATTGAAGGTCATGAAATAATCTATGGCTTTCGGCAGATTCCCTGGTACGGATTGATAAACCTCTGAAAATTTTGATGTAGATGAAATAGCCGAAATTCATAGAACTAGGCGGTAGGGCCCCTGTAATGTGTTCGCACTTGTAGTAATGTTTCTATATCTAGCGATTGACCATAAGTTGTGAAATATATATAAATAAATATAAAGCGCTATCTGTATGCGATGTTATGTTTTGTTATGTAAAATTGTTACTTATTTAATGTACTGTTGCTAGGTTAAAAAAATAATATTGTTAGTACTGACCCTATTTGATACATTGTAAATTATTGTAAACGAATATTTGTAAAGATATAATAAATATGAAACTGTTTTTTTTATGAGTCTTAATAGAGAAAATTAACCTTACTACAACGGGTTTAAAGTCTATTAACGGATAAAAATATCGCCAAAGTATTACCGCGCTGACTCGAAGTGTTTTGAAAAAGCCATCTGATGCGTTACTCTCCGTTTGTATTGATCCTTAATTGTACATACACTTACATAATAATCATGCCTGTTTCTCTGAAAGGGAAGGCAGAGGCCTATTATATTATAATAATAAAACCTTATTAAATTCAAGAAACATAACTTCTGACAACCGCGTCGTGACCTATATTTTTACATACATGGGTTATTGGAGTTTTGGTAAGAATCCGTAATTTAAATCGATTGAAAATATAGCATATATTACTCACGAGGAATTAAGCTTTCTATTTCTTCTACAGTTTCAAAGCCTATTTAATGCAAACAAAAATACAAATATTTTCTCATTAAATTTTTTTGGCGTGACTCTGATTTTTACACACTTACTTTATTGAAGTCTACGTAGACAATTAATTTAAATCGAATTCTATATAAGTAGCCTATGTCACACCTGAACAATATAGCTTTCTATCAGTGTAATAATTTTGGAAATCAGCTAGTAGTTATTAAATTTGTCTTCTTTTAATACGAACAATTATTGCCGAGAACTTCATTTAACCTTTGTACGGCAGTGGTGAACATATTCCCACCATAAATTGAATCTTATATAGTTGAGTTAGGGTAGAGTTTTGTTTTAGTCCTATTGTAATAAATTTTTTTTTTATCCCACATACAAAATTCGCACTCCTGTTAAGGTTGGCTGGAAGAGATCTCTCTTAGAGATAAGCCCACCTTTGTACTTGCCTAATTTGAATATGTATTTCTTTGTTTTGTTAAATGTGCAATAAAGGATATATATAGAAAAGCAATAAAAATCTCTAAACATGTTCTGCCCGTTAAAGGCCTAAAGAAAAAACTTCTACCCATAATGAAATGACTCTTAAAATTTAAGTGACCTTTCCGAAGTATAAGCTAGCTTAGCTTGAATAACTTTTTTACCTTGTCGAGTATCCAATAGCTCTTAAAAATTTAAGTTCGTACATACATACTATCACGCCTGTTTTCCCATAGGGGTAGGCAGAAGCATAAAATTACGCCCACATTTCGTCAATTATATTTTTGGTCCCACATAATAGATGGCGAGCCTATTGCCGCTTACCGGGAACTGTAATATTCGCCAGAGCCTCGTCCGTTGATCGGCAGGTGCACCACTTGCAGGTGAGGTTGGCTTGAACTCCTTAGTTTTTAGGAGGATCCCCATACACCAATGCAATACAACATTTGAGTAAAGTTTAAGTGAAGTTCACAAACGGAGCACATAGGCTATTCTTATTTGATTAATATGATTTTTTCGACTTTGTCGAGATACTTGATAACTTCTCAAAAAAAAAAAAAAAACAGTTGTTTGCCATAATGCTTACATGTATAAAACTTATATTTAGCGAGCTCTGCACTAAGCTAAGCTTGTATCGCTGAGACCAGACCACAGTTACCGATTTTAAAAATAAATCTGAGCAAACAAAAATAAATAATAATTTTGATATAACTACAAAAAACTAGAAATTAAATGAAAAGTACAAAAAAAAATAATGCTGTCAATTACCTAACTAAATAACAACAGATAAAAACTGAATTCAATAGAATAAAAACTGAAATAGTCAAAAAGGTTAAATAACAAAATAAAAGTCAAAACGTGAGTGTGTGTGTATATGTGTGTGGGTGTGTGTGAGGGTTGATAGCTGATATACCTGACACAATAGTGACTCAACGATCAAATTTTAACTGAAAATAATCATCAATAAGACGTGGAGGTCAATGGTACCAACACTTAGCTCCTGAAGTCCATACAGAATTCTAGGAGAGATACCCCCAATAGAATGTAATCTATTGTAAAAGCTAATGTTCAGCAGTGAATTTATTTCGGCTGACACGATGTAGGTGGTTGATACCTTCAATGAAAGAGGACCTCTGTACGGGTTCTCGATATATAAGGGGTCATCCATGAATTACGTCACACGAATTCCGTTTTTTTTGACCCCCCTCCGTCCTTGTCACAGCTGGTCACACTTGTGGGACTTCATCTTCCTTAGTGTGATGATCACATATTTTGCAATTGTGCAGCAAGAAATAATTACATCAAAACAGTAGTTCCAAAATGTTCAAAGGACCTGGGTTTTGTAAACAGACGTCACGAAATTTAGGATTCCTCCCATCCCCTTGTCACACCATCTCACACTTCGTCAACCCCCTCCCACCCCCTTAAAGTGTGACGTCATTTATGGATAGTCCCTAAGTGCTCGCAAACTTACTGTAGCTGCTATTCACGGCAGCATAGTACAAGCTCAGCTTACTTTGGTATTTTTTTATATGGAAAATCATCGTAGTGATAAGTTGATAACCTACTGCCTTTACTGACTAAAAACCATCCATGTTCATTCTTGAGCCTTTTATGTTCTGTGGCCGCGATAACCTTTCAAACAGTTCCACAACTTGGGGCTAGAATCGCAGTTTGATATGTCCAAAAAGTATTTATCATCTCAGCCATATCAACATAGGCCTCCCCATTACATTTCCATATTAAGCGACATTGAGTCGCCTGCATCCACCTGCTTCCCACCGCCTTGACCAGGCCGTCTGGTTGGAGTCCGTCCTTTACTACGTTTGCCAGTTCGCGGTCGCCATTGAAGAACCTCCACGCCCCATCGGTCGTCGGTTCTTCGTGCTGTGTCCTGCCCGATGCCACTTCAGTTTGCAAACTCGCTTTGCTATATCTCTCACTCTACGTCTACGGATTTCCTCATTTTTGATTCAAACACGTAGGGACACTCATTGCTCCAAGAAGTATTTATTATTAGTGAAGCACCATTCTACCATCATCTCTGGACCCGAAGCCAACCTCACCTGGAAGTGGTGCACCTGCTGATCTACGCACCAGTCTCTGGCGAACATAAAAGTTTTCGATAATCGGCAATAGGCTCACCACCTATTATGTGGGACCAACAATGTAATTGGCGAAATGTTTAATGATATACCACTCAGTCAGGACATGTTATTTTATAAGTTGAAAAAGATAACCTAAATTATTGCGATAAATTGTAAAAAGTAGTTCACATTATTAAATGGTTCGCTAACTTTAAAGTGTATACTTTATACTTATCTCATACGAAGTAACGCTTATATATTGATAAGGAAACGTGTTACGGCGATAAGCGAACGGTTACCAAAGAACAAACCAGATTCCTGCCCTAGTGTCCTTGTGTTTAATTCGAAACTGATTAGGTTTGTACTGGTACCAGTAACGGTATTAAAAATAGGTTGATAAGTTGTAGAATACGACGGTTATGCATAAATGTTATTCGACTAACAACTAAGGGGTCCAAGCCAACCTCAACTGCAAGTGGTGCACCTGCTGATCATCGACGGACTTCAGCGAACGTAACAGATCCCGGTAAGCGGCAATGGGCTCGCCAGCTGTTCCCTACCTTTTCCCTAGCGGATTCTCCGCCCTACTGGGAGGTACTCAGCCCCCATACCACGACAAGGTGGAGACCAGTCGGGGGAGAAACTGATCCCCTATTTCTATCCCATACAACCTTTTTTCGGGTTAAAAAGAAGCCTATTTCCTTTCTCATGCTTATTTTTAATTTAAATTGGTTCAGTTGTTTTGGCGTAAAAGCGAGACAGAGTTACTAGTTAACTGTTCTTCTAAAAATTTCTTGTTTGGACATCAAGAATACTGATTAAGCATCTAATAGGGTATTATAGGGCTGAGTAAGTATTTCTTATGTTGGCTTAGGTTGGCAATTTATAAATGTGGATGGCACGTTAAATATAATCATTTTTGGCCTGAGAAATGTTAGGAAGTCTCTGAATAGACTCCTTATTCAGGTCGGCCAGACAGCAAAGATAATTCGTTCTAGATAGGGTTTCGTAAACCAGGTGCGATTATCTTCGGAGAAGCGGATCTTACTTGCGAATGTGGAGCATTTCCTCAGACCATGGACCACCTCATCGCATGTCTGGCCCTGAAACATGTTCGAAAGAGGACCTAATGAGCGCTTCCGTGATATTGCATATGAGGTTGACAAGCAATAAGCCACTTATAAATTATTGGTAGTCGACACGAAAGAAGAAGGATGTAAATCGTCATAAAGTCCACATCCTGCCTGATGGTAAGCGGTCAATCCAAAAATGAAAGGACATCATGCCACGGAATCAGCAAGGTAACAAGCGCTGTCTACTTAATGACAACCCGGACTAAAGGAGCTGGAAAACAATTGATGAGTTGAATGGTCTTGTCTAGCAACGCCGTACAAGCGATGAACGGAACGTAACGTAAAAGGTGAATAAATCCTGAATCGCGCAAACAGAACTCCTCAGGATCTTAACTATATATACAACACCCAACCATCATCAGTAGAGCCGCGGGCCCCGGGCACATCCATACGCCCAGTGGAAGATCCTACCTTTGGTGGGGAGAACCATCCAATCCCTCGAGTCTCAAAGAGGATGACTTGCTTAATTTCTTGGTTCGAATGCTGACAGTCTGCACAAAATCAGAGTGGTTCCTAAGACCAGCACTTGAAAGTCAAGGCCTTATTTTAATCCAGAAACGCTGAGTATAGTGCCTGGTTCCTTCTCGGTTTTCTATTTAACTTGCCGCGCGTTTGTATCCATCAGGCTGGATGTCCTCAAACCTATCCTAGCTGGTTTTTGATGACAAACTTGAAAACGTGGCGTTCAGAAACAAAAATAGCTGTGAATGGCGGCAAAAATGTCGTTGTATAATATCTCCACTTCAGCATCAGGGTTAGTTAACTTATGATGTCGTAGTGTAGATTAAAATTACTTTCAGAAAATACAGTTTGGTGCTTCTGAGTAGTAGATACGCTACTCTGATGGACAAAATCGTTATAGACACTTATGAAGTTATGGAGGGTGCATAGGGATCCTACCAAGACCTAGGAGCCCAAGCCAGCGTCACCTGCAAGTGGTGCACCTGCCGACCAACGGACGAGGCTCTGGCGAACATAACAGTGCCCGATAAGCGGCAATAGGCTCGTCACCTATTACGTGGGACCAACTATATAATTGGCGATGTGTGGGCGTATAATATGCCTCTGCCTACCCCTTCGGGAAAACAGACGTGAATGTATGTACTATGTATGAAGTTATGGATAATGTCTATAACACCTAGTGATCGCTCTTCTTTAGCACATTATTTTTAATATTATTAATATTTATATTCTGTTAAATATAAATAATTCAAGTAAAAATTAAAAAAAGAGACAATACATCAAAATATTCATTTACTGCAGACGACTAAAGAGTATAAGCCAAAACTTTAAAACTATGAATAAACAAAAATAAAAATCAAAGGTACATCACTAGAGAAAAATAAAAAATCTCACAAATTATGCATTCGTTACTCAAGTACCTTACACATAACACTAAACTTATGAGTCGGCGATTCTAAATTATACATGGCCGTAGCCTTGTCCATCGGCCTTGCTCGCTACTCCGACGAATAAACATTAATGTAGAAATAGAATAGACACCGTAAAGACACGTTACTTCGCCTGACTTTGACCCAATTTTTTATACCATATTTATTTATTGAGAAAACCAACAGCGTATACAGCAAAACAATTGACATAAGAACATAAAACTAGTATGGCCAATAACAGGTTTCCCTAATATAACAAACATGTGACTGGTAAACATAAAAACTATTACAAGTAATAAAAGTTGCTGTATAGTGCTAATAACTCCTGGTAATTCTGGCAGATATGTGGTAATTAAAGAATATAAAACTAATATAAATAAACAAATAAAATAATAATGGCTATGGAATAACGTTAAAATCATGGTTATGGAATAATGTTTATAAATATATAATAAAAATAATAATGTTAATGATAATAATTATCTTCTTTAGAGTAACGTCAAGATCATTTTTTTTGCCTGTGCCGGTATTTGTTTCAGTTGACATTACAGTTTTAGGAAGATACATACATAATATCGCTCATAATGGAAGCGCTCGTAGCTCTGCGGTGCTCGGTGGTCGGAAACGATCACCGAAGTACAGCAGAGTTTACAGAGGTCAGTCCTTGGATGGGTGACCGTTTGTGTGGCATTTGATATCGAGCGCTTCCGTGCTTCGGAAAGCACGCTAAGCCCTTGGTACCGGTTATCACTAAAATGTGGTAGTCGTTAAGCCATGTTAGAGGCCTAATGGGCGGCTTGATAAATTCTAACAGCAGGACGCCATACACCTGCCTCCGCCAATCCGCACTGGGTCCGCGTGGTGGAGTATGACCCAATACCCTCTCACCTTGGTATGTGAGAGGAGGCTCGTGCTCAGTAGTGGGACGTTTATGGGCTGAGATGATGATGATGATACATAATATCACGCCTGTTTCCCTGAAGGGGTAGGCAGAGGCATATTATACGCCCACATTTCATCAATTATATTGTTGGTCCTACGTAATGGGTGCCTATTGCCGCTTACCGGGAATTCGTATGTTCGCTAGACCTCGTCCGTTGATTAGCGGGTGCGGGTCCATATTGACTCACCTAAAGTTCTTTATCCGAAATTGTTCTTCCTAACGATTTGTAATCCGAATGATCACTCCTCCTAAAATTTTTAATCCTAAAGTTTTTATTCATACTATTTGTAGTGCTACCGTCGATGTTCATAACACTCATGTTTCCGAAAATTGTTATCAATAAAATCGTTAACATACAATATTAAAGCTCCTACTGTTTTTTATCCTAACGTTTTTATCCCTAAACATAATTACCATAATATTTTCACTCATACTTAGAAAGAAACATTTATCTACCAAATGTAATAAAAATATATGTCTAAAATACGACTGATTTACGGTTATGTTTATGACTTTTTTCGTTTTCGATTCGTTTCTGGTACTTCGCCGGCCGCTACCGCGGCACGCTCGCTTCGCTCGCTCGGCTCGTACGTTGTGTGGTCACAGTTGTAACCTAACCTAAACCAAGAACTATAAATATGACCGATTTTTTTAGTTGAAATGTGTAAATGAAAACATGTATTTAACTACTTGTACCAGGGTACTGGTATTCTTATTTGTTATCATGTTATGTGTAAATAACTAAAACTGTAAAAGTTACGCAAAATTAATGTAAATAATACTGATTATTATGAATAAAAATAAATCTAAACAAAAAAGGTATGACTTTCAATAATAGTGTAAAAGATGGTTATGTTGACAAAATATAGGAAAAGAAATAATAGTATAATAGATGTTTATTGCTACCGACATTATGAAGTTGAATGATTCGGAATTAAAACATTAAAGACAGAGTAGTTAGTAATTGTGATTGTTAGGATGAAAAATGTTAGGAAGAACATTTTCGGAGTTCCAATTTTCGGAGTTGAAAATTTAGGTGAACTTTGGCGCACCCAGCGGGTGCACTTGCAGGTGAGGTTGGCTTGGGCTCCCCAGATATTGGTAGGGTCCCTATACACATTTTATCAAGATCTTACTACAAATTTCTCCATATGTAATTTTTTCTAAAGGCCATTTTTGCAGAACGTCATTTACAATTTTATTTTCTTGTATTTTCTGACAATAATATAAATACATTCAGCCTTAAATACATAAAAATACAGCCTTGTCCGTCGGCCTTGCTAGCCACTCTGACGAATGAACAGAAAAGTAGAATAGAATATTTATCATAAAGACTCGTTACTTTGCCGGGTTTTGACTCTGTTTTTTTAAGGAATATAATATACTTAACAAATCATCATCATCATCATCAGCCTGCATTCGTCCAATGCTGGACATAAGCCTCTCCCATAGCACACCACTGAGCTCAATCAATCAATCAAAAATCATTTATTTCATAAACTATTACATAGTACTTGAAAACGTCCAAATTAAATATAAATATAAAAAACAATCGAAATATTATAACACTGAAATCACGAAGCATTGATTCAACTTATATGCAACAAAACAATTTACAAACAAAAAATATTTAAGTGTAAGTCAATCTAATTACCAGTTCCGAGCCACCGCTCTATATGAAGAACTGGCAAGAAACTCACAGGCTCTTTTAGATTTTAGATATATTTAAAATTTCATTGGTTTGGTACTTGAATACAATGCAATATAATATAACATTAACAATATTCATGTTTTAAGTCATTCATATTAGAATGAAACGGCAGTTTAATCCCAAGCATTTTTATCTGCCATGTCTTTGATAGAATAGTATCCCTTAGCTTGCGGTTTATTGTTACTTTAAATTTATTTAAGCTTAGTTGCTGTATATTGCTTTGGATTTTATTGTAGAATCGCACACATTGACCTTTCAATTTTCAGCTCTTCGTCTCCAACCAAATAATACTAAAGGCGTAATGCTCTAAAAAGATTGTACGTTCAAAATACTGATGGAGCATCTAATTTGGACATCGAGTGTTTACAGTTAGGCAATTAGGTTAAAATTTAAAAAAAAATTGATAACCCGCCAAATGCAATTTTTTATTGCAAGTTAAATAAATGCAAGCAGATGAGAGTACGTTAAAGATCCTTTACATCGCCCGTCGCCATATATGTATGTAAAAGTTGATATTACTGTTTTAGCAAGATCTTTGCGAAATGATACTGTTGTAATTTTTTCAGAACATCGTTTTAGTTCTTTTTTCTTATATTAAAGTAAACTTTAGCCTTGCCGTCGGCCTTGCTTGCTACTCCGACGAACAAACAGAAATGTTGAAATAGATAACGTTCTAGTACGTCGAATTGTACGTAGAGCCAATGGATTAGGGATGTCGGAAGCCCTAAATAGTATCGATGTTATTCATTAAATATCATATTCGTAATATGACACCGCTAAATATTTGATAAGTTTTTCAAAAGGTTACTTTCTCAAAAAGTAACTTTCGTAAAATGTAATTTATGCAAAAGGTCACTCTCGCAGACCGTCAATAACTATTTAACAGTCAATAACAATAACTACTTACATTCAACCACAGCCTTGCTCGTGGCCTTTCTTGCCACTCCATCGCCATTGGCGAAATGTGGCGTTTATGCCTCTGCCTACCCCTTCGGGGAAACAGGCGTGATATTACATAGAAAAACACCCAAACCAGAACATATAATTATTCTGTTTTTATGAACACAACGATTTGTCCTGTGTGGGAATCGAACCCGCGACCTCAGGAGCAGAGTGCGGGTATACTCGCCATATCGGTCGTTTGATTAGGCTATAATAAGTCGATTGTACATAAAATCGTTGAATAAGGGATGTCGGAAACCCTGAAAAGTCGATCGATACTTTTAAATTTAAATAACAAAAGTTATTCTCAACTTTTTTCCCTGTACATTTTTAAATTAAAATAAATTCAGCCTTGCCCGTTAGCCTTGCTTGCTACTCCGACGAACAAACAGAAATTTAGAAATAGAGTTGATAACGCCTAGAACGTTGAATTATGAATGTCAGAAGTCCTAAGAAGTATCGATATAATATATTATTTGAAATCTTTACAGGAGTCACTCACTCTTACGATAGTTTGAAAATAAGTATAAGTAAGTAAGTATACGTATTATCTGGCAATCACACCAAATTTAGTTCCAAGATTAAGAACTTGTGTTATGGATACTAAATAACGGACAAACCTAATAAATATACATACTCTTTTTTTGTAAATACATACTTAATATATATAGGAATACACCCAGACCAGAACAAGTATTCATATTTATACACACAAAGATTTGTCCTGTGTGGGAATCGAACCCACGACCTCAGTCGTCAAATCGTCGTTAGTTTTGAGACATGGTGATAAGCTCCTTTATCCTTTTTCATTTAATTTATATCTAAAAAACTCTCGATGCGTCGATATATCGATATTTTTGAACAAGTCATGTCTACATCATGCGAAATGATAAAACGTGTCGTAATTCCTTTCGTAAACACGATTCTAATGCGTGGTGTTATTTGTATCGCTTGCAGTTTACATCTAAATCAATGTGCATTTTAAATATCTGCGTAGTTTTTACTATTTTTTCTACCTGATGGCAAGCGATTTTAAGCTGTCCAATAGAACGTCTTACATGGGAAAAATTATTTCATAAGTGTTCTAGCTATATGTATCTTTATTTATTAGCTGTAAGAATTTTGGGTAGGTACCCACGGAAGATCAGCGTCGTGACATTCATTAAAAGTCCGACTTTTTGCTAAGTATTTTATGTTATATAACTATGATAAGTATATGTGGAAGTGCTGAATAAATTTATTTATTCCTTTCTTGATAAACTTTATCTCTTTCTCACTCTCTCTCTCTGTCGGTTAGTCCTTGTCTCTTCCATTTAATTTTTATTGTAATGATTGCTCTAACACCAGACACAAGAAGAGGCTAGTGCGAAGTTTAATGCTGTTCACTGACAATGTTGACTGTAATGTAAGGTTTCCTTAGTGCTTCAGGGGCTTATTACAAAACAAGATCTATAGTTAAACAAGGTTTAAAACTAGTGCTGTCACTGTCTTCACTGTATCAAATGAAAGTGACAGCACTAATCTTAAACCTAGTTTAACTTATTTTTTTAAGCCCCTTATTTTTTTAAAACATATTTTTAATCGATTTATCTGAATGTCTTGGCGGGAAAAAGAACCTTACCGAGTTTCTTGGCAACTTCTACTCCAAGCAAGCCGGCTGTAATAAAGAGCCGCTCCATTTCTATCGAATGAAAAATCATCAAATGACCGTCTCCGATTGTAAGTAGAGCGTAAGAGTGTATTAGACTTTTACTGACTAAAAACTATCCATGTTCCTTCTTGAGCCTGTGAAGGGTTCAAAAGGCCGCGGTAACCCTTACGAACAGTCCCGCAAACTTTGAATTGGCGCAAGTAATTTTAAATGACCTGTACTCGTTCTTTGGAATTAAGCCAAGCTTGAAAATGATTTTGAATTGTGCTAGTTGCAGAAGACGCTTTAGACTTTAGAGGATCTAGAACTGACTGGAGTAAAAACGGCAAAGACTGCAAAACGTTGGCTTGGAAGTTGGTTGAACCAAACGAGACTATCTTTTCTGCGACTTCGGCCGTCTCCTCAGTTCTTATTTGTTACTACTTGCAGTACCTCGGGTCTTTTGGTAGTGATTGGCTCTTGCCAGAATGTCTTCACCAGCATGTTTCGACGACAGTGACATTGACAGGGACGTTAAGCATAAAATCAATACAGGTTTGGTGAAATGGCGACAGGTCACTGCAACATGTGGCAGTTGAAGGGCAAAATCTACCAATCCGTGATCAGATCTTTCGTGTTAATGGATCTGAATCCAGGGCTGTTAAAAGAAAGAAAATTGCATGCTACATAAATGAGAATGTAAAGGTGGACTACTTGGCGGGAAAGTGAAGTCATTCTGTAGTTTGGTTTTATTTTGTAAAATTTGTGATATTTCGAACATTAATGTGTAATTAAGGCACCCTGCCTACCAAGACCTAAGGAGCCCAAGCCAACCTCACTTGCAAGTGTTGCAAGTGGTGCCGACCAAAGGACGAGGCTCCGGCGAACATAACAGTGCCCGGTAAGCGGCGATAGGCTCGCCACCTATTACGTGGGACCAACTATAAAATTGGCGAAATGTGGACGTATAATATGGCTCTGCATACCCCTTCGGGGAAACAGGCGTGAATTTATGAATACGGTGGATTAGTAACTGTTAAGTGTTTGTGAACGTACATGAGTGTTGT
This sequence comes from Musotima nitidalis, assembly GCA_949126915.1. Lineage (NCBI taxonomy): Eukaryota > Metazoa > Arthropoda > Insecta > Lepidoptera > Crambidae > Musotima > Musotima nitidalis. Next base: position 6,257,734 of record OX421442.1, on the reverse strand, counting down.
AAAAGAAACAAAACAACATCACTTTTCAAATTCTCTCAAGAAATTCATATGTGATCTCTGAATAGTCCCACATCTTTACTGAGGACTCAAAGGGTTCGGGCGGGCGGGCATCTCATTTACCATCTTTTTCACCACTTATTTTCATTTACTATGAATTTAATATTATTAATATATCTTTTATTTGATATTGGCTAAATATGCTTAAAAGCACGAGGTAATTATTTAAAAAAAAGAAAGGATAAAATGGCTGTGTGAGAGAGTAACTGAAAGAGACAAGATAAAGAATGTATAGGTAGTATGTCGTATGAAAGTACATTGGACTGAAAAAAAAGGAAAACCGTTAGTCACGGTCTGAAGCGCTCTTGTTTTTGGCTGCATTAATTGCATTATCAGACTGAATATTCATTATGACGTGTCAGATAAAAATAATCGCTGTTGGGTTAATAATTGAAATACTATACCTTGCATATAATACAATAATAAGATCTGCACGACGGAAGTCTTGGTTGAGTTTTTGGGTGTACATTTTATATGTTATAAGATAAATAAATAAATATTTTCTAACAATTACACCAATCATTTAGTTCCAAGATAAGTATCATTAAGAACTTGTGTTATGGATACTAAATAACGGATGACCATACATAAATACTATTTTTTTTTGTAAATAAATACTTAATATACATAGGAAAACACCTAAGATAATACATAAGATACAACTTTACTGCGCACAATATAAAGTACTTCTTTCCTACCTAAGTAGTATTTATAGGCTTGTACGAAAGACCTACATTTTCCTGTAACTGGCGGGAGAAAAAACTAACCTTGACGATATTCTCGCCCGTTCTTTTACGATCAAGCTCCCGCCCGCAGTGAATAGGCGCGCTAGTTTTTAAGTTTTGACGTTCTCTTTTGAGCCAAACTTGAATAAATGAATTTGAATTTTGACCATCGTCGCTTAAATTAACGCTTAAGGGGACGGTGGATGTCGCTGACTTTGACAATTCAGAAGTCTAGCAAGGCGTTCCCGCGCCCATTGGCGAACAGGGCTTCAGGGGATTCCAGATAGGTTTCGTTCATCGATGGCATATGAAAACTTATAATGGTAATGTCCTATTTATAAAGGTAATGTCCTCTCACATCACTACCTACCTTAAACTACCCTACTTTAAACTTCACGCCTTCAAATGATATATTGTCTTAATTTAAATGTTGTATATTTTTACTTAAAACAATGTTTGAATGGAGTCGATTTGGTTGCTCGCGAGCGTATAAGCATTTTCGGTACTATGTGTTAATATTTTTGTAATATTATACTATTGTTAACTTTTGTTTTATGTGTCACAAATTATTTTCATTTTTTCTTTCGAAAAGGGGCAATCTGTACTAAATAAAAGGTTTGATAAACCTATCGTCTGTCAGACTATTCTAAAAGTAAAAAGTTATTTGTTTCATAAACTATTACATAACACTAAAAAACGCCAATGTAAAAAATGTAAAAAAATACGAAATAAACTACACTGAAATCACGTAGCTTAGATTCACATACCTACATGCAAAAAAAATTAAGTGTAAGTGATTATTAAGGGCCAGTTCCGAGCCACCGTTCTGTGATAAAAACTGACAAGAAACTCACATGCTTACTTTGGAATTATCGTCTATCTCATGTTTTATTATTTATTGTATAACAAACTAAAATTTAATACATAAGTTAAAATAAAAAAAGGACCACAAAATTCATCGAGATTTTTCCGTGCACTGCCATTCTTCCATACATTTCATAACTCTGGTATTCAAAACAAATTGATAAAGTATACAAATTCAAAACACAAAAGATTCCTACATAATAATAATAAAAGTTAACAAGAGAATATATTTAAAAATAAAAAAAGTAGGAAAGACAAATTTTAACAAAAGATATTATACCAAATAATGATACAAATAATTATACCAAAAGTTAATAGGATAATATACAAAAATAAGTAAAAAGAGTAAGTTTTTTCAAGCTTCTAAGGACCCATAATGATTATAATATATAATTATAACAGAAAATGTTATTCGCGATAGTGACAAATTTTTAATAAAAAAATATTAAACGAATATTGTAAAATAATTTAGTTATTTTAAGCCAATGTCTACCACGTCTACCACAGATAGTAACCACGTCTACCACAGATAGTATGATAAATTATTTTTTACGATGAAAAATATGTAAAAAGAACTGTAATTCTACATGATGAAAAATATTTTGTCAAAAGAAAATTTGCCTCGAAGCAACGTTGCCTCGGCAGAACACAGAGATACGCCCCTGACCCGCCCCCCTTCGCCTGACCTCGCTGGGGGGCTTGAACTAGGTCAAGAGGCCCGCAGGGAGTGCCCGTACATCATACGATACGGCAACAAAATATTACAATTCTATTTGAAAAGTTTCTGTTGATGACTTACTAGCTGCTCCGACAAATATATATATTTGAATTAATCTGTCAATATGTATATTAAGCAAGTGATGGATTAAAAATATCTCTCTCAGTAAACTCTCGTTTCAGCGTTGGTCGTGAAGACATCGTTGTTCTGAGGCTCCTATCTTACCTGAAGACGCCCTGTGTAAGGGCGAAACACGTGTCGTGTTGAATGGTTTTCGATTTTTCGGGAAATTATAGTAGCGCGGGAATTGTTACAAAGATATTTTTAATCCATCACTTGCTTACAATGAATTTCCGCAAAGTAACGCCTGCATCAATAAATTAATATGTATATTGATAATCTCTCATAATCTTCTGTCTCATTCACCTTCTCACTTTTCATATAATTAGATTTTGAAAAAAACTGTATTTTTATTTTGCAATTTTTAATAAATAAATATATTCTAACATTTAGACCAATTATTTAGTTCCAAGATAAGTATCATTAAGAACTTGTCTTATGGATACTAAAATAACTAATGAACATACTCTTTATTTTGTAAATACATACTTAATATAGATTAGGGAACATCCAGATCAGAACAAATATATTTTTTTTATTTACGTCGGTAATAAAATGCATTTACGGACTGTCTCCCGGCCAAAGGGGGCCGAGAGAGGTGTGTGGGACACTACCGGCAGACACGACCGCCAGAAGTAATACCCACTAAGAATCTTCAGACAACGCCCGCCGCTTGTTGAAAAAGAGGCGGGGAGCCAGTACCTGGGTTGCAGCTCTGACACCCCGGACCAAAACCGGGAGAACCTCCTCAGACAGACGCAGTGAACACGCCCCTCCTACCTCCTTGTGCGACCATAGCGTGTGTGGCTGATTACTCGAAAGGTCCATGGTTAGAAAGGAGGGGCCCCGTGCCCCCGCTGCCTCAGACCCTCCTGGCGCTGCTTGACGAGCCCTCCTGGCCGTCCCCCTGCGCCCTCCACGGGTTCCTCTTAGTTTCCCCCCGGTGGTCAGTACTAAAGGCAACCAGAATTGCTAACTTCTGGGTGTTATCTTTTCCCGGTCTCCGGTAGGTACTCAGCCCCCCCACCACGCCAAGGTGGAGACCTGTTCGGGGGGGGGGTCTGCTCACTGGTTCAACCAGGTTTGACTGGATTTAGTCTGGAGCAACCAGGCTAGGAAATGAGAGCGTTATGTAAAGAGTATAAAATACTCATTATTTTAGCATTATTCCGGTTAACTATATATATTATGTATACGGGGGATAGCTTACGGCCCCGGGTTTTCTCTCTGGTCTAACCAGCTTTGCGCTGAATTTCAGTTATTACATGAAGCGACTGCCGTCTGACCTCCGAAACCCGGAGGGAAACATCATTCTATGGTTAAACCAGCTGTCAGTCTGTTAGAAGGCACCGACTCCTACTTTTATTTACTATGCCTTTTTTCTTTTCTCTACTATGACGGATTTACTTGATTGCATGACGAGAACACTGCATAATGCTGAATTGACATGGAAATAACTTAATTTATCAAGTTCAACTGCTGTTCAGCTGCAGCCTTACTGCTAACAGCAACTTCTTCCAGAGAACCTTAGGATGGAGAGAAAATATAAAATAACTAGTGGTACGCCCGTCGGTTAAGGGTACTACTGACCTGCCCTTTCTCCAAAATTTTCTGAATTTGGTCATGGAAAGCCTTACGTGGTCTTCCCCTCCCAACACTTCCATTTACATTCCACGTTCATCATAAATCACTTTCGTTAGTCTACTTTCATTCATCCTCTCAACATGACCAAACCATCTAAGCATCACACATGAGGTGTACACTTCTAGTTTAATCTATTTCTACCCCTTACAACTTTTTTTCGGATTAAAAATAAGCCCATGTCCTTTCTAAGGCTCTCCTTTCTCTGTCTACCAAATTTCATTTAAATTCAGAAAGAGAGGAAGAGAGAGAGAGACTATAATACTAGAATGGATTAAATATTGGATGAATAAATAAAATATGATACTTATCCGGTAGAAACAAAGGCTCTGCGTCAGCTAGTTTAAATATAAATATGGACAAAATAACTCGTCGTGGTGTTTTATAAAGAAGTAGGGCACGAGTAGGGTTGCCACTGCCATTTTACTTATTGCCAATTTGAAAAAAAGGCCAAGATGTGTTCCTTCTCAATTTCTTTACCTAGGATAAATCCCCCCGTAAGAGTCACCAACAGACTGTCAAATCTTGAGAAAAAAGCACAACAGACAGATTAATTGACATTGATTAGTTGTTTATTTATTTATTTATTAAAATAGTACAACCACATCATACATATTAGCACAATCTTAAATTAAAAAGCACACAACATAAATTACATCTGATATGTACGACAATTACGGTGTACATAACATTCACTATAAATTTGCGGAAAGGATATAATAAGAAATTTATTAAAAATAAAAGATATTAAAAAAAGAAATCTACAAAGAAATTAATAATTCAGTAACATGAAATTACAAAAATAATCTTATTCTAGGACTAAAGACTTAAACCGATTCTAAATATGTTTATAAGTTTTGTTTTATATTTGCTATATGAATAACTGAAGATGTCAATGTCCTGGTCGCGAGTTTGTACACTATTATATTCATTCAAAATTCTATTTATTGGTGATTGACGGCCTAAATTGGTTTTGGAAAATTCTGAGTGGAATATTTTATTTATTTTATGTCTTGGATAGGAGTGAGGAACAGTCAAATGTATACTTTCTAGTAGATTGTTGCATTGTATTTTATTATTAATTATCTTATATAGGAAACAGAGGTCAGAAATACGTCTACGATTTGACAGAGTTTACGTCTACGAGTTGTTCTGACAAACAATCCATTTTGCTTTTATTTCTATCTCTTCCTCTTTCTCATGTTATTTTTCATACTTTTAAAAGCAGTATTATACTTTTTTGTACCATTTTTAATGTGACTCGACATCACGTACTGATGGTACGCTGGTAAGCAGTCGATTCAGTAAAACTGCAGTGCTCCATACCGTGGAATAAGCACTTTTGGCAATCTTTTTTATGCATGCATACATTCCTAACGTCCCATATGATGCAGGCAGATTAAAAAAAAATTCAAAAGTCATTTATTCAAGTTTGGCTCAATAGAGCTCTTATGAATGTCATACTTATAAACTAACGCTCCCTTTCACTGCGGGCGGGAGCTTGATCGTAAAAGAACGGGCAAGAAAATTGTCAAGTTTGGTTTTTTCTCCCGCCAGTTACATTAAAAATAACTTATACCTATAACTATTTAAAATGCATCTAAATAGTTATGGCAAGGTTCATTATATCAACCTGTTGACGTCCCACCCACTTCCTTTCTTACCAATTTGAGAGGGTCATTTAAGGATAATGTTGCATTTTAGTGGTGAAAGAATAATCGAAATCATATTCTTAAATATTTCTTCTTTGTTTTTATTAGTATACACAATATTTATATATTCATACATGTAGTGGTTCTCCCACGTTAAGGTCGGTTGATATTTGACGGAACATGCGTCGCGTAACGCCAGAACAGAGAAATATATAGAAAAACATAAGACCGATGATACGTTAGTGCGTCGCGCATACAGCTACGATACGCTTCACGCATTTTCTGTCAGATTTGTACCGACCCTTATAGAGCGCTTCTTCTTTTCTGGACTGCATCGACTGCTTACCATCAGGCAGGATGTGGTAATTATGACGTCACATTATTGAAAAAAAATCTAAACAAAATGTTGGCATCCCTAACGAGAACCGATGCCTAAGCACCTCCGACCTTCCATCCCGCTCTACCTCGACGCTCCGCTCTGTCTCGCTCGCACCGCGGATCAATACCGCTTCGAGTCGCCCTGTTGCTGTGCCCAGGTTCCAATTGGTTTATAGGGATTATTGTACAAGTTATATAACAGATAGATTGATAGGAAGGCTGATTTACGGGCTTGTAGCGTAATTTGGGATCGTCTAGTTCAATGTGTGCGAAGGGCTACCCACCTTTTACCATTGGCCACGTTTCATCTAGAGATATTTGCGCTGAAAGTAAACTTTGCTTCAACTTTAAAGATCTGTTTGAAATATTTGACGACCGAGCCTATTGCCGCTTACTGGAAACTGTTATGTTCGCCAAAGCCTCGTCCGTTGATCGGCAGGTGCATCACTTGCAGCGGCAGACGGTCATTTGATTTGCTGTCCAAAAAAAAAAAAAAATGTGTCCATTTACTTATGCGAAAAATATAGATTAGTTTTTTTTGTTAACCCCTAAAACATTTGCACGCATCAAATTACGTAACTTATTTTCTGATTATTGACTCAGAGCTCCGGAGTTAGCAAAGTGAGTTAAGTGACTCAATTCATTTTTAGACTTTATATACAAACTGCTTGATTTACTTGGGCGATTCATGATTGTTACGACTTAATAATATCTATGACTAAAATTTTAATTATATATAACACAAAAATAATAATAGTAGAATATAATGTTTTACTAGCGGATGCCCGCGATTTCGTCTGCTTATTAGTACTTCACACAATATTATAAATTAAAGCTAGACGATTTTTTTACTAGATAAAATGAACTTTCCCCTGATTAGGAAAACTTTTTCTAGTAAAAACCTACGAAAGAGTTTTTTTTTAGTATAAGCCTACGAGATTCAATTATTTGCATTCCACAGTGTAACAAAGATCTTAAAGTTACTAACCATGGATCCCGTCGGGCACAACGAAATTGGAGAGCGGAGGAATAATTACGTTTATACATTGTTTATTATAACTTTATAAGGTAAATAAATGAGAAATAAAATATATTTCTCAAAATAAAAAAAATCAAAATCAAAAATATTTATTCAGTAACAATATAACATTTAGGTTAACAGTGTTTGGGGACCCCTTTTAAGTAAACATATATCTGTGTTAGGGGAACCCGCTCTTCCTGGTCATATTTTTGCAACATTTTATCTACTATGATACATGCTTAAATTATTAAATATAATGTGTGTTCGTGTGTAAGTGTGTGCGTGTGTGAGTGTGTGCGCGTGTTTGTGTGTATGTGCCTGAGTGAGTATTTTGTAGCTATGTGGCATTGTAGTGCTAAATAAATAAGTATATATACAATAAAAACGTAAAATTCAATTATAAATTCTTTATTTGTATTAAAAACTTTATCAACTTTAGTTTTCAACAGAAATAGTTTTGTTAAGTTTAGTAAAGAAAGATAAAAATCTCCTCAATCTCATAAAGGACTTCAGCCAAAATCGGATGTTGAATACATACAGTCCCGCCTGTTTTCCCGAAGGGGTAGGCAGAGGCATATTATACGCCCCACTTCGCCAATGTTGTTGTTAGTCCCACACAATAGGTGGCGAGCCTATTGCCGCTTGCCGGGAACTTCTGTGTTCGCCAGATCCTCGTCCGTTAATCGGCAGGTGTAGGTACTACTTGCAGGGGAGGTTGGCTTGGACTCCAATGATAATGATGGAATCCCTGTACACCTTCACACTTCGGCCAGAATAGTATGATGAATTCATTATAGAATTAAAGTATAGCTAAACAAAATAAGACTTTATTTTCTGTGCATATTTCCATGTGACAAACAATAAACATTTTGAATTTGATTTAGGAGATAACATAGTCTTTTTTGCAAGATGAACATCATTATACCTTTTTTTTGTTTTACATCGGTAACAAAATGCTTTTACGCACTGCCCTCCGGCCAAAGGGGGATCGAAAGGGGGTGTGGGACTCACCACCGGCAGACGCGACTGCCAGCAGTAATACCCACTAAAAATCTTCTGACGAACGCCCGCCGCTTGTTGACAAAGACAACATTATCATAACCTAGCATTATCCCTAGATCTATCTATTTATCCCGGTTGCCCCAGACTATTGTATTAGATCTTAAGACATAATTTGAAAAAAGCCGAGATGAGTTTCTTGAGGCATTCTTCTCAATCTCGTTGCCTTTTGGAAGCCTCGTTAGAGTCACCGACAGACTGACTGACGGACAATCCCCTCCCTTCTTTAGAATCACGACAGGCTGACTGACAGATCCCCCCGATAAGAGTCACCGACAGACTGACAAATCTTGAGAAAAACCACAACAGACAGATAAACTTTGACAAATTCTGACAAAGAATCCATTTGCTTTTATTTTATTATTATTGTACCGCTCATATCACTTTCATTGTTGTTAAAAAAATATATCGAATTTCAATTTTGTGTGTGAATGTTTAACGAATCTAAATGATCATGTTGATCTTAAAGACAATAAAGTATATTTTATTTTTTATTTTACTAAAGCCGAGGGCCCAGGATCTGCTGACTGGGGCCTACCGCCGAATTCGCTGAATTTCCGCTATTTCATCTAGATCTAAATTTTCTGTGGTTCATCAATCCGTACCGGGGAATCTGCCGAAAGCCACAGATTATACATGACCTTGGCAGACTACTGAAGCGTCTATTTAATTAAATGATTATTATTTGCGTTTCGATAACACATTTTTACCTAAACAGTAATCATTTGTAATATAATTTTAAAAAACACAGATTGAGACTGTCAAATATTACGTCCATCCTTCAAAATTTGTGTCCAAATCGTAAACGCCATCTTGTACTGAGTTCCATGTGTTCGGCGTACTTCAGAATCAATTCGTAATCGATTTTGCCTAATAGCCTAATACCAAATAGCGGTAGGCCTCTTGGTCTAACCAGATTTGGCTGAACTTCGGTTTTTACATAGACCGACTGTCACCGGACCTCCACAACCAGTTGTTAGAATATTAGAAGGGGCTAGATAACCATAATAACGAATAATAAGGATTCTACCCTCCCCAAATGTAGGGATTATGTAGGCGTGAGATTATTTACTATCATATACGCGTACGCTTCACACCCTCAATAAAACAGCTGTGCAGATAGATATATTTCAATGTTCACTGGGCGAATTCACTAAATTACGTAAAAAAGCTGCAGTCACCCAAGAAAACGTTGATGCTGTGCGTAAGCTGGGGGCCTACCGCCGAGTTCGATGGCAATCGATTATAAGGCAAAATGGATTTCGAATTGATTCTGTCGTACCGCCGAACTCATGGAAATCGAAACAAAATGGCGTTCTCCATTTACCTATTGGTCTGTCACGGACTGAAGGTCATGAATGAGAGGTGGCTGTCGCCAGATTCCCCGGTACGGATTAATAAACGTAAACAAAGTTTGATCTAGATGGATTACCGGTAATCCATCGAATTCGGCGGTAGGCCCCCTGATTGAGGAAGATTGACATGTGACATACCGCGAAATTCAGACAACTTTAGACACTGGCATGAGTCAAACACCAATAATCTTGCATGAACAATTAGGTATAAAAAAGTTGTTTTCCCGATGGATAGAGCATTCGCTCTGTGAAGAGCAAAAAGCGGCTCGCGTTATTTGGTGCGTCAGTTGGTACTCTCGAAAGATTCCACGCAGGATCCTGAAATGCTGTATACAATACGACACGTATCAGGTGGCGAATCCTGGATATACGCGTACGAACCCAAAACAAAAAAATCAGTCACGAGTTTGGGTGTTCGAAAATGAGGTAAAGCCAACAAAAATTATTCGTTCTCGGAGTGTGCCAAAAAAATGGTTGCCACGTTTGTCTCTAAAACGGGTCATGTGGCGACTATTTCTCTTGAGGGACAAAGAACGGTTAATGCAGAATGGTATGCCTGCATTTGTTCCCACAGGTCGTTTCTGAACTCCGTAAAGAGAACTGCAATCGCCGCATCATCCTCCATCACGACAATGCAAGTTCTCACACCGCGCACAGAACAAAAGAGTTTTTAGAGCAAGAAAACATAGAATTATTAGACCATCCGCCGTACAGCTCCGACCTAAGCACTAATGATTTCTATACATTCCCTAAAATAAAGAATAAATTGCGTGGTCAGAGATTTTCATCACCTGACGAAGCTGTGGCCGCCTACAAAACGGCCGTTTTACTTCCGAATGGAATGGTTGCTCCAACGATTGGTTCCATCGTATGGAAAAAAAAAACAAATTTCTCGGAGAATACTTCGAAAAGCAATAAATACATTTTGAAATAGTAATGTTGTGTCACTTCCTTGATTCCCGAAAGTGCTGCCCTCGTAGATATTATGTAGGGCTGCCATCTGTCCAGGATTCCTCGGATTTGTCCTAGTTTGAAAGGCGCCTGGGAGCCTGGATGGGAACTGTAATTTGAGTGACTTAGGATGTACGGATTACGTACAATAATTTTAATGCTGACCACGCGACCTTGTTCGGCGCGCGGCAGTAGTGACTTTTATTTCATTCATTATATTTTAGTTCCTAACATACCTCCAACCTGTAAACAACTTATAATAAACTTAACTATACTGTGACAGTGGTTTCAACTATACTAACATCCCGGTCCAGTCAACTATAACATATCAAAGACTCAAACAAGGTTTCTTTTTGTCCCTTTTTTATGTATTAATAGATTGTCCTTAGCCTTTTGAACAACTAATGTTGTTTACCAATTTTTCCTAAGATTAATAGTTTAGGCGTAAAAAATATTTTTTGTGTTTTTTGTATGGGACGGAACACATAAAATTAAATTTCTTGAAAGTAGCAATAGATCCCGCTCCGAAACCTTTTAAATCCTAATTATTGTCTACCGTACTATCGTTCAGCGCTATAAACGCGCGCAAAAAGTTGCAACTCCGCCAGAAAAATCTTTTTGGAAAAATAATGAAATTTTATATGTTATTTTTATAACTTTTAATTAGTAAGTTCTTATACAAAAAAAGTGTAAAATTCTATCATACTTAAAATTAATCAAAATAAAAAAACAATGCAAAAGGTACACACAATTATTATCATTTGGTATTCATATGAAAGTATCAAAAACTATAAGCTATCGCGTTAAGTCATTAGAATAGCATTAAAGATGTATTAAAACCTAAAATTTACAAAATAATTAAAAGCTAGAATTCAAGACAAACAGAAAAAGCACAGAGGTGCGTACAATTTGTTATTAGGATACGTATACATCTAAACTAGAGATAAAGATACAAATGATATGTCAAATAGCTGACTTATGTTGTTACTAAATTAAAATTATAATTATTAATATTTTAAAAACTAAAACACATATAAGATTAATTTATTCTCTATCACTAAAACTGTCTTGTAAATTATCTACATCAATAAATTCGAATTCAGATTCTGTCGGAATACTTTGGAGAAGCTCTTTAGCTCTTGGGGAGAGAGCGATGAAATGTTGTTTGACCGTTTGAGGTCTAAGACTAGAAATTTTTGGATCGGACGACAAAAGCAAATTGTGCAAAATATCCTCATTCGTCGCTGTCCTATTTATTTTTCTCGAATTACTCTCTCTTTATTTCCTGAAGTCCTTGTTGTGTGCTTCTGCTGCTTCTTGTGATAGTTTACCAATCGGTATAGCACCAAAATGATTAATGATGTCAGCTCCGTGCACCAGCAATTTATGCATACTGGAAGGCATGTAATACCACGTTTCACTGCAAAACAAAGAAAATTTTGAAGGTTCCACGCGCTCTCCAGATGCAATGGTTTGGAGAATCACGTGTAATCTTTCTATCAGATCTTTACCAATGCCCGTAATGCGAGCTGTTGTGTTTGCATCCCTGAAAAATCTAGCTGTATTGCCGTCGTTCGTTGTCCCTGCTTCTTGCTTTACAACATCAATAAGCAAGCCGCAATCCTTTTTAAACGCTTACTGTATGTCACACTTTTAAATTTTCATTTTGTCTTTATCATCGCCCCTGCAACTCTATTTTATTTAACTCGAAACGATAAGCTGCAAATTGAAAAAATGTCAGTCAGCCAGTTGTCGGGCAGGAGATTATAATAAGTATTCGGGAGAAATCCGGACCCTTTAGTGTATTTTTTTTCTTAAGACAAACAAGTAATTGTTATAAATCTAAGTTCAAAATTTGGTTGATATTCCGTGATTTGTGCCGTGTTTATCCGGCGTCGTCAATTTAGGTGATGGCAGCCCTAGGTTTATGTAATATATAAGTAGATATATAAAGCTATTCGCCGTCGCATCACCTGACGACTGTCTCGCTTATGCACCGCGCGATCAATATCCGCACGGATCGTGGCATCAACTAAAATGGAATCCTTGGATATGTCTGACTGAAGCGTGCTATTTATTTATGTATAGCTGAGCATTAATACTCAATACTTATTGCATTCTATAATGTTACATAAGATGGTGACATAATTAATATGGTATCAATTACGGACCCTGTCGGGCACAATATAGCTCAGTAGGAGAGAAAGGAACTTCTTTTGTTGGTTGTACATATGGATTGTGTATAGGGATCCTACCTAGACCTAAGGAGCTACCAACCTAATCTGCAATTATACTGAACTCCACGCCATATCGGTAGTCTAGGTTTATATATTTCATCATCATTATATCAGCCTTATAGGGTGTATAGGGATCCATTTTTTTTTTTTGTTTTACGTCGGTAACAAAATGCATTTACGCACTGCCTTCCGGCCAAAGGGGGACCGAAAGGGGGTGTGGGACTCACCACCGGCAGACACGAACGCCGGCAGCAATACCCACTAAAAATCTTCCGACGACGCCCGCCGCTTGTTGAGAAAGAGGCGGGGGCCAGTACCTGGGTTGCAGCTTCTGACACCCCGCCTGCGGCCAACGTCCCCAGGACCAAAACCGGGAGGACCTCCTCAGAGAGGCGCAGTGGACGCGCCCCTCCTACCTCCCCCTGCGACCATAGCGTGTGTGGCCGACTTCCCGGAGGGTCCATGGTTAGACAGCAGGGGCCCCCTGCCCCCGCTGCCTAGACCCTCCTGGCGCTGCTGAGCGGGCCCTCCTGGCCTACCCGCAGCGCCCTCCATAGGTCCCTCTTAGTTTCCCCCCCCGGTGGTCAGTACTAAGGGCACCCAGAGTCGTCGGTCTCTGGGTGTTACCTTTTCTCTAGCGCCTCCTGCGCCCTACCGGGAGGTACTCAGCCCCCCCACCACGACAAGGTGGAGACCAGTCGGGGGGGGGTGTATAGGGATCCTGACAAGACCTGAAGAGCCCAAGCTAACCTCACCTGCAAGTGATGCACCTGCCGATTAACGAATGAGGCTCTGGCAAACATAACAGTGCCCGGTAAGCGGCAATAGGCTCGCCACCTATTACGTGAGATCAACTATATTTGACAGTCCGTGCATCACATGTAATGCATCGGAAGATATTAACTAAATAGAGGTTTATAGGCTGAACGTCTCAGCTAGGAATATTATTTTTGGCTGACGTGTGGATATGAAACTAAGAAAATAAAAACACAAATGTTGTGTGGTTTCAGGTGGTTAAAAAAATTATATGGACGTCTTGGGGAAGGTATATAAAATGCCTTGGATTGTCAACGTGTTAATATACATAGAAATCACCCCAGACCAGAACAAATTTATATTCATGCACAAAACGATTTTTTCTGTGTGGGAATCGAACCCAGGAGCGGAGTGCAGGTATACTGACCTCCACGCCATATCGGTCGTTTTGTGCTGAAAGTTAGCTGTGATAAGATCCCATTTAAATGAGTGTTGGCAAGTTTTCTGCTAACTCCGAATGAACGAGAAATTATGTTTTTTTTAATTTTGTTTTTTCTAAGTATTAAGTGGCCATCTATAAATTTCGTGAAATTACTTTTTAAAACATATTATAATCTAAATGTTGTTTACATTAGAGGGGGTAGGGGGGGGGGGGAATCATAAATCTTTATTGCATCAAGTAGGTACCTAAGTAAAATACAATGAATAAGAATGAAAAAGCTGTAACTTGTTTTTATAGCTATTGTTTCTAATACATTCTATTACAATTTTTTTACCATGATAAAAATATCAAAATGTATTTGTACGTGAACTCTGAATTAAATAAATACATACATTCAAGCCTGTTACCCCGAAGGGGTAGGCAGAGACGTATTATACACCCACAATTCGCCCACATATCCCACTTCTCACACGTCCCACTTAATAGGTGGCGAGCCTATAACCGCTTACCGGGCACTGTTATGTTCGCCAGAGCCTCGTCCGTTAATCGGCAGGTGCACCACTTGCAGGTGAGGTTTGCTTGGGCTCCTCCGGTCTTGGTAGGATCCCTATACACCCTACACTAAATAAATAAAGTATATGAAGTAGTTATAAAAACTAAAGCTCGAAGAACCGAACGATGGGGCGTTAAGGTTCTTGAATGGCGACCACGAATAAGCAAACATAGTAGAGGGCGGCCCCCAACGCGATGGACCGATGATCTGGTCAGGGCGGCGGGGAGCCGGTGGATGCAGGCGGCAAAGAATCGATCTACGTGGAAAGCAATTGGGGAGGCCTATGTTCAGCAGTGGACTTCGGATGGCTGAAATGATGATGATGATATGAAGTAGTTATCCCTTTCCTGAAAGTAAGAATCAGAATCAGAATCAGAATCAGTTTTATTGCCAAATGTGGGTACAATATCAGATGGTACAGTCAAAATGTTATAAAAGTTCCATTCACATTTTTATCCCTTTGGGATATGCAACTATTGTAACAATTAGAGAAATACATTACATTATAAATTATTTTTGTGATTTTAAATACAATATGAATTTTTAATAGATTTCATCAGTAAATAAGTAAAAATGTCTAATTAAAAAGAAAAATATGTATGTATGTCAATGTAAAAAAAAAATATTATGTCAATGTAGAAAATAGTAATTCAAAAACTTCTGTCTTTTAAAAAATCGTCTATGGAGTAATAACATTTCGTCAAAAGCATTTGTGTCAATTTTCTTTTAAACATATCGAGTTTCAGTTCTTTAAGATAAGATAAGATTAAGTTAAGATTAATGCAGTATAGATGAGAGCACTCAGAAGTTTTCTAGGTGTGAAATTAAGTAGGTAATAGGCTTAGGAATGAAGGCTGGTGTAAAAGAAGATATAGTGACAAGAATTGAGAAAGGTATGCTTAGATGGTTTGGTCATGTTGAGAGGATGAATGAAAGTAGATTAACGAAAGTGATTTATGATGGACAAGTGATTGGAAGTGGGAGGGGAAGACCACGTAAGACCTTCCATGACCAAATTCAGAAAATTTTAAAGAAAGGGCAGGTCAAAAGTACTCTAAACCGACGGGCGTGTATGAGGAGGTTAAAGACAAAGACTTTTTATTTCACATAAAATATGGTACATAAGTGGTCTTAAAATTTAATACAGTCCGCATATTTCACCAGTAACTGGTATGCAAAAATATAATTAGATGATTCTAATAAAACAAACATAAATTTAATTTTCAAAATATTCACTCAGTGAATAAAAACATTTATCATCAAGCCATTTCTTTAAATGTACTTTGAATTTATTCAATGGCATCAGCTTAAGGTTATTGTCGAGCCTATTTTAGACTTTAATAGACATGACATAGCTGTTCTTGGCATAAGATAGTGAGTGTGAATGAAGTAAAAGTGTGTGCCAAGATCGTAGCAAGTGGAAGGATCTCTGCCTACCCCTACGGGAAAGAGGTGTGACATTATGTATTATTATTATATATCCCTTGTCTAATAACAAGCCACTGCCTTATAATGATGTGTATAAGACTGTTAGCGTTGTTCAGCGTCCACGCCCAATGCTACAGATGGATCAATACTGCAGCGTGACCCGGTGGCCTAGTTGGGTTGCCACGCCCGGCAGCCCGGCCCCTGAGTAGGGAACGAGTAAACGAGCCCCAGTTCTATCTCATTATATATCCATACTATCGCCCGCATGACCTACATTTAAAACTTCCTCCTCTATTAAAAAACCGCATCGAATTCCGTTGCGGAGTTTTGAAAAATAAAATAAAATATACTTTATTGTCTTGAAGATCAACAGGATAATTTAAATTCGTCAAATTTTTGCACACAAAATGGAAATTTGATAATTTTATTTTATTTTATATTTAGAAACAAACAGTCATTTATTTATTTATTTTACTTTAATTAAAACGGTGTACAAAACCAATTACAGTAATTAAAGATAACAATCAATTTCAAAAATAAAATTCAACACTTACAAAACTAAACTCAGCAACAATAATTAAATTAATCAGATAAAGTCATATACAAAAAGAGATTAGTACTAAAATTAAACATAGTTTTAGACCTATAGGTTAAGTCGAAGGCACTTAAATGGAAAAATAAAGAGTTTTTTCAAAATTATATAAAAACTAGATAATTATAACATTACATACAGGTGCATACACACATGCATTCATACACACACATATACTTATATGCACTGCATTTCAGTCTGTCGATGACTCTTATCGGGGGGATCTGTCAGTCAACCTGTTGTGATTCTAAAGGGTGGAGGGGATTGTCTGTCAGTCAGTCAGTCTGGCGGTGACTCTAACGAGGCTTCCAAAAGGCAAAGAGATTGAGAAGAATGCCTCAAGAAACTCATCTCGGCTTTTTTAAAAATATGTCTTAAGATCTAATACAATTAAAGAAATAAAATAATAAGATTACCGCTGTTCTTAAAACGAACAAAATCTGATATCTAAAGATCATATCTCATCTTATTTTAAGAACGATAGGGGCAATTCATGTCACTTCCAAGTGTAAAGGTTCTCCATTGAACAGGCAAATCTAGTGGAAGCCTTTTATACGATGATCTGGTGAAAGCGACGAGAAGCCAGGCGGATGGAGATAGATAGACATAGAATTACATTGCAGAGTCCTGGACTGGTCTAACTAGATTTGGCTGAACTTCAGTTAATCCATAGAGCAACTGCCATCAGACTATTCTATAGTAATAATTATTATTAGTAATAATTCTATAGTAAACCAGCTGTCAGAATATAAGAAGGCTTAACGTGCTTGCCGAGGCACGGAGCAAGTGAGAAGCGCACATAACTTCGAAAAGCCATAGGTGCCATCAGGTTTGAACCCTAAGATCCTCTGAATTAGAAGTCTAGGGGTCTTCTGGGCTATCATCGCTCTTTACAAAACGCTAACTTGCAAATATTTATACGTTGCTGGCCGCTGCCCTGGTATTAATAGAACGAGCTGACGTGACGTTTGCCAAGTATTTAAAAATATCCCCGCTTTTACGTTTTATGTAAGTAATTTGTTGCTATCGAGTGCATATCACATGGAGACGAAAAGTAATTTCTGTCTTGAACGCAATATAATTCATTAAAATATATTTTTTATTGTGTCTTCTCATAATGAGTGCATCTTGCTTGATGGTACGCAGTCGATGCAGTCCAAAATTAAGATCCTACGCTCCTGGTAACAAGAGCACCCATGGCATAATCATTTAAAATATCGCATGCTTAAAGGAACATCGACCCATTAATAGATAGGTCAGGTTTGAGTTACGTACTTATACAGTCTTGCTATTTCTTACTGAGATCGAATCAATGTTAATTAAACGTTCAAAACACAAGCAGAATTACTAATTAATAAATCAGTATCAATTTAATGTGCTTACAAGTAGGACAAGTATTCTTTAGAAGATATTCTTTTGTGTTGTCCCATAAATCGTCTTTTTTGAGTTAAGTCACTATTTAGCATGCGATATATCCGCACTCCACTCCTGAGGTCGTGGGTTCGATTCCCACACAGGACAAATATTTGTGTGTATTAATATGAATATATGTTCTGGTCTGGGTGTTTTCCTATGTATATTAAGTATGTATTTACAAAAAAAGAAAAGTATTTAAGTATGTTTATCCGTTATTTAGTATCCATAACACAAGTTCTTAGTGATACTTATCTTGGGACTAAATAATTGGTGTAAGTGTCAGAAATATTATTATTATTATATATGTAAAAAAACAACAATATAAACCAAAAGGTAAATCATATTAATTAGCCGACATGTGTTTTTTCGGGGCTTTGTTTACCGTAGGTACCTATTGGTGTCTAAAGAATTATGTTTATGAAATGTTTCTTTATTTATAAATGGCTCAGATGTGTACTGTAAATTTTTTCACATTTTCGGCCGCCATTTTGATGGTCCTACAGTGCGGCGAAATAACTTCTATTACCAATTCATGCCAAAAAAAAAATCGAAAAACACGACTCGTCGTTTACTGTGCGGGCAGTTCGTCTTTGGAATGAGCTGCCCGTCGGTATACGAAAATTACATACATTAGATTTATTTAAGAATTCAGTCTGGGAGCATTATTTGTCTTTGTAATTTTAAATAATAGGTTGGGGAAAAAGTCTTTTCGTATTTTTGTATGAAAAGTCAAGACATTTTTTTCAAAGTTTATTTACATTTATTTACAATATTTATGTACCGTTTTGTTGAATAACTTTCTGCCATTTTGTGGGCAGAGACATTATCCCGTTACTGTAGAAACTTTGGGACTTCTGATCAAAAAAACTGGACAAATAGTTTTGGCAGTCCTCTCTTGAGGTCAACCTTACAGAACCTAAAGAATTCTGCAGAGACCGAAACAGGTGAAAATCTGAAGGCGCAAGGTCAGGGCTATATGGTGGATGCACTAGGACCTCCCAGTCGAACTCTCTTAATTTTTGCTGAGTGGCTAAAGATGTGTGTGGTCTAGCGTTATCGTGATGAAAGACCACACCCTTCCTGTTGATCAATTCCGGCCGTTTTCTCTCGACTGCTTCCTTTAATCTCATCAGTTGCTGGCAGTAAAGATCAGAATCGATGGTTTTGCCGGGCGGTAAAAGCTCATAACAAACAATGCCCTTCCAATCCCACCATACACACAGCATCACCTTATTTCGTGTTAGGCCAGGTTTGGCCACAGTCTGTGAAGCCTGGCCAACTTTCGACCACGACCTTTTTCGCACGTTCTTGTCGTACGTGATCCACTTTTCATCGCCAGTTATCAATCTCTTCAAAAACGGCTCGGTTTCATTACGTCTCAATAATGAATCGCAAATGAGTACACGGTTCATTAAGTTTCTTTGAGTGAGCTCGTGTGGCACCCAAATATCGAGCTTTTTTGTATAACCAGCTTTCTTCAAATGGGTCAAAACTGTTTTGTGGTCAATTCCCAGTTCTTCAGCTGCATCGTAACTACTAATATGCCGATCTTGCTCCACTCTTTCAAAAATGGCGTCCATTTTATTCGTAACAGGGCGACCAGAGCGAGGTGCATCTTTAACATCAAAATTTCCGGACTGAAAACGTTTGAACCAAATTTGTGCTACTCTTACTGACACTGCATCAGGTCCATAAACATCACAAATTTTTTTCACTGCTTGAGTTGCATTTTTGCCTTTTTTGTAATAAAATTTTAAAATGTATCGTATTTCTTCACTAGATTCACTCATTTTTACGGAGAGAAAAACAAATGAAAAATAGCGGGAAACAACTTTTTTTTATTTTTTTCTTTTCTTTATAATGGAACCTTTTTAATGTTACCAAAACCAGCCAGACACAAATAGTACAGTCAAAAAAATTTTATAATAAGTTTATACCTACGTTATGCGAAAAGACTTTTTCCCCGACCTAATATGTTATATTATTTATATAACTTTAAATTATATCTTTCATATAATAATATGTATGTGTGAATTTATTATTTACTTATAAGTAAGCAAGAGCACTCTGTTGTGCCTACTCTATCTCATTATTTTTTATTCATTGTTTCCTGTCCATCCTAAGGTTGTCTGGAAGAAATTGCTGTTAGCAATAAGGCCGCCCATTGTACCATATATTTGTTTATGTGATTTTATTACTTTTTTTATATTTAGTGTACAATAAAGTGTTCATTCATTCATTTAATTACTTGACACTGGCATACTCAGCATACTCTAGTCGAGTGAGTCCATGTTAAAAAGAAAACAATATTATTCTAGTTTTGAACCGTCTGCAATGTCTCTGCTAACCCCAAGGTTGAATGTCTAGTGGCATTGATTTCGTCTTTTGTACATATTATATTTTTATAATACATACTTAGGCCCATAGTACACGGCGTATTTTAAAGGCGCCGACGACGCGCAGATGACGCGCGTATACGCGCTTCAAACGCAATTCGAACGCAACCTAGTAACCTAAGCACACGGGGTGATCGTGAAACGCGCCTCTACTGCGCTTATGCGTTTTGATCAGAGACTCCTCTTCTTCAGTTGCACAATGGCTTCGGTTGAGACAATACTGCTTACGTTGGCTTTAGTACTTCTTTTAAAAAGATCGATCAATGTAAACGCAACAAGCAGCGTCCACGGCGCCGAAGACGCGCGTATCAGAAACGCGCGTCGTCGGCGCGTTTAAAATACGCCGTGTACTATGGGCCTCATGTGCGATAAAGATAAGAGGAAAATATTCCCAATAGAATGTAAACTGTTGGGAATGCTAATGTTCAGCGGTGGACTTTTGCTAATATACATACATTCACGCCTGTTTCCCCGACGGGGTAGGCAGAGGCATATTATACGCCCACACTTCGCCAATCATATAGTTGGTCCCACGTAATAGGTGGCGAGCCTATTGCCGCTTACTGGAAACTGGTATGTTCGCCAAAGCCTCGTCCGTTGATCGGCAGGTGCATCACTTGCAGGTGAGGTTGGCTTGGGCTCCTTAGGTCTTGGTAGGATCCCTTTACTCTCTATAAGGCTGATATGATGATAAATATATAAACCTGGACTACCGATTTGGCATAAATATTTGTTTGGGTGTTTCTTTCGTCGACCGATATGGCGTGGAGGTCAGTATACCTACACTTCCCTCTAGAGGTCGTGGGTTCGATTCCCACACATTTCCATTTTGTGTGCATGAACATGAATATTTGTTCTGGTCTGGGTGTTTTCCTATGTATATTAAGTATGTATTTACAAAAAAAGAAAAGATTTTAAGTATGTTTATCCGTTGTTTAGTATCCATAACACAAGTTCTTAATGATACTTATCTTTGAACTAAATAATTGGTGTAATTGTCAGAAAATATTTATTATTTATGTATGTATTATTTACGTATTTATTATTTATTCTTATGTATTTTAAGTATATAAATGATAATTATTTTGGAACTTAATAAATTGGTGTGATTATAAAAAAGATATAAAAAACAGACAAGATAAATTAGTACCGACACAAGAAATTTGAAAAAACAAAACAGTGTTTAATGTTAGTCCTTTTTTTCTTTCTTTCCAGATGGACATATACGTCCAGACAGCAAGTCCTATAGTAGAAGAGGTCCTGAAGGGCTACAATGGCACGATCTTCGCGTACGGCCAGACCGGCACCGGCAAAACCTATACTATGGCCGGCTCCAACTCCGCCCCGGAACTGCGAGGCATCATACCCAACTCCTTCGCGCATATATTCAGCCATATTGCCAAGGCTAAGGACGATGAAAAGTAAGTATCAAGAAATACCTTCGCATTACATCAAATACTCATTTATTGGTAATACAACATTTCATAATTACAACATATATAAGACTATATAATAACTATACAACAATATACTATAACAATAACTATACAACATTGTATAAGAAATACCTTCGTATTACATCAAATACTCATTTATTGGTAATATAACATTACATAATTACAATATATATAAGACTATATAATAACTATACAACAATATACTATAACAATAACTATACAACATTGTATAAGAAATACCTTCGTATTACATCAAATACTTAAATACTCATTTATTGGTAATATAACATTACATAATTACAATATATATAAGACTATATAATAACTATACAACAATATACTATAACAATAACTTTACAACATTATATAAGAAATACCTTCGTATTATATCAAATACTCAAATACTCATTTATTGGTAAAAGAACATTACATAATTACAACATATATAAGACTATATAATAACTATACAACAATATACTATAACAATAACTTTACAACATTATATAAGAAATACCTTCGTATTATATCAAATACTCAAATACTCATTTATTGGTAAAAGAACATTACATAATTACAACATATATAAGACTATATAATAACTATACAACAATATACTATAACAATAACTTTACAACATTATATAAGAAATACCTTCGTATTATATCAAATACTCAAATACTCATTTATTGGTAAAAGAACATTACATAATTACAACATATATAAGACTATATAATAACTATACAACAATATACTATAACAATAACTTTACAACATTATATAAGAAATACCTTCGTATTATATCAAATACTCATTTATTGGTAAAAGAACATTACATAATTACAACATATATAAGACTATATAATAACTATACAACAATATACTATACAACATTATATAAGAAATACCTTCGTATTACATCAAATACTCAAAAACTAATTTATTGGTAATACAACATTTCATAATTACAACATATATAAGACTATATAATAACTATACAACAATATACTATAACAATAACTATACAACATTATATAAGAAATACGTTCGTATTACATCAAATATTCAAATACTCATTTATTGGTAATATTTAGTGCACAATAAAAAATAAATAAAGAAATACAACCTTAAGCATTATCATTACCATCATAATCACCACCACCGTTATTATCATCGTATCGCGTCTTTTTTTTTTTTAATAATTTTTTTTTTATTATCTTTTTTTTTTCAGGACTTTTGTCTTACAAAGACATGTCAGACCTATCCCGAAGACCTATGTCTAGTCCTATCGTATATCCCGTCTTAAATGTTTATTTAGTCTACCCTCTACGAGAACTAAGTATACTGGCAATACGTTTTTGTTTAGATCTTGTAATGAATATAATATAAAGTTCACGTCAATTGATATATTCAATCTTTCTCTTTATCAATGGAAAAATTGTGTTCACGAGTTAGTAAATAATATTGGTAAATAGTTAAGGGGATTATTTAGTAAAATTCTTCTTTTTTTTAACACTTTGTGTCCATTACCTGTGTGCGTTATGTAATGGTGAAAACTTTATTGATAATGTATTGTATTCTAAGATAAGCATAGATAAGTAAAGAACATATGGTTTCTTTCCCAAATAATAAATAACATATTCTTCAACATCATCACCACCACCATAATCATCTCAGCTAGTAGACATCCGCTTCTGATCATAGGCCAATTGCTTCCCACGTCGATGATCTATCCTTTTTAATAACAATGTACCGGAAATTAAAGCCGTAAGTTTATTGATATGTGATCGAAAGTACTTTGATGTTTAAACATATAATAATGTTTCCCTCTGGGTTGCGGAGGTCAGACAGCAGTCGGTTCGTATAATAACTGAATTTGAGCCAAATCTACATACATACAATCACGCCTATTTCCCCGAAGGGGTAGGCAGAGGCATATTATGCGCCCACCTTTTGCCAATTCTTTGTTGGTCCCACGTAATAAGTGGCGAGCCTAAGGCTGTTAGCGGGAACTTTAATATTCGCCAGAGCCTCGTCCGTTGATCGGCAGGTGCACCGCTTGCAGGTGAGGTTGGCTTGGGTTTCTTAGGGAGACATTTTTTTTTATTATCGTCGGTAAAAAATACTGTTTGCGCACTGCCCGGCCAATGGGGGGACCAAAACACTCCCCGTGCGGGGCTCACAGTGGCAGACGCGACCACCGCAGTCCTACCCACTAAAAAACTTCCGACGACGCCCACCGCTGTTGAAAAGGGGCGAGGCACCAGTGCCTGGGTTTGTAGCTTATGCCAGACACCCCACCCGCCTTCTTAGGAAGACCTAAGGAGCCTAAGCCAACCTAGTGTATAGGGATTCTACCAAGCGGTATATTGTATAGGTATATATTACGTAAATTGTAAGGATCTATGTAAGTTAAGAAAACATAAAATAACCCTTACTTAGAAGCGCTCGTAGCTCTGCGGTGTTCGGTGGTCGGAAACGATCACCAAAGTACAGCAGAGTTTACAGAGGTCAGTCCTTGGATGGGTGACCGTTTGTGTGGCATTTGATATCGAGCGCTTCCGTGCTTCGGAAGGCGCGTTAAGCCGTTGGTCCCGGTTATCACCAAATGTGGTAGTCGTTAAGCCATGCTAGAGGCCTCCATGCCAGGGGCGGCTTGAAAAATTCTAACAGCAGGGCGCCATACACCTGCCTCCGCCAATCCGCACTGGGTCAGCATGGTGGAGTATGACCCAATACCCTCACACCTTGATATGTGTGAGGAGGCTCGTGCTCAGTAGTGGGACGTTAATGGGCTGTGATGTGATGTGAACCCTTACTTATAACATACTATTGTCAATTTAAAGGTTCCTGGTATGCGTGACGTACCTGGAAATCTACAATGAAGAGGTCCGCGACCTGCTCGGCAACAACCCTCAACAGAATCTGGATGTCAAGGAGCGTCCAGATATCGGAGTCTTTGTTAAGGATCTTACAGGTAAACTAAAATATGTAGATAAACTGCACCCATTATGGCCCAACTGAAATTCAGCGCTGGGAAATTGTCCTAGCTTATGGGTCATTTTAGTCTCGTACAATCAAGTGTATTTTTATTGTAATTAGTTTCGGAATATAATAAACTGAACCTCTAAAAAATACTTTTTTGATCATCAAAAATACTGATCTAGCATCTAATAGGGGATTAGGTGCTCCATCAGAATTTTTTGATGTACAAAAAGGTTAGGTTAGGTTGGTAATTTATTAATTTTGATGACACATTAAATATGAGCCATTAGTTTCTATTCCCAAATTTTTGAGGTCAGTATACCTGCACTCTACTCCTAAGGTCGTGGGTTCGATTCCCACACAGAAGAAATATTTGTGTGCTTGAACACTTATATTTGTTCTGGTCTGGGTGTTTTCTATCTATTATTATATGTATGTTTATCCGTTCTTTAGTATTCATAACACAAGTTCTTAATAATACTTATCTTGGAGCTAAATACTGGGTGTGATTGTAAGAGGATATTTATACTTATTTATTTATTGTAATTAGTTTCTTTTTACAAATTTTATGATGCACCAATAAATGATTATTATTAAATAGCCGAGAGAGCGATGCAAGGTTGAAGGTTGCTGATTTTCTGCAAGGGTCACCACTGTAGCGGGTGGTGTGCCCCTACTAAAGAGAAGATCTTTCACCTTCAGGCGGATGGAACTGCCCAAAATTGGAAGCCTCGTTTGAGTCACCGACAGACAGACTAACGGACAATCCCCTCCCCCCTTTAGAATCACGCCAGGCTGACTGACAAAACCCCCCAAATAAAAGTCACCGACAAACTGAAAAAAATCTTGAGAAAAAACCACAACAGACAGCTTAACTACAAATCTTGAAATGCTTTGTCTCGAAATAAAAGGACAGTTCAATATTCAAAAAATTCAAAATCATTTATTCAAATTTGGCTCAATAGAGCTCCTATGAAGGTCAAACTTAAAATTTTACGCGCCCATTCACTGCGGGCGGGATCGTAAAAGAACACAAATATAATAATCTCAGCCATTGGGGGTCCCTGCATGACAAAGGACTTTGAAATATAATTCCATGTTTATCTATCTCCATCCGCCTGGCTTCTCGGCGCTTTGACCAGATCATCGTATAAGGCTTTTACTAGATTTGCCTGTTCGATGGAGAACCTTCACACTTGGAAGTGACATGAATTGCTTCTTTCTTTCTTAAGATAAGATGAGATATGATCTTTAGATATTAGATTTTGTTAGTTTTAAGAACAGCTGTAATCTTTATATTTTATTTCTATAATGTATGATCTTAAGACATAATTTTAAAAAAAGCCGAAATGAGGGAGACAGCACTAGTTTTAAACCTGGTCTAACTTTAGACATCGTTTTGTAATAAGACCTATCATTTTCCATAGCACGCTGAGCGACTCTAAACATCTTTAGAAGGCTCATATGCCTCGCCGAATATTACTATAGCTTGAAAATCCAATCTTGTTCAATATTAGAATGAAAGAAAATACATTTATTCAGTACAAATAAACATAATAGGTACACAGTAAAAACAACCGATTAAATTTACATAAAAACATTAAAACATACCATGTACTGAAACGGTGTACCTTCAGCACACTGTCGGACACCATTGGATGTCACGACGCTGATCTTCCGTCATCTAAGCATGTAGTATAACTACGCGCAGTATTTGTAAAAAGTATCTCTTTAAATAATTAAAAATAAATTAGGGTAGAAATAGAGAAATTTGGGAAAAGAATGGAATAATATAATATGCATATAAAAAGTTTAAAAACATAGTATTAAGTATATATTAAGAAGAACGGAAAGTAGTGAAATGCAACTAACTTCAACAAAATTAATATCAAAGTAAGAATGTGGTAAACGATGAATGACATAACACAGGAATAATTAATCTTTTACCAAATAAGTAAATATGGTTTGTATGTAAGTTTAAAGGTTCTAATTTGACGACCGATATGGCGTGGAGTTCAGTATATCTACACTTCACTCCAGAGGTGGGTTCGATTTCCACATAGGAGAAATCTTTGTGTGCTTGAAGTTGAACACGTATATTTGTTCTGGTCTGGGTTTTTTCCTATGTATATTAAGTATGTATTTACAAAAAAAATGTATGTAATTATTTTTATCCGTTGTTTAGTATCCATAACGCAAGTTCTTAATGATACTTATCTTGGAACTAAATAATTGGTGTAATTGTCAGAAAATATGTATTTATTTATTTATAATTGAATGTGGAATCCTTATTTTAGGTTATGTGGTGCACAATGCAGACGAATTGGAAAAAATCATGGCAGTGGGCAACAAAAACCGGCACATCGGCGCAACCGCCATGAACACGGAGAGTTCCAGATCCCACGCCATATTCAGCATCACTGTCGAGTCCAGCAAGCGAGGGGCTGACGGCAAGCTGCATGTGCGGATGGGGAAACTGCATCTTGTGGATTTGGCTGTAAGGATTCATTTTGTTTGGTTATTTTTTAATTGTAACGCAACTTTGTGACTTACTTTATCAACATAATTGTATACATACAATTACGCCTGTTTCCCCGAAGGGGTAGGCAGAGGCATATTACACGCCCACATTTCGACCGATATGGCGTGGAGGTCAGTATACCAGCCCTCCGCTCTTGCGGTCGTGGTTTCGATTCCCACACAGGACAAATCTTTGTGTGCATGAACATGAATATTTGCTCTAATCTGGGTGCTTTCTATGTTTATTTAGTATGTATTTACAAAAAAGAAGTATTTAAGTATGTTATCCGTTATTTTGTATCCATAATTATGACGACCGATATGCGTGGAGGTCAGTATATCTGCACTTCACTCCAGAGGTCGTGGGTTCGATTCCCACACAGGACAAATCTTTGTGAGCATGAATATGAATATTTGTTCTGGTCTCGGTGTTTTCTATGTATATTAAGTACGTATTTACAAAAAAAAATATTTAAGTATGTTTATCCGTTCTTTAGTATCCATAACACAAGTTCTTCATGATACTTATCTTGGAACTAATCAATTGGTGTGATTGTTAGAGAATATTTATTTATTTATTTATAACACAAGTTCTTAATAATACTTATCTTGGGACTAAATAATTGGTGTAATTGTTAGAAATTATTTATTTATTTCGCCGATTATATAGTTCATGTAATAGGTGGCGAGCCTATTGGCGCTTAGTATATATAATTCTACATCCCCATGTAATGCCCAAAAGAGTGGTAAAAGCGACTGAGGGGATTGGGTCTTTTCTAGTGTCAATACTAGCCTCCTATCACTATTTGAAACGTTATACTAAAACAACTGTATAGTATAAAAGAGCATAGTCTGAGTTTCTTGCCAGTTCTTCTTTAAAGAGCGGTGTATCGGAACTAAGTGTAGATTCTCTTACTTACACTTATTTTTTTAACTTTCTTTGCGTGTATGTGAATCTAAGCTTTAAGATCTAAGATTTTAGTGTAATCATATTTTGATTGTTTTTTATATTTAATATTGATGTTTTCAGGTATCTACTATGTAATAGTTTATAAATATATATAGAATATAAATAATAAAATATTTAAATTCTTAGATGAAGGAATTTTTTTTTGGTTGTATAATTATGTGTATTCAAATAATCTATGTACTCAATTATATCTATTCTTGTCTTATATGTTTTTTAACATGTGTGATTTCTTGCATTTTTAAAGTAAACTATGTCATTAAAACACTAATTAAAATTAAACTTATAATCAGATGTTATGTCTTGTTATACATTAATCTGATAATTGAGTTATTTTTTTATTATTTCAGATGGTTAATTGCTTATTTTTTATGTATATTATATGATTAAATTGTTATTCTTCTTATGTAAGTAGTAAATAATATATAGGTATATAATAGAAAAACCTATATTTATTTCCCATTACATAATTATATGAAAATATTATTATTTTTCTTATGGTTTTATTATTATTAAGAGAGTTTATCGTTTAAATATTATTTTATGCTATATTAGCTTTTGTCAATTAGGAAGAGTTTAACATGAAACTGTCCGTAGATGAGAATTTTATTGTGGATGTGTGTAGTGACTTGAACGAATTGTTATCGTGTTTGACAAAAAATAAACTGACATGCGCACTTTTTAAAAATTTTGACGTTTTCTAGTAATACGTAATAGTATATGAATTAAAAAATGGTATTGTTGATAAAGTCAACACATTTATATAGATCTCTTTTAAATAGATGCAGCAGTCTTCTTTCCACCCCAAATTGGGTATATTTGCGTGAGATTATATATGTTTAATATGTTGCAAATAAATGAACATAAATGTACATCTTCCGCAGGGTTCAGAGCGTCAAAGCAAGACTCAAGCGGCAGGAACTCGCCTGAAAGAGGCCACGAAGATAAACCAGTCCCTCTCAGTGCTGGGCAACGTCATCTCAGCGCTCGTCGACGGGAAGTCTACCCATATACCGTATAGGAACTCCAAGCTTACCAGGCTGCTTCAAGACTCTTTGGGAGGCAATTCTAAGACTGTTATGGTAAGTGTAAAACCTTCGAGCACAGCAGTAGTTCCTAACCTCACTATTGAATTACCCCTACCCCCTTTGAATTGCCCCACTCGTCACACGGGGAGTCGTAAGAGTCAACGAAGAGAAAATCTACCGAATGATGGGCAGCAACGTCATCCTGCGTACTGGCTTGAACTGCGATCACCAACCCGCCTGCCCAGCATGGTGATTATGGGCAAATAACCCCAATAGAATGTTATCTGAAGGCTGATATGATGATGATGAAGCAACCAACCCATTAAAGTGACTTTTGAGAACTCTGCTTTGCTGTGGTGATCGTTTCCGTCTCTCTAGTAACATTACGATGTTTTCCAGTTAGCTCAAATTTAATATAATTTGAATTTAAATTAATTTAGCTGTGCCTTATCAGGCTTATATTACATACTTTATAAGAACATTTGTAATGTACAAAATATTTTTTTAATACTTCAATTAAAGTATCAACATTTTGTTGTTTAACTACAGATAGCAACAATAGGTCCGGCAGAGTCGAACTACGTAGAGACAATTAGTACTCTGCGCTATGCAAACAGGGCCAAGAACATCGAGAACAAAACTCACGTCAACAGCGAACCAGGGGACGCGCTTCTCACCAGGTGAGAACATAACTGTAACCATAACAAGAAAATTACTGTAGCTAAAACAAGAACATTACTGTAACTAGAACAAGAACATTACTGTGCCTAGACCAAGAATATTACTGTAGCTAGAATAAGAACAAAACTGTGGCTAGAACAAGAACACTTAAAATTGGGTGTTATTTAACGTGTCTTCAAAATTAATAAATTGCCAACCTAACCTAACCTTTTTGTACATCAAAAATACTGATTGAGCACCTAATCACCTATTAGATGCTCACTCAGTATTTTTGATGATCAAAAAAGCTTTTTTTAGAGGTTTAGTTTATTATATTCCCTTAAAATTATATAGGCTTTATATTTAATAAAGTATATATGTATAAAGTATATATGTATGTAAGTATATAATAAATAAATAAATAATAATAAAGAGTGATACCTTCTAGTGTCCACGCGGGCGAAGGGCTAACCACGTCTCATCATTTGACATTGCTCTGGAAGCACACGCCTGGCTTATAGCTGCGCATGCGTGGTTTGTAGATTCTCCATGTAAAAAAAAAAACAATTGACACGTTTCATCAAGAGATATCAGGTTAAAAGTGAATTTTGCTATCTGTATTAATCTCTATCAAATAGTTCTTGCAAGGTCACCCCATATGCGCGTGATTTTATTATGGTCTTATATAGACATACATAAAATCGGGGTGTACCCTACCAAGACCTAAGGAGCCCAAGCGAACCTCACCTGCAAGTGGTGCACCTGCCGATTATCGGACGAGGCTCTGGCGAATATAACAGTGCCCTGTAAGCGGCAATAGGCTCGCCACCTATTACGTGGGACTAACTATATAATTGCGTATTATATGCCTCTGCCTACCCCTTCGGAGAATATATGTTATTATGCTATATCTTATAGCCTTATATGGCTTCCAGCTTAACTACTGCAAAAACTCTACATATTGGGTATAGTAGGGGATCAAGTCGATTTTAGATTTCCCACAATACAAATATTTTTTCTGTGTCGATATCGGACCCACGACTTGAAAAGAGCTCCGGAAATATTGTATGTGCTGTTTAATGGGTCCTAAAGAATGTATTATTTCTGATTCCAGGTTCCAACAAGAAATTGATCAGCTCAAGAAGCAATTGGAGGAATCCGCGAATGGTAAGATCTTTGCTGTTACGAGTTAAGAGTTACGCCTGTTTCCCCAATTAACTAACTTTAAGGATTTTTCGTGGCTAAAAAGTAACCCTAATCAGCATTGCCCAGCGCTGCGTATTCTGCCCAGCGGTAGGTAGCTACTTACAATACGTAGGTAGCTACAGGCTTCTGTTACTATTTACATCCTGTATGTTATAACTTTTTATCGCTTGCTCCGTACCTCGGAAAGAAACAAAGAAAAAAAGAAAAACGTTTATTAAGATAAGATATTAATTTATTTGAATCACAAACACACACATGCTGATATATACAATACAGATATAACAACGAAAAAAAAATACACAAACAAGAACAGAAATAAAATTAAATAAAAACCACATATGAAGTGTTTGCATTATTCATAACCATGTACAAACATAAAAAGAAAAAAATTGTATAACTCTAAAGAAACCTACATCTCTACAAAGATAAAGATAAAGATTCATTTATTTGTCAAAACATGAGTTGGTAATAATAAAACATACATATTAATGCTTATATTAGGATGTTAAGATATAAAGTACATAGTTTCAACATGTTTTACCATAACTGGTGTACAAATATGACAATAATGTTGCAGTTAGTGAGTGGGTACATAATACATCAAAATCATGTCAACAATTATTAAACGTTCAAAAAATAAAAATTAAACAAAAATAAAACAAATTTAAACAATACAATTTCATTAATTTAAGCCATAATCATAATAGTCATTTATATAACACTCACAAAGATTTGTCGTCAAGATATTCATTTAAACTGTAGTAACATCTTAGAGTCAACATTTTTTTTAAAGCTTTTTTGAATAACGTCGAATTTAGGGTTATATATTAATGGAGCCCTGTATATGATACTTTTACGCAACAGTGCTGTTTTAGACGAATTAACACATAATCTATCATTGTCTCGTCGACTACGTTGTACATTATCGGAAATGCGATTAAACAAGTATGGGTTGCTTCTAATAAATACAGCTACTTCCACTATATACAGAGATGGAACTGTAAGAATGTTGTGCTTTATAAATAGTGGCTTGCAGCTCTCACTACTTTGGATACCAAACATAGCACGAATGCATCGCTTTTGCATTTTGAATACCATGTCCTTGTTTGTTGAGTTGGCCCAGAAAATGATTCCGTACCTGAGCACTGATTCTATAAGACCATAGTAAGCGGAGAGCAACGCTTCAGTGCCAATAGTTGGTGCCAGTTTATAAAGGGCAAATGACAGACTGCTAATTTTTCTACACAACATATCAATGTGCTCTTTCCAATTCAATTGGCTGTCTATCATCAAGCCAAGAAAACGAGCAGTGGTGGTTTCCTTTATTGTATAATTGTTGTGTACTACGTTTATATTTAACGGGTTTTGCACTCTTTGTCCGAAATGCATTATATGTGTTTTAGTCAAATTAATCTTAAAGTTATTGTTGTCTAGCCATGAAATAATTGATGTTAATGAATTAGTAATGTCAAATTCGTAAGTATTTATGTCTTTACATGCAATCGTAACTGTGCTATCATCAGCAAATAATGTCATAGGTTGATTCGTTGCGTTAGGCAGGTCGTTAATATAAATGATAAATAGAAGGGGCCCCAGTACACTACCTTGAGGAACGCCATATTTTACACTGCGTTTCAACGACGAAAATGTATTTTCACTTTTTGTTTTCATATTTAATCTGGCTATTTCTGTTAAATAAATAAATAATAATAAATAAATAAATATTCTCTTACAATCACACCAATTATTTAGTTCCAAGATAAGTATCATTAAGAACATGTGTTATGGATACAAAATAACGGATAAACATTCATAAATACTTTTTTTTTTGTAAATACATACTTAAGATACATAGGAGAACACCCAGACCAGAACAGATTTGTCCTGTGCGGGAATCGAACCCACGACCTCTCGAGTGAAGTGCAGGTATACTGACCTCCACGCCAAATCGGTCGCCAGACCTTCAACGTCCCGGCTGTCACAAACATCTATGACAGTCGCTATTAGGAAATCAGTGCCTACTAACAGACTGACAGCTGGTTTAACCTAAGAATGAGGTTTCCGTCTGGGTTGCGAAGGTCAGACGGCAGTCGCTCCATATAATAACTGAAATTCAGCCAAATCTGTTTAAACCAGTGAGCAGACCCTGGGCCCTAAGCTTAAGTATAGGGCAACCGGGACAATGCTAGGATATAATGATGAACATAGAATATACTTATTACTAAAAATAAAATAAATGAATAATTTCTAACAATTACACCAATTATTTAGTTCCTAATATGTATCATTAAGACCTTGTGTTATGAATACTAAATAACAAAATGATAATAAAATGATCTTACTAAGAGAACTTCCAATCTCGATATAAACTTCCAAATACTGCCAAAGTTTCTGTCTTCAATCAGAGAATGTGACTTACCTTAGCACGCTTTTGTAATTTCGAGGTTATAGTTACAATTTTTTTTCTGTTCTTCTTCTTTTTCTTTTAAATAATGGCTTCGTGCGATTTGCACATTTAGCCAGTGTCAAGTTAGAGATATATTAATAATATATAATTCATAGTAAATGAGAATGAGTGGTGATAAAGTATAAAAAATGTAAAAAAATATAAATATATATTTTTTTCTTTCTTTTAAATAATGGCTTCGTGCGTCCAGCACATTTAGCCAGTGTCAAGTAAGTGATATATCAATAGTAAAAGAGATCATTCATAGTATATGTCGAAAAAGAGCTGTACCTATATTTTTTAAAAATAGAATCGATGGCTATAAGGCACAGCCATCGATTCTGCAAACCACGTTATGCTACTAGCTTGAAAGTACTTTTTAACGTTACTTTACTATTACGGGGTTCTACAACTTAATTAGAATTAGTCAAAGGTAAAGTTTTATAAAGAAAACCAAAAACGTTACATACTTTTCTTTAATTACTCCTGACAATTTTATAATTCGTAGTTACAATTTTCACTATACAAAAACTGTCTTTTTAACAACTCACAGAATTATTCAAACATTAAAATTTACAAAGAAAACTAAAAACGTTAACTAACAGCCTTTTTTAAATTACAATTGACAATAGTTCTTACTTACAATGTTCGCAGTCCAAAAGTTCCGTACAGAATGGATTGTGTCTCAATCTTTTTTAACGCTAGCCCCGCCATCTTTCCCGCCAATCGAACTTTCGTTCAACTGCAGTCAGGTGGCGCTGTAGACGCATAAATTTATTCGGAAGTTACAATAATTGTTTGCAAAGTAATTTCTAAATTAGTTTTCTAAATTTAAAAAGCTTATTCTTATAACTATCAGGCCATAACTTATTTTATCTATTTATTTTCAAGACAAATAAGCATGTCAAAGAATAAAAGTTACTCACATCGAAATGTTGCAAAGTAGGTTGTTAAAGCAACTTCTTAATTATCAACTTAAAGATAAATCACAAACTTTTCAGTAGTGGTTTACATAATATTTTATGATTTTTAACACATAATTATTTATTTATTATGGATGATTAGAAATTTAAAGCATTTATTTCCGTCGATGATGAGACATCGCGTAAATGTAGTCAAGACAGCGTTCCTTAACAAATAATTAAAGTAAATTAAATCTTAAAATAATTTACTACATGTTTAAATTATATTTTGAGATTTTGCATTAAGAAGATTACAATTAATCTTCAGTAAATAATAATGTGAATTATTTAATCACGGTGGCTTCCTTCCGTGATGCTATGATCGTCAAAACATGTACGCAATATGTAAATAACTATGTGATTTATGCTAACAATTGTAAATTTTACCATTTATTAATAATCACATGAAATAATTATAAAAGATTACATTAATAATTAACTAAAATTTCAATGTGATATTGTTACGAATGAAGAATTCGTCATTGCGGCGACACGGCCATTCTGATATGCAATGCGTGCTCTGCATTGCTCCATGTTGATTCCCATTGAATTTCTTTTCTGTAATTAAAACAAAGTAGTTTCTTTAGGGTATGTACTTCCACAGTACACTTACGCCTTTATGATGTAGACATAAATATCAGGTTATAGTAATTGGTATTTCTGCTCACTCCACGCGACAACAGATAAATATATGTAACATTTTAGAAGCTGCTCATAATCCATGACAACAGCAAAAATAGAAATATTTAATGGGAAGGATAGGGCAGGGAAAGGTTGATGCTGCTTAAGCAGAGGCTCTAGGGATATAAAGTATGGTTGGTCGATGCTGTGCTCTAGGCGGTCCTGGACGCCGTGGTACACAGAGGATCATAATTCTTTCAGGATAGGATTTTACTAATAATCGGCTCCACACGTTAATAGTAAAGGTAAAGCATATTGGCTACTTAATGGCCCCCCGTGTGCCAGTAGCTCTATTTTTTTTTTTTGTTACTTTTTTTTTTGTAACTATTTTTTTTTTGTAATTTTTTTTTTTTGTTACTTTTTTTTGTAACTTTTTTTTTTTTGTTACTTTTTTTTTGTAACTTTTTTTTTTTTTTTATATAAACATTAATAATCATTATGATGATTATGTTTTTTTTTTTTTTTTTTTAATATTTCTGAAGAAATAACAGTATGAAAGTTCCTCACCAAATAAAACTAAATGAATTCTTTAGTTTGAAGATTCCGATTCGCTGGAGTGTTCGTCAGGAGCTGACTCTTGTGGCGTCGTTGAGGGAAGAGAAGCAGCCATGGTCGGACCGGATGGTCCAGGTTGTGGCTCTTCTGGAGGCGACACGGCCGCCGTGACATCGGCGCCTGGTTGTGGGGCGCGCCGTAGCTGGTCGTGTGCGACCTTTCGAGGTCGCCCATGATGGCCCACCACCTTCTTCACAAGGTAGCGGTCGTTTTCGAGGACTCTGTAAACTTCATAAGGAACACTAAATTTCAAATCTAAAGAAGTCTGATTTCTTGGATTATTTTTAATGAGCACGAATTCTCCTCGTTGGAAATTATGAATACGTGCTCTACCTCTATCAAATCTCGCTTTATCTTTTGCCGATTGTGCACTCATTCTTTGTTGGACATGACGATCTAATGCGCCAATATCGATAGATCCATTGTCAAAATCAACCAGGTTCAATAACTCTGGTGGAACGCAGTTTTGTCGTCGAGTAAGGAGTGTGAGTGGAGCTGTTCCAGTAGTCCGTTGTACGGTGCAATTAAGAGCAAGTTGAAGACTATCTAGTGCGGTATGCCAGTCTGGCGTTTCATAATTCTTTATCATGATTAGGCCGTTCTTTAGAGTTGCCATAACTCTTTCTACTTGACCGTTCGCTCTACTCCCTCCCGGAGATATAGCATGTATCTCGGCGCCAAATCTCTCGCAGTAACTTTTATACGCTCCAAGGAACTCGCGTCCTCCGTCTACAATAATTTGTCGCGGAGCACCGAATAAGTGAATTACTTGTTTCAATGCAGAGAGAGTACTATGTTGGCTCTTGTCATTGGTATGACGAAGAAGCACATATTTAGTATAAGAATCAATTGTAACCACTACATATTCTTGTTCGTTAGGAGTTCCCAGCTTTCCTGTTACGTCCATGTGTATGACTTCAAATGGCACCGTAGGTTTCCTTATTGGGTGTAGTTGGACCTGGGTGGCTCCAGAGGTTTGTTTCGATGTTCTACATACCACGCAGTTGTCAACGAATTCTCTAACAATAGTGCTCATTCTATCGAAGTGATAGGTCTCCCGGATTTTGTTTAATGTTTTTTCCCAACCCGGGTGTTTAAGAGCAGTATGAAAAATATTCACTAGGCTCCATTGGAAGGCTTTTGGTACCACAATCAGTTTTTGTGTACCATAAATCTCGCTAGACTTTTCTAATTTCAGCACGTTGTCCTCCAATAGATATCCAGGGACTCTGTTCCCATTATGTAAAGAATCTATTATGGATCTTAGGGAGTTATCGCGTCTCTGTTCTATGTTAAGCCACTTTAAGTTCATTGTTGTCACATTGACAGTTACCGGATCTGGATTTCGACTAAAAAAATCAGCATGTTGCATTCGCTCGCCCTTCCTATACTCTATATCGAAGTCGAAATTTTGTAAGTAAGCCCACCATCTGTGTATACGTGGCAATAAATCTTGTTTGTGCTTTGAAGCTTTCAATGCGTTGCAATCAGTTATGACTTTAAACTTACGACCATGTAAGAAATGTCGGAAATGTTTTACAGCACGAACCACGGCAAGAGTTTCCAGCTCGTACGAGTGGTACCTGCTTTCAATATCTGTAGTGCGCATGCTGAAATAGGCCACGACATGCTGTCTACCGTTAATAATTTGAACAAGAATCGCACCAAAACCCATACTACTAGCATCAGTAAATAGTTCTATAGGCGCACCTTCTTGAAATATTGTAAGCACCGGTGTAGAGGTAAGAAAACGAATTATTGTCTGACGCGCCTGTTCATGAGCATGAGTCCATTGCCACTGAGCACCCTGTTTGGTTAGATCGTATAGAGGAACCATTGTTCGGGCAAAATCAGGAATGAAACGACGAAAGTACCCTGCTAACCCATTAAATTGACGAACTTGTTTGACCGTGCAAGGCACCTGTGCCTTTACTAGGGCTTCAACCTTTTTGGGACTAGGCCGAATTTGTCCGTTCTCCACAACATTACCAAGGTATTCTATTGAGCGTTTAAAAAAACGACATTTATCAATGTTAATAGAGAATCCCGATTCTTTAAGAGCAATAAAAACCCTCTCCAAATTCGATAGACCAGAAGAAAAGTCGCGGCTTTTACTGATAACATCATCTATGTACACCTGAGCTACACTATCATTGTGATTGTTACCGTCTGTATCTGCGCTACCAGGATTCAAGAGAGACCCTAACGCTCGATTTATGCACCTTTGATATACGGAGGGTGCATTGCAGAGACCAAAAGGCATAGTTAGGTACTCATAAAGCCCATCTGGCGTGATAAAGGCGGTTTTCTCTATGGAATCATCAGATACGGGAATCTGGTGAAAGCCGCTCGCCATGTCAAGCGAGGTGTAGTACAGCCCACCAGCTAATTGATCAAGTTGATCCGCTATTAGTGGTAAGGGATAGTGGTCCCGTACGGTATTAAAGTAAAGTAAAGTAAAAAGTTCTTTATTTCATAAACTATTACATAGCACTTGAAAACGTCAAAACAAAATATACATGAAAAAAAAAATTAATATTAACCCTGAAATCACGAAGCTTAGATTCACTTACATGCAAATAAATAAAAATTAGGTGTAAGTGAATCTAAGTGCCAGTTCCGAGCCTCCGCTCTGTGAGAAGAACTGACAAGAAACTCACAGGCTATGCTCTTTTAAATTATTTTTATTACATGACACACACAGTGTAAATTTGATGATACTGAAAGGGTCCCCCGAAGCTGTAACCTATAAAGTAGCACTAAGGGAACCTTCCATCACAGTCAAGTAAGTATGTATTGTGAAACTGAGCTGAGCCTGTACAATAAGGGATGGTCACGACAATGTTCTGGTTGACTTTTTATTCTAATATACACATACAAGTTGAAAATGTTAAGCCCAAGCTTGTTTATCCGATAAGTAATCATTAACAGCATAATACCCCTTTTGAAGAAACTGCTTTTTAACTACAGTTTTAAAAGTTGCCAATGGTAGATCAATTATTTCCTGCGGAATTTTATTAAAAAATCTGATACTATTACCCAAAAATGAATTTTTTGTTTTGTGAAGTCGACAATTTGGCAGAGAGAGCTTATTTCTATTCCTAGTATTAAAATTATGTACTTTTGAATTTTTATCAAATGTATTAATGTTTTTGCGAACATACATTATATTATCAAATATATACTGAGATGCAACCGTTAATATGTTAATTCTTTTAAACATCTCTCGAAGAGAATCTCTGGACTTAAGATTATAGATAGCTCTTATGGCGCGCTTTTGTAGTACAAATATATTATGTATGTCCGCAGCAGATCCCCACAATAACATACCATATGACATAATGCTATGAAAATAGCTAAAATAAACTAATCTAGCTGTTTCTTCGTCTGTTATGATTCTTATCTTTTTGATGGCATAGCATGCTGAGCTAAGCCTTCCGGACAAATCCATTATATGGGGGTTCCACTGCAATTTAAAATCAATATTGTTGCCTAAGAACTTTGTGTCATTTAATAACTCGATATTCTTGCCATTCATTTTCAAGTTAGTTGAGACTTTTGTAACATTAGGCAATGAGAACTTTATACATTTAGTTTTACTTGCGTTAAGAGATAGATTGTTAACCGTAAACCAATGTAAAACCTTCGCAAGAGCATTATTTATCACGTCAGAATGATCCTTGCCTCTGTTCACTTTAAATATCAGAGATGTATCGTCAGCAAACAAAACTGTTTCGCACAGATCGCTAGTATAGAACGGTAGATCGTTAATATAAATTAGAAACAATAAAGGGCCTAAAATCGAACCTTGTGGAACTCCCATAAGCAATGGCGCGCCAGAAGACTCGACTCTATTAATAACTACTTTTTGAGTTCTGTCACTCAAGTAAGATTTAATTAATTTTAAAGAATTACTATTAACACCATAATATGTCAATTTAGCTAACAAAGTAGGATGGTCAACGCAATCGAATGCCTTCGAAAGATCACAAAATACTCCAATCGCATCCTGCCTGTCCTCCCAGGCGTCAAATATATGCTTCATTAGGGCTACACCAGCATCTGTAGTGGATTTACTCTTAGTGAAACCATACTGCTGAGAATGAAATAAGGAATTCAGAGAGAAATGACAAAGTAATTGATTAAAAATAACTTTTTCAAATATTTTACTAAGAGCTGGGAGTACTGATATTGGTCTATAGTTAGTAGGATCAGACTTCTCACCAGCTTTAAAAAGAGGTATTACTTTACTGTATTTCATTAAACTTGGAAATGAACCATCATCAATACATTGATTAAAAATGACTGCCAACTGAGGAGCAATAATATTAATGATAGATTTAATGATGTTGGTTGAGATTCCCCATAAATCCTCAGTTAATTTTAAATTTATTGTATTAAAAGTATTAACTATTGTAGAGCCATCAATATGTCTAAAACTAAATAATTCACTACAAAGAGGTACATTGTCTTCAAGAAGAAAGACTGCACGCTGAGTAGAGGAGTCAAGTGCTTGAGTTGTCTCTAATGGTATATTCACAAAGAATTTCCGAAATGCGTTGGCCACCTCTGCTTCTTCTACAATATCTTTATCATCGACTTTAAGAGTTATCATGCTATGATTATTCTTGTATTTTCCAGATTCTTGGTTTATGACATTCCATGTAGCTTTAATTTTATTTTTGGAATTCATAATTTTATTTTTAAGATGCATTGACTTAGCAGTGGTGCAAACAAGTTTGAACAATTTTGAATAATTTCTAACATATTGAATAAAATTTGAATCTGTTGAAGTACTTTTTTCTCTATATAAATCAAAAAGTTTCTTCCTACTTTTATAAATTCCGGGAGTAGCCCAATCACAAAACT
Organism: Musotima nitidalis; assembly: GCA_949126915.1. Classification (NCBI taxonomy): domain Eukaryota; kingdom Metazoa; phylum Arthropoda; class Insecta; order Lepidoptera; family Crambidae; genus Musotima; species Musotima nitidalis. Next base: position 6,217,040 of record OX421442.1, on the reverse strand, counting down.
TCCTTTTGTTTGAAATTTCCACACTTTTCAGCTTAAAGTTATTCTTAAATTCTTGTTGTACAATTCCGAACAATTTATCATAATTTATAGCGGAATTGTTTTCTAAAGTGGTAAGCTTTTCGTTGACATTTAACTCCCTGTAATCAATACACATGCGATCATCACCGTTCTTCTTTTTAACTAAAATAACTGGGCTGGAGTAGGGAGACTTGCTCTCACGAACAATATTGTTATCTATTAGTTCCTTTATAATTTCTTTGACCTTCTCGCGCTCAGTGGGGCTCAGTCTGTAGGGCCTTCGTTCGACAAATTTATCTTTATTCTTTAAACGAATCTCTAACATTCCCGTGTTAACACGTGACTTGGCAAAACCACGCGTGAATATATCCACATATTTATTAAGTAAAATGACAAGGTCCTCAATTTCAGACTTATTAGTTAAATCATGATCTATATTCTCAAATAAAGAAGTTTCAGAGCGTATGTGCATTACGCGGGGTTGCGCGCACAAAATAGCGCTGCCCTGAGTTACTATAACACTTAAACCTGTCTCATTCAAAATATTTGCTCCTATAAGAACGTCTGTTGTCATTTCATAGTCTGGTAGGATGTGGAACAAGATCTCTACATTGATATTGTCAATAACGCATATTGTCGTTAAAGTTACCATAGATATCACAGGGAACGGCCCTATACCCCTTAAATGACAAACAGTGTGAAGTCTACGCCCTGGTAACTTATTAGCAATGGTTTCCCGTATCACAGAACATTCAGCACCACTATCAAACACAGTATTAACAATAATATTACCAACGCGCATACGCATTATGTTGAGGCTCGAGTTGTTTTCAGATATAGAATTAACATTTGAAGTTATCTGTTTCTCTCGGCGGTAGCACGTATCGTACGTGTGACCGGATTTAGAGCAAAAAGTGCAATGCTTATTATTCGTCCTGGGTACAAAAGTAGGTGACGGTACTGAGGTCTTCTCAGGAAAAGCATTAGAACCAGAATTATGTCTGTTGCGGCAGTTAGAAAAAGAATGTCCAGTTTTTTTACAAAAATTACAGTACGGCTGATTGTTTCGATTATCAACGGAATATCGGGCACGTTTCTGCAGAGATTGAATTGAACTGTTTGGATTCGGTCGCTTAATGCGAATAGAAGAGGCGACGGAGATTAACTCGGGCACCGAGGTAGCTCTAGCATTCATGAACTCAATTCTAAGGCGTTCGTCGCTCACCGTTCCGATTACCGCTTCTACTGCGTCACTTTCGTCTAGCTTGTCTTTTGTTACGCGTCTCCAAAGAATCCACGACTGCGTTAAAAAGTCGGCAATATCTTTGGTCGAGTCGTAAGTGTGTTCTCTAAACTTAAGTACGTCACGAGAATAACGGTTCTCAGGTTCAAAAGTCGTAACAATGTTTTGTCGTAACTCTGCCCAAGTGGAAGTAGTGACGAGCCAGTTATCGGCCCACAATTTAGCACGTCCTTTCAATAAACTAGTAACTTTCATGCGAATATCGTAATCGCTAAGCTTGTAGGTAGTCATCGCTTGAGAAACGTGATCGCACCATTCTCTAACTCCCACATTGCCATCCGGATCGTATGATGGCAAGAAAACGTCGGTAATTTTAACCCTGTCACTATTTTGCTGATTCAATAATCGCTCACTCATTGACTGCATCATCAACATCATATTTGTGAAAAATTCAGATGGTACATTACCCGCTTGCCGGTGCCGCACCGTGATCATTTGTGTAGAAACTGGGGGCTGATTCACGGCTGGTGCAGGCGGCTCACTCGCAGACGTTTCGGCTGCCGGCGCATTCTTACTCGAACTAGGGTCGCTCATAATGAACTCGAATATTCTGGATATAACCTGAAATGATTAAAAAAAAAAAGGACAGAAAAGGGCCATAATGATCCCACTTCTGATGTCGAAAAAGAGCTGTACCTATATTTTTTAAAAATAGAATCGATGGCTATAAGGCACAGCCATCGATTCTGCAAACCACGTTATGCTACTAGCTTGAAAGTACTTTTTAACGTTACTTTACTATTACGGGGTTCTACAACTTAATTAGAATTAGTCAAAGGTAAAGTTTTATAAAGAAAACCAAAAACGTTACATACTTTTCTTTAATTACTCCTGACAATTTTATAATTCGTAGTTACAATTTTCACTATACAAAAACTGTCTTTTTAACAACTCACAGAATTATTCAAACATTAAAATTTACAAAGAAAACTAAAAACGTTAACTAACAGCCTTTTTTAAATTACAATTGACAATAGTTCTTACTTACAATGTTCGCAGTCCAAAAGTTCCGTACAGAATGGATTGTGTCTCAATCTTTTTTAACGCTAGCCCCGCCATCTTTCCCGCCAATCGAACTTTCGTTCAACTGCAGTCAGGTGGCGCTGTAGACGCATAAATTTATTCGGAAGTTACAATAATTGTTTGCAAAGTAATTTCTAAATTAGTTTTCTAAATTTAAAAAGCTTATTCTTATAACTATCAGGCCATAACTTATTTTATCTATTTATTTTCAAGACAAATAAGCATGTCAAAGAATAAAAGTTACTCACATCGAAATGTTGCAAAGTAGGTTGTTAAAGCAACTTCTTAATTATCAACTTAAAGATAAATCACAAACTTTTCAGTAGTGGTTTACATAATATTTTATGATTTTTAACACATAATTATTTATTTATTATGGATGATTAGAAATTTAAAGCATTTATTTCCGTCGATGATGAGACATCGCGTAAATGTAGTCAAGACAGCGTTCCTTAACAAATAATTAAAGTAAATTAAATCTTAAAATAATTTACTACATGTTTAAATTATATTTTGAGATTTTGCATTAAGAAGATTACAATTAATCTTCAGTAAATAATAATGTGAATTATTTAATCACGGTGGCTTCCTTCCGTGATGCTATGATCGTCAAAACATGTACGCAATATGTAAATAACTATGTGATTTATGCTAACAATTGTAAATTTTACCATTTATTAATAATCACATGAAATAATTATAAAAGATTACATTAATAATTAACTAAAATTTCAATGTGATATTGTTACGAATGAAGAATTCGTCATTGCGGCGACATATATGAGAATGAGTGATGATAAATGTTAAATTAGATGCCATCCCCCTAAGCCCCTTGAGTCCTCAGTAAAAATGTGGGACTATACTTAGATCTCATATGGACTCCTTGAGAGAATTTGAAAAGTGATGTTGCACTGTTTTGTTTCATTTACCAACACTCATGAACGTTCACAAACACTTAGCGGTTAATAATCCACCGTTATTACACATTAATGTTCGAAATATCACTAATTTTAGAAAATAAAACAAACCTGCAGACATGACGCTTCACTTTCCCGCCAAAAAGTCCCTTTTGATATATCACTACTGTTCGTTTCACTTTTTTTTTTTATATTATGTAATTATGCATGCTGTAATTACCTATATAATAATTGTAAGAACAGTTAGCCTATTTATGTATAGATTCTACTTATTACTGCTGTTTCTTGTGTTGGTGATTCAATAAATAAATAACGGCTAAACATACTTAAATATGAGATATGAAGATGTTATATTCACACACACACACTCACAAACACACTCACACTTACAAACACACACACAATTTTCTAAATCCTTTAATAATTTTCCTTTTCAAATTCCTTTTATATTTATTTTTATATTAACGATTTGATTTTTAATGTTTTTTTTTTTATTGTCTTAGATTATATTAGCTGCCGTTAATTTATAACTGTTATGGTGGTTAGTCTATTTTGTAACAATGCTATGGAAGAGCGGTGCTGCCTATCACAAGCAATTTAGCTTAAAAGGGAGCATCAACCACTTATGCCTGTAGTAGACTAAGTAACTGAACTAAACTTTTTTGTATTTTTTTGTATTTTTGTTTTAACAACTTTTCCTTTTGTTAGATGTGGTCGAAGAGGAAGGCGAGCCTACCGAAGAAGAGTTGACGGACGATACTCTCAGCGACCCTGAGCTAGACGTCGATCTCGACCCTGAGGAGAAGAAGATAAGGCGCAAAATACGGCGGCAGGAGAAGGTAGAAACTTATTTTTATTCATTATGTCTGAATAACGAATGAAAATGGCGACTTCCTCAAAATAAAAATGAATGAAATACCTAGGGGGTTATTACGAAACGAGATCAAAAGCTGAACCAGGTTTAAAATTAATGCTGTCACTTTTATTTGATAAAATGAAGACGGTGACAGTACTAGTTTTAAACCTGGTTTAACTTTATGTCTCTTATTTTGTAATAAGCCTATTGTTATATTGTTTTTTTTTGTTTTTTTTTTTGTATTAAATCATGTAGTATTATAATTTTGCGATTATTGAATTGATAATTTCATTGAGTTCATTGAGATATAGTACCTATATAAAATTCGTAACGTATAATATATTGTAATAAAATTTGCAGGAGAAACTCAGCAAAGAAAAGGCACATCAAGCAAGAAGAGTTCTGGAGGAGAAGAAGGCAGAGTTACAAAGGACCAAGTAAGTTATGTGCTGTCTTTAAACGGACAGAGATGGCCACACAAACGGTCACTCATCCAAGGACTGAACTCTGCTTTAATTCGGTTATCATTTCATATAAAAGTGTAAAGGTATCCAATCAAAATCTAAGGAGCTCAAGCCAACTTTATCTGCAAGTGGTGCACCTGCAGATCAACGGACGAGGCTCTGGCAAACATGAAAGTTCCCGATAAGCGGCAATAGGCTCGCTACCTACTAAGTGGGACCAACTATATAATTGGCGAAGTGTGGGCGTATAATATGCTTCGGGGAAACAGGCGTAAATGTCATCATCATCATCACAGCCCATTAACGTCCCACTACTGAGCACGAGCCTCCTCTCACATATCAAGGTGTCAGGGTATTGGGTCATGCTCCACCACGCTGACCCAGTGCGGATTGGCGGAGAATGTAGTAGAACGTATATGTAGGATGTTCATGACAGCCGGGATCAAAGGCGTTAAGCGTTTGCGAGGCACGGAGCAAGCGATAATTACGCACATCACTATATAGATGGCGAAGTGTGGGCGTATAATATGCCTCTAGATTACATTCCATTGGGGTATTGATCATAAACAGCACGCTGGGCAGGCGGGTTGGTGTGGCAGTTCCAGCCAGTACGCAGGATGACGCTGCTGCCCATCATCCGGTAGGACTTCTCTTCGTCAACTCTTACAGTCATAAGTCCCCGGTGACATAAGAGGGGGTGGCACTATTTTAGGCTGGTACCACACGGCCACATTTTAAATCCTCTGTCTGTTTGTCTCGCTCTCACGCCAATACTACTGAATCAATTTAAACGAATTTTGATGCACAGATAAGTCTTAAAGCAGGGGTGCTCAAACGGTCGATCGCGAGTGCTTTTTAGTAGATCTCAAGAAGAATAACATTGTTAATAAGAAGGTAAGTAACTAAACTACAAAAAAATATTAGGTAGGTAGACTGTATCGCATATGTACGACAACCCTGCATCAGACATACTTGCAGCCTCTCAAAGTCGATCTTAAGTAGTCAAAAATATTGAGGTAGCCAGTGATTTATGATGGACAAGTGAATGGCAGTGTTAAGAGGGGAAGACCACTTAAGACCTTCCATGACCAAATCCAGTTTTGGAGAAAGGGCAGGTCACAAGTACCCTAAACCGACAGGCTTGTATGAGAAGGTTATTAAGTGTAAATGAAGCTAAAAGTGTGTGCCAAGATCTTAGCAAGTGGAACGATGTGATTACTGCCTGCCCCTACGGGAAAGAGGCCTGACATTATTTATGTATGTATTTATCGCCAGTAGTTCAAGTTTGAGCACCCCTGGTGGAGAGTAATAAAAGATAGAAAAAGAAATAGGCCAGTTTTTAATGCGAATAAAAGGTTGCAAGGGGTAGAAATATTGCTTCAAAGTTTGTATAAATACAAATACAAAACATTTATTGCATGTCACATGGAAGTAGGTGGTAACAACAAATATGGATAGATACAATGTGACGCCCTGTAAGGGCATAGCAACATAACAAAGGACCTACTAAGTGCCTGCGTCCTAGGTGACTTACAAAAATTTAAGACATTAAAGAATAACAATATACTTATTTATTTATATAGATTAATTGAAAGTCTGAAGCTAAAAGCCTGTTTTATTAGGTTTATAATTAGCTCAATAATATTATATGTAAAGTTACTAAACAAGATGTGCAATATAATCGAACTAAACGTGGAAAAAGTCGGGGGCGAGCCACTAGTACATATATACATTCACGCCCGTTTCCCCAAAGGGAAGCATATTATACGCCCACACTTCGCCAATTTTATAGTTGGTCCCACGTAAAGGAGTGGCGAGCCTATTGTAGCCGGGCTCTGTTATGTTCGCCAGAGCCTCATCCGTTGATCGTGCACCACTAGCAGGTGAGGTTGGCTTGGGTTCTTAGGTCTTAGTAGGATACCTATACACCCACTAGTAATTTATATAAAATTATGTTTTTTAAGAAAACAACAAGAAGAGCTCAAGGACAAACTGCAGCGCCTGGAGTCGAAGGTCCTGGTCGGCGGAGAGAACCTTCTAGACAAAGCTGACACTCAGAGGAAGCTTCTAGAACAAGCCGGCAGAGAGCTGGAACAACGGAAACTTAACGAGCAGAGGTTGGAGCAGGACTTGCAGAAGAAAGAGGTATGCCAATGTCATCATATAAACTAGTAAATTGGACAAATACCTATAACAAAAACTTTCCGGGCACGGGTGCTTTGGGAAGTATCTGTGTGACGTCGCCGGGGGGGAGTCGACCCGGTGCTGCCACCACTGTGACTGCGCGGAAGACACCGCGCAGCACACTTTGGTGGCGTGCCCTGCGTGGGCGGGGCCGCGGTCGGCGTTAGCCGCGGCCCTGGGTGGAGTGGCTCTCTCGCTGTCGACCATCATGCAAAAGATGGTCGATCCGCTCTCTCTCCGGCTACGCCGTTGGCGCAGCGGGCGGGCCAGGAGGGCCCGTCAGGAAGCGCCCGGGGGGTCTTAGGCGGCGGCGGCAGGGGGCCCCTTCCGTCTCGCCATAGACCCCCCGCGAAGTCGGCCAGTTACGCCATGGCCGCACATACAGGTAGGGGGGGCGCTGCACATTGCGCCTCCCTGAGGAGGTCTCCCCGGTTATCCGGGGACGTTGTCCGCGGGCGGGGTACCAGAAGCTACAAACCCAGGCACTGGTACCTCGCCCCTTTTCAACAGCGGTGGGCGTCGTCGGAAGTTTTTTAGTGGGTAGGACTGCGGTGGTCGCGTCTGCCGCAGTGAGCCCCACACCCCCTCCCGGTCTCCCCCTTTTGGCCGGGAGACAGTGCGTAAGCAGCATTTTTTTACAGACGATAATAAAAAAAAAAAAAGGACTTGCAGAAGAAAGAGGTATGCCAATGTCATCATATAAACTAGTAAATTGGATAAATACCTATAACAAAGAAATTACATGCACACACAAACACTTACTGACCCACACACACACTGACATACACGGACACACAAGCAGTTAGTTTTATTAACATATGGATGAAGATGGCACTCAGAGAATGCTTCTAGAACACTTCTGAAGAAAGCTGGGTTGGTTCGTATGTCAATTTGTTTAGTTGTTGGGTTTTAAATAAATAAGATTTAGAGACGAGTGAGAGAATGTTAAGGAGTCTTCTTGATAAATGTCACTGACACCATATTACAGTCCACAGACACAAAGTTATATAGAAAGATTCAACTACTATACTGAGCTTTGATCGCAAGGCAATCGTGCAAACAGAAAAAATTCAGAGGTCAATGAGAGATGGAAAAAATTATCTTTTTTCTTCTTCTTATATAATGGCTTCGTGCGTTTAGCACATTTAGCCAGTGTCAAGTAAGAGATATATTAATTATATAGAAATCATAGTAAGTAGATGAGATGCCCTTCCCCTGAACCCCTTGAGTCTTCAGTAAATATGTCTTCTAGATAAATGTAACAGTATTATTTTTATTGTGTCCAGAAAAACTAAGAGATTGCATTAAAGGTAATATACATTAAATAGATAATTTAGAGGCAAATGAAAGAATTTTTGTAGTGTATTTTTATGTGTAGTGGATTTTTCAATATAACTTCTTTGACTCCGTCCACAAGTGTAGGAAATTATATATTGCAGTGAATCATGGAAAATCCATCATGTCGATTCACAGAACCTCTAGTAAAGTCTCCACTACGTTACTGGGGTATGACTTTATTTTTAACTGTGACTAAATAACGAGAACGCAACACATTGTTGCAAATTATTTGAATTATCAAATTACTTGACACTGGCCAATACTCTTAAGCGAGTGAGTCCATACTATAATAAAATAATAAAAACCACTACAAACACACACGCACACAGACACACACAAACACACGCACACAGACACACAAAACAGCTAGGCAAAGTAACAAGTGTCTGAATATCATTGTAGACACGGTAATGTTAATTTTTGTATGGTTTAAGTAGATTCAGTTTGATGGTGTAAGTTCGTGTAAGTCAAAACTCACAATTCCTTTACCAGGCTGAACGATTGGACCTGGAAGAGAGATACTCCAGCCTTCAAGAGGAGAACTCGGCCAAAACTCGCAAACTCAAGCGGGCCGTCCAGCTACTCAATTCGGCCAAGGCAGAGCTGACGGACCAGCAGCGAGAACAGCAGAGGGAGATGGAAGGGATCCTGGACAGCATCCGGGCTCTGAGGAGGGAGATACAGCTGGCTGACCATGTTTTGGATGCTTACATCCCCAAAGAGTATCAGGTTAGTGCTTTAACCATAAAGTGAGGTTTCTCTCTATGTTGGAGATCAAACGATAGTCGCTCCGTGTCCTCGTCCTACCATTATCCCGATAGACCAGTGAGTTGATCCTGGGTCCTCAGCTTAAGTCGGGCAAGTCTTGACATTATGAATATCATAGAATCAGTGCAGATAGATAGATAAACTTTTAATTGCAACGAAAGACACACATACATATAAAACAACAAAAACAAAATTACAATAATAAAAAAAAATATAACAACAAAAAAACTAAAAGTAAAGCATTCGCACAGTGTGCATGTGTGTCGCTTCGCTGCAGAATGGCTACGGCTCAGTGAGTTTTTTTTTGCTGAGAGAGCAAAACACTGATTTTTAGCTTTTGCCGAAACAGTAACACGAGAATAATAAAATTTTATTTCATTTCAAAGGCACTGATTGAACAATACGTCCACTGGAACGAGCAACTGGGCGAGTGGCAAGTGAAGTGTGTTGCGTACACTGGCAACAATATGACCAGCCTCCAACATTCCGCTCCTACTAAACAGGTAATGTATACTATGCATTTTATTTAGCCGCTTAAGAAACTAGTATTTTTGTTTTCATTTTCATAGAAATGTACAGCGTAAAGGCAAACTACAATGTGAGTGCCTTTCATAAAACGCTTTAAACAGTCTGATACAGTGTGAGTGCCTTTCATAAAACGCTTTAAACAGTCTAATACAGTGTGAGTGCCTTTCATAAAACGCTTTAAACAGTCTAATACAGTGTGATTGCCTTACAAAAAACGCTTTAAATGAGCTAATACAGTGTGAGTGCCTTTCATAAAACGGGCTAATACCGTGTGAGTGCCTTTTATAAAACACTTTATACAGTCTAATACAGTGTGAGTGTCTTTTATAAAACGCTTTAAACAGTCTAATACAGTCTTGTACGTTATAATATTGTGGGAGTGGGTGGTACTCCCTACCAAAGGGAAAGATCTTCCACCGGGCGGATGGAAATGGAATGGAATGAAACGGGGCCTTTTTAATCGGTATAACGTAAATCAGTAATACAGTCACTGGACTGGAACACTTAATACCTGTACGTAAAGATAATTTACTAAAAAAAGTTGTGGGTTCGATTCCCACACAGGACCAATCTTGAGTGCATAAAAATAAATAATTATTCTGGTCTGCGCTTTGTCCTATGTATTCAGTATGTGTTAAAAAAAGGAAATAAGGATGTTTATCTGCTATTTAGTATTCATAACACAAGTTCTTAATGATACTTATCTTGGAACTTTATATTTATTTGCCCCAGTACTACTTACTGGAATAATGTGAACCCGGCATTATGGAAAAACTTGTTTTAATATGTTTCTTTGTATTACAGGCTGAAGCTCTAGACCTGTCAGACCGTTACTTGTCATACGCGACAGTGAACGGCCGCCCCGGGACTAGACTAGCCAGACCCCACACCTCCGTACCACGAGCGCAAACCGCGATTCGGCAGCGGCAGTGAAGCGAAGCGTTAGCATTGACACTGTTTCGTGGTACACGGGATAATTGCATTGACAGTATCTTAATTCGCTTGAAATTTTTTTTTTTTAAATAGCATAATAATTATGTAACAGTATTTATATAAACACAACTTAAATATATACATACCTACGTACTATTACGCCTGTTTCCCAAAAGTGGGAGGGTTAGGTAGATAGGTAGGCATATATTATATTGTTAGTCCCACGTAATAGGTGGCGAGCCTATTGCAGCTTACCGGTAACTGGTATGTTAGCCAGAGCCTAATCCGTTGATCGGTAGGTGCACCACTTGTAGATGAGGTTGGCTTGGGCTCCCAAGAACTTCAGAATCCCAATACACACTTATGTAATAATAAATTATCTCAATAGGCTCGCCACCTATTACGTGGGACCAACAATATGATTGGCAAAATGTGGACGTATAAAATGCCTCTCTCTACCCTTTCAAGGAAACAGGCGTTATTATAATATATGTAAAAAATTATCTAAGCTGTTTTGATTTTGTCAATGATATTTTTAATAATAATTTATATTTTGCACCTTTTATACTATAAGGGCCCAATTCGAAGAATCATGATTTATGGGAAAACTCATTTAAAGATTATTTAGCCCCCATATTTTCACAAAATCGATCAAAACCAAAACAATTTTTTTTAGATGTGCCACTATAGTAGGAAAGCTACGATTGGCTTTACAATATAGATCTCTAATTTAAAAGTATTAATATTTATGAAAACATTTATTTAATCAAAAATAAATTAGGCCGCAAATTCTACAATTTTTGCACAAATTTCGTGTGAAAGATTGTGGAATGGTAAGGTTTTCCAAAGAGATTACTGCATGGGCTCTTGAAGAAGGCGGTACGGGAACGCGTAAGGGATGCCCTTGGGGTAGCAAGCGTCCATAGGCTGAAGTGGTCACTTTCCATTAGATAGGCTGCATGCTGGAGTGCTTTGTTGTATAAAAAAAACTAATACATCACTAAAAAGACGATCAGACTTCTTGGCGGGAAAGTGAAGCGTCATGTCTGCAGTTTTGTTCTATTTTCTAAAATTTGTGATATTTCTAACATTAATGTGTTATTAGAAAAATTAGAAACAAAATTTAGCACAAATTAACACAAATATTAGAAAATAAAACAAAACTGCTGACATGACGCTTTACTTTCCCGCCAAAAAGTCATTTTTTATTTTAATAGAAAGGCATTACAGTGTTAGTGCATTTCCTAAAATCTCTTCAAAAAGTATTTAATTCACCAAACAGATTGTTTATGAGAAACGGCTTCTATATCGTTCGTTTTTACACGTGTGTTATAAATATTTTTTTAATTTATAAATAGTATTTTAAGTCACGCTAACATGCTACTAGTCACATTCCTGATATTTTAATTATAATTTTAATCACTATTTAATTAGTTGAATTGTATTACACTTGTATTGTATTACTATGGTTTTTAAAATGTATTAATAAATTTTTTGTACGTATAATTTTATGCTGTTTTATTTCAAATCATATCAGCCTTAAAGTAATTTTATTCAATAAAATGGCTTAGGCGTAGAATAATGTCAGGAACGCAAAATGACAGATTAGAAAATTGTCAGGGACGCATAACGCCAGGTGTCGCAAAATGCCAGATTCGCGCAATGTCGAATAAAATAAAAAACACCATGTAATGAGTATTAACTTTACTTGTCGGTATGAATCAACATATTTTTTATCGCAACTAATATAAATGTCTTTAGTCTAAATTAACATATCCAAAAATCAAATACTTACAGAAAACAGTTTGTTAAGGGTTCATCTCAGCCCATTTACGTCCCACTACTGAGCACGGGCCTCCTCTCACATATCAAGGTGTGAGGGTATTAGGTCATACTCCACCACGCTGACCCACTGGCGGATTGGCGGAGGCAGGTGTATGGCGTCCTGCTGTTAGAACTTTTCAAGCCGCCCAATAGGCTTCTAACATGGCTTAACGACTACCACATTTAGCGATAACCGGGACCAACGGCTTAAAGTGCCTTCCGAAGCACGGAAGCGCTCGATTTTAAATGCCACACAAACGGTCACCCATCCAAGGACTGACGTTTGTAAACTCTGCTGTACTTCGGTGATCATTTCCGTCTAAGTTAAGATCATTTCCGATTGTTAAGGGTTGCCCTTTAAAAAATAGTAATCGAATAAAAATCATCATAATGATTATTCTTAACCCAAAACTCTTATATTATTATTACCCTCTCCAAAATCGAGAATTGCTTTTAGATTTTTCGGGAAATTATAATTGCGCGGGAATTATCACAAAGTTATTTAAAATCCATTACTCGTTTACAATGGATTTCCGCAAAGTAACGTCTGAATCAATAAATTATTTTATACGTTTTTTCATAAAAAAGTGTAAAAAAGGCTTTTAGAGGTTTTTTTTATGGACATGTGTCTTAAAGGAACCACATAGATTAAACTCAATCAATCATTTTAGTATTTTTTTTATGTTTCACTATAATATTTTTTGGTGATATTTTCCCCTTTGTTTAGCAAACCAAAGTTATAAATTATTTTTAAAATTTTCTGTAATATCCTGTCCTGCCAATAACATATTTAGTCTGTGTTAGCAACTCAAATCTCCGTTAAAAATATTAAATTTTTCTCCAAAAAAACTATTAAAGTTAATAGTCCTACAAAACTATAACAATTCGAGACATTTTCCCTGAATTTAGTATATTAAAATTAAAATGACCTTAGCGGGTGCAATTCTCAAGAAAGTACAATCTGACACGTCAGTCCGTAAAAAGTACTCATCGCCGCCTCCGGAGACCGAAGAAATAGAGATCGTGGTGAAGAAGAAGAAGAAGAGGCGAATGGAGAAAGTAAGTGATTTGAAAGAACTATCTGTTACTCTTAAAAACTAAATTCTGAGGAATTTTAAGTAATCATCATCATCATATCCTAGCATTATCCTGGTTGCCCCAGACTGAAGCCCAAGGGCCCAGGGTATGCTCACTGGTTTATTCAGATTTGGCTGAACCTAAGTTATTATGTACATGGAGCGACTGCCATCTGATCTCCACAATCCGAAGGGAAACATCATTATATGGTTAAACCAGTTGTCAGAATATTAGAAGGCACTGACTTCCACGGCTGCCGAAGCACAGAGCAAGCGGTAATTACTCACATAACTTCAATAAGTCATAGGTGCCAGGGTTTGAACTCTAGACCCTCAGAATTAGAAGCCTAATCTCGCCACTGGGCTATCCTCGCTCCTAGGCCAACTCATCATCATCTCAGCCCATTAACGTCCCCTTTCTGAGCATGATCCTCCTTACACGAACCAAAGTGGTAAGGTATTGGGCAGTTGCTCCATCAAAAACTGAAATTCAGCTAAATCTAGTGAAACCAGTAAAAAGACTCCTTTTTTTTTTTAGATGGAAAATCATCAAATGACTGTCTTCCGCTGTGGGTAAAGCGGAAGGGTGTGTCAGACTTTTACTGACTAAAAACCATCCATGTTCATGAGCCTGTAACACCAAGGCCTCGGTAACCCTTTCAAACAGTCCCGCAACCCTGGCAGGAGTAAGAAGACTCCTGAGCGTACGTTTAAGGCATCACTATCACCAACCATGCCAGGTTGATGATCATTTCAATCAGTTCCTCAGAACACACTCCATTATAGGTATTACCGGTAGAACTCACATAAGGACGAACAATCCCTCCTATGAAGGTTCAAGACCGCTTGTAAGCCTTTTTTTTACAATTCTGTTTTAACCGTAACGATGATTTAGCCTTTAATTAAAACTCCAAACAGTTTGCCCACGTCCGACCAACTGTAAACACGAGTCCCCCGCGCCTGGACCCCTCGTTCTACACGAGCCAGATACCAGAGTGGCGCAGTCGACTGTTCAGGCTCTATGAAGAGAACATTGCTCTGCTGCGGAATATTAGACATGTTCATTTTAATAAGGTATAATAATAATAAATGTTTATTTTTTCTCACAACAATATACAGTTCGGAACAAACAGTTTAATTAGTGTACAATTGTGTAAATTTGGACAAGTTTATATTGTAGGAGACTGGCGCCTAAGCTAGGCTCGAGGCCTGTATTTCAGGACACCAGGTTCCCACCCCTAACATTTACATTTCTTATATTATGTTTTACAGCGTTACAACGTAGCATGATATCCAACAGATTCCAACATCTGTATATGAAGATATTTTAAACATATATATATATATATATATATATATATATATTTTTTATTTTTTTTTATTACAAAATAGGCAATGTTAGTATGAAATGTTAGTGTGTATGAGTACGTGTGAAGGTGTGTGCGCCTGTTTGTATATGTTGTCGAGTGTGAGTTATGAAGATGTGTATCATGTGAATAATGAAGTATCTGTTTGGATTTTCATCTCCGAGTGAAAGAAAGGCGATGCTGTGCTTATGCCACGTATACATAATACACACAATTCATCTAATAATTTTCATTGTAAGAATAAGAGGTATGTGCGTGCTTATATTGGAGCCGAAAAAGCATAAACATCAGAACATTAGTGTTTAGGTACTGCAAACTGAACATTATGAACTATATGTAGTATTTAAATTTCTTCTTGGTCAAATTCATTTAATTTGAGCGACCGAAACTGGCAGTTGTCAGCGCACACAGCTCGAAGAACAGTCGACCGATGGGTCGTTAGAGTTCAATTCAATGCATTTATTGCCATCTAAGTGTACATAAGGTTTAACTTAGTTACCTTCATAGGTGCTGCAATGTCTTATAGTCTAGTTAATAGGTTTGTAATTACAAAAAGTATACATTATAGTAAATTTATTTATTTATAATCTTATGCTACCATTACAGGTGTCTTAACCTAATGCGATAGCATAGCAATTTTTATAATAAATACAATATTCTATCTTTTTAATTATCAATCTACAATATTATTTAAATATAACATTAACTAGCCTACCTGTTATATAACTTTAGTATTACATCCTATATTTACAAAATAAGTTCTAAATCTAACGTAACTGATAACTTATTATATTTAACGCAGTTCTGGCGAATTCACTAAAAGTGCATGAAAATATATCCACCGTGTCATGAACCGTGTTTATAATATGGAACGCGCGGATAAGTGGCGTTTTCGCCAGTAGGTTGGTCCTGGCCACAGGCACAGCCAGCAAGCGCGGGCGCCGCTTAAATGTTCTCCAGTGGCGATTGCGAATCTACAAACGTAACAGAGGACGGCCTCTAACCCATGATCTTGTCGAGGCGGCGGAAACCGGTTAATGCAGGCGAAACAGGATCGCATAATGTGGAAATCTATTGGGGAGCCTTATGTTGACTTATAGAACTTAAACGCCTGTTGCTATTGCAAATGAATGCACCTTTTGTGGCTGAGATGATGATGATGAATAATGAAAGTTAAATTGATTACTTTAAAGTGTATTTAAAAAAAACTTCTTGTGGCTGTGATCATGATCATACTCAATACTTTATTGCGATCCTACAATGTGTTTTACAAGATGGTAGTTTAGGTACAAAAGTATCAATTGTAGACCCTGTCGAGCACAGCATAGTATAGGAGAGAGGAGGAAGGACGCTGTTTAATTACTAGTAAGTTAAATCTAGTTGTTCATTAAATAATTCGTAAATATTTGCTCATTTTTGACTACGAGTAGTTATTAGTTGTTATTCTCATTAAATTTCATAGTAATAAAATGTTAGGTATACTTAGTTCTAATTATGATTCATTTGATTGTTTTAACTGTGGAACCCTTTTGTTTTTTAAAATGTACTAACTCGTTTAGAGTATTTATCAGTGTCAATTAAGTAATTAAATAAAACAAGTTATGTGCTTAAATGCTACGTTTACGTCATTTAGCCACAGTAAAAGAGAAAAGTGTCCGAAAAGGCACGTCTGGCAGTTCTTAGAATGCGAATGCTGGTTATGGCAGAAAAAACATGAAAATAAGATCCCACCAAAAACATTTTGTAAAAAAACTAGCCAAGTCTCGATGGAGCTGCTTGCTCATCTCTAAAAAGTAATGAAATCTAGACAAAATCGTGGCAAGTCTAAGGTTCCTTACTGCGATTTCTTCATTATTATAGTTAGTGTTGTGTGACTTGGCCGTTGAAGGGAACACAAGGGCACAGAACCAGGTGCTCCGTGACAATATTATACCAATCTGTCGCCAGAACCGCTACCCATTGACGATGAAAAATTGCCAATTGGACAACGTTTATTGAATAACAAGTGAAAATTAAGGCTTGATACTGGTTTTGTACCCTTGAGTACCCTTCAACGGCCAAGTCACACAACACTAACTATAATAATGAAGAAATCGCAGTAAAGAACCTTGTTTTCTTTTTTTAAAGGTTTTCTTAGATGGTTTGGTCATGATGAGAGGATGAATGAAAGTAGACTAACGAAAGTAATTTATGATGAACAAGTGATTGGAAGTGTTGGGAGGGGAAGACCACCTAATGAAAAAATTCAGAAAATTTTGGAGAAAGGGCAGATCAAATGTACCCTAACTCGACGGGCGTGTATGAGGAGGTTAATGAGTGTCAATGAAGCTAAAAGTGTGTGACAAGATCGTACCAAGTAGAAGGATGTAGTCTCTGCCTACCTTTACGGGAAAGAGGCGTGACATTATGTATATGTATGTATGTATGTATGTAAAAGACAATTAAAGTCCGTCATAGTCTAGTCAAGTCAAAGTCATGTCCCAGTAAAGCATGGAGACTTCACTAGAGGCGTTAATGGAGTTTTAAAAAATCACAATCTTTCCTACACGTTGCTAAAGAAGTTAAGTCTTAAAATACATAATATTTACACATAAAACTAAAATTTTATCATTTAGGGCTAGTAATGCATAATTAAAGTGTAATCTACCTAAATCAAGTAAACCTATTACTTGTGTCTTAGGTATTCACAATAAATATTAAATCAACATTAAATTCCCGATTTTGATAAGATTTTAACCACGACCGTTACCCATGCTGCAGGGTAAGGTAGACAGCCGCTGGAAGGTATACCCGCCGCGAACTCTCCTGTACTATCTGAAGAGAGTCGACTTCTACACCAAGGTACAGCGGGACAACAAACTGCTGCATGACTTAATCGTTACTACGGTAAGTATGTGTCAATTTTATTAGAGTAATTAAATCTGTAAAGTAAAGTAAGGTAAGTAAGTAAAGCAAGTAAAGTAAAAAGTTCTTTACTTTATAAGCTAATACCTATCACTTGAAAACGTCAAAACAAAATATAAATTAAAAAAAAACTAAATATTACTACACTGAAATCACAGAGCTTAGATTCACTTACATGCAAATAAATAAAAATTTGGTGTAAGTGAATCTAAGTGCTAGTTCCGAGCCCCCGCTCTGTGAGAAGAACTGACAAGATACTTACAGGTTTTTTCAAATTATCAATCAAATACAAGAATACGGAACACACTCAGTGAATAATTGAAGATATTGAAAGGGTCCCCGTCTGTCTGAGCCCGTTCTTCCCTTTCAACCGAGAATCAGTAAGATGAAATTGCAGTAGACAGGCACATATCATGAAGACCTGACAGCCATTGTGAAGAAAAGTTTTGGAATAGAGACTCTTTAAGAGAAAACATAGAATATACTTTTTATTATAATATAATTTTATGTATGTCGAACTTAAAGACAGACTTGAGCCTACGTCCTTAAGTACTACTTTTTTTATCTTCTGCAATCAATTGAAAAAGTCTTAAGAAGTTTTTGGGTTTACTTTGAAGTCATAAAATCACCTACTTCTTATTTAAAGTTTAAAAAAATTATAATTCAAAGAAAGTAAATTTTTAACTTTATTCTCTGTTTCATTCCAATAACCTTGAACGCGCAGTAGATAACATTTTTTGGGTCTTAACAGAAGTGCGGGGTGGGGGACGCGTAAGTAAAACTTAGCTCGGGCTTTTCCAGTTACTCACTTTATTTCCCACTCTTTCTTTTGTCTATCTGGCAACTGTATTACTCGTATACTATTATTGTCTGTCACTCGATATGTAACAGAATAGTAACTTAGCTAGGATGAACAGCCTCTCCAACGCCGCGCCAGTGTTCACGGGCGCCGTTAAAATCCACGGTCAGGGGGCATACGCCCCGGCTCCGCGCCGTGACAATCACCAGGGTTACGTAGATAACCTCACTGTAGTAAGCTAGCTCGCCTCAGCCAAGGTCTCTTCCCTGTTAAACCATAATCTCTGGTCAGGAATGTCGAGTGGTGCCAACGTCGGAGCTGCGTCGCGACTGGCGCGCCAATCGCCGTCTGATCGTGTACGGCGCGCAAGCCAAGTTCGTACTGTTCCCGCCAATCCCGCAGGAGACTGTGGAAGACCACGCCTTCATCGCACCTTCGGGGATCAAACGACCTAGGTTTATTTATTCTATTAATTTACAAATACAAACTTTTTTATTCCACACAGAGCACTGAACATTATAGTTATACGTGTAGGCTAATTGGGGCGACTGAATCTATGGGTTTAGCCAGTGTCAAGTAAGTGATATATTAATAATAAATAATTCATAGTAAATGAGAATAAGTGGTGATAAAGATGATAAATGGTAAATGAGATACCCTCCCCCAAGCCCCTTGAGTCCTTAGTAAGGATGTGGGACTATACTGAGATCCCACATGGACTCCTTGAGAGAATATGAAAAGTGATGTTGCACTGTTTTTTTTGATTTACCAACACTCATGTATGTTCACAAACACCTAACGGTTAATAATCCAACGTTATTAAACATTAATGTTAGAAATATCACAAATTTTAGAAAATAGAACAAAACTGCAGACATGACGCTTCACTTTACCGCCAAGAAGTCCCTTCTATTGGGGCTATCCTTCAGACTTCTAATTCAAAGGGGCTCGGATTCAAGCCCTGGTGGCGCAACTATAACTTTTCAAAGCTATGTTTCGAAGCGTTATTATCGCATGCTATGTGCTTTGGAAAGCACGTTAAGCCGTTGCTCCCGGCTGTCATGAACTCATTACCATCTATGGCAGTCGTTATTAGGAAGCCTTTCGAATATTCTGACAACTGGTTTAATCATAAAATAATGTTTCCCTCTGCGTTCTGAAGGTCAGATGGCATATGCTTTATGTAATAACTAAAGTTCAGCCAAATATCTGATAAGACAAGTGAGCAGACTCTGGGCCCTAAGCTTAAGTCTAGGGCAACCGGGATAATGCTAGGATATGATGATTAAGGCTTATTGGAGTTGCCGCGGCCCTGGGTGGAGGGCTCGCTGCCGACCATCATGCAAAAGATGGTCGACAGCGAGCCGGCGTGGGAGGCGATGGCCTCCTTCTGCGAAGTGGTGATGTGGCAGAGGGAGGCCGCGGAGCG
This sequence comes from Musotima nitidalis, assembly GCA_949126915.1. NCBI lineage: Eukaryota > Metazoa > Arthropoda > Insecta > Lepidoptera > Crambidae > Musotima > Musotima nitidalis. The sequence continues at coordinate 6,197,309 of OX421442.1, read as the reverse complement.
GGAGAGGGAGCGGGATCCGCTCTCTCTCCGGCTACACCGTTGGCGCAGCGGGCGGGCCAGGAGAGCCCGTCCAGCAGCGCCCGGGGGGTCTTAGGCGGCGGAGGCAGAGGGCCCCTTCCGTCTAGCTATATAGACCTAAGAGGTAAAAAAAAAAAGAAATATTATTAAAGTAAACTTGGATAATGTGTATTAAAGTATTTCTGTAAGAAATGTATAACTAATGTTTAATAAAACAATAACCGTTATATTTCATTCTAATTTATGAAAGCAAAACCTGCTTAAAGTCTCATCATTACCATTAAAAACTCACTACTGAGCACGAGCGTACTCTCACGACACAAGGGAGGCTCCCTTAATGTCCTTGTCTCACCGCAGGGTATACTTGACACTGCGTGTCCGAAATTGCGCCGAGATGGGCGACTTGACCGCGGAGCTGTTCACAGACGTGTGCCCGAAGACTTGCCAGTTGTTCATGGACCTGGTGATGGGAGACGGCGTGGGGTACGGGTATATTGGGACTTGCTTCTTCAGGTAAGATCATCACCCTTTCCTCTTCCACTTTACCTGATGCTGTTTGTCCGTAATTGCGCCGAGATGTCTGCTTGAAGGCTTGCCAGCTGTTTATGGTTTAGTATATTGAGACCTCCTTGCTCCACTTTATACAGTATACAATACATTACGTTGCCCTGCATGTTCACAATTTCATTAAAATGGAGGACCTAATCGCAGGCATGTGTCCAAAGACTTGTCAGTTATTCCTGGCGGGAGACGGCGTTTATGGATTCATTGGGAGATAAAATGCAGAACAATGCTTTACTTATTTGATGTTCTACAACACAAACTATACTTTATTTTCTTTAAGATCAACAGAATCATGTAATAGGTTGGGGAAAAAGTCTTTTCGTATTTTTGTATGAAAAGTCAAGACATTTTTTTCAAAGTTTATTTACATTTATTTACAATATATATGTACCGTTTTGTTGAATAACTTTCTGCCATTTTGTGGGCAGAGACATTATCCCGTTACTGTAGAAACTTTGGGACTTCTGATCAAAAAAACGGGACAAATAGTTTTGGCAGTCCTCTCTTGAGGTCAACCTTACAGAACCTAAAGAATTCTGCAGAGACCGAAACAGGTGAAAATCTGAAGGCGCAAGGTCAGGGCTATATGGTGGATGCACTAGGACCTCCCAGTCGAACTCTCTTAATTTTTGCTGAGTGGCTAAAGATGTGTGTGGTCTAGCGTTATCGTGATGAAAGACCACACCCTTCCTGTTGATCAATTCCGGCCGTTTTCTCTCGACTGCTTCCTTTAATCTCATCAGTTGCTGGCAGTAAAGATCAGAATCGATGGTTTTGCCGGGCGGTAAAAGCTCATAATAAACAATGCCCTTCCAATCCCACCATACACACAGCATCACCTTATTTCGTGTTAGGCCAGGTTTGGCCACAGTCTGTGAAGCCTGGCCAACTTTCGACCACGACCTTTTTCGCACGTTCTTGTCGTACGTGATCCACTTCTCATCGCCAGTTATCAATCTCTTCAAAAACGGCTCGGTTTCATTACGTGTCAATAAGGAATCGCAAATGAGTACACGGTTCATTAAGTTTCTTTGAGTGAGCTCGTGTGGCACCCAAATATCGAGCTTTTTCGTATAACCAGCTTTCTTCAAATGGGTCAAAACTGTTTTGTGGTCAATTCCCAGTTCTTCAGCTGCATCGTAACTACTAATATGCCGATCTTGCTCCACTCTTTCAAAAATGGCGTCCATTTTATTCGTAACAGGGCGACCAGAGCGAGGTGCATCTTTAACATCAAAATTTCCGGACTGAAAACGTTTGAACCAAATTTGTGCTACTCTTACTGACACTGCATCAGGTCCATAAACATCACAAATTTTTTTCACTGCTTGAGTTGCATTTTTGCCTTTTTTATAATAAAATTTTAAAATGTATCGAATTTCTTCATTAGATTCACTCATTTTTACGGAGAGAAAAACAAATGAAAAATAGCGGGAAACAACTTTTTTTTATTTTTTTCTTTTCTTTATAATGGAACCTTTTTAATGTTACCAAAACCAGCCAGACACAAATAGTACAGTCAAAAATAAGTTTATACCTTAGAATAATTACACCTAGAAGCCCAGTACGCGTCGTCAAAGTGAGGCAACTAAAACCTAGCCATTTTGGCTAAGTTTGTTACGCGGCCCGTCAGTGCTCAAGGTCGTGTCATATTGAAAACTACTCCTGATATTTTTATTAAAAATGACGGTTTGGGCTATGAACAGATATCACAATACGTCGGAAAAGCACAAGAAACATATTAACATAACGGTACAGGGTAAATTATGCGTTTGAACTTAAATTATGAAGTAAAACATTCATTAAAATTAAAAAAATAATTTCAATATTTGTTACGTGACAGTTAATGAAAATGTTGCCATTAAAGGAAAAAAAACTCCTACATTTTGTTGTAAGTGAAACACGTCTCAATAATGAAATTGCACAAATGTTATTTGACAATTATCTGCTACCTTTCGCCCGCGACTTTGTTCGCGTGGAATAATTTCTTTAATATACGATAACACAAAAATCTTTATTTTTTCATTGATTGATTTCAATTGATATTATGCCATATCAATCACATCTTAAAAAGGTGTAATAGTTTTATTCGATTCTGATTGATTCGATTAATTTAAAAGTTTCATAGCTCTAAATATATTAAATAAATAATTAGTGAAAAATTATTCACCCCAGGCAGGATAAATATATATACATTTTTAATGAAATTATAAAGTAAGTGGTTTTTCGCATAAACTAAATGCAATGAATAGCTAAGCTAAAGTGTAAAAGTTTCAACTTCCCTACTTTTAGGGAAAATGGAATGAAATGACAACATGATTTTTTTCATTGTGTGCGTTTCGTCGAGCGTAAATACAAGTATCTTACGCACACATAAATTATTTTCTTGCCTCGCTTTTGAAAGACCGCTTTGTAGGGAACTATCGTTCTAGGTGTTATTATTCTAAGGTTTATACCTACGTTATGCGAAAAGACTTTTTCCCCGACATAATAGATTCGTCAAAATTTGACACACAAAATGGAAATTGGATATATTTTTTAACAACAATAAAAGATAACTTAGAAATAGAACGCTTTACGAGGGTAGTGCAAGATATTCGTGAACGCACTGTCTGGTATCATTTAATATCTTTAGGTTAAATGACGCATTACTTTTGTCCCTTTTTTGTAGGTGTAATATACAAATTATTCAAATTTTCTACGCGAGTGAAAATCGTCAGATTTTTTTTCTCTATGCTTTTAGTTTATTGGATTAGATTCCTATACTGGACAAATAAAATATGCTTTAAAGATTAATCTCAACACACCTTGTTTCTTATCCCTAAAAATAACAGTACTATTTTCTAAATTATGAAAAAATATGGATTATTATTAAGTGTTTGACCCTAAGTGACCGACAACCAATAGATTTCTATTGTGTCTGGGACCGCTGGCGTTCAACTTAGACTTTTTCCTTACTAAAGTTTTTGAATATCTATGTTAACAAACCTTTTTGCTCTTTGGTTATGTTCAAATACTTTTTTGAAATTGACACTTCTAGATGTCATTCAGTAATCATGTCGCTTAATTAAAGTCATTATTTTCAATCAATTCTAAGAACATTTACCATGACTGGGCCGTCTCCTCAATGTCTTTTTAGGATATGCTAAAAATTCTTCTAGTCGCGATTCTCATTACTCTTGTCCTTATACTTGGATTAATTGTGATGCACTTTCTAAAATTGATACGTTTGAATTTCTTGGAACATTTACTGTAGCAAGATGCTACTTTCAGATTCAGGTGTCAATAATACCATTGAATTGCTTATTAAAGTTGTTAGTCCTGAAGGTCAGACTTTCACTGCGTACTTTACCGAGGACACATTAATCGAGGAGGTCAAAAACAGGGCTATAGATTACTTCTACCCAACCGGAGAAACAGGTTCGAGCCGATATAAAATCGTCCGTGTATCAGACACATCAACTCTTCACGACTTTCTAACCTTGACTCAGGAGCAAGTTATAATGCAGGAGGAGTTGCTTTTAGTTGAAAGGAGGTTGCCTGAAGCCGGTACTTTGTGGGATTTGGGTGCTGTAAGAGCTCCTCAACAAGGCACTATAGCTGCAGCCACAGCTTCGTTACCAGCACCTCAAAACACAGTTAGACAACCGAATCTACAATCATTGCTTTCGACCAATGAACTTTCTTATGAATTGCGGAAAATTTTGATATCTTTGATTGAAGCCGGAGCACGTCTCGCAGCCGCCGGTAGAAATTACGAAATGACTCTGGCCCAACTATCTGCCGCTTTGGATGAACCCCAAAGAGCTCGTCAGAACCTAGCACAAGTCATAACGCCTGAAGAGATTGCATCCCGTTTGAATCCTTTAGAAACTCAACAAGAAGACAAGGACACACCGCCTTCAAACAAAAAGAGTGAAGAAGTCTTCAAGCGAGCAGAGCATTTGCAAAGGTTTTTAGAGAAGTTTCGAACATGGAGGTTTAGGATAGCTGAAGTTCCAAATACAGATACGATTTCTGCTTTGAGAGACTTGGGGTTTTCTTCGACAGAAGCTGAGGAAGCTCTTCGGCACACTGGATGCAATGTGCCAGCGGCTGCCTCGTGGTTAATAGGAGAAAGAGGATCCAGTTTGTTCGAGCTAATCAATGGTTTACCTGATGGGTTGATACTGCAGACATTGCTGAAGCAACCTCAGATTCAGCGAGGTCTTCTGAACACACGAATGTTGATCGCCTTCATTGCTATGGTTGGCCAAACTGGCAGTGCGTCCTTATGGCTTAATTCGCCTCATGGAAGCCCCCTGTTGTCTCAAATATCTCGGACTTATCATTCTGAGAAGTATTGCCTAGCTGTGAACCAGTTCTCGGATCGAGGGCAGGAGGAAAATCCTTCGATGCCATCAACTTCAAGGCAAAGGAATTGATTTTGTGAATGTTATATTTTCTAGTCTAATGGTTCTCTTTCGTATTATTATTAAACGGTATTCTTTTGAAATAATAAACGTTTTTTTTTAAACATTGGTTTATATTTTGATTCCCTAAAAAAGCTGAATATTTTATAATATTTGCTATAGGAACTAGGTACAATATAAAAAATTAGAAGTATTCATCGGGTCAAGAAAAGATTCCAGTTCTGAACTTTTTGAATATGACCTAATTAGGATCCGCGACACATTGCATGCGCTATAACACATTATCGGGTTTCAAACGAAGTGCGGAGTGGAGGATGGCGGTAAATATAGTAATGCGTGCGTTTAGTAAATTATTGTCAAATTTTTCTCTTTAGTTTAAACTGCGCAGACAGCCGCAACTTTTGTTCAAATTACATCCTTTCGGTTCAGCTTTAGGGTGCGTTTCCACCAGAGATGTGCGAGGATGCGTATGCGTTGCGAGGAATGTGTAAGAACCAAAAGAATCGCTACATTAACCTAGCTTCGCACAGCGCAGCGATTCTGGTAGTTCTAAACAATCGCATTTCTCGCAATGACCATTTAATCTTTGACAATATTATAAACTGACATTCGTGCTTTGTATTTACTTTGTATTAATTACTAATGTTGCTATTATTGTTATTATTATATTGCATGTCTCTTGGGACAAAACATGCGGATCCAGCTATTTTATCTTAAGACCATTTGTATGTAACTACCATGTTTTGAAAGCAAATAGGTAAATGATTTGATTGATTGATTGATTGACTCGCATAGCAACGCATTCTCGCACATCTCTGGTGAAAACGCGCCCTTATTGTATGGACAGGAATACATAAAAACAATAATAAACCTATTGACAGGAAGGTGCCAGGTCTGTTCTGGAGCGGGGGCGATGTGGTGCACGACTGCGGTTACGGGTGTTACGCCCAGAAAGGGCGCACGGTGCCCATTGGGGCGGAGAACTTCCACTTCTCACACTCCATGCCAGGTATAATATTTTTTAGACATTCCTGAATCATTAAATTCAAGATAACATTTTTAACAAATTCGAAATACATTGCCTAAGAGACTTACTACTAAGTAAAAAAGTAAGTAAGTAAGTAAAGTAAGTAATAAGTAAAAGTCAAAAAAATTACTTGCGATGGGCGATAGCCCAGTGGTAATAGTGGTGAATGGTCTTAACCAATAGACTGTAATTTAGAGGGTCTTGGGTTCAAACCCTGGTGAAAACGGACTTATGTACTTAATTATCGCTTGCTCTGTGCCTCGGAAAGCAGTCCTTATTAGGAAGTCAGTGCCCTCTAATTTCCTGACAGCTGCTTTACCATAGACTGATGTTTCCTTCTGGGTTGTGTTGCGGCATTCAGACGGCTATCGCTCCGTGTAATAACTGAAATTCTGCCAAAATGGTTAAAACCAGGTAGGGTTTAACACCCATGGGTTTAAGTCTGGGGCAACCGGTATAATAAATAAGTATATATTTTCTAACAATTACACCAATCATTTAGTTCCAAGATAAGTATCATTAAGAACTTGTGTTATGGATACTAAATAACGGATATACATACATAAATACTTGTTATTTTTGTTGTAAATAAATACTTAATATATATAGGGAAACGCCCAGACCAGAACAAATGTTCATGTTCATGCACACAAATATTTGTCCTATGTGGGAATCGAACACACGACCTTGGAGCGGAGAGCCGGTATACTCGCCACCACGCCATATCGGTCGTCAAATAATGTTATGATAATGATGAATGGAGATGCATATATTCTTGGGTGAATTTCAACAAGAGATTTTTATGTATCATTTCGGTGGGATTTTTATATTTCAATGCAATCTATATATTTTTAGTGACAAATAATACTTTAGTCTATTTTATAACATTGTGCGTGAGTGGACATCAAATATTATCAAAACTTACATAAATATTTAAGGATAAAGTTTTAAGAGTCCACTGAAATTAAAAGTGTCCACCGAAATGATAAAAATTACCACCGAAATGATAAATCCACCGAAATGATACAGCTAAGAACAACCGTGCCCCCAGCCAGGGTTCCGTACTTTGTTAGGTTTGATTTCCACAAATTTTAGATAAACACTGAGACAGGACAGTACACAGTTTTTTTAATATCATCATTAATATACAGATATTACAGTTAGTATTATTACATATATCATTTCCCATAGGCATGTATTTCGTGCATTCACATTTGGTTGAGTGACCCAGAAAGGCTTCATTCTTGAAAATGTTGAATAGCTTATCGGTGGTTCTCCTGATCCAAAATATTTCAAGTGTAAATTTTTAAGTGTGTCTGTCAATAGTCTTTTTTGTTTTTTTAATCCATGTCTAGATATGGTGTCATTTTTTCCATCATCTTCTAAAAATTTCACCACCCTCCTGAGAATTCGATTTTTTTTTTCATCAGGTTTTATGACTTCTACTGCTGGTTTTTCTCCTTTTTGGGTACTTTTCTTCAAAATCATATAATTGCTTTGTAGTCTGTTACACCTTTTTTTGAACATTTCTTTTTCCTTAGTGACCTGTAATAATTTGTTTTGTAATTCTGTTATTAGCTTAGTTTTAGTTTTTTGATATTTTCGAAATTTGTCTTTAAGTCCTCGCTTGAATTCTACAGATGAAATTGACGAGTCTGAAACAGGGCTGTTGGGGCATAATGTTAACTCGATACTACTTAGATTTGATGGACATGTTATTCGTTGTACGCCACTTGGTTGTACACAATGAGTGCCAGTTACTACATTGTCATCAATATGATGTTGAATATTGGAACCAATTGTACTATCGCTATTCATCGGCAAGCAGCGCCGAGCCGAAGATGGATTCCCTTGACGAGAAGTGCTTGGACCAGGATTGCTATAGTCAAAATTTACAAAATTTTGATGCGTTGATAGCAGGGTTTGTCGTGGACTGCTTGTGTATACCCGATGAAAGCTTCTAGCTTCTGTAGTATTAGAACGTTGGATTTGGATATTCGTACTAATACTATTGCTGTTCAATCGTAAGCTGCGCCGTAAAGTAGGCAAGAAGGAACTGTGACAGGAAGTGCTTAGTCCAGGACCATCACTTTGATCCCCAATTGTCTCATCCAGAGGGTTAGCACGAGCCGCTATAGGAGCTGGAGCTGCTCTATTTTTTTTTCTTTGGTAATAAGCAGCAGCACTTATTTTGTTTTTTCTTCTTAGGATTCTTAATTTTTTAGGGGTCATTAGATGCCTTGAAACAATTAATCCCGCTGCTTTTTTTCTGGCATACCTTTCTCTGTCTTTTCTCAAAAACTCTTCGCGTGAGACTTCATTGCTCTTAATTCTCTCTTTTCTTCTTCTTTCATACAACCTCCTTTTTTCCAACCTTTCTTTTCTAGTCTGTTGCTTAGGCCGCGGCATCCTAAAATCAAAATACACGCTTTTCAATTTTCTTCTTTCTCATATCCACAGACATACATTCATACACACTATACTATGATGCTATAAAATACTATACCTTCAGATACACCACGCGCTCACACACTAGCTCTCTTGCATTGACTCAGACAAACACTCTCACAGGCAATTTCTCATCACATAGGTATATCTCTTTTTTTTCATATAACGTTTAAATGCTCTTTAACTTATTTGTTATATCTTGTAAAATTAAGAAATTTTGTAATTATATCAAATATTATTTATTATTGTTATTTACTCGTAATAAATGATATAAAAATAAAGGTAAGTGACTTATATTGAAGGTAAACCCTCGAAATAATTATTTTGTTGACAATTAGTAGGTATAATAATCTACACTGTGGTGACACACACACTCATCACATTTTCGTTGAGCCGAACAAATGTGTATCTAAAGTATAGTAAACATGTACTAACTACATAGATATATGTATATATTATATATCTTAAGCACAAATATTACACAACAAATACACCTAAATAATCTAATCGACACTCTAGGTAAAAGTAGGTACATTACAAAACTATGACTTTGTATTTGACACCAGGATCTCTAAAACTTTATGTTTTTATCATTTCGGAGATACTTTTAATTCCGGTGGACTGTAATTGGTATAACAGTCCACCGAATCCACTGAAATGATAACACTGAGATGATAAAATAGAGGTTAGTTCTACATTTAACTCCGAAAAAAAATTATTTAAAAAATATGAACACTACTCAAACAAAACAGTACTTACTGCGAATTTAATACACAATTTTGAAACAAATTAAACAAATCTAGCACGAGTTATAACAGCCACCGAAATGAAACTATTTTTGTCCCCATATTACTGAAATGATAAACTTACTTTTTTGGCGGGAAACCGCAAGACGTTGGGACCGGTGCGTTCGCGCCGAGAGCTTAAGCCGGACTGATCCGGAGTGAGAAAAGGTGAAAGGGGCGTAACAACGCAATGTTGATGTGGCTATTCTACTAAAACTTACTGTCCTCTGAAATGATAACTTTTTTCCAGACAAAAGTTGACTGCCTGTCAAATCCATGAGAAAGAAGATAAACAAACAAAAATTGTTTTATTTGATCGAATATATTATAATTTAATGATAACAAAATCAATTTAAATCCATATTACGAATGTATTTGCAGGAGAAGGTATGTTATGAGCGGAATTGGGTTCAGGACAGGTCACCGTGATGATAAAATAACACTTTGTAATTTTTTTTTTGGGTATATTAGAGGGTAGATACCAATGATTTTTTTTGCCAAGGTAGAGAAATACTTACGTTGTTGAGAAAAAATATATAAAATTAATAATCAGCACATTGCACTACCGTTCTCAGGTTTGCCGTGTATTTTTTTGCTTGGGCAATTCACCCTCTTATGTTTTAACCCAGTTGACAGTCGACAGCTTTGCTATAGTCAAACGAACACGTCCCTGGCTTTTTAATTCGTAAGCCCTCTCAACGTTTTACCTGACATTAAAATCTGCTCTCGAGTGCCCTTGCATATGTAATCAAGATCTTAGGAGACGTCCATTAATTACGTGAGTCTAAAATAGGGGAGGGGGGGTCTGGCCACATCTCACCAAAACTCATGTCAACTTTTTAATTTAGAAAATATATTAGGTCGGGGAAAAAGTCTTTTCGCATAACGTAGGTATAAACTTATTATAAAATTTTTTTGACTGTACTATTTGTGTCTGGCTGGTTTTGGTAACATTAAAAAGGTTCCATTATAAAGAAAAGAAAAAAATTAAAAAAAGTTGTATCCCGCTATTTTTCATTTGTTTTTCTCTCCGTAAAAATGAGTGAATCTAATGAAGAAATTCGATACGTTTTAAAATTTTATTATAAAAAAGGCAAAAATGCAACTCAAGCAGTGAAAAAAAATTGTGATGTTTATGGACCTAATGCAGTGTCAGTAAGAGTAGCACAAATTTGGTTCAAACGTTTTCAGTCCGGAAATTTTGATGTTAAAGATGCACCTCGCTCTGGTCGCCCTGTTACGAATAAAATGGACGCCATTTTTGAAAGAGTGGAGCAAGATCGGCATATTAGTAGTTACGATGTAGCTGAAGAACTGGGAATTGACCACAAAACAGTTTTGACCCATTTGAAGAAAGCTGGTTATACAAAAAAGCTCGATATTTGGGTGCCACACGAGCTCACTCAAAGAAACTTAATGAACCGTGTACTCATTTGCGATTCATTATTGAGACGTAATGAAACCGAGCCGTTTTTGAAGAGATTGATAACTGGCGATGAAAAGTGGATCACGTACGACAAGAACGTGCGAAAAAGGTCGTGGTCGAAAGTTGGCCAGGCTTCACAGACTGTGGCCAAACCTGGCCTAACACGAAATAAGGTGATGCTGTGTGTATGGTGGGATTGGAAGGGCATTGTTTATTATGAGCTTTTACCGCCCGGCAAAACCATCGATTCTGATCTTTACTGCCAGCAACTGATGAGATTAAAGGAAGCAGTCGAGAGAAAACGGCCGGAATTGATCAACAGGAAGGGTGTGGTCTTTCATCACGATAACGCTAGACCACACACATCTTTAGCCACTCAGCAAAAATTAAGAGAGTTCGACTGGGAGGTCCTAGTGCATCCACCATATAGCCCTGACCTTGCGCCTTCAGATTTTCACCTGTTTCGGTCTCTGCAGAATTCTTTAGGTTCTGTAAGGTTGACCTCAAGAGAGGACTGCCAAAACTATTTGTCCCGTTTTTTTGATCAGAAGTCCCAAAGTTCTCTGCCCACAAAATGGCAGAAAGTTATTCAACAAAACGGTACATATATATTGTAAATAAATGTAAATAAACTTTGAAAAAAATGTCTTGACTTTTCATACAAAAATACGAAAAGACTTTTTCCCCAACCTATTACATTTTTATACCACAGTAAAATTTTATATTACAATATCAATACCGGTCATCATTCGTTATAGTGCACCTTAAACGTGGTATCATTATTCTCCTCTTATTTCACAGAAAAATGTAGTACATAGAAGACAAATCAAATAAATTAAATTATTTAAAAAATATGGGGTAAATCTCACGTGAGGGGGGGGGGTCCGACCACATCTCACCAAGGGGGAGAGGGGGGGTCCCCTTACGTGCATTGGAAGTCGTAGCTAACAAAAAGGTGTAAAAAGTGCCTGATCTGAACCAAGAGCTACATAGTCTGCCCAGCAATAGCTTTTTTTTAGACTATATCTGAGACATCAACAGCTAAATACATTGGATTTTTATTTAAAACAAATTTCAAAGTTATTTCGTAACATTGTTTTCTTCAAATATCTTCAGCTGGCGTGGGCCAGGTGTGTGTGACGCGATCTCTTGCGAGTGTTTATGTGTAGTTCTTTTTATCACCCAAAAAGTAAAATCGTTTCCCAGAAATAATCTTTGGTTATTTCTCTTGTTATGATGTGGAGAATGCTCCTAGCTTTGACTAGTCTTTTTACACGCTGTAGACTAACACCGATGTTCGCAGGACTATTATCAATGAGGGTGACCCAGGATGATGAAGTATGCGGCATATTCAACATAACGTTCAAGCCCCTGCCGCAGTTGGACTTACGGAACGTTGTTTTTGGAAGAGTAAGAATTGATTAAATTAAATAAATAATAAATTAATATTTCTGATACTCACCAATTGATACCAATTATTTAGTTCCAAGATAAGTATCATTAAGAACTTGTGTTATGGATACTAAATAACAAATAAACATACATAAATACATTTTTTTAATTGTAAATACATACTAAACAGCAGACTTAACATTCTTTTTTAAGATAATTAATGGTTCAATTTGCGTATCTGATTTGCTTGCTGAGATTGGACTGCGTGTGCCTTCTGCTTTTCTGAGAAGGCATGACCTTCTTTCAACCCCGGCTGTGAGAACTAATTATAGGGGAAATTCATATATAATAAGGGCATGCCGTACATTTAACCAAGAATGTCGGGCTGTCGACTTAGATTTACACCAAACGAGTATAGCTTCACTCAAAGTTATTCTAAGTAGAAACTTTTTTGAAACTTAAAATATTAGTGTTTATTTATATCAATAATTTAATTTAATAAGTTTATTTATTGTCATCGCAGTGTTTAATATTTTCTTAAATATGCATGTACATACGTTGCATTATGTGTTTCGGATGTTGTATTTATTTAGTTTGCAATTGTTAATGCTTTGCAATTAGCGTGACGGGGTTAAGTCCTCCATATAAGTTCACTTTGTTATAGAAATGATTATAAGTGGAAACTTGTAATTGGCCATGTTATAAACGTTAATCTAAGATAATATTGTAATTAGCCGTAAGTTTTCCCAAAATTGTAAAATAAATAAAATAAATAAATAAAATTAATTTACATAGAAAAACACCCAGACCAGAACAAATATTCATACTTATACACACACATGTTTGTCCTGTGTAGGAACCCACGACCTCAGGAGTGGAATCCGGGTATACTCGCCACCACGCCATATCATAAGTCCATTTACTTAACTGATTTAATTCTATCAAAATATTTATAAATATAATATGTGGATATAAATATAATATAATATGTGGAAGTAAATTTGTTATTAGAAACTATTTAGATGCTTTTGTACCCCCGACTAAGGCAATAGGATCTGTTCAGGCCTACGACGCAGACTTTTTGTCTGATCAAGTCCGTGCATTATCTTTATTCTAAGAGCGTAAAGTTGAAACTGTATGAATTTGAAGTCCCGTAAATCACTTAATATATCTGAAGGTGACTTTAAACTCTACGTTCATAGAAATATAGATCATGTACGTTCACAAACACTTAACGGCTAATAATCCACCGTTATTGACTACACATTAACGTTCTAAAGATCACAAATTTTAGATAATATAACAAAAATGCAGACATAACTCTTCACTTTCCCGCCAAGAAGTCAGTAATGATACTTACCTTTAAACTAAATTATTATTGACTAGTGTTACTGTAAAATAAAGCGTATATTTTTTAATTGCAATTTTTTTGTAACTTTAACAGATAGTGCGTCCATGCAGCACCTATGACAGCATCATCAATATGGGGTCAGCCGTCAGTACGTGGCCAATAGTGGAGGTTGTGCGGACGCGACATCGCACCACAAACGGATGGGTGTGCGGCACTCCGAACACTAAGCTCTATGATGCTCACGGCACCCGGATGAAACTTCGGCAGACTTAACCTTAATCACAAGAAGCCAACCTCACCTGCAAGTGGTGCACCTGCCGATAAACGAACGAGGCTCTGGTGAACGTAACAGTGCCCGGTAAGCGGCAATAGGCTCGCCACCAATGGTGTAGGACCAACTATATAATTGGTGAAGTGTTAGCGTATAAAATGCTTCTGCCTACCCCTTCGGGGAAACAGGTGTGAATATGTGTATGTGTTTTTTTTGTTAATTTTAGTAAATAATAAAGAAATATTTTTAGTAAAAGTAGAAGATATTTTAAATTTTTGTGCAATTAAATTTTTAAAAGTTATATTAAGTTGTATAACTAAAATTATCAGCTTTGTTACTTTGATCCAAATTTCTTGGTTCGAGTGCTGATAGTCTGCACCGAGGATGTTGCGAACATTCGCATCCGCAAATGCGGAACTTCCGCATAGGTTTGGAAATCTGCATCCGCACCCGCAATAATCAGTGCGGATGTTTTTGCGGATGCGAATATCATGCAAATGGCGACAAAAAAGAATTGGGCAGGGCCCGGCGATTGGGGCGCGTGCCGGTCGCACGTGATAATGTCCAATGGGAGCAAAGAAATTGGTGACAAGATTCACCTTGTTACAAAAATAAGTATACCTCCTTTTGATTTAATTACAATAAAAATATTAATAATCAAGTTATCACTGTTTTAATTCTTCATTAATAGACTTTATTAACATAATATCTTAAACATCCGCATGTGAGCCTTCAAAACTCCGCATCCGCATTCGCATCCGCGAATGGGAAAAAATCAGCATCCGCAACATCCCTGGTCTGCGCAGTATGAGGATGGCTTGTAAAATCTGTACTTAACTAAACCTAACATTTTTCAAGACTGTGTAACAATGGTGTCTCAATGTGTTCAATAAAGTTTAATTATAGTCCAGTAAAACACCGAGGTCGCGAACTTTTGATGAATCTTTTAAGACTTGCCCTGATATAGAATAACAAGATGCAACAATATTTTTCTTTTTTGTGAATTATATGTGGCTACACATTTGAGCGTTTAGTTTCATCTTATTAGTTATACACCACTCACTTACGGCATCAATGTCTTTCGATAATAAAGAAGCATCTACTGCATCGTTTATGCACTTGAATATTTTATAATCGTCGGCGAATATAGAAAAGTGACTAAACTTGATACAATTAAAAATATCGTTTATAAAGACCAAAAAGAGGATGGGGCCAAGATGCGACCCTTGAGGCACCCCAGATAGAGCAGAAAATGCATGTGCTTTAAATTGTAATATTATATACAATAAAGGATATTTAATTAGTGTTTAGTAGACACTCGATAACGTAATCAATAACTCATGTTGAGTCCAGTCCACAGTACAGTAAGGAGAACTATCTCTCCATCCGTAACTGGAAAAGTCTCGACCTAGGCTTCAATTTTCTATTTCAATTCTTAAAGGTATTTTTGAAATCAGAACCAACGTTTCAATCTACTTTCTAAAGCACGAAAGCGGTCTATATTAAATGCTACAGGAGAGGGCGCCACCGCCACGGTGAATAAAAGCTCTGTAATCAATTTGTTTTTTAAAATTGCATTGGTGAACATTTTCGAACAAAAAGTGAACAAAAGTTGTCTTTATTGTATAATTAATACGTGAAAATGTTGGTGAGTGAAAAAGCTAACAGTGAATTGTATAAAAATTGAACTAATGTTGGGCTTCAAGTGCTGCTTAAATAAAAAGAAATAACAAGTTACCGAAACGTTGTACAAACAAACAAAGGAAAATATTTATGTAATTTGAAACACACATATAAATTCAGTGAAATTAATAGCAAAAACAAAAAGTTACGTTGATAAAAACATAAAGTGCTGGTGACTGTGATTAGTTAGATTTCAAATTACCGTACACACTTTACGTGACCTTAACGCATATTGCATCCGTAACACCTAACAATATATTTCGCCCGCTCAACTTATCGAGCTTTGGTGTAGTGGATAAGTACTGAGGCATAGAGGCGAGTGTTGTGAGTTCAAACCTCGCGATTTATTGAATACTTTTTGTGATTAATCGAAGTATTTCAGACATCAACAGACTTGGTTAGAATATAAAAACAAGTTGTTACGATGACAAAAAATAGTATTTCCAGTAAAAGGAATGGACACAAAACTTCAACACCAGAGGGCCTAAACAAAGTTTCATGTTATAAATGTAAGAATATAATTGGCATCAAAGACACACTAAAATGTACTGGATGTGATAATGTTTATGAATTCGACTGTGCCGGTTTCTCAGAAAAATTATATCAATTAATGAAACCCGAAGCAAAGCAAAAATGGAGATGTAAATCATGTATTCGGAAGCCAAAACAGTTAAATTCACCTTCTAAGATCACGTTACGAAAGAAAACTAATTCCATAATTTCATTTAAATCTAGAAATAACGCATCGTCGAATCATACATCCGCCCTAATTGAAGAATTTTCAAATCCAGACCGGGCTACCACATCTAAGGAATCATCTGCTTCTCCTGAAGAATTAACATTGTACACACCGATAGCATCGGACGATGAGGGTCACAGTAACGAATCAAACTATGACATGCTCTCTAGAAGTGCCGAAATGACTTGTAACAATGCACAGGAAACACAGCAATTGAAACTTAAAATCAATGACCTTACGTCTATGCTTGCTAGCACTCAAAAAGAATTAGAAAATACTATTTTAGAAAATATGATCTTCCAAAAAGAAATAACGAAACTTACAAACAAAATTCAACTTTTGGAAGTTATCTGTCATAAACCACCTTCGAGAAAACTCAAACAAAGACGATCGGCCATAACAGCGTACGATCTGTGTACTACACCCCTAGCACAGACTCCCAACCATATTGGAAACTTGTGTACAGCTAATACAGAAGGAAAAATACCTAAACTAACCTACTTACAGAATATAATAACTAATTTAGAGGAAGATTATGCAAGAGCGTGCGAGGAAATAGTAATCTTGAATGAAGAAATTTGTGTACTAACACGTAAACTGGACATTAGTAATTTGGAAACCCCATCCTGCAAAAACTCCATAGAAACCGAATTATTATCCAACACTAAACAAAGGACACAAAAATCAAAAAAAGAACACAATGAAAATGAACCTACTAAAACAAAAAGAACAGGAAAGTTATGTATTATATCAAGTAGTAGACGATATAAAATTCTCCAAAATATTAAAAATATTGCTACTCTCAATGACTATCAGCTCTGTCATTACATCACTGCGAACGTCGGCATTGAGACTCTGTTAAGGGATGTGGATGTCAAATTGAAGGATTACTCTAAGGAAGATTTTTGTATTGTCATTATTGGTGAAACGGACTTTAATGTATCACAGGACTACACAAGGATAGTAACTGCCATTAATATGAAATTGCGAGAAATTACAAATACAAACATTATAGTTATTGTCCCTACATACATATGTGGTAGGCCGTTATATAACTACAGAGTGGAGGTTTTTAATAAGCTACTTAACGAGGATATGATGACTACTAAATATGGCAATATAATCGATTCCAATCGAAACTTAACATTTGATATGTTTTCTTCGCTCTCAGGAAAGATAACAAACAATGGAGTTAAAACTGTATTGCAAAGTGTTGCGGGGTTAGTGACGATAATACAAAATAAACAGAATAATGCTATACAACATGAAAACCCTAGACAAATGACGAACACCTCACAGGAGGATCAGTTTTTTCTTTAGTTACAATTATTTAAATATACTACATCAAAACATCTCAGGACTGATAAGTAAGAGTGATGAACTGGCGATACATTTGGATGAATTTAAGAGACAAAAGAAATCAATTGATATTATTTGTATAACCGAACATAATATGACATCTGAGATTGAAGATTACTTAACTTTAACAAACTTTACATTAGCAACTAGTTTTTCAAGGAATAAAAAAAGGGGCGGAGCATGCATCTTAGTAAGAAAAGGTCTTAAATCAAAGATATTAGGTAATATTAAAGAATGTACTGTCGAATGTGTGACTGAATGTTGTGGTATTGAACTGTGTGACCATGACATGTTTGTTGTATGTATATATAGAACCCCAAACACTGATAAATTAAGTTTAGACATTTTCCATCGTACTCTTGAAAGCGTTATGAATTTAGTGTGTAAAATGAAAAATAAGAAGGTTGTTATTTGTGGTGATTTCAACATCGATATTCTCAAGGATACACCAAAAAGTAATGACTTTTGCTATCATTTATTAAGCCATAATTTAAAGCTAGAAATTAAACAGCCAACAAGAAAAGCGAGCGGAACTTGCCTTGACAACTTTGCACATAACATTAAGGGCTCTAAGGGCAAAGTGGTTGAGACTGGACTATCAGATCACACGGCACAAATCTTAACATGTCCGGTTAAAAAGACATGTAATTTGAAGTCATGGTACATTAAACGTAGAAATTTTAGCGAAGAGAACTTAGAGAAATTTAAACGATACATTGAAAGTTTGACTTTTCATGACACTTTGATTTCTGATAACCCAAACATAGCATACGACTCCTTTATAGATATCTTTAAATGTTTATATGAACAGTGTTTTCCCTATAGGATCATTAAAAAACACGTGCTAATCAAAAAACAAAAATGGATGTCAAATGGGCTGAGGGTATGCTGTAAAAAGAAAAGAGAGTTTCTTTGGTTCAGCAGATTAAAAAAGAATGAAGAAAGTAAAGTAATGTTTAAGAGATACTCTGTAAGACTTAAAAGAATTATTAAACTTGCTCAACGATCACAAAATGCTAAATACATTAATACATCAAAGAATAAGACAAAAGCGACATGGTCGGTAATAAATAATGTGAAATGTGAAATGCCAAGGCAATCCATACTTAAAATAAAAACCAACAATGGATGCATAACCGAACCTAGAGACATTGCCAACTCTTTTAATAACTTTTTTATTGACAGTGCTGGAGAATCTATAAAAGCATGTTATGATAGGTCAAAAGTGGAGTGTAGCTTAAAATCAATTTTCTTAGGTCCCACAACACCCGATGATATATTAAATACGGTAAGGTCTTTGCGAAACACCGATAGTGTTGGTTGTGATGATATATGTACACGTGTAATAAAATATGTCGGTAGGGCTATCGCCTTCCCGCTTAGTCACATTATTAACTTAAGTTTTACGACAGGCATATATCCAGACAAATTGAAAGTTGCTATTGTGAAACCTTTATTTAAAAAAGGCGATAAGGAGGACATCAAAAACTATAGACCTATAGCCTTGCTGCCGGTTTTCTCTAAAATCTTTGAAAAAATAATTCAAAAGAATCTCTATGATTTTTTCGAAAAAAACAAAATACTAAATAAAGAACAAAAGGGTTTTCGCAAAAACACGTCAATAAATGTAGCAATCTATGACCTGGTAAAAAAGGTGATTCTTAGTCTGGATAGAGGAATACCATCATGTGCCATATTCATGAACATGAAAAAAGCATTCGATCATGTAGATCATGACTTATTATTAGTGAAGTTGGACAGTTATGGCATTCGTGGTAACGCCCACAGCCTAATTAGATCTTACCTTCATAATAGAGAGCAACGCATCGAATTATCTCAAATTTGTATGTCCACGAAGTTCGAAAAAAAATATGTATCGGACCATAGAATTATTCAGTTTGGGGTACCACAAGGTAGTGTTTTAGGCCCATTATTATTTATTATTTACATTAATGACATTATTCAATCTAGCTTACATCCCATGATACTTTTCGCTGATGATAGTACTGTTTTTATAAAATCTGAAGATATGAAAAACTATGAAAATGACATTAATTTAACGCTTCATAATATAATAAAATGGTTGACATCAAATAATTTAAAAGTGAATTTAGAAAAAACCCTCCTAATGCAATTTAATCAAAGAAAAAACATTCCAATTGTATCAGTAAATTATAAAAATAATAAAATATGTGAGACAACTGTTACAAAATTTTTAGGTATCCAGGTGGATAGTAACATGTCCTGGAAGACCCATTCCCAAGATGTATGCAAAAAATTATACAAGTTTTCATATGCACTGTACAAACTTGCTAAAGTAGCAAACCGTAATACAGTTATAACTGCATATCACGGATTTGTGTCATCTACTTTGCGCTATGGTATAATATTTTGGGGAAATTCTACATATAGAGAAACGTTATTCCGCGCACAAAAATAATGTTTAAGAGCTGTTTGTGGCCTTAAGCCGACAGACAGCTGCCAGCCTTACTTCAGAACTTTAAGACTGTTATCACTGCCCTGTCTTTACATACTGGAATGTTGTGTTTTTGTAAAGTGTAATCCAGATTTATTTGAACTAAAAGTATTGCCTGATAGAAATCTTCGCCCGAGGAAACCAAAAATCATTTTTAATTTGTGTAAGACTGCACTTATGAAAAAAAGTGTGATTGAGATGGCACCAAAACTGTTTAATAAATTACCCGAAACAATATCTAGCTGTACTTTAAAAAAATTTAAGACTATTTTGACTGCACTTCTATTGGATAAGTGCTATTATAATATTCAAGAATACCTTATGGACCCAAATATCTAATCGTTTAGTGTATACTGACTTTGTTTATTGAGATTTAATTGTTATTATTGCTTTTTGAAAATTAATTATTGTTAATACTGCTTAATTTATTTAATTACCAATATGACTAGAGAAAATTGACATTAATTTATTATATATTGACATTAATTTAATTTATATTGACATTGCTTCAAAAGATAAATTTTTATATTATTGTTCATTGAAATATTGAGATTCCAAAATTTATTGTATAATTACTGAAGTCTATTAATAATGTAAGTAGTCTTGACACAGTCTTGTTCTTCTATAAACCACTTTTCGTCTGTCTTATAAGATACATCATGGAGACACATTGTATAAACCTGTACCAACTTAATTAACCTGTGGTGACGAATAAAGTTATTATTATTATTATTATTACTTTGGAATATTTATTTTTTTCTCAGAAATCTTACTTTCTGGTGTTTAACGAGACTCACGGGCCTAAACCAAGTGAGAATCATTTATCAGGAATCTTCTTGAAGAAACTTTCTCACTGTTCGACAAGTGTTTAGGATAGCGGCTTTCTGCATAGTCATGTAGGTGTTTTGTGGTAGATTTAATATTTTCAATGATTGTAGGAGATATTTAGGTATAACTCCGGTACTGGAGAGCACCAGTGGCACGATGTATACTTTATTTAATTTCCAAATTCTGATAATTTCTTCTTTTAATTCTGTGTATTTATGAATTTTTTCGGTGATAGTTTTCTGTAAATTATGAGTGTTTGGAACTGCTATATCTATAATGTATGCTATTTTATTATTTTTCTCTACTAATGTAATATCCGGTCTATTGTTGTGAATGGTTTTATCTGTTAATATTGCTCTGTCGAAGTACATTTTGTGGCTGCTGCTTTCCAGTACAGGTTTTGGTGTGTATTGGTATTATTATTATTATTATTATTATTACACAAACGGTCACCCATCCAAGGAGTGGCCTTTGTAAACTGCTTAACATCGTTGATAGTTTCCGATACCAATTTATTTATCATTAAAAAAGGCTCTGATTTATATGTCGCTCAGCGTGCAATAAATAGAGAGTGCTATGCTCGCAGTGTCCCTACGTAATAGAATCAGACATAAAATCCGTAGGAGAACTGGAGTAACCGGCATAGCGAAGATTGCGTGCTCGAAGAACCGACGACCGATGGGGCGTTAAGGATCTTCCAATGGCGACCACGAATCAGCAAACGTAGTAGTGCCCGGCCTGCCACATGATGGTCCGATGATCTGGTCAAGGCGGCGGGGAGCCGGTGGGTGCAGGGGGCACAGATTCGATCAACGTGAAACGCAATTGGGAAGGCCTTTGTTCAGCAGTGGACTTTAAATGTCTAAAATGATGATGATGATATTAATTCCCAAAGTCAAGAATGCCGATTTACTTACTTTTTTTAATCGTCGGTAAATAAATGCTATTTACGCATTGCCTCCCGGCCAATGGGGGGAACGAGAGGGGAGTGTGGGGCTCACTGCGGCAGACGCGACCACCGCAGTCCTACCCACTGAAAAACTTCCGACGACGCCCACCGCTGTTGAAAAGAGGCGAGGGGCCAGTGCCTGGGTTTATAGCTTCTGGCACCCCGCCCGCAACGAAATACTTAGGTACTACATCAACGTTCACCCATCCAAGGACTGACCATTATAAACTCTGCTTAACATCAGTGATAGTAAAAATCAACATAACTGGTTTACATGTTACTTTATTACAACAAAATCAAACTATTTCTTCACAAGGTCAATAATAATGATAGCTAGAATATCCCCTATGTTCCCTTCCAGATTGTTCCCCATCTGTCGAGCTGTATGTGTAATGACTACTGCCCATAGACGCATCTTCACAACTGCAAATAATAGTTAAAACATCATTTAGATAACTATAGTGCCTGGAAAATAAGTCGAACAAAAGGTTTGCGAAGGTACGATCATAGACAAAAGAAAAAAAAAAGACGTGTGGCACTCGGAGACTGTCGCGGTAAAGCTAATAGCATATCATTTTTTATGAACTTATGCAATTATTTATTTTATTTAAGTAGTTTTTTTCTTTGATATTAATTTAAGTTACATTTTGAGCGTGGTGACCGAAAAGAAAATAAAAGGTCAGAAAGTGACTAAGCGCATGCGTGCAACCGTAACGTCACCGCGTTGCTATAGTAACGCCTCACCCCGCATGCCGCACTTTGATTGAGACCCAATAATGTGTTACTGCACATCCAAAGTAATTTTTCAACTAATGCGCCGCGTATTAGTTACTTACAAATACTAGTAGGTACTCATCTTTATAAATAAATAAAACAGCCGGCAGAGAATTCCAAAACTTCAGCTCAGCTTACAGATGAACGAATCATCAAATACTGTAGCGGTTGACTTGTGAACAAAGGTGGGAGGGTATTGGGTTATACTTCACCACGCGGATCAGGAAGTCAGGTATAGTGCGTCCTGCTGTTAGAATTTTTCAAGCCAACCAACAAGGCCTACTCTACCATGGCTTAATGATTTTTTTGTTTTGTTTTACGTCGGTAACAAAATGCAGTTACGCATTCCTTCAATGGCCTTCCGGCCAAACCGAAAGGGGATGTGGGATTCACTACCGGCAGACGCGGCTGCCACTAGTAATACCCACTAAAAATCTTCCGACGACGCCCGCTGCTTGTTGAGAAAGAGGCGGGGCCAGTACCTGGGTTCCAGATCTGACACCCCGCCCGCGGCCAACGTCGCCCGGACTAAATCCGGGAGGACCTCCTCAGATATACGCAGTGGACCCGCCTCTCCTACCTTCTTGTGCGACCATAGCGTGTGTGGCCGACTTCTCGGAGGGTATATGGTTAGACCGCTGCCTAAAACCCTCCTGGCACTGCTTGACGAGCCTTCCTGGCACGCCCGCTGCGCCCTCCACAGGTCCCTCTTTTGTTTCCCCCCAGTAGTCAGTACTAAAATCACCCAGAGTCGCCGGCCTTTTTCCCTAGCGCCCTCTGCGCCCTACCGGGAGGTACTCAGCCCCCCCACCACGACAAGATGGAGACCAGTCGGCGGGGATGGCTTAACGACTACCTCATATAGTGATAGCCCGGTCCAACGGCTTATGAATTAGCCCAAAAGCGCTCGATATTAAATGCCACACAAACGGTCGCCGATTCATAGACGCGCTGGGTCCGCGTGGTCTCCACCACGAACACTCCACTATGAAAGTATGATCCAATACCCTCTCACCTTGGTATGTGACAAGACACCTATACTCGGTAGTAGGACGAACGTAAATGTGCTGAGATCATAGTAACATAAATAGACACACACCAGCACCATTGAGATCGGCATCGGGACCTCAATCTTCGCGCCTTTTTCCTCCTCGAGATAATCCGCTTCCTTGTCTTGCGTCGTTTCACACGGGGACGCACTTTAGTGGGAGGTGAGTCAGACTGGCTGTCTCTTTCTCGCCTCAAGCTCTCCTCTTTGCGTCTCATGCGGTCCTTGTACACTTCGCATGAGTCCTTTGGTACGATTTTCCAAGTTCTTTTACTACAATCATCGTTGTGGTCCTTCTAAAATTAATAAAGTATAATTAGTGTTATTAAAATGTAATATTATCAGTTAAAAAAGCCTCGAACTCATTTTACACTAAACTGACTTTACTGGAATATAACTATATTTACAAAGAAGAACGTGTGCTATAATAGTTGCAGACAAGAAGTGCTATAGGTAATTAAAATATTTAAATATGGCCACACTGCATTTTACCAATTATTGCCGATATCAAAAATTGGAACTGGCACTGGACAGTGACAGCTGTTACATAGAAAATGTGTTGCCACAGCTTATAAAAAGGTGTAATAAATAGGTATTATTTACTTGTACTTTCGTTTACATATCTGAAATGATCTCTGAATATCATAGATCAAATTATAATAAGCAGGCAGAAGAATTACTAACATCAACTTGAAAATTTTCATCAATATTTTCTAGATTTGGGGTCAAAAAATTTTGCAATAAACTGAAGCCAATATTGGATTTCCGTATTTTAATTTTTACTTTTCGGTCGTGAGTCCTTTCGGAAGGAGATAGGTGTCTTTCTAACCGCATTGCACATTTCTTTATTTATCGTCTGGAGTATTTATTATAAATATTTATCACTGTTTTGTTCTAATGCAGATTCCAATAATTTTGATGCGTTTTTGGTGTTATTATTTTATGTCCACTTTTGACACATTTTGTCAAACAGATTTATATCAATCTACAAATTAACTTCTAGAAATAAGCTAAAACCAACCATCGGTCGCGGTTATAAGTCGCAACTGCGCAAAAGACAAATCCATACTTGTCATTTTTATGATTGTCCGATTTTTGTGTGTGTGCATAATCTTTTTATCTCATGTTACAGATGATAATTTTTAATTATATATATGCTGATGTTTAGTTAGGTTTGACTATTATCACATTGGTAACTTTTTGCTTGATACCTATATTTTTTGTAAATCATGCAGATGCTGTAAAAGATCAAAGCTTTTGTAAGTGATAAATTTGCTTTTTATAAATGTCCTCCACTGAGCGAGCAGTTGTCATTGTGTTTTCTAGCGTATACAAGAGTTAAAAAAAGTCCTTCAAGAAGCAAAAACCAAACGCAAATTGTCATATGACTTTCGACAGCCAATGCTACCAACATCACCGCAATCCGCCATTTTGGGGCAGCTGATGTTATTGTGAGATTTTAATAATTTACAGAATTTGTAAATAAATTCAGCAAAATGGGCGCCTCTTTCGTTCCCATCGTCGTTTTTACGGTTTTGTGGGGTGTCGTTGGAATTGTGTGCCCCTTTTTCGCCCCTAAAGGTCCCAACAGAGGGTAAGTTTCATGGGATTTCATTTTTATATATTAGTTTTGCCTTTTCTGGTCTTAATTCCACAATTATTTGTTACTTTTCAGGATTATCCAAGTGGTTTTAATACTAACTGCAGCATCGTGTTGGTTATTGTAAGTATTGTTAAATTTCTTATCAAATAAAAGTATTTTTAAGACGGTGATAGAAATACTAAATTTTTAAGTCTTCAACAAACACCATAACGAGGTTTTAGCTTTCCATAAATTAGCACCTCCATCACAAATCCTAAAAATCTAGGTTCTAAACGTAGGTTTTTCTTACAGAACCATCAAGTCATAATATATTAAGTCCTGATCTTCTCGCATTGCTAAATTTCCATTGCCCTAAAAAGTATATTAGAAACAGTAAGAAGACTGATATTTTTAAATATCGAAAAACATTCAGCAATTAAAATAATACTAATGCATTACAATAATTTATTAAATGCTACAGAAATTGATATATTTACTAGCAGTAACACAAATGGTCAAAAGTGATCTACATAT
Organism: Musotima nitidalis; assembly: GCA_949126915.1. Lineage (NCBI taxonomy): Eukaryota > Metazoa > Arthropoda > Insecta > Lepidoptera > Crambidae > Musotima > Musotima nitidalis. Next base: position 6,171,643 of record OX421442.1, on the reverse strand, counting down.
TTTATGTCTACATAAAATTAATAAATATAAAAAATATAAAGATGTTCTTAATCTTTTCTAAAATTCTAAAGCATCATACACCTGTTACTATATTAACTACATATATTTGTTACCTAATAATTAGTGAATATTATTAGTATAGTATTTATATTACAACTAACCTTAACGATTTTCTAGCCCGTTCTTTTACGATCAAGCTCCCACCCGAAGTAAATGGGTGCGCTAGTTTCTAAGTTTTGACCTTCATAAGAGCTCTTTTGAGCCAAACTTGAATAAATGATTCTGACTTTGACTTTTGACTATTTTCAAAATATTTTGAAACCACTTTTGCAGGCAGTGGCATCATAAAAAGACAGCATTTAGTTTTTAAAAAAATAATGCAAGTGTTATTGTATATTGTTATAATGTATGTTTTGTTCGTTGCCCATGAATAAATAAATTTAAGAAAACATATATTGACTCCTCCATTTTTGATTTATGATAAAGATCAATAGGGATACAATATGACATTGATAAGGAAGGTTTTATTCCTCTTTAGTTATTTTTGAAAGTTCTCAAACTAAGTCACGGGCAGCAATTGTAAGCAAATAGAGATATTAATATGACATTTTGACGACCAATATTGTGTGGTATTGCGCTCTTCTCCGAAGTTTGTGGCTTACATTTTCACAGATAAAAAAATATTTACTTTATTAATTTAAATAATTTATTGATTCAGGCGTTACTTACTTATTATACTAGGCGTTATTTACTTTATTTACTACTGGCTTATGGCTTGGTCTGGGTGTTTCATATGTGGTATAAGTGTATAGTTGGCAAAATAGAATTTTTATAATTATGTTCGTCCTCTTTCGATAAAAATACTAATACTAGCCCTGTTCAGTTGTCTATAAATGTTTCTTTTACCATAAACTTAACCGTTTCCCAGGCAGTGGTCAATATAATTATGACCACCATAAATTGAACCGTATGCTGTTAACTTAAGGTGGAAAACCAATGAATATTTTTAACATGCTCTGCCTGTTAAAAGGTTAATGAGTCATGGGAAATATAATGTGTAAGATGTCCTGTGAATCATGCCGCTGTTTCATATAGGATATCAATGAGGTTTTATTGTATCATACACAATTGTTTTTGTATTAAATTGAACAAATGACATATGAAGGTCCTTTAATAATTTTAAACCAGTAGACTGGCAGAAGGAATATAATTGAAATATTTACTTTAAGTTTTGCTTTTTAGATATATATTATATTGACAATACAGAATGATACAAATAGTGATGTCTAATATTTTGTTCATCCGAAAAGATCCTATTATATTCTGCAATATTTTACAGTTTATGAGTTGTGCATTTTTAATATTTTTCAACCTGAACTGCATAAACATATTCTCAATAAAGTAGAAGATAATTATGGTGTAAATTTTTGCTTTATTGTTAAAATTGACAATTTCATAATTTTGAGAACAATTATGAAAATGTTTGTGTCAACTTTTTAATAATTAAATAAAGTGGTACTGAATATTTTGGTGGAATGAAAAATTTGCTAACTGAACTAAACATACAGCTATATTCTTGTTTAGAGTCATGCAATTTATAATAACGAATTTTTGTAAGCATTATCAATTAGCATATTGTTAGTAATTAATACCGACTGACGACCGATATGGCGTGGTGGGGAAAATACCCGCTCTTCGCTCTTAACGGTTCGATTCCCACACAGGACAAATCTTTGTGTGCATAAACATGAATATTTGTTCTGGTCTGGGTGTTTTTTTATGTATATTAAGTATGTATTTACAAAAAAAAAGTATTTATGTATTTTTATCCATTATTTAGTATCCATAACACAAGTTCTTAATGATACTTATCTTGAAGCTAAATAATTGGTGTAATTGTCAGAAAATATTGATTTATTTGTTAATAATAATAGCTATTATTCAGACAGAAAATACCTAAGTTTCAATATATTTAGGGTGCATTTCCAGGAGAGATAAAGGAGGATACATTTTCACTACAGATGAGTGTGGATGCGTTTGCGAGAAATGTGTTTGCTTAGAACCAATACGATCGCTGCGCTGCGACAAGCTAGGTTAATGTAACACATTCCTCGCAAACGCATCCACGCTCATCTGTAGTGAAAACGCACCCTTAAAACTTTAAAATATTATAGTTACAATAATGTGTTATGCATCAACTCTGTCTGTATGTCATATGTTGTATAATAAATAAATAAATAATAAATATTCTCTTACAATCACACCAATTATTTAGTTCCAAGATAAGTATCACTAAGAACTTGTGTTATGGATACTAAAGAACGGATAAACATACTTAAATACTTTATTTTTTAATAATAATATAATAATAATGTTCATGCACACAAAGATTTGTCCTGTGTGGGAATCGAACCCACGACCTCTGGATTGAAGTGCAGGTATACTGACCTCCACGCCATATCGGTCGTCTTAAATAGAAAAGTAAAAAATAATCATTACTTACCTATATGATTTTTTAATTCCAGCTGGCTGTGCGCTTACATGGCGCAGATGAACCCCCTGATTGGACCCAGACTCGATAACGACACCCTCATCTGGATCGCTTATTCTTGGGTAAGTAGACAACAATAATAATCATCGTAATTTCAGCCATATTAAGTGCACTGCTGAACGTTTGTCTTCGCAATATTAAATCCCAATATTACGGGGGGATAGTGGCCACAATGGGCAGTCGAGTTGGTTCAGGTGGATAATGATCGCAGTTCAAGCCAGTACGCAGGATGACGCTGCTGCCCATCATGAGGTAGGATTTATCTAAGTCGACTCTTACGACCCCCCACGATATGAGGGGTTGGCACTATTCTAGGCCGGTACCACTCCGCATAATTAATGAAATTCAAAACTAAAGATAACTTCATATAAAGTAGTACTAAGTTATAAATTACAAAGCACACTCAACAAATCTACTTTTTACTGGAAATATTATTACATTAATCTTTAAATCCGCTCTACCCGTGTAAAATAGGTTTTTAGAAATTTCTTAAGTAGACTTTTTACTATCTTAAAAGGCACTAGTAAGCATGTGTCCTAGATATATTAATAATTAACATCTGTATTGCATAATGTAATGTACCAATGATCTGGTCAAGACAGCAGTTAGGTGGATGCAGGTGGTTTAAGATTGCTCGATGTGGAAAACTATTCGAGAAGCCTATGTACAGCAGCATTATCCCGGTAGTCCTAGACTTAAGATTAGGGACAAATTCTAACAGCCGGACACCTGCCCCCGCCTATTTGCACCGCGTGTCTTGAATCCGTCTCACTTTGGTTTGGAACCGTGTTCAGTAGTGGTTGTATATCAGCTAAAAAGATGATGAAGATGATCGTTTTTTTTTGGATGGAAAATCATCAAATGACCTGTCCTCGTTGTGAGTGGAGCGGGAGGGTGTGTCAGACTTCTATTGACTAAAAACCATCCATGTTCCTTCTTTTGAGCCTGCTACGTACCGAGGCCGCGGCAACCCTTGCGAACAGTCCCACAACCCCGGCAGGCTTGGCGCCCACCATGGGTATGATTAAGATGATAGGGTGATTGGCAGTGGCAGGTGTGTGCAATGCCTAGGTTGTAGCGTTGACGCGCGCCCCTACCTCCTTGTGCGACCATGGCGTGCGTGGCCGACTTCGCGAAGGGTTTATAGTTAGAAAGCAAAGTCCCCTGCCCCCGCGGCCTAAATCCCTCCTGGAGCTGCTTGACGGGCCCTCCTGCCGCGCCCGTCCAATGGGGCATCTAACTTAGCCTTACCTAAGGACTTTTGATCTAAGCTATTATGACGAGTGTTCTTAGGAGCATTTCGATCTCATCCCGCCCTCTCCTTTCCTCTCCCGAACAACACGTGCTGGTCTTAGAAACCATCCTCATACTATGCAGACTATCAGCACTCGAACCTAAAAATTTGGGAAGTCGTTTCTGAGCAAGGCAACTAAGCTCTGGAATACGCTGCCGGCTCATGTGTTTCCTATTTCCTATGATCCCGGGTCGGGCGTGAAACGGCATTTTAGCAGGCCGTCATGAGTTAATGCGCTTCGTACCGTGCTTATTCCATGATATGAAGTGCTTTCATTTTTTTTTGGACTGCATCGACTGCTTACCATCAGGCAGGATGTATTCATTATGACGTTTCACATTTAAAAAAAAAAGCGTTGTCTAGGTTTCCACCTTACAGGCGCGGGTCCGCTTTCCTACACTTTCCGACCACCCAATTATCGCGGATCAATGATTGGGTTGGGAATGACGCCTGTTTTCCTGAAGGGGTAGGCGGACACATATAATACGCCCACATTTTGCCAATTATATTGCTGGTTCCACTTTATAGGTGGCGAGCCTATTGCTGCTTACCGGGAACTTTTATGTTAGACAGAGCCTCGTTTGGTGTTTAGCAGTGGCTAGCAGTTGTTGCGGGACTATCCGCAAGGGTTACCGCGGCCTCGGTACGTAGCAGGCTCAAAAGAAGGAACATGGATGGTTTTTAGTCAGTAGAAGTCTGACACACCCTCCCGCTCCACCCACAGCGGGAGAATGTCATTTGATGATTTTCCATCCCAAAAAAAAAAAAGGGGCTAGCAGTTGAAATTGGCTTGAGCACCACGACTCTGGGTGCCCTTAGTACTGACTACCGGGGCCCCTCCCCCGGTAGTAACTAAGAGGGACCTATGGAGGGCGCCAGGAGGGTCTTAGGCAGCGGGGGGAGAGGGCCCCTGCTGCCCAATCATGGACCCTCCGGGAAGTCAGCCACACATGCTATGGTCGAACACGGAGGTAGGAGGGGCGGGTACACTGCGCCCTCTGAAGAGGTCCTCCCGGTTTCGGTCCAGGGAATGTTGGCCGCAGGCGGGGTGTCAGAGCTGCAACCCAGGAACAGGCCCTCGCCTTTTTTTCAACAAGCGGCGGGCGTCGTCGGAAGATTTTTAGTGTGTATTACTGCTGGCAGTCGCGTCTGCCGGTGGTGAGTCCCATACCCCCTTTCGGTCCCCCTTTGGCCGGAAGGCATTTACACACGCATTTTGTTACCGACGTAAAAAAAAATGGCTTGGGCCCCACTAATATTAGTAGAATCCCTACACACCTTATCTCTTAATGTCAAGATAGTATCGTGTGGTGTCGGTCTACAATAGTGCCACCCCCTCTCATCTCACGGGGAGTCGTAAGAGTCGACAAAGAGAAATCCTACGCAATGATGAGCAGCATCCTCATCCTGCGTACTGGCGTGAACTGCGATCCCCAACCCGCCTGCCCAGTGTGCTGATTATGGGCAAATACCCCCAACAGAATGTAATCTATTGGGGGGGGGAAATGTTCAGCAGTGGACTTATAAGACTTATATGTAGATTGTCAAGATTTAATAAATGACATATTCTCTTACTAATTACGACCGATGTGACGTGGTGGCGAGAATACCCGCTCTCCGCTCCTAAGGTCGTGGGTTCGATTCCCACAATATTTGTTCTGGTCTGGGTGTTTTCCTATGTATATTAAGTATGTATTTAAAAAAAAAAAAATTATGTATGTTTATCCGTTATTTAGTATCCATAACACAAGTACGTTAATGATACTTATCTTGGAACTAAATAATTGGTGTAATTATCAGAAAATATTTATTATTTATTTATTAATTATCTCACGCGCCAATTAATTAGTCCATGATACGTATTATTAAAAACTTGTATTGTGGATACTAAATAACGGATAAACATACATAAATATATATATTTTTTATATATATACTTAATATACATAAGAAAATAGACCAGAGCCCAGACCAGATAACAACTTTCTTGTTCATGTACACAAAGATTAGTCCGTTTGGCGCAGCTGTTTTTTAGTTCATTTTTTTATTCATTTTTTTTTAGTTCTTTTGTAGAATGTCTCACCTATAGCATTAAGCCGGGTGTCATGGAAACGCCTTACCGCTGGTCTTCCGTAAATACCATTTGTTAGAGCACTGCCATGCTACATCAATGGTTAGCGTTAGTTTATAAGTATGACAATTATAAGAGCTCTATTGAGCCAAACTTGAATAAATGTTTTTCTTTAATACCTACGTTCTAAAGAACAATACATACCTTAGTTTGCAAATAAATATTTTTTGATTTGATTTCTGTATGGGAATCGAACCCAGGACCAGGGGGCCTACCGCCGAATTCGATGGATTACCGGTAATCCATCTAGATCAAACTTTGTTTTGCACTCATTAATCCGTACCGGGGAATCTGCCGACAGCCACCTCTCATTCATGACCTTCAGTCGGTGACAGACCAATAGGTAAATGGAGAACGCCATTTTGTTTCGATTTCCATGAGTTCGGCGGTACGACAGAATCAATTCGAAATCCATTTTGCCTTATAATCGATTGCCATCGAACTCGGCGGTAGGCCCCCAGGAGTGCAGGTATACTGAGCCCCAAGGCATATCAGTCGTCAAAAATAATTGTTTTCTTTTTGTTACAGGGCAACCCGATCAACAAAACTAGTGTTTAAGAAAAAGCAGCTAAATCATTATCTTCTCGTTTATAAGTAAATTTATTAAGTTCCAAAATTTACTTAACGGTTAAGTTTTACTTAACTAAATATTCTAAATGATGATCAGTAATTATGAATATATAGTTGAACTTGATATTAAAAAAATATAACATCATTGTATAGAACTCTTAAAAAAACCCCTATTTATTGGCGTAAAGATTCTACTGTAATTTCATTCCAAATACTTACTAAAAATGTCTGCCAAGTTATGATTTTTATTTAAGTAACGAATCGCCTCGATATTTGAGATTTTCCGAAAATGAAAATAAATCATTTTCTTTATAAAACTAGTTTTAATTATCACAAAAATTTTACCCAGTAAATCAGTTTACCCCTTCTCAAGTGAAGCTTTCAAACGAACAGCATTTTAATTTTATTTATATAGTAGATTACTAGGAATGCTCGATTGTTGAATGTAACCGCAATGTATGTATAATTATGTAGATAAATATATAACACCTAATAAAATTATTTCCGTTATGAAATTTGTGTTTCACTTCATTCGTATGATTAGTTTTTGGCGCCACCGTACAAGCGATAAATGCAATCCTGAATCGCGCTAACAGAATTCCTCAGCCTCGTCGGTATATATACAACATCCAACCTTCATCGGTTAGGCCTCCAATTACACTGCCGAGAGGGATGTCCGTGTGGCCACCAGGAGACCTAGGCACGTTCTAGACCTCCGGGACAATCCAATCGCGGTAGCCAACGCCACATTAAGTCAAGACACAAATCAACACACCCTACAGCGTGCTAATCACTGCACCCGCCGCAGGGCGCGATGACTCGGACAATCACTCACACTACACCCGCGACACATCAGGTTTAGACCTGATCAATCACCACAAACACCCTCGACATCCTGAGCCGAGGTTCGAGTCCACTAGAGAGACCCTTCTTAGTATGTCGCTCTTCAATTTATATACTTGTAATACTAATCTAGGTTTGAGACCCTCAGCCTCGCCTTCCCCAATCCATTTCGGTTGCGCTGTAACGGCCATCAGAGGCATGCAGCATCCACACACATGGAGTTTAGCCGGTCGGCCCCTATGGGTCATCCCGGCATAACCTACTCGCCGGCGAGAGGCATCTGGGAGTTAGCCGGCTGGCTTGGGCCATCGCCACAGCGGAACCAAGTTAGCTAGCGTGAAGTATACGCATTTTCTTCAAAGACGAGGCTCAGGCAAAGAACACTCCCCGGTAAGAGGCTATAGGTTCGCCTACCTGCCACGTCACACGAACGTCACAGCTTTAACACACGAAATAAAAATAAACTGTTAAATCCATTTCTAAGACTCCAAAAAATTCGGAAGTCTTTTATGGGGCAAGGTATGAAATACTACAACAAAATTCCGCATGATATATTGGATTTGCCCTTAAACAAATTTAAAGTAGCTATTAAAGAAACATTGATTAAGAAAGCATACTATTGTACGCAAGATTATATAAATGATAAGACGGCATGGCTGTAAATTGTATTTATCATAGAACAAGCAATTTTGTGGTCTGCGTCTGTTTGATTTTTATAATATTATTATTATTTCTGCTATTTTAATAGTACAAATGTGTACAAATCTTTTTATTTTGTGGCTTGAGTATGTCATGCACACTTAAATGTCTCTGGGGTGGCGGCGTTATGCGTCGGGTCGTTACATTCCCTAAAATATGGTTGAGTGAAACGATGGCTGGTTCATTCGTCATACTCGTGAACGAGTGCTGCTTGTGGGGACTGGTCTGCTCTTGTCTACTATTTTTATTTGTAATTAAAGATTTAGCTAACTGAGAAAAGTTAATATTATTTTTAATCTGATAGCTGCACACACAATTTTTGTTGTCCTATCATTCTCCTAAATGATGTTTTTGATTAGGAACGCATAGAATTGTTCAAATGGTTATATAGATATTAAGACTGAATTGCTGTAAATGATATCTTTCATAAGACCAAAAATATTTGTGGTTTGCAGCACATTTAATTAATTTAATGTTATTTTTGTTAAAATTTGTTTATCCTGTAGCTTGAGTATGTCATGCTCACTCAAATGTCTTTGCGGTGGTGGCGTCATGCGTCGGGTCGTTGCGTTCCCTAAAATATGGTTGAGCGAAACGATGGCTGGTTCATGCGTCATACTCGTGAACGGGTGCCACCAGTGAGGACTGGTCTGCTCATGTCTACTATGTTTATTCGTACTCATACTCGTATAACTTAAAATAAAAAGTTATTTTCTTCTTTTATTTTAAATCATGTGACTGCAGAACACATGTTTTTGTAGATTTGTCAAATTGTTTTACTACTAAGTACATATTCTTGTAACTGGCGGGAGAAAAAACTAACCTTGACGATTTTCTTGCCCGTTCTTTTACGATCAAGCTCCCGCCCGCAGTGAATGGGCGCGCTAGTTTTTAAGTTTTGACGTTCATAAGAGCTCTTTTGAGCCAAACTTGAATAAATGAATATGAATTTGAATTTGTAACGTGGGACCAAAAATATAATCGGCGAAATGTGGGTGTATAATATCCACCTGCCTACCCCTTCAGGAAAACAGGCGTAAATATATGTAATATGTAGGTATGTATGTCAATTAATTTATTTCATTCTATCTACCATTAATCTCAGCAAATTAATATCCAGCTACTGGGCTCTTATCTCAGGCCTCTTTCAAACTAAAGTGTTTATGAAAACAGGATTTAGGTCTTTACCACGCCAAAATAATATCTATATTAAGTACAATAAAAATAAGTAATAAAATATACTTTATTGTCTTTAAGACCAACAGGATCAAATGATCCTTATTATAATTATCCTTATTAATCTAAATAGATTCGTCAAATTTTTACACACAAAATGGAAATACGACAATTTTTATCTTAACAAAAATGAAAGATGAAGAAATGTGTTGATAACAGAAATGTTCTTCAGAACCCTCTCCATATTAATCGGTAAAAGACACTGAGAGGCTATGTCCCTACGCGGCTGGAGGTCCTTATGACAGAACACAGGTAACACCTTGTAACGTTTCTGGGTGCCCTTAGAGCTAACTACCGAGAGGGACTGCTGCTACTGCCGTCTAACCATGGATCCTCCGAGATGTCGGCCACACACGCTATGGTCGCACAAGGAGGTAGGAGGGGCGTGTCCGCTGCGTCTCTCTGAGGAGGTCCTCACGGTTTTGGTTGGGGGGACGTTGGCCGTGGGCGGGGTGTCAGAGCTGCAACCTAGGTACTGGCTCCCCACCTCTTTCTCAACAAGCGGAGGGCGACGTCGGAAGATTTTTAGTGGGTATTACTGCTGGCGGTCGTGTCTACCGGTAGTGAGTCCCACACACCTCTCTCGGTCCTCTTTGGCCGGGAGACAGTGCGTAAATGCAAATTGTTACCGACGTAAATAAAAAAAAAGGTCGTTCTACACTCCCCCCTGACTGGTCTCTAGTATGTCTTGGTGCGGGGGGCTGAGTACCTGTCGGTAGGGCGGAGAGGCCGCTAGGGGAAAGGTAAACACCCAGAGACCGGCGACTCTGGGTGCCCTTAGTACCGACTACTAGTGGGAAACTAAGAGGGACCTGTGGAGGGCGGAGCGGGCGGGCTAGGAGGGCCTGTCCAGCAGCGCCAGGAGGGTCTTAGGCAGCGGGGGCAGGGGGCCCCTGCTGCCCTATCATGGACACTGGGAAATCGGCCACACAAGCTATGTTCGCATAAGGAGGTAGGAGGGGCGCGTCCACTGCGCCTCTCTGAGGAGGTCTTCCCGGTTTTGGTCCGGGGTACGTTGGCCGCAGGCGGGGTGTCCGACCATTACCATAAAACGCTTCATTACAGTCGTCATGATCGTGGCATTATCCATAGAAATTTTATGATATAACGATACAATTGCTCCGCGCGCTTAAAATCGCTGGCGTACCGGTGTATGGGACCATTGCATCCAGAACTATTACATACTTTCATTGCGAATTGCGTTCGTGATATCTAAATCGTACCAACTTCAAACACTCGATGTACTGCGTTCAAGAATAACTTGTAGTCCGTAGTGAATAATAGCAACCTCAATCTCGAACTTAAATTTCCAAATTGGCGACATGCGTTCCTTTTCAAATTGGCGACATATTGTGTTCCGATAATTAACGCGGCAAATACCACTGTCTTATTATTTAGATTTCTTTGGCATTATCCCCTTTGCTCTAGACTCTAGACTTACCTAAGCGTTTTATTTTAGTAAAAAGTACAAAATAGCAAAAACAACGGAATCAAAATACGAATGTATCCTTTTTTTTTTCGTCGTTGGGTGCCAGTTACTAGTGGACGTGTCAGTGTTGTTTAATTTATTTAAATATTTATTTTATTAGTGCGGAAGCCCCGGGCTTCGCTTTTTTTTTTACTCCGAAGCCCTCAAAGGAGCACCGTTGAAGCCCCCCAGGGCTGAAAAAGCGATTTTGAAGTAAAGTGCTGCTGGGATCGAACCTCGTGCCGTTGAAGTTATAGTCGGCGTCATAGCCGTTGGTCCACGGGCACTGAGTTCGTGCGCTTGAAATTTGTGACCCGTTGCTACGCCGTGTTGTTAAACGCCCGGTACCACTGTACTGCTGCGAGAAGCGATAGTATCGCAAGTCTGTCGTAAACGATCGCGGTACAAGTCATTATGAAAGCGACGTTAAGGAGCCAAATTTGTGCGGGTTGTCAACAGGCAATTAAAGGTGGGCGCATAGTATGCACAGCGGCGACGTGCAAAAAAATATATGATATTGCGTGCACACAAACACTTGACCTTAACAAAGAAGAGATTGCTTGCTGGATTTGCCCCGAATGCCGAGCTTCAAGAAGGAAAACTGTGGATGTTAACTCGCCCATTCGCGCTGCCTCTCAGGTCTCCTCAGAAAACGTCACAATGCGGAAGAAATCGACTCCGAACACGCAGGATATTCAGACTTCATCCACCGATGATCGCAATGGCTTGCAGGAGCTCGCGCATGAAATAAAGGCCATGCGTTCTGATTTCGATGGCATGAAGACTGACATATTTTCACGTTTTGAAGAGGTCATGGCCGCTTTGCATGAAACTAGATATCGACTTGATAGTATGGAAGCGAAACAGGAGGCATTGGAACGTAAAAATTCTGATTTAGAAATAATGGTGCAATCCCTGGAAGCTCGCGTTGCTATAATGTCACAAGATAACTTACGAAACGAAATTGAGATCCTGGGTATACATGAGAGTAAAGGTGAGAAAGCCCTCAGCTTGGTTTTGGCCATGGGAAATAAAATTGGAGTAAAACTGGAGGTATCTGACATCGAAGATGTGGTACGAGTTGGTTCGCGTCGTGTTACTTCGGACACTGATGTCGGTTTGCCTCGTCCAATTGTAGCACGCTTTGCAGCCAAATCCAAACGAGATTTATTTCTTAAAGAAGCAAGGGTGAGGAGCAATCTAACTAACAAAGACATATCTGACGGTAGCCTGCCGTTACAGAAAGTGTTCGTCAACGAAAGGCTAACTTCGGAAAACAGGAAGTTATTTCGAGCAGCGCGGGAACGAGCGAAGAGTTGTGACTACAAATACTGTTGGGTCAAAAATGGATGCATTTACGCCCGCAAGACGGATGGACGTCCTGCACTGCGAATTTACTCTTCGAGAGATCTGCACTCTGTCATCTTGGCACAGCACGGCGAAACTGCGACCGCTTAAAAGGGCCCTGTCTGCTCCTTCTGTGGCGGTTAATCGTTTTATAATAATCCTTTTGTTTGACTGGTCAAGGTATTTTGCACACTTATTTAATGTAACTACGGTGCTTCGCATTCTAAAAGTCTTACTAAGCAACGCGTTTTATAATTTTTATATTTTTCTTAACCTAATATTTTTCAATTTTCTCAAACCAATAGTAAACAATCCTCATGTACAGATAAAAGTTTATAAGTCTAATAGTATGGCAACTTCAAATATCTCTTGCTCAATGAACACTTATAACGTTAAAATATGGCCACCCTAGATTTACTTAATGAAATCGATAATAACTTTAAGGTAACGTGCCATACTGTTGATACCGCTGAGGAATGTAATGCTTTAATTTCATGTTTTCTTTTCAAGATTCTTAACATAAACATTAGAAGTATTCAGCAAAACTTTACCGCCTTCCTTGTGATTCTTGGCAGACTGGACATAAAATTTGATGCTATTGTTTTTACGGAGTGTTGGATTTCACATATCTCTACAATCCCGCAGATACCCGGTTTTACTTCATTTAACTCCAATAAAATTATTAACAGGGCAGGTAGTGTAGTGATGTATGTTAATAACAAATGGTCCCCATCCTTCTCGGAGCCACCTCTGGATGAAGCTAATTGTGTGTTGGCCGAGGTCCCTGGTGTTTTCTCTTTACTGGGTATCTATAGATCCCCATCTTTTGCCAATTTATCGCCGTTTTTGGACTCTTTAGAATGTATCGTAACAAAGGTTAAACAATCTTCTCGTTTAATTATAGCTGGCGATCTTAATATCGATATTCAGGAATTTGGTACAGGCAAAGATCAAACCCACGATTACTTGTGTCTCATGGCTCAGCTAGGATATAATGCGGCTGTCACCAATTCAACGAGGCTTGACTCCTGTCTGGACCACATATTTGTACCCATTTCCGCAGAGGCTGCATCCGTGGTGTGTCGCACTGAACTCACAGACCATAATATAGTGATGGCAGGAATTACCATCTCGCAGGCGGGTACTCGTGGAGTTGGTTCGGTTAAGAAACGATTCCGCACAAAGATTGATTACGATGGCCTAACCAAGGAGCTGAAGCATTATGACTGGACCTATATCTTGCAATCTAGGTGTCCTTCTAAAGCGGCGGACATGTTTGATACGGTTATTAATAATTCCATAGCAAAAAATTCTAAATTGGTAAAAGTAAGTCATTCTCAATTCACAATTCAGCCTTGGATGACCCCAGGTCTGATCAGGTGTGCTAAACATAAGGACAAATTGCACGCTGATTCCCGAAAAGACCCGAATAATTTAATTGCGCTTCGAATTTTTACAAGGTATAGAAATTATTACTCAAGTATTGTTCGAAAGCGCAAAAATGATTATGATTCAAAATTGTTAATTGATAATGTTAAAAATCCTAGAAAACTCTGGGAATCCATAGGCAATATAACCCACACCCGTCGTATAAAAACCAATTCATGCGAGCTAACTCGCCTCCGGGAAACGCCTTTGGCTTCCTTAAACCACTGCAATAACTATTTTTCTTCGGTTGGGAATACCCTTGCAAACAAGATCTTACAAAACATTGGCGAAACCGAGGAGTCACTTGCCACACGTCATTTACATTCAGCTGGCCCAGTATCTTCTTTCTTCCTCTCCCCTACAGACGCTGATGAGGTCACAACCCGTATTCGACAGCTAAAAATTAATAGCTCTCCAGGTATTGATGAACTATCTAATCGAATTCTTAGATGCATCTGTAGTTCGATAGTGACTCCCCTTGTTCACGTTTTTAATTTGAGTTTCTCATCAGGCAGGTTTCCAGATAACTGGAAATCTGCTACGGTAATTCCTATCCACAAAGGCGGTCCAAAAAATGACCCCAAAAATTATAGGCCTATCTCATTATTGGGTTCAGTGTCAAAAGTACTGGAGGGGCTAGTAAACATCCGCTTAATGTCATTTTTTGAAAAGCACGATCTAATATCTAAATCGCAATTTGGTTTCAGACGGAACAAATCTACGGAAGATGCTGTTTCTCTTTTAGTGGACACAGTTGCTTCACATCTTGATAATGGGCGGTCTTGTGTTGGTGTCTTCTTAGACTTAGCAAAAGCCTTTGACACGGTATCAGTACCAATACTGCTGAGTAGACTGGAATCTCTCGGAGTAAGGGGTATAGCACTAAGTTGGTTTCATAGTTATTTAATCGGAAGAACCCAATCCGTGAAGGTTGGTTCAGACATAAGCGACCAATGTATTATGTCCTATGGTGTCCCTCAGGGGAGTATACTCGGGCCTTCGTTATTCTTGGCATATATCAATGGTATTGCATTTTTGCCATTACCTACGTCAGCATCAGTCATTTGCTACGCCGATGACACTGCTCTACTCTTTCCGGGTGGCAATTGGCACGAGTGTTTTCAAAATGTAGAAGCGGGGTTAGCAATAGTTTCAGACTGGTTAAATACTAGTCTACTAACCTTAAATATCTTAAAAACTCGACTACTCTGCTTCCATAAAACGGCTTCGTCGGCTCCAGTTCAGTTTCCGCCTGTTAAGTTTCACTCATGTGCGATGCTAGACCCTCGTGTTTCAGCCTCTGTTTCTTGCAATTGTGAGGAGGTCAGCAGATCACCAACCGTGCGCTATTTGGGAGTCACCCTGGATGAAAGGCTTTCCTTCTCGGCACACATCGACATTACTACTGCCAGGGTGCGCAAGTTGATCCATACCATGAAGCTGCTTAGAGATGTCGCTGACAAGTCACTCTTAAAAACTATTTATTTGGCTTTATGTGAGTCAGTGCTGTCTTACTGTATAGTGGTGTGGGGCAATACTGCGTCCTGCCACCTGATTAAACTTGAAAGAGCACAAAGAGCTGTTCTTAAGGTGATGTTGCGAAAGTCTTTTTATTTTCCTACTGACTTGTTATATGGTGAGGCGCAGGTTCTCAGCGTCCGTAAACTGTATATATTGAAAGTTGCCACGAATATGCACAAAACCGTTATCACTTCTCCGGGATATCAGACGATGCTCAGCAGACGAGTATTCAGGGTTCGGTCGGTTTTCGTTAAAACCACATTTGCTCAACGGTTTAAACATTTTACTTTTCCCTTTATCTATAACCGTATTCTGGAGTTTTGCGATATTAAGAAATCTTCACCGGGAATTGCGAAGCTCAAGATTCGCTCACTTCTTTTAACGTGGAGTTATAAATTCACTGAGGCCTTCAGGGAGGTTATAAAGTAAATAATATAAAAGTATAATTTGAGAATGCGATGCACTTTTTTGTATTTTTATATATAATAGGTTGGGGAAAAAGTCTTTTCGTATTTTTGTATGAAAAGTCAAGACATTTTTTTCAAAGTTTATTTACATTTATTTACAATATATATGTACCGTTTTGTTGAATAACTTTCTGCCATTTTGTGGGCAGAGACATTATCCCGTTACTGTAGAAACTTTGGGACTTCTGATCCAAAAAACGGGACAAATAGTTTTGGCAGTCCTCTCTTGAGGTCAACCTTACAGAACCTAAAGAATTCTGCAGAGACCGAAACAGGTGAAAATCTGAAGGCGCAAGGTCAGGGCTATATGGTGGATGCACTAGGACCTCCCAGTCGAACTCTCTTAATTTTTGCTGAGTGGCTAAAGATGTGTGTGGTCTAGCGTTATCGTGATGAAAGACCACACCCTTCCTGTTGATCAATTCCGGCCGTTTTCTCTCGACTGCTTCCTTTAATCTCATCAGTTGCTGGCAGTAAAGATCAGAATCGATGGTTTTGCCGGGCGGTAAAAGCTCATAATAAACAATGCCCTTCCAATCCCATTATACACACAGCATCACCTTATTTCGTGTTAGGCCAGGTTTGGCCACAGTCTGTGAAGCCTGGCCAACTTTCGACCACGACCTTTTTCGCACGTTCTTGTCGTACGTGATCCACTTTTCATCGCCAGTTATCAATCTCTTCAAAAACGGCTCGGTTTCATTACGTCTCAATAATGAATCGCAAATGAGTACACGGTTCATTAAGTTTCTTTGAGTGAGCTCGTGTGGCACCCAAATATCGAGCTTTTTTGTATAACCAGCTTTCTTCAAATGGGTCAAAACTGTTTTGTGGTCAATTCCCAGTTCTTCAGCTACATCGTAACTACTAATATGCCGATCTTGCTCCACTCTTTCAAAAATGGCGTCCATTTTATTCGTAACAGGGCGACCAGAGCGAGGTGCATCTTTAACATCAAAATTTCCGGACTGAAAACGTTTGAACCAAATTTGTGCTACTCTTACTGACACTGCATCAGGTCCATAAACATCACAAATTTTTTTCACTGCTTGAGTTGCATTTTTGCCTTTTTTATAAATAAAATTTTAAAATGTATCGAATTTCTTCATAAGATTCACTCATTTATACGGAGAGAAAAACAAATGAAAAATAGCGGGAAACAACTTTTTTTTACTTTTCCTTTTCTTTATAATGGAACCTTTTTAATGTTACCAAAACCAGCCAGACACAAATAGTACAGTCAAAAAAATTTTATAATAAGTTTATACCTACGTTATGCGAAAAGACTTTTTCCCCGACCTAATATTTATTTTATTCATATTTTTCAATATTTGTTTCTTTTTAATTTTACTTATCAAATAAATTAATTCAATTTTTTGTGTACTTATTCCCACAGTTCTTGTTTTTTATTTATTTTTTTTTAGTTTAATTTGTTTTGTAATTTTTCTTTACTGCTGGCACTCGCTAAACATTTGTTAACGTACACTTGACCGCCACAGGACAGGCAGTGCCTAGTGTGGGGTTAATAGTAATCGCTGCCTCATGCTACATATTGCTTATTCTACGCTTGATTTAAAAAATTGTATATGTACATTGTAAGCATTTTCTGAATAAATATTTGTATTTGTATTTGTATTTTGAATGTATCCAAAAGAAATCAAGAAGCCTTATAACATGTAGATACACAGTTTGAAACTCTTGACATTAAGAATTTCAAACAGATAAAAAAAGATTTATTTAAAACTGCGACCTCGGATGTTTTAAACAAGGTGAAGATTTAACACGTGTCACCGTGACATGACAAGAGAGAGCAAAGTCCACTAAATAATTAAAATACTTAACTTGACATTGGCGAAATAATCTCAGCGATTGAAACGACAATGCGATAGGGAGAAATTTATTTATATCTAGCAGCCGCGCGCCTTTGTCCGTGAGACCCACAGGTACTTATATAGGATTGAATCCCCGCTGGAAAATGAAAAGTTACTCGTAATTTTAGCTATCTGTTGATAAAGAGTCCTGTTTGCGTTTTGTTACACTATATTTTATGTTACGTTCCTCGGGAACGGGATAAAAATCAATGCTTCTACTGGTTCTAAGCTTCTTGAGTTATTACTCGTAATAGTGTTAGTACATACATACACTGACGACTATTATACCCGAAGGGGTAGTCAGAGACTAGGCAATAAGGACCGCAAAAGCAATCCACTGTCACAGTATACTTTTCACCAAATAACAACTGCACATGACTGTGCTCAGCAAGATAGGTGGTGAGCCCGTCGCCGCTCTAAGCTGTTGGATATATGTGCAGTCTTTAGTCCCTTAGTCGCCTCTTACGACACCCAAGGAAAGAGATGGGTTGGTAGTATTCTTTAAATGAGCCGCCACACAGCTCCTAGTGTTAGTGTTAGTTAAATAAGTAAGTATTTATAAGTATTTTCTGACAATTACACCAATTATTTAGTTCCAAGATAAGTATCATCCAGAACTTGTAAATAATATGACTTTCTTTTATAGATAGATATTTTATAGCGTGAGTTTTTTCTATGGGGTTATGTGAAATCACGGGTTTATGCGAATAAACCCGAAACAATTACTCAAATCGGAAATCCATAGCGGCGTCGGTAAGATACAGCCACCTCTCGGTGCAAAAGACACGGAAAATTTAACGGATTGTATTCCATACTTAATCGGAACATGTCTTCTTTACAATACAATAAAAATATCACAACTTTGTCATAAAATACTTGTTTTTATTTTAAAATAAAAAAGTGCACTCTTACTTAGACACCTTTTATTTAGATAATCATCAGAATTTTAGCTATATAAATTCCATTGCTGAAAATCCTCCCCAATAGTTTTTGACTCCCCATGAGATACACGGCACAGAAGTTTATTAGTAACTTCGTTTAATAATGTTTAAACCTAAATGCTAACTCTTCGTGGCCCAATATTACTGGGCTGCGGCCTGAAGAGAAACTAGTCTATATCGACTACTTGCCATCAGCCAGAATATGGTCATTAAAAAGTGTCACATTTAAAAAAAAGGAATATAATAAACTGAACCTCTAAAAAATACTTTTTTGATCATCAAAAATACTGATCTAGCATCTAATAGGGGATTAGGTGCTCCATCAGAATTTTTTGATGTACAAAAAGGTTAGGTTAGGTTGGTAATTTATTAATTTTGATGACACATTAAATATGAGCCTAAAAAAAATACCAGGGCACTAATTCTACTAAATTTTGACAATAACAGTTTTGACGTAACCGTCAACAGACCCAACCCCAGCGGTAAAACTCTTTACCGCAAACTTTTAAGGTAACGGAACTCCAAACAAATCCAAGCAACCAACGCTAAAACGAGAGTCGAATCGAGAGTTGGTCGTGAAGACATCGTTGTTCTGAGGCTCCTATCTTACCTGAAGATGCAGTAATAATAATACCTCTACTAGGCAAAATAATACCTAGTTTACTATCTATCTAGTCCTTTAGATAAATAGTTTTAAATGTAAATTTTGTCTTTTCATAAAATGGTTTGATAGGCATAAGAAGATGTAATTATAGTCTTTTTATTATTCTGTTCTGAGGTCGTTGTAAAGGGTTCAAATTCGTAAGTGCGGAAGGACCCTAATTTCAATAAGGTATTCCAGGTGATATATTACTAATGAGTTGTAGATAAAAAGGTTTGACTGAATTTGGAATATTTGATGCTTTATGAAAAGCTCCGAGAACTGTCATAAGTTTGGATCTGACATGCTGAATGAGTGGCTTCCAGGTAAATTTGTCATCAATAAAAAACCTAGATATTTTTCCTCGTGCAATCATTTAATGATATCATTAATTATTACAAGAGATGTAAATTCTGGTAATATATTGTTTTTGGCTGATAAAATGAGATATGACGTTATGGTAACGTTCACGGAACAGTTTAATTTAGCAGAATCAAGCTCATGGACACTATATGGCGCAAACTCCTGGACACACGACAAAGGTAAGTCACGTTTAACTCTTATCACTAAAGATATCGTATCAAATCTGGCATCATTACATCAGATACTACGGCTCGAGGACGTTGCTAAGTACGGATTGACACGTGTGTAGAGGCACAGTAGAAACTAATAGGTATGATATCTTCATATTATACCCATCGACCACGTATTCAAGCGCGCCCGAACGTATGCGACAATCACGGAAAACAGAAAAAAACTTTTTCTGTTTCACCGTGCACACTATGGTAAAATGTATCGCTGCTAAAAGTGCGCAAGTCGTGGCTACACCGCCAGCGCTGCTTTGTTGCCAATGCGCATTATGCATTTTTGATTGAGTAAACTTTAACCGACAATTATCTTTGGAGCACAAGCCAACCTCATCTACAAGTGGTGCTCCAGCCGATTAACGGACGAAGCGCTGGCAAACATAGAAATTGCAAGCGGCAACCTATTACTACCGGTATTTTGGCTCGCCACCCATTACTTAGTTAGGACCAACAACGAAGTTGGTGAAGTGTGGGCGTATATGAAACAGGCGTGTTTGTATGTGTGACGCCACACACCTGCCTCTGTCAATCTGCGCTGGGAACGCGGAGTGGATATTTTTTTTTATCGTCGATAAAAATTGCTGTTTACGCACTGTCTCCTGGCCAATGGGGGGACCGGGAGGGGAGTGTGGGGCTCACTGCGGCAGACGCGACCACCGCAGTCCTACCCACTAAAAACCTTCCGACGACGCCCACCGCTGTAGAAAAAGGGGCGGGGGGCCAGTGTCTGGGTTTGTAGCTTCTGGCACCCCGGCCGCGGCCATCGTCCCCCGAATCAGAACCGGGAGGACCTCCTCAGAGAGGCGCAGTGTGGCGCGCGCCCCCCTACCTCCTTGTGCGGCCATGGCGTAACTGGCCGACTTCTGAGAGGGGCCCCCTGCCCCCGCCACCTAAGACACCCCCAGGCGCTGCCGGAGAGAAAGCGGATCCCGCTCCCTCACCGCTCCGCGGCCTCCTTCTGCGACATCACCAATTCGCAGAAGGATGGTGGAGTATGACCCAATACCCTCTCAACTTGGTTCGTGACAGAAGGCTCAGTAGTGGGACTTTAATAGACGAAGATAAAGACAGCCCTACAAAGTTAAGGCTATTTTCTTTTTAATCATCTTTTGACGACCGATATGGCGTGGAGGTCAGTATACCGGCATTCCGCTCCTGAGTTTGCGGGTTCGATTCCTACGCACAACAAATCTTTGTGTTCATGAACAGGAATATTTGTTCTGGTCTGGGTGTTTTCTATGAATATTAAGTATGTATTTACAAAAAAAAGAAATTATACGTTATTTAGTATCCATAACACAAGTTCTTAATGATACTTATTTTGAAACTAAATGATACAATATTGTGAAAAATAATATAAACAACTGAGACCCCCGCGGTGTGGAAACCCAAACGACTGGCGGCTAGAAACTTCCTGATAATGCGCGCCGTATCGAAAAGCCCTGTCTTTTGTGTCTGACCCTGGACACAGCTACCTAGCATGAGATTCTTAAGATATTGGTCAAAACTCTTCGCTATCAACCCGTTGGCAGTAACCACTATCGGAACAATCGTCACTTATTCGTCTTGGTTTTCACTAAATATTATTATTATATTATTATTCGAGCACTGCGTGTACTTAATGCAGTAGCAGGAGAAATAGATTTGTTTTCGTGTTCTTTGAGTGAATTCACAAGGGTCATCTGTAGGGTATTATGCTATAGGTAGTTAGTTGTAATTAGGATAAGATAGTTAAGCTAAGTTAATTTGATATTTTATTTTTATTATTTACATTATTGCCTTAGGATTAAGTTTCTGTGATAGTAATGTAATTAGGTTTAAAAAAAATATTTATTTTCCAGCCTTCACGAGATCCTCGTGTTGTGGAACTGTGATGTCAGCGCCAATTTCCTGGCGCTCTGTTCCATCAAAACAATATCAGCCTTAATTATCACTCGCTCGGGGCGAGTTGACCTACTTACTTACGTCTACTATGGTAGGGGTTACATAAGTAAGGGCATAGACCAGTGGAACGTCGTTCAGGCCGCACGAGCCAAGCGACTGGACTCCGGCCAACCGTTCTACGCATCCAGATCACGTGATCATATATACAACACCAGTACCTTACATTTGAAATTGGGTATTTTTTTATTGAAAATGAAACAAACTTTCTTTATATATCTTTTTGTATTTACAATGCTTTATCTGTATAGTTTAAGACGATGTTTTTACTTAAAAACAACAACTTTCCGCGGTAACCCGGAGCAGAATCAAAACTTTAAGATTTGTAAAAAACTTATTAAATTTAGACTTCAATACCCAGTCTACTACTTTGCGGCGCTCTAGGGTACCTATATGTAAATGTATCTACTATATTTTTTAAGATCATCTTTGTAACCATTTAAAATGCAAATGTCTTAATTCCACAGGTTTCTCTTGGTTTCCCTCCCGGTAGTTAGTACTAAGGGCACCCAGAGTCGCCAACCTCTGGTTGTTACCTTTTCTCTGCCTCCGCCCTACCGGGAGGTACTTAGCCCCCCAGCCAACGCGTGGGACGTCCTCCCGTAAGAGTGACTAACGATCTCTATGGATGAAGGCTACCTACAATAGGGCACGCTGGAAATTTATGGGGGAGGCCTATGTTCAGAAGAGGACTTCGTTGGGCTGATGATGATGATTTATAGGCACAAAACAAAGGACGTAAACAGAATAATGTAACCAAAATGGTTCCCCTTCAGCTCTCTTGTCATGGCTTATTATAGCCACGCTGGTGTTCTGTGGAAACCGTTTCAAAGTCCTCTTTTTAAAGTCTCTATGCTGTTGTCTTGTGTGAAAACCTCGCCAGGGAGCTCGCTCGTCATTCCACAACCCAACCACGTACCCGTCAGAAAGTTTATCTCGGAACGTACGCTACTGCATTTGTCTTATTAAAAAGTTTAATTATACTGATGAAACTATCTATGAACAATGAACGCCTCAATTATTTGTGATTAAATAGTATACGCAGCTACGCAACGGATTTTGTTGCAGTTTTTTAAATAGATAGTGATTCAAGAGGAATGCTTATGCGTAGGTCACGCAGAAGAAGTCGCTAGAGGCCACTAGTCAGAAATAAAATTGAATCGGCAAACGGAAATTTGATGGAAAGATACCTATAAGTGTATGTATGACTTTTGAACCGTACATTTTCCTCTAAGCAGAGTTTCTGGTTTCTTATTGACTGTGCACCGCGTCGCTAGATGAATGTAGCGCAAGGCCAGCGCCGCAGGTCAATACACATTTTTAAGATGTATGAGTTATATAATTGTGGAAGAAATACATCCAGGGTTTGTTTGTAGAAATATTTTAGGATTTCAATGTCAATCTATCAACGTTTTTAGATAATTTATTGATTCAGCCGTTACTTCGGCAAGCAAGTGATGGTTTAAAAAAAACTTTGTGACAGAAATGATTGTTTGTCACAAAGTTATTTTAAACGATAACTTGATTACAAACGTTTTTTTACAAGTTAGGAGGGAAAAGTGATACGGTAATGTTAATTAAGTTCCACATATTTTTTTTTTTCACAGTAATTTTTTTTTTTTTATAATGACTCGGTGTATAGGGATCCTACTAAGACCTAAGTAGCCCAAGCCAACCTCACTTGCAATCGGTGCACCTGCCGATCAACAGACGAGGCTCTGGCAAACATAATAGTGCCCGATAAGGTGCAATAGGCTCGCCAACTATTACGTGGGACCAACTATGTCATTGGCGAAGTGTGGGCGTATAATATACCTCTGCCTACCCTTTCGGGGAAACAGGCGTGAATGTATGTACATGACTCATCTTTGATCTCGTAGTGAAACCCCCGACATAGTTCTCTCCATCCCTTGTTGTGCGACTCTGAGCTTCCTCACAAGGCCCATAGTAGAAGACCAAGTTTCGGATTCAAAAGTCATCACTGATAACAAAAGATTTCAGTCTTTAGGCACTATGGTGTTTGGGAGAGAAGACATTATGAAGCTACTAAAAGAACGAATGTCGCCGAATAGATCAACGAATCCGCTAGCTAAAAAAGCAGTCGGCAGGGCACATATCAGGAGGAACTGACGGCCGTTGGGGCAGAAAAGTTCTGGAACGGAGACGTAGAGTAGGATGTCCACCTGCAAGATGGAAGGGGACCTAATGAAGGTCGCAGGATCACGTTGATTACTCATCATCATAGCGAGGACCTTCTTTTAAGAACCAAAGTATTGATTGCGTAACTACTGCGGATTGTCGGAGTTGAATTAAACGCTTGTTGTATAAACACGATTTTTTTAATGTGTGTTTGCATTAAGTGGGGGCTCGGAACTGGCATTCACTTGCACCTAATTTTTATTTATTTGCATATTGCAAGTGAATCTAAGCTTCGTGATTTCAGTGTAGTAATATTTAGTTTTTTTTTTAATTTATATTTTGTTTTGACGTTTTCAAGTGCTATAAGTATAGTAGTTTATGAAATAAAGAACTTATTACTTTTACTTTACTTTTGAAATGCAACTAAATTTTAAAGCCATTATTAAATTTGGTGTCCACCGAAAATAATAACGGCGGAAAAATGTGGTAATGAGCTTTACAAAATCCACTGCTGAACATAGGCCTACATTCTATTGGGGGTATTAGCCCATAATTACCACATTCGGCAGGCGGGTTGGTGATCGCAGTTCAAGGACGCAGAATGACGCTGCTGCCCATCTTCGTCGACTTCAACGATTTCCCTTGTACTAGGCTAGGTGGGGACCTTGGCTAGGTGGGGACCTTGGCTAGGTGGGGACGCAGAGTATCTCCCGGTAGGGCGCAGCAGGCGGGCCAGAAGGTCAGGAAACCCCTGCTGTCTAACAATGAACCCTCCGGAAAGTCGCACAAGCAGGTAAGAGGAGAGGCGCCTCTCTGAGTTTCTCGGTTTTGGCCCGGGGGCAGACGTTACAACCCAAGTACTGGCTGGCCCCCCGCCTCATTCTCAACAAGCAAATGTGTCGGTCTGACCCAATACCTTGGTTAATGAGAGGCGGCCCGACAAAAATGTAATCTTATAGTAAGTGTAAGTAGGTTACTCGAGAATGGAACTTTGGAATTCTAAATCATTCCTGTTTTTCAAGTAAGTACCTTTGAAGTTCATTGTATGAGTATTTATTTTGACATTCATAAATGCTTCATCTCAGCCCAAATTAAATTGCTTCAAATCAGCCCAAATGTAATTTCTCATATTAATTAGTATCAAATTAAGTTTATCTTATGTCAGCTTATAAAATAGCGTCATAGTTACGTGATAAAAGTGAGGCGCCTCGGTCTGTTAATGGGTAACTAGTTTATCAGATAATATTTCAGGGCTGTCTATCTTTGAACAGGTAATAGTTTTCAAATCATTATCATCACATAAAATTAAAAAAAATTTCGGACTATGATACCAATTATTTAGTTCAGAGATAAGTATTGTAGGGAGCGAGCGGGGTGTTTCCCACAAAGGGCAGATCTACCACCGGGGCTGCAGCGGCCCCTGCCGCAGCTGACCCGAGGTGAAGGGCTCAGTGGGCGCGGAGCGAGGTGGCTGCCGCCCTCTTACGAGGTCTGGTGAAAACACGGGGATGTTTTCGCCCGCCTTGTACGGCTCCGGGACGGAGAAGTGGCCCTAACCCTAGGTCCCTCCGTTGCGAGTGAGCCTGCCTCACGGCGGGCTGCGCGGAGGGCGGACATGGTGTAATCCGAAAGGAAGTCCCTTGTCTGCTCTATCCACCGCGCGAGTAGGTGTTCCTTTGTTTTTTAGTCGTTGCGAGTCCGACATAACCCAGTGTGCCTCCCCGTGGCCTCTGGGTACACATAAAGTATTTTTCAGAGCTAAAAAAAAAAGTTCTTCCACCGGGCGGATGGATGTGCCCGGGGGCCAGAACTAACAACAACTCATACTACATTGGCATAAAACAATGTCGCTTTCCTCTGTCGGTCTCTGTGTTTGTTTAGATCTTTCAAACTACGCAATGGATTTTGTAGCGATTTTTTCATACATAAGATTGATTCAAGAGGAAGGTTTATATAAATATATGTTTATGTGGACAAAGTCGCAGGCGGCCGCTAGTTATTGATAAAATTATTAAAAAGCGCCAACCCTATACCATCTGATGCCGTCTCCATGTTATCTCGCTTACCAACATAATGTTTTAACGATAAAATCGTCAACGTAAGTCGGAATTCATTACATAAATTACACATAGTCTCATACTATCGCGAAGACGCCTTGGGCCCGAGTGGTAGTATGACTTGAATGAATCCCTTTCATCATCATAGCCTATCCTAGGTGTGAAATTTTACATATATACTCGTATGTTTCCCCGAAGTAGACAGAGGCATATAATACGCCCACACTTCGCCAATTATATCGTTAGTCTCACGTAATAGTTGGCGAGCCTATTGCCGCTTACCGGGCACTGTTATGTTCGCCAGAGCCTCGTCCGTTGATCGGCAGTTGCACCACTTGCAGATGAGGTTGGTTGGGCTCCTTAGGTCTTGGTAGTAGGATTTCTAAACACCTTACGAAATAAAGGATATAAATTTCGAATGGCCGTAAACACAATGCCTCATCTTACAAATATTGATAGCTTATTGAAGTGAAGTTAAATATTGGGTTATTAGGAAGTAACATCATTATATCCCTTTTTGGAACGAAGTTCCTTATCGCGCGTTATGAAAGGAGGCTAGACGGAAAAAATTCTTAAGAAAAGTTGTCACGATACTTTTTACGGTCTAGTGGCTAGGATACCTGGCTTTCACCCAGGAGGCTCGGGTTCGATTCCCGGTACGGGAACTTTTTGTTTCCTCTTTTTAAGCGTTTCAATATTTGATTTATTGATTTGTTTGTATTTTTTTTCATGTTTTTAAATAATATAAAATATTTTTTTCAATGTAATTTTTAAAATTTTATTACAATTCCTTCACTAATTCATCGAAAGGAACTTCATTCCATCCGGGTGTCCCTTGACACCTCTCAAGTTTTGTTTTTTTTATTGTCGGTAAAAAAATGCTGTTTACGCACTGTCTCTCGGCCAATGGGGAGGCCGAGAGGGGAGTGTGCGGCTCACTGCGGCAGACACGACCACCAAAGTCCTACCTACTAAAAAACTTCCGACGACGCCCATCGCTGTTGAATAGGGGCGAGGGTGCAGGACCCAGTGCCTGGGGTTATAGCTTCTGGCACCCAGCCCGCGGCCAACGTCCCCCGGATCAGAACCGGATCCCGCTCCCTCTCCCGCTCTCCGGCCTCCATCTGCGATATCGCAGAAGGAGACCATAGCCTCCCACGCCGTCTAGCTGTCGACCATCTTTTGCATGATGGTCGGCAGCGAGAGAGCTACTCCCCCCAGGGCCGCGGCTAACATCGACCGCGGCCCCGCCCACGCAGGGCACGCCACCATCATAGGGTCTACTCACTAATCTAACCAGATTTAGCTGAATTTCAGTTATGACAGAGTGAACCATCTGACTTCCGCAACACAGAGGGAAACATTATTCTATTTTTAAACAAGCTGTCAGGACATTAGAAGGCTCTAACTTCCTAATAACGACTGCCATAGATATTCATGACAACCGGGGCCAATAGTAGTGAATCCCTTCCACCTTGGTTCTTGAGAGGAGGCTCGTGATCATGGGGCTTCAATGGGCTGAGATGCTGATGATTAGGTACAAATACTCTAGCGCTCATTATTGCGTCCAGGTCCCTCGAAATCTCACGCCTCTGAGGAGCCCCTTACACTGTGCCCTTACCTACTATCATATCTAGAGCAAATGTTGACTGCGGGCGAGGAAGTGACCTGATGAGTAACCACGGTTTCGTCCATTTTCGAAAAGCCGGAATCGTCTAATTTTTTAGTAACCGGTCACCACATTACCTTACCGGTCCTCCGGCCGACTGGGTATTAGTAATTCGTAACAGCATTTTTTTCAGCTAAAAAAAAGAAGAAAGGTAAGAATGACTAACTATATGATTGCCGAGGTGTGGGTGTATATGCCTCTGACTACCCCGTTCGTGGAAACAGGCTTGGATGTATGTATGTTTCAGTTACTGTGTCTGCTTATTATAATAAAATAATCTTTAACTAATGTCTTATCAAAACATTTCAAAATACACCTTAAAAAACCCCAATCTTGAAACGAAATAAAAATTCCTTTATGTCGAATTAAATGATAACGAAATTTTTTTATGAAATCTACTTTTATCAGTCTGTACCTGCTACATAAGGAAAAATACCGTTACTTAGCAATGTATATTATACAATTACACTTTTATATAAATGAAAATACAAATAAATCTAACAAAAGCAGCAATGGTTGACGTTAAACTGTCCTGAAAGAGAAGAGTATCGCGTTAGATATCCGAGTAGGTTGAGTTATATAATAGAACGACTGGCGTTCAGCCTATCGTCCGCCGATCGATTCTACGAAGGCCGCGACCTACAGCAAGGAGGTTACATAACTTTGCAGTATTCCTAAGTATAAAAATAGTTTATGAAGAACATACCTATGTACCTACATGTTTCCCGAAGGGGTAGGCAGATGCATACTAATTCATCATTATCATTACAGCCATAGTTAAGTATAACTGCTGAAAATGGGCTTTCCCTATAGTTTACATAGTATTGGGTATTTGGCAATAATCACCACACTGATGGGCAGGCGGGTTGGTGATAAGTTCCAGCCAGTACGCAGGATGACGCTGCTGCCCATCATACGGTAGGATTTCAATTCGTCGGCTCTGACGAATTCCCATGAGATGAGAAGGGGTGGCAATTATCTAGACCGGTACCACATGGCGGTACCAGAGGCATATTATACGTTCACATTTCGTCAATTATAATGTCAGGTGCATGATATACACTTTTTGCAATATTTTATTTTATTTTATTTGGTGGGCTTAAAGCTAACACTGCTATATAATTATAATACATATCTTCTAAAAGCCAATAACAAGCCTTCACATATGACAATTTACTAACATTAACCAGAAATGTACATTTTAATTAAGATTAATAATCAATTTACACTGTTAACATACAAATTCACTAACCTATACTAAGTGAAGTAGTCTGCAGACAGATTAATTATAGAGATATTGCTGCAGTATATCGAGGGTATCAGGATGATTATTATGAATTGAATTAAAAAGTTTGCAATAAACTTTTAAATTTAAAACTTTTAAATTTAAATACAAACAATATTTACTGATTTCGCAAATAGATTAATTATACCTGTGTTGTGTCATTCGTAGTTAATCACTGTCTTACTTCGATTTGTTTAAGTTATCTGCATTTCACTACTATTCGTTCTTCTTCTTTCTCATTATATTCATATGTATACTTAATACTTTTATTTAAACTTTTTATTATAGTATTCCATTCTTTACACAAACTAGGTACTTTATAATTATATTTATGATAATTTATTTTTAATTATTTAAATAGATGCATTTCACAAATACTGCGCGTAGTAACACTTCATGCCTAGGTGTTCACGGAAGATCAGCGTCGTGACATCCTATGGTGTCCGACAGTGTGCTGAGTGGACACCGTTTCAGTACATGGTTTAATGTTGTATTTTGCTTGTGTAAATTTAATCGTTGCTTTTTTGTGTACTTAATGTCTATGTTTATTTGTACTGAATAAATTTATTTTCTTTCTTTCTTTCTTTCAATATTCCAGTATCTATCACCAAAATGTGATCTGAAAAATAGTTTACAAGGAAGAAGTTTTTATTAGTTCAATCGTTCATTACATGACCAAAATGTATATACACTATTATTTGATAAAATGAAGACAGTGACAGCACTAGTTTTAAACCTGGTTTAACTTTAGGTCTTGTTTTGTAATAAGCCACTTATAAATGTCTGTTTGCAATCAATATGTTTATCAATCAATATTATTGTCTTTTATAAGTTTTATTCTAGTTAATTTCATTGAGTTTTTATTTATTATTTGGTTTTTGTTTTATTTTATTATTCCTATAGGTTGTGCGCAACCTATTTTGATTTATGTGAATTTTCTTAATACAAAGATGTGCCTGGAAGAGACCGCTCTTGTTTTTTAATTGTATTTTTTTTGTATTGTGAACAATAAGGCATTTATCTATCTTTTTATTAAGTATGTATTTACAAAACAGAAGAAGATGTAACGGTTGGAAATGACCTTACGACCATTCCGGCGCCAATTAAAATTTTTAACACGACTCGTTCTTTGCCCTTACACAGGGCATCTTCAGGTAAGATATTAGACAGCCTCAGAACAAGGGCGTTCTGCACGATCAACGCTGAAACAAGAGTTTCTCTCTTTGCTTATAATCATCACCATCATACGTGATTTCAGTATAGTAATAATTAGTTCCTTTTAAATTTATATTTTATTTTGACGTTTTCAAGTGCTATGTAATAGTTTATGAAATAAAGAACTTTTACTTTACTATCATCATCATGTCTGCCTTATAAAGTCTACTGCTGAATATTAGCCTCCCCAATAGATTACATTATAAGTATTTGGGGTATTTGTCCATAACCCCCACGCGGGACAGGCGGGTTGGTGATATAGCAGTTCAAGCCAGGAATACAGTTTGCTTGTAATGGATTTCCGCAAAGTAACGCCTGAATCAATAATTTTTAAAACATATTGTGGCTAGTTACAAAGTAAGATCTAAAATAAAACTAGTGCTGTCACTGTCTTCATTTTATTAAATAAAAGTGACAGCACTTTTTTTAAACCTGGTTTACTCGTTTTGTAATTATTGTATCTTGTAACATTCCATTGTATCTTAGAACACAATTTCCTAACAATACTTATCTGGAAACTCAACAATTGGTGTATTTGTTAGAGAATTATTGTTTGATTTAACGATTGAATTGAATAAATTCAAAGTACATTTAAAAAAATGGCTTGTTGATAAATGTTTTTATTCAATGAGTGAATATTTTGATCAATAAATTTGTTTGTTTTATTAGAATCCTCTAATTATATTTTTGCATACCAGTTACTGGTGAAATATGCGGACTGTATTAAATTTTAAGACCACTTATGTACCATATTTTATGTGAAATACAAAGTCTTTGTCTTTGTCTTTGAACTATAGCTATTAATTATTAACTAATACACGTGCCAGTTTGTTTACAACTTAAATTTTCTCTTAGTATGACGTTAGATAAGTCGTTGACTTACGGGTCGCGAGCTGCAGATTAAAGTGTAATTGTATCGCAAAACGCATCTGATTTATTACGTGTGCAGATAAAATTTTGCAAGCGAATGTCTAAGGGTAGCTTTTTAATGGTGGCTCAATAAATTAAACGAAAAAAGAACTAATATATTCTTCTTTTTTTAAATTAATGGCACTATGACATAAAGGGTAGTGACGACAATTCAGCCAGACTCGTGTAATGAGTATTGACTACACATGTTATAAAAGTAGAAAAACAAAAAATAAGCTTTGCTAAATGTTAAAAAGAGAATAAATATTAAGATAAATTAAAAGTTAACGAACTTTAACTGTCATTGTGCCTAATAAATTTTATAACTTCCAAATAAACCTTACGAGAAGAAAATGTAAATACCTAAACACTTTTAACACTTTAAAAATGTAATTATAAAAATCTAGGACATTAAAAAAATATGTAACTAATCCAGAGTACTATTTCAAAAAAAATCATATATTTTACCCATCAAAAAGATTTGTCACCAGTCGTCAATGACAGAGATTAACGCATTTTCAACGTGTGCGTGTGGACTGAGTGATCTTTTCAAAAAACTCATCCAACCACAACCAAATTATAAGAGGATTTAGGAAATAATTGTGAAAACTTCATGGTAAGATAAAAAAATTGTGAAACCTAAACAAAGAAAGTTAGAACTAATTAACTGGATCACTCAATCTGGACACCTGAAGAATAAGCCATAACGCATATCCAAGAATATACAATCTATGTGTTTATGATTTGCATTTGAAATAATTGTGAAAAATTTGTGAAAGCTGCTTAACAAATTTTTGATTCGTTTCAATGCCACGTTTTCGATTTAGAACGGATTCTAAGGATCACTCAGAATGCACTATGTTCAGTTGAGTGATCTTTTAAAACACCACCTTATACTGCAAACGTATGAAACAATGTCATGTTTATTATAAATTAAACTTCTGGGAAAATTTGTGAAACAAAGATCGTGATTGAAATCTTACTGATTTAAGAGAAAATGAAAATCTTATTTTTTTCGATCGTCCGAACTGAGTGATCCTTATCTTGAACTTTATTTAATAAACCGAAACTTATAGGTAGAAGGTAGTGACATCAGAAATTGTGAAAAATGTTGCTCTAAAATCTAACGAACTGATCGTCCCCGTAAGTGGTATATTTTAAAAGATATCTAATTTTTTACAATTCTTAAGGAAAACGTTTAGTAGGGTGACCATATCGGTTTATTTGAGTACCGAGAGTTTTCCGAGTTTTGTTTTAAACACGTTTTTAGAGTGTATTTACTACATAATTTTGACATATACTTACATTTTTTAAGTGACAAGTTTGAGCAAAGTTAGGTATGTATTGTCACACTGTATTAGGTTTATCATACTAAAGAATTCCACACACAATAAAAAATCAATTTTTTTTAAGTTATCAAAGAAAGTAACTTTTTATTATGTTAACTTTTTTCTAATAACATTCATAGTTACATATCCGTAGGACAAAGTATGTAAAATAACTGATTCTTCTTCTTTGCTGCTATACATTTTTCCCACCAAATCATCAAAACAGACTATTTCGTCGTTCTTATGGAGACCATGTCCTCTGTAGTGTCCAATATTATCGGGACTTAATGAAGGAACAAATTCTACACAGCCTAATAATTTGTAGCGTCTGTTTCTTACATAAATCGTATTTGGTACATCATTTAATTTTATCACATCTGCAAACGTATGAAACAATGTCATGTTTATTATAAATTAAACTTCTGGGAAAATTTGTGAAACAAAGATCGTGATTGAAATCTTACTGATTTAAGAGAAAATGAAAATCTTATTTTTTTCGATCGTCCGAACTGAGTGATCCTTATCTTGAACTTTATTTAATAAACCGAAACTTATAGGTAGAAGGTAGTGACATCAGAAATTGTGAAAAATGTTGCTCTAAAATCTAACGAACTGATCGTCCCCGTAAGTGGTATATTTTAAAAGATATCTAATTTTTTACAATTCTTAAGGAAAACGTTTAGTAGGGTGACCATATCGGTTTATTTGAGTACCGAGAGTTTTCCGAGTTTTGTTTTAAACACGTTTTTAGAGTGTATTTACTACATAATTTTGACATATACTTACATTTTTTAAGTGACAAGTTTGAGCAAAGTTAGGTATGTATTGTCACACTGTATTAGGTTTATCATACTAAAGAATTCCACACACAATAAAAAATCAATTTTTTTTAAGTTATCAAAGAAAGTAACTTTTTATTATGTTAACTTTTTTCTAATAACATTCATAGTTACATATCCGTAGGACAAAGTATGTAAAATAACTGATTCTTCTTCTTTGCTGCTATACATTTTTCCCACCAAATCATCAAAACAGACTATTTCGTCGTTCTTATGGAGACCATGTCCTCTGTAGTGTCCAATATTATCGGGACTTAATGAAGGAACAAATTCTACACAGCCTAATAATTTGTAGCGTCTGTTTCTTACATAAATCGTATTTGGTACATCATTTAATTTTATCACATCTGCAAACGTATGAAACAATGTCATGTTTATTATAAATTAAACTTCTGGGAAAATTTGTGAAACAAAGATCGTGATTGAAATCTTACTGATTTAAGAGAAAATGAAAATCTTATTTTTTTCGATCGTCCGAACTGAGTGATCCTTATCTTGAACTTTATTTAATAAACCGAAACTTATAGGTAGAAGGTAGTGACATCAGAAATTGTGAAAAATGTTGCTCTAAAATCTAACGAACTGATCGTCCCCGTAAGTGATATATTTTAAAAGATATCCAATTTTTTACAATTCTGAAGGAAAACGTTGAGTAGGGTACTGGTACTTTTTTGTTGCCGGATTTTTTCTCGATGGGTAATCGATAAATTTTTTTCAAATTTGGGAAGCTGACGGCGTTGTGCAGTGAATTTAATGCTAGTTTTTTTTAAAATATTGCTTCGGTATAAAATTTATAAATAATAACAACATTGTGTTTCCCTTCAATGATAGCGAATAATAGTGCAATATAAGTATGTTAATCAATATTCAAACCATCAATAGTACATTTTTGTCGTCACATTAAAATTATCTTTTAAAAATGTTTTTAAATAAGAACGAGACTACGTTTTTTGAACATAAGAAATTGTAAAAATAAGGTGGCAGAGGCTGTAAACCTTTTTACTGAAGTTTTTTTAGCATTATCCTTTGTCTAATAAAATAAAATAAAAGAGCAACATGGTATTAAAAATATTGATTGTGCCTGCAATGTTACATATATATTTGAACATTTGCTACATGATTACATTTGAAATGCTATTTTTAAGAAACAGTGCTCCAACGAATCATGTTATTCTACCAAATCAAGGCAGATTGCATTGCTGCCAATCAATATAGATATATTTTCTATGTTTGGCATTTTTAAGTAATTTTTAGTAATGAAACTAAGACATGTGATTTGTCTGATGATCAAATTTATTAGTTATGAATTTTTAAATTTGATATCCCTTGATTTGAACAGATGTGATAAAATTAAATGATGTACCAAATACGATTTATGTAAGAAACAGACGCTACAAATTATTAGGCTGTGTAGAATTTGTTCCTTCATTAAGTCCCGATAATATTGGACACTACAGAGGACATGGTCTCCATAAGAACGACGAAATAGTCTGTTTTGATGATTTGGTGGGAAAAATGTATAGCAGCAAAGAACAGAAGAATCAGTTATTATACATACTTTGTCCTACGGATATGTAACTATGAATGTTATTAGAAAAAAGTTAACATAATAAAAAGTTACTTTCTTTGATAACTTAAAAAAAATTGATTTTTTATTGTGTGTGGAATTCTTTAGTATGATAAACCTAATACAGTGTGACAATACATACCTAACTTTGCTCAAACTTGTCACTTAAAAAATGTAAGTATATGTCAAAATTATGTAGTAAATACACTCTAAAAACGTGTTTAAAACAAAACTCGGAAAACTCTCGGTACTCAAATAAACCGATATGGTCACCCTACTAAACGTTTTCCTTAAGAATTGTAAAAAATTAGATATCTTTTAAAATATACCACTTACGGGGACGATCAGTTCGTTAGATTTTAGAGCAACATTTTTCACAATTTCTGATGTCACTACCTTCTACCTATAAGTTTCGGTTTATTAAATAAAGTTCAAGATAAGGATCACTCAGTTCGGACGATCGAAAAAAATAAGATTTTCATTTTCTCTTAAATCAGTAAGATTTCAATCACGATCTTTGTTTCACAAATTTTCCCAGAAGTTTAATTTATAATAAACATGAAATTGTTTCATACGTTTGCAGTATAAGGTGGTGTTTTAAAAGATCACTCAACTGAACATAGTGCATTCTGAGTGATCCTTAGAATCCGTTCTAAATCGAAAACGTGGCATTGAAACGAATCGAAAATTTGTTAAGCAGCTTTCACAAATTTTTCACAATTATTTCAAATGCAAATCATAAACACATAGATTGTATATTCTTGGATATGCGTTATGGCTTATTCTTCAGGTGTCCAGATTGAGTGATCCAGTTAATTAGTTCTAACTTTCTTTGCTTAGGTTTCACAATTTTTTTATCTTACTATGAAGTTTTCACAATTATTTCCTAAATCCTCTTATAATTTGGTTGTGGTTGGATGAGTTTTTTGAAAAGATCACTCAGTCCACACGCACACATTTTCAACTTGTAGGTCTATTCAAATAGTCGATAACTAAATAAAGTTTAACTGCAGTTTAAAAAGCCGTTTGTAAAGGTAATTTATAAAACTGGTTTAGGTCAGTAAACATTTTATTTTACGTTAGTTAACTTAAAACTTTACACTTATTTTTTTTTAAATCTCAGTTCTAGGACCGGCCTAAACCCCTTTGGGACCGTGAATGCACAGTTTACATACATTCACACCTGTTTTCCCAAAGGGGTAGGCAGAGGCATATTATACGCCCACACTTCGCCAATTATATAGTTGGTCCCACGTAATAGGTGGCGAGCCTATTGCCGGGCACTGTTTTGTACGTCGGAGCCTCGTCCGTTGATCGGCAGGTACACCACTTGCAGGTGAGGTTGGCTTGGGCTCTTTAGGTCTCGGTAAAGAAGGCCATTCACCAAAGTCCTGAGAAGTATTTGCGTCTCGTCAGTTTAAACGGGTTAAGCCAAAATGTATTTTAACCCAGTACGAGAATTACATTTTAGTCAAAAAATCTGAAAGTAGTGTGATTTATTCAGGTGTCCAAGAAGGGTGTGACATGCGCAGTCCAGATATGGAACACTTAGGGTACCCGAAACACCACCCAGGTATAATATGTTTCATGATTCGAGTTATAATTTTTTTTCTGAATATTTAAATTACTTCAGGACGTAACTACGTAAACATATATTTTTTAAGTAGCAAACATAGTAGATTTTTCGTATGTCACAATTGAATCATCATTATACTTTCTTTCATAAATAACTTTGATGGTAATTATGAAAATTTCGGTATATACCAACAAGTCAAGTGAAACAATTATTTTCGTCGAATCTTACCTAAAAAAAAAACAGATTACTTTTAAGCAACAGTAAATCTAAAAACCTGTTTTTAATTCTTAACTTCAATAATTATTTAAAAAAAAACTAGGAGCAGGAATAAAGCCAGACTGATAATTGGGGCTCTAACAGGGCATTATGCCACAAACAAAATGCTCCACAGGATGCGACTAGTGCAATCACCGCTATGTCGTAGATGTGGTGACGAAGAGGAGTCTATGGAACACCTGCTGTGTACCTGTGACTCGTTGGCTGCTTGCCGAATGAGTCTTCTGGGGGTGGCCTACCCACAACCAAGGGACTATGGGCTCCAATCTGCAAAGACTGTCATAAAGATGATGCTAACAATATTTGGAGATTTGTAGTGATAGGCAAGGGGATGCACAAAAGATCCGGCATAAGGGTCAAAGTGCGCCACGGTTAGTCTGTGGCCCCCGCTATAAGATAAGATAAGTATATGTTATTTCATGTAGATTTATCTCTATTTTTTCCGTACAAGATGACAAAGAACAATCAAATTGAAAAAGCCCAATTTTAGCGATCTCACATAACTCCCCACCTTAAGCCCAATCACGACGACTACCCCTTCGGGGAAGTAGTCGTGATTGTGTGTTTATTATATTAATCGGATTCCTCTGTACAAATTTGTTTAATAAAAATCGAAATACAATACACTCATAAGCAGCACGTAACAATAGGATATCATACGGTCAACACGTGAGCGCCTGTCTGCGGTAGTGTTACATTCTGTGACATTAGACATCAGCGCGTGACGTCATCGGTCGTTATGTGACATAATGGCGGGGCCTTGACTGTGGTGGTTCAGGCCGGTTTCCATCGGTGTAGCTTATACTACACTAAATACTTGGGCTTAGAAGGTTTACTTAGCATATATCAATGGTTTCTAACCTTTTTTAGTTCCGTGACCCTTATGTTCACGTTAAAAATCTCAAAACTTCAGAAAACTATAAAAATCGCGAAACATACATGGCGGGGTTTCGGGTACCCCAGGAGGTCCTCTATCTCTGGAGTTCCGATTGAAACTCGTTTCTGGGAAACCCTGTATACAACACCCAAACAACATCGGTTGAGCGGCGGCCACTAGGCACATCCATCCGCTCGATGGAAGCTTTTTTATGTGACACGTCATAATGACTACATCCTGCCTAATAGTAAGCAATCGATGCAGTCCAAAAATTAAGACGCTTTAACTAACTGTGATACTTTTGTTAATAGCTACATCTTATATATGTGTTCCATAGATAAATTATATTTCATTTTTACTCTATAATCACCCAGCGGGTGTCACAAATCACATACATTTATATAAATGTAAATAATTTAACAATTATTAATATGTCTGCGCATACAGCCATATTACTATAGAAACAGGATTTCTGCACCTTATTGTTTTGTACATAAAATGCCGTAGTGGCGTTCTTGGTATGTGTTAAGTTGATAACCGAATTTACCGCGCTATCGCCTGCGCAGGCGCATTATGATTCATTTTACTTAGTTGTTACACAGAAACTGGTTTAGTATTTGACGCCTCAATTCATCTATTATATAACATGACCTAATTTTTTAAAAACATCATCTGTACCATCAGCCCAGAGACTATTAATAAACATAGGCCTCTGCCATAACATTTCACTGTGACCGATTGCAGGCGGAATGAATATATTAGATATATACAGCAACAGATCCAGCGACCTCACCAGGTTTTTAGTCGATCTTGCAGGTGGACATCTCACGCTACGTTTCTCCCCATTTCCGAAACGTTTCTGCCCCAACGGCCGTCAGTTCTTCGTGCTACTTGCCCTGCTCACTTGGCTTATGTTATTGATGTTGGAAAAGTAACGTCGGCACACTTTCGGGGCTTCGCAGGCGCGGCAAACGCATGGGATCGCTCCGACGCGACGCCTTCTTTGTTAATCACCGCTGTGACTGTTGCGACGCGTCGTTAGGTATTATTTAAGTTACCAGTACAATTGTAACAGGACTACGAAGAATACAGCTTTCTATGAGAACTCTAAAACTTGATAAATTTTTTAAGTAAGCTTATTTGCGCGGTTTGTCCTCTAGTGTTACTTACGTAATTCAAGGAAAATTGGTTCAAAACAGTAAATGGGTAAGAACTTTGAAATGTTTTTCCTTATGACGGCGATAAACGCTTCTAACCTCGCTTGAATCACCCACGCAGCTGCAATTCTTTATCTTTTCCCAAGAACACGCGCATCAAATATAGATTAGGTCTATTTAGGTATTTCAAAAATGTATTTAACAGAGCCTAAACTCGAGCTGCGAGCGTGCATTTTAGGATCGTGCGCCACTTCTGTGCCGCCCGCCTCACGATAAAAGCCTCGCATGAGTGGCGCTAAAGAAGCGCAAGAACTGCAAGCGTGCAGCGCGTGCGCAGCTAGCGAGCGGCTCGCGAGCTGCGCATTCGCTAGATGCAAAAGCACCCTAAAAGAGCCTATAATAGGAATATAAAGGAATATAAGAGGAACTATAATAATAACTGTGCCTTTCACAAAATATTGATCTGTTCGACAATGACGAATGACAAATGACGATCTGAATTCAGATCGTATACCGGCTATTCAAATTACAGTTTTTTATGGATCAGTGTCAAGTAAATGACAATGAGAACTTAGGTTACCATTGAAAAGTTACATTTGACGTTGATTTATTGATTGACGAAATTTTCCTTTTTAGGTAGATATAAAGCGGGGTTTAGTGTAGCCCTTGTCGTACGGCCGCCATCTTGAATTAGGGTGTTAAATAATGTTTACGGTTTATCTCTCTATATGTTTGTCTTTTTTTATTTTAGTTTATGTAAATTTATTAACTACCGCACCGCCTTTAAAGTTTTCTGCTAACCCTAAGGTTAACTGGCAGAGAATGCCTTGTAGCATTAAGTTCGCCTTTTGTAATACTTTTAAGTGTGCAATAAAGCTTAAATAAATAAATAGATTGTATTTAATTTAAATTGCTTTAATTTTAAAAAATTTGCGCCTCGCGAACTTGGATTTAACTTTGCACTAACCATTTTTTTTTTATTGATTTACGTAGATAACCGAATGCATTTACGCACTGTCTCCCGGCCAAAGGGGGAGACCGGGAGGGGGCGTGGGACTCAGTACGGCAGACGCGACCACCGCAGTCCTACCCACTAAAAATCTTCTGACGACGCCCACCGCTGTTGAAGAAGGGGCGGGGGGCCAGCACCAGGGGATTTGTAGTTTCTGGCACCCCGCCCGCGGCCAACGTCCACCGGATCAGAACCGGGAGGACCTCCTCAGAGAGGCGCAGTGTTTCGCGCCCCTTCTACGTCCTTGTGCGGCCATGAAGTGACTGGCCGACTTCTGGGGGGGTCTATAGCTAGACGGAAGGGGCTCCCTGCCCCCGCCGCCTAAGACCTCCCGGGCGCGGCCGGACAGGCCCTCCTGGCCCGCCGGTGTAGCCGGAGAGAGAGCGGATCCCACTCCCTCTCCCGCTCCGCGGCCTCCTTCTGCGACATCACCACTTCGCAGAAGGAGGCCATCGCCTCCCATGCCGTCTCGCTGTCGACCATCTTTCGCATGATGGGCGGCAGGAGAGAGCCACTCCACCCAGGGCCGCGGCCAACGTCGACCGCGGCCCCGCCCACGCCGGGCACTCTACAGCGCAGTCACAGTGGTGGCAGCACCGGGTCGATTCCCTTCGAATCATTCGAAGAGTCATACAGATACTTCCCGAAGCAACCGTGCCCGGAAAGCACCTGCGTGAGCCGGAAGGACATCGACCCCCACCGTCGGCCGACCCATCGCTCCAAGATGGGCCCGACCGCCTCGAGGATACGGCGCCTCGATCCTTCTGCACACTCGGCACTCCTCAAGAGCTGCCGCCGCCATACGCCCAGAGCCTGCGTCTGAGCGTCGTTACGCCACCGCACCACAGTGTCCGATGCGGGGCGGAGACCCTGGCTCCGGGACTGCGCGCCACGCCAGAACACCACCGAGAGAACCTCGGCGTCGAGGTCCCACGACAGAGACCCGGCGAGCGCGCATGGCACCTCATGAGAGATGGTGCGAACTTTGCACTAACCATTTTTTTTTTTGATTTACGTCGGTAACAAAATCCATTTACGCACTGCCTTCCGGCCAAAGGGGAACCGAAAGGGGGGTGTGGGACTCACCACCGGCAGACACGACTGCCCGCAGTAATACCCACTAAAAATCTTCCGACAACGCCCGCCGCTTGTTGAGAAAGAGGCGGGGGCCAGTACCTGGGTTGCAGCTTCTGACACCCCGCCTGCGGCCAAGGTCCCCCGGACCAAAACCGGGAGGACCTCCTCAGAGAGGCGCAGTGGACGCGCCCCTTCTACCTCCCCGTGCGACCATAGCGTGTGTGGCCGACTTCCCGGAGGGTCCATGGTGAGACAGCAGGGGCCCCCTGTCCCCACTGCCTAGACCCTCCTGGCGCTGCTGAGCGGGCCCTCCTGCCCGCCCGCTGCGCCCTTCACAGGTCCCTCTTAGTTTCTCCCCCGGTAGTCAGTACTAAGGGCACCAAGAGTCGTCGGTCTCTGGGTGTTACCTTTTCCCGGCCTCCGGGAGGTACTCAGCCCCCCCACCACGCCAAGGTGGAGACCTGTTCGAGGGGGGAACTTTGCACTAACCATCCCCCAACACTTCCTATCTGAAAATAATAAGTCCCTTAAAAAAGCACGATAAGGCCAAATAAATATTAAAATTTCAATGGACTAGGTCCTTTGACATTGTGTGACAGGTCAAGGGCCGAAAGAAATAAAAAGTAAAATGTAACCGATTTTAAAAATTTACCTATTTAGTTTTTATTACTTGTAAAATAACTATTAATTTAGTATATTGACTAGATATTAAAGTTCCGGTTGGGTTGACCTATATAACAGACTGTACGAGCCGCCTGGTTCGTCGCAATTGCCCTTAATAGTGTAGCGTGAATAGCAGCGAGGCGACCTTTAAGTTGCGCATGCAATATCGACGAACACATCGATTTTACATAAGAAGATATGATGGCCCTATTTAACTTTACCATTTAAATGAAAATTTAAGAACCCTGAGAAGGTGTATAGGGATCTTACCAAGACCTAAGGAGCCCGAGCCAACCTTACCTGCCAGTGGTGCACCTGCTGATCAACGGACGAGGCTCTGGCGAACATAACAGTGCCCGGCAAGCGGCAATAGGGTCGCCACCTATTACGTGGGACCGTATGTGTGGGCGTATAATAGCCTCTGCATAACCCTTCGGGGAAACAGGCGTGAATATGAATTTTATTCATATCAAAAAACTTTAGGATTACAATTACAAAGTAAGTATTCTAGACGAAGGGGCTCTTGGCACATCGTCTGTTGTTCAGCAGGTAAACCACTTGCAGGTGAGGTTGGCTTGGGCTCTTGTTAGGATCCCTATGCACCCTTGTTTTGAAG
This sequence comes from Musotima nitidalis, assembly GCA_949126915.1. Taxonomy (NCBI): domain Eukaryota; kingdom Metazoa; phylum Arthropoda; class Insecta; order Lepidoptera; family Crambidae; genus Musotima; species Musotima nitidalis. The sequence continues at coordinate 6,129,846 of OX421442.1, read as the reverse complement.
CGCACTATTTTTTAGTTCTATCGTTGAGTTGTCAGTGCACAAATCATGGTTTATGAACCGCGTGCAGCGAGATTTTGCGCTGAGTATAGAATTCTACTCGCTATGGAGATAGAGTTGATAGGTATTTTGTTCGACGTAATTCGAATTCTACGAGCTAAAAGTGCCCCAATGCAGTATTTTTATCAGCCAAAGTATTTTTCATGTTCAGATTACGCAATAAACGGCGTCGCCTTGTCGACTGCGACACGACGTATCTACTGAAAAACGAACAGTAGCGAATAACAGTCAGCTTCATAATTATATAAGCACCCAACGTAGGTAACCAAAAAGATCTTACGTAAAGGAAATCAAAGTTATCTAGGCAACAAAAGTTGGCATATTGACCGGAAGATAAAATTATTGCTATTTTAAATATTTCTTTTTTAAAATTATATCTTTGTGCAGTAAATGTTACAGGGCTCATTACATCATGATATGATTACGTCTTCAGCGGAAGCGTCTTCTTACCGGCTCATCAATAGACAGATATCGAAATCCTTGCGACTCGATATTCGCAAATTCAATACAAATTGTATTGAAGAAGACGAAAATCATGTCAAATATCCATGTTGTGCCTACCCCAGTAATAGTGGGAAGCTCGGCCCTCGAATTTGTCGACGAGTACGTATACCTGGGACAAAAAGTCCAATTAGGTAAGTCCAACTTCGAGAAAGAGGTCAATCGTCGAATCCAGCTCGGTTGGGCTGCGTTCGGGAAACTACGCAAAATCTTCTCGTCCAAAGTACCTCAGTGTCTCAAGACGAAAGTCTTCGACCAGTGTGTGTTGCCAGCGATGACGTATGGGACTGAGACGTGGTGCCAGACTATGGGCCTCATAAGGAAGCTCAAAGTCGCTCAGCGTGCAATGGAGAGAGCTATGCTCGGAGTGTCCCTACGTGATAGAATCAGAAATGAGGAAATCCGTAGGAGAACCAGAGCGACCGACATAGCGAAGCGCGTTTGCAGGCTGAAGTGGCAGTGGGCGGGGCACGTAGCTCGAAGAACCGACGACCGATGGGGCATTAAGGTTCTTGAATGGCGACCACGAATCAGCAAACGTAGTAGAGGGCGGCCCCCAACGCGATGGACCGATGATCTGGTCAGGGCATCGGGGAGCCGGTGGATGTAGGCGGCAAAGAATCGATCTACGTGGAAAGCAATTGGGGAGACCTATGTTCAACAGTGGACTTCAGATGGCTGAATTGATGATGATGATACACTTAATCTATCTGACGCGCACTGTACGTACACGACGTAACGTAACCTTGAGTTAGATAACCCCAAGCTATTAATACTATTCTCATGGCTAGTTTAGTCTCGGTATAACACAGTGGCCGAGAGATGTTTCTATAATAAGCATAGGTATTTGGTCTGAGCAAACAGTGGTCTAGATGTTCTTTTGTTATACATATTGAACCTATCTGGTCAAAATTAAACCTTTTTTAGGTTAGGAATTCTTAATAGTATTAAATACATAAACTTAATGAAGTATGTACTTGAAGTCGTATGTGACTTTAGTCTGGTTAAGAACCCACAGGAGTTGACAAGGTACTATTTGGAATAAGAAGTATCAATACTACTAGGATTTACGTAACCTTCGTATACAATTTTAATTACCTCAGCCCAGTGCTGCATTTATCGAGAAGTTCGTTTTATTCGGCTCGCCTTGTAATAATGAGCCAGACATGCCATGCCAGCCATATACATACATTCACGCCTGTTTACCCGAAGGGGTAGGCAGAGAGGGTAGGTAGACACTTCGCCAATCATATAGTTGATCTCACGTAATAGGTGGCGAGCCTATTGCCGCTTGCCGGGCACTGTTATGTTCGCCAGAGCCTCGTCCGTTGATCGGCAGGTGCACCACTTGTAGGTGAGGTTGGCTTGGGCTCCTTAGGTCTTGGTAGAATCCTTATACACCCTACCTACCTATTTCAGAAGTTTCGAAGTCATAACTTATTTAACTACTACGAGTTTTTCCGACTGCTGGAACACAGGTCTGCAAACCTAATGCAGGAAGTAGGTACACAGAACTGCAACTTGTTAAAAAAATTTTAGTTAGAAAAGTTTATTATTATTAGTTACTTTATATGACAATTAGCGGTCATTTACCGGTTGTGAGACAGTCTTTAGATGATATTTAAAGTCAAACATTATCTGATAGATGCTGCAGGTTCACGATGGATGCAGGACGCCTACAATTGATCACACTGGAAGTTTTAGAGCCGATGTTCAGCTAAACAGTGGACTTCCTTGGACTTAAGGGTTTTTTTGTTGATACTTTAGATGGAGACTGTACCAGGAATGTCTAAGTACACACAGTTGTAGCTGTACAGGAAACCAAACTATTACAAGATAAATTGTAACACTAACGTTAGGGCTTAGCCTAATCATAGACTATGAGGTTACATACACAAGGCAGTCTCATTATTAAATAAGTCGTGCTTGCCTGACCTAATAATCTAAGGTTGTCTATTACAAATAATAAATTATTTTCAGTCCTTTGGCATTATTTGTGAAATAGCCAAATATTTTTTTTAATATTTCTTCCACTTATAAGTGAAAAAAAAGAAGTAGCCAACTATGATTAGATCAGCTAGTATCAGCAAACAGGCCTAGTTTTATTCTTTCTTATTTTTTGCCTTGTTGTTAAGGAAATTCAAATTAGGAACTTCAAATCTCTAAGACTTCATAAAGGTGGACTACGTGTACCTTGTTCAACCTACTTTCTGGCCTGTCTCCAATGCATTTTTCATATGGAGAGCCAGCCGATACTGCTATTGAAAAAAATCTGTTAAAAAGTTATAATTGAAAAGTATAAAGATGAAAGGCATTAAACCATTAAAGAAAAACACTATTTTTTTTTACATATCTATATTACTCAATAAGCATGATTTTTTCTCGAGAAAAATTCACACCGAGGGATGTTCACAAAGATGAAGCACCAGCCCTTACCCTACAGGTACTGAAATTATACAATTTCATTTAATATTTAATATCCTACTACTTTGCTGCATTTAATAATAGCCTACATTGTGAACAGAATGGAAAACTATGTTTTCACCATGCATAAGACACATTCAGCGAGTTAGTTACATAACTTCAGAATCACATGATTACTAAAACAGAAAACTCACAGCATTGACGTTCATGAGCATAAAACAGCGGGTTATAAATACTCAACGTAACAAGGTCTCACTCCCAATGTCACACAGGTCAACAGTTACATGACCATGTTATGTAAAATTCACTGAATTTCACTTCACATCACTTTGAATTAAATAGCAGAAAATATTTCAATTTTATCCCAGAACACTTCAAGATATGGCCTCTGATATACTGATTACATAACACTGACCAGTTGGGTTACTGAAAAAATATATTAGAACACATTTTTACAAATTTCATAAAACTAATTCTGAATTCAAATTCAATGATGAGTTTCAACTGTTTCAAACATGGCCATGCAAGTGCAATTATGTAACATCATGAAAATTTGACTTTTAATAAAACAATACATTTTGGAATCATTGTATAACACTTTATTTAACTAAAAATAAGTTACTAGGTTCGATTTTCGATTCTAATAATACATGATTTAAAGGGAGTGGCTCGAGTGATGATGTAGAATCACAATTGCAATTACGGTAACAATTAATTATTCTTACATAAATTTACAGCACTTTCTTGATCTCGTCATATAAGACAAGTACGAAAGCACCACCAGTGCCCCTGAGAACGTTGGAGAAAGCTCCTCTGAAGAAGGCTTTTGTGCCCTCAGTCTTAGCGATGGTTGCCCAGCAGTGGATGGTGCCGGTGTAGAGGATGTCAGCCTTGGCGCGGCCAGACTGCATCATCATGCGCCTACGGACTGTGTCGAAGGGATATGAGATGATACCGGCGACTGTGGTGACCGTCTGCGCGATAGCCCAGCTGATGACCAGAGGTGTGTTCTTGGGGTCGGGCAACATGCCGCGGGCTGTGTCGTAGAAACCGAAGTAGGCGGCGCGGTAGATAATGATACCCTGCACCGACACACCGAATCCTCTGTACAGACCGGAGAGACCGTCGGCCTTAAAGATCTTGGTGAGGCAGTTTCCGAGGCCTTTGAATTCACGCTGGCCATCGCCTTTGCCGACGTCGGCGGCGAGACGCGTACGGGCGAAGTCAAGAGGGTACACGAAGCACAGGGATGTGGCTCCAGCGGCACCGCCCGACGCCAAGTTTCCGGCGAACCAGCGCCAGAACTGGGTCTTCTTGTCTACTCCGCCGAGGAACACCTGCTTGTACTTGTCTTTGAAGGCGAAGTTGAGGGCCTGGGTAGGGAAGTACCTGATGACGTTGGCTAAGTTACCACGCCAGAACGAGAGCGGGCCCTGCTCTTTAGGAATGCGGACGAAGGCGTCGACGATACCTTTGTAGCGCTGGTCTTCGGTGATTTGCTTGCTGACGTGCTGCACTTGCAACAGAAGCTTGACGCGCTCGATGGGCGCGACGGCGGTCTTGGAGACGGCGGCAGAGACACCGCCGGCGATGAAGTCCTTCGCGAACGCGACCGGATCCCCGAGGTTAGACATTTTGTTCAATTAGGTGGGTTCTTCTACGGATAATTGGCTCGAGGGCGTAGAGTTGGATTTCTACCGGTTCACACACGGGATGGAAAAATCACGAAACACTAACTCCTGACTTTTTGTATCAGGAGAATATAGAGTAGTTTCGTGATCTCGGGAGCACAGGGGTAAGGTGTGTGACTTTTTTGAAATTCGATCGATCACGTTCACAGTTCTGCCCGGAGGAGCGGCGCAAAAGAAAGGAAAGGGCATGTGCTGCCAACATACCGCTCTAAAGTACCACGAGGTTAGTATGGCCGTTACAAATGAAAAAAATACCCATAAAATACTTATAAACACATTATTTTAGCTAAAAATTAATAAGAAATCGGTATAATTCATCATATGAAAATGTTTAATTGTATTTCCTTTTTCAGTCGATTATCTAACATATTTCGATTACAGGTAAAAAATTATAAAACCTCTTAAAAAAAGTTATTGTTACATTTATTTGTAAAATTTTTCTTAACATTTACTCTTAACTTATTTAATATCCTGTATGATATTAAATTATATATATTTTTATAGTACTACAAGTATTCAGGAATATCGCAAATAGGGAAAATATATTTACACATGGTAACACAATGATGACGTGCGCTACCTGCGTTTAATTTTTGCTTCATGAAATCAATACTTTCATGTAGGTTAATTGGTTTTCACTCAATAAGTCAAAATGAAAATGATAGAGATTCACTTAATTGATTTAATATAATTGAATAAAAAGAAAATTATACTTTTTAAAAGGTATTGATTGATACAATTTTTAAGCAGCAAAAAGTAAACGCATCCAATGATGCCAACTTTAATTTAGTTTTCTTCTCAAGGCAAGAAAAAAACTAATGTCAAACATGATGTGACAAAAAGAAATTGCTGCTGTCTGAGATTGTTATTTTTCTTGTGCGTAATTATAACAAAAATTGTGGATAAAGTTTAGAGAGTTTTCTTTTAAACGAAAATTTATTTTCTATTTCTATCTCGGCGGTATGCAGATGAGTCGCATGGGCTCTCCATCCGTAGGAATGGATGATGATTCGGGTGTTGGTCATCTTCTGAGCGATTTTTTGCTACAACTCGAGAACTACAACCCGTCTATTCCCGATTCAGTAGTTGCCCATTATCTCAACATGTCTGGATTCGAATCACAGGACTCTAGGTGAGAAGCTGCATTAAAATTTTCCGCGGATATGAAAAGCAATTGATGAACGATAATGTAATGTAAACATTCGAGTTACAAATAAGTCAATAATCTTTATGACCTTAAGAAGTTCGTAATATTTTTTAAACAGATACCATTGAAGCTGCTATATTGAAGCAAGGTTGAGTGGTTTGATATGAAATTTTTTTTTTCTTTTAAATAATGGCTTTGTGCGGTTTGCACATTAAGTCATTGTCAAGTAAGAGATATAGTAATCTCATATAATTTATAGTAAATGAGAATGAGTGGTGATAAAGATGATAAATGGTAAATGAGATCCCCTCTCCCTAAACCCCTTGAGTCCTCAGTAAAGATGTGGGACTATACTGAGATCTCACATGGACTTCTTGAGAGAATTTAAAAAGTTATGTTGCATTTTTTTTATTTCATTTACCAACACTCATGTACGTTCACAAACACTTAAAGGTTAATCCACCGATATTAAACATTAATGTTCGAAATATTAGAAATTTTAGAAAATAAAACAAAACTGCAAACATGACGCTTCAATTTCCCGCCAAGAAGTCTGATATGATAATTAAGAGCCTCAGAATCATCTTACTTTTTAATAATTGAATGCTGTTTTAAGGAATTATTGAAATAGTTATCTTTGTAATGAGAGTTGAAAGATATGTTTTGATGTTTGAATTATATATAAAAACTCAGTATATCTTAAAGTGTAATTTATTTTTATATTTTTGTTGCTGTCTTGTAATCAATATTATTATGTATGTATTATGTTTTTTTATAACTAAAGCCAAGAAATAGCAGGCTGAAATAAAAAAAATATTAGCATCACACTGGGTCTGCGTAATAAATTATGAACCTGAATCTTTCTTACGTGTGTTTGTGAGAGGAGAGCCGTGCTCAGTACTAAGACATTTATGGTCTAAGATTATGCTTATATGAAAATTCATTATTTACAGATTAATCCGCTTAATCGCTCTTGCATCTCAAAAGTTCCTATCGGACATTGCCAACGACGCCCTGCAACATTGCAAAATGCGGACATCAAGTCAAATAACACAAACATCTAAAAACCAAAAAGGACCAAAAGAAAAGAAATATGTTATGACGATGGACGACTTAGTTCCTGCTCTCCAGGAGTACGGTATCACTGTGAGGAAGCCACATTATTTTGTTTAGTTCTAGTTATTATCTGTATGTTTAAGCACTGATTCTATGTAAGCAATAAATATATTACACTTTTTATTAATTTACATTTATTTTTAAAAAAATCCTTCCTATTAAATGTATCTCACAGTATCCCTGTGTGATCCCTGTTCTATGGAAATAGTGATAAAAAGTATCTTGTGTTAAAACTAACTGCATGCATTGCAACCCATACAGTTGTTTTTATCATTGTATTAGAAAATTAAAGTATTGAGATTTCTCTAACTATGCTTGATAAGGTTAAACTATATTTATATATACATATTTTAATGTTCGAAGTTATTTATGAAAGAATAAACCTGACTGATAGTAAAAAGGCTTCGTTAAAATTTAGCACTAAGTTCATGTAAGAATCAGTGCATGAACTTGAACAGCTATGAGGTTAGGATGTACATTTAATTGTTAATGAAAGAATCAAAACATAACTACTCGAAAACAAGCTGTATGTACTAATAGATAATAATAGTACTATGAGCAAATATTACTAAAACAATCATGTACTAGGTATATATTTATTGCACAGATTCAAGGTACAGTCTTGTCAATACTACATAATACAGTAGAATCTCTATGCATTCATGCACAAAAGACAATAAATAAAACTAACACAGCCAAAGATTTAAATAAGAATATATAATAAATATAATAATGTGCATCATCTTATACATTACTGAGTATGAGTTTAATATTCAGTTTACTGGGACTATTGAAATAAAACCTGTTTGCTGAATGACTAAGGGCTCTTTCAGTATAAACATTTGTTGTCATCCTGCTGCAGTACCATACTACATGTGGACAGTCGTATTTTTCTAAACAAAACGCACTTATCGCCCATGGACAACAGCAAGACAGCAATGCCAATGAAAACAAACGATCGTATGTGCGCGATACGACAAACACACTGCTTCGGGACTTCAGCTGTCCGATACCGTCTAAATTGAAAGCGCCCTAAGGGTGCATTTCCACCAGAGAAAGATGTAAAAGCTACGCTACAAAACTATGTGACCGTCTCCACTAATATTAAGCTATGTAGCTGTGTTGCCGCGAGGCAGCTATGGCTATGAGATGTATGCAGAGGCACCACTGACATTGCTACATGACTCGGGACCATCCATAGCACGCATCCAGGGCACAATACTTTCTATAGAAAAGTCATAGCTTAGTTGAACCCATTTCACCACTGCTATGCTATGTGAATCAAAGAACATAATAGGTAGATATCAGATGTAATGTACATCTCTGGTGGAAAAGCACTTTGCCGTGTAAAACTCCAACAGCGCTCTCATAGTGATCTAACTCAGTCTCCAACCATGAGCATCAATCTCTCAGACAAGCTGTTTGGACACTCTGTTTAAAATGTATTGGGAGGCTCAGTCAACAGTCAGAGGCTCACTGTGAGCCTAATGGGGACTCGACTTTAGTATTATCTATTCCAAAGATCTTATAATATAATGAGGTGGAAGTAATAACTGTCACAACTTGGGAATGCACCTCAAGCACTTGAATCAAGGAATGAACTCAAGGTTGGCTTTGGAGTCAAGTGCTACTTAATAGTTACAAGCTACACTTTGTGAACTTTATAAATCTTAAGCATTACTTAGCCAGAACTACCCCTGCTGGATTAAAATTTAACCTTGCATGATATACAATTAAGTAATCTACTTCATAAAGTTAATATACAAAAACAAAAGATCCTTTGAAGTTTTACAATTCAACTATTTTTTGTTTTTACATAATGAACCTATATAAAAGATAATACTTACAAAAATCATTAACTAATAACTACAGTAAAACTGTCCTAAAGTGGACTATATGACTAATAAATATAGTTCTAAAGTATAATACACTGCAAATAATTTACAAACAATATGAACCAAGCTTATAATTAAATTAATGATATTGTGTGACATTTAATGATCAAATTAAATTGTTTATTACATTTCACACAACATAAGATGACTGAAGTATGTCTATCAGGTCAAAATGGTTGGGCAAGGGTATAGCAATTTAGGAGAGCATCATCATAATATCAGCCTTATTAAGTCTACCATTAGCCTCCCCAATAGATTGTATTGAGGGTGTTTGCCTATAATAACCACCGTAGGTAGGCAGGTTGGTGATCGCAGTTCCAGCTAGTACACAGGATGTCTGATGCTGCTGCCTATCATCTGGTGAGATTTCTCTTTGTCGACTCTTATGCCTCACCTTGAGATGAGAGGGGGTGACAGTATTGTAGGCCAACAGGACCAATGGCAGAACAGAAGAGCATACTTAATATAATATAATTAACATTTGTATTTATTTATCTATTTTGTAAACAAAAGTATAATAAATACAAGACACTTGTAAAACCTATAATATACAAGTCCTACATAAATATGACAGATTTTTCTTTAATAAGACTTGTACTAATCATATATTCTACAATCAGAAATGGTTAAACTTCAAATGAAAATATGATTTTCAGATTTAGCTGCATGATAAAATAATAAATAAATTTAATGATTTTAACATCCAGAAAAGAATTAAATGGTACTGGAGTTCTTACTTTGTATAAACAGCTTTTAAATGTTCTGAAAGAGGAGTACTTTCAGTTTCCATGAACAAAGTTACCTCTATGCTATCATCTCCAAGTGATCTAATGATACGTTTAAACTTTTTAACAACAGGAGGTTTTGCAAAGGACATTCTAGAAAGCTGTACAGTTTCAAGTACAATTTCTTTATTTTCTGGATCATATGAACCCTCTTCTAAAGAGGTAAGACCAAAATTATGGCTAACCACAAAAGCTAGTTCATTAGTCCCAGGCTTAATGCGGAGAAAGCCACGTTCCTGATGCATTGGAGCTTGGGTCTCTGGGTTGGATGACTTCGACGAAAAGTTGAACATTGGTTGACCTGGAAATCATAAAAAACACTAATATTAAAATTTATTTTGCTTTTAATTTACACCCATTTCCCATCTGGTGGGTCGCGACCCGGTACCGGGTCGGCAGCATTGCCTCCATATTTTAAATAAGTATTATGAGATGGTCGATTTATTTTTATACTAACAAGACAATGATGATCGGATGGATTGTAGGTATTGTATCTAATAGCAATAGCTGTGTTTTATTTTTTCCCAATACAGTTTTCAGTGGGTTCAAAAACTTAAGTGGGTCACGAAATCACGAAAATTACCGGGTCACAGTAGAAAAAAGTTTAAGAAACGCTGATTTACACCAATCAAAGGTCAGTCTTAAGAGACAATGCTATACGAACTAAAACAAGCTATCATCAAAATACTACAGCTTTATTCAAATTAAGTTGTCTAAAGAAAGGTAAAATATTCTGGAAAGCTATAAAAAGATACGTGTGAATATAGATCAAGTAAAGAAATCGACTCACCGATGCATAAAAATTCCATATTATCATGATATTGGAAATCATTGATATTTGGAAAATAACCTCTGCCTTCCTTTGTAGTCCAACTGCCGGCAAGCCAAGCCAGGGGTTTCAAACTTTCGTGCAAATTATTTGAACCCATCTTTTTTATTTTAATCACAAAAATCCAAACTTTCGCCGGCTGGTGAAAAGAAACCACTTGAAGTTATTTTCCCGATTGGATAATTGGATGAATTATTATGCAAAATAGTCTCCTTTTCTAGTTTTTTTTTTAAAGTGCAATTTTTTGAGAACAAAGTATTATTAAAACCCTAATTAAGTTCCATTGAAACCTGTATAGAATAAAGCAAATAAACAATTTAAATACACTGAGGGTAAGGCAGGATGAGTTAATTTTAGCCTATATCATGCTGAATTTTAAAAAATTAACCTCTTTTTTAATCCGGGATAAGATTTAGTTACATACTGCCAAGTATGTTTAAACTTTTATTGTTTTCTTTTAAATACTGGCTTAGTGCGGTTGTTGCACATTTAGCCAGAGTCAAGTAAGTGATATGAGTCGCTTAACTTCAAACTCGGATAAATCCATTTAACTCGTTTCTGAGATATTCATGAAAAAGTGATATTATTCTTAATTAGCTTGTTTAGATGTTAGGGTTACTTATCATTACATGAACAATATGTCAGAAAACGACCTGTGCTTTAAATTAAGTCTCAAAACCGGTAATTCTTTAGAAAACATGATATTTAGATCGGATTTACCTTCATTAGAAATAATTGGATGCAATTTATCTATGTTTGAAAAAACTCAGTGTGGATTTATATCATTTTGATTTAATGTACCTGGATGTATCTAGATTTGAAAAAATATGAATAGTAGTAGGGATGTATAAGGGAATCACGAAATATTATCGGCATACAGTATAAAGTAACAATATATTAAATTATAAGTAGATAGGTATCTAACTAATTGGTTATACAAAATTAAAAATTTCTTCAGAGTCATCTTCTTCGTTTTCTCCTTTGGGATTTGGTCTCCCTAATACGTTTTCATTGTAAAGCACTTTTTTATAAAATTTTAATTGTGCGACTGCCCATTCTTGGTCAAAGTGCGTTTCCAATAAATTTTCGAACATCGATCAGTTTTGGTTCATGAACTGGTACTCCAATTGGGAGTTTCTGTGGACTAAAATGTTGAAATGTTCGACCGCGTTTATTTATTGTTTTAGCAACACTTGTATCAGAATAAAACGATATTTCCCAACGTATTTGAACTTGTTCTTCTTGTAAAGTTATAATAAATTACAATTTTGTTCCTGTATACCTGCATTTACCTGATGTGACCGTTCATGAGACATGTAATTACCTACGTTAAACTTACATTAATCTCATTATATCCATATATTCAATAACAGTTGAACAAAAATAAAATACTCGATATTCGACACACCGTTGATGGTGAGTACAACACTATTATCAACTCCGTACTTCTAGCACGGTGCATAAAATGTAATTGAAACTTATCGAATTTTCGTTTTTTTGTCTTTCTTACGGCGGACTATTATATAAGGGCGCTTGCGGGCCTTGTTAGGTGACATTATTATAATAGAATTATCCATTCTAAATCACTTGTAATTAAAACAAACAATAAAAAGCGAGAGCAAGACAGTGCTATAAACGTAGAGTTTAAGTCAACTGGCAGCCATCTTGACCAAATACCATTCGCTGATTGGCTCGGATGGATTTGACTACATTTGAAAAAAACTTTTATCTGGATCTATCTGAGTTTGATATAATGTCACTATTTTAACGGTCTTTTTCACGTTACACATGCGGATTTAAACACTTCTGATTAGTTTGAATAAAGGCTTTCTTTTCACCCTTTCTTTTGGCGCCAAAATCATAAAAAAGTCCGAAATTGGATTTATCCGAGTTTGAAGTTAAGCGACTCATATGTTAATAATATATAATTCATAATAAATTAGAATGAGTGTTGATAAAGATGATAAATTGAATATGAAATACCCTCCTCTAAGCCCCTTGAGTCCTCAGTAAAGATGTGGGACTATACTGAGATCTCACATGGACTCACACTCCTTAAGAGAAAATTGGAAAAGTGATGTTGCACTGTTTTGTTTGATTTACCAACACGCATGTATGTTCACAGACACTTAACGGTTAATAATCCTCCTTTACTACACATTAATGTTAGAAATATCACAAATTTTAGAAAATAAAACAAAACTGCAGACATGACGCTTCACTTTTCCGCGAAGAAATCTTCGTGATGAAGCTTAGTTTCTTAAAACATTTTCTTTTTCTTTACATTTTTAAACACTACATAAAGTCATTATTAAAGGAGGCTTGCTACCCACCAATGGGAAGATCTTTCATCGGGCAGATGACAGTTCCCCAAAGCCGCGGCCCAACCGGTGATGGTTTAGTATGTTATAGCTTAAAGAATTGCGATTTGCATAATTCAGGATCCATTCAACTCAACTGTGGTGCCATTAGCTTAAATTTTAACTTAAAAACAGAACTAATTATTCATTAACGTATGGAGATATATAACGTGAATCCTTCATCATAACATATCAGAGCATGGTTCGTTACACTGTTAAAAAGGATGGCATGGATGGCAAGGATGGCTCTTTCATTTTATTAGAATCCCGTTCGGCGGGAAATATAGGCTATGGAAATAACGACATCAAGTATATTTTTTCTTCCATAAGAAACTTAACAGTTCCTGTTTACGGTAATAGATTTTATACCCTTAATCAGAGAGCGCAACACTAAAATATAAGCAGCTATTTCATAGATATTTAATTTGTTACATCTATACTTGCTAGCACAAGTTTACCTCTTTGGTTTTTTCCTACAAAGAGAACAGAAAACAAAACGTTAGAATTTTATAAGAAAATTATCACAACGTCAGCATGTGACAAAAGAAGCCAAACACCACAATAACTCCTACAAATTACTACAATAAATATTAAATAACCAAAAAATTACGAATCTTTTTACCATAACAAATAACATAAGTTACAGTTGGTTATCTTGAAGTATTTACACAAAGAATTTTAATAATGATGGACATGAAAAAGGGAATAGTATCTACAGGGAAAATGTTTTCTAAATGTGATTCGATGAATTCAATGTCTTCAGACACGAAAAACTTTCTACAGAGGATATGTTATAAGAATTCTGCTTCCATTGACATGACTAAGTTCGGATTCATACGAGACAGTAAAATGACGCCAATGAGATTACTATTGAGACCTTTGAGGGACAAACTAGAAAAAATCTGTGGTAATTTTTAACTTTTTAATTCTTTTATATAATGGCTTCGTGCGGTTTGCTTATTTATATTTGTAACTTTTTTCTGCATTTACAATGCTGTTTAAAGTTATGAAAAGATTTTTTAACTAGAAAAACTGCTAAATGCAGGCGACCGGTTATGGTCAGTGGTTCGATTCCTGTCCGGGTTACCGCGGACGGGTTGATTTTTTTCAAGTAAAAAAAATCATTTTAAGTTCATGCTAATCTTAGTTATTATTTTAAATATTGTGTCTGTAAGGTAGAATGCGTATAGGGTATAGGGATCCTACCAAGACCTAAGGCGCCCATGCCAACCTCACCTGCAAGTGGTGCACCTGCCGATCAACGGACGAGGCTCTGGCGAATATAACAGTGCCCGGTAAGCGGCGATAGGCTCGTCACCTATTACGCGGAACCAACTATTGAATTGGCGAAATGTGGGCATATAATGCGCCTCTGCCTACCCTTCTGGGAAACAGGCGTGAATGTATGTATGTATGTAAGGTAGAATGCCGCTTTACTATGTTTTTTAGTTCGCGGTCGTTATAGAAGAACCAACCTATTGGCCTATTTTCAACAGTGGCCTCCTTATGCCCAGGGTGATATTGATGGTGATTGTGTCCATTAGTTTTCATAATATATTTCAATAAATATTAATGGACCAATATTAATAACACTTGAGTACTACTTGCCCCAGTGTTATTGGCACAAGAAAAGTCTGTAAATTTTCTTAACAAAAGGAAAGCTGAAGCTCAATTCTCGTAAAGGAAACGATGTCAACGAACATAGACTGCGGCGATATTGCTTGCTATGTTCACCCAACTAGTTTTTTGATTAAAAAACAAACCAATTTAAATTTAGAACTTGTTTTTTTTATTATGGCTTTGCGCGTTTAATATATTTTTCTAGTATTAAGTAAAATATATTATATTACTATTATTTTTTTCGTAATAAATGAGTGGTGCCAAAGATGATAAAAAGGTCCCTAAATCCCTAAAATAATTCGTGCGGTTTGCACATTTAACCAATGTCAAGTAAGAGACATATTAATAACATATAAATTGAAGTAAATGAGAATGAGTGGCGATAAAGAAGATAAATGTTAAATGATATGCCCTCCCCCTAAACCCCTTGAGTCCTCAGTAAAGATGTGGGACTATACTAAGATCTCACATGGACTTCTTGAGAGAATTTGAAAAATGATGTTGCACTGTTTTGTTTCATTTACCAACACTCGTGTACGTTTGTTTCATTTACCAACACTCATGAACGTTCACATATTTTACACATTAATGATAGAAATATCACAAATATTAGAAAATAAAACAAACTATAGTCATAACGCTTCACTTTCCCGCCAGGAAGTCTTTAAATATTCTTCTTCTTCTTCCATTTAATTAATGGCTTCGTGCGTCTAGCACATTTAGCCAGTGTCAAGTAAGTGATATATAAATAATATATAATTCATAGTAAATGAGAATGAGTGGGGATAAAGATGATAAATGAGATACCCTCCCCTAAGCCCCTTGAGTCCTCGGTAAAGATGTGGGACTATACTGAGATCTCACATGGAATCCTTGAAAGAAAATTGGAAAGTAATGTTGCACTGTTTTATTTGATTTACCAACACTCATGTATGTTCACAAACACTGAACGGTTAATAATCCACCGTTATTACACATTAATGTTAGAAATATCACAAATTTTAGAAAATAAAACAAAACTGCAGACGTGACGCTTCACTTTCCCGTCAAGAAGTCCGTCTTTAAATATTGTCTTGAATAGAAATCAATTTCTCGGGTTTCGAGAATATCAATCAAAATTTCGGCCGGCTAAGTCTTATTTTTATTGTGTTGCAGGTGATTCTAAAAAGGGTCGTTCTGGTCATCGTCTAAATTCAAAAACAGGAAAATCAAGTACAACTAAAGGTCAGTGACATTAAAAATTAACGACTTTGCTCGTTCCCTATAAACAGTACCCAGAAGCAAACACTGTATTTTCTTCCCAGGAGTGAGCATTTAGGTATAATTTGATATGACTTCTCGAGCCAACTTCAAAATTGACGCAGAAGAACTTGCTCATAAATACGTTTTTATTACGAATCTAACGACAGTTGTAGGTAGTGGTAGGTAGCACTGTAAAAACTGAACCTGCCGAGATAAAATATTTAGCAGTTCTTACTGTAAAATGAATCGCTAGGTATGCAAAATATTGCCAGATAAATCGCGTTATGTTATAAAATAAAGCGGGCGATACGCCGGTCGGCGCGGTGGGTCCAAAAGCCAGCTAAGGGTCTGGCATAGAGAAATATAATAACTAGGTAATAGAGAGCCATCTCCCGGTTTTTTTTTGCCAATCGGTTTGAACCTAGTGCCCTCTGGAAGTGTTGTTCCGCAACTTTTGACAAATATACATACCTATGCATTCTATAGATAGGTATCAGCTTACTTAAATTTTAAGCATGCAAAACATTGGAATCAGAGTGATTTGAGCATGCACAAAATTTATGAAATCAAATCACTCTGATTCCAATGTTTTGCATGCTTAAAAATTAAGCAAGTATAATTTACGACAATATTTTCTAAGTGCGTACGAGTAGACAACAAGCGGCCATATGCAATGAAAAATGACAATGACATGACAGGTCCAAAGATCGATTAAAATCGAGTTAATCGAGTAGGTAATGAACATGAGTTTAGAATAAATAAAGAATTAAATGGTAAAATAATATCACGTAAATTTCTAAAGTTAAATATGTTTATAAATTGTACCAAGCAACAAGTTTTAAGTTCTAATTATAACGTTTAGCTAAAATTTAATTTAATCGATTATTAATCTCTGCTGCTTTTGGAGAAAGCGTCATCTAGCGAGAGTCTTTAAAAATATTTTTACGCAATAGTGAGGAAAAACGTTAAAAGGTGGCGCCACTCAAACAATGTCATTGCTCTGACTATTGGACTTTCCTACCCCTGGGGTCTGGTTAGAGGTAGGCTTCTTACTGTCAGAGTCTACAAATGCTTCCGACTACCCTCATGTTAAACAGAGAATCTAAAAATTCCAAAAATGAATTATCTTACGAATTCTGTTTTCAGAAAACATTATTGTAAAGAAAAATCGAAAAAAAAATTATTGCTACAATAATATTGTGCCAGCACATAAGAGCAGAGTAAGTATCCTGAAGTACGATAACTACTAATTTTAAATGAATTACTTTTTTCATAATTAAATCATTCTATGAATATTTTGTAAACAGTAAAATGCGATTTTAGGCACGGAACGCTGCATGCAAACGTCAATGTCACACGTACACGTGATTATATAATTTCCGTTGTGGCGCTGTCATCGACGCCGCAGTTTCCTTTAGCACTGTGTGTCAGGTGCGGTGCGGTGTGTTGAACAATTTAGATCGGATATAAAACATGTAAGTAAATCGTAATTTGTTACTTAGTCCACAAATTACTAATCTAAAGACTCTTTAGCTATTGATAAAAAATTACTGTGCGTCAGAAATAAGTAATATGTTATCCTATTGTTACTTACGTAACCTAATGGAATTATGTTTGCACGTGACCTTGTCCTGTTTAAAATTATGGAATGTCTTTAAATTTATTAATAAACATATCTTAGCCCATAATGTATAAGTAATCATAACTGAAGTTGCTAGTATATTACATAAAATCATAATAGTAAGTCTCTGAATTGTCAGACTTTTCCGGTTAAAAGTATTGATTTGATTCTGCTGCCATTGGCGTGATAGTTTTTTTTAAATAGGAAGGAAACATACAAATTCTTAAGTACTTTCATTCTGAATAGTTATTTTAATTCTAAGCAAAACTCTAGTTTTTGTTGACGTCGATAACGTAGATTGTGACTTTAGGTAACCTTCTAAATTTTTTGTCATAGTTTGGCAATGGCATTGATTGACAACTCTTCATTTGACCTGATTTTTATTTTAGTAGACTGAAAGAAATTATTACTAAATTTAGTCTGTTGTCAAGTTAATATAAATAACTTTATCTACTTTAAGTGACTGCTTTGGGGGCACAACCCTGCTTGAGCGTCCCACTGCTGGGCATAAGCCTTCCCGTTATGTAGCCACTTCCTATTGTTAGGAACTTTTTGCCTACCTCCTTAGAAGGTTATTTCAGACCATTTAATTATTATAATGCTGTGTTAATTTATAAAATAAAATCCTTTATTTGATTAGTTTTTTAAAGTATGCTGTGTTCATTTAAACTCACTTATGGTGGTCACGATCCTTTTATTAATGTTGTACTGCTGGGCATTATTCTATTCTTTGCATCTGTCTTCAATAGTGAGGAACCTTTTGCTAACCATCCAGATATCTTAATTATGAGTTAATTAATGATAATTTTAGAAAGCACTCTTGAGGTTGAGCAGCTATCTTAGTTGCATCATCATGTAAGCCTTATAAAGTCTACTGCTGAACATTAGCCTCCCCAAAAGTTGGCAATTTGTTTTGGGTATTTGTTCATAATCACCACTATTTCTCTGCCTATTACTAGGAACTATTATGTTCCCCAGATCCTCAGTCTGTTTCTCAGATCTTATCAGGGTCCCTATACATCATATTTTATACACATATTATCAAATAACAATATTCAATACAATCATATATAATTATTAACAGTATTAATCCATGTATCAACCAGTTTCCCAGAACTAATTAATCAGAATTATAAATTTTATCTCTCTATTACATAAGTTGATAACTTAATGTTCGTATTCTTTTATTATATATCTTGTGACTGCAGAACATAGGTTTTTTAGATTTGTCAAATTGTTTTACTATTAAGTACATTTTCTTGTAACTGGCGGGAGAAAAAAATTTCTTGCCTGTTCTTTTATGATTGAGCTCCCGCCTGTAGTGAATGGTTGTGCTAGTTTTTATTTTTGTAACTTTGACTTTGTAAGTCTTTAGATTACTATAGATTTGTAGCATATATTGTTTGTGTGTGCAGGTTATAAACCAAATGGCACTGAGTTCAAACTCATAGGTTTAGCATATATGACTTCACCAATTTACAATGATTATTAACTCTCTAATATAGGTATATATAATTATATTTTTATCGTAGCCCAAGTTATTTGCTTTTAGCTTAGCCCAAGGTATTTCAAGGACTATAAACCATTTTGCAGACTTCCTAACATATACAGACTTTAGGAAAATTTTAACCACCATTTTGCATATTTTACAGGAGAAATTTGTTTTTTTTAATTTATTTGCAGATTTTTTTTATGTAAGCACCTCCTAATTAATTAATAATAATAATTAACCTCTTCTTTAATGCTAAGATTTGACTGAGTACTTCAACAGTTACTAAATACTATATTATTTTTGGCGCTTATAATGTTCTTTCTGAAAAGGCTCAACATTAAGAAGTATTTATAATAGTTAGCTGATAAATTATAAGACAAGCATTTCAGCAACAATAGTATAATGTTTATAAAGTATTCCATTTTTGCCTCTGATGACTGATGTGGTCTGAAGGTCAGCATTCCTGCACTCTGATCCTAATGCTGTGGGTCTGATTCCTTTAAGGAATTAGTCTTTGTGTAGTACATGAATATTTGCTGTGGTCTGAGTGTTTCCTATGTATTTCAGTATTTATTTACAAAAAAGATGTATTTATATAATAGGTTGGGGAAAAAGTCTTTTCGTATTTTTGTATGAAAAGTCAAGACATTTTTTTCAAAGTTTATTTACATTTATTTACAATATATATGTACCGTTTTGTTGAATAACTTTCTGCCATTTTGTGGGCAGAGACATTATCCCGTTACTGTAGAAACTTTGGGACTTCTGATCAAAAAAACGGGACAAATAGTTTTGGCAGTCCTCTCTTGAGGTCAACCTTACAGAACCTAAAGAATTCTGCAGAGACCGAAACAGGTGAAAATCTGAAGGCGCAAGGTCAGGGCTATATGGTGGATGCACTAGGACCTCCCAGTCGAACTCTCTTAATTTTTGCTGAGTGGCTAAAGATGTGTGTGGTCTAGCGTTATCGTGATGAAAGACCACACCCTTCCTGTTGATCAATTCCGGCCGTTTTCTCTCGACTGCTTCCTTTAATCTCATCAGTTGCTGGCAGTAAAGATCAGAATCGATGGTTTTGCCGGGCGGTAAAAGCTCATAATAAACAATGCCCTTCCAATCCCACCATACACACAGCATCACCTTATTTCGTGTTAGGCCAGGTTTGGCTACAGTCTGTGAAGCCTGGCCAACTTTCGACCACGACCTTTTTCGCACGTTCTTGTCGTACGTGATCCACTTTTCATCGCCAGTTATCAATTTCTTCAAAAACGGCTCGGTTTCATTACGTCTCAATAATGAATCGCAAATGAGTACACGGTTCATTAAGTTTCTTTGAGTGAGCTCGTGTGGCACCCAAATATCGAGCTTTTTTGTATAACCAGCTTTCTTCAAATGGGTCAAAACTGTTTTGTGGTCAATTCCCAGTTCTTCAGCTACATCGTAACTACTAATATGCCGATCTTGCTCCACTCTTTCAAAAATGGCGTCCATTTTATTCGTAACAGGGCGACCAGAGCGAGGTGCATCTTTAACATCAAAATTTCCGGACTGAAAACGTTTGAACCAAATTTGTGCTACTCTTACTGACACTGCATCAGGTCCATAAACATCACAAATTTTTATCACTGCTTGAGTTGCATTTTTGCCTTTTTTATAATAAAATTTTAAAATGTATCGAATTTCTTCATTAGATTCACTCATTTTAAC
This sequence comes from Musotima nitidalis, assembly GCA_949126915.1. Classification (NCBI taxonomy): domain Eukaryota; kingdom Metazoa; phylum Arthropoda; class Insecta; order Lepidoptera; family Crambidae; genus Musotima; species Musotima nitidalis. The sequence continues at coordinate 6,109,359 of OX421442.1, read as the reverse complement.
GGAGAGAAAAACAAATGAAAAATAGCGGGAAACAACTTTTTTTTATTTTTTTCTTTTCTTTATAATGGAACCTTTTTAATGTTACCAAAACCAGCCAGACACAAATAGTACAGTCAAAAAAAAAAATATAATAAGTTTATACCTACGTTATGCGAAAAGACTTTTTCCCCGACCTAATATGTTTATCCATAGTATCTGTAACACAAGTTCTCAATGATACTTAATTTGAACTAAATAATCTGTGTGATTGTAATAGTATATTGTTATTGCTTGCTTGCTATTACCTAAGGGTTGTATCTAATGGGTAAATCAAAATTCTCAAATTTCCAATATAAACTAACCTTGTTGTGCATCAAAAATACTGATTGAGCACCTAATTTAGGTGCATTGATAACATTAGGTGCTCATTCTAGAGTATCAGTTTGTTATATTTCATAACTAAATACAGTATCAATGCCTGTTGATAAAAACTTATTGAAGAGATAACATGACTCTCACATTGCTGTCAACTCAGTAGAGTAACTGGTGAATATCTATGGGCAGAGTAACTGGTAAATATCTATCGGCAGAGTAACTGGTAAATATCTATCGGCAGAGTAACTGGTAAATATCTATCGGCAGAGTAGCCCAATGACCATTGATTATGAGATTTAATTAATATGAGAATGCCGTCAACAGTAAATTTACTGTGTCATTGACATACCTGTCATACTACGTATGTAAGTAGAGTAGCCGATAGACTTCTCGTTGGCAGTGAACCAATGACCAAATACAGGTAGACTTCTCGTTGGCAGTGACCCAATGACCAAATACACTAGTAGCGGAAGGAATTCAACAACAATTTTTTCTTGCCCTATGATGAAAACTCATTACTGAGGGGGGCTGTCAATTGACGTTCACTATGTCAATGTCACAAATGTCAATGACATACTGCTGGGTAACCAGTGGAGTAACTGGTGGATTTCATTTGGCAGAGTTGCCTTAATGACCACAGATTATGAGAGCTGAGGGCATTGAAAATTTTTGATTATAACTTTTGAAGCTAGGAAATTGACTTTTCATGAATGGTACTGGATTGAGAAGCCTATTGACATGAATTAATTAATTTATAGAAACTGTAAACGTGTTATTTACATATAGCTATATATATTATTGTATAGGTGACTACATATATGATAATAATATATTAACAACCGATATGGCGTGGGGGAGGTCGTGGGTTCGATTCCCACACAGGACAAATCTTTGTGTGCGTTAACATGAATATTTGTTCTGGAATGGGTGTTATCCTATGTATATTAAGTACGAATTTACCAAAAATAACGGTATTTAATAAGGTGTATCCGTTTTTTAGTATCCATAACTAAAGTTCTTAATGATAATTATTTGATCAAATTATCTGATCAATGATAATTATTGATTTATTGGATCGAAATTATTGGTGTGATTGTAAGATATTATTTGTTTATATTATTTATTATATTTTAGTAACAAACCTAGAGGGTAAACAATCTTCATTGTTGTTAAAAAAATTATCGAATTTCCATTTTGTGTGTAAAAATTTGACGAATGATCCTGTTGATCTTAAAGAAAATTAAGTTTTTTTCTTTCTCCATAGCCACAATAAATCCTTACATAACGTTGAAATTGGTTTCAAGCTATCTTTAGTACTAAATAATTGTACTGGCTCGATTTGAATGAATTTCGTATCAATTTAAAGTTGAGATGAACCTTAAAATGATGTCTTATACTAATACGCGCCCATTCACTGCCGGCAAGAACTTATTCGTAAAAGGTGCAAGAAAATCGTGAATGGGCTAATTTAAGGGGAGTTATGTAAGAATGCAAAAATTTGACTTTTTCGGTATGATTGTTCATCATCATTGTCATCTTGTACGGAAATAATATGCAAAAAATAGACATAAATCTACATCATAAAACAAATGAGAACGTGTGGTGAAAAATAAAATAACCCGTTTAGTTAAAAAGAAATATTGCTTTTTACCTTATATCAACTCCATATATACATACATTCACGCCTGTTTCCCCCCGAAAGGGTAGGCAGATGCATATTATACGCCCACATTTCGCCAATAACATGGTTGGGCCCTAGTAAGGTGGCGAGCCTATGGCCAATTACCGGGATCTGTTACGTTCGCAAAGCCATGTTTGTTGATCAGCAGGTGCACTACTCGCAGGTGAGGTTGGCTTGGGCTCCTTAGATATTGATAGGTTCTGTATACACAATCCATATAATGTACAAGCAACAAAAGAAGTTCCTTCCTCTCCTACTGAGCTATGTTGTGCCCGACAGGGTCCGTAATTGATATCATATTAATTATGTCACCATCTATTGTAATATTATGGAATGCAATAAGTATTGAGTATTAATGCTCAGCTATACATAGATAATCTGCACGCTTCAGTCAGACATATGTTTTTTCCTATGTATATTAAGTATGTTTATCCGTTGTTTAGTATCCATAACACAATTTGCTAATGATACTTTTGGAACCAAATAATTGGTGTAATTGTCAGAAAATATTTATTTATTTTATATATCCAAGGATTCCATTTCAGTTGATGCCACGATCCGTGCGGATATTGATTTTGAAGAGTTAAAGGAATTAATATTGTGTTGTTATGCCCACAGAATAATGTTCTCATCCCTGTTGGACGCGGCGCGAAACTCGCCATTCCGTGGGCCGCTCTCCCCCGTACAGTGCCAGGCCTCCACCGCAGTGGCTCCCCAGATCGAGCCACTAAACTCTAAGGTAAGCGGCGATGAACGCTAGACGTGCTTGTAGCCACAACATCGATAACCCACGCAGAACCATTTAGGTAATCACGTGTCACTTAAAGGTGCTTTAAAATGCCGTTGAAACGTGTTTACAAATCGATACCTCCTACGTATAATATCATGTTAAATAAAAAAATGGCATTTTTGCTTTTTTCCATAAAAAATACCTCTTTGATAATCCTATAATATTATGAATGATATATATTATACATAAGAGGTATCAAAATGTTAGTAAACATATTTTAAGAAACATACAATCACAATGTTTTACTAGATAGATACACACCTTTATTGCTCACAAAATACATCAACACTTAGCAAAGGCGGCCTTATAGCTAAAAGCGATCTCGTTCAGGCAACCAACCCAAAATAAAATAATAAAATAACATAAAACATATCAAAGACAACTTACAAAAATTAAAATGATCAAAATGCATAGAATACAGTAACAAAACATTTGTTAGTACATAAATGTCTTGGTGTTGGAAAATATCTGTAAACGATTCATTGCGGATGACGCCTTACGGCGTCATTTATATCTTTTGCGTATGGCGTCTCAATGAATTTCTCTGTTCAACTGAATTTCCATTATTTGTCACGTAGGTTAAGCCTGTTTAAACCGTTTTATGATTTATTGCCAATTTAAAAACTTCAGATGTTGCAAACCTTTTGTAACCAAATTTAATTTATTTTACGAATGGCGTATGACGCCACATGGCGTCATTTAGGTTTTTGTTCTTAAAATCAAAGAAGGCGAATTCGATCCCGAACAATTTTAATTCAAGACTTGCGCCTACCACTTATACACGCCTTCAAAAATATGGACGACTTGATAAAGTTCGCAGGCATACACTGGATGCAATTTGCATTTAATTATGGTTAGACTGAATAAACTAAATATAGGCACTCCTTTTACACCCTTTCGTAAACCTCTACTAAAAATACACAAAAGGTTTACAACAACTGATCCAATTAAATCACTTACCAGCCATTCCAGCGAAATCACGTAGATAAGTCACTTTGTAACACTCTAAACGAATTAACAAAACCTTTACGTTTGACGTGACGTCAATGACGTCTGACGCCGACTGAATGTAAACACGCAAAAACACTCCAAAATCTTAACAAAAAAAAAATGAAAAAACATGTTCAATCATGGCTGAAGACGCCCAAGGGCGTCACTTTAATGGGTGGCGGCTGACGCACAGAGGCGTCACAGAAAATTTGTTAGCCGCCATGGACAAAAGTCCCTAAAAGTGGGATACGCAATGAATCGGTCAAACAGCCGTGTTGTGTGACAGCTCCTTAAGGTTCATTGTTTCGCAAATAAACTCTTGTATCTACGTATAATCTAGTCTCATTTCTACTCATTAAGGCAGGCACCAGCCGCACTGAATGGAGACAATAAATTGTAGTCGAGCTCCTCAGCATTGCGGAAATGATGAAGGAAAGGCCATCATCAATTTCTCTGGTTGGAATCAGTCTCCTGATCAGAACCCTTAGGACTGTTTTCCTCTCAAGCGGGTTTGCGTCTGCAATAGGAAAAAATTACTCATTTTATAATTTCAACTACTCAAAATGACATCCGGTTGTAAGTAAACCTTGACAAAGAATTCATTTCCTTTCATTTCTTGATTATTGTACCGCTCACAACTCTTTCATTGTTGTTAAGAAAAAAAAATTATGGACTTTCCATTTTGTGTATAAAATTTTACGAATCTAAATGTAAAAACCTGTTGATCTTAAAGACAATAAAGTATATTTTATTTTATTTAGTAGGTAGGTATATATATTTCTTAATAGGTTAAGTTATTTTTCATAATCAAGTAAAAGAAATGCAGTTTACATAGATTACCGATTTTGTCGTAATTGTGCGTTTAAATCAATGACCTTCTATACACATGGACATCGCATCAGCGCGCTGTAAACGGCACGGCAAAAGTGTGCTTGAACGCGATGTAAGCACACTTTTTCTTTAGTCGTGTTTTGACAGCTAAGTCAGAAGGATGCTGAAGTAAGTCATAAAAATGTGCCCAAATAATACGTTAACGATTCAAAAAAAAGATGGTGTGACCTACCACCGGTACGTTAATTTTATTTCTGAAAGATAACACACGAAAATGTGTAAATAATGTTGTAAAACCATTTAATTTTCAATAATTATCATCAATTATTGACAAGTATTTCCATTCTTTTCACTCTCGCGCGTCAGAAAGAGATAGATGTAAGGACGCCACAAGAACAGAGTCAGAAAAGAAAGCAATAGAATCGCTATAGACCTTTATTTTTTGCCACATTGCTTTCATCTGTTAATACATATAAATCCTGTATTTATCTGTTAATACATACCAACATACTTCCTGTTGCTTGCTGATGCTTTTTTTTAGCTTTCCTGTACACGAGATTTTGATGGAGAAATGGCGCAAGATAGTAGCAAGAGAAAGGTCCGAAGAATTTTACAAACCACATAAATCAAGCGTCATTTACTCAAATCATTTCCTTGAATCTGATTTATATTACACCCCTAAACGATTTACGCGTATAAGATTCATATAAAATAAATGAATATAAAAATATGTATAAAATACGAATCGATGTTTAAAGCTCCAAAACATGTTTGATTATTTTCGATTTTTGATACCAGTTTCACCGATTACTATTACTACTTTAAAGTCCATATTTTTTTAAAAGTGTTGGTTTTGCTTACATACACAAAGCTTATATGTATTCAGCGAACAGTAGTTTTTGGATGTATAGATAAAAACGTTAATAGCTGATATTTTTGCGATTTTCTAGTAATAAAAATTTGTTCATATTTATGGGTGATGCCAATACTCCTTAAAATATCCCCCTAAAATATTTTTTAACTAATTACAAGTGATCCTACATTAGCTATCTTCATAATATTTATTACTAGGAAAAAACTGGCATAAGAGGCATTCTATCTTAACCCCTAGGTTGGTAACGCATCGGCACTTCCTATGGTATTGCAGGTGTCTATGGGCAATAGTGCTCACTCCACTTGCTCGTTTGCCTTCCTTGTTGTACAAAAAAAAATCTATAATTCGGTAGTTTATAATAATAATAGGCACATTCGGAAATCGTGTGGTACCGGAACACAGTATGGCCACTCCTAGTCTTCCTGTGGACTATTACGGGCTGAAATTACGATATTCGCAAAAGTATAAAAATCTATCTCTCGTAAATAAAAAACAAAAATTAACAGCCAACGCCACTCCACTGCTATTTTTGTTCGAATCCGTTTCTAAATTCACCTTATGCAGCTTATTGCTGCTCATTTAGCGCAATGTATGAAAAGATCAGTCAAAGCATAATATGGTGAAATTAGAGACCTGTGCCTTATTATTGCTTTGTCATTGTATGACGTGATTAGTCCATGTGTATAGAAGGTCATTGGTTTAAATGAACGTTTTATGGGCGGTTGTCATTTTGATAAGTTGTCATTTTGAGCTGACATCGGAAAAAGGCCCTTAATAGGAACTCTTTAGTTATCACAGATATTTTTTCTCAACCCCAACCAACTGGTATATAGTTTTGGTATGTATATATTCCAATAATGCCCAATGATGAAAACTCATACTAGAGGGGGGCTGTTGATGAGAGGCTAGCTGTGTCAACAACTGGCACTTTGTTCTGTTGACTCGGTCAGCAGTGTGGCCAGCAAGCCTTTAGTTGACAGAGTTGCCCAATGACCAATAGATTATGAGAGCTGAGGGCTATTTAAGGAGTTATATCAAAAATATAATTTAATTTTTTTTTATGCCAATGTTTTTATATGGCCTGTCAGCTGAAAATCGCTATATATAGGGTTATTTGTAAAACATCAACAACCTCAGTGGAGTATATATCTTATATCATTAACAATACATTAATTGTTGCATGTAAGTGAATCTCAGTTTCGTGATTTCAGTGTAATATTTCGGTTGGTTTTTTATATTTAATGTTGACTTTTTTAAGTGCTATGTTTATGAAGTAAAAAATGAGATGTTTGTTTGATAAATACTATGCACTTGTTTAAGTTTTTGCATAAAGAACATAACGCAGACTTACAGACAAGTCCACAATTGTTCTCTTGGTTTTATTAACAATTTGTATTTTTTTTTCACCAGAGCTGTATGGTTGCATCAGCAGAGGTGCTAGGAGACTCGTGCGAATTCGGCTCTCTCAAATACTTCGGGCTATGCGGTCTCGGAGGCATCTTGTCTTGCGGTAAGAACCTTAAGCTTTTTAATGCAATTCCATCTTTGCGTGGTTTAGGCCTGGAATAGTGCCATCCCCTCATCTCACGGGGAGTGGACTAAGAGTGATCATACCAGATGATGGTCTGCAGCGTCATCCTGCGTACTAGCTTGAACTGCGATCACCAACCCGCCTGCCCATGTCTAACCAAATTTGGCGGAATTTCAGTTATTGCACGGAGCGACCGCGCAGTGGCGAGATCCATAGCCATCAAATGTAAAAGGGGTCTGATTTTCGCAATCCTACTGGATCATTCTATGTAACCATCATTGTTACACCAGCTGGCAGGATATTAAAAGGATCTCTGAGGAGGTCCTCCCGGTTCTGATCCGGGAAACGTTGGCCGCCCCTTTTTCAACAGCGGTGGGCGTCGTCGAAAGTTTTTTAGTGGGTAGGACTGCGGCGGTCGAGTCTGCCGCAGTGAGCCCCACATTCTCCTCTCGGTCCACCGTTGTCTGGAAGGCAGTGCCTAAACAGCATTTTTTACCGACTATAAATAAAAGGATATTAGAAGGCACTGACTTTCTACTAATGGGGGCCATAGATGTTCATGACAGCCGGGACCAACGGCTTAACATGCTTTCCAAAACAGCTAGCTATAATTTGCACATAACTTCAAAAAGTCATGTGCCAGGGTTTAAATTGCAGTCAATATGTGTTAACTGGGCTATCGCTGCTATTCCGTCAGACATGACCAATATATTAACAACTTCTAATCCAGTTCAATTTCCCAGGTATCACCCACACTGCCGTGGTGCCTCTGGACTTGGTAAAGTGCCGTCTGCAAGTGGACGCTGACAAATACAAGAATGTGGTCACTGGCTTCAAGGTGTCGGTTCGTGAGGAGGGCATGCGAGGTCTCGCCAAGGGTTGGGCCCCTACTTTCATCGGGTACTCACTGCAGGTAAGCACATTTTTTCCAGTATAGCGTATATTTTTCAAAAATCACAAATTGCAGCGTGCCCATCGGAGTACCAGTAGCTCAGTGGTTAGAGTAGTGGACTGGTTATCCAAAGGTTGTGTGTTCGATTCTCACTTGAGACATTACTATAATGTTTCTAGTAAACAAATCATTTTGCAATATTGTAATACAAGATATATAATCTATATCTTTACAAATACTATATAGAGGAAAGGTTTAATGTTTGTTTGTAATTTATTTATGTAAACTTTATTGCACACATTAAAAATATTGTACAAAAGAACTTAATGCTACAAGGCATTGTCTACCAGTTAACCTTTAATTAATAAACACAATAGAACTGATTTAAGAGTTCTCTCATCATGAGAATGATGCCTTATCTCTTAGTGATATATGTATATAAAATAAATATATAGGTCATATTTTTTCATCATCTCGGCCCATTAACGTCCCACTATTGAGCACGCGCCTGCTCTCACATACCAAGGTGCGAGGGTATTGGGTCATACTTCACCACGCTGACCCAGAGCGGATTGGCGGAGGCAGGTATATGGCGTCTTGCTGTTAGAATTTTTAAAGCCTCCATTAGGCATGGCTTAACGACTATCGCATTTATTTATAACCAGGACCAACGGCTTAACGTGCCTTCCGAAGCACGAAAGCAATCAATATCAAATGCCACACAAACGGCTTTACTTACGGCTGCTTTACTTTGGTGATCGTTTCCGAGCACCAATTTTAACTTTAGTCAATGATTAAAATAATCAACCAATTGTTCCTACTGAAGAGTGATGACAAAAATTCTATGAGAATCTTTATACTATAAAACCTTAACCAACATAACCTGAGCTTTGAAACTAAACCCAGTGCTATTGTTCCAGGGTCTCTGCAAGTTCGGTCTGTACGAAGTGTTCAAAGTTGGATACAACGGTCTACTGGATGAGGAGACAGCGTACACATACCGTACCTTTGTCTACCTGGCTGCCTCTGCATCAGCTGAGTTCTTCGCTGACATTGCCCTGTCACCACTCGAGGCTGCCAAAGTATGTATTCACCAATAATTATTTTTAATCGACGTAGCAGTAGCCCAGTGGCAAGATAACAGCATATTTCATCCTCAAATCAGCCTTATAAAGTCCACTGTTGAACATTAGCCTCCGTAATAGATTACGTTCTATTGGAGGTAGGTATAATCACCACGCTGGGAAGGCGGGTTGGTGATTGCAGTTCAAGCCAGTACACAGGATGACGCTGCTGCCCATCATCCGTTTAAATTTCTCTTCGTAAACTCCTACGACTCCCGTGAGATGAGAGGGGGTGGCACTATTCTTGGCTGATACCACACGGCACTCTAATAATCAGTTATTATTAACATTTTCTTGAGAAGCGCTCGTAGCTCCGCGGTGCTCGGTGGTCGGAAACGATCAACGAAGTACAGCAGAGTTTACAGAGGTCAGTCCTTGGATGGGTGACCATTTGTGTGGCATTTAATATCGAGCGCTTCCGTGCTTCGGAAAATATGCTTCGTTAATGGGCTGAGATGATGATTAACATTTTCTTGATCCTTTGCAGGTCAGAATCCAGACTATGCCTGGCTTCGCGAACACCCTTCGCGAGGCGTGGCCGAAGATGGTCCAGAATGAAGGTTACGGCACTTTCTACAAGGGGCTCGTGCCTCTCTGGGGACGACAGATCCCCTACACCATGATGAAGTTCTCCTGCTTCGAGAAGACCGTGGAGTTGCTGTACAAGGTAACAGTCTTTTACATAATTTATACAAACATCTACCACCCTTCATCAAGCGGGGCCGAGAATCGTCCAGGATCCCCTAAACCATTATCAAGTTTGCCTGCTTTGAGAAGACCGTGGAGTTGCTGTACCAGGTATCATTATTTACTGTAGGTGGTGGTGCATAGAGATCCTACTACAATCTTTGCCCTTTTTTTCTTTTGATTCACGTCTGTAATAAAATGCATTTATGCACTGTCTCCCGGCAAAAGGGGGACCGAGAGAAGTGTGTGGGACTCGCCACCGACAGATACGACCGCCAGCAACACACTAAACATGCTTCGACGACGCCCGCCGCTTGTTGAGAATGCGGCGGGGGGCCAAACGGCAATTGGCTCGCCATGTATTTTGTGGGACCAACCACAAAAATGGCGAAATGTGGGCATTGATTATGTCGCAGCCTACCGCTTCGGGGAAACAGGCGTATATATAATTTACAAGTCTGTGCCTTTTAAATCTGGACAAAAAGACCCATTTTAATAAAACATCTGTGTGTCATAGCTCCGCCTACACTACTTTTAAGTTTTTTACAAATTAAATATATTTTTACTAACTAAATATTTTTTCCAGCACGTAGTGCCGAAGCCTCGTGAACAATGCACCAAGGGCGAGCAGCTGGTGGTGACATTCGCCGCTGGTTACATCGCCGGCGTGTTCTGTGCTATCGTCTCCCACCCAGCCGACACGGTGGTTTCCAAACTGAACCAGGTATGTATATGCAGGTTGTAAAATGACCCTGGTCCAAAGGCTACTAATTCTACACATCACACCAAGAGACTAAACTATTTGTTTTTTGCTGGAAAACGTTTTTTTTTTGGTATTATAAAAAGCTGCGACATGGTCGGTTTCTGTATATTTAATTTATCCATACTAATAAATAAATAAATATTTTCTGACAATTACATCGATTATTAAGTTTCAAGATAAGAACTTGTGTTATGGATGCTAAATAACGGATAAACATACATAAATACTTTCTTTTTTGGAAATACATACCTCATATACACAGGAAAACACCTAGACCAGAACAAATATTCATGTTTATGCTTGCAAAGATTTGTCTCGTGTGGGAATAGAACCCACGACCTCAGGAGGGCGGGTGGGTATACACACCACCACGCCAAATCGGTCGTCTACTAATATTTAGACGACGAGTAGGTGTAAGTTTGATAGTTGTGAGGTTTATACTTTTTGAGAAAATCGAATGAGAGTCCAAGGTAGCGGGTGGCCCGGTTTATTTGCTGTCCAGTATTACAAACTTTCTGATGGAAAGCAGTCGATGCAATTCAATAAAATTATGGCGCATCCACTCATGACGGCCCGCTAGAATGCCGTTTATTATATTGTTAACAATCAGCGCCATCTCTATTTAAAAAGTGAAACTATAATGTTTATTTCTGTATTACAGGACAAGACCGCGACAGTTGGATCCATCATCAACAAGCTCGGTATGGCTGGAGTATGGAAGGGACTCGGCCCCAGGATCATCATGATTGGTACCCTCACCGCCCTGCAATGGTTCATCTATGACGCTGTCAAGGTAATATAATACACACATACTTAAAGGGTATAGGGGCAAAACATGAAATCTAACAAAAACAGAATTTTGTGTAGTTAATATTTTTATGTTTTAAATTCATAATTTTTTCTTAAAACTCTCGAATTGAGCATTAGATTTAACAACAAACAAAATTCAGTAGCATTGTCCCATTTAACCCTTGCTCTTTCACCAAATCCAGAATATTTTAGAGTAAGGGCAAAGTCAAAAGTACCCTAAACCGACGAGCGTGCATGAGAAGGTTAATTAATTAATTAGTGTGAATGAAGCTAAAAGTGTGTGCCAAGATCGTAGCAAGTGGAAGGATGTGATCTCTGCCTACCCCTACGGGAAAGAGGCGTGACATTATGTATGTATGTACGGAACCCTTCGTGAGCGAGTCCGACTCGCACTTGGCCGGTTTTTCATTTAATTTGCAATGATTATTATAATTAACCAATTGTTCCTACCGACAATGTATCTGTTGACAAAACCATTATGAGTACAACTATGAATTATAATATAAATTACTATATAACTAATTATTTAACGTTTTTTTCTAAGGTTTGGCTGAGAATGCCCCGCCCACCACCACCCACAATGCCCGAGTCTATGCGCAAGAGATTAGAAGCCGAGGAAGCAGCCAAGGCCAAGTGAATCGACTTAACTTATTAGACAACAACACATGCCCAGCCCTTAACCAGCTTCTGTCGCGGCTTTCAAATTTCCTACACCCGCTTTATAGTCTATCAGACCGCATTGGTCTGTCAGACCGCATCGGTCTCTTAGATCATTGGCCTCTCAGACCTTTGGCCTACCAGACAGACGGATTATTTTTCTTGTAAATTTTCAACAAATCAACTACATTGCAAGCTGTACGATTCGTGACTAACTTCAATTATATCTAGCGCGTCAGTAAATCTATTGCAGTAATCCTAGAAAGTCGCGGCAGGATAAGTATTTGGGAGTGATATGAAGATATTAAGGTGTTTTCTGCAGTATTGTACTGATATTGTTAAAATAGGCTAGATGGTTTAACTGTGAAATGTGTTGTTAATTTAGTGAATTAAATCCATACTGTTCCACACCACTGTATAGCGCCAATGTGATTACCAATACAATTATGAATGTAACTATTTAAGTTTAAACGAAATCAATGTTAATTTATTTTGAAATAAAAAAATATTTTTATTTATATTTTTGGTTTATTTTTTTTATAAGTTTTTTTTTTGTAGTTTATATCCGGTAGCCGAAGTATTCCAATGTTATTATTACGAGCAATAAACTAATTAGATTTACAAAAGCGTTTTAATTACTCGCGATGGTCATAAAAATATATTTAAAAAGTATGTGTAGCAGTAAATTCTGTACATAGTAATAAAAAATCAAGTAAAGTTCTGGACCCCATAACTATAAGAATAGCTCTTTATAGTTATGGGGTCCAGAACAGAACAAAGTAGGTACTTGTTCTGAATTTAATTAGATTTAAAACTTAAGTGTTCGCTATAGTAACATCATTACAGGGATCCTACCCATTATTTTTGGAGCCCAAGCCAACATCACCTGCCGATTAACGGACGAGGCTCTGGCAAATATAGAAGTTCCCGGTAAGCAGCAATAGGCTCGCCACCTACGTTGGCGTTACGTTACCAATAATAATTGGCAAAGTGTGGGCGTATAATATTCCCTGCCTACCCCTTCGGGGAAACCGGCGTGTATGTATTTAGGTACTAATCTTGATTAGAGCTAAATATATTGGAAACGTCGTTCTGTCCCTTGGTCAGTGGTTCCATCAGCCATATAAAGTCCACTGCTGAACATAAGCATCCTCAATAAATTACATTCTGTTGTGGGTGTTGCCTATAATGGCCACGCTGCCGCTGGGCTGGATTGTAGTTCCAGCCAGTACGCAGGATGACGCTGCTGCCCATCATCCGGTTGGATTTCTCTTCGTCCCGGCCAAAGGGGGACCGAGAGAGGTGTGTGGGACTCACCACCGGCAGACACGACCACCAGCAGTAATACCCACTAAAAATCTTCTGACGACGCCCGTCGCTTGTTGAGAATATGGCGGGGTGCCAGTACCTAGGTTGCAGCTCTGACAACCCGCCCGCGGCCAACGTCCCCCGAGTTCAATTAATTGTATGCTATATAATTAAATAGTGCCATCTAGCGAAAATTGCGCAAACGTAACGTACCACCTACCAAGTTTTATTACATCTTCACAAAAGGTGGCACTGTAATACACTTGTTTTTTACACACTGTGGTGTTATTAGTATTATTAAACAACTATTGTAATTTCAATACGAAGTGTGTTTTTGCCCCACTTCAGATTGACTGAAATTTATTAATTGTAGGTAATCAATAAGTGTACGGAAACAGATAATTTATTCTCGAGCAGATTTTTTTATTTCCAAAGGTTGCGAAATGAATGTTTGAAGCCCGCATTTAAAGATTACGTAGAGGGCGCTAATAAGCTGTTTTGCAGTTTATTTTATTTTTGAAGGAAAGATTTATGTCCCATGACATTAGATCGCATTTTTGACTATGCCTGATTTGAAAAAAAGAGAGAACGAAAATATGATTATTTGGTATACAAATAAATTAACAACTGACATCTAAACTTATATAATTGGTTTGTACAAAAAAGGACACCGCTCAAAATGTGTAGCAGTATGACCCCCGACGCTGATATTCTGCGGAAATCTGAAATAAAATTAATAAAAAGCAATAACAAACAACATTAAATTGGAAAATATTATAAAAAATATATGTAGATACGGTAGCACTGTCGACCTTTCTTATTTCAATAAAACAACTTACAAATTAAGAACAATTACATAAAATTGTGTTCTGTTCTTCATATAAAAATATTGTAGATGTAATTTTTGAAATAATAAGTGTCATCTAGCGGAAATTGTACAAACGAAAACGCGCAGCTCTCTAACTGTACAGCGTTACAACAGATGGCGCTGTATTACTCAAATTTTATAACACGTATATTTTAAGACATTGCTTAAAAACTAATGTAATACTCGTATAACTAAATATGGCAATAATCTCAAAAAGAAGTGTTGTTTTGCATCTCTGCAGACACCACTGGGACTGATTATTTTGTAATTAATAAGTAAGTAAGCAAGTAAGTGGTCGGAAACATAAACTAAATATGAACAACAAGTTAATAATTGTTGAACTGAAAATTTTACAATGATAAAATATCCAAAGGTTGACGAAATGAATGGTAAAAGGCTCGTATTCAAAGCTTATCTAATTCACAATGAGTGTGTGTGCCAAAGAGATTTTAGTTAAATGTCTTTGGTGTGTGCACACGTGATTTGCAATTTAACTTTTGTTTGACTAGATGTAGTAGCTACTACACTAGAGGGCGTTACTCGGCTGTTTCAATAACTGATTTAAGAATTTTTTTACCTAATTTATTTACCATATCGTTCAATCAAATAAAAAAAATACATAAATTATTCAAACTATAATATACTGTCAGTTTGTTGTTTGAAAGTTTCATATTTAATGCGTAATTCTGTTACAGGCACATCAATTATTTAATTCCAAGACAAGTATCGTTAACTTGTGCTATGGATGGGTACACATTAACGGTTACGGATACCAAATAGCACATTTTTTATGAAAATTTATTGCTCAACATACACTGAAAACTCCCACACCAGGAATAATTTTTTAAGTATGTACATTGATTTATAGGAAAGCATGATGCCAAATGAAAAAAATCTCGCTTTATACATAGATGGCGCACTGTGTTATAAATCATAGATATGGCCGATATTTCGTTTCGTCAAATTTAATAAAAAAGCCTGTTTGTATTATGTAGTATCCATAATACAAATTCTTCATAATGCTTATCTTGGAACTACATATTTGGCGTAATTGTAAGAGAGTAATTTATTTATTTCAATGTATTCCTTATAAAAGTTTAATAAAGTAAACCAAAGTGGAGAGTTACTTATACACGTAAAGATGTGAAGAAAGTGAAGCGTCATGCCTGCAGTTTTGTTTTATTTTCTAAAATTTCTAACATTAATGTGTAATAACGGTAGATTATTAACCGTCAAGTGTTTGTGAATATACATGAGTGTTGGTAAATCAAACAAAACAGTGCAACATCACTTTTCAAATTTTCTCTCAAGGAGTCCTGAGATCTCAGTATAGTCTCACATCTTTACTGAGGCCTCAAGGGGCTTAGAGGAGGGTATTTCATCTTCGATTTATCATCTTGATACCACTCATTCTCATTTACTATAAATTATATAATATTAATATATCACTTACTTGACACTGGCTAAATGTGCTAGACGCACGAAGCCATTATTTAAATGGAAGAAGATACTTGTAATTTAGCTAGGCCACAATTGATTTTAGAAGAAGTTGTATCTTAGAAAGTATGCTATGTATATTACGAAATGTTGATATTACAATAAAAAAATATTTAGTCAAAGACATTCAGACAGTCATTTTTATTTTCATCAAAGACTGACAATAAAAATTATAAAATTTTTAAATCTGTCGTTTTTATAAATATTTCTTCAATTGCTTGGCAGCAGGTTTGTATGGGAGCGGCGATAGCCCAGTGGCCAGACCCCTTGCCTTTAAAATCAGAGGGTCTCGGGATCAAACCCTCGTGGCGCAACTATGATTTTTCGAAGTTTTGTGCGTAATTATCGCTTGCTCCGTGCCTCGGAAAGAACGTTTAGCCGTTGGTTCCGGCTTAGCCCGGCTGTAATGAACATCTATGGAAGTCGTTAATAGAAAGTCAGTGCCTTCTAACATCCTGACAACTGGTTTCACCATAGAATGATGTTTCCCTCTGGGTTGCGGAGGTCAGACGGCAGTCGCTCCACGTAAAACCTGAAATTCAATCAAATCAGGACGAACCAGTGAGCAGACCCTGGGTCCTAAGCCTAATTTTAGGGCAACCGGGATAATGCTAGGATATGATGATGAGGTTTGTATGGGAAGTAAAAGTGCTGTAATGCTATTTTCCTCGCAATTTATCGATGTCCAAAAAAGTGTATGCCTTAAGAAACAAAATATGTGTTCTGAAAATATATGTTGAATTGGCCTTGCCTTTTTCGTGTTTTGCGCTTTAAAACAAATTTTTTTTAAACCATACGTTTTCATTCTTAAAAGCGTCTAAGATCGCATAACTTTGGAACGCCCAAACCGATTTTTATATCCAAAGAACGAAATCTTGATCATAAAAACGTGTCTGTATATATGTGTGCCATACACACATATATACAGACACGTCAAACTCATAACACCTTCTTACCCTTGACATTTGTATTTGCATGTAATTTGTTTAATAAAATTGGTTCACACAATGTATATTGTTCAGAATAAATAAATCTAATCTTCTTATATATAAAAATAAATCGCAAAATGTGTTGGTAAGCGCATAACTCAACAACGCCTAGACCAATTTGGCCAATTATTTTTTTAAATGTTCTCTGAAGTTCAAGGATGGTTTTTACGACGAGAAAAAAATCGAATAATTATCGGAAAACCCCTAAAAACAGCCCTTTTCTTTTTCCCATATAAACGTTTTCTAACTAAAAGGTACAGTTAATTTGAGCTTTATCGTTATTACATAATGTTCATATTTCAAGCACTCACTGTTGTCTAAGCAAAGTTTGCGCTTTATTAACACTATGTAAAGTTAAAATCTATCAAAACAGTGTGCTTTGGAGCACAGAATACATTGCTGAAGGATTTAATGTCACATTCCAAAATTTTATAGTCACAATATGTAATAATAGTTTACTTTATAAATCTTTTTGGCAGGACGAAGTCTGTCGGGTCCGCTAGTAAATAAATAAAATAAATAAGACACTGTCTTTAAAACTCACTGGCTAACTGAACGAAGCCATTATTTAAAAGAAAAAAAAAGGATACCAAACTTTTGGGGTACCTAGTATGAATGGTGCAAAGTAATCTATCAAACTCACGATTTGCTTTGTCGCTTTGTATAACGACGCTTTTTACAATTTGCCTGTGTTTAAAGACAACACTTATAAGCAGATACACTAATACACGCATATATAGACACACGCATACACAGGCACAAATATACATGGATTGACAGATACAAACAAGTATTAACACTTACACGTAGATACACAGACTGACAGTTCCGTGATATACAGTTACTGTCACACGGACAAACAGACACGACAAACTCATAACAGCCCATTTTTGTGGTCGAGGCATAAAAAGAGAGTCAAACGTCTACAGCAGTGTGGTTGAGACACTATCACCCTAGGGCGATGGCCTCGCAATAATTCAGAGAATAATCGGATATCGGAGACGAGTACGGCGGTGAACGCAGCATACTGTCGAGAGGACGCTGAGCGCGGGGGCTTCAACTGATCGCAGAGAGACAGCTCTGCTTAAACACTGTTTTACTGTGTATTAACGGACTCCCCATTACATATAGCAAATCGTTTCTAGTTATAGCTAGTGATCAAGAAAATTTTGATAGCGCGATTCAGAGTAAATTTTTTGTTCGAATCAATAAAATCCTTTTTTTTTAATTTTTTTTTTCGGATGGAAAATCAAGTAATGACCTTTTTCCGCTGTGGCTAGAGCGGGAGAATAACTTATAATACAAATACTAACTAATCGCACACAGTGTTACTCTGGGATAACATTTATAATTCGATATAAATGAAAATCAGGTGTACGAGTATTCGTTGCTTTATTCAAATCATATTTGTTGCAAAAACAAAATCAGTCTCTGTTGGTTTGACATAAGTGCGATTATCGTAAGACAACTACATGCAACCATTTGATCGATAAGACAGCTACATGCAGTCAGTCGTATGAACCACTCACAAAGCAGCTTACTAGCATGATGTCCTGTCCGCGGAAGCACGCAGTGTTAAACGAAGTAAGCCGACATCGGCCGCAAGAAAACAATGTTTTAAATGCAAAGTACAAGTAGATAAAAAATAAACTACAATGCTCATTTTGTAAGAATAACTTTGAATTTGACTGAGCAAGATTTTCACAAAAATTATATCGTTTAATGGAGGTTTCTTCTGAAAAAAACTAGAAATGCAAAGATTGTGGGAACAACGTTAATAATAAAGAAGAAAGCCAAGCTAACATTACTAAGCGAATAAAAAACGTGGCGCTCAAACTACCGTCGTGCGATACCCCACAAAGTAATTCTGATACACCGAAATGCAGCACTGATAATTTAAATATATGTAATTGTATTAGTACTACTATCAATAGTAATTCTTTCGAGTAAATTACTCCGCCAGTAGAATGTAATCTCTTGGAGAGGCTAATGTGCAGCAGTGGACTATATTTAGCTGATATGATGATCTACTACGAATACAAATATAAATACTAGATGGCGCTACTTGCCGCTTGCTATGTCAAGTCAAACTGAGTCATGAACACCTTGGGTAAACACTAATAAATAATAGGAGTGAATATTATCCGCAGTGTTTTTTTCGATTTTATGGATTTGACATAGAACTTAGAAGACCAAGTCATCCTCACTGGCTCTGGCACATACATATGTTCCCGGCAAGCAGCATAGGCTCACCAAATAAGACGTAAAACTTTAAAAAAAATTTAGTTTGAAATATTTCTACATATTTATCAACTTCTCCTCGGCGAAACTGGCTGTAACTTATATGTATGAAGTAGGCTTTAGAAGATCGCAATTGTACTACAAATCTATAAGAGGCGTATTTTCTACTTTACATTATTGATTTTGAATAAATTCCTCTGCTTCTATCCCTTCTGGCGTGATTGTTTGTATTGTATATAAATATTAGTGTGTGATAATTATTACTTAAAAGTAAAAAGTTTCTAAATGTTTTTGGATTATGTCATGGTATTTTTTTTTTATATATTTATTAGCTTTACTCTTACTCTAAGTATATAATGAATTAAAGTAAATAATGTCAGTTTATTTTCCATAATAAATAAAAGAGCTGTTATTTGTTAAGAGCTCAGTATTTATTTATATTTTAAATCTTGTTTGTCGAAATAATGATTTTATGTTAAATATGGATTTAAGGTAAGTATGTGTATTTATCAAAATAAAAAATTCTTGTTCAGGGTAAAGGCATTATCATATAGTTTACACTGTGAATAATTTTCCTCTCAATCAACCACAAAGACTGATACTAGATGGGGCTACTTGACTGCTATGTAAAGTAAAACTGATTCATCAATACTTTAAAAAATCCCAATTTAAATACAATTGTATTATTATTAATATCAATAGTAATATTTTCGAGTATCTAACCCCATAGAAATAATAAATTTGTAATAAATGTAATAAGCAATTTTTAGGGGTCCATATTGACTCACCTAAAGTTCTTTATCCGAAATTGTTCTTCCTAACGATTTGTAATCCGAATGATCACTCCTCCTAAAATTTTTAATCCTAAAGTTTTTATTCATACTATTTGTAGTGCTACCGTCGATGTTCATAACACTCATGTTTCCGAAAATTGTTATCAATAAAATCGTTAACATACAATATTAAAGCTCCTACTGTTTTTTATCCTAACGTTTTTATCCCTAAACATAATTACCATAATATTTTCTGAATTTCATAAAATGAATGAAAATCATAAAATACGACTGATTTACGGTTATGTTTATGACTTCTTTCGTTTTCGATTCGTTTCTGGTACTTCGCCGGCCGCTACCGCGGCACGCTCGCTTCGCTCGCTCGGCTCGTACGTTGTGTGGTCACAGTTGTAACCTAACCTAAACCAAGAACTATAAATATGACCGATTTTTTTCTGGAACTTGGCTGAATGACCGCAGCGAGATTTCGCTCGCTCGGCTCGTGCATTATGGTCGCAGTTTTAACTTAAGATTTACTCTTATCTTTGCTAACTACTACTTTGTTAACTACTTTAGTTGAAATGTGTAAATGAAAACATGTATTTAACTACTTGTACCAGGGTACTGGTATTCTTATTTGTTATCATGTTATGTGTAAATAACTAAAACTGTAAAAGTTACGCAAAATTAATGTAAATAATACTGATTATTATGAATAAAAATAAATCTAAACAAAAAAGGTATGACTTTCAATAATAGTGTAAAAGATGGTTATGTTGACAAAATATAGGAAAAGAAATAATAGTATAATAGATGTTTATTGCTACCGACATTATGAAGTTGAATGATTCGGAATTAAAACATTAGAGACAGAGTAGTTAGTAATTGTGATTGTTAGGATGAAAAATGTTAGGAAGAACATTTTCGGAGTTCCAATTTTCGGAGTTGAAAATTTAGGTGAACTTTGGCGCACCCAATTTTTAGTTAAAAAAGAATGAAATTGTACTCATTCTAACAATAACTATTATATTAGTACCAAAATTTTTCACGAGATGGCAGCATGTCTGTTGCATCGCGTAATCGTTTGAAGTTTGAACGGTAGGGAAAACTTATATATGAAAACAATCATAGCATTCTCCATTAGTTAATCGACAGCCTTCAAGGAACACTGAATTTATTGAGATATTCCCATCCATGGTTAAGATATTTACGCCGCAGCCGATGGAACTCGCCCTCGAGTCCCCGACCTCGCCATCATCAATCAAATACTTCATCACACACTTCACTCACCTCTACTAAGAGGACTGCCTCGGCTCGTTCCGAATCGGAGGCCTCCTCAGGGTCCGCCGTGACTTTGAGGGCCTCCGATGAGGAATCACATTCGGACTCATTCTTCCAGCTAGTTATTACACCAACACCTACACCAGGGGCATCCACATCACCTACACCTAGGTCACCCGCCCTTCCGGCACGATCATCCGCACCTACTAGGCCATTAAAGGCACCAATAGGTAACGGGCCGCACCTTCATAAGGTGGCGGCCCCACCGCCGGTTTTCTTAAGGGACAAGGTCCGATGGACCGAAGTCTGTGCATTATGTACGACCAATAAAGTCAATTACACACAAGCGACCAATACAGGGGTCGCCGTAAAAATAGTAGTTCCAACGGCCACTGACTATCGTGCTTTTACACACATATTGACTTTACACAAAATTTAATATCATACCTACGCGCTCCCGGAAGAGCGTAAAACAAAGGCTATTCTCAGAGGGATTCCTTATGGAATTCCCGCCGAACATACAGTTGCAAGTAGCGATGAAAGAGACGCAGTCCTTTAAGTCCTTTAAAATAGGACTCGTCTCTTTTTACACGACTTTGCTTTTCAATTAAGACTTTAGCTGTTAGTCTTAAATAAAACGACTCAGTCAATTAACGTATAAGACTAGTTACGCTAAAACGACTTAAACTCCTAAAACGACTGATACGCCTAAAACTACTTAAACGAATAGTTATTATTATTGATTCACATTATTCACAGTAATATTCAAAAACTTTGGTGCTTAAATATAATTACGCTGATTGTATTTATGATTAAAACTTGCATGCAAAATGTGTTATTTATTTATTATCTACACTAATATTATAAAGAGGAAAGATTTGTATTTTTATATGTAACTAATAAACTCAAAAAAATAATTCTTTTTTCATTAGAAAGCTACATTATCACTGAGTAACATAGGCTAAAATATTTGGAAAAAAATAGGGTTCATTACGATATATGGTTTTTCGGACACAAAGTGTAAAAATCTACCTTGGTATTAATCCTTATCAAAAAAAATTACTTTGTATTCAAGACGGCTTCAATACCTTTTAATAACTTTTTGAATTATTCAATTCGGACATTTCATTAGGAAGATATCACGAGTTAAAAAATGCAAGTATTAGAAAAAAGTCGCGTGGTGCCGCTAGTCAGCTAGCCAGCATGCGATGTAGGCTCCATGTAAGCGTCACTGGGGTGGACCCGGGGGGGGGAGTCAATGTAATCTATACTAATATTATAAAGAGGAAAGATTTGTATTTTTGTATGTAACGAATAAACTCAAAAATTACTGGACCGATATTAATAATTCTTTTTTCAGTAGAAAGCTACATTATCACTGAGTAACATAGGCTATATTATAATTTCGAAAAAAATAGGGTTCCGTAAAATATTTGGGTTTTTCGGACACAAAGTGTAAAAATCAACCAGAACAGTTGCGTACGCTGCCTAAACTATAAAAGATAGAACCACAAAATGTATGAATGAATTAAAGATCTTATACCACCTACTAAAAAGTCCGCGACACACTATACCTATATATGGCGAGTGAGGCACAACAACCCTTTTTTTTATTTAAAAAACTTTATTTTTTTTTTGTACTATATTTATACGCATTTATTTTACTTATACTATTAATCCCTATCAAAATTAATTATTTCATCACTAAGTGCAGTTTATGTAGATAATATTTGGTCTTGGAATGATCAAAATTGGACGTTTGTTTTTGAAGTTATGGCGAACTTAAATTATTACGATTTCTGCTGCACGGCGCCCTATCACGGGTCGGGGCTCCCGACCATCAGTTTATTTTGTCACCTAAAAATAATTTAATGTCAAATGTTGTTTATGGGGAAGATTTACAATAATCGCTTTAGTTATCTATCCCAAAACAACAGGTTGCTCTCCGGGACTGCCGGTAAGAGTAAAAACTAAGTATTAATTAGATTTAAATATTTTCATCATTAACAACTTCAACATCCACATAAAGACAATCTATGCAGCCTGCGGATAATAACTGCGTCGTCGATGTTAGTGTCCGTGTCTGTGAATTGATCTGGAAATCATTTTGCTGACCGTGTCTTTTCTGGGTAGGCATTTTACAGCGGTAGCCGACATCCACGCGGGCGGAGCCGCGGGCGACTGCTAGTATCTACTAAAAAGTCCGCGACACACTATACCCATCTATGTCGAGTGAGGCACAATAACCATTTTTTAATTTAAATATCTTGATTTTATTTTGGACTACATTTAAACGCATTTATTTTACTTGTGCTATTAATCCTTATCAAAATAATTTTCTCTAAATAAATCATTACTAAGTGCAGTTTATGTAGATAATATTTGATCTTTGAATGATCAAAATTGGACGTTTGGTTATGAAGATATGGCGAAATTAAATTATTACGATTTCTGCTGCACAACTTTAACATCCACATAAAGACAATCGTCGTCGATGTTAGTGTCGGTGTCTGTGAATTGACCTGGGATTAATTTTACTGACCGTGTATTTCCCTCATAGGAGGGGTTTCCCTGGGCAGTGTCACCGCTGCCAGTTATATGGCCACGCAGCGGCAGACTGCTCGGCCAACCCCCGCTGCGTTAAATGCCTAGTGCCCCCACCTCACTAGGGAGTGTCCCCGCGCGGCCGACTCAACGGCCCCGCCGGAGTGTGTCCTCTGCGGCAAAGCAGGGCACACCGTCAGTTATAGGGGGTGCCCGAATGCACCCAAAGTAACTTTGCCCACACCAAAGGCTACAATTAAAACCCCGGAGAGGAACGATAGGAACTTCCCTCCTCTCAGAAGTAAGGGCCCTCAGCCCACTCCTTCAACGGCCCCAACTACTAACTATTCTAGGAAAGTAGAAGCACAAGCCCCTCGCGCACTCGCGCCTAAAGCGCCTCAAAACAAAGGGTAAAGAAGACCTAGCGTTAGTCATGGCGACCATTAAGGGCATTGACCTTAATGAACTCGCCACTTTGGCCTCCAAAATCAGAGCAGCCACTCAGGAACGCATACTAGCCTTAGTAGAGCACCAACAGTTCCTATCATATTTGTGATTTTAGTATATACACAGGGTTACAGGTTAAGTCGACCTATTCCCGTTAAGGGCGTGTAGTTTACATTGCTTCTGACTGATTTGTCTATGAAACACCCTATCCTAAATCTAACCGTTTTCGAGATATTCTAATTTAACTGCTTTTTTTAAAAAAATACCTGATTTCCGGCTATTAGCTAAGATATTTTCAATTGTTTGTTTTTTACATGTAAAATAAGATGCTTCGAGTCCTCAATAACCAATATTTTACATAAAATGAATAAATTAGTCGTTGTGAACAATAAACACTTGAAGACTATAGAGAAGAAGAATATAAAATTTAAGAAAGTGTATTTTTCTTAAAATAATATATAATATATTTAAATATTTTCTAACAATTACACCAATTATTTAGTTCCAAGATAAGTATAATTAAGAACTTGTGTTATGGATACTAAACAACGGATAAACATACATAAACACTTTTTTTTTTGTAAAATAAATACTTAATATACATAGGGAAACACCCAGACCAGAACAAATATTCATGTTCATGCACACAAATATTTGTCCTGTGTGGGAATCGAACCCACGACCTTGGAGAGGAGAGCGGGTATATTCGCCACCACGCCATATCGGTCGTCAGTAAAAGGATATCTTTAAAAAAAAAAAAATACGGCTCCTGTTTTGCAGATGCGCTTTAAAATATCTACGTTTCATTAGCTATCCAACGAGGTATAACAATCTAGGGTTTTATCGAAAATTCATAGTAAAAATTTAGTTGCGAGCCCCCAGGTAGCAATTCTAAGTCCCTTGCCAATGACATACTATCGAAGAGGGAGATCCCGTGAGAAGATTGGATTTCTGCAGATATATGTTAAATGCTGACATCGAAGACCCGACTTTCCTAAAAAAATCTTGTGGACGGATAAGTTCAAATTTGATAAAGATGGGAGTACCAATTACCATAACGCTCATTATTGGGCCCCGAAAGAACTGCATAATCCCAACAAGAAGACAGTAAAGGGGTCACAAACGCAACGACTCTATCCATTCGGGAAGACAGGTGTGATTGTTTGTGTTTAATGTAGGTATGTGTGTAATATTAATTAATTAAAAGTAAAATATTTGCGAAAAGTTTCTAAACGTTTTTGATTATGTCAAGATCAAAATAATTTATGCAAGTTTGGCATAATAGAGCTCGAAAGTCTAAAACTAAAAATTACAAAACTTACGCGCTATGAAAACATTTTCAACAAATAGAAAATTTTATATGGATGTTGACACAGTGCGCCACCTATATTTAAAGCAAGCAATTTAACTTATAGCATCATGCTAATAAATAAAAGCACTGCTGTTTGTTTAAAGCTCTTTTCCAGTATTTTTTGATTTTAAAACTTTTTTGTCGAAACATTGATTTTATGATAAATAATAAATAAAGGTATTTAAAAATTTTAGTGTTTGGAAAATTCGTTATTTTTCCCTGTTTATTGGCATGTAGAAAGTATTATCATATGGTATAAGCTGTGAAAAATTATTCTATCAATCAACTACAAAGACTGATACTAGATGGGGCTACTTGACTACTATGTTAAGTAAAACTGATTCATCAATACTTAAAAAAAAAAACCCTAATAATTTAAATGTAATTGTATTATTATTGACGACCGATATGGCAAAAAATATTTAAGTATGTTTATCCGTTGTTTAGTATCCATATCACAAGTTCTTAATGATACTTATCTTGGAACTAAATAATTGGTGTGATTGTCAGAAAATATTAATTTGTTTCTTTATTATTGTCCATAGTAATTTTTCAAGTTTGCATCCCCCATAGAAATAATGAAATTGTCGACCATTCGATGAAATAAGCAATTTTTAGTTCAGATAGAATAAAATTATACTCTTTCTAACAATAATTATAAATTTAGTATCGAATATTTTCACGAGATGGCAGCAATAGTCTGTTGCATCGCGTAATCGTTTGAAAGATCGGGAAAACTTATATAAGAAAACATTGACACGAACCCATATCCAAGGCTCTCGATAAAGTCTGGCATCCAGGGCTAATATACAAACTTTACAACCTAGACTTTTCCGACAGACTAGTATGACTGATTCAGGCATTCCTATCAGATCGTACCTTTCGTTTTAGATACGAAGGTACACTCTCATCCTCACACGGCTTAGAGGCCGGGGTACCTCAGGGCTCGGCTTTATTACCATTACTCTACATCTACAACATTTACACAAACGACATACCCATCCCGAACAAGGGGGTTCAACTCTCCTTGTTCGCGGACGACACTGCACTATACAGGCACGGTAGATCAACCGACACTATTATCCCACCTCTGCAAGTAGCTATTAATAAGCTAGGAGAGTGGCTTAAGAAATGGCGTATAGAGGCCAACCCAAGTAAGAGCTCAGCGGTCTACTTCGCTAAGAACCAAAGAGTATGCTTAGTCCCTTCAGGAACCGCTTCATTAAAACTATTAGGATCTTCCATTCCATGGGAACGATCATACAAGTACTTAGGTGTAACACTAGATCAGAAACTTAATTTCAAAGCCCACATACATAGGGTTTGTAGCAAAGCGAGATTATACATGTGGAGACTCAACGGAATGTTGGGTAAACACAGTAAGATGTCGCTTAGGAACAAACGCACACTATACAAGGTATGCATTAGGCCAGTAATGTCCTATGCATCCGTAGTATTCGCACACACTAACTACTATCAGGCAAGGCTTCCCGCCTTCCAACTTGCGCCACCTAGCCTTCCGCTTAGTGTGCGCCGCGTCGGTGCCTCCCCAGGCGCCGATCGCTTCAGATGTCGCCTTCATGGTAGAAATACTAAAGGCTATTACAGGGAGAGGTTTAGTCGGTTCAAGTCCGACATAACCACACACACCGGGTGTGTGGTATGCGGGGGCATTATCTCCCTCCTCCCACCGTGGGGGGTAGTTCCAAGTAGGGTTGTTGTTGGTTTTCTGGAACGCAAAAAAAAAAAAAAAAGAACCCATATCAACGATAGGAACCTCCCTCCTCTCTAGAATAAGGGCCCTCAGCCCCCTCTCATAACGGCCCCGCCCCCTATCGTACCTAGGAGTATAGTGGCACAAGCCCCTCCCACATTCGCGCCTAGAGCGCTCCAAAACCAAGGGTCCTCCTTCAAAGAGGACCTAGCACTACTAATGGCGACCATTCCTTAATGGTCGCCCTTGCATTGACCTTAATGAACTCGCCACTCTAACCTCTAAAATCAGAGCGGCCAGTAATACGCAGGAACGCATACTAGCGTTAGTAGAACACCAGCAGTTTCTCTCACAGTTGTGATTTAATAGTACATCCAAAAATAGTAAATGGCAGGCCGCACTAAACCGCGTTCCCTAGCTCTAGTTTCATTCAATACAAGGTGCTTAACGACAAGCCTCAATGAAATACGTGAATTCACACGTAATAGAGAGATAGACCTTCTCCTACTACAGGAAACTTGGCTAAACTCAAGAGTTAGGAAAAGTCACAGGATTAGCTCATTTAACTTCATTAGGAACGACAGACCCCAAGAGGCGAGGGGCGGTGGTACGGCGATTTATTTCAAAAAATCGCTGCACTGCTCCCCGTTAGTCACTCCCTCCCTTTCTAACATGGAGGCCTCAACATGTAAGGTGGCTATGACGGGACACCCGTCCATAGTCATAGCCTCAATTTACATTCCCTCCGGAACGCAACCGTTACGTAGCGATTTCGAGAAAATTTTATCCTTGGGTAACTCGGTTATTATGTTCGGCGACTTTAACGCCAAACATACTAACTGGACTAGCCGCATAACAAATAATAACGGACGTAAACTCGAACAAATAATCAACGAATTAAATTTAGATATCATCCCCCCACTATCTCCCACCCACTATCCAGCTAACACAACAGCCCAACCTGACGTCTTAGATATCGCTATTATTAAGAATGTCTCGTTACGGCTCAGATCTGTGGAAACCCTAGACGACCTAGGGTCTGACCATAGACCTGTAGCCCTTAACTTAGGTCCCGAACCCAACAACTCCCCTGCTTCCACAAAAACTGTTACGGACTGGGATGGCGTCAAAGCATCCCTGTCCACAGTACTCGAATCTCCAGAGAACCCTCTCGCGTTCCCTCCTGACTACTTCGACAGTTCAGCGAAAGTGGACACTGCGATTAAGTCTCTGACTAATCAAATTCAAATAGCGATTAACGCCAACATAAAGTCTATTTCAGAGCCAAGATCTAAGTTACCAATACGTATTCGTAACTTAATCAAGGCTAAAATCGCAGCCCTTAGAAGGGCAGCACTCTATCCAACCCCTGACTATAGGGCTACAGCAAACCGCCTTCAGCGGCAAGTTAAGGCCGAACTCAAGGATTACCAAAACAATAAGTGGAGCGCACTAATGGAAAACATCCAACCCTCCCACGTGGCTTATTACCAAGTGGCTAGGGCGCTACGTAGTGACGCTACCTCATTCACTCCCCCTCTCATACGCCCTGACAACACCATCGCTTTCGAGGACGACGAGAAAGCGGTATGTTTTGCTGACAGTATCGCTTCACAGTGTACTGTCAGCATCCAAAACTGCGACCCGCAACACACAAAATTAGTTGAGGAGGAAATCCTCCACAGGGCGTCCGTCCCTCTGACGGAGGAAATCCCACCAGTCTTCTTTGATGAAGTACAACTACTCATCAAGAAATTAGTACCAAAGAAAGCCCCCGGAAGCGATGGTGTTTCCAACAAGGCTCTCAAGGCGCTTCCCGCCCAACTAGTTCTACTGCTAGTAACAATATTCAATTCCTGCTTCAACGTATGCTACTTCCCACAAGTGTGGAAAGAAGCTATAGTAATACCTAAACCAGGTAAACCCCTAAATATTCCGTCTAACCATAGACCTATCAGCCTGCTTAGCTCATTAGGTAAGTTATTTGAAAAAGTAATCCAAAACAGGATTAAAGAACATCTTTTTTCAAATAACTTAATTATAGAAAATCAATTCGGGTTCAGACCTAAACACTCATGTCCCCAACAAGTTCATCGTATTGTTGAATACATTTTAGGAGGATTCTGCCCTAAAAATCTAAAAACAGTAGCGGTATTCTTTGACATAGCCAAGGCTTTCGATAAAGTCTGGCATCCAGGGCTAATATTCAAACTCTACAACCTAGACTTTTCCGATAGACTAGTAAGACTGATTCAGGCATTCCTATCAGATCGAACCTTTCGTTTTAGATACGAAGGTACACTCTCATCCTCACACGGCTTAGAGGCCGGGGTACCTCAGGGCTCGGCTTTATCACCATTACTCTACAACATTTACACAAACGACATACCCATCCCGAACAAGGGGGTTCAACTCTCCTTGTTCGCGGACGACACTGCACTATACAGGCACGGTAGATCAACCGACACTATTATCCCACCTCTGCAAGTAGCTATTAATAAGCTAGGAGAGTGGCTTAAGAAATGGCGTATAGAGGCCAACCCAAGTAAGAGCTCAGCGGTCTACTTCGCTAAGAACCAAAGAGTATGCTTAGTCCCTTCAGGAACCGCTTCATTAAAACTATTAGGATCTCCCATTCCATGGGAACGATCATACAAGTACTTAGGTGTAACACTAGATCAGAGACTTAATTTCAAAGCCCACATACATAGAGTTTGTAACAAAGCGAGGTTATACATGTGGAGACTCAACGGAATGTTGGGTAAACACAGTAAGATGTCGCTTAGGAACAAACGCACACTATACAAGGTATGCATTAGGCCAGTAATGTCCTATGCATCCGTAGTATTCGCACACACAAATCCCACTGAATTAAAGAAACTTCAAATTCTTCAAAATAAATTTTGTAGGAGAGCTACTAACGCTCCATTCTTTGTCCGTAATGCAGATCTACACAGAGATTTAGAACTCAACACAATCCAGCAGCATTTTTAAGGTATCTCCGAGAGGTATTTTAAAAATGCTGCTTCACACTCTAACTCACTAATTAGGGAGGCTGCCAACTATGACATGCCCGCCAGTAGTATCACACTTAGGAATAGACCAAAGAGGGTTCTCGCCGACCCTCCTAACACACTCACAGCCGCTGTCAACACTTTGCTGGCAGCGGGGCCGTCAGTCAAACTAGGTTAACGTCATCTTGTCTTTAGCCTCGTCAGCCGTGTGGTTTCCGGCTCAAGAATAGATCCAACCCAAAGCTAGGGTGTTGTAAAAGGCAACTAATGGCTACCCATTCAGCTAAGGCTCTCGCCTTCCAATACAAGCCACCTAGCCTTCCGCTAGCGTGCACTCATCCGACAAGGCTTCCCGCCTTCTAACACACGCCACCTAGCCTTCTGCAAAGTGTGCGTCTATCAGGCAAGGCTTCCCGCCTTCCAACTTGCGCCACCTAGCCTTCCGCTTAGTGTGCGCCGCGTCGGTGCCTCCCCAGGCGCCGATCGCTTCAGATGTCGCCTTCATGGTAGAAATACTAAAGGCTATTACAGGGAGAGGTTTAGTCGGTTCAAGTCCGACATAACCACACACACCGGGTGTGTGGTATGCGGGGGCATTATCTCCCTCCTCCCACCGTGGGGGGTAGTTCCAAGTAGGGTTGTTGTTGGTTTTCTGGAACGCAAAAAAAAAAAAAAAAAGAACCCATATCGATTAACTATTTCTAATCTCAATTTTCATTAAACTGGCGCTCAATCAACTGGGCCCAAAGTCCCAAACCAATTGAGGAATTTTTAAATTTCCTCAATATCGATATTAGTGCGCTAGTCGCTAAGTTCTTAGCCCATAAGGCATTACCGATACCATCATCATCTCTCGGTAGTCCGCAGTCGCCAGACCCGGAACCTCCCGTCCAAATCCTCACTCCCATGGACATTGTCCAATCGGAGGCCGAGTCGGATTCATCCAACGCACCCTCCCAATCATCCTCAGCCTCTTACGCTGATAATGAGGGCTTCACCCCCGTACAGGGGAAAAGGAAGCGTCCAGTTAAAACCGATAGGGCAGCCAAGACTGCAAAATCTAACACCGGCGACATACGCCTTGTCCCTCCCCCGCCTCCGGCCCCGACGGCCGAACCCTCCTCCAGTCATTCTCCAAGACACCAAGTCTTGGAACACTATTTCCGCGGCAATAAATGCCAAAAAAATCGCCTTTACCAGCGCGCGAATGTGCCGCGAAGGTATAAAAAAAATCTCGGTCCCCACCTCCGACGACCACCGAAACCTCACAAGGTTTCTTAGAGAAAGGAATATGTTCTTTCACACTTACGCCCTTCCTGAGGAACGTCTCACACGCGTCGTAGTCCGCGGGGTCCCAAAAGAGATCCCAACAGACGACATTAAAACCGACCTAATTAATACTTACCTTCGACATAATTCTAGTTACGCTAGAACATAATGAACAAGGGAAATCCATATATGGAGTGCGCGCCATATGCAACCTCACGGGGCTGACAGTGGAAGCCCCCAGGAAGCGTACGGCTCCCGGGCAGTGCCACAACTGCCAGTTATACGGCCACTCGGCCCGGAACCGCTTTGCCCGTCCCAGGTGCGTCAAGTGCCTAAAAGACCATGGCACCTCCGACTGCACCCGGCCCAAACCCCCTCTTCCCGAGGACCCCCCTGGCTGCGTTCTATGCCGCCAGCTGGGCCACACTGCCAACAACCATGGCTGCCCAAAAGCGCCCAAGCCGACCAAGCCTAGGCAAATTCCCGCCCTCATGAGCCTCAACCTTGAGGCCCCACAGGGTCTCCGGCCTCCCACCTTGATGCCCCCTGCTGGCACCAAGAATGCTTGGAGGCCTCTTATCCCTTCCGCATTTGGAGAACATTGAGGTCTCTGTCTGCCGGCTGGCCATGACAGACCACTTACCCATCACACTAGCCTCATTTTACCTTCCTCCGTCTTCTACCCTTTTACAGACCGACTTAAGCGCACTGTTTGCTATGGGAACCGCCGTCATACTTGCCGGCGATTTCAATAGCAAGCACGCTCAGTGGGGCTGCCCAGCCAACAATCATAACGGGATTGTGATGGGCAGACTCGCTGACACCCTGCTTTTAGACATCATAGCCCCCATGACACCCACCCACTACCCGGGTAACGTAGATCACCGCCCATCTACTATAGATGTGGCTCTATTAAAAAACATTACACTTAAATTACGCTTAATAGAAACGGTTCACGCTCTGTGTTCCGACCACCGCCCCGTTCTATTAGAATTAGGCCAAACCAACGACACAACCCCTGCCACAAAAACAGTACTGGATTGGCGTAGCCTACGAGAGACCCTCGAGGACGCCGCCAACCCAATACTAAATCCTATTCCCGATCACATTCTAACAACTGACGACACGACAAAAGCCATTGACGCTCTGAATAAGCACCTCTCTGCTGCAATCAGCAAAGCTCCTAGGCAGGTCCCAGCGGACAACCACCGCTGGAAGCTGCCGGACGACCTGAGAGACTTATTGAGGGCGAAAAATGTCGCTACACGCGCCTACGACGCCAGACCATCCGAAACGAACCGGGCGCGGCTGCGGGTCTTGCAGAGAACTGTAAAGCAGCGCATCCGCGACCACCGGGGAAATCAATGGGATGACCTCCTCAAGGACATATCGCCCACACATCAGGCTTACTGGAAACTGGCCAGAGCTGTCAAATGCGTAGGTCGAGTTAATCTACCACCCCTAACTAGGCCCGACAGCACGATCGCCTTTGACGACGACGAAAAGGCCGAGTGCCTAGCCGACAGCCTGGAGGCCCAGTGCTCTCCAAGTATCTTACCCATGGGTGTGTAACGGTTGATATACTTAATAACAAAAAATCTAACGTTCACTTGACATAATTTCACTTAATATAATTTTGTTTAATATAACGATCAGTTGTCATAATGAATTGTAGTTATAATTTAATTTCACCTAATTTCTTTTGATATAATGAACATTTCTTATAATGCACATTTGACATAATATTCATTTAGTATATTATTTATTTACTATAATATTCATAACTTGGTTAGGTTAGAATTCCCTTCGTGGTTATTTTTTTATATAGCTACCGTCGACTAATTAGGTTAAAAGAACATGAGGTTAAATGAACATTATATGAAAAGAATATTATGCATTATGAAAATTATATAATATGAACTTTATACTAAATGTTATTATATCAAAGAAAGATTATATCATATAAAACATTAGATAATATGAAATTAGGTTATTTGTTATTATAGCATATGAAAATTATAACATATGAACGTTATTTCAAGTGACATTAGAGCATTTGTTATTATATCAAACATTACACACTCCTTACCCATAGACCCCAGTCACCTTGCCCATATCGATGAAGAAGTTACCAAACTTGCCTCATCCCCTCTAACCTCTGACCCCTTGACACCGACCACAGTGGACGAGGTACAAACCATAATTAGAGGTCTTAAACCTAAGAAATCCCCCGGCCCCGACGGAATTAATAATAAAATTATTAAAATCCTACCTGCACACTTGTATACCTACTTGTAGCCATTTTCAACGCAGCCCTTTCAAACTGCATGTTCCCTGCCGCCTGGAAGGTGGTAGACGTCATAGGAATACCAAAACCCGGTAAACCCTCTACAGAACCTAGTAGCTATCGCCCTATTAGCCTCCTCAATACGATAGGTAAAATCTATGAACGAATCCTAAATATTCGTCTTAGAGACTTTATCTTTACTAATAAAATTATAATAGACGAGCAGTTTGGCTTTCGTGCCAACACTCTTGTATTAATCAAGTGCACCGCCTCACGGAACACATTCTTGTAGGATTCGCAGCACGGCGCCCCATCCCTACAGGAGCGATCTTCCTCGACGTGGCGAAGTCCTTCGACAAAGTCTGGCACAGCGGCTTAATTTATAAGCTTCACCAAATAGGAGTGCCGGACCGCCTCGTACACATCTTACGGGACTACCTGTCGAATCGTACCTTTCGCTTTCGCGTCGAGGGAAGTCACTCCTCCCCAAGGCCTATCCTAGCGGGCGTTCCCCAGGGATCCGTGCTATCCCCACTCCTCTTTACTATTTATGTAAATGACATCCCCCGCACACAGGGTGTGGAACTCGCTCTATTCGCGGACGACACAGCCCTTTACTTCTCGTGTAGGAAAACATCATTATAACTCTCCCGTCTTCAAAAAGCAATCAACGCCCTAAGCGATTGGTTCACAAAATGGCGCATAGAGGTCAACCCCACCAAAAGCGCCGCAGTGTACTTCACACGGCGCGCGCGAAACATACAACCTCCGTCCCATCTAATTATGCACAACCAGCCTATACCCTGGCACAATAAGGCCAAATATTTAGGTGTTACTCTAGATAGGCAATTATCGTTTGCACCTCACACTCAAGAAGTCCGAAACCGCGCCTACTTCATTCTAGGTAGACTCTTTCACCTGATAGGCAGGCGGTCAAAAATGCAACTCAAACACAAGTTGACTCTCTTCAAAATATGTGTCCGTCCAGTCATGACATACGCATGTGTAGTTTTTGCTCACGTGAGTCACAGAACTCTTAATAAACTACAAATCATTCAAAATAGATTCTTACGCATGGCCACCGGTTGCCCCTGGTACGTACGTAATATAGATTTACATCGCGACTTCGGGATTCCCTCGATAGCGCAATATATGAAGGACCTCTCTAGACGTTACTTCGACAATGCACCCCACCACCCTAATCCCCTTGTAGTTAAAGCCTCCGATTACACCGCCGAGAGGGATGTCCGTCCGGCCGCCAGGAGACCTAGGCACGTTCTAGACCTCCCTGACGATCCAATCGCGGTAGCCAACGCCACTACAAACCAACACATCCTACAGCGCGTAAATCACCGCACCCGCCGCAGGGTGCGACGACCCGGACAATCACCAACACTACACCCGCGACACATCAGGTTTAGACCTGATCGCTCACAATAAACACTCACGACATCCTGAGCCGAGGTTCGGGTCTACTAGAGACCGCCCTTAGTATGTCGCTCTTCAGTTAAAATACTTTTAGTATTTAATCTAGGTTTGAGGCCCTCAGCCTCGCCTTCCCCAATACATTCCGGTTGCGCTGTAACAGCCATCAGAGGCATACAGCATCCACACACATGGAGTTTAGCCGGTCGGCCCCTTATGGGTCATCCCGGCATAACCTGCCGGCGAGAGGTATCTGGGAGTTAGCCGGCTAGCTTGGGCCACCGCCACGGCGGTGAACTAAGTTAGCTAGCGTGAAGTATGCGCATCTTCTTCAAAGAACGGCGTACTTTGCTCCGGAAGCGCAAGCTCGGCTCCGTGCGTGCGTGGATTGCAGATTCTCCATGTATAAAAAAAAAAAACCTACATGGCTCGTTCCGACTCGGAGGATTCCTCTGGTTTCATAGGGACTCTGAGGGCCTCTGGGGAGGAATCTCAATCAGACTCAGCTAGTGTAAACTGGAAGGACGCTCCAAGAAAAAACGCAGGAAAAAGCGTTCAAACTTCAAATATTTATTGCGATCATGAGTAGACATAGACGTTATAAAAAGTAAAGGTACATACATGATACCCTGTTAGGGCGCAGCAACACAATTTTAATATAAAATTACTTACATACTATTTAATTAATCTTAGATTATATTATTTATATATTATTATACTCATATATACCTCAATTATTATTTTTCCGATATATTTGTACTATTTACTTTAACATTTAATAATTGCATTATTATTTATTTATTTATATTTTACACTGTGTTACAGTTTAGTTCTGTCCTCGAAAAACTCTTTTATATTGTAATAACATTTTTAGTCAAGTATTTTTTCAATTTATTCTTGAATATATTCCTCCCCTGCTGCTCTGAGGGATCAGAGCCAACCATAACACCTACACCAACAACACCAAGGGCACCTACACCTACACCTAGGAATCCCGCCCCTCCGGCTACCACATTCACTAAGCCATTAAAGGCACCGATAGGTAATCGGCCGTACCTTCCTAAGGTGGCGGCCCCGCCGCCAGTCTTCTTAAGAGACAAGGCCCGTTGGACCGAGCTCTCAAAACTCTGCATGACCAATAAGGTCAACTACACACAAGCGACCAACACAGGGGTCGCAGTCAAAATAACTGTTCCGTCGGTCAATGACTACCGTGCCCTCACGCATATCATGACCAAAAACAAAATACAATATCACACATACGCCCTTCCGGAAGAGCGTAAAACAAAAGCCATCTTAAGAGGGATTCCCTACGAAATTCCCTCTGATCAGATAGTAGCAGACTTACTCGAGCAAGGCTTCCCTGCGGAGGCAGCTCATAAAATTTAAAATAAGCAGGGGAGGAAATTTGACCTCGCCCTCGCCGTCCTCCCCTCAGGAGCAAATGAAATATTTAGGTCTCAGTCCCTCAAGGTCTGTGGCTTAAAAGTTAGAGTAGAGGTCCCTCATAGGAGGGGTTCCCTGGGCAGTGACACCGCTGCCAGTTATATGGCCACGCAGCGTCTAACTGCTCAGCGAACCCCCGCTGCGTAAAATGCCTAGTGCCCCACCTCACTAGGGAGTGTCCCCGCGCGGCCGACTCAACGGCCCCGCCGGAGTGTGTCCTCTGCGGCAAAGCAGGGCACACCGCCAGTTATTGGGGGTGCCCGAATGCACCCAAAGTAGCTCATAAACCCAAGCCCGCACCAAAGTCTACAACTCAAATCCCGGAGAGAAATGATAGGAACTTCCCTCCTCTCAAGAGTAAGGGCCCTCAGCCCCCTCTTATAACGGTCCCGCTCCCTAGCTTACCTAGGAAAATAGTGGCACAAGCCCCTCCCACATTCGCGCCTAAAGCGCCCCTAAACCAAGGGTCCTCCTACAAAGAGGACCTAGCACTAGTAATGGCGACCATTAAGGGCATTGACCTTGAGAGTGGCGACTCTAGCCTCTAAAATCAGAGCGGCCAGTAATACGCAGGAACGCATACTAGCGTTAGTAGAACACCAACAGTTTCTCTCACAGTTGTGATTTAATAGTATATCCAAAAATAGTAAATGGCAGGCCGCACTAAACCGCGTTCCCTAGCCCTAATTTCATTCAATACTAGGTGCTTAACAACAAGTCTCAATGAAATACGTGAATTCACACGTAATAGAGAGATAGACCTTCTCCTACTACAGGAAACTTGGCTAAATTCAAGAGTAAGGAAAAGTCATAGGATTATCTTTGAACTAAATAATTGGTGTATAAAAATATATATTTAGTTTTATATTGAGCCTATGCTGCTTGCCGAGAACATATGTATGTGCCAGAGTCAGTGAGGTTGACTTGGTCTTCTAAGTTCTAGGTCGAATACATATACTCGTAAAAATCACTGTTAATAATATTCATTCTAATTATTAGTGTTTACCCAAAGTGTGCATGAATCAGTTTGACTTGACAAAGCAAGCAGCAAGTAGCGCCATCTAGTATTTGTATTTGTAGTAGATCATCATATCAGCTCAATAAAGTCCACTGCTGCACATTAGCCTCTCCAAGAGATTACATTCTACTGGGGGTGTTATTTACTCGAAAAACTTACTATTGATAGTAGTAATAATACAATTATATTTAAATTATCAGTGTTTATTCAAAGTTGATATGCATTAGTTTTATTTTACATAGCAGTCAAATAGCGCTATCTAGTATCAGTCTTTTTAGTTGATTGA
This sequence comes from Musotima nitidalis, assembly GCA_949126915.1. Lineage (NCBI taxonomy): Eukaryota > Metazoa > Arthropoda > Insecta > Lepidoptera > Crambidae > Musotima > Musotima nitidalis. The sequence continues at coordinate 6,071,617 of OX421442.1, read as the reverse complement.
TAGGAATATTTTCACAGATTAAATTATACCTATTCCATGCCCATGAATAAGGAAAAACTTTTTTTTAACCATTTTATATTTTATTATAAGGACTTCTTGGCTGAAAAGTGAAGCGTAATGTCTGCAGTTTTGTTTAATTTTGTTCTGAGCTCTTAACGAACAGCTGCATTTGCATTATCTGTGATCATGCTTAAGTTAACCAAGTCCTTACTTTATTGTTACGTTGCAAGCATGATGCCATAAGTTAAGTTACTTGCTGTAAACATAGGTGGCGCACTGTATCAAGACCGATAGCAAATTTAGGTTTTGTAATTTTGACTTTTATAAGGTCTGTATTGAGTTAAATTTTAATAAATAATTTTGACCTTGACATATTTAGAGATTTTCATAGATCCAAAGAAAATTATTCTGTCTCTGAAACAGAGTTTTTAAAAAACAGGTGCGCTTGTATTGATTATTGAAAATTTTGTGACATTATTTAATCGTAACATTAAAATTGCTAAAATGTTATTAAAATTAGTTTATCATTCAATGTAATAAGCAATGTTCAGTCCAAAAAGAATGATTGTTGGTACTCTTTTTAACACTAAGTATTAGATAAATAATAAATATTTTCACTAGATGGCAGCATTAGTCTGTTACATCGCCTACTCGTTTGGTTGATCGGGAATCTCTCTCTCTATAGTCGGTCCCTCATGTCTGACGATCGTGGTTAGCATCGGAGTAACATCTGGAGCGGATGATCTGCTTCCACCGGTTCCGATCCAGCGCGTCTTTCACGACCGCGTAGAATTTGGAGGACGACGAGTCATTCACTTGATCGTTCCATCTGGTTGGTGCACGACCACGCGATCGTTTGCCTTCTGTGTGATCGGGAATACTTATATAAGAAAACAATCAACTCGCCTTAGGGCGACAAAGCACTCGTTTAAACCCAAGTAAAGGTTATAGACAAACGTGCGCACCCTCAGCTGTCCACGGCCAATAGGGTCCTAGGCTAGGATAGTCCCGAGGTCATTGAAAGGAGTGAAAGTGCTCCCAACCAAAGGAAACTCCTCTTTTAAGTCGTTCCACCCTGCCTTCCCGGCAGGGAGGTAAGTCATCGCCATGGAAAAAGTTCCAGGCGTCCAATCTCTTAGAATATGTTAGATAATGTAAATAATAATAACAATATGCTAGACACTGTCGTCACTCTCTATAGGATCCCAGACTTCGTGAAAGGGTTTCTAAATATGTTAAAATCTTTTACGCCGCAGCCGATGGACCTCGCCCTCGTCATGTGCCTCAACCAAGAGGTCAGCCTCGGCTCGTTCCGACTCGGAGGCCTCCTCCGCTGAGACTCTGAATCAACTTTGATATGCCCACCGGTAGTATTAGACTTAGTAACAGGCCGAAGAGGGTCCTAACCTACCCTCCTAACACACTTTCAGCCGCTGTTAACACTTAGGTAGCAGGGGGCCTGTCAGTCAAGCTAGGTTAACTTTCGTCTTTAGCCTCGTCAGCCGTGTGGTTTCCGGCTCAAGAATAAAACCAACCCAAGCGGCAATAGGCTCGCCACTGTGGCCATGTGGGCGTATAATATGCCCCTGCCTACCCTTTCGGGGAATCAGGCGTAATATTATGTATGTAGGAAATGGTGAATCTGGCAGTAAGTTGGCACAAATATATGGTGTAGGAACTTCTACGATATTAAGAAGAATTCTGATTCAATAATGAAATTCACCTGCGCGTTTGAGAAAGATAATGGAAGCTCGCAACGTAAAGTTATGAAAAAATCTCATAATAGAATTCTGGAGAATGCGGTTTTTACTTGGGTCTTACAAAAGAGAGCATGCGGTCAGCCTAAATGTGGACCACTGGTATGTGAAAAAGCCTTGGATTTCAATCAAAAACTTGGTGGTGATATTCTTTCAAGGCAAGCTGTGGATGGTTAGCAAGATTCAAATCTAGACATGGAATTCGAGAACTGGAGATTCAAGGCGAAAACTGTCTGCTAACGTTGCATCACCCGACTCTTATGTCCTCTACAAAAATAATTATGTTAAAAATAATTATAGATAAAAAAATGGTCTTAATTGGAAAGCTCTACCAAGCAGATCATTAGCCAACAAGTCGTGAAAATGCAGCACCAGGGCATAGAGTAACCTGCCGGTTGCCGGCACGAGGCACAGACGAACATAAAAGTTCTCGATAAGCCGCAATAGGCCTACCTATTATGTGGGACCAACATTTTCGCCTCTGCCTAACCCTTCGGGGTAGGCTTGATAAGTATGAATACTTAAAACAAAAACTTCTTAAATTAATAATAAAAGTTTTATAACGTATCATGGCAAAATAACAGTGCATCATAATCTACGATGTCTTTTGACCCTCTTTTGATGACCCTGTCAGTTGGTGGTAGATAAAAATAATGTAAGTACAGAAGACAATGTTTAAATATAAATAGTCTCAAACAAAGCTAAGCTACGTATTATAGGTGAAAAAAGTATTTATTTTTTATTAGTTTTCTAGTCCAAAGCTTTTTTTAATTTTTTATGAAAGATACAGGAAACATCCAGTTCAAGTTAAATATACCTACATTTTTTTGCACAGACCTGTGTGGGAACCGAAATCACGACCTCAGGAACCGAATGCAGGTATACTGACCTTCACGCCATGTCAGTCGTCAAAAATAGTTTTGAATCTTTTAAAATTAACTATGGGTAACTTCTAAGTATCTATTTATCCAATTTCATTTCCTCGTGGAAAAGGGGCCAAAATAGTACTAAGCTGTTGCAGTCAGAATGTAATGCAAACACAAATATCGATTAAAATAAACGCAGTAATTTGCGTAAAAGCAACATTTTCAGCGTTATGAAGTCAAAGTCAATTATATATTATTAAATAGAACACTTCTGACAGAAATGATAATATTTAGAGCTTTTCCGCGTGGCGTCAGAACTCAGTTTTGTTGGCACATACTCTAAACATGCAAGTCTATAAAACTAGTGCTGTCACTGTCTTCATCTTATGAAATGAAAGTGACAGCACTAGTTACAAACCTGATCTAACTTTAGATCTCGTTTTGTAATAGGACCTAATTATTTAGTGTAGTCTTATGTCTGAAATCAAATATGTTTTCGTATATATGAATTTTTATATAAGTCTATGCGGTTATTCGTATTATTTTAATTTCATATGAATAAACAAGATATTAATGACAAGGCTGCGTGATAAGATCATTGCCTGCGTACAAATAAAAACTACAAATTATGTAGGTATGTCAAAAGTTTAAAATAACGTATCGACGATCAGTTGAAATCATTGTTTACTTACATAATTTGTTCTTTCCGTGCACGACCCACACGTTATTCAATACAAGTGGCTTACTACGGCTTCGTTGTATTTTTGATTTCTTTGCTATTTAACTCGCTTTCTAGTCACTTTGTACTGTGAATCTCCCGATTTATATGTCGATAGATAAAATTGTTCATTTCTGACATAATTTCGTTCAGTTGTAAAATTAAATTAATAGATACCTACAATAGTACAAAAGTGCTTCTTTTCTGGTGTAAAATAATTATCTTTAGAGTATGGCGTTTTCGAGTTGCTGCTGCGTCGCTTTCTACAATAAACGTAAGTGTTGCATCCCGGCCGACTTGTAAAACCTCGTGTAACTCGTTCTTCTGTTTTAAAGTATGTACATAGCCTTATTGCTTAGAAAACCGCTTGTGTAAAATAAAAGCTTTTAAAATATCTTACGGTAACGATTAATTTTCTACAATTACATTAAACTAGACCAATATTTTGGTTTCTTCAAAATTGGTTCTGACGGGTAATGATATAAATTTAAAAATTATTTAGCTCCGACTTGTTTCATCAAATAATGTATGTAGCAGAAAGTTATGTCAATATGTAACCCAATGTGGTCGCATTTTGAAGTCCTTTTTTTTTGTGTCTCGTGTCATATGCTTACTTTAATTTGGGCTTCGAAGGATAAAAGTTGTAAGTATAGTTATATAATTGAACTTGTTTTTACTTAGTGGGGCTCTGCTGGAGCATATTATTATTAAGCCAAAGTGCCACGCCTTAATTTCTCCCAACTAAACTTACTTTATATAATTTCGTAAAATTTTGTGATTATACTATAATCAATTTATAGGTACAATATTTTAATCTATTGACTGTTTTCATTAGGTACTTTAATTACAGCTCAAGTAGCTTTTGATTTTAGCGTAGCCTATGCTTGTGTTATCATCATCCCAGGATTGTGGCCTAGACTTACTTATAGGGCCCAGGGTCTGCTCACAGGTCTAACCAGATTTAGCACATGGAGCAACTGCTGTCTGATCTTCACAAACCCAGAGGGAAACTTCATTATAGGGATCAACCAGTCAATACATTAGAAAGCACTTAATTCCTAATATCTACGGCTTTAGATGTTTAGACAGCTGGGTCCAATGGCTTAACATTCTGAACTTCCGCTTATGCATTTCAATATATTGTTATCTGATTAAGTAAAATTTTATGCCTGCAATTCCATGAACGCTTAAACTTTACAATTATTATGAACCATTTTTTGTACTGTGATTGAATACACAAATTAATCCGTCATCTGATCATATATGTAGCTACATAGTAAATTTCATTGTATATGAGATATTTTGCTACTGCTTCAATCAATTGTCATCCACAGCTGAACTAAGGCCTCACCCAAATAACGCAAGCCAACCTGCTAATGCTACTGCTTCATCATCATTGTAGCTTTTAGAGAAGTCACTGCTTAACATACCTGACCTTCCCATTCGTTTTTTATTTGGTTTTACACCATTTGCATCCACTGAATTCTCATTATCTTCACCCATTCATTTTGTAAAAAGGCTATCTACTATGTTTGCGGTTTATGAAGCTATGTGCCCCGCCCACTGCATCTTCAGCTTCCAAATCCGCCTTGCCAAGTCTATGCTAATTCTGTCAAGTTGAAACACCCCGAACATAGTACTGCTCCTGCTTACTATAAAATGATTAGTTTCTTAATCTACTTTATTTACATGTCAATCCTTTTTTTGCAGATTTCATCGGATCACTACAAACAGGTTTGCAAAGAATGCAGTCTCAGTGTAAAGCTTACATTACATGAACCTTCTTGAGATTCAAAACAGAATATGTAGGATGTGGCATTTTTCTTCTAGAAACAAGAAGCAAAGGAGTGCACTAAAATAGGTAAGAGTATAAATGAATGATTTAAAAATTTATTAATTCAGGCCTAGTTTACAAGAAATGCAGTAGATATCTTAAACAATTTTTTAATGTAATCAAAACAGTTAATGTGACGACTAGTCTTGAGTTTTGTAGTTGAGCCTTTTCTGTACTTTTTGAGCAAGTATTGAGAATATAACTTGTCGGAAGATTCATGCAACATAATACTGCGATATAAGTGGACTTGAATAAACTTATTATTATTATTATTATTATTATAATACTATTTTGATGAAAGTTTAATTTGTGGCATTTGTGTTGGTTATAACATAGTATTTTTGGCATAAATGTAATGTAATATACAATAATGTAATATATATGTATAACTGTTTTTTGTCCCAGTAAAGTGAAATAAAATACAGTAAATTCTTTGTAAAAATCCATTGTAAGCAAGTGATGGAATAAAAATATATTTGCATGTTGAAGTGAAGTTTGGACTCTAATTGCAGCGTTGGTCAAGATTGACATTGTTGTCGTTTCTTTCCTTCATATTTTCAATCCACCACTTGAATAATTGACCAATTTGACACGGAGGCCAATGTAACTGTACTTTAGCAGTAGTGGGTTTGATTCCCACACAGGAAAATTTTCTGTGCTCAGTGTAATTGCCAGATAATTTTATTAAAGTTTTCTTGCAATTACACCATTTCTTTAGATCCAAGATTATTATTATGAACTTGTGTAATGGATACTTAAAAACGGATAAACAGACTTAAATATGTTTTGTTAATATAACATACAGAAGTAGGAAATATTAATTTGGGCACTAAACATATACTCAAGGTCATGCACAAAGACTGCCAGATTGGTTATAAATAATGAAATATTATGACTGATATTTAATTACTTATAATGCCTGTTACATTGTACGATTTGGGTTGTAAAATCTAGATATTTACAAAATATTTTTATAATTAAAAATTATTCAGAATGTTTAAAGGCGTTACTGTTCTAGGAGGAAGAGGCACAGGAATAGACTAGAATATATTATTATGATGGATGATAAAAGATATATTATTATAAAGATATATGGTTTGCACGCAATTCAGAAATTCATGAATATACTGACATCAACTATTAGAGAGGATGTACAAAGATACAGCACTAAATATAAAAAACGTCTAAGGCTACACTCAAATAAGCTGGCCAGAGATCTCCTAAATTAAGGCAATCAGATACAGAGACTGAGGCGATGGCGTATTTTTAACTTAGATCAGAGAAACTGAAATAGTTCTTTTGGACCAGCGATGACAGTTAATGAACTGCCAGCTGATAATTATTTAGGAGCATCACTTCTGATTATGGCTTGAAAGGCCGATTGCAGGAAAAAAAAGGATGATAGAAGAGAAATAAGATGGAAGCTTTAGATTCAGGTATAGCGAAATAATTTAACCATTACAATGATATTCATTACAATGATGATCTCCTCATTATTAATTATTCTTAAACAGTAAGTTATTATAAGTTGAGCAATCAGGTGAATTAGTTGCCACTAATGTCATCATCGTCATTATATCCTAGCATCAACCTGATTCGACCTGATTCTGACATCGACCTGCCCAGGGTGTGCTCACTGGTCCAACCAGATTTGACTGAACTTCAGTTATTACATAGAGCGACTGCCATCTGACATCCACAAACCAAAGGGAAACATCATTCTAAGGTTGAACCAGTTGTCAGAATATTAGAAGGCACTGGCTTTCAGAAACGACTGCCATAGTTAATAACAGCTGGGACCAACGGCTTAACGTGCTTTCCGTGGCACAGAGCAAGCGATAATACGCACATAACTTCGATAAGTTAAAGGTTACATCACCAGAGTTTGAACCCTTGACCCTTCTTAATTAAAAGTCTAGGGGTCTCGCCATACAGGTCAATGCAAACAGTTCCAGTACTGAGAAGGGGCCTCATCTCACAATACCAGGGTGAAAGGATAACAAGATTATGAGAATAGTAAAAAAAAATGATTTATGTTTAATAAAATAATATAATTTGCTTAGGATAATGTACAAAAACACACCAATGTCTGGATCAAATTTTTTTGTTTAAGGTTTGTATCACTTAGGATCTTATGAACGTCGCCGTCGCCAGCTTAAAACTAACGCTTCCATTCACTGGGCAGGAGCTTCAGTAGAGAAGATTAGGGTCCCGAATTCCACAAGTTTGGTTTTCCTGTCAGAACCGCCCACTTATTAAATATGAATCATCATCATCATCTCAGCCCATATACGTCCCACTACTGAGCACGAGCCTCCTCTCACATATCAAGGTGTGAGGGTATTGGGTCATACTCCACCACGCGGACCCAGTGCGGATTGGTGGAGGCAGGTGTATGGCATCCTGCTGTTAGAATTTATCAAGCCGCCCATTAGGCCTCTAACATGGCTTAACGACTACCACATTTAGTGATAACCGGGACCAACGGCTTAACGTGCCTTCCGAAGCACGGAAGCGCTCGATATCAAATGCCACACAAACGGTCACCCATCCAAGGACTGACCTTTGTAAACTCTGCTTTACTTTGGTGATCGTTTCCGACCACCTTGCATCACAGAGCTACGAGCGCTTATGAATGAGACTTACTAATATCTCAACTTCTATTAGCTTATAAATTAAAATTCATATTCATTTATTCAATTTTGGCTCAAAAGAGCTCTTATGAACGTCAAAACTTAAAAAATAGCGCGCCGCGCTATGACAGGGACCTTATGTGTAATTTTAACAATATTATTATTTCAATCTATTAATATTCCACCATTGAGAACGGACCTTCTCTCATGAATAAGTGCAAATAAAATATTCTATTCTATTCTATTCATGAACCTAAGTGAGGCGGATGCATTTCAAACTTCATCATGCAGTGGGTCTGCAGAGTGCGGATTTTCAGAGGATGGAGTGTGGACTCCTGCTGTTAGAATTTTCCTCTAAATCGCCACATATAGTAATAACTGCGACCAATATCTGAACGTGTCTTTTACCACCTTTTGTCACCCATCCAAATATTGAGCTCTGGGTACTTTAGTTTTCCTGGGTGGATTGTGTCCGACCTCATTACCACAAGAGCTTTTAATTTGTGCATATAAGAATAAGACTGCTCTTTACTTAAATATTTTTTTAGGCAGACCTCCCATTACTATAGAGTTGGCTGGCCTTAATGAAACAGTAGAGGACTGATTGTCACCAGATGGACAGATGTTCTGGACAATTAAACGAAAGCTGGTGGTGCTGGAGTCATCAGAAGTATATAAGACAATTTAAATAGTTCCGACTTCTTGTGGCAGAAATTCCAATGATGATTAGGATGAGGCCTTGTTAGAAATGAGCTATGAACACCAGCAAGTAGTGTATCTAAGAAAGAGAAGAAAATTAGAAGCTGATGTTAATGTTTAGTTGGTATGTATTGTTTTATTAAATAAATGCATTCATATTAGTTCAAAATAAAAATTATCATAAAATATATTCTACTAACAGTGCCTGCGAAAAAAAGAAATATTTTTACTGTTTGCTACATTTTTTATTGATGCTTCTATTCCTCATTGATCAGCGTTACCAATGCAATGACGTCCCACAGGTTTTTCATCACCACCATTAACGCCATCATTATTCTAGCCTTTATCCCGGTTGTGCTCTAGACTTACGCTAAGGGCCCAGGGTCTGCTCACTGGTCTACCCAGATTTGGCTGATCATCAGTTAGTTTCAGGCCTCCGCATCCCAGGGGGAACATAATTCTATGGTTAAAACAGCTGTTATAAGAAGCATTGACTTCCTAATAACGACTGCTATAGATGTTCACGACAGTCGGGACCAACGGCTTTAGGAGGCACGGAGCATGCGATCCGAAAAGTCTTGTGTTTGAAAAGGATTTGAACCCGCAGTCCATTGGTCTGTGCACTGGGCTATCGCTGCTATACGTTCCATATATTACTGTAGTACATTAATCTGACGCTTGCCTTGAAGTCTACCTTAACTGCTTTTAAATTCAATTGCAAGGTTTTTCTAAACAATTCCGATGATTGCCTTAAAATTCTATCTTAACTGCTTTAAAATTCAATTGCAATATTTTTCCCAAACAAATATTCAATCATACACACTGCAAGTTAAATAAAAGCTTGTACAAAATGCACCACTATAGTGATAACAGTACCCAATTGTAATTATTTTTGTTGTAACATTTTGGTGTTACCTACCTACTTGAGTTTAATATCCTTTGCAATAGTAAAGTCAGTTATATGACATCGCTGGCTTAGTGGAATACTGACCTAACTCGAAGATATGCTTATTGGGACATCATAAAAGATGTTTCTTTAATTTTATTTTATAAGGTATACCTACATAACATGCATATACTTCGATTTCCACGCAGGACAAATCTTCGTGTGCATGAACATGAATATAATGAATATTTGTTCTGGTTTGGGTGTTTTCCTATGTATATTAAGTATGTATTCACAATTTAAAACAAAGGATTTATATATGTTTATACGTTATTTAGTATCCATGGGTCAATCAACTTTTAAATGTTGTTAAATAGAAAATTTTGAATTTTATTTTGTAGTCTTGTTTTTCATTTTCATTTATTTCATTATACAGTTTTATTTTTATTTTATACAATTTAATAAGAGCAGAGCTTTGATTGATTGAAATAGAGCACTTTTAACTTAAAAAATTCTAACGAACCACGTTAAATCTGTCTCCTGGGCCACTAACCTAAAATGATTTTTAGACAAAGCACATAACATTTAAGATTAAAATAGCCAGTTTGTTTTATAATTAAGTTGATATATTATAAGTTTACGTATAAAAAAACGCATAACGTATGAAATATTATTCTTTAATTTATCCCCAAGACAACTTTTGTCTCATACGCAACTCAACTTTTCATTAAAACAGGAAATAGTAACAATTATGCAACACAACACTATGTGTCAATTTATTTGGAATTGTACATTGATCTGTAAAAAGTTTTATGAACCAGTTATGTTCATTATTTCATTATAGGGACAATTTAGTTGTCCACTAGACACCGTTTGGTTGTCCAAAGGAAAAGTATATGATTAAACGTGCGTTAAATTTTATAGGAAGTGATAATAAATGAAACAGGTTTATGAAAGTATCAAAGTATACTTTTTTTAAACGTTATTCTTAATTACATTAATAAATTTCAAAGGCAATCAACATCCTTATCAATTTAAGCAGTCTTTAAAATCAATTAGTTAATTTTCCTTACATTTGTTAACTTAATATCGTAAATATTCCTGTACGGATTATTCATATTAAAAAATAGGTAAAAAAACTTTAAGTTAAACGGTTTTATGTTAAACATACATTGCAATGTTTAAGATAAATGTACTAAAAACCAAAAAATAATAAAATAGATACAGTCGTGGGAATTATAAACATATGCATAGACTAGACTAAAATAAAACCGTGGGGCACGTCAATTGTCTACAAATTATCGACTTAATGTGCGATATAAGAATCGTTTAATTCGTCGTTAGGCAGTTGGCCCGCAGACGGTGAGGAAATTACTTACTATTTTCTTGCTCATGGAAATTCCAATAGTTATACACTCCATGTAAATAAAAGAGATGTTTCAACTAGTTTATCGTTGGACATTCACACTGCTGGCTGGCGAGGAATCGTTTCACCGCTCGAGTTTGTCTTTAATCGACAAAACATACGATAAAAGTTCTACTCGCTCACCACTATGAAACCCTAAAACCCGCTAATAATCGAGCTTGCTAGCTTGTTTCCACATTCTAGCCCTACTTATCACACATCCATCCTTGTCGGTTAATTAAAGTGTAACATTACAAAACAAACATTTTAATGAACGATTGTAGACAATTGACGTGCCCCACGGTATTATTTTAGTCTAGTCTATGCATATGTTTATAATTCCCACGACTGTATCTATTTTATTATTTTTTGGTTTTTAGTACATTTATCTTAAACATTGCAATGTATGTTTAACATAAAACCGTTTAACTTAAAAAGTTTTTTTACCTATTTTTATTTTCTAGTTTTTAGTTTTTATTCCGCATTCTGTTTAATTCATTTAAAGCTTCATTATTGCAAGGTTTCTTGCCCGTTAGTTTATTGCTAGGATCAAGCTAGGTACGAATCCAGCAATATAAGGAGTCACCTGCTAACATATTAGCATTCAGAATAATTGGAATGAATGCATTTCGAATTTCATTTTCATTCCTTTCGGACGCTTCATCTTCAGACAATTCGGGCACACTAAGTCGTACTAACTCCTGGTCACTAATTTGGGCATTGTCGTCAATACGTACATCTTTGTAAAGCGGGTTATTTCTGATTAACCATCTTAACACGTTAACTGCGCAGCTAAGACTACCCACCCCACTTCTTAAGTGCAACCGTAAAAGGGGGGTTACATAATGTGCTAGGTATTAAAATGGTATCTATTGTTATTATTTTTTATTTTCTACCCCCCCTAGTAATTAAAAATAAATAAAAATTAAATGACCCATCCGTGGGTCATACACGTATGACCTCTTTACAGCATTCCCCTATTATGTATCATACACGTATAAGTTCTAAAAATAGTTTAATCTGTAAAGTGTTTACTTTATAGTGTATCTAACAAGTTTTTTTAATCTTTCAAGGTGATATTCGGGACGTTAGAAATTTTTTCGTAGCGATAAAACTTGAATTAGTGCGCTGGTTTACTCTGTTTGTTTTGGATTTATCATGAATCAACGCGGAATGTTATCAGATGAGAAGTTATATCGGATTACTAGTAATTATACTATATTATAAAAATAAATACTTTTAGTAATTACAGTTACATAAATAAATACACATCTTTTGAATAGTGGGTGCTGGCAACCCTTACAATAAAAGTTACCCGGTTTTGACGTAACTTTTATTTATTGCTAATTACTCTGACGTGTATGACTGTAAAACGTGTAAAGTGTTATAAGCCTATACAGTCGCAAGGAACCCATGCCCCACCCGTGGGTCATTCACGTACGGCGAATAACTCATAATGCCCCACCGGTGGGGCATGCACAGTGAACGTGTTAAAGCACTATAGACTTTTTCGCGACATATTGTGAATTCCCTGGTAATATTCAAATTTTCTAATCGTTCGATTACTACAATAATGCCTACCTGGCTTGCAGATCTTGGTAGCATACTAGGCAGTCTTTCACTAACTTCCAAGATATCTTGGGCAAATAAAACTGCCTGTCCGCGAAAACCGTACTGCCCATAGAGGCCACTAAATTTCACGACTTTAACAAAGGGAATAATTCTGCACAGCAAACGTTGTTCCGCCTGTGTCAATGTTTGAATAACGTCTGGTATAGAACCTGGATCCAGATTATTCCAGTAAGCTTTTGGTGGTGCTGTTGTTTTATTACTAGTAACATGTGTTTGACAGCGAGAACATAATAACAATGATATTTTCGAAGTTAACTCCACAGGTAAGTATGTTAATGCAGCAGCGTTGTACCGAACTATACGAACTTGATTAGGATAACAACGTTTGGTACAAATATCACAAACATGTATATGTCACCGTAAAATTGTAAATAACGTTAAATTATAATCTATCCCGCGATATTGTAATCTGTCGAAAAATTGTAATCCGTAACAAACTGCTCACAATTTAACGCATTATTTTTCGATAGATTATAATCTATCAAAGACAAACCGTTAAATCACAATTTGTCGCGCGTTAAATTGTCAACTGTTTAAAGCCTGTCCATGATTGGCTGGTCTGGCCATCAAGACCAGCCAACCAGGGATAGGCTGGAAGAGTTAGGAATCAAACATAGATATCAGTCAAAAAAATAAAATGCAAATATAATAAGTATTTTTTTAAATTAAAATAAGTGAAACAAATATCTTCGAACACAAATTAAATATAAATTAAAAAGTAAAACATTTTACACAAAAACACAAATTAGGTTATGTTCGGTGACTAACTCTTATTTATTATTTAACTGCACTTCTTTAGGTTATAACAGGTCCGTTAACACTCCCTACAACTTGTTATAATACAATGCGTTATTATTATTAACACGAAATCTGTTTTAAATCACCAAAACACTGTTTGTTTACATTTCACAACAAATTAATTTGACTAATAACAACCGAAGATGGCGACGACGCACGGTGGGCTGAAAAACGGCTTTCATAGACATAGGAATCAAAAGTGGCAAATACCAAATTTCTAATCGGATATCGCTTCTACTAGTTATTACCATATACTCAAATGATACTCGCATCAATCTACACAAAATCAAAGGACTTATAATTTTTTCACCAAAAATTTGTATGAAGCTAGAATGAAAAATTTAATTATCTCTTAAACGGCAAGGAAAACCGTAATATCCTTACAGGTAGTTATAGTACTAATTATTTATGATTTTTTGACGTACTACAAATAACGGTTATCACTGCCGATTTTTTTTTTAAAATCATCAAAATATTTTTATTTATTTTTACATATGAAACGGTTCCCTTTATTGTCTAACTTAAGAAAATCGATATTATGAATGTGGTTAACTCAAATGATATGACTTTATAGGTATAAAACAAGAAAAATATAAAAAAATGCTGTTTATTATACAAAAATGTTATTAATTATACAAAATATTCAATTAAATTTATAATTGAACCAAATAGTAAAGTAATCTTACATAATTAATAAAAAAAATAAAAAATGAGAGTGATAAAAATTCGTATTTTTTTTACATTAGAAAGAAAGAAAGAAAGAACGAAAAGAAGTATATTTTTCTTATATTACGAATTTTCATCATTCTCGTTGTCGGATTCCAATTCTGAGTCAGAATCCAAATTAGTTACATCTAAAAACTCGAACTCAGTTTCCTGAAACTGGATTAAGTCGAGAGTTTCAGCAAAAAAGCTTAGTTTTCTCTTACTATCTAGCTTAGGCCTTTGTGCACTTAATAAGGGATCAGAGGAAATGACAAGCATATTTAAAATATCTTGATTTGAATCTTGCCTGCTTCTTTTTCGCGAATGATTTTCCCGGAACCTCCTAAAATCTTTATTTCGCGACTCTGAGGCTTCTTCTGAGAGAGCCCCAATAGGCACAATGTCATTTTTCTCAATGATGTCAGCCCCGTGTATTAACAATTTATGTACGGTTGCCGACATGTAGTACCAATCGTATAATTCTACGTACTTTTCTGCCGTTTTGCGGGAAAAATCTTTGAACTTGTTCACATCGATTTTCTCGCCAGATGTTATTGCTTGCAAAATCACAGCAAATCTTTTTATGAGCTCCTCATCCAACCCGGTAATAGCTGCAGTTGTATTTGGAAACTCGAAAAACTTTCGTGCGGTATTGCCATCATTGGTGGTTCCCGAGCCCTGTTTTACTATATCAATCAACAGATTGAGCTCATATTTAAATTTGTCCTGAATGTGTTTTTTTCTTGTCTGCAACATTTCTTTGTGCTCATTACTTCTCGCTGCCCACTGTTTGAAGTCAAGCCTGTACGCAATATGTAACAGACATTCCATGCAATTTATACGGGCGTGTAAGGATGACAAACCAAATTCATATACGTCAGAACACACAGTCTTCGAAGTTACAACATCTAATCGGTTCATTTCTGTTGGTTTTGCTAAGCACAGGTAGCACGATGCGTTTGATCTGGCTTCAGAAAGGTACGTGCAGACTTTAGCGTCGATCATTGTCATCATTAGATGATGAGTCACCCTGTTATTATTACTGCTCTCTGTGGGGATAAGATCCTTAATTTCATCATCCATTTGTCTTTTGTGATCAATTACAACTGCTTCACTCTCTTTTACAAAAGTAAACTGGACTGGACGACAATACAAAGCTGAGCATGGTTTTGGGTTCGTCCATAAAGTATTATCTCCATCTGTCAGTTTTAGTGGGACCAAAAAGGTCATAAAAATGCTAGAATCATCCTGCTCGCCCTCCATTTTCTGCTTGTACCGGCTTTGGTTGGAGGCACCACAATCCCCACTTGGATATCAGCTTTAGCTGCTTATTTTGCTCATCGTCAGAAAGACTTTGAAGAATCCTCGTCACTGTGATGTCCAGTAAAGCTTGAAGTGTAATTCGAGCCGATGAATCCGTAACTGACACTGATTGATTCGGAGGGTAGCAACTAAGCTTAGTTTGTTGCACTTTGTAGTAAGATGGATATATATCATTAGCACCTTCGCGAATGGCAGCCTCTCGCAATGTTATATATTGCCACTTTGATAGTTTTAGTGAAAGAAGCAATCCAAGCGCTTTCTCTGCTGTAAAAACCACTTTTTTCACTGGTTTTTTAAGCGTCTCACTAATTGTAGCCGCTGCTTCAGGATTTTTCATCATATATTCAATCACTGAAGCGATATCTCCATGCCCTTCTTCTTTTAAACGTGCTGCAGCTGCATAGGCCAATCACTGGAATCTTCGCTTGTATGGTCATCAGATCTTCTCTTTTTCTGTTTGTTTTCTAGATCTTCAAAGGGTTTTCGGGACCTTTTTGTCATTGTCCCAACAGACGATGATGTTACTGCACTAACGGACGATGATGTCGACGGTTCTTGAGAGATGGTGTGTATATCATCAATAGTTTCTCGATTAACCAAAGTTTGCACACAACTTGGCCAATCAATATTTGCTTGCAGCCAATTTCCGTACAGTCTTCTGAAATTATCAAGGAATCTGCTGAACAAACAAGTCTAAATTGGTGATTAAACTTTCCATTATTTGATTTAAAATCACAGAGCAAATATTATTTAGTGTTAACAGTTACACGGATGTGAACAATTTAAATTAAAAGCAAAAGTTTAGTCCTTTTATAGCCAAAAATCGATAATTAGTTAACTACCCCCATTAGAGTTTTCAAAGAAGTACTAAAGAAAACTTATAGTCGACAATATAACACATTAGCACAACTAATTACCACATTAGCTAATCAGAAAAAAGTGATGCAGTATTTTTAATATTTTTTTTTACCATTTTGTTCCCACGAGTAATGGACATTTAAACTGTCGACCCCCCCAGAGGTCCAATAAAGGGGCAAGGCTATGTACAACAAGATGCGCCTGAGTCTTGAGGGGAAAACGCTAACGACATATCATTTTTATCCACCCTAATGCCATACAGTTCTCGGCGCGTTTTAACCTTAACTTGGGTGGTGTACCGCTAACGACGTATCATTTTTAGCCACCCTAACGCCACACAGTCCTCAACACGATACAAAATCTTGACTTGGATGGTGGATTCAGGCTGGATTAATCAGATACCTAAATTACAAATTCCGGTATTCCCTTAGCAGACTCTTACTGCAACCACGGGAGGATATGATGGGGGACTATTCTGAAGCCGATCACCCCACGGCTATGGCTGATGATGATGATGATGATGATAGTATATTGTATTCTGCTTGTTGAGCCCTTTCATTTGATACCCATATTGATGGGATTGATAAAACCTGGGTATCCCTAGTTACACCAAAAGAAAATTGACAAATTATCACTTCCCAAATATTGTTTTGTAAAATTTCATTTGCCAAATTATTACTTGGCAAATAAACTCTTCACAAATAATTGTATCGTAAACGTAATGCTTTCCAAGTGAACGTTTCGACAATAACTCAGTTAGTATTACATATTTTACGCAAAATAAAATAAGCCAAATAATTCGTCTCGAAACTTTTCAAATAACCATTTCTATTTGCATCTTTACTATTAATACTAATCTACAAATATTGGCCATACATAAATCAACAGTAGTATTTTCTGGCACTTTGTGGTCACTGTTCTAACCTAACCTAACCAATATGTATCTAAGCCTCACTCATCATCATCACGTTAATTTAAAATTATGAACACATATTAAACAAACATTCCTTATACTATTTTATATTTAGTATATATTTAGTATTAATATCTTAGTTTGTGATTATTTAAAATAATAAACGTAAAACTTTATGTCCAAACAAATCATTTGATTAAATGTTATTTGTCTAAAGTTTGTTTGCCGTAATAAATTACTTGTTAAAAAACCTAATGCCATAATGTCATTATCCGTAGTAATATACTGCCGAGTAAAAATTTGACCAAATGAAAATTTGCGTACTAAAATAATTCGCAACGTTGCATTGGTGTAAAAAAAGTTTGCTAAAATTTGTTTGGATTATAAATTTTTGTCAAAATAGTTTTGGCAAAACGGCAGGATCCCATAAAACCTACATTATCCGCCATTTTTTAGCGGCCGCCATCTTGGATTTAATTTTTTTATGGTATATTGTATTCTGCTTGTTGAGCCCTTTCATTTGATATCCATATTGATGGGATTGATAAAACCTACGTTATCCGCCATTTTGTAGCGGCGGCCATCTTGAATTTATAATGATAATGAATAACCATAATTGTATTGTCACCAAAATCCAAAGTGTATACTAAATTTCAGATTAATCCCATAGACAACCAAACTGTCCTACGGACAACCAAATTCGTTGGCCAAGTGACTGGTCCTTGTGACTTTTTTGCAAATTTCAGCTGCCTATTAAATACTATTGCGCTTTTGTGATTTGCCTGTTCGTCTGATTTAAATATAGATAAAATAGAATTTGCTGCATAATCATTTAATACATAATATCTATTACGTAAATCAAGTAAATCTGACGGTGGTCCTATGGACTGACAATAAACACACCCACTCCCTCACACAAAACTCGGCCGACTGACGCCGCGACGGTTAGTGAAATCAAAATGGCGGTCGATCGTGTCGTCCGGCAATGATCGAATTATATTCGGCTAATCGCCTTGTACGCGCCAAGTTCATTCTATGATATGAATTCTTAAGTAACTTTCGGTTGTCCGGGTGGGTGACTTCAAAATTGTATGGGACAAAAATAAAATGTACAAAAATCATATTTTAAGTAAATTAAAAAAGTACTCCACATGTTTTCTTGTTAATTTAGATATATATCTTTTGAATAACTATATTAAATGACTTATAGCGTTTTTTTTCGTAATACATAGTTTTGTGCTGCACTGTTGGTAATATGTAATACTATTTGAAAACCCTTTTTGTCATTTGGACAGCCAATTAACAACTGATAAATTACAATAAAATTAAGAGCACTTTTAATAATAGGTTTGTTAATGTCAATATTAGTGGAAAATACACAATTGCAACAAATATTTTAAATATAAATTTTAAAATAGGTCAGGGACAGGGTAAGGATCCCGTCGTACAACTAAAAGTAGATCGACCCCCATAACACAAGTTTATGATAATTCTTGGGACTAAATAATTGGTGTAATTGTCAGAAAATATTTATTTATTGAAACTTATTAGCTAAGGGAAGCGCTCGTAGCTCTGCGGAAGCGCTCGTTGCTCTGCGGTGCTCGGTGTTCGGAAACGGTAACCGAAGTACAGCAAAGTTTACAGAGGTCAGTCCTTGGATGGGTGACCGTTTGTGTGGCATTTGATATCGAGCGCTTCCGTGCTTCGGAAGGCACGTTAAGCCGTTGGTCCCGGTTATCACTAAATGTGGTAGTCGTTAAGCCATGTTAGAGGCCTAATAGGCGGCTTGATAAATTCTAACAGCAGGACGCCATACACCTGCCTCCGCCAATCCGCACTGGGTCAGCGTGGTGGAGTATGACCCAGTACCCTCACACCTTGATATGTGAGAGGAGGCTCGTGCTCAGTAGTGGGATGTCAATGGGCTGAAATGATGATAAAATGATTAGCTAATGGTACTGTTCTTACATGCATGCCCATTATAGGTATACACAACATTTTAAATGTAATATTATAAGCATATTGAAAATTAATAACATTCATAAATTAAATTCATTCGATTTTAACACAGAAGATCTAGTTATGAGGAATTATCATAATAATATTTGTTGACACTTAACATGCAAAAGCGACATACTATTTTATCATGCTTCTTGTCTTTTGAACGTTTGATAATAATTTTAATCCTGTATTGCACAAAATAATTTTAAATATTACATGAGGTGTATGAAATGACATGTAAAAAGGTGGTCTAGTAAAATAAAAAAATAACAAAATAGAAAGCAAACCTCTTAGAATAATATAATAAAAATATATAGATACATACAATTTATGCTAACATTATTGTAAGAGAACGAATGAAATATTTTGCAAAAAATAAGTGCTAATTATGTGCCAAATTTGACAAGTAGTGATTCCTCAGTTTACTCTTGAACGACTGAAGTGATGGACGTCGAATCAGACAGGGAAGACTTCCACATTCGTACAGCACGGGCTGAAAAGGAGTTACCGAAATACTGAAGGAGAAATAAGGGTCTTAGTTACACAGGATCGTTTGGGGCGGGATGTAGTAGGTAGAACATTGAAACGAACACGCAATTAATGGGGATCAAAATATTGATCACATTGATGACATATCAGTGAAAATCAAAAGACTACGTAACTTCGACCCGACCGCTCTCCCAATGGATCTATGTTCCATTAAGCCAGCGATTTAAACTTAAATAAAGTCCAACAAATCTGTTCAACTATAGAATCTCCTGTTACAGTTGGATCAAAAATTAAATAATACAATCAAACATTATAAAATGTATTGTACAGTAAGATAATATCATAATAATTCATTTACAACCACACCAATTATTTATTTCTAAGATAAGTATCATTAGGAACTTGTGTTATGGATAGTGTATAACGGATAAATATACTTTTTTTGAATAAATACATACTTAATATACATAGGAAACGCCTAGTACAAATATTTGTGTTCATGCACACAAAGATACCGTAAATGGGAATCGACCATGGGAGCGGAGAGCAGGTATATTTACCTCCACGCTTATCGATTATGGAGTGCTTCTATGATAGATTGTTTTGTGGTACTGCAGAATACGTTTAAATTTTATTATGTATTTTTATCATAGTTGTGTGCGCCTCCAATATCTGTTAAGTCTACATTTGAAATTTGGAAATAATGGCTTCCCGCATTTAGCACATTTAGCCAGTGTCAAGTAAGATAGTAAATGAAGGTGATACAGATTATAAATGAGATGCCCTCCCTCTAAACCCCTTGAGTCTTCAGTAAAGATGTCGGACTATACTGAGATCTCACATGGACTTCTAAAGAGAATTTGAAAAGTGATGTCTCACTGTTTTTCCACTTTCCCGCCAAGAACCATTTGACTATTTTTATTATAAGTAAACTCCTTGTTGATTAGGTTCAAGTTTTTTTAGACTATGATGTTAAATGTAGACTAAGTGCTTATATCAACAGTTGAAATTTTTGTCCCCAGGAAAGTGGTGTTGGCTAGCTATGGTATTAAAATTAAGTGTTCAAGTGACTGAAGACCTAACTCAGAACATCGCCTACTCTTCTACCTTGCAGTTCGAGTTACACCACAAAACAGTATATCTTGATTTTTAAGTAATTTTAAACATGTGCATGCAACATTCTGGCACTGCTTTTTTTACTCCTAATAGGGCAGAGCAGGTCGAAATTTTTCATTTCTTCCGACCTTAACTTTATTTATTTATTTATAATTAGGACAACTTACAAAACACACACAAAGACATGGATCAAACATAGAAGTTAATGGCTCAAACAATAGTGTCGTTTCTATTACAAGTTGCCACGACATTTAAATACTAAAAAATTACAAGGTATAGCAAACTAAATACTAAAAAACACTGAACTTACATAAAAATGAGAGTGACTAAATATATCAGTTTAAGATAGTTTTTAATACTGTTTTAAATTTAACGAGACTGTGCCTAAACATGTCACAGTCTTTGACTGAGATTATTTTGTGCGCGTTCTGTATTCTGTTTATGGGAGAATTAGATCCTAATTTGCTGTGTGAGCGTAAAGGGGAATTATATATTGAACTTTATCCCATAAGGTTCAATATATAATTATGCTGGGAACATATAAGGGTGGCCATTTAAGGTTTTATAAAGCTTAAATAAGGAAATGGTCTAAATATGAAAATGAAGTTTATAATTTAATAATAATAATTTATTTATTTCAATAACTTAAAACATATTTGACATTTTGTTTGAAACTTTCCTTTAAGCATAGAGATACTTGTGTTGGGAAACTTCGCTCTCCCATAACATAAGATTTTTAAGCTACTGAACACAAACCAAATAAAATAAAAAGTCAAATATAATGATAACGAAGTAAAAATAATAATTAGCAAATTACCCAAAAAATAATAATTTTAAAGCAATTAATATTAATAATTTACATAATAATTTAGCATTACAATTAAACTAATTACATTTTAAACAAATGTGCGTGGAGCTGATTGTGTGTGTGTGTTCGTGTGTTACTGAGCTTGTTAACCCTCAATGTCGTGGGGTCAGTACTCTAGCCTACATTTCATAATGTAAAAGGGATCCCACTTCATCATAACTTACTCCTTCAACCAAGCAGTCACATTTTTCTTACAGTTGGAAAGTGTCATGGAGTAAATAGGTTCTGGGTAAGGAGCGCCGCTGCGCCAACGGCGTAACCGGAGAGAGAGCGGATCCCGCTACCTCTCCTGTCCCAAGGAAGGGATCCGGTGAGCGCATGCCACCTCCTGAGTCACTATACACTACACTTGGTGTCATCTGCGAACAGTGAGAGTTGTACCCCTTTGTTGGGGATGTATAGGTATATCGTTGGTGTATATGTTGTGATAATTCCGAGCCCTGAGGTACCCCGGCCTCGAGGCCGCGTGGGGAAGAGAGCGTACCTGCGTATCTGAAACGAAAGGTTCGATCTGTTAAAAATGCCTGATTCAGTCTTACTGTTCTGTCGGGATAGTCTAGGTCATAGAGTTAATATACTAGCCCTGGATGCCAGACTTTGTCGAATGCCTTGGCTATGTCGAAGAATACCGCTACTGTTTTAAGATTCTTAGTGCAAAAGCCTCCTTATATGTTTTCTCCAATACGGTGAACTTGTTGAGGACATGAGTGTTTTGGTCTGAACCCGAATTGGTTTTCTATAATTAAGTTTTTCGAAAAAAGTGTTCTTTAATCCTGTTGTGAATTACTGTTTCGAATAACTTTCCTAAAGAGCCTTCTTAAGCTGATAATCTTTGGTTTGACGAAATGTGCTCCTGTTCACACGATGGGCACCTCATGTTGCTCTGGTCCTGTGACTTGAGTGTAACGGCCTTTGTCTTCTGATACAGCAAAGACTGGTTTTCTATTCTTTTGCTCAGGTAGTCTTCCCTGTGGCCGTTGTGGTTCTCTTTTTACAGTAAGGCTTGTGCAAAACCCATGACGCAGTGCTCGATCGGCTTCTCTCATCAGAAACTGAGATAAGAGAGTGATCTCAGGTTTTTCACTGCATCCTATTGTCATCTCAGCGTAGTCGTACGCTGGACGTGGGAGTTTATTTCTTCCCCAATCGCCCCCTCGTTTTTGGTCAGGTTGACGACTGACGGGAGGGGGACAGCCTTGGAGGAATGGGTGACAGAGTGTGGGCTGTCCATCCTCAATCGCGGTTCGGTGGACACGTGCGTGCGCCGCAACGGGGGGGGGTCTGTCATTGACGTCTCGAGACTACCGTCGTCAAAGACTCCCGTTCCTGGCCACCCGACTGGGATGGGGCGGCAACGGGAGCCGGGACGACAGGGCGATTTTCAGGGGAGGAAGGAGCAGCCGGTGCAGACGCCTAGAAAGGCACCGGCTGCTTCCTCCCCTTTCCCTTCCCCTTCTTGGTAAGGGGAGGAGGGGGCCGCGCTGGGGCCACAGCCATAGCCGAAGATGGGCCCGGCTGAGGCGAGAGGCGAGCTGCCCGGTCGGACTTTCCCGGCAGGAGGCGGCCATTTCCACCAACCTTCCCATGGACTTTTTTTTAATTTTTTATTATCATCTGTAAAAAAATGCTGCTTACGCACTGTCTCCCGGCCAAAAGGGGGAGACCGGGAGGGGGTGTGGGGCTCACTGCGGCCGACGCGACCACCGCAGTCCTACCCACTAAAAAACTTCAGACGACGCCCACCGCTGTTGAAAAGGGGCGAGGCACCAGTTCCCGGGTTTGTAGCTTCTGGTACCCCGCCCGCGGCCAACGTCCCCCGGATCAGAACCGGGGAGACCTCCTCAGGAAGGCGCAATTTGCAGCGCCCCTCCTACCTGTATGTGCGGCCATGGCGTAACTGGCCGACTTCGGGGGGGTCTATGGCGAGACGGAAGGGGCCCCCTGCCCCCGCCGCCTAAGACCCCCCGGGCGCTGCCTGACGGGCCCTCCTGGCCCGCCCGCTGCGCCAACGGCGTAGCCGGAGAGAGAGCGGATCCCGCTCCCTCTCCCGCTCCGCGGCCTCCTTCTGCGACATCACCACTTCGCAGAAGGAGGCCATCGCCTCCCACGCCGTCTCGCTGTCGACCACCTTTTGCATGATGGTCGGCAGCGAGAGAGCCACTCCACCCAGGGCCGCGGCTAACGTCGACCGCGGCCCAGCCCACGCAGGGCACGCCACCAAAGTGTGCTGCGCATCATCAATCGCGCAGTTACAGTGGTGGCAACACCGGGTCGACTCCCCCCCGGCGACGTCGCACAGATACTTCCCAAAGCACCCGTGCCCGGAAAATACCTGTGCGAGCCGGAAAGTCATCGACCCCCACCGACGGCCGACCCATCGCTCTAAGATGGGCCCTACCGCCTCGAGGATACGGCGCCTCGATCCTTCGGCACGTAGTTCGGCGCTCCTGTGTAGCTGCCGCCGCCATGCGCCCAGAGCCTGTGTCTGAGCGTCTCTACGCCACCGCACCACAGTGTCCGGTGTGGGGCGGAGACCCTGGCTCCGGGATTGCGCGCCACGCCAGTAGACCGCCGAGAGAACCTCGGCGTCGAGGTCCCATGGCAGGGACCCGGCGAGCGCGCATGCCACCTCATGGGAGATGGTGCGATACCCCCTAACGACACGGGTCGCCATGATCCTCTGCGACTGCTGCAGGATCTGTCGATGACGACCCGATATGGAGCTCGCCCAAATTGGGGCTCCATACAGGGCTATGGACCGCACCACTCCCGTGTAAAGGCGGCGGCAACTGCCGCCACTCCCTCCGAGATTGGGGAGCAGGCGAGATAGAGCTCCCGCCGTGCTCACCAACCTTGGGCCTAGGTGCCGAAGGTGCGCTTCGAAGTCCCATCTGCTGTCGAGAAGGACGCCGAGATACTTCAGCGTGTTCTCGACAGGGATGGGAGTTCCCCCCACCACGATACTAGGGCCTGGAGGCGGCCGCCTCCGGGGACCATGGAAAATAATGGCCCCGGATTTATGCAGTGCCACCTCGAGCCCCAGCCGCCGTATCCTCTCGACCACCGCCGCGACGCCGACAGTGGCCAACACTCTCGCATCCCGGGGGTCAGAACCCCGGGATATTACGAGGGTGTCGTCGGCGTAACAGATCACGTCCACGCCGTGCAAGTTCACACAGCGCAGAACGTAATCATATCCGATGTTCCACAGGAGTGGTCCCAGGACAGACCCCTGTGGAACACCGCACACCATACGCCGACGACAGCCTCCTCCGCCCATCGTTGGGAAGACTACCGCCCTCTCCGACAGGTAGTTCCCCAACAACCGCCGCAGATATGGAGGCACCCCGTGATATCGGAGCGCCTCCATAATCGTTGACCAGGGCAGGGTGTTGAAGGCGTTCGCGATATCAAGCGACACCGAAATCAACACCCCACCCCGGGAAACCGCACTCTCCGACAGGTCCTGCAAGCGGCCGATCGCGTCAATCGTCGATCGGCCGCGGCGGAACCCGAACTGGTGGTCGGACAAATCTGGTCCGACCTCCTCCAGGTGCTCGACGAGGCGGTTGGCGATGACACGCTCCAGGAGCTTGCCCGCCTCGTCGAGCAGCACGATGGGCCGATAACCAGAAGGGTCATCGGCCGGACGTCCCTCTTTGGGAAGGAGTACCAAGCGGCCCTCCTTCCAGCGCCGCGGAAAAACCCCATCCCGCAGACACCTAGCAAAGAGGGAGGTCACGCGGGAAAGAAAAGGCGCTTCCTCCCCGCTCAAAACCAGGTCCCACGCCCTCGTCGGAATGCCGTCGGGACCTGGGGCCGTGCTCTTGCCCCTCAGGCGTAGCACGGCCCTTCCTACCTCCTCCTCGGTGAGCTCGGGCACATCCTCAGTGCCCGAGTCACGGGTGACTTCTGGCGCCGCCATAGTGGGAGGCACGAAGTCGGTTCCCCTGTCTGGGAACAGTGCCTCAACCACCCTACCGAGTACCGCCGGTTCGAGACTGCTGGAGACGGGAGGGGTCCACGCTCGGAGCTTTTGCCGTACTATTTTGTACGGCCTGCCCCATGGATCCGCCTCAACGGCCTCCAGCAGCTCGTCCCACGCTGCGGCTTTGGACCGGCTAATGGCCCCGCGAAGGGCCCTCACCGCCTCTCTATAGGCGGCGTAGAGCCGATCCAACTCGGCGTCGTCGCGGATTCTCCTTCCGCGACACCTCTGGTAGCGGCGCCGCTCCACCGCACAGGTTCGGCGGAGCTGGGCGATCTCCGGCGACCACCAGTAGACCTGGGATCTGCGCGGGGGGGCGCGAACACGGGGCATGGCCACGTCACAAATACGCGCCATGGCCACGCACACCCTCGCGGCCTCCCCCTCCACGTCCACCAGCGGTGGCTCCCGTGGCCACGCCTCGACCAGGGCTGCCTCCCGCAGCAAAGACCTGTCGAGGCGCTTGATTGCCCATCGTGGGCCGTCCAATCGCGGCTCTCCAACACCTCCGCTGGACGCTGGCACCGATGTGGAGAGACTGAATCTGATATAGCGATGATCAGACAATGTCTCCACATCCTCCAGCACCCTCCAATCGTGGACACGATGCGCGAGAGAGGGCGCCGCAAACGAGATGTCGATAACAGACCCCCCGTTGCGGCGCACGCACGTGTCCACCGAACCGCGATTGAGGATGGACAGCCCACACTCTGTCACCCATTCCTCCAAGGCCGTCCCCCTCCCGTCAGTCGTCCGGGAGCCCCACGCCGTGGATTTGGCGTTGGGATCCCCCATCAAAATGACGGGGAGGGAAGAGCCTTGGGTTACTGCGCCCAACCTGACCAAAAACCGCTCGAACTCGAAGAGGGGGCGATTGGGGGAGAAATAGACTCCCACAACCACCACCCCGCCGACCCGACCTTGGCCTTGGGGGACCGGGCGCAAGCCTTACCCCCAGGGCGATGGTCGGCCACCCTCCCAGCCTCCTCACAGAGGGGACAGTGGGGGGGGGCAGAGCAGTCTCGGGCTCGGTGCCCTGGTCGAGCGCAGTGGAAGCAGTTATCGCTGCGGTCAACCGAAGACTTGCACTGGGCCCCAAGATGGCCCAGCGCGAAACACCTAAAGCAGCGGCTGGGACGAGATTCCAAAAGAGTCGTCCCAGCCGACACCCAGCCAACGAGCAATCGCCCGCTGGCCACCCGTTTCGCCACCGCCACGGGGCAGGAGACCACAATGGCCCCCAGCCCCGCAGAGGTAGCCCTTCCGATAGCCCCCGGCCTCACGAGGTCGGGAGCGCAGCCGCCGACTGCCGCCACCGCCGCCACAACCTCCTCCCTGGATACAGAGTCGTCTAGACCCGCGATGCGGACGTCTGCCCGCATCACCGGCCTGGAGACCCTGACGTCCTCCGGCAAATATATCGCCCGGAGACGCTCCGCCAGCCGATCGGCCTTCTCCTCCCGGGCCTCTCCCGCGATCTCGAGAACCCGGGCCCCCGTCGCCGCCTTGCGGAACCGCACTGAGGCAATGCCGAGGTCGCCAAGCTTAATTTTGCTCTTGGCCTCGGCTATCACCGCCTCATAGGTGCGGCCTCGCTCCACTGCGCCCGGCAGCAGCGTCATTACGACCGCTGCAGAGGAGGGCGGGCGCAGCGCCTTTTTTTTGGCCGGGGCTGTTGCCGATCGGCTCGACTGTGGTGCCGGCCTGGCAGGAGCAGCGCTCCGCGTCGTCTTCGTCTGCGCCACCGCTCTCCCTTTAGGGCGGCGCGAGACAACGGTGGTCCAGGTCTCCCGTTCCTGGCCACCCGACTGGGACGGGGTGGCAACGGAATCCGCTGGACGGACCTCCGCTGGAGAAGAAGGAACAGCCGATGCGGACGCCGAAAAAGGCATCGACTGCTTCTTCCCCTTTCCCTTTCCCTTTCCCTTCCCCTTCTTGGTAGGGGGAGGAGGGGGCCGCGCTGTGGCCACAGCAGGGGCCGAAGATGGGCCCGGCTGCGGCGAGAGAACTGCTCGGCCAGCCCGAAGCGGGGGACGCACGGACTTCTCGGGAAGCAGGCGGCCACCCACCTCCAGCCCGTCAATGCGTGCGTCCAGACGTGCCCGCAGCTCCTGCAGATCCCGCCCGAACCGCTCCTCTACCTGTACTAGGTTAACAGGCCTCCGCATCTCCTCGCGGAGGGAGGAGACCTCCCTCATGAGTTGGGCCTGTTGCGAAAGTAGGCGGGCGTTCTCCAGCCTCGAAGTTTTTTCTGCGGCTTCACTGGCACGCCTGAGGCGCTCCACCTCCTGTCGCAGCATCTCCTCCTCCGCCTTCGGGGGGCGAGACACCATGGCCCTGAGGCACTCCCTCCCTACCTCGGCAGCGTAGCTGAAGCCGCCGTGGAAGGTCCCCTTTAACGAAGAGGACCTTTTCGTCATCTCGTCGATGGCAGTCAGGCATTTTGACAGCCTGTCCGCCAGTGTGTGAGACGAGACGTTGTCCACCGAGTCCCAGCCAGCTGCCATGGCCCGGAAATCTGTGGCACAGTCTGATCTGGGAGCGCGAAAGAGGTCCGGCATCGGCTCCCGTTCCCTTCTCTCGCGCTCAACCTCTAGCCTATCCTGCGCCCGGCTAGCACTCAGCGCCCTCCTGGCCTCACCGAGACCGGCCGTAAGGCCGTAAGAAGAAACGCGGCCACGGGATCGGCCGCGCTTCGTCGACGCTCTGACGTCGTCCGGGGCCAGGTCGGCCTCACTGGCCAAGCTCGCCCCGGGGGACCTCTTTCTTTTTTGGCGAAGGCAGTGGGGCTGAACCCCAGACGAACTGCCTTCGTCAAACGCCACTTCTGACGTCTCCGACGCTTCCGCGGGACCCACAGTATCCATGGTCCCCGCCGAACCGTCGGAGAGAATCTCCTCCGGCGCCGGCGTCGAGACGAATCTGCCACGCTCGTCCCTCGGCAGGCCCGGCCCTCCACCGCCCCTAAGGCGCAATACACCACCACATCGTTCTGCAGAATCATAAACCGTATCCAGAAAGCCAAAGTCGTCGGGGCGGGAATCAGCAGCCTGCTGACCCCCGAAGTAGTTTGTGCCCCCTCCGTATACTACGGGGCAGACACCCGCCGAAGCGGGTGTGCAGGATACCTTCCCATGGCCTGACTCAACCCTTAGGTTATACAGGCCGAAACGCGGGAGATACGCGCGGAACCTGCGTACACAACGATGGTGTTAGCACTCTACCGCGCGTATTTCTTGACTCCCTAAATTTTTTAAAAATTCTCTACTATGTCCCTACCTGTCCTTCTCCCCCTTCTGGGGAGGACAACCACACGTACGCCTTCGCTGCCTTCCGGTCGTTCCGTGCGCCGCTCCTTGGCGGTACCGCTGGCTCCCTTAGTTTTCAGTTTCTTCGCCTTCTATTGGCATTTCTTCGCCTTTCTAGCCCACTCCGAATCTTGTGCCATCATCGGGCGTAAGTCTGTAGTAGCTTGAAGTTTACCTCCGATCCTACGAGGTCGTGATAGTAAACTGGGCCCAACTCAAGCGTTTTCACCCCGTCCAACAAGTCCCTTCGGGCCTCGCCGTAGAGCTTACACTCCCACAGCGTGTGGTGTACGTCCTCTACTTCCGCTCCACAGTAGCAGGACCCCACGTCCGCTAGCTTCATACGGTCATCACCTAAAGCTAGCCCTAAAGCAGCCGTGTCCCGACAGTAGCTGTGAGGTTTCATAGTCAGGCAAGTTGCCTTGAGACGAGCCGACACGTCCGGAAAGAATCGATAAAGTTTCCTTCCCTTGTCCGATGTATCCCAACGCTCTTGTCAGGTGACAAGGGCGGACTCAGATGCTCTGGCCCTTCCCTTCAACTCCTCCTTGGAAAGCCCGGCCTCGCGCGCCGCGCCTAGTCCGCCCGCCCGTATTACCTCAAGGTCGGCCGGTAGTACACCATCCAATACCGGTAGGGCGGCGATACTCGTCGAACGGTACGCCTTGGTCAGAAGGATCAAGGCGGGTCTCTGGGTGCGCAGGAGCGCACTCCGCACAACGTGAAGAGACGCACGCTCATATCAACATGCGGCCGCATACGTTACCGTGGCGATGTAAGTGCCTCGGTACAGTAACCGTAAGGCCCTGTACCGTATACCCCAAGAGGTCGCCGACAATCTCGACATTTTGCCGAAGCAATTTGCCGCCTTTTCCCCTATCGACGCCGCATGTGGCGCGAACTATAGACTTGAATCGACCACCACTCCCAGCACAGTGGTCGACGCGACCGATTTGATCGAGACCCCGTCGAAGCTGGTGATTGGGGGTCTCTGGAGTTTACCTCTGAACGTCATAGTTGCAGACTTGGCAGGGCAAAACTCTAGTCTATTACGGACACCCCAAACACCGACAAGACCTAAAGTCGTAGAGGCTTTCGCCTCTATGCTTGCCCGGGAGTCGGCCTCAACCAAAACAGTCACATCGTCGGCGTAAGCCACGATACTAACCTCCCCAGGGAGGGCAGTCGAAGCAAGTCGTCCATGAGCACGTTCCAGAGCGTGGGTCCCAACACCGATCCCTGCGGACAACCCATAGTTGATACCTTCCACACCACAGAGTAACCAACGAACATACCCACGTGCCTGTTCACGAAGTAGCTCGCCAACATCCTGATGATGTTAGGCGGGCATCCCCGCGCTTGGCCTAGAGTAATATCATCGGCCACCATGCGTTATCGAAGGCTCCAGAGATATCTAACAATATGAACTGAACATATTTCGACGAGGACCACCGACCGACGAGAGCCACGCTAAACACAGTTTTTTTTTTTCTTTTAATCCTCTCTCCCTTTCCTTTCTTTTGTTCCATTGACATTAGTCAGAGTCTTTAGTTGTCTTTATTTACAAGTCATACAATGTTTTTATTTGTTCCTCGATATAACAACTGTTGCTATTTCTACGCAATATTTCATAAATGTGTCCGCAGACTCACCTGATATTAACTCGTATAAGTTGCTTATTTTTATATTTGTCCCTATCTCCATCTCCAAGTCGTGCCTCTGCCTACACAATTGCGGACATCCTATCAGGATGTGTGTTATTGTTTCCTCTATGCTAGGGTCACAGATGCATGATGGACTCCCCTTGCACTTGAATCTGTTCAAGTACTCTGAGAATCCACCATGCCCCGTCAGTATTTGTGTAACAACCTGGCTATTTTCTATCCTCCTTACTGTTCGGTACGAGTCAATTGCATCCGGGAAAAATAACTTTGTGTTTTTGCCTGCACGTTCTTCCTTGTACCTTTGGTTCCATTCGTCAAGGGACCGATTCCGGATCAGTCTCTTGACGAATGAGACCGGGCACCTGTCGTAGGCTGGCTTTGTTTTTAACTTCAGGGCGGCGTTTTTGGCGAGTTCGTCCGCTCTCTCGTTTTCCTGTAGACCAGCGTGAGCCTTCACCCAGAAAAGGTGAACCGATTTGCCCTGCTTTTGCGCGTTACTAATATTTTGTCTAGTTTCGACTGCCAGCGCATGGCGAGCCTCCAAATTTACCACCGTTTGGAGTGCGGATCTAGAATCGCTATACATTCCGAAGGACTCGCGCGGACTCTTGAGGATTTCCCTACTCGCGACGCATATGGCCAGTAATTCGGCCTGATAGACGGTACAGAAATCCTCTAACTTCAGCTTCAAGGACTTGGTCTCGGCTGCTCCATCCCACATTGACAGGGCTGCTCCGACCTTGCCCTCGATCTTGCTTCCATCAGAGAATATTCTGAGGCTTTGGGTGTTGTTTTGCCTTATTTGTTCCTCGTCCACCAGACATGCGAATTCCAAAGCCATCCGCGCCGCGGGGTGGGGATCCTCCATTACGCACGTTCTGGCCTCTACCCCTCTGTCCGCAAGCACTCGCTGGTCCCTGCCTGACCTCACCAAATAGAGGGAGGCAGCTTCCCGGATTCTTATATCCAGAGGAAGCAGACCAGCGAGTACCAGCGCCGAGTTGAGAGACACAGTACGATACGCCTTGGTGATTTTCTGCGCGAAGTCCCTCTGAATGCGGTTTAGCTGTTTCCGCACCCCTAATTTTCGAGCCGCGGGGGCCCACGCGCTGGCAGCATACAGGACAATCGGCTCTACTACAGCTGTGTAGATGGTCCTAATAATTTCTGGCTTAAGGCCCCAACTGATCTTTGCCGCCCTAGACAGCTGTTTGTACAGCGCTACCACCCTACGACACGTGTTGCGCACATGTTGGTTGAACGTGAGGCCTTTATCAATCGTTAGGCCCAGAACCTTGATCTCATCCGACATCCCTATCTCGGTATCGCCCATGGTCAGAAGCGGGGTGTCGTATTTCAGCTTGCGCGTAATAAGCATAGCTTTGGTTTTATGCGGGGCAAATTTCAGCTTATTCCTGACACCCCACCTCTGAACATGGTCGAGCGCCGCATTCGCCTGTCTCTGGACTTCCAGAGCCGTGGAGCCCGAGAAGATCAGGACAACATCGTCGGCAAATGCCTGACAATAGTCGCCCCGGCTCTCGAGCTCCTTGAGCAATGGGTCCAGGAGCAGGTTCCACAACAGGACCACCAATGGATCCCTGCACGCATCCTTTCGCCGTCTCTCGTTCCGCTTCTGTGCCCGCATACCTAACCCTAACTTTTCTCTCGAAAAGATAACTGTCAAGGAGCCTCCTTAGGTTTATAGGGCACTTCTCCTCCGCCAACCTGCATCTTATAGTTGGCCACCAGGCGCTATCGAAGGCACCCTCTATGTCCAGAGACACCAGAACCACAAGCTCCTTCCTCTCTACCCTGTCTCTTATTTGTGTCACCAGCTCATAGAGGGCGTCTTCGGTGCTCTTCTGGGGCGTGAAGCCATACTGGCGGGGGCACATATTTCTCTGAATATGCCATCTAATGCGCTTGACAGTCATCTTTTCGAGAACCTTTCCCAATACCGGTAGCAATCCGATTGGTAAACACAGAGTTTAACGCGGATACTGTCAACCGTCCCCGAGTAAACCCGTGCTGGCCGTCCGACAAGCCTCTGGCTATATGCGGGGCGCACGGGGTAATAAACGAACTCAATCAAATACATCGAATAAACAAACAGATGTATCAGGACATAATAAGTACGCTGATATTGCGAAAAATGGTGTCTGGAAAAATTCAGAACCAGATGAGAAATGGATTCAGGTTGAAAAAAAGAGATTAAGAAACCGTTTTTTAGGACAGAGAGGAAGCGCTGTATTAAGTAGGGAAATGAACTTTAAGGCAGCTGAAACCCGATTGCCCATATACATTTATAACATTGCAAAGGAGACGACCGAGAGTGATATTATGAATTACATTAACAGTAAAACTCACATTGCTATACAGTTAGAAAAAATGATTATGAAAACGCCTAAAGGATATGACGCATATAAAGTATTTGTTCCTAAACAAAACTTAAATGTATTTTTAAATCAGGACTTTTGGCCAGAGGGTATTTCATTTCGTCGTTTTATAAACTTCAACAGAAGTAATGTATATAATAATAAACATTAATGTCACACACGACAAAATTAGTTACTTTTAACTGTAGAAATGTGACTCGTTCTATGGAGTGCATCAGGAAACTTAGCCACGTCGCGGATATCATTGCACTACAGGAGACCTGGCTTCTGCCACATGAGATACCAATTCTTGGGAATATAAACAAAAATTTTGCCTACACCGGGAAGTCAGCGGTGGACACATCAGCTGGGATCCTGCGAGGAAGACCATACGGTGGTGTCGCTTTATTATGGCGAAAGGATGTTTTTACATCTGTGTCTGTGATAGTGTGAGGCTAACGGCCATTAAGGTTGTGTTGAGTGACCGGTCTTTCGTTATTTTTTCAATCTATATGCCTACCGATTGTGCTGATAATTTATTAGAATATACGCAGTGTTTAAGCGAGATTAACTCGATTATTGAAGGCAATAGCGTGGAGTCGGTGTATATTCTCGGTGATTTCAACGCACATCCCGGTGAGCCCTTTTCTTATGAACTTTTAAGTTTTTGTACAGATTTGTCTTGGCATTGTGTCGACTTAGAATTATTACCTTCAACTACATACACTTATGTAAGTGATACGCATGGATGTCAGCGGTGGCTTGACCACTGTGTTGTGACCAGTGCCGCTCGATCATCAATTTTGAACGCCAAAGTAATGTACGATGTATACTATTCTGATCACTATCCTATGATACTTGAATGTGATATTAAATTTGTTACGCCTAAGATTGCTATCAGGGATCATGTCTTGAGTAGGGTTACATGGGGGGAACGTGATGACAAACAGATTGTGACATATAATGAATACTGTAATTTTTATTTACAACAAATCATATTTCCCGCTGAATTGTACCATTGCACTAATCAGTTATGTTCTGAATTAAATCATAAAGGTCTCATTGATGGTT
The DNA here is from genome assembly GCA_949126915.1 of Musotima nitidalis. Taxonomy (NCBI): domain Eukaryota; kingdom Metazoa; phylum Arthropoda; class Insecta; order Lepidoptera; family Crambidae; genus Musotima; species Musotima nitidalis. The sequence goes on along the minus strand of OX421442.1, from coordinate 6,037,707 downwards.
TGTACTTAAATATTATTAATGTGCTTACGGAAGCGGCGGAATGTAGTCATATATTGTTTAAACCAAAAAGAAACAGGAATGTAGTAGGGTGGAATGGAGGAAACAATGTAAGGCATGCCCATGGGGAAGCTCGTTTTTGGTTTAAAAATTGGTATATGTGCGGTAGACCCGGCTCTGGGTATGTATATGACAAAATGAAGGAGTCTAAAATATTTTTTAAACAAAAATTGAAAGCCTGTCATAATAATGAACAACAAATCAAAATGGATATTATTGCGAAAAATCATCTCAATAAAGATTTCACAAAATTCTGGAGAAATACCAACAAATTAAATCCGAAGCCGAGTGTTCCCGTTGGCATTGCAGGTGTGCACGAGCCCCTTGATATCGCTAATGCTTTTCGGTGTCATTTCAAGGTCGAATCTCAACCGATAGCGACTCAGGCCCCGTCGCCTTATAAGCAGCCTGCAGGGACGGAGATGCTTTCCGTTACATTCACAGGGAGGCAAGTCGCTAGGGTTATTAGTAAAATGGTAAGAGGAAAGTCGCCTGGTCATGATAGCCTTAGTATTGAGCATCTTAAGTATGCCGGAAAGCATTTGCCGAAGTTATTGTCACATTTTTTTAACCTTTGTATTTCGCATAACTATTTACCGGATGCGCTTATGCACACGATTGTTGTGCCAATTGTTAAAAATAAAACTGCAGATGTTTCTGATATATGTAACTACAGACCTATCTCGTTGGCCACTATAGTGGCTAAGGTACTGGACAGTCTGCTTGACGACATCCTGGGTAATCATATTGTACTGAATGATTCTCAGTTTGGCTTCAGACCAAACTTATCTACTGAAAGCACTATCCTGTGTCTCAAGCAGACGGTGCAGTATTATACGTCAAGAAAGACGCCTATTTATACTTGTTTCTTGGACCTATCTAAGGCTTTCGATCTTGTATCGTATGATATGTTATGGAATAAGTTAAGATATGAAACGAGTGTACCCAGTGAAATATCATCTATTTTTGAGTACTGGTACAGCAATCAGCGGAATAGTGTTAAGTGGGCAGGCGCTTATTCAGATGTGTACAGGCTGGAGTGCGGGGTGAGGCAGGGTGGGTTGAGCTCGCCCAAGCTCTTCAACCTGTACATGAACAGTCTCATGGACGGGCTGAGCAGCACCGGAGTCGGCTGTCACGTCGATGGGGTATGTATCAATAATATCAGTTACGCGGATGACATGGTGCTCCTCTGCCCGTCTGTGGGGGCTTTGCGTAGGCTTTTGTGTATTTGTGAGTCATATGCGGTGGCCCATGGTCTCAGGTACAATGTATCAAAGAGCGAGTTCATGGTATTTAAGATAGGCCCAAAGGAACGTGATATACCTCCCGTGATGCTCTGTGGTACCCCTTTGAACAGAGTATATAAGTATGAGTACCTGGGTCACTGGGTCACTGCTAACTTGTCTGATGATTTAGACATTGAAAGAGAGCGTAGAGCTTTATGTGTGCGCGGCAATATGCTGGCTCGAAGGTTCGCTCGGTGTAGCCCTCAAGTTAAATTAACGCTGTTTAGAGCACACTGTCAGTCCTTCTACACCTGCGCCTGACGAAGGCTTGCTGTCGGTGGCAGCAGTGCGACGAGTGCCGAAACTGTTGGCATCTGTGGCACTGCGCCGGCCCGCGCTTACTCCTCCATTTAATTTTCACCCCTGGCATGCAGAGGAGCTCGGTGATGGAGTATATGCTGGCTACTCCCTTGGTCCTCTTCAGTTGGGCGAAAAATATACAGCCCGGTCGTCCCTGCCTAGCCCGGATGGGCCGTACAAATTCCGGACTGTACCCGAGGGAGCTGAGTCCCTCCTGCAGCTCCAGGGGCTCGGTGTCCGCCGGGATGCCCCTGATGGCGACCTTGAAGCTTCTCTCTGCAGGGAGCGAATATGAGAACCACGCCAGGTTGGTGGTTTTCTCGATCTCAGTTAAGTACCGCTGTATAATGCGGTACTCGTCGGCGTCGGTGGGCGTGAAACGAACGCCTCATTGGAATGGACGCGCGTTCGGGGCTCTTCCCGGGCGGGTCTTCAGCTCCCTGAAGTGAGTGCTCCAGTTGGGAAGCTTCTCGACCACCAGGGGGGGTATCGGGCGTCTTCGGTGCAGCTGTCTAGCGGCGGCGGTGGCGTCGGCGGGCGTACGCGTAGAAGTCGCGGCGGCAGAGGCGACCGTAGCCGCATATGAGGCGGCGGCGCTGTGCGCTCGGGCGGCGGCGGGGGGCGCGCGGGCCGTGGAGGGAGGCGGGGGAATAATAGGGGTAGGGGGGTAAGTAGTTTGGGTGGGGATGGAGTGGGGAGGGATCCCCGTTGTGGTGCGGGGAGCGGGGAAAGGGGTCGCCCCACCTCTGGAGGTGGTGGGGGTAGGAGGGGATTGGGAGTGGGGATACGCGGGCGCGAACGGTCGCGCGACTCGCGGCGCGCGCTGAGGCATCGGTAAAAGTTCCGCAGCGACGTATATCTCCGGCGTCGTTGGTGCTAGCGGCGTCGTCGGCGGCGTCGCAGTAACCGGCGGCCGTTTCTTCAATGGCGGAGTTGAAGGCGGCGGCATGGTCGATGTTAAAGCCTCGACGCGGCCGCCGGCACTGCGGGACCGCGGCCCCGGCACTTGTGCGGTGCGTCGCCTCTTGTCGGCGGTGGTCTTGGTGGGCGGCGTGACTTCCTTTCTCTTGTGTGCCCTCAGTGGCGGTAAGTGAAAAGGGATCTGGGCCGCGATCTCGAGTGCTGCGCTGTCTACCGGCAGTAGCTCATCCGTGTAGCCAAGATCAAACTCGGCCAGACGGATGTACGCCGACATTTAGCGCAGCATGCCCTCTGAGAGGAACCCCGACTCGGCCAGTCTGGCGGTCATCACACAGTCTCTGTCATGTTTAGACCGTGGAGACGTGGCCGGCGGGAACCGTACGGTGACTGGGCTTTCTTGCGGCGTCATAATACGGACGGAGTGCCCGGAGAGCGTCGGCGTCGACGGGCCGAACGAGCGCCCACCCCGCACGTCATACCCTTCCCCGGCAGGGGGTCGGCTATGAGTGGCTCCTCCGCTCGCTCTTCACCGGCTGCTTCTCTGGGTGAAGTCTCCATCCTCTCTTCTATGGTATCTTCTTCTCTTCTTCCCTACCAAGTAAACAAGATCTTTCGCGGGCGCGATGCCCACGAAACAAGTAACCGTGCGGGGATAGAGTAGGGAAAGTGGGAAATCAGACGTGCACGTGCCCACGGCTGGTAAGGGCGACGGGATGTAGCCGCCCCGGAGACACTATAGGGTGGTAGTCCCCACCAGGCAAAGCCTGGGCGCAATTACGCCCCTTTTCCGAGGAAAAGGGACAGTAATTCGCCAGTATGTAGTCCCGCTGACTAACAAATCCAGCCCGTGTGAAACTCGTGCGAATAGTAGTGGCTACAGTTGGCATCGTTAGGTTGTAGTCACTACGAAACCGCCCACGCACAATTATTATCATTTGGTATATATCATATAAATCAAAACTGTAAGCTATCGCGTGGAGTCATTAGAATAGTATTAAAACCGAAAAGTTACAAAACAATTAAAAGCTATAAACAAGACAAACAGAAAAAGAGCACAGAAGTGCGTATAATTTGTTTTTTAGGGACATATACATCTAAATTAGAGATGAAAAAACAAATAATATTCCAAATAGCTGACTTATGTAACTGAATTAAAATTATTAATATTTTAAAAACTATAACATATAAGATTAATTTATTCCCTATTACTAAAACTGTCTTGTAAATTATCTACATCAATAAATTCGATTTCAGATTCTGTCGGAATACTCTAAAGAAGCTCTTGGGGAGAGAGCAATAAAATTTTGTTTGACCATTGTAGGTCTAAGACTACAAATTTTTGGATCGGATGACAAACGCAAATTGTGCAAAACTTCCTCATTCGTCGCTATCCTTTTTATTTTTCTCGAATGACTCTCTTTATATTTCCTGAAGTCCCTGTTGCGTGCTTTTGCTGCTTCTTCTGACAGTTTACCAATCGGTATAGCACCAAAATGATTGATGAGGTCAGCTCCGGGCACCAGCAGTTCATGCATACTGGAAGGCATGTAATACCACGGGTAAAATTTCATATAATTTTGCTATTTCACTGCAATATAAAAAAAAAATTGAAGGTTCCACGCGCTCTGCATATGCAATGGTTTGGAGAATCACGTGTAACCTTTCTATCAAATCTTTATCAATTCCCGCAATGCGAGCTATTGTGTCTGCATCCCTGAAATATCGTCTAGCTGTATTGCGGTCGTTCGTTGTCCCTGTTCCTTGCTACAAAATCAATAAGCAAGCCGCAATCCTATTTAAAAGCTTACTGTATTTCACACTTCTTAATTTTTATTTTGTTTTTATTATCGCCCCTGCAACTCCATTTTTTGAAACGATAAGCTGCAAAAGGAAAAAATGTCACATAAGTTATGATATAAATTAAATTAAAGAAAATCTATTTATAATTTTTGACAAAAAATTATATTACTGAAAAACAGAAGTAATATTTACCAATATAAAGTACCACGCCATGCACCTTATCTGGGCATGTAATGATGAAAGTCCATACTGGTACATTTCTATGTTCTTTTCTCTTCTGTCATGTTCATCTCTGACGGCTTACACTTACAAATGTCGCAAACAGCTGATGAAGTGTCCGACAAATATGAGGAAATTTTGCCATCAATCGATGTAATAACTCATTAGTAACTGGTGCTTTACTTCGATCTGCTTTTGTGTGACGTCCTAAGTATTTCGATAACGAAAGCGATTTGCTTAATTGCTCAATTGCTCAATGCGTCTTCTTTTTTGCCTGCAAACTAAGTCTTCAAGAGGTTTTCTAGGAGTAAATGCGGAGGTTGAAGCTTCAGATGTAGATGGAGACAAATTTTCAATATCAGAATATTTATTTTCGGTGTTCACAGCATTTAATGCAATTCCTTCAGGCCAATTTATTGGGCTATTTAACGGATCACCTTTTTTTCTTGTAAACTGCGTTAGTCACGGTTAAACTTTTTCCATCTAACACTTATGTTAAAACAAAATCGAACACAGGTTTTTTTTAAGCACAGCACTGGTCACCTTGTTCACATTCATTTCCTGTTGTACAAAAATAATAAGTTTTTTATTGTCTGAAAGAGAACCTAGTTGTTCTCTTAAGATCATAAATAAATCCAATTTTTTTTTAAAATTATTATTCACTAGACTCCCCATTACAGCGAAAAGAAAAATGATCACAGTTATAATACACACCGAGATGCAGACAGATACTTCAAACGAATACTAATATGCTTAAATCATCAATTTCTTCAATATTAAGATAACATTTTCACAATGAATTTACTCAATAAGTGGTCATTATAAAAACAAAAAAAACGATATGAATAAAGGTTATATAAATTAAGTATGTTAGGATCATTAAAGTGCATTGTTGTTAATTTCCAGAAATTTTCGGTGTTATTATTGTTATATTCATAGTTACTATGATTAAGGAGACCAAAATTATGAATCTACAAGAAGCTTGATGATCTATGTTTTTATGTACTGATACAATTTTCTGGAATAGTTGCAACTATAGTTTTTCGCGCGTTCATAGCGCTAAACGATAGAAGGCTAGACAATAATTCAGATTTAACAGGTTTCAGATCGGTTTTCTTTAATATGTCTCATACCTGTTGATTCATATGTAAACCAAATTGAAAGTATATACAAATAGTACCTTTGCAATGTCCGTTATATTTTATTTTGATAAGTATTTAAGTATGATACCAATTTACACTTTTTTGTATAAGAACTAACTAATTAAAACTTATAAAAATAACAATAATAAATTAGTTTTAAATTATTTATTTTTCCAAAAAGATTTTACTGAAGATTTTACTTTTAATCTAAACATTACACATATTAAATTCATAATCGTGAACCTAATTCCTACCATTTTATTACAATTCTATTATTACATAGTAGTTGCCGCTGTCCTTAGCAGAATTATTGAAATGCAGCAATGTATTGTTTGATTATATGTGTTTATTGAAAGTATTATAAATGAAATGTTAGAAAAAATTTATAATACTAATAAAAATGTTATTAAGTGTGAAGATTTTAATCTTAATTTGTTAGAGTGCTCTGGGAATGTACAAGATTAAAAACACTTTGATATCTTATTACTATTTGACATATTGGTTTTTGGAGCCAACAAGAATTACTAACACTTCTGCCACTTGCTTAGATAACATATTTATAGATATTAGAAGTCATAATAAATAAAAAACAATTACTTATATTCAGAACTTTGTGGTCAACAAATATATTTTCTTTGCGCAAAAAAAATGGCTAAAAGAATTCACTATTTATACCGAAACCAATAATCGTTTTGAGAGGTTTAACAATAAATTATTATTTCATTCCCTTGATAGATGAAAGCAGTGATTTTAGTAGCTTTTGTAACACATTCAAATCAATATTAACTGCCAGAACGATATAGGTGAATAATAATGCTACTTGTATGATGAGAAAAATTTAAACAATATTGAACAATTTCATAATTATGCAATTGTTTTCTGAATATTGTCTACATTTTTCGTATTTCCGCGACCGAAATGTTGTCATGCTGTAATCTTAAGACAAGTGAGCATAAAACCTCGCTTTTTTCTGTTCGCCTTTTTACTTTTTTATTATATTCATTTTAATTCAAATTGAAGCACACATGCATGCATTTAAATATATACAACAATTGTATGTCACATCTTTTTTGCTATGCGCTATCCAAACTTTTATGTATTTTTTTTCTTAATGGCTAGCACATTTAGCTAGTGTCAAGTAAGAGGTATATTAATAATAAATAAATCATAGTTCATGTGAATGAGTGGTAATAAATATGATAAATGGTAAATGAGATCCCTCCCCCTAAATCCCTTGAGTCCTCTCTAAAGATGTGGGACAAAAAACTGAGATCTCACATGAAATTCTTGAGACAATTTGAAACGTTATGTTGCACTGTTTTGTTTCATTTACCAACACTTATGTACGTTCACAAACACTTATCGGTTAATACACATTAATATTCGAAATATCATAAAATTAAGAAAATAATACAAAACTTCAGACATGATGCTTCACTTTCCCTTCAAGAAGTCTTTTATGTACTTACTTTGCCCCATTATCTTTAAATTAAATCTAAGTAAATTAAGGTTAATTGTATCCTAGGCAGATAGCGTTGTGAATTAATAGACGGAAAACGCGGCGACGAATCGCTAGAATGCATTCGGTCAGTCACTTTCTTTTGTTATGATTGAGCCTGTGCAAACAACCGCCATTTTGTCCAACTAACGTGCCTACTACTATTATAAGACCTACTTTATAAGTCTTTATTCTATCTTTATATAATAGGTTGGGGAAAAAGTCTTTTCGTATTTTTGTATGAAAAGTCAAGACATTTTTTTCAAAGTTTATTTACATTTATTTACAATATATATGTACCGTTTTGTTGAATAACTTTCTGCCATTTTGTGGGCAGAGACATTATCCCGTTACTGTAGAAACTTTGGGACTTCTTATCAAAAAAACGGGACAAATAGTTTTGGCAGTCCTCTCTTAAGGTCAACCTTATAGAACCTAAAGAATTCTGCAGAGACCGAAACAGGTGAAAATCTGAAGGCGCAAGGTCAGGGCTATATGGTGGATGCACTAGGACCTCCCAGTCGAACTCTCTTAATTTTTGCTGAGTGGCTAAAGATGTGTGTGGTCTAGCGTTATCGTGATGAAAGACCACACCCTTCCTGTTGATCAATTCCGGCCGTTTTCTCTCGACTGCTTCCTTTAATCTCATCAGTTGCTGGCAGTAAAGATCAGAATCGATGGTTTTGCCGGGCGGTAAAAGCTCATAATAAACAATGCCCTTCCAATCCCACCATACACACAGCATCACCTTATTTCGTGTTAGGCCAGGTTTGGCCACAGTCTGTGAAGCCTGGCCAACTTTCGACCACGACCTTTTTCGCACATTCTTGTCGTACGTGATCCACTTTTCATCGCCAGTTATCAATCTCTTCAAAAACGGCTCGGTTTCATTACGTCTCAATAATGAATCGCAAATGAGTACACGGTTCATTAAGTTTCTTTGAGTGAGCTCGTGTGGCACCCAAATATCGAGCTTTTTTGTATAACCAGCTTTCTTCAAATGGGTCAAAACTGTTTTGTGGTCATTTCCCAGTTCTTCAGCTACATCGTTACTACTAATATGCCGATCTTGCTCCACTCTTTCAAAAATGACGTCCATTTTATTCGTAACAGGGCGACCAGAGCGAGGTGCATCTTTAACATCAAAATTTCCGGACTGAAAACGTTTGAACCAAATTTGTGCTACTCTTACTGACACTGCATCAGGTCCATAAACATCACAAATTTTTTTCACTGCTTGAGTTGCATTTTTGCCTTTTTTATAATAAAATTTTAAAATGTATCGAATTTCTTCATTAGATTCACTCATTTTCCGGAGAGAAAAACAAATGAGAAATAGCGGGAAACAACTTTTTTTTATTTTTTTCTTTTCTTTATAATGGAACCTTTTTAATGTTACCAAAACCAGCCAGACACAAATAGTACAGTCAAAAAAATTTTATAATAAGTTTATACCTACGTTATGCGAAAAGACTTTTTCCCCGACCTAATATTTTGTCTATGTGTAAGTGCTGAATAAATATATATTTGTATTTCTTTTTCATCTATTTATTTTATTGAAACCTTGAACTATACGCTGTAAGTATTTTTTTCTTCATTATGTTTAAAATAATGTTATAAATATCTTAGCCCTACAATTTTCCTCTACCAAGCACGGCCTTTGCCCTCACGAGCCAAAGTGAAAAGGAATTTAGGTCGTACTTGAATTCAGTGCGGAATTGCAAAGGCTGGTGTGTGTGGCGACCTGCTGTAAAATATTTTCAAGTCCAATAAGGCCTCTAACATGGTTTAAGTCTACCATTTTTTTAAATTATGGTTAGAGTTAATAAATCTAATCGCTCATACAGCCTTAAGATAAGTTGTCGTGCCCTCAGCGCCAAGCACAGTAAAGCGAAACATAAATACCTACAACAAATAGAGATGTTCATTAGTATATCGATGGGGGTATGTCACCTTCAAACACAGGACTGGCTCGGCGGCGCATTCGGTAGTAATGCCTGTCATATGCCCAAGAGTCGTGGCTTCGATCCCCACCCAGGAGATACATTCATTGTTCATGTAATGAACATTTAATTTTGTATTTGGTCTGAGTGGGTGTAAATTTATATATAAGTAATATATTTGTAAAACCACTGTTGTTTCTGATATCCGTCACACAAGTGCTTAACCGATTCAGTGCGGATGGCGCCGCAGAGGCGCCATGGGTACCTATCTTTTCTGTATGGCGTGTGGCGCCCGAGAGGAGTTTACCTGCAAAACTACAATAAAATGACATTTTCAGAGGTTTTCGGACAGTGAAAATGCCTTTATTTGCCACGTATTTTACGATTACAGTGTTAGTTTTCAGGAATTGCATCAAAACGCAAACTTCAGCAGTCCTAAACATTTTTAATTTTTATTTTATTTTATTTGTATAACAAACTACAATTTAAATCATAAGTTTAAATAAAAACAGTGCAACAAAAACCAATCGAGGTTTTTCCGTGCACTGCCATAGATTTGATCATTCATAGAATGCCATAGAATGGATCATTCATTATGATGATCATTATGTTCGGTTCGATGCATAATGAAACAAAAAGCATTTAAATATCTTGAAAGATTTATTGATCAAAAATGTATTGACAAAAACCTGAAAAATTTAAATTTTCCACGCCGAACCGAACCATCCACCTTTAGTTGCGGATAACTAACTGATACTTGTTTTGACCTCAGATCAAGTAAAAAAAGGTAGATAGCGCATGGCCATTGATAGCACTGAAGTCACAAAACTCAGCTCATTTGTGTACATACACGCGCAAAACAACGCTCATTTTACGTTAGTATCTCCCGAGACACCGAGTAGTAACTTTGTCAATAAAATGCCGTCCTGTGTGATTAAATGGTGCTAAAACAACACTAAAGCGAACCAAGTCTGAAGGAATATCGTTTCACACGTAACTAAGTACACACAAAACTATCATTTTTTATGTTTCAAAATATGTTGTAGGTTATTCCGAAAAAATTTTGACCAAATAACCCGAGTTGACGCAACCAGAGAGTGTTGCCAGTAGTTGGGATTTCTAATACTCAAAATCTCGGTATTTCTAATACTCATTTCTACAAAAATGTGGGTAAGTACTAAAATGGGGTGCTTCGGCACGCATAAATAAATTCGTCATAATCATTTTTAATTATGTTTGTAATTGTCCGGAGGTCCGGAGGAAAGATGTAATTACTAATATAAAAAAACTCAATTTAATAGACCCAGATTTATTAATTCATTAAGTGAAAACATTACAAATATTAATTTATTTAATAACAAGAATAGAAAAAAGGCGTAAAAAATTATTAAGTACACTCCAGCACTTAAAAGATTTTATCTCACAATTTAACTATTATTCACCAAAGGCATATGAATACGCGAGGCAAACTTTTAATACTTGTCTGCCGCATCCAAGTAATAATATACACGTCATAATGATTACATCTTGCCTGATGGTAAGCAGTCGATGCAGTCCAATAAAAAATGTAAGCGCTTCATATCGTGAAGTAAGCACGGTACAAAGCGCAACCACTCATGACGGCCTGCTAAAAAGTCGATTCACGCCCCGCTTACAAGATCCGTGATTATAGGAAAAAGGAAACACATGAGCCGGCAGTGAATAGTAGTCTTGCTCGGAAACGACCTCCCAAAATTCTTGGTTCGAGTGCTGATAGTCTGCACAGTATGAGGATGGTTTCTAAGACCAGCACGTGTTGTTCGGGAGAGGACAGGAGAGGGTGGGATGAGATCGAATAGCTCCTCAGAACACTCGCCATAGTAGTTCCGGTACAAAACACGTGAGAGATGCAATGATGCAAGAGACAACCAGCACACATATGGTCACTCAAATTTTAGGTTTTCTACAGGTAATAATAAAACTTTTAATAACTTAGAAAATTACCATTACTGCGCTGGTCATTGGCATAAAGTTAATTTAATCCGATTGGTAATAAAAAAATATTTGGACATAAGACTGCATCATATTTCTAAAATAAATACACTGACGATGGCATTGAGCTTTAAGCACCAAAAATTTTAATAAACTTATACAACATAACGGATTTTAGATTATTGTTTAGTTTATTTTGCCCCTCCCAAATATATTACTTTGTGTAATAAAAATACTTTACAAAAGCTGTCTGTTTTTTTTACTATAAAGTTTAAAAAAATAATTAAATATGCCTATTATATCGCAAAATTCTAATTTTCTTATTGCTTTGCGTCTGTTTGTCATTATGTCAAATTATACTATAAGTATTGTAATAATATTTACAATAAGTGTTTTAAATTCTACTTCATACAGAGCTAAAATTTGCAAAAATCGTTACAAACTTTAGATTTTGCGATATATCGGGTAAATTGATTCTAGTTTTACTAACGTAAATCGCTTATAAGTACTTATTTATTTATAATTATACTTGTAATATCTGGGAAGATTTTCAAAAAGTGGCAACACTTCAGTTACTCACGCATAGTTAAAAATATGGCTTAACTTTGTTATTAGTAATAAGGTATCTACCTTTTTTACTTGATCTGAGGTTTTGACAGATAACCTAGATACAAATACCTGCAAACGAAGCTTGTAATAATAATATTAAGTCACGGGTATAAACTTAAGCTAGGTATTTGTTTAATACATTTTAGATTAAATAAAATAAAGCAATAAAAATTACCTCTTCATCGATGTTGAACTCTTCGTCAGATACTAATTTTTCGTCTTCTTCACCTTCCAGAATACGTAATAGTTCTTCAGCAGTTGTCATACTGAAATACACATTTATCGATAGGAGTATAATAATATTATATGTATAGGCACAATAATAATGCAAAAATCCAGAAGGCGGCACTCGTTTATGACGTCAGAAGCAGTCTACTTTTTCCGACCGTGGCGCGAGGTGTACTAGCAACATCCGTTTCTAAACATGCAGACTAGGGATAGGAATTGTCAGTTCAGTTACTGACATTTCTAACCTTTATGTAATATAAATAAAATAAACACATTTGTATCCATAATAACAATTGCTTCACTGGTTAAATTAGTAAGAATAAACAGAAATTGTTAAATTTATGTGTATTTTTCTATCAGTAAATCATTGCTTATGTCCCATCCTTATTGTCGGATATTTTCCACGGGTGTGTAACGGTTGATATAATAACAAAAAATCTAACGTTCACTTGACATAATTTCACTTAATATAATTTTGTTTAATATAACGATCAGTTGTCATAATGAATTGTAGTTATAATTTCATTTCACCTAATTTCTTTTGATATAATGAACATTTCTTATAATGCACATTTGACATAATATTCATTTGACTCGGATAGGTTAGGTTAGAAGGGTCTACGACCCCGCCATTCCCTTCGTGGTTATTTTTTTTATATAGCTACCGTCGACTAATTAGGTTAAAAGAACATGAGGTTAAATTTATGAAAATTATATAATATGAACTTTATACTAAATGTTATTATATCAAAGAAAGATTATATCATATAAAACATTAGATCATATGAAATTAGGTTATTTGTTATTATAGCATATGAAAATTATAACATATGAACGTTATTTCAAGTGAAATTAGAGCATTTGTTATTATATCAAACATTACACACCCATTTTCCACACGGTCGTTGGACATCACTACACTTTTTAAAGAATATTATCAGTAATTTCTATAACTTTAGGCATTATTTTTTATGGGTCCTAATTAAGAAACTAAAGTTTAAGCAATTGTATATGATTACTGTATTCAACTATTTACCAAATATGAACATTATTTTAATGTTATACAATGCTACTTAACAAAAAGGTAGATTAACCGACCTTAGCGAAATGAGCCAGAAATTTTTGTCGGATTAATCCTTGGCGGTTGATAGGTTAAATGTTATCGTATTACACGGTCAAGCACTTGTTCAGTCTTGCCAGTAAAGTGGGATTAAGTCTTAATGATGTTTTACATAACGATGGCGCATATACCTACATGTAGGGCTGTCATCCGTCCGGAATTCTCCTGATTTGTCCTAGTTTCAAGGGAGTCCGGGGTCCGTCCGGCAGGGGATTTTAAAATGTCTGGGAGAAACCCGAACCCTTTTGTTGTCAAGGAAAAAACAAGTTTTTTAATGATATACAAAAAAAAAAAAAATCTTAGTTCAAAATTGATTAATGATAACCAACCCTCCAAGAAATTATTAATTTTAACCATGATTTTATTTTGTTGCTAAAAATGTTTTTTAGAGGGGTCCGGGGAAATAACCATATTTTGCGCAAATGTCCGGGATTCTTGCCGTGTTTATCTGGCGTCGGCATTTAAGTGATGGAAGCCCTACCTACACGTCACTAACTTTTTGGACCCGGTGGCCGCAATTGGAACTAAGCGTCATCAGTTCAACTGTGGACATTTTATTTTAACAGCAATATTAAATTTGACATCAGCAACAAAAGAAAAGCATAGCAAAAAGTCACTTGCTACATAGGCTAGGGAGAGTTGGTAGCAGAATGAAAAAAAAATGATACAATTTGTTTGGTATCTAACCATATCTGCGTAGACTGCGTACCCTATCTCTCATAGCAGCGAAAGGTCACTCACTAACTCGTCACGATATCTCAGAAACTACAAAATTAAATGCTAGGAATCTCAAATTCGGTCCGCCGCCATGGGATCTATAGGCGATAGTTCTCACGCGCCTCTATGAGTGGCGCGTGGAGATACTACGTCGGGGAGAAACTCCGCTGCCACGGCAGCTCTATGCGCAGCTGATGGACTTTCGGCACGATCTCATGGCGTCATGGAGAGAACGACTGTTGCGACCTCGTGCAGGGCTCGCCACGATAGTGGCGGTAAGTCCACTCTTTGAGGAGTGGCTAGAGAGGCGCCACGGCGCGCTCACCAACCGCCTGACGCAGGTCCTAACCGGGCATGGCTGCTTCGGTAGGTTCCTGCACAAAATCAGACAGGAGGAAACGTCCGGGTGTCACCACTGTGAAGATCAGCTAGAGGATACGGTGGAGCACACCATCGCGGTCTGCCCTGCTTTGGCGGAGCTCCGATGTGTCCTTGTAGCGGAGATTGGCGGCGGCGGCAATCGGTTAAAAAAAGAAAAAAAGAAGGAATCTCAAATTCGGTGCGCACCATACGGGTCTTTGGAAATTACAACCTCGATAGGTTATAAAAAGGAAACTCATTATATAAAACATCTTTAGTTTTAATAGCTGGGTTAAAATAAATCTGATAGTATTCTCCACAGATCTTACAGAAACGCAGTGCGGAGAGTATTAAATTTTTGCCAAAAAATATAAGAACATAATAATACGGTATTATGTTCTTAGTTTTTTTGGCAAAGAGTACGTAAACATAGTAAAGTAAATGTTATTTCTAAGTAGGTATGCAGCTAAACTAAAAGGGTAGCCACTCCGCTCAGTGACATAGCAAGTGGCTTCAATGACACCAAAACATTATAAAGCTCATGCTCGTTTATTTGAATTCAGCATACTGGTGAACAAACCAATTTCAACACAATTACTTACATTTCAGTAATAATCCATATATTGTTTTTAAAATCATTTCGACTCCAAATAAATTATGAATTGTAGTTATTTTAATTAAAAGAATACTCGAAAGACGAAAACTTCATTAAGTAAGCCTTTCACCACTAAGCTCTGGAATTCGCTGCCGGCTCATGTCTTTCCTATTTCCTATGATCCCGTGTCTTTTAAGCGGGACGTGAAACGGCATTTTAGCAGGCCGCCATGAGTGGATGCGCTTTGTAGCGCTTTGTTACGGTATTCATTTTTTTTGGACTGCATCGACTGCTTACCATCAGGCAGGATGTAGTTATTATGACGAGTGACATTAAAAAAAAAAGTTTTTTTTTCTTTTAAATAATGCCTTTGTGCAAATAGCACATTTAGCAAGTGTCAAGTAAAGAAGAGTATTTAATTCATAGTAAATGAGAATGAGTGACGACAAAGACGATAAATGGTAAATGAGATGTCATGTAACGTAAAGTCTGGTCACGTCATGTCCCCTATAGTGAAGTCAAAGTGCTACCAGTAAAGTAGTGGATACTTTACCAAAGGTTTTATGGAGTTTTGGAATTAACTCGGAAAATAACTGCAGTATACTAATTTCCTACACTTTAGTACGTTTCTGAAGAAGTTATGTCTAAAAATCCACTATATTTATTTACACATAAAACCTAGCTATTTCAATAGTGATAGGTCGTATGGTATTCTTCTGTGGGGTTGTGCAGCAGATATTCAAGCCTAATTTGTGCTGCAGAAGAGGTCTATTCGAGTATTTCGTAACCTACTATCTAGACATTCTCTAAAGGAAAACTTTAATGACATTGAGAATTTGACAGTGGCAGGGCAATTGTATAACGCAAACCTGGTATAATATGTAGAATTGTGAATACATAAAAATATTGATCAATTTGGTAAGAAAAGCTATGTACATAACCTGAACACAAGGAATAAGCATAAACTAGTTGTACTTGTCACTTGGCTCCATAAGATAAACAAAACATTTAGTGGTCAATGACTGGGATTTTTCAAAAAAATATTTGGCTGTACAAGTACAATTTGATTTTGATTTTTGATTTCATACATTGTTTTTAAAATAATTTCGACCTTAAATAACTTATTAATATTACTTATTTTAATTAAAAATACTCAAAACATAGAATTATTTTTTTCTTTTAAATAATGGCTTTGTGCGGTTAGCACATTTAGCCAACGTCAAGTAAAAGATAGTATTTAATGCATAGTCAATGAGAATGAGTGGTGATAAAGATGATAAATAGATTTTTTTTTTAATGTCATCACGTCATAATGACTACATCCTGCCTGATGATAAGCAGTCGATGCAGTCCAATAAGAAAATGAAAACGCTTTATAACGTGAAATAAGCACGGTATAAAGCGCATCCACTCATGACGGCCTGCTAAAATGCCGTTTCACGCCCCGCTTAAAAGACCCGGGATCATAGAAAATAGGAAACACATAAGCCGGCAGCGAATTCCAGAGCTTAGTGGTCTTGCTCAGAAACGACCTACCAAATTTCTTGGTTCGAGTGCTGATATTTTGCACTGTATGAGGATGGTTTCGAAGACCAGCACGTGTTGTTCGGTTGAGGAAAGGAGAGGGCGTGATGAGTTTGAAAAGCTCCTCAGAACACTCCCCGTAGTAGTTCCGGTAAAAGACACTGAGAGATGCAATCTCTCTACGCAGTTGTAGATCCTCGAGTGAGGCTGTTACCTCAGCATCCCCTATAATGCGAACCGCTCGCCGTTGCAGTCTGTCAAGTGCGTCGAGGAGGTACTTAGCAGAACCGTCCCAAAGATGGGAACAATACTCTACACTCGATCGCACTTATCTAACAGAACACTAAGAACGGTGATTGATGGAGTCACGGGAGAATCTAGACGTGTTGACTGCGGCGTGCCGACCGGATCCGTGTTTGGCCCTGTAGGATATATCATGCACGTAAACAGTATGTGTAACGTGGTTAGGAATTGTCGCGTTTATATGTATGCTGACGATACATGTCTGGTGTATGCAGATAAAAATTTAACTGACATAGAATTGCACATGCAAGCAGACTTTACTAATGTAATTAAATGGGCACACGAAAATGGAATAATAGTTAACATAAACAAGACAAAGTGCATGTACATACGATCTCCATATTCCAGAAATGTAACGCGGTCACCAAGCATTGTAGGACATAGCTATGAGTGTTTGCATAGTGAAAGACAGGGTTCATGCCAGTGTGCAAGCATTGAGGTGGTGGACGAATACAGGTACCTGGGCTTAGTAATTGATAACAATTTTTCATGGAAAACGCACATTTTATATCTTTGCGATAAATTGAGATTAGTACTTAAAAACTTCCATCACCTCAGTATGGTACTAGACAGAGCCACTATGTACATGATATACTATTCGTTGGTAGACTCACTGATCTCATATGGTCTGGTATGTTATGTTAACACATTCAAAACGTATTTAAATAGAATCAAAGCTTTACAGATCAGGTTCATGAAACTATTAGTGAACAAAAGTACTAAAGAACGTTGCAAAAAAAGTAATTACGAAGAGCTATTTTTGGAGTGCCAGATACTGCCAGTCCATGAGAGAACAGTGTCATTAATAGCGCTGGAACATAATGGTAAAAATGAATTTAAGATCAATAAACCATACGTCCGTCTCCAAAGAATTGTAAGTACGAAGTATCTTGAAGTACCAGTTTGTAATAATTACTACGGACGTAGGTGTAGTAATTTTATAGTTCCTACAGTTTATAATGGTTTACCATGTGATTTGGAAAGCAAAAGTATTACTAAAAAGATATTTAAAAGTAAGCTTAAAAAGTACTTATTGCATTTATTTTGTATAAACCTATTTAGTAAGTAATATCTTAAATTTTTTTTATTTTTTATTTAATTAGATCGATAAGTTGTAAAATTTGAAAAAGTAAATCATCTTAGGTTATGTAACATTTTTATTAAGGGAGTTACATCTGCCAACAAACTGTTGTACAGTTTGGTAGACGTAGAATACTAAGTAATCATTGCTAAGAAAACTAAATAAATACTTTTTCATTTTCATTTTCATTTTTCACTTGAGTCTTGTACAACAAACAGCGCTGCTCGGGAGTGAAAAACCACCTCACCTTATTGAGTATACCCAACTTACGGGAGGCAGTTAAAATAAAACCCTCAATGTAACATTTACGATTTAGGTCCTGGCCGATGTCCATGCCGAGAATGCTGAGACCTGGTGGGGCATGTGAACCCACCTCCAACCCATGGCACATACCAACCAGAAGGGTTATTATGGCCGAAATGCTTTGGGTTACGTCCGCAGCCACGCATTTAGCTCTGCTGCGGATCGTTGCTTGAACCCGACAAATTTTAAAATCTAACTCCAGTCCCATCGTCAGGTTCTCCCCTTTCTGGGGTCCTGTCTACTGCGAAACCACCGGCCCAATCTTGTGCACGCGCTTGATTGCGTTCCTAGTTGTCCTTCCGTCTTGAGTGCCACTGCTGCGCGAATCGGCGAAACGCCTGGAAGTTCGCCCTGCTAGAAACCAGGTCGCAGTAATATACCGGTCCATACTCCTTCGTCACTATCCCGTCCATCATTCTTTCACGCAGGTCCGCATACAGAGGGCAGGTCCATAGAGCATGGTGCCTGTCCTCATCCTCCATACCGCACTCGCACATGCTCTCGCTGCACAACTTCATGTCACTCAGGCGTTTCCTAAAACATCCATGACCAGTGAGCAACTGTGAGGTTATATAATCGGGTTCGACCCAGCGTGCGCTAAGCCTCCCCGCCACGTCCGGGAAGAACTGATAGAGTTCCCTTCCTTTCGTATCACTTTTCCATCTCTCCTGCCATATAGCGGCTATGTCCTCCAGGACGGCCCGCTTCCGTCTACCCATCTCGCCCTTGGCCGCGCCTTGTCGTGCCGCCTCCGTCCTGCCCGCACGGATTACCTCCAGGTCGGCCGGTAATACGGCCAAGACCGGCAGGGCTGCAGTGCTGGTCGATCTGTACGCCTTCGTGAGAAGGATGAGCGACGTCCTCTGGCCCTTTAACAGAGTCCTGCTGATGGTCGTCACCATAGCCCGCTCAAACCAGCACGCGGCCGCATACACAATCGTGGCAACAAAGGTGCCGAGGTACAATATTCGTAGGCCAGGATAACGAATGCCCCAGGAAGACGCCGACACACGCGACATCTTCCCGAAGCATTTGGCCGCGCGATCTACTATCGATTGTGCATGCGGACCGAACAAAAGACTGCTGTCCAACACGACGCCGAGTACGGGTACCGCGTTAACACTACGGATCGAGTCCGTACCGAATCTAATGACTGGGGATAGCTGGAGTTTTCCTCTGATCGTCATCGTGGATGACTTGGCAGAGGAAAAGCCCAGTCTGTTCCGGACGCCCCAGTCTGCGACGTTACTTAGGGCTACCGAGGCCGAAGCCTCGATGCCGGCTCGCGAGTTGGACTCGATCAAAATCCTGGTGGGGCAGCCTTCCGAGGTGGTTAGCCCCGGTCGGGCCCCTGTACTATGCCGCGGGCGGCCAGCGGCACCACCGTTTCTATGGGTCCCCCTGGCCGGCGCGTCGAGTCTCGTCTCCCGCTCAATGCTTCCCCCTTGCATCAATAGCCGCTCCCCTGGCTTCGGTAGTGCGGCGCTGTTCCCGTAACGCGACCTGCGACTAGCACAGATCACTTGGCGGGCGTACACAACCGCACGGTGGTCGATAACTGGGCGAGCAGAACTCTACCACCGATTGCTCAATTAGCACCACCCAGGGATCGCATGTAGGGTTTCGAAGGGTACACACCTACGGATGCGAGCAATTATGACACCCAAAAAATGAGATGCCCTCTCCCTTAAGCCCATTGAATTCTTAGTAAAGATGTAGGACTGTACTACTGAGATCACAGATGGACTTCTTGAGATAATTTGAAAAGTGATGTTGCACTTTTTTGCTTCATTTACCAACAAACAAGTACTTCTCAAATACTTAAAGGTGAAAATTCACCGTTATTATTACACACTAATGTTCAAAATATCACTTTTTTTTTAAGCATAGACTCACTGGATTAAAGTATTTTGCTAGTGTCATGTAAAGGATCAAGTAAGTAGATAATTCAAGTTATATGCTTACAATTTGCAGCATTTTCGTCATCATTAGTCACAGTTAAAGTCCATGTCAAGTGAAGTCCTTCAAAGTCCTACCCCAGTAAAGCACTGGAGACTTTACTTAACATACACAAGTCTAAAAATATACTATATGTACACATAAAAACTCAAATTTACACTAGTTTTGGAAAATTTTACATTGCCGCTTTGTATCTTTTTTCGCGTTGGCGACAAAACAACCTTTCATTAGTTGTCAAATTGCCATTTTTTTTACTTCTAACTTACATTGACATTATAGTCATTGCATTTTATGCACTTAGTTCAAACGCAAAGATGAGAATTAAACTTTGGCTCAGTAGTCGGTTTTATTGTTTTACACGAATAACCGGCTGAGAGCTTCTGGTGAAAATTACGATCCAATCAAAAACATAAATGTGAAATAAGAGCCAAGTTCAATATTATGATAAATGCCTTGGTTGTTGACATCAACGACAAAAGAAGTGCGATCTAAATGGGTGCCAAGTTCAATAATCAGTCCTGAAATTTATTTATAAGTAACAGTATAACATATCATATCTTCTTATAACATAAGATAATGTATTGTAGCCTGAAGTCTGTCTTTCTTTCAACAAAATAAATCATAAAATCACTAAAATCATTCTTTATATGTTAAGCGTTCATAATAAAATCTAATTATTTAAAAATTGCCAGTTTTTTATTTATTACTTTGTATTCATCTAATTACCTATCTGCATACCAAATTTTAACTCTCTAGGTCATCTGGAACTAGGTTAGAGTTTTGAGCTATAGATCAGTCAGTCAATAATAAAAATGAGGATTTTTGGACAATAATATCTAAATAACCGTTTGAGATAAGCTCATGAAATTTAGAACACATATGTATCTCGCAAGTCTCAATATATGAGCCCAATTTGATATGTTTATGTGAAATCGTTTTTGATTAATGAGGGGATCAAAAGTGGCTCCAAATGGTTCGTTTA
This sequence comes from Musotima nitidalis, assembly GCA_949126915.1. Lineage (NCBI taxonomy): Eukaryota > Metazoa > Arthropoda > Insecta > Lepidoptera > Crambidae > Musotima > Musotima nitidalis. The sequence continues at coordinate 6,016,786 of OX421442.1, read as the reverse complement.
ATATTACCCACGGGACGGCTCGCCAGTTCTGTTTCCTGAACTTGGCTTGACAGATATATATATTTCCGAAACTTTGGAATATGTCAGGAATACTTCCGAAAGGATTTCCAAAAATTTCTGGAAACTTAATTTTTTTTAATATTTTTCATAACTGCGGAAATTACGTACACACAACTATGTAGTAGAAGGTAGTCTTGTGAAGTACGCGTACTAAGTACTAATAGGTAATAGTACTCCGCACTGCATGAAAAGAAACGTTACGCGACGCGAGCTCTTAACCGGACAGTCGGACTATTACTATTAGTACACTGTCCTAGAGAGAATGAAATAACGATATACACACAGTTTATTGGTAGAATAAGCGAGATAGTTTAGGCCAAGTGGCCATTGCATAGTCACTGAAAGCCCGACAGCAGAGTATAAAACCAGCAATGGCGCCTTGAGTTTAACAATACCTACATACAAATAATTACTGCTTTATTGGTTTTATCGTCAAAGAGTTTATATATCTAGCGTAATTGTGCATTTTATTTATTTAAAAAAATCGTGTCTTTAATTTCTTTAATCCTGTCTGTCAATGTTATGTGTTGGTAATGTGATTGAATATCTCTGAAAATAAGTGATAGCCACCGTAGCACCATATACTTGAGAGTATTTTGTTTGGCTTTCGGATCTTAAGACGGATATTTTTTCGACAGACACTAACAGCTATATTCCTGAGTTCTATTAGTACTAATAAACTATATAAGAACGCGAGGCGCTAGAGGTTGTTCTAGCCAGCCGCCCGAGCGCTGTCAATCCTTTGATACGAAGCCACCCAACAAAAGCCGCATTTTTATATTTTGTTTTATTTAACTTTATCAAATGCAGTTATTATACCTAGTTTGAAGTAAAACTTATATTAAAAGCTTCCAAAACCAGGAATACTTATATTTATAGAAATAGAATCTTAGGGTGTCCACGGAGCCCAAGCCAACCTCACCTGCAAGTGGTGCATCTGCCGAACAACGGACGAGTCTGGCGGACATAACTATTCCCGGTAAATATATAGAACATAATTAATAAATATTTTCTGACAATTGCACCAATTATTTAGTTCCAAGATAAGTACCATTAAGAACTTGTGTTATGGATACTAAATAACGGATAACCGGCTAATGGCTTGCCACCTATTTATTTATTTATTATCTATTTAACAATTTATGTATACACAAAACATATAAAGGAAACAAAAATTATACAACAATGTACAATGGAGCTGCTTATTCCAAAAGGAATCTCTTCCATCAGTCCGAAACAAGGAAAAAACATTCAACAGTAGACGACACGTGTAAAAAAACAATTGAAATAAAAGGAACAAAAATAAACAATATGTATGCTACCACTTAAATTAACCTACCACGTATGATAACATAGTATCGTACTTAATGCTATAGATAATTTAATGATTACTAACTCAATTACTTGATATAATTCATCAGTCTTGCGACATACGTAGTTGGTCAGTAGTAGTTGGCGGGCGTATAGTATGTCTCTGCCTGCCCCTTCGGGGAGACAGGCGTGAATGTATGCAAATGCATGTATGTAATAAGAATCTTTCCTGGAAGTTTGACCTCTAATGAGAGCGCATGAATCAGTGTGTATAAAACGATATTACGACGTGAAACATCCTAATCTTCAAAGAAGTTTCACAATTGAAGGGTACAGGGGAAAAAGATCCATGTCAAAGGTGAATAATGGTAAGAAAATAGAAAAAAAAAATTTACTTTGTATCATTATTTATTAAACATTTTACTACAGCAGCAATTAAAACTATTTTTAACATATTATAATTTGGTTTAACTTCTTTATTATTTATTTACTTGGAGTTGGCTTAAGGATAAAGAAAATTTAGAAAATATTACTTGTAATTGTAACAAAGATAGTCTACTGACACTGATCTTTATTTCCAAGTTTAATATTTATTTATTTTGATTGCAGCATCAAATAATTAAAATATTCTAGGTATTTGTTAAAAAAATATTACAATTGCTAACAATTTAAAAGATAATATTCAAATTAGCTCAAGAAATAAAAATATCGCGAAAGAAACAATGGTACCAGACGTCTTATATGACTGACAGTCAGCTGTCAAAATTAAAAAAAGTCGATGTCCATAGACAATGATCTTTCTTTCTGCAACTAGGGTGATGACTTCTTGGCGGACTTCTTGGCGGGAAAGTGAAGCGTCATGTCTACAGTTTTGTTTTATTTTCTAAAATTTGTAATATTTCTAACATTAATTTGTAATATAATAACGGTGGATTATTAACCGTTAAGTGTTTGTGAACATTCATGAGTGGTGGTTAATCAAACAAAACAGAGCAACATAACTTTTTAAATTTTCTCTCAAGGAGTCCATGTGATATCTCAGTATAGCCCCACATCTTTACTGAGGACTCAAGGGGCTTAGTGGAGGGTATTTCATCTTTGATTTATCATCTTGATCACCACTGATTCTCATTTACTATAAATTATATACAATTAATATATCACTTACTTGACACTGGCTAAATGTGCTAGACGCACGAAGCCATTATTTAAATGGAAGAAGAAGAAGACTACTTGGCGGGAAAGTAAAGAGTCACGTCTGCATTGGGTCATACTCCACCACGCTGACCCAGTGCGGATTGGCGGAGGCAGGTGTATGGCGTCCTGCTATATTAATAACAAATAAATTATAGTAAATGAGAATGAGTGGTGATAAAGATGATAAATGAGATGCCATTCCCCTAAACCCCTTGACTTCTCAGTAAAGGTGTAGGACTATACTGAGAGTTATTACACATTAATCTTAGAAATATCACAAATTTTAGAAAATAAAACAAAACTGCAGACATGACGCTTCACTTTCCCGCCAAGAAGTCCACGATGATCGTTATAAGCGTTTTCGTTGGGATCCTGCCGTTTTGCCAAAACTATTTTGACAAAAATTTATAATCCAAACAAATTTTAGCAAACTTTTTTTACACCAATGCAACGTTGCGAATTATTTTAGTACGCAAATTTTCATTTGGTCAAATTTTTACTCGGCAGTATATTACTACGGATAATGACATTATGGCATTAGGTTTTTTAACAAGTAATTTATTACGGCAAACAAACTTTAGACAAATAACATTTAATCAAATGATTTGTTTGGACATAAAGTTTTACGTTTATTATTTTAAATAATCACAAACTAAGATATTAATACTAAATATATACTAAAAATAAAATAGTATAAGGAATGTTTGTTTAATATGTGTTCATAATTTTAAATTAACGTGATGATGATGAGTGAGGCTTAGATACATATTGGTTAGGTTAGGTTAGAACAGTGACCACAAAGCGCGCGAGCCGAGCGAGCGAAGCGAGCGTGCCGCGGTAGCGGCCGGCGAAGTGGCAGAAAATACTACTGTTGATTTATGTATGGCCAATATTTGTAGATTAGTATTAATAGTACAGATGCAAATAGAAATGGTTATTTGAAAAGTTTCGAGACGAATTATTTGGCTTATTTTATTTTGCGTAAAATATGTAATACTAACTGAGTTATTGTCGAAACGTTCACTTGGAAAGCATTACGTTTACGATACAATTATTTGTGAAGAGTTTATTTGCCAAGTAATAATTTGGCAAATGAAATTTTACAAAACAATATTTGGGAAGTGATAATTTGTCAATTTTCTTTTGGTGTAACTAGGGATACCCGTTTTCGTTAATATGGACAAGAAGGTTTCTTCATTTTGCACTTGATTGTAAGATTGTGGTATACCATTATTTGGGTAACACATTAACATGATATTTCCGAAAAACAACCTAGTAAGTAAAAATAGTTTGAATGTTTATTGTACAAAATTTAAAACTAAGTTATTAGAGTCCAGAAACACGAGCACGTTTAGTCGATGCGATCATCGAATTTATAATCAAAATAAACTTTCAGAGGCTTATTACAAAACAAGATCGAAGATTAAACCAAGTTTAAAAATAGTGCTGTCTCTTTTATTTGATAAAATGAAGACAGTGACAGCATTCGTTTTAAACCTGGTTTAACTTTAACTTTTGTAATTAGCCCCTAATAGCTTTATTTAATAATGATGCTAAACCAGAAGTTTCTTTAAAGAGTCTTGTGCAGTCCTCAGCAGATGCGTTATCTTACAAGCCGTTCAGATGTTCAAACAATAATATAGTAACGGTAATCGCAAATTCAAAACGTTTTGCATTAAGAATCATCGTCATCATCTCAGCCATCTGACGTCCACTGCTGAACATAGGCCTTCCCATTGAGCGATCCTAAGTCACCTGCATCCATCGGCTTCCCGCCGCCTTGACCAGATCATCGGTCCATCGCGTGGGAGGCCGTCATCTACTACGTTTCCTGGTCGCCATTGAAGAACAATGATATTTAGTATTAAGGCTGCTATAGAGAAAAGAGTAACATACGTTCGAAAGTGATAGCACGAGACGTCTATTGGCCAAAGTCAGTAAACGCAGCTGAAGACCAACAAAGACAGTCCAGTCTCGTCCTAACCTGTGATCATGAGAGGAGTCTAAAGGTGAGCAGTTGTACATTATCTAATTCTATCTTTAATCGAATAAATATTTTGGATCAATTGAAATCCTTAGGATGTAAGGTACGTTGGGGTAAGATCGGCTACGGGGGAATATCATATGCAATCAATATCCAGCTAATTTGGTCATATTTTTTCATAATTGCCACATTTTGCAAAATGCCATTTCATTTTCTCCTCACCGCCTGTAACTCCAGTCGCTCGTGTGCTGCGCAACATAAGATTAAATTTTTTAATATTTTTTGGTCATCCGGTCTTTCCCCTTTACTTTTATTTGCGTATTTTTCCCATTATATAGATACTTTTATTATTATTTCGCTTGTACACTAAGTTTTAAGAAGTGATTGTTAGGTAGCACTGATCCAAATAGGCATACGATTACTGTATTCCCCCTCGTGAATGAAGATCGGATGAAAACTATCCGACCTTTTCCCGTTTCAAAAATGAAAGCGATTGTCAAACAAAATGTTTGTCAAACAAAGCGATGTTTTTTCATACAAAATCTATTGCACTTGCAGCTATTTGCTTTGGACAAAGGCAGGTACAATAATTATGTCAAGGTCTAATCATCACCGCTCTAATCTGCCTCATTTAAATTGCTATTTCAATCAAACCTTCTGAATTTTGTATTTGGAAATAGTATTTGTTTCCCAACAAAAACAAAAGTTGCAGGCGCCAAAGGAGAGCCATGTACACGAATAACATGTGGAAACGCTAAAGAGAATATTACAATCTTGACTACTGTAAATGCTGCCGGACAAAAACTAGACCCTTTAATCGTATTTAAGGGAAAACATATGTATCAACAATGGATGATAGAGAATCCCGAAAAATATGACTTCGATCTGTCACACGCAGCTAGCAAAAAGGGATGAATGGAAACCGATATTTTTATGAATGCAAGTCCAAAATTATTATTTCTAATTTGGGTATAGAAAGACCCGTATTGCTGCTTTACGACGGACATGCTAGTCATGCTGTCATTATAAGGAAAAATGATTACTTCATAAAAGTTGATTTATTTCTTTAGACATTTCTTTAATTAAAGAGTAGATTTTGAGTCTATTTCATTCAGTTTTCGCATTTTAATTCGTTAAGCTTAAATCCAATTCTCCTGCTACCTTCACGTGTCCCTTTCATCTTCACCCAAAGAGTAAGTTTCGTTTTTAAGCAAAAACTAACACATTCGATATTCCACTTTATTTAGTACATATTTCTTTTTTTAAACAAAAAGTTTGAGAATCTCAAAATTTCCGAATTTGTACGTGAGGGGTAAGATCGGATCCCTAAAAGCAAAAAGTAAGAGAATCAGTCAGAACATCTGTGTTTGTCGTCCTTTATAGATAATTTTTAAGTAATATTTTAGAAAGTGAAATATTGTATATATTATTTTTATAGACCTTGTTCTTCAGACAAAAAAAGCAGTTTTAAATTATAGTCCGGACTTACCCCTTGATTGTAAACTCTTCAATATGATCATAAAAAAATATGTCTTGACTGTACAGGCGTACTAAGACAAAACCCTTGCGTTTACAAAGCTAATAAAATTCAGAACAAATCTATGTTTATTCATCTTCCGTTTGCGCCACATTTTATTAGTTTGACATGTTTTGAAGCTGAGAAAATAAAGTTTTTGCCGCATGCTTCCAACTAGTCAAAAATCCGTCCGGTGTTACCCCAACGCACTTTACCGGATGCACGAATATGATCTGTCATAAATGTCAAAAAAAATATTTGTTTTTCTATTTGATAAATTCAATTGCAGGACTTCTTGGCGGAAAAGTGAAGCGTCATGTCTGCAGTTTTGTTTTATTTTCTAAAATTTGTGATATTTCAAACATTAATGTGTAATAACGGTGGATTATTAACCGTTCAGTGTTTGTAAACATCCACGAGTGTTGGTGAATCAAACAAAACAGTGCAACATCACTTTTCATATTTTCGCTCAAGGAGTCCATATGAGATCTCAGTATAGTCCCACATCTTTACTGAGGACTCAAGGGGCTTAGGGGAGGGTATATCATTTACCATTTATCATCTTTATCACCACTCATTCTCATTTACTATGAATTATATATTATTAATATATCACTTACTTGACACTGGCTAAATGTGCTAGACGCACGAAGCCATTAATTATAATATTATTTGTTGCACAATATTATTATGGACTTCTTGGCGGGAAATTAAAGCGTCATGTGTGCAGTTTTGTTTTATTTTCTAATTTTTGTGATATTTCTAACATTAATGTGTAATAACGGTGGATTATTAACCGTTAAGTGTTTGTGAACATTCATGAGTGTTGGTAAATCAAACAAAACAGTGCAACATCACTTTTCAAATTTTCTCTCAAGGAGTCCATGTGAGATCTCAGTATAGCCCCACATCTTTACTGAGGACTCAAGGGGTTTAGGGGAGGGTATTTCATCTTCGATTTATCATCTTTATCACCACTCATTCTCATTTACTATGTATGAATTATATATTATTAATATATCACTTACTTGACACTGGCTAAATGTGCTAGACGCACAAAGCCATTACTTAAAAGAAAGAAAAAAAAAAATATTATGTCAGCGGAAAAAGAATTCGAATTTCACTCTTTGAGATCACCAGATTTTTAGTGTATGGCGTCGTGTAATTGTATATTTATGATAGGAAAATTTTTTGCATCCTACCTTTGGGGAGTAATTCATCAAACACTGTTTCCGCTGCGACAACGTTGCCCCAGCGGAACTTTTTTTATTACGTAGGACTAAGGAGAAAAAAAATTGGTTTCTTTGTTTTTGTGACATAAAACTACGAAGATATTCGAGTTTCCGCTGCGACAAGCTCTGCTAGATTTTACATAAAACTCTTACATAGGGAGCTGTAAATTTGTGCATAATAATATGTTGTTTTGAATTTGTGTGACAACCCTTGTCAAAAATTATTCAATTATTCATATCTGGATAGTGGTTACGCCCTTACTTTTATGAACTGGTATTTTATATACCTACACATGCGCTATTATTTGTAAATTATATTCATAAATTGCGACCAATAAGACACTTAACACGACCAATAAGATTTTTAATTTGTTTTTGTTTAGGTTCTAGCTATGATCGTCTGTTTGTTATAAGAAAATGAATGAATATATCTTAGAAAAGATATTGCTTTTCTAGGTTTCCATGGGTTTTTTCTTGAGAATCGCAATAGTTTTAGCTAACGATTACATATGTCAAGTGTGCTTGGCCACAACTAAGCCAAAATTACACACTGTGCTGTGGTACGACTTTGCCTTTTTTTTTGATTTACGTCGGTAACAAAATGCATTTAAGCACTGTCTCCCGGCCAAAGGGGGACCGAGAGAGGTGTATGGGACTCACCACCGGCAGACACAACCGCCAGTAATATGCACTAAAAATCTTTCGACGACAACCGCCGCTTGTTGAGAAAGTCAGACGCTGCAACGCTGGTATTGCAGTAAATGACATTAATGGCACTGGCTTTACTGCGAAACCTGGCGGTTTCAGATTGAGCGCACTCCATGAATGACGGAGCGCACTCCATGAATCGCTCTCTTTCTCGTTCTAGTTTGTTCTAGTTTGACCTGTTTGACTTTTGAAGGAAGACTTTTTTGATGTCCTGTAGTGGGGTTTATTTCTTACTAGCTGTGCCCGCGACTTCGTCCGCGTGGAATAGTTATTATGGGCATCATTTATTTTGCGAACGACCTCCTCAGCTTTATAAATTATAACTGTTACCCACGACTATGTCCGCGTCTATTATTATTTTAGACAATTTAGTTTTTAAAAGAACATAATTATTTTAAAGTACTTCTGCGTAAATTTTATGTAAATACCATAAAAACGGTACTAGTGAGTTAATCCTAAAAGATAGACATATACTGTGGTGGACATTTTTTTTGATCATTTCAAGAGGTATATTTTTGGTATCTTAAACCGTTTTCGCAGCGCACGCAACGGAAGCCCTCAAGGATGAATAATTTTCCCCGTTTTTTACACATTTTCCATTATTTCTTCGCTTCTAATAGTTGCAGCGTGATGTTATATAGCCTTCCTCGATAAATGGTCTATTCAACACAAAAATATTTTTTGATAATAGATAGTTCCTGAGATAAGCGCGTTCAAACAAACAAACTCTTTAGCTTTATAATATTAGATTTTATAATATTTATTTTAGGAAACGATTTTAATATCACAAAGAGTCTATTATAAACCGATTTTTCAATCATCACAAATCAATCCTAATCGATTTTTCATCTGCCAAACAGATTTGTAACTATATACCAGTCAAAGTCACAGACAGAGGTACGAATTAAACTGCTGCACCTGTACTACATATTATGTACATATATTACTGTTTTGTGGTTTCATACAAATATATTCATAAAAATTAAAAGCGGTTCTACACAAACGTTACAAAATTAGTAAATTAAGACAGGATTATGCTGAGTTCGCGGCAAGTAGGGCCAGGGTAATAAAATACATAATACATATATTGGCTCAGGAAAAATATTGAGACCGTGTTCAAAATCACCTTCTCGATGATCCGAAATCTTTTTGGACATATATAAAATCAAAGAGGTACTAGGGGAACTCGAACTATTTTAAAGAACGGAGAGGCGCTTACAGATGACCAGTGTGTTAGTGAATTCGCGAAGTACTTTTATTCGGTTTATGGTACGGAGCAGGCGAACTAGGAATCGGGACCGCTAAAAGGGAGGGCTGAGGGCCCTTAATCTTGAAAGGAGGGAAGTGGGATTACTGTTACAGGTTTTGATTTAGGCTTTGGTTTCTATGTTAGGTGCGTTAGGGCAACCTCTATGTAATATACACGGCTTGTTATACCGCAGAGAACACATTCCGGCGGGGACGTTGAGTCGGCCGTGCGAGGGTATGCCCTCGTGAAATGAGACACTTGACGCATCTAAGATTTGCCGAGCAGTTAGCCGCTGCGTGGCCTTACAACTGGTAGCGGTGGCACTGCCCAAGGAAACCCCTCCTGTGAGAGACCGCAAGTCTGGCGTTATTAAGGCCACAAACATTAAGGGTCTTAGACCGAAATATATCACATGCCCCTAAAGGGAGGACGATATCGAATTTCCTCCTCTGCTTGTTATGAATTTTATGAGCTGCTTCAGCAGGAAGCCCTGCTTAACTAAATCGACCACATTTTGTTCAGTGGGAATTTCATAGGGTAATTGTTACACAATATTTTTTTTATACATGGACAATCTGCAATCCACGCATTCACGGCGCATCGTCGGTCGATGAGCCGGGCGTACGCTCTCGAAGCAAAGTAAGCGCATCTTTGAAGAAGATGCGTATACTTCACGCTAGCTAACTTGGTTCACCGCCGTGGCGGTGGCCCATGCCAGCCGGCTCATATATCACATGCCCCTAAAGGGAGGACGATATCGAATTTCCTCCTCTGCTTGTTATGAATTTTATGAGCTGCTTCAGCAGGAAGCCCTGCTTAACTAAATCGACCACATTTTGTTCAGTGGGAATTTCATAGGGTAATTGTTACACAATATTTTTTTTATACATGGACAATCTGCAATCCACGCATTCACGGCGCATCGTCGGTCGATGAGCCGGGCGTACGCTCTCGGAGCAAAGTAAGCGCATCTTTGAAGAAGATGCGTATACTTCACGCTAGCTAACTTGGTTCACCGCCGTGGCGGTGGCCCATGCCAGCCGGCTCACTCCCAGATACCTCTCGCCGGCGAGTAGGTTATGCCGGGATGACCCATAAGGGGCCGACCGGATAAACTCCACCAAGCAAGTTTGATAACTTCTTCATCAATATATCCTATCAATATATACTATCGGCTAGGCACTCGGCCTTTTCGTCATCGTCAATGGCGATCGTGTTGTCGGGCCTAGGTGGTAGGTTAACTCCCCCCCCGAACAGGTCTCCACCTTGGCGTGGTGGGAGGGCTGAGTACCGGAGGCCGGTAAAAGGTAACACCCAGAGACCGACGACTCTGGGTGCCCTTAGTACTGACTACCGGGGGGGAACTAAGAGGGACCTGTGGAGGGCGCAGTGGGCGGGCCAGGAGGGCCCGCTCAGCAGCGCCAGGAGGGTCTAAGCAGTGGGGGCAGGGGGCCCCTGCTGTCTCACCATGGACCCTCCGGGAAGTCGGCCACACACTCTATGGTCGCACGTGGAGTTAGGAGGGGCGCGTCCACTGCGCCTCTCTGAGGAGATCCTCCCGTTTTGGTCCGGGGGACGTTGGCCGCAGGCGGGGTGTCAGAAGCTGCAACCCAGGTACTGGCCCTCGCCTCTTTCTCAACAAGCGGCGGGCGTAGTCGGAAGATTTTTAGTGGGTATTACTTGGCGGTCGTGTCTACCGGTGGTGAGTCCCACACCCCCTTTCGGTCCCCCTTTGCCCGGAAGGCAGTGCGTAAATGCATTTTGTTACCGACGTAAAAAAAAAAAAAAAAAAAGGAGGGGTCACTCAGCAGCGCCAGGAGGGTCTAAGCAGTGGGGGCAGGGGGCCCCTGCTGTCTCACCATGGACCCTCCGGGAAGTCGGCCACACATGCTATGGTCGCACGGGGAGTTAGGAGGGGCGCGTCCACTGCGCCTCTCTGGTGAGGTCCTCCCGGTTTTGGTCCGGGGGACGTTGGCCGCAGGCGGGGTGTCACAAGCTGCAACCCAGGTACTGGCTCCCGCCTCTTTCTCAACAAGCGGCGGGCGTCGTCGGAAGATTTTTAGTGGGTATTACTGCTGGCAGCCGTGTCTGCCGGTGGTGAGTCCCACAGCACCCTTTCGGTCCCCCTTTGGCCGGTAGGCAGTGCGTAAATGCATTTTGTTACCGACGTAAAACAAAAAAAAAATGGTAGTTTAACTCGACCATCGCATTTGAGAGCTCTGGCCAGTTTCCAGTAAGCCTGGTGTGTTGGCGATATGTCCTTCGGGAGGTCATCCCATTGGTTTCCCCGGTGCTGCTTTACAGTTCTCTGTAAGACCCGCAGCCGCGTCCGGTTCGTTTCGGATGGTGTGGCGTCGTAGGCGCGTGTAAATGTAAATGCATATTTACAATGTGTTAATATTCCTAATTGAAATCCCATATCAGTTGAACAGGTCGTGCTATAAAGACGCGTACAAAAATTTTTTTCGCCAGGTACCGGTTAGTGGCCGTGCGACCCGTTCGTGCAACCCCGCAGGTAGGCCAGTTGAGACCTTACCACCGCGCGCAGCTCACGTGGTTTTTGGCTAATTTACGCTCTCTGCTTATGCTCGCTTATTCTCTTCTTTTAATATTGTATACATTCCTTACTTCTTTATTCTTGCACACAGAACTGTATCTGTGCTTGTGCGTGATATGAGTCTGTTCTGAATATAGCCTGTATGTGTATGGACAATACATCTGTGATACCAAAATTGGACTATTTATTTATACAGACCTATCACTCGTAATTACTGCCCCACATACCTCTAAAGTACCAAAAAATAATATTTGGTACCAGCTCTGAAAAACATGATCTCACTCTACTTAGCACTGTATCTGAGCCCGTGGTGACACCGCAAACTTCTAGCAGATCGACAGTAGACGCCACAACGCTGAAATCGATGGCTAAGCATATCCTAAGCTAATCTAATAAATAATAATAAGCTAGCTAAGCTAATCCATCATCATCTGCATGACTTATGTTGTTGATACACACTCCGTCTATATGTCAACCGATCTGAGTGCTGCTCAACTCAACGAGCAGCCGGTTTATGTAGAGCTATTCCACCCAGCCTTACACCACACCGAAGCCGATATTCATCCAAGAGTGATCCAGCCCATCTTACCTGCTTAGCCTGATTCCTATATCAGAACCTACACACGTTAACCATCTTTTCTTTTTTTTTTTTTTTTCATTTATTTCTCATAATAACATAGTACATATTTAAAACTTAAGTATTGTTATCGCCAAACTGCATGACAGTTTGTTGGCGACGTACGCTCCCAATTTCTAGGTATACATTTTAAACAAAAACATTAATTAATAGGTACTTAAACTTATATATAGCTAAACAATTCATTTTGGAACATCTTTTTGCGACATAAAATTCTGTAACAAATATTTTTTAAGTTTATTTTTAAACATTATTTTACTTTTGCACATATTTTCATCAAATATACTATTATAAATCCTAGGAATTAAGTATTTTCTGGTTCTTCGGCCGTAATAATTACAAGCGCTTGGTTCAATAAAAATTTTATGAGAAGTCTGTCTTAGTTTTTTGTTATGTTTCTTATTTATTTTATATTTATGACACTTAAATTGTTCCATCCCAATAGGTACACCCGACTCAGTCAACTCCTTCCACAGTATGTCGTAAGATACCAAGTCAAAAGCCTTGGAAAGGTCCAGGAAACAGGCATAGACTGGCGTTTTCTATCTGTATAAGACCGAACAGTATGCTTGAGAGACAGGACTGCACTTTCAGTCTCTTCTTTGGCTAAAACCAAATTGTGCATAGTGTATGTCCAGATATTTACTTAGCTGTCTATCAAGCAAACTGTTCAGCACTGGTTTATAGTTGTTATAATCAGCACTATCTCCTGTCCTGTCCTTGACTATAAGGGTAACAACAGTCTTCATCATGTTATGAGGGAGGCACGAATGCCTTATACATAGGTTAAATAACATGGCAAGCACCTTCTAAAGATGAACACCGCCATGCTGAAGATGCTCAATACTAAGCCCATCGCGTCCCGGCGACTTACCACGATCCATTCCTCTCACTACCAACCTAACATCTTTGATTGAGGGTGTGACCACAAGGTCCGTCACTGCAGGTGCTGTGATACAGATAGAAGTTTCAATGTACTTATCAGTCCGGGAAATCCACGGAGACATCATTACACCTGGTTCTAAAAAGGGAAGAGGCCGCAGTCGATATAGAAAGCGCCTTCGAAACTTAAATTTTAACCAGACACCATATCAGACAATAAGCTTCACTCATGACCATGTCATTAAGGTTAAAAGTTCACAACTGATTTCTTTACATCAGTTGTAAACTTTTGTAGCCCTGGGATGGGTAGGGGAATGGTATGACAAAAATCACCTCTCTGTTAACCTCAAGAAGACGACGGTGATAACCTGTAACCCGAGATAAAAAACTAACCTGGAAGTCACATGTAGATAGAACTGGCCCTAAAAAGGCTCTAAGAGCCTTTGAAAAGTACTCCACAGATTCAAAGTGGTAGGTCTGTGGGATCCGTCAATAACCAGAATAAACATACCAAATGTGAGGGTAATAACAGCCTCGACAGGCTCATGAATATGGAGGCTGATAAACAATGGCCTGTATTCATGTTCATGTCAAAAACAAATATATGAAAAGTTCTTCAACCAACAGGAATGAGCGGGAGCAAGAAGCACCAACTCCCGAGGTAAACAGTCTAGTCTGGTACACTGATAGTCCCGAAATGGAATCTGGTACGGGCGCGGATGTTAACGCCTATAAACCATAAAATCAGAGCTTAGGCGTATTTGCTTCACCAAAATATCAGGAACCAAGTGATCAGGCTGCCGCCCACCTGGTCCCCCTGCCCCTAGCCCACCTCGCACAATAAACTCTCATCCGTAACTTGCCTAAGTCACCGCCTGCTCGCTGACGGCTTGCTGGGCCCCCGCTCGGGGTCTCACCCGGTGTGCCTGTTGCGCTGAGGGCGGTGCCGTAAATATCCACGGTGAGAGTACCTTCGTTGAGACCGACGGCCGCTTACGCGGCGACCATCGCCTCAGGGTTGATGCCCTATATAAAGAAACCCGGGAAATGAGCCCACGGCTCGAAGCCCGAACACCTGCTGTCTGGCAGAGAATCCCGATTGAAAGCAGCCGCTTTTCGAGGAGACATTAACCAAACAACAACCTGTGCGCCATTCAATCAAGGTCAGCAAGCAACACTGTGATGTCCAGATAGGAAAAGAAATGAAAACAGAATTGACTTATTCAATTCACAATAACGGTTTGTCGGTTCACAATAGAACAAAACGTTTTCAAAAGCTAAAGCGCCAGGATACTACATATTCTACAGACAGTTGCCGGTGTACTCTTAACTTGTCTAGTAAGGTTAGAACCCCCGCGAAATCGACCACATACACCAGTGGTCGCATAAGGAGGTAGGGGGGCGCAACACTTCGCCTCTCTGAGGGGGTCCTCCCGGTGCTGATCCGGCGGACGTTGGCCGCGGGCGGGTGTCAGAAGCTTTATACTTCCCCCCGCCCCTTTTTCAACAGCGGTGGGCGTCGTCGGAAGACTTTTTTGCTGGCGGTCGTGTCTGCCGCTGTTGAGTCTCACACCCCTTCTCGGTCCCCCTTTGGGAGGGAGGGTGGAAGCGAGGGAGGGAGGGACGGAGGGAGGGAGGAATGAAGGGAGGGAGGGAGGGAGGGAGGGAGGGAGGGAGGGAGGGAGGGAGTAAGGGAGGGAGGGAGGGAGGAAGGAAGGAAGGAAGGAAGGAAGGAAGGAAGGAAGGAAGGAAGGAAGGAAGGAAGGAAGGAAGGAAGGAAGGAAGGGAGGGAGGGAGGGAGGGAGGGAGGGAGGGAGGTATTTCAAGCAAGTGTGGTTAGGTTAGGCCTAAGATTCAGAATTAATTCCATAATTAACTTTAAAAGGTCTTAGTTTTTTTACAAAGCCACAGACAAGAAGTCTGAAAGTCACTCGTATGTCGGAAAATATACCCTAATATGTCAATAAAAATAAAATATCTATCCCTAATCATGTCAATAAAAGTATATAACAAATTACCAGAAAGTATTAGAAACGAAAATAAATTTACTTAATGTTTTTATTAACAAACTAAAACACTTACTAATAAGCAAAGCTTATTATAGTATAGGCGAATATTTTAATGATAAAATAATAAACAAATAATAATAATAATAATAAGCCCGCAGGGCAGCTGGTGGCGAGCTGTTGGTGAGTGGCGACACCACGGGCGTAAATCCGAGTGCTCCAGAGGGTCGGACTGCAGTCTCGTCTCCGGTTCGCCGGAGTGGGCCCCAAGAGGCTAGCAGGACCCTCGCCCCTGGCTTGCCTTCATTGGCTGTCCAGGGTGGAGTCGCAAGAGCTACATGCTCGCAGGGTGGAAGTGAAAGATGCGTAAGTCGTGAGTTGGCGCACTGTCCTCTTGGGCAGTGAGTAGAAAACGGTGTACACCTCTCGACACCCTGAAGCCGAGGATATCTATGTTGCGCTCCTGCCGTTGCACTACGGCTATTTTGGAGTGCCCATTTAATCCTCTGGCTAGTCACCGCCTGCCATTTACAATCATTTGAGACTGATGATGACGGCAGGTGTCCGGTAGTCTCCTCTATCCATAGTCCAATTTACCCAGTCCTTCAGCTTTTCAACCTAATATCCCGGCCATAGTAGATTCCATCTTATCCTAATAGTACTGCACCAACCGGGGATTGTCCTTAGGTGTATTTCTATAATGCACATACGGATAATCGCCGGTTGGTGTCACATAACCATTAGATTAAAATTGTCTAAAGGGCCTCTACGTGTTGGCTTCGGCCCCATGCATGCCTTCCAAATGTCCGGGTCACCATTGGCCCGAGATCGGAAAAAGACAAACATAATAATAATAATAAATTTAACACAAAAATATTTAATATGTATAATATTACATACAATGACATAATAATTTAAACATTAATATATATTGATTGATCGATAATTAGTATATAATAGTATTATATTATTATTATATGAAGCGCTCGTAGCTCTGCGGTGTTCGGTGGTTGGAAACGATCACCAAAGTACAGCAGCGTTTACAGAGGTCAGTCCTTGGATGGGTGACCGTTTGTGTGGCATTTGATATCGAGCGCTTCCGTGCTTCGGAAGGCACGTTAAGCCGTTGGTCCCGGTTATCACTAAATGTGGTAGTCGTTAAGCCATGTTAGAGGCCTCATGGGCGGCTTGAAAAATTCTAACAGCAGGACGCCATACACCTGCCTCCGCCAATCCGCACTGGGTCAGCGTGGTGGAGTATGACCCAATACCCTCACACCTTGATTTGTGTGAGGAGGCTCGTGCTCAGTAGTGGGACGTTAATGGGCTGTGATGATGAATACTATTATATTAATAATAATAATATATGTGAACAATAATTTAATTAATAATTAAAATTTGTCCCAAACGTGCATTATAGAAAAACAGTATTACTCACATATTGAATCTAATAGTATAAAAATAAAAGAATATTTAACCGAAAAAATAATATGAAATAACAATAAAGTTTAAATAAAAACAAATATAACTAAGTATAGGTACCTAACATTTTATTACTAAGAAATTTAATGAGAATAACAAATAATAACTACTCGTAGTCAAAAATGAGCAAATGTCTATGAATTATTTAATAAAAAAATAGATTTAACTAACAAGTAATTAAACAGCGTCCTTCCTCCTCTCTCCTACACTATGCTGTGCCCGACAGGGTCCACAATTGATACTTTTGTACCTAAACTACCATCCTGTAACACACACATTGTTGGAACGCAATAAAGTATTGAGTATTGAAAATAGAAGTAGGTTGAAACAATTGGTTTGTCGCCCTCATTTTCTGTTTGCAATAGTTTGCATTAGACGAAGGAACACAAGCAACTTCTTCATAACGCCTTAAACGTCATTGCCATGGCGAAGTACTGAAGTAAGTGCGAAAAATTAACAATCGAATGTTGCCTGACGGAGAAAGCGATACGTACAATCAAGTCGAAACGTCACTGATGACTTAACAATATGCTGATTTAGAGCGAGCCATTTAAAAAAAGCAATACCGTAAAGTGAGCCCAAATAAAAAATACATACCGACTCTCGATTTTGCTATAGCTATTAATTTTCAGATAGTTTTTTGTTTTTTTATTCATTAATTAATTAGTTTAATTTATAATAAATAAAGTATACATATATATGGCGAAAGATACGAAATGTTTAGACCTACCTACCTACCTACCTACCTACCTACCTACCTACCTAACTGCTTGTGCACTAAAAACGAATATCAGAAATATTACAAATATTTTTTGTATAATTATAATTAAATTAGTAATAAAAATAATAATTTAATTGATTTAACGTGTTTTAAAATTTATTACAATTTACAATGTGCGTGCTAACGCAATACTAAACATACTGGAACACTAACTACAGTAACCTGTAAAGTAAAACGTTATTAGGTAAATAACATTAAAAGCTAATTTATAATTACAAATTATTATTACATTACTTACGTCATTATGTATGTTCTATATAAAAACATTAACAAGCCGCCTATTGGTCCGCGCTGTCTCCCCACCACCGCGCATCGAAATTGAATAAATAGAGCAACCCAAAAATTACTGTATTAATATTAATCTCGGAGTCGGAGTCGGAGTCGGGAGTCGGGCAGTCTTCGGTCACATATATTTATACAGAAACAGCGTGTCTACGGGGCGGACGCTCGAAGCGGTGCGGGGAATGCGTAATGGTGGGGATAGCTTGCGCATTGGACATTATTTGTGTTTGAAATAGAATTATTATTATTATTATTAAAAATAATAATAATAATATTGAAAAATAAATATAAAACGTAAAAAAAAAAGTCGTATAAAATAGATATACAATTAGTCAACATATAGATTATATTTATTCTGTTTCATCTCAGTTCGCTTAAGTATGTATGTATGTATGTATGTATGTATGTATGTATGTATGTATGTATTTATTTATATTATATTGAATTATTAAACATCTATCTATCGTATCTCTCACTACATTCTATCATCCATCCATCCATCCATCCATCCATCCATCCATCCATCCATCTAGTCTCTACTTTGAAAATGTAATAATTTATGTTGAAAATGTCTTCGATTAATGTTATGTTATAAAAACCATTTCAATACGTGTATGTTATGAATCATATGCGGCCCTGAAAAGGGCCTTTTACTTTCGTCACACAAGACACATAATTATTATGTGCGAGTGATGATGATAATAGTTTATATTTAAGCGCGCTCTCCTCTGATTCTGCGTGCCAATTGAATGTCTTTTGGCATAATGGTGACGCGCTTAGCGTGAATGGCGCACAGGTTGGTGTCCTCGAAGAGACCGACCAGATAAGCCTCGCTGGCCTCCTGGAGGGCCATCACGGCGGAGCTCTGGAAACGCAGATCGGTCTTGAAGTCCTGAGCTATCTCACGAACGAGACGCTGGAACGGCAGTTTGCGGATCAACAGCTCTGTGCTCTTCTGGTAACGACGGATCTCACGGAGTGCCACTGTACCGGGCCTGTAGCGATGGGGCTTCTTAACGCCACCGGTGGCCGGCGCGCTCTTGCGAGCGGCCTTAGTGGCCAACTGTTTGCGCGGAGCTTTTCCACCGGTGGATTTGCGAGCGGTTTGCTTGGTACGTGCCATTGTTATCTGCTGACGCTGACGACGACGACGATACGTAAATTAAGTTAAATCACGGACAGAGGCGCTTGCGAGCGTACGAACGAATGATTACAAAAACGTCTGTAGACCCCATATTTATACACGCGAGCGGGGGTGCTGCGCGGGGTCGCGTGCGATGGGAGGGGAGAGGCTAGTTTCTGGTACGTAACGTAAGTAAAATAATATAAATAATTTAATTAATGTTTATTATTTAATTAATATCGTATACATACGTGTGTTTAGTATTATTAGTTATTTATAAAAAATAATATTTGTATTTATATTATTAAACTACCATACACCACAATATACACTACTATAATAATAAAGCCATAACAAACACAAACAAACACAACCAGGATGCCCCCGGAAAGGATTTGTTTTATATTTAATATTCTTTCATTGTTTGATGTAATTTTCAATCTCTCTGTACATACCTGTACCTGTACTCTAATAGGCATAGATGTATATAATAATAATAATATCTCCCTCCGGACCCCTTTCATTATAATTATTTATAAAAGATTTACGTTATGATAGAAACTGTTCATAATACGCATAATAAATATGCATCTCATATGAATAAGACAACAATTTGTGGCCCTGAAAAGGGCCTTTTAGAAACAATGCACAGTTGTTACATTGTTTTAAACTATACACATCGCGCTCACTTGGAGCTTGTGTACTTGGTGACGGCCTTTGTTCCCTCGCTGACGGCGTGCTTGGCGAGCTCTCCGGGCAACAGGAGACGCACCGAAGTTTGAACCTCCCTTGAAGTGATTGTCGAACGCTTGTTGTAGTGGGCGAGTCTGGACGCCTCGGCCGCGATACGTTCGAAAATGTCATTCACGAAAGAGTTCATGATAGACATCGCCTTACTGGATATACCGGTGTCGGGGTGCACCTGCTTGAGCACTTTGTAAATGTAGATGGCGTAGCTCTCCTTCCTCTTGTGCTTCTTCTTTTTCTTATCTGTCTTCGAAATGTTCTTTTGGGCTTTGCCCGATTTCTTGGCGGCCTTACCACTCGTCTTGGGCGGCATTGTCAATTAGGTTAGGTTCAATTGGGAGTAACGTAACGAACGATCGCTCACTACTGAGTTATCTAAAATTTTTCGTTTTCGCTTATTCTATTTATGTAGAACGCGTCTCTACTCGTGCGAGATGCCAGAAACACATCGACCAATGGTGACGTAGTATCTTGTTGTCTGTCTCTTTCGCTCGCACCTCTCACTCTCTCTCCCCACGACACGAAAACAATATTATTGGTGTTTTTAAAATATTATTTTTTGTATGTACTCGTAAATAAATTTAAATAATATATAGCAATTTAAAATCATTACATATTCTCCATCGGTAGTAGTACGTTCGTAAGTACATAATCTACAATATAATTAATATTTATGTAATCAGTTTCAGTTTCAGAAAATTATTCTGACTATGGTTTGAATGATCACATTTATATTCATTAATCAATAATATAAGGTAATGTGTATTTTATTCGCTTTCATTTATTTGTATTAATTAGTAAGAGTATTTGTTTGTTGTGTCGTTTCAGTACGCCCAGTTAGTAGCGTAGAGTAGTGAGAGTAGAGAGAGTAGGTAGAGATATTGTACAGTATTAGAAACTTTTCGTTTGTTTTGCATGCATGCATGCAGCAGTCGGGCGAAATGTAATGATATTGTGGCCCTGAAAAGGGCCTTTTATTTATTGATTGATTGATGCGTGCGTGCGTCCGTTTAGAGGCGCGGCGGCAACAATAACAATGAATGTACGAATTACGCCTTCTTCTCGGTCTTCTTGGGGAGGAGGACGGCCTGGATGTTAGGCAGTACACCGCCCTGTGCGATAGTCACGCCGGAGAGGAGTTTGTTCAATTCCTCGTCGTTGCGTATCGCCAGCTGAAGATGCCTGGGGATGATTCTGGTCTTCTTGTTGTCACGAGCGGCGTTGCCGGCCAACTCGAGCACTTCGGCGGCCAGATACTCCATAACGGCGGCCAAGTAGACCGGTGCACCGGCACCGACTCGCTCGGCGTAGTTACCCTTGCGCAGAAGCCTGTGTATACGTCCGACGGGGAATTGAAGTCCGGCACGGTTTGAGCGAGACTTGACCTTCCCCTTGACTTTGCCGCCTTTACCACGACCGGACATGATAGAGTGGTTTGTTAAAAACGAACGAAAGAAATAAGCGCGCGCACCGTACTATCGGTACACACGACACGAGGGATACTGTTTAAAAAATCGGCTCGAACCTCTCCTTTATATATATGATTTCTAAAGGTGCGCCAATAGCCGATGGCGCATTGAGTGTAGCGCGTGCGACAGAGATAGAAAATGTGCTTGCCACCTCGCTCTCGTATCGTATTATTGTTTATCATTCATTATAAACATACATTATGTACATACAACGTATATTTTTATAGATATGATCGATAAGTTAAGTTAGGAGAAATAGAAAAAAAAAAAAAAAAAATCAACTACCACTTTTACACTTCTTCAATAAGAAAGGAAGGATAGAGGGCGTGGGCGACGGGATGCTCATCTAATTTACCTAAACATCTGATTTTTTAGCATGTATATCGAGATGACGTCAGTTGCACTTTGTCAATTGCAACGTGGCATGTGCTGCTTGCACCGTGTAATGATGATAGTGTTTTTATTTTTTATTGTTTGTTCTAGTGTAGTGCGTATTGTTTAGGTTAAACATTATTTTGTATTATTAGTGATTGTGAGTGTGAGGTGAGTGAGATAGGTGAGTTTTTCTTCTTATTATTATTATTATTATTACTGTACAATGTTTGTACATATTTTGAGGTAGGTAATAGGTTTCGATTATGTTTTCGTTTAGAAACAACCACTGTTTCGACTGTCTACCTATATACATCATACACGATAATGTATTATAGTATTTAGGTATTCGGTCGTTTCTATTCAGGTTTCGAATGTTTTGTTAGCCCTGAAAAGGGCTTTTTTGTTTGTTCGCTCGCTCGCTCGATAGATCGACCGACATCCTCATCCATCCGTCCGTCCGGCTGAACGGCTTCTAGCGGGAGGGTCATCACTGTCACTGCAGCAGCAAACAAGCAATGCAATGTAAGCACGACATCGGCGCGTTTACTTCTTGGAGGCGGCGGCCTTCTTGGCGGCCGGCTTTGATTTCGGAGCGGCCTTCTTCGGTTTGGGTGCTTTAGGTTTTTTGGTAGGCGGTTTGGCGGTCTTTTTTGCTTTCGGCGCGGCGGCGGCGCTCTTCGCCTTCGAAGCGGTGGCGGCGGCTGCGGCCTTTTTGGGTGCCGGTTTCTTCTTAGCGGCGGCGGCGGCCTTCTTGTCCTTGGCGGTTGCAGATGATTTCGCCTTCGAAGGTGACGCAGAGGCGCCGGCTTTCTTTCCCTTACCTTTGCCGGCGGCAGCGGCGGCGGCGGCGGAGGGTCTCTTCGGTTTCGCTGCCGGCTTAGCCGCCGGTTTCTTGGCGGAGGAGGTTTTCGATTCCAATTTGAAACTTCCAGACGCACCTTTGCCCTTCGTTTGAATTAAAGCGCCAGATTCCACAGCGCTCTTCAGGTACTTCCTTATGAATGGAGCTAACTTCTCGGCGTCGACCTTGTATTGGGCCGCGATGTACTTCTTGATAGCTTGAAGGGATGAACCGCTGCGTTCCTTCAGTTCTTTAATGGCGCTGTTTACCATTTCTGAAGTTTTTGGGTGAGTCGGTTTCGCCTTAGGCTTCTTAGGTCCGCCGGCCGCCGAGGATTTCGCTTTCTTCGCTGGTGTAGCGGGAGCTGGAGTTTCAGATGCAACTGCTGTATCTGCCATTTTATTGATTATTAATTAATAATATTCTTACACTGACTGACTGGAACACTAACTGACTACTCGAAACGTAGCGTAGGGATCGTAGTAGGTAGAGAGATGTAACGAAACACATTTTTCTTACGACAATCAGAGAGCGATAGGCAATACCATAAGGAGAACCGTCATGTCGATAGACGTTTTCACGTATGGACGTTCATAAGTTTTCACTAACATCTATCTGATATTATTTATTTAATAAATTATAGTTTTATTTTCTAATAAATATATGTATATTTTGAATATCTCCTATAGTGTATCTATCGTGAGAAATTAACATGTTCAATGTAAAACCGATACGAGTCGAGTGGATGTATATTATTTTCGCCGTAGCGTACTCTACGCACCAGGGGGTTCCTTTAAAATTGTATTTATTACAAGAAAACTGTGATAAATATTAAATTTTATAAGTCACGTCAAAAGTGAATATACATATATTAATATGTAACAGTTGTCGTGAAATTTTTGACATATCTCTTGTTGATAAATTGAAAGATAAAGCATGCGTCGTAAAACATAGGAGTATCGTTCGCTGCTATTGAACGTTCACCATATCCCCTATAAATTATTTAATGTACATCGAAAACTTTGTTTCTTTCATATAGTAGGTAAAATTTTAATTTAAATAAAAATCATAATAATTCTAGTTCTTATTTTTTGTATGTTTACAGTGCGACGTGCGGCGGGCGACGACGCCTCGATTCGATACCAAGCTGTCCCGTCATTATGGAGGAGACTAAGCTATGTTGCTCGTGTCCACAATGTAATACTTACAGGTATGTATCTACTGATTTACACTTATTATTATTATTATTTATTATAATTAACAATTCTAATTAATTTAGTTAAGTGGTGTTAAGTACTGTTGTAATAAAATACTTTTTAATGGTAAGAAAAAAAAAAATAACCTCAACCTAACCCAAAAAGGGAAGTAAGTAAGTAAGTAAGTAAGTAAGTAAGTAAGTAAATAATATAAATAATATAATAATATAATATAATTTATAGTTTAAACGTTAGGTTCGAGGTTATTTTTTTTTTTTTCCTTTCTTTCAACTTTCTGAAATTATCCCCGAAACTGCGCAAACATAAAAGAGTAGCATGAGAGGAGAAAAAAAAAAAAAAAAAAAAAAAAAAAAAATAACCTTGAACCTAATCATCAGTAAATTAAGCTGCGTACGTAAGTACATTTTCATTATGTTATGTTTATGAAACTGTACATAATTGTTTTCAATTATGACCATGACACATATGCGGCCCTGAAAAGGGCCTTTTGTTTAAGTCATACGACGAACGAACGACTGCTCGTAACGTAAACGACGACACGACACACTCTCTCTCCCCATTAACCGCCGAAACCGTACAGGGTGCGTCCTTGACGTTTCAGAGCGTAGACTACGTCCATGGCGGTGACGGTCTTCCTCTTGGCGTGCTCGGTGTAAGTGACAGCGTCACGGATCACGTTCTCGAGGAACACCTTCAGCACACCGCGGGTCTCTTCGTATATGAGACCGGATATACGCTTCACGCCACCCCTGCGAGCTAGACGACGGATAGCGGGCTTCGTGATTCCTTGGATGTTGTCACGAAGCACTTTCCTGTGCCGCTTCGCTCCTCCCTTTCCGAGACCTTTGCCTCCTTTACCGCGACCAGTCATGATGACGAATGTACGTAAATTGAATACTTTCTCAGTGACACGTGTACGCGCGCAACGTAGCGATGCGCTGCTCCGGACCGAATGTTCTCAAAAAATTTCGGTCACATATATTTATACAGAAACAGCGTGTCTACGGGGCGGACGCTCGAAGCGGTGCGGGGAATGCGTAATGGTGGGGATAGCTTGCGCATTGGACATTATTTGTGTTTGAAATAGAATTATTATTATTATTATTAAAAATAATAATAATAATATTGAAAAATAAATATAAAACGTAAAAAAAAAAGTCGTATAAAATAGATATACAATTAGTCAACATATAGATTATATTTATTCTGTTTCATCTCAGTTCGCTTAAGTATGTATGTATGTATGTATGTATGTATGTATGTATGTATGTATGTATTTATTTATATTATATTGAATTATTAAACATCTATCTATCGTATCTCTCACTACATTCTATCATCCATCCATCCATCCATCCATCCATCCATCCATCCATCCATCTAGTCTCTACTTTGAAAATGTAATAATTTATGTTGAAAATGTCTTCGATTAATGTTATGTTATAAAAACCATTTCAATACGTGTATGTTATGAATCATATGCGGCCCTGAAAAGGGCCTTTTACTTTCGTCACACAAGACACATAATTATTATGTGCGAGTGATGATGATAATAGTTTATATTTAAGCGCGCTCTCCTCTGATTCTGCGTGCCAATTGAATGTCTTTTGGCATAATGGTGACGCGCTTAGCGTGAATGGCGCACAGGTTGGTGTCCTCGAAGAGACCGACCAGATAAGCCTCGCTGGCCTCCTGGAGGGCCATCACGGCGGAGCTCTGGAAACGCAGATCGGTCTTGAAGTCCTGAGCTATCTCACGAACGAGACGCTGGAACGGCAGTTTGCGGATCAACAGCTCTGTGCTCTTCTGGTAACGACGGATCTCACGGAGTGCCACTGTACCGGGCCTGTAGCGATGGGGCTTCTTAACGCCACCGGTGGCCGGCGCGCTCTTGCGAGCGGCCTTAGTGGCCAACTGTTTGCGCGGAGCTTTTCCACCGGTGGATTTGCGAGCGGTTTGCTTGGTACGTGCCATTGTTATCTGCTGACGCTGACGACGACGACGATACGTAAATTAAGTTAAATCACGGACAGAGGCGCTTGCGAGCGTACGAACGAATGATTACAAAAACGTCTGTAGACCCCATATTTATACACGCGAGCGGGGGTGCTGCGCGGGGTCGCGTGCGATGGGAGGGGAGAGGCTAGTTTCTGGTACGTAACGTAAGTAAAATAATATAAATAATTTAATTAATGTTTATTATTTAATTAATATCGTATACATACGTGTGTTTAGTATTATTAGTTATTTATAAAAAATAATATTTGTATTTATATTATTAAACTACCATACACCACAATATACACTACTATAATAATAAAGCCATAACAAACACAAACAAACACAACCAGGATGCCCCCGGAAAGGATTTGTTTTATATTTAATATTCTTTCATTGTTTGATGTAATTTTCAATCTCTCTGTACATACCTGTACCTGTACTCTAATAGGCATAGATGTATATAATAATAATAATATCTCCCTCCGGACCCCTTTCATTATAATTATTTATAAAAGATTTACGTTATGATAGAAACTGTTCATAATACGCATAATAAATATGCATCTCATATGAATAAGACAACAATTTGTGGCCCTGAAAAGGGCCTTTTAGAAACAATGCACAGTTGTTACATTGTTTTAAACTATACACATCGCGCTCACTTGGAGCTTGTGTACTTGGTGACGGCCTTTGTTCCCTCGCTGACGGCGTGCTTGGCGAGCTCTCCGGGCAACAGGAGACGCACCGAAGTTTGAACCTCCCTTGAAGTGATTGTCGAACGCTTGTTGTAGTGGGCGAGTCTGGACGCCTCGGCCGCGATACGTTCGAAAATGTCATTCACGAAAGAGTTCATGATAGACATCGCCTTACTGGATATACCGGTGTCGGGGTGCACCTGCTTGAGCACTTTGTAAATGTAGATGGCGTAGCTCTCCTTCCTCTTGTGCTTCTTCTTTTTCTTATCTGTCTTCGAAATGTTCTTTTGGGCTTTGCCCGATTTCTTGGCGGCCTTACCACTCGTCTTGGGCGGCATTGTCAATTAGGTTAGGTTCAATTGGGAGTAACGTAACGAACGATCGCTCACTACTGAGTTATCTAAAATTTTTCGTTTTCGCTTATTCTATTTATGTAGAACGCGTCTCTACTCGTGCGAGATGCCAGAAACACATCGACCAATGGTGACGTAGTATCTTGTTGTCTGTCTCTTTCGCTCGCACCTCTCACTCTCTCTCCCCACGACACGAAAACAATATTATTGGTGTTTTTAAAATATTATTTTTTGTATGTACTCGTAAATAAATTTAAATAATATATAGCAATTTAAAATCATTACATATTCTCCATCGGTAGTAGTACGTTCGTAAGTACATAATCTACAATATAATTAATATTTATGTAATCAGTTTCAGTTTCAGAAAATTATTCTGACTATGGTTTGAATGATCACATTTATATTCATTAATCAATAATATAAGGTAATGTGTATTTTATTCGCTTTCATTTATTTGTATTAATTAGTAAGAGTATTTGTTTGTTGTGTCGTTTCAGTACGCCCAGTTAGTAGCGTAGAGTAGTGAGAGTAGAGAGAGTAGGTAGAGATATTGTACAGTATTAGAAACTTTTCGTTTGTTTTGCATGCATGCATGCAGCAGTCGGGCGAAATGTAATGATATTGTGGCCCTGAAAAGGGCCTTTTATTTATTGATTGATTGATGCGTGCGTGCGTCCGTTTAGAGGCGCGGCGGCAACAATAACAATGAATGTACGAATTACGCCTTCTTCTCGGTCTTCTTGGGGAGGAGGACGGCCTGGATGTTAGGCAGTACACCGCCCTGTGCGATAGTCACGCCGGAGAGGAGTTTGTTCAATTCCTCGTCGTTGCGTATCGCCAGCTGAAGATGCCTGGGGATGATTCTGGTCTTCTTGTTGTCACGAGCGGCGTTGCCGGCCAACTCGAGCACTTCGGCGGCCAGATACTCCATAACGGCGGCCAAGTAGACCGGTGCACCGGCACCGACTCGCTCGGCGTAGTTACCCTTGCGCAGAAGCCTGTGTATACGTCCGACGGGGAATTGAAGTCCGGCACGGTTTGAGCGAGACTTGACCTTCCCCTTGACTTTGCCGCCTTTACCACGACCGGACATGATAGAGTGGTTTGTTAAAAACGAACGAAAGAAATAAGCGCGCGCACCGTACTATCGGTACACACGACACGAGGGATACTGTTTAAAAAATCGGCTCGAACCTCTCCTTTATATATATGATTTCTAAAGGTGCGCCAATAGCCGATGGCGCATTGAGTGTAGCGCGTGCGACAGAGATAGAAAATGTGCTTGCCACCTCGCTCTCGTATCGTATTATTGTTTATCATTCATTATAAACATACATTATGTACATACAACGTATATTTTTATAGATATGATCGATAAGTTAAGTTAGGAGAAATAGAAAAAAAAAAAAAAAAAATCAACTACCACTTTTACACTTCTTCAATAAGAAAGGAAGGATAGAGGGCGTGGGCGACGGGATGCTCATCTAATTTACCTAAACATCTGATTTTTTAGCATGTATATCGAGATGACGTCAGTTGCACTTTGTCAATTGCAACGTGGCATGTGCTGCTTGCACCGTGTAATGATGATAGTGTTTTTATTTTTTATTGTTTGTTCTAGTGTAGTGCGTATTGTTTAGGTTAAACATTATTTTGTATTATTAGTGATTGTGAGTGTGAGGTGAGTGAGATAGGTGAGTTTTTCTTCTTATTATTATTATTATTATTACTGTACAATGTTTGTACATATTTTGAGGTAGGTAATAGGTTTCGATTATGTTTTCGTTTAGAAACAACCACTGTTTCGACTGTCTACCTATATACATCATACACGATAATGTATTATAGTATTTAGGTATTCGGTCGTTTCTATTCAGGTTTCGAATGTTTTGTTAGCCCTGAAAAGGGCTTTTTTGTTTGTTCGCTCGCTCGCTCGATAGATCGACCGACATCCTCATCCATCCGTCCGTCCGGCTGAACGGCTTCTAGCGGGAGGGTCATCACTGTCACTGCAGCAGCAAACAAGCAATGCAATGTAAGCACGACATCGGCGCGTTTACTTCTTGGAGGCGGCGGCCTTCTTGGCGGCCGGCTTTGATTTCGGAGCGGCCTTCTTCGGTTTGGGTGCTTTAGGTTTTTTGGTAGGCGGTTTGGCGGTCTTTTTTGCTTTCGGCGCGGCGGCGGCGCTCTTCGCCTTCGAAGCGGTGGCGGCGGCTGCGGCCTTTTTGGGTGCCGGTTTCTTCTTAGCGGCGGCGGCGGCCTTCTTGTCCTTGGCGGTTGCAGATGATTTCGCCTTCGAAGGTGACGCAGAGGCGCCGGCTTTCTTTCCCTTACCTTTGCCGGCGGCAGCGGCGGCGGCGGCGGAGGGTCTCTTCGGTTTCGCTGCCGGCTTAGCCGCCGGTTTCTTGGCGGAGGAGGTTTTCGATTCCAATTTGAAACTTCCAGACGCACCTTTGCCCTTCGTTTGAATTAAAGCGCCAGATTCCACAGCGCTCTTCAGGTACTTCCTTATGAATGGAGCTAACTTCTCGGCGTCGACCTTGTATTGGGCCGCGATGTACTTCTTGATAGCTTGAAGGGATGAACCGCTGCGTTCCTTCAGTTCTTTAATGGCGCTGTTTACCATTTCTGAAGTTTTTGGGTGAGTCGGTTTCGCCTTAGGCTTCTTAGGTCCGCCGGCCGCCGAGGATTTCGCTTTCTTCGCTGGTGTAGCGGGAGCTGGAGTTTCAGATGCAACTGCTGTATCTGCCATTTTATTGATTATTAATTAATAATATTCTTACACTGACT
Source organism: Musotima nitidalis (assembly GCA_949126915.1). Taxonomy (NCBI): domain Eukaryota; kingdom Metazoa; phylum Arthropoda; class Insecta; order Lepidoptera; family Crambidae; genus Musotima; species Musotima nitidalis. The sequence continues at coordinate 5,987,288 of OX421442.1, read as the reverse complement.
GACTGGAACACTAACTGACTACTCGAAACGTAGCGTAGGGATCGTAGTAGGTAGAGAGATGTAACGAAACACATTTTTCTTACGACAATCAGAGAGCGATAGGCAATACCATAAGGAGAACCGTCATGTCGATAGACGTTTTCACGTATGGACGTTCATAAGTTTTCACTAACATCTATCTGATATTATTTATTTAATAAATTATAGTTTTATTTTCTAATAAATATATGTATATTTTGAATATCTCCTATAGTGTATCTATCGTGAGAAATTAACATGTTCAATGTAAAACCGATACGAGTCGAGTGGATGTATATTATTTTCGCCGTAGCGTACTCTACGCACCAGGGGGTTCCTTTAAAATTGTATTTATTACAAGAAAACTGTGATAAATATTAAATTTTATAAGTCACGTCAAAAGTGAATATACATATATTAATATGTAACAGTTGTCGTGAAATTTTTGACATATCTCTTGTTGATAAATTGAAAGATAAAGCATGCGTCGTAAAACATAGGAGTATCGTTCGCTGCTATTGAACGTTCACCATATCCCCTATAAATTATTTAATGTACATCGAAAACTTTGTTTCTTTCATATAGTAGGTAAAATTTTAATTTAAATAAAAATCATAATAATTCTAGTTCTTATTTTTTGTATGTTTACAGTGCGACGTGCGGCGGGCGACGACGCCTCGATTCGATACCAAGCTGTCCCGTCATTATGGAGGAGACTAAGCTATGTTGCTCGTGTCCACAATGTAATACTTACAGGTATGTATCTACTGATTTACACTTATTATTATTATTATTTATTATAATTAACAATTCTAATTAATTTAGTTAAGTGGTGTTAAGTACTGTTGTAATAAAATACTTTTTAATGGTAAGAAAAAAAAAAATAACCTCAACCTAACCCAAAAAGGGAAGTAAGTAAGTAAGTAAGTAAGTAAGTAAGTAAGTAAATAATATAAATAATATAATAATATAATATAATTTATAGTTTAAACGTTAGGTTCGAGGTTATTTTTTTTTTTTTCCTTTCTTTCAACTTTCTGAAATTATCCCCGAAACTGCGCAAACATAAAAGAGTAGCATGAGAGGAGAAAAAAAAAAAAAAAAAAAAAAAAAAAAAATAACCTTGAACCTAATCATCAGTAAATTAAGCTGCGTACGTAAGTACATTTTCATTATGTTATGTTTATGAAACTGTACATAATTGTTTTCAATTATGACCATGACACATATGCGGCCCTGAAAAGGGCCTTTTGTTTAAGTCATACGACGAACGAACGACTGCTCGTAACGTAAACGACGACACGACACACTCTCTCTCCCCATTAACCGCCGAAACCGTACAGGGTGCGTCCTTGACGTTTCAGAGCGTAGACTACGTCCATGGCGGTGACGGTCTTCCTCTTGGCGTGCTCGGTGTAAGTGACAGCGTCACGGATCACGTTCTCGAGGAACACCTTCAGCACACCGCGGGTCTCTTCGTATATGAGACCGGATATACGCTTCACGCCACCCCTGCGAGCTAGACGACGGATAGCGGGCTTCGTGATTCCTTGGATGTTGTCACGAAGCACTTTCCTGTGCCGCTTCGCTCCTCCCTTTCCGAGACCTTTGCCTCCTTTACCGCGACCAGTCATGATGACGAATGTACGTAAATTGAATACTTTCTCAGTGACACGTGTACGCGCGCAACGTAGCGATGCGCTGCTCCGGACCGAATGTTCTCAAAAAATTTCGGTCACATATATTTATACAGAAACAGCGTGTCTACGGGGCGGACGCTCGAAGCGGTGCGGGGAATGCGTAATGGTGGGGATAGCTTGCGCATTGGACATTATTTGTGTTTGAAATAGAATTATTATTATTATTATTAAAAATAATAATAATAATATTGAAAAATAAATATAAAACGTAAAAAAAAAAGTCGTATAAAATAGATATACAATTAGTCAACATATAGATTATATTTATTCTGTTTCATCTCAGTTCGCTTAAGTATGTATGTATGTATGTATGTATGTATGTATGTATGTATGTATGTATTTATTTATATTATATTGAATTATTAAACATCTATCTATCGTATCTCTCACTACATTCTATCATCCATCCATCCATCCATCCATCCATCCATCCATCCATCCATCTAGTCTCTACTTTGAAAATGTAATAATTTATGTTGAAAATGTCTTCGATTAATGTTATGTTATAAAAACCATTTCAATACGTGTATGTTATGAATCATATGCGGCCCTGAAAAGGGCCTTTTACTTTCGTCACACAAGACACATAATTATTATGTGCGAGTGATGATGATAATAGTTTATATTTAAGCGCGCTCTCCTCTGATTCTGCGTGCCAATTGAATGTCTTTTGGCATAATGGTGACGCGCTTAGCGTGAATGGCGCACAGGTTGGTGTCCTCGAAGAGACCGACCAGATAAGCCTCGCTGGCCTCCTGGAGGGCCATCACGGCGGAGCTCTGGAAACGCAGATCGGTCTTGAAGTCCTGAGCTATCTCACGAACGAGACGCTGGAACGGCAGTTTGCGGATCAACAGCTCTGTGCTCTTCTGGTAACGACGGATCTCACGGAGTGCCACTGTACCGGGCCTGTAGCGATGGGGCTTCTTAACGCCACCGGTGGCCGGCGCGCTCTTGCGAGCGGCCTTAGTGGCCAACTGTTTGCGCGGAGCTTTTCCACCGGTGGATTTGCGAGCGGTTTGCTTGGTACGTGCCATTGTTATCTGCTGACGCTGACGACGACGACGATACGTAAATTAAGTTAAATCACGGACAGAGGCGCTTGCGAGCGTACGAACGAATGATTACAAAAACGTCTGTAGACCCCATATTTATACACGCGAGCGGGGGTGCTGCGCGGGGTCGCGTGCGATGGGAGGGGAGAGGCTAGTTTCTGGTACGTAACGTAAGTAAAATAATATAAATAATTTAATTAATGTTTATTATTTAATTAATATCGTATACATACGTGTGTTTAGTATTATTAGTTATTTATAAAAAATAATATTTGTATTTATATTATTAAACTACCATACACCACAATATACACTACTATAATAATAAAGCCATAACAAACACAAACAAACACAACCAGGATGCCCCCGGAAAGGATTTGTTTTATATTTAATATTCTTTCATTGTTTGATGTAATTTTCAATCTCTCTGTACATACCTGTACCTGTACTCTAATAGGCATAGATGTATATAATAATAATAATATCTCCCTCCGGACCCCTTTCATTATAATTATTTATAAAAGATTTACGTTATGATAGAAACTGTTCATAATACGCATAATAAATATGCATCTCATATGAATAAGACAACAATTTGTGGCCCTGAAAAGGGCCTTTTAGAAACAATGCACAGTTGTTACATTGTTTTAAACTATACACATCGCGCTCACTTGGAGCTTGTGTACTTGGTGACGGCCTTTGTTCCCTCGCTGACGGCGTGCTTGGCGAGCTCTCCGGGCAACAGGAGACGCACCGAAGTTTGAACCTCCCTTGAAGTGATTGTCGAACGCTTGTTGTAGTGGGCGAGTCTGGACGCCTCGGCCGCGATACGTTCGAAAATGTCATTCACGAAAGAGTTCATGATAGACATCGCCTTACTGGATATACCGGTGTCGGGGTGCACCTGCTTGAGCACTTTGTAAATGTAGATGGCGTAGCTCTCCTTCCTCTTGTGCTTCTTCTTTTTCTTATCTGTCTTCGAAATGTTCTTTTGGGCTTTGCCCGATTTCTTGGCGGCCTTACCACTCGTCTTGGGCGGCATTGTCAATTAGGTTAGGTTCAATTGGGAGTAACGTAACGAACGATCGCTCACTACTGAGTTATCTAAAATTTTTCGTTTTCGCTTATTCTATTTATGTAGAACGCGTCTCTACTCGTGCGAGATGCCAGAAACACATCGACCAATGGTGACGTAGTATCTTGTTGTCTGTCTCTTTCGCTCGCACCTCTCACTCTCTCTCCCCACGACACGAAAACAATATTATTGGTGTTTTTAAAATATTATTTTTTGTATGTACTCGTAAATAAATTTAAATAATATATAGCAATTTAAAATCATTACATATTCTCCATCGGTAGTAGTACGTTCGTAAGTACATAATCTACAATATAATTAATATTTATGTAATCAGTTTCAGTTTCAGAAAATTATTCTGACTATGGTTTGAATGATCACATTTATATTCATTAATCAATAATATAAGGTAATGTGTATTTTATTCGCTTTCATTTATTTGTATTAATTAGTAAGAGTATTTGTTTGTTGTGTCGTTTCAGTACGCCCAGTTAGTAGCGTAGAGTAGTGAGAGTAGAGAGAGTAGGTAGAGATATTGTACAGTATTAGAAACTTTTCGTTTGTTTTGCATGCATGCATGCAGCAGTCGGGCGAAATGTAATGATATTGTGGCCCTGAAAAGGGCCTTTTATTTATTGATTGATTGATGCGTGCGTGCGTCCGTTTAGAGGCGCGGCGGCAACAATAACAATGAATGTACGAATTACGCCTTCTTCTCGGTCTTCTTGGGGAGGAGGACGGCCTGGATGTTAGGCAGTACACCGCCCTGTGCGATAGTCACGCCGGAGAGGAGTTTGTTCAATTCCTCGTCGTTGCGTATCGCCAGCTGAAGATGCCTGGGGATGATTCTGGTCTTCTTGTTGTCACGAGCGGCGTTGCCGGCCAACTCGAGCACTTCGGCGGCCAGATACTCCATAACGGCGGCCAAGTAGACCGGTGCACCGGCACCGACTCGCTCGGCGTAGTTACCCTTGCGCAGAAGCCTGTGTATACGTCCGACGGGGAATTGAAGTCCGGCACGGTTTGAGCGAGACTTGACCTTCCCCTTGACTTTGCCGCCTTTACCACGACCGGACATGATAGAGTGGTTTGTTAAAAACGAACGAAAGAAATAAGCGCGCGCACCGTACTATCGGTACACACGACACGAGGGATACTGTTTAAAAAATCGGCTCGAACCTCTCCTTTATATATATGATTTCTAAAGGTGCGCCAATAGCCGATGGCGCATTGAGTGTAGCGCGTGCGACAGAGATAGAAAATGTGCTTGCCACCTCGCTCTCGTATCGTATTATTGTTTATCATTCATTATAAACATACATTATGTACATACAACGTATATTTTTATAGATATGATCGATAAGTTAAGTTAGGAGAAATAGAAAAAAAAAAAAAAAAAATCAACTACCACTTTTACACTTCTTCAATAAGAAAGGAAGGATAGAGGGCGTGGGCGACGGGATGCTCATCTAATTTACCTAAACATCTGATTTTTTAGCATGTATATCGAGATGACGTCAGTTGCACTTTGTCAATTGCAACGTGGCATGTGCTGCTTGCACCGTGTAATGATGATAGTGTTTTTATTTTTTATTGTTTGTTCTAGTGTAGTGCGTATTGTTTAGGTTAAACATTATTTTGTATTATTAGTGATTGTGAGTGTGAGGTGAGTGAGATAGGTGAGTTTTTCTTCTTATTATTATTATTATTATTACTGTACAATGTTTGTACATATTTTGAGGTAGGTAATAGGTTTCGATTATGTTTTCGTTTAGAAACAACCACTGTTTCGACTGTCTACCTATATACATCATACACGATAATGTATTATAGTATTTAGGTATTCGGTCGTTTCTATTCAGGTTTCGAATGTTTTGTTAGCCCTGAAAAGGGCTTTTTTGTTTGTTCGCTCGCTCGCTCGATAGATCGACCGACATCCTCATCCATCCGTCCGTCCGGCTGAACGGCTTCTAGCGGGAGGGTCATCACTGTCACTGCAGCAGCAAACAAGCAATGCAATGTAAGCACGACATCGGCGCGTTTACTTCTTGGAGGCGGCGGCCTTCTTGGCGGCCGGCTTTGATTTCGGAGCGGCCTTCTTCGGTTTGGGTGCTTTAGGTTTTTTGGTAGGCGGTTTGGCGGTCTTTTTTGCTTTCGGCGCGGCGGCGGCGCTCTTCGCCTTCGAAGCGGTGGCGGCGGCTGCGGCCTTTTTGGGTGCCGGTTTCTTCTTAGCGGCGGCGGCGGCCTTCTTGTCCTTGGCGGTTGCAGATGATTTCGCCTTCGAAGGTGACGCAGAGGCGCCGGCTTTCTTTCCCTTACCTTTGCCGGCGGCAGCGGCGGCGGCGGCGGAGGGTCTCTTCGGTTTCGCTGCCGGCTTAGCCGCCGGTTTCTTGGCGGAGGAGGTTTTCGATTCCAATTTGAAACTTCCAGACGCACCTTTGCCCTTCGTTTGAATTAAAGCGCCAGATTCCACAGCGCTCTTCAGGTACTTCCTTATGAATGGAGCTAACTTCTCGGCGTCGACCTTGTATTGGGCCGCGATGTACTTCTTGATAGCTTGAAGGGATGAACCGCTGCGTTCCTTCAGTTCTTTAATGGCGCTGTTTACCATTTCTGAAGTTTTTGGGTGAGTCGGTTTCGCCTTAGGCTTCTTAGGTCCGCCGGCCGCCGAGGATTTCGCTTTCTTCGCTGGTGTAGCGGGAGCTGGAGTTTCAGATGCAACTGCTGTATCTGCCATTTTATTGATTATTAATTAATAATATTCTTACACTGACTGACTGGAACACTAACTGACTACTCGAAACGTAGCGTAGGGATCGTAGTAGGTAGAGAGATGTAACGAAACACATTTTTCTTACGACAATCAGAGAGCGATAGGCAATACCATAAGGAGAACCGTCATGTCGATAGACGTTTTCACGTATGGACGTTCATAAGTTTTCACTAACATCTATCTGATATTATTTATTTAATAAATTATAGTTTTATTTTCTAATAAATATATGTATATTTTGAATATCTCCTATAGTGTATCTATCGTGAGAAATTAACATGTTCAATGTAAAACCGATACGAGTCGAGTGGATGTATATTATTTTCGCCGTAGCGTACTCTACGCACCAGGGGGTTCCTTTAAAATTGTATTTATTACAAGAAAACTGTGATAAATATTAAATTTTATAAGTCACGTCAAAAGTGAATATACATATATTAATATGTAACAGTTGTCGTGAAATTTTTGACATATCTCTTGTTGATAAATTGAAAGATAAAGCATGCGTCGTAAAACATAGGAGTATCGTTCGCTGCTATTGAACGTTCACCATATCCCCTATAAATTATTTAATGTACATCGAAAACTTTGTTTCTTTCATATAGTAGGTAAAATTTTAATTTAAATAAAAATCATAATAATTCTAGTTCTTATTTTTTGTATGTTTACAGTGCGACGTGCGGCGGGCGACGACGCCTCGATTCGATACCAAGCTGTCCCGTCATTATGGAGGAGACTAAGCTATGTTGCTCGTGTCCACAATGTAATACTTACAGGTATGTATCTACTGATTTACACTTATTATTATTATTATTTATTATAATTAACAATTCTAATTAATTTAGTTAAGTGGTGTTAAGTACTGTTGTAATAAAATACTTTTTAATGGTAAGAAAAAAAAAAATAACCTCAACCTAACCCAAAAAGGGAAGTAAGTAAGTAAGTAAGTAAGTAAGTAAGTAAGTAAATAATATAAATAATATAATAATATAATATAATTTATAGTTTAAACGTTAGGTTCGAGGTTATTTTTTTTTTTTTCCTTTCTTTCAACTTTCTGAAATTATCCCCGAAACTGCGCAAACATAAAAGAGTAGCATGAGAGGAGAAAAAAAAAAAAAAAAAAAAAAAAAAAAAAATAACCTTGAACCTAATCATCAGTAAATTAAGCTGCGTACGTAAGTACATTTTCATTATGTTATGTTTATGAAACTGTACATAATTGTTTTCAATTATGACCATGACACATATGCGGCCCTGAAAAGGGCCTTTTGTTTAAGTCATACGACGAACGAACGACTGCTCGTAACGTAAACGACGACACGACACACTCTCTCTCCCCATTAACCGCCGAAACCGTACAGGGTGCGTCCTTGACGTTTCAGAGCGTAGACTACGTCCATGGCGGTGACGGTCTTCCTCTTGGCGTGCTCGGTGTAAGTGACAGCGTCACGGATCACGTTCTCGAGGAACACCTTCAGCACACCGCGGGTCTCTTCGTATATGAGACCGGATATACGCTTCACGCCACCCCTGCGAGCTAGACGACGGATAGCGGGCTTCGTGATTCCTTGGATGTTGTCACGAAGCACTTTCCTGTGCCGCTTCGCTCCTCCCTTTCCGAGACCTTTGCCTCCTTTACCGCGACCAGTCATGATGACGAATGTACGTAAATTGAATACTTTCTCAGTGACACGTGTACGCGCGCAACGTAGCGATGCGCTGCTCCGGACCGAATGTTCTCAAAAAATTTTTTTTTTTTTTTTTTTTTGCGTTCCAGAAAACCAACAACAACCCTACTTGGAACTACCCCCCACGGTGGGAGGAGGGAGATAATGCCCCCGCATACCACACACCCGGTGTGTGTGGTTATGTCGGACTTGAACCGACTAAACCTCTCCCTGTAATAGCCTTTAGTATTTCTACCATGAAGGCGACATCTGAAGCGATCGGCGCCTGGGGAGGCACCGACGCGGCGCACACTAAGCGGAAGGCTAGGTGGCGCAAGTTGGAAGGCGGGAAGCCTTGCCTGATAGACGCACACTTTGCAGAAGGCTAGGTGGCGTGTGTTAGAAGGCGGAAAGCCTTGTCGGATAAGTGCACACTAAGCGGAAGGCTAGGTGGCTTGTATTGGAAGGCGAGAGCCTTAGCTGAATGGGTAGCCATTAGTTGCCTTTTACAACACCCTAGCTTTGGGTTGGATCTATTCTTGAGCCGGAAACCACACGGCTGACGAGGCTAAAGACGTTAACCTAGCTTGACTGACGGCCCCGCTGCCAGCAAAGTGTTGACAGCGGCTGTGAGTGTGTTAGGAGGGTCGGCGAGAACCCTCTTTGGTCTATTCCTAAGTGTGATACTACTAGCGGGCATGTCATAGTTGGCAGCCTCCCTAATTAGTGAGTTGGTGTGTGAAGCAGCATTTTTAAAATACCTCTCGGAGATACCTTTAAAATGCTGCTGGATTGTGTTGAGTTCTAAATCTCTGTGTAAATCTGCATTACGGACAAAGAATGGAGCGTTAGTAGCTCTCCTACAAAATTTATTTTGAAGAATTTGGAGTTTCTTTAATTCAGTGGGATTAGTGTGTGCGAATACTACGGATGCATAGGACATTACTGGCCTAATGCATACCTTGTATAGTGTGCGTTTGTTCCTAAGCGACATCTTACTGTGTTTACCCAACATTCCGTTGAGTCTCCACATGTATAATCTCGCTTTGCTACAAACCCTATGTATGTGGGCTTTGAAATTAAGTTTCTGATCTAGTGTTACACCTAAGTACTTGTATGATCGTTCCCATGGAATGGAAGATCCTAATAGTTTTAATGAAGCGGTTCCTGAAGGGACTAAGCATACTCTTTGGTTCTTAGCGAAATAGACCGCTGAGCTCTTACTTGGGTTGGCCTCTATACGCCATTTCTTAAGCCACTCTCCTAGCTTATTAATAGCTACTTGCAGAGGTGGGATAATAGTGTCGGTTGATCTACCGTGCCTGTATAGTGCAGTGTCGTCCGCGAACAAGGAGAGTTGAACCCCCTTGTTCGGGATGGGTATGTCGTTTGTGTAAATGTTGTAGAGTAATGGTGATAAAGCCGAGCCCTGAGGTACCCCGGCCTCTAAGCCGTGTGAGGATGAGAGTGTACCTTCGTATCTAAAACGAAAGGTACGATCTGATAGGAATGCCTGAATCAGTCTTACTAGTCTGTCGGAAAAGTCTAGGTTGTAGAGTTTGAATATTAGCCCTGGATGCCAGACTTTATCGAAAGCCTTGGCTATGTCAAAGAATACCGCTACTGTTTTTAGATTTTTAGGGCAGAAGCCTCCTAAAATGTATTCAACAATACGATGAACTTGTTGGGGACATGAGTGTTTAGGTCTGAACCCGAATTGATTTTCTATAATTAAGTTATTTGAAAAAAGATGTTCTTTAATCCTGTTTTGGATTACTTTTTCAAATAACTTACCTAATGAGCTAAGCAGGCTAATAGGTCTGTGATTGGACGGAATATTAAGGGGTTTACCTGGTTTAGGTATGCCTATTACTATAGCTTCTTTCCACACTTGTGGGAAGTAGCATAGGTTGAAGCAGGAATTGAATATTGTTACTAGTAGTAGAACTAGTTGAGCGGGAAGCGCCTTGAGAGCCTTGTTGGAAACACCATCGCTTCCGGGGGCTTTCTTTGGTACTAATTTCTTGATGAGAAATTGTACTTCGTCGGAGGAGACTGGTGGGATTTCCTCCGTCAGAGGGACGGAGGCCCTGTGGAGGATTTCCTCCTCAACTAATTTTGTGTGATGCGGGTCGCAGTTTTGGGTGCTGACAGTACACTGTGAAGCGATACTGTCAGCAAATCATTCCGCTTTCTCGTCGTCCTCGAAAGCGATGGTGTTGTCAGGGCGTATGAGAGGGGGAGTGAATGAGGTAGCGTCACTACGTAGCGCCCTAGCCACTTGGTAATAAGCCACGTGGGAGGGTTGGATGTTTTCCATTAGTGCGCTCCACTTATTGTTTTGGTAATCCTTTAGTTCGGCCTTAACTTGCCGCTGAAGGCGGTTTGCTGTAGCCCTATAGTCAGGAGTTGGATAGAGTGCTGCCCTTCTAAGGGCTGCGTTTTTAGCCTTGATTAAGTTACGAATACGTACTGGTAACTTAGATCTTGGCTCTGAAATAGACTTTATGTTGGCGTTAATCGCTATTTGAATTTGATTAGTCAGAGACTTAATCGCAGTGTCAACTTTCGTTGAACTGTCGAAGTAGTCAGGAGGGAACGCGAGAGGGTTCTCTGGAGATTCGAGTACTGTGGACAGGGATGCTTTGACGCCATCCCAGTCCGTAACAGTTTTTGTGGAAGCAGGGGAGTTGTTAGGTTCGGGACCTAGGTTAAGGGCTACAGGTCTATGGTCAGACCCTAGGTCGTCTAGGGGTTCCACAGATCTGAGCCGTAACGAGACATTCTTAATAATAGCGATATCTAAGACGTCAGGTTGGGCTGTTGTGTTAGCTGGGTAGTGGGTGGGAGATAGTGGGGGGATGATATCTAAATTTAATTCGTTAATTATTTGTTCGAGTTTACGTCCGTTACTGTTTGTTATGCGGCTAGTCCAGTTAGTATGTTTGGCGTTAAAGTCGCCGAACATAATAACCGAGTTACCCAATGATAAAATTTTCTCGAAATCGCTACGTAATGGTTGCGTTCCGGAGGGAATGTAAATTGAGGCTATGACTATGGACGGGTGTCCCGTCATAGCCACCTTACATGTTGAGGCCTCCATGTTAGAGAGGGAGGGAGTGACTAAAGGGGAGCAGTGCAGCGATTTTTTGAAATAAATCGCCGTACCACCGCCCCTCGCATCTTGGGGTCTGTCGTTCCTAATGAAGTTAAATGAGCTAATCCTGTGACTTTTCCTAACTTTTGAGTTTAGCCAAGTTTCCTGTAGTAGGAGAAGGTCTATCTCTCTATTACGTGTGAATTCACGTATTTCATTGAGGCTTGTCGTTAAGCACCTAGTATTGAATGAAACTAGAGCTAGGGAACGCGGTTTAGTGCGGCCTGCCATTTACTATTATTGGGTATGCTATTAAATCACAACTGTGAGAGAAACTGTTGGTGTTCTACTAACGCTAGTATGCGTTCCTGCGTATTACTGGCCGCTCTGATTTTAGAGGCTAGGGTGGCGAGTTCATTAAGGTCAATGCCCTTAATGGTCGCCATTACTAGCGCTAGGTCCTCTTTGAAGGAGGACCCTTGATTTTGGGGCGCTTTAGGCGCGAAAGTGGGAGGGGTTTGTGCCACTTTCCTAGGTACGCTAGGGGGCGGGGCCGTTATGAGAGGGGGCTGAGGGCCCTTACTCTTGAGGGGAGGGAAGTTCCTATCGTTTCTCTCCGGGATTTGAAATTGTTTTGTAGCCTTTGGAGCAGGCTTGTGTTTGATTGCTACCTTGGGTGCATTCGGGCACCCCCTATAACTAGCGGTGTGTCCTACTTTGCCGCAGAGGACACACTCAGGCGGGGCCGATGAGTCGGCCGCGCGGGGACATTCCCTAGTGAGGTGGGGCACTAGGCATTTAACGCAGCGGGGGTTCGCAGAGCAGTTAGCCGCTGCGTGGCCATATAACTGGCAGCGGTGACACTGCCCTGGGAAACCCCTCCTATGGGGTACCTCGACTCTGACTCTTAAGCCACAGACCTTGAGAGACTGGACCCTAAAAATTTCATTTGCTCCTGAGGGGAGCACGACAAGGGCGAGGTCGAATTTCCGCCCCTGTTTATTGTACATTTTGTGAGCTGCCTCCGCAGGGAAGCCTTGCTCAACTAAGTCGGCTACAATTTGATCTGAGGGAATTTCATATGGAATCCCTCTTATTAATGCTTTAGTTTTACGCTCTTCCGGAAGAGCGTAAGTGTGGTAAGGTATTTTGTTTTGGGTCATGATATGCGTGAGAGCACGGTAATCATTGACCGATGGAACAGTTATTTTAACTGCGACCCCTGTGTTGGTCGCTTGCGTATAGTTGACCTTATTGGTCATGCATAACTTTGAGAGCTCGGTCCAACGGGCCTTGTCTCTCAAGAAGACTGGTGGCGGGGCCGCTACCTTAGGAAGGTACGGCCTGTTACCTACAGGTGCCTTAAGAGGCTTGTTGAGTGTGGCTGCCGGAGGGGCGGGGGTCCTAGGTGTAGGTGTAGGTGCCCTAGGTGTTATAGTTGGCTCTGAAGGAGCCGGGGAGGAACGCTTATTGCGTTTCTTCTTGGAGCGTCCTTCCACTAGTTGGAAGGGTGTGTCGGATTCCTCACCAGAGGCCCTCAGGGTCCCTGTGGATCCCGAGGAGTCCTCCGAGTCGGAACGAGCCGAGGCGGTCCTCTTAGAAGAGGCGAGTGATGCTGATGTTGATGGTGTTGGTGTAGGTGAAGCCGGGGACTCGAGGGCGAGCTCCATCGGCTGCGGCGTAAATTTCTTAACTAATCCTAAGAACATCTGAACGAATTCAGGGTTCCTAGCTAAGCTAGTAAATAGTTGCTGGAGGGATTGGTCGCCCGGAATTCCTTCCATGGCGCTAACTTTCCTCCCTGCCGGGAAGGCAGGGGGGAACGAATTAAAAGAGGGCTTTCCCTTGGCCGGGAGCACGTTCACTCCGGAGCACTTTCACCCCTGTCAATGGCCTCGGGACTATCCTAACCTAGGGCCCTATTGGCCGGGGACAGCTAATTGTGCGCTCGTTTGTCTAAACCTTTAAATAGGTTAAAACGAGCGCTTCGTCGCCCTGGAGATAAACTCCGTGCAATGGGCTCGGACTTCCGACTTCGCTAGTGTTTTGAACACTAGCGAGCTGTCGGGGCAAGCTCCTTTGGTTCGTTGGCACCGTAAGGTATCCACCAAAGCAACGCGTAATTAATAAAGATCGGATCTCTATTAATAGATTTTAGTTGAGAAACTAGGATACGCGAGAGCGATTTCGCGAGCGAAGTCGCAGGCGCGTGTTAGTAGCGCGACGTAACGGCAGCGTCGAGACGGCGCCGAGAGTACGCGGCGGTGGCGGCTGGCGAGCGAGAGAGCTAGCGAGCGAGCAGGCGGGAAGGTACGACCGAGCGGGGCGGCCGACCAAAGCGGAATCTTGAAAAGTTCTCAAAAAATTTCGGTCACATATATTTATACAGAAACAGCGTGTCTACGGGGCGGACGCTCGAAGCGGTGCGGGGAATGCGTAATGGTGGGGATAGCTTGCGCATTGGACATTATTTGTGTTTGAAATAGAATTATTATTATTATTATTAAAAATAATAATAATAATATTGAAAAATAAATATAAAACGTAAAAAAAAAAGTCGTATAAAATAGATATACAATTAGTCAACATATAGATTATATTTATTCTGTTTCATCTCAGTTCGCTTAAGTATGTATGTATGTATGTATGTATGTATGTATGTATTTATTTATATTATATTGAATTATTAAACATCTATCTATCGTATCTCTCACTACATTCTATCATCCATCCATCCATCCATCCATCCATCTAGTCTCTACTTTGAAAATGTAATAATTTATGTTGAAAATGTCTTCGATTAATGTTATGTTATAAAAACCATTTCAATACGTGTATGTTATGAATCATATGCGGCCCTGAAAAGGGCCTTTTACTTTCGTCACACAAGACACATAATTATTATGTGCGAGTGATGATGATAATAGTTTATATTTAAGCGCGCTCTCCTCTGATTCTGCGTGCCAATTGAATGTCTTTTGGCATAATGGTGACGCGCTTAGCGTGAATGGCGCACAGGTTGGTGTCCTCGAAGAGACCGACCAGATAAGCCTCGCTGGCCTCCTGGAGGGCCATCACGGCGGAGCTCTGGAAACGCAGATCGGTCTTGAAGTCCTGAGCTATCTCACGAACGAGACGCTGGAACGGCAGTTTGCGGATCAACAGCTCTGTGCTCTTCTGGTAACGACGGATCTCACGGAGTGCCACTGTACCGGGCCTGTAGCGATGGGGCTTCTTAACGCCACCGGTGGCCGGCGCGCTCTTGCGAGCGGCCTTAGTGGCCAACTGTTTGCGCGGAGCTTTTCCACCGGTGGATTTGCGAGCGGTTTGCTTGGTACGTGCCATTGTTATCTGCTGACGCTGACGACGACGACGATACGTAAATTAAGTTAAATCACGGACAGAGGCGCTTGCGAGCGTACGAACGAATGATTACAAAAACGTCTGTAGACCCCATATTTATACACGCGAGCGGGGGTGCTGCGCGGGGTCGCGTGCGATGGGAGGGGAGAGGCTAGTTTCTGGTACGTAACGTAAGTAAAATAATATAAATAATTTAATTAATGTTTATTATTTAATTAATATCGTATACATACGTGTGTTTAGTATTATTAGTTATTTATAAAAAATAATATTTGTATTTATATTATTAAACTACCATACACCACAATATACACTACTATAATAATAAAGCCATAACAAACACAAACAAACACAACCAGGATGCCCCCGGAAAGGATTTGTTTTATATTTAATATTCTTTCATTGTTTGATGTAATTTTCAATCTCTCTGTACATACCTGTACCTGTACTCTAATAGGCATAGATGTATATAATAATAATAATATCTCCCTCCGGACCCCTTTCATTATAATTATTTATAAAAGATTTACGTTATGATAGAAACTGTTCATAATACGCATAATAAATATGCATCTCATATGAATAAGACAACAATTTGTGGCCCTGAAAAGGGCCTTTTAGAAACAATGCACAGTTGTTACATTGTTTTAAACTATACACATCGCGCTCACTTGGAGCTTGTGTACTTGGTGACGGCCTTTGTTCCCTCGCTGACGGCGTGCTTGGCGAGCTCTCCGGGCAACAGGAGACGCACCGAAGTTTGAACCTCCCTTGAAGTGATTGTCGAACGCTTGTTGTAGTGGGCGAGTCTGGACGCCTCGGCCGCGATACGTTCGAAAATGTCATTCACGAAAGAGTTCATGATAGACATCGCCTTACTGGATATACCGGTGTCGGGGTGCACCTGCTTGAGCACTTTGTAAATGTAGATGGCGTAGCTCTCCTTCCTCTTGTGCTTCTTCTTTTTCTTATCTGTCTTCGAAATGTTCTTTTGGGCTTTGCCCGATTTCTTGGCGGCCTTACCACTCGTCTTGGGCGGCATTGTCAATTAGGTTAGGTTCAATTGGGAGTAACGTAACGAACGATCGCTCACTACTGAGTTATCTAAAATTTTTCGTTTTCGCTTATTCTATTTATGTAGAACGCGTCTCTACTCGTGCGAGATGCCAGAAACACATCGACCAATGGTGACGTAGTATCTTGTTGTCTGTCTCTTTCGCTCGCACCTCTCACTCTCTCTCCCCACGACACGAAAACAATATTATTGGTGTTTTTAAAATATTATTTTTTGTATGTACTCGTAAATAAATTTAAATAATATATAGCAATTTAAAATCATTACATATTCTCCATCGGTAGTAGTACGTTCGTAAGTACATAATCTACAATATAATTAATATTTATGTAATCAGTTTCAGTTTCAGAAAATTATTCTGACTATGGTTTGAATGATCACATTTATATTCATTAATCAATAATATAAGGTAATGTGTATTTTATTCGCTTTCATTTATTTGTATTAATTAGTAAGAGTATTTGTTTGTTGTGTCGTTTCAGTACGCCCAGTTAGTAGCGTAGAGTAGTGAGAGTAGAGAGAGTAGGTAGAGATATTGTACAGTATTAGAAACTTTTCGTTTGTTTTGCATGCATGCATGCAGCAGTCGGGCGAAATGTAATGATATTGTGGCCCTGAAAAGGGCCTTTTATTTATTGATTGATTGATGCGTGCGTGCGTCCGTTTAGAGGCGCGGCGGCAACAATAACAATGAATGTACGAATTACGCCTTCTTCTCGGTCTTCTTGGGGAGGAGGACGGCCTGGATGTTAGGCAGTACACCGCCCTGTGCGATAGTCA
The DNA here is from genome assembly GCA_949126915.1 of Musotima nitidalis. Lineage (NCBI taxonomy): Eukaryota > Metazoa > Arthropoda > Insecta > Lepidoptera > Crambidae > Musotima > Musotima nitidalis. Next base: position 5,970,682 of record OX421442.1, on the reverse strand, counting down.
CGCCGGAGAGGAGTTTGTTCAATTCCTCGTCGTTGCGTATCGCCAGCTGAAGATGCCTGGGGATGATTCTGGTCTTCTTGTTGTCACGAGCGGCGTTGCCGGCCAACTCGAGCACTTCGGCGGCCAGATACTCCATAACGGCGGCCAAGTAGACCGGTGCACCGGCACCGACTCGCTCGGCGTAGTTACCCTTGCGCAGAAGCCTGTGTATACGTCCGACGGGGAATTGAAGTCCGGCACGGTTTGAGCGAGACTTGACCTTCCCCTTGACTTTGCCGCCTTTACCACGACCGGACATGATAGAGTGGTTTGTTAAAAACGAACGAAAGAAATAAGCGCGCGCACCGTACTATCGGTACACACGACACGAGGGATACTGTTTAAAAAATCGGCTCGAACCTCTCCTTTATATATATGATTTCTAAAGGTGCGCCAATAGCCGATGGCGCATTGAGTGTAGCGCGTGCGACAGAGATAGAAAATGTGCTTGCCACCTCGCTCTCGTATCGTATTATTGTTTATCATTCATTATAAACATACATTATGTACATACAACGTATATTTTTATAGATATGATCGATAAGTTAAGTTAGGAGAAATAGAAAAAAAAAAAAAAAAAATCAACTACCACTTTTACACTTCTTCAATAAGAAAGGAAGGATAGAGGGCGTGGGCGACGGGATGCTCATCTAATTTACCTAAACATCTGATTTTTTAGCATGTATATCGAGATGACGTCAGTTGCACTTTGTCAATTGCAACGTGGCATGTGCTGCTTGCACCGTGTAATGATGATAGTGTTTTTATTTTTTATTGTTTGTTCTAGTGTAGTGCGTATTGTTTAGGTTAAACATTATTTTGTATTATTAGTGATTGTGAGTGTGAGGTGAGTGAGATAGGTGAGTTTTTCTTCTTATTATTATTATTATTATTACTGTACAATGTTTGTACATATTTTGAGGTAGGTAATAGGTTTCGATTATGTTTTCGTTTAGAAACAACCACTGTTTCGACTGTCTACCTATATACATCATACACGATAATGTATTATAGTATTTAGGTATTCGGTCGTTTCTATTCAGGTTTCGAATGTTTTGTTAGCCCTGAAAAGGGCTTTTTTGTTTGTTCGCTCGCTCGCTCGATAGATCGACCGACATCCTCATCCATCCGTCCGTCCGGCTGAACGGCTTCTAGCGGGAGGGTCATCACTGTCACTGCAGCAGCAAACAAGCAATGCAATGTAAGCACGACATCGGCGCGTTTACTTCTTGGAGGCGGCGGCCTTCTTGGCGGCCGGCTTTGATTTCGGAGCGGCCTTCTTCGGTTTGGGTGCTTTAGGTTTTTTGGTAGGCGGTTTGGCGGTCTTTTTTGCTTTCGGCGCGGCGGCGGCGCTCTTCGCCTTCGAAGCGGTGGCGGCGGCTGCGGCCTTTTTGGGTGCCGGTTTCTTCTTAGCGGCGGCGGCGGCCTTCTTGTCCTTGGCGGTTGCAGATGATTTCGCCTTCGAAGGTGACGCAGAGGCGCCGGCTTTCTTTCCCTTACCTTTGCCGGCGGCAGCGGCGGCGGCGGCGGAGGGTCTCTTCGGTTTCGCTGCCGGCTTAGCCGCCGGTTTCTTGGCGGAGGAGGTTTTCGATTCCAATTTGAAACTTCCAGACGCACCTTTGCCCTTCGTTTGAATTAAAGCGCCAGATTCCACAGCGCTCTTCAGGTACTTCCTTATGAATGGAGCTAACTTCTCGGCGTCGACCTTGTATTGGGCCGCGATGTACTTCTTGATAGCTTGAAGGGATGAACCGCTGCGTTCCTTCAGTTCTTTAATGGCGCTGTTTACCATTTCTGAAGTTTTTGGGTGAGTCGGTTTCGCCTTAGGCTTCTTAGGTCCGCCGGCCGCCGAGGATTTCGCTTTCTTCGCTGGTGTAGCGGGAGCTGGAGTTTCAGATGCAACTGCTGTATCTGCCATTTTATTGATTATTAATTAATAATATTCTTACACTGACTGACTGGAACACTAACTGACTACTCGAAACGTAGCGTAGGGATCGTAGTAGGTAGAGAGATGTAACGAAACACATTTTTCTTACGACAATCAGAGAGCGATAGGCAATACCATAAGGAGAACCGTCATGTCGATAGACGTTTTCACGTATGGACGTTCATAAGTTTTCACTAACATCTATCTGATATTATTTATTTAATAAATTATAGTTTTATTTTCTAATAAATATATGTATATTTTGAATATCTCCTATAGTGTATCTATCGTGAGAAATTAACATGTTCAATGTAAAACCGATACGAGTCGAGTGGATGTATATTATTTTCGCCGTAGCGTACTCTACGCACCAGGGGGTTCCTTTAAAATTGTATTTATTACAAGAAAACTGTGATAAATATTAAATTTTATAAGTCACGTCAAAAGTGAATATACATATATTAATATGTAACAGTTGTCGTGAAATTTTTGACATATCTCTTGTTGATAAATTGAAAGATAAAGCATGCGTCGTAAAACATAGGAGTATCGTTCGCTGCTATTGAACGTTCACCATATCCCCTATAAATTATTTAATGTACATCGAAAACTTTGTTTCTTTCATATATAGTAGGTAAAATTTTAATTTAAATAAAAATCATAATAATTCTAGTTCTTATTTTTTGTATGTTTACAGTGCGACGTGCGGCGGGCGACGACGCCTCGATTCGATACCAAGCTGTCCCGTCATTATGGAGGAGACTAAGCTATGTTGCTCGTGTCCACAATGTAATACTTACAGGTATGTATCTACTGATTTACACTTATTATTATTATTATTTATTATAATTAACAATTCTAATTAATTTAGTTAAGTGGTGTTAAGTACTGTTGTAATAAAATACTTTTTAATGGTAAGAAAAAAAAAAATAACCTCAACCTAACCCAAAAAGGGAAGTAAGTAAGTAAGTAAGTAAGTAAGTAAGTAAGTAAATAATATAAATAATATAATAATATAATATAATTTATAGTTTAAACGTTAGGTTCGAGGTTATTTTTTTTTTTTTCCTTTCTTTCAACTTTCTGAAATTATCCCCGAAACTGCGCAAACATAAAAGAGTAGCATGAGAGGAGAAAAAAAAAAAAAAAAAAAAAAAAAAAAAATAACCTTGAACCTAATCATCAGTAAATTAAGCTGCGTACGTAAGTACATTTTCATTATGTTATGTTTATGAAACTGTACATAATTGTTTTCAATTATGACCATGACACATATGCGGCCCTGAAAAGGGCCTTTTGTTTAAGTCATACGACGAACGAACGACTGCTCGTAACGTAAACGACGACACGACACACTCTCTCTCCCCATTAACCGCCGAAACCGTACAGGGTGCGTCCTTGACGTTTCAGAGCGTAGACTACGTCCATGGCGGTGACGGTCTTCCTCTTGGCGTGCTCGGTGTAAGTGACAGCGTCACGGATCACGTTCTCGAGGAACACCTTCAGCACACCGCGGGTCTCTTCGTATATGAGACCGGATATACGCTTCACGCCACCCCTGCGAGCTAGACGACGGATAGCGGGCTTCGTGATTCCTTGGATGTTGTCACGAAGCACTTTCCTGTGCCGCTTCGCTCCTCCCTTTCCGAGACCTTTGCCTCCTTTACCGCGACCAGTCATGATGACGAATGTACGTAAATTGAATACTTTCTCAGTGACACGTGTACGCGCGCAACGTAGCGATGCGCTGCTCCGGACCGAATGTTCTCAAAAAATTTCGGTCACATATATTTATACAGAAACAGCGTGTCTACGGGGCGGACGCTCGAAGCGGTGCGGGGAATGCGTAATGGTGGGGATAGCTTGCGCATTGGACATTATTTGTGTTTGAAATAGAATTATTATTATTATTATTAAAAATAATAATAATAATATTGAAAAATAAATATAAAACGTAAAAAAAAAAGTCGTATAAAATAGATATACAATTAGTCAACATATAGATTATATTTATTCTGTTTCATCTCAGTTCGCTTAAGTATGTATGTATGTATGTATGTATGTATGTATGTATGTATGTATTTATTTATATTATATTGAATTATTAAACATCTATCTATCGTATCTCTCACTACATTCTATCATCCATCCATCCATCCATCCATCCATCCATCCATCCATCCATCTAGTCTCTACTTTGAAAATGTAATAATTTATGTTGAAAATGTCTTCGATTAATGTTATGTTATAAAAACCATTTCAATACGTGTATGTTATGAATCATATGCGGCCCTGAAAAGGGCCTTTTACTTTCGTCACACAAGACACATAATTATTATGTGCGAGTGATGATGATAATAGTTTATATTTAAGCGCGCTCTCCTCTGATTCTGCGTGCCAATTGAATGTCTTTTGGCATAATGGTGACGCGCTTAGCGTGAATGGCGCACAGGTTGGTGTCCTCGAAGAGACCGACCAGATAAGCCTCGCTGGCCTCCTGGAGGGCCATCACGGCGGAGCTCTGGAAACGCAGATCGGTCTTGAAGTCCTGAGCTATCTCACGAACGAGACGCTGGAACGGCAGTTTGCGGATCAACAGCTCTGTGCTCTTCTGGTAACGACGGATCTCACGGAGTGCCACTGTACCGGGCCTGTAGCGATGGGGCTTCTTAACGCCACCGGTGGCCGGCGCGCTCTTGCGAGCGGCCTTAGTGGCCAACTGTTTGCGCGGAGCTTTTCCACCGGTGGATTTGCGAGCGGTTTGCTTGGTACGTGCCATTGTTATCTGCTGACGCTGACGACGACGACGATACGTAAATTAAGTTAAATCACGGACAGAGGCGCTTGCGAGCGTACGAACGAATGATTACAAAAACGTCTGTAGACCCCATATTTATACACGCGAGCGGGGGTGCTGCGCGGGGTCGCGTGCGATGGGAGGGGAGAGGCTAGTTTCTGGTACGTAACGTAAGTAAAATAATATAAATAATTTAATTAATGTTTATTATTTAATTAATATCGTATACATACGTGTGTTTAGTATTATTAGTTATTTATAAAAAATAATATTTGTATTTATATTATTAAACTACCATACACCACAATATACACTACTATAATAATAAAGCCATAACAAACACAAACAAACACAACCAGGATGCCCCCGGAAAGGATTTGTTTTATATTTAATATTCTTTCATTGTTTGATGTAATTTTCAATCTCTCTGTACATACCTGTACCTGTACTCTAATAGGCATAGATGTATATAATAATAATAATATCTCCCTCCGGACCCCTTTCATTATAATTATTTATAAAAGATTTACGTTATGATAGAAACTGTTCATAATACGCATAATAAATATGCATCTCATATGAATAAGACAACAATTTGTGGCCCTGAAAAGGGCCTTTTAGAAACAATGCACAGTTGTTACATTGTTTTAAACTATACACATCGCGCTCACTTGGAGCTTGTGTACTTGGTGACGGCCTTTGTTCCCTCGCTGACGGCGTGCTTGGCGAGCTCTCCGGGCAACAGGAGACGCACCGAAGTTTGAACCTCCCTTGAAGTGATTGTCGAACGCTTGTTGTAGTGGGCGAGTCTGGACGCCTCGGCCGCGATACGTTCGAAAATGTCATTCACGAAAGAGTTCATGATAGACATCGCCTTACTGGATATACCGGTGTCGGGGTGCACCTGCTTGAGCACTTTGTAAATGTAGATGGCGTAGCTCTCCTTCCTCTTGTGCTTCTTCTTTTTCTTATCTGTCTTCGAAATGTTCTTTTGGGCTTTGCCCGATTTCTTGGCGGCCTTACCACTCGTCTTGGGCGGCATTGTCAATTAGGTTAGGTTCAATTGGGAGTAACGTAACGAACGATCGCTCACTACTGAGTTATCTAAAATTTTTCGTTTTTTTTTTTTTTTTTTTTTTTTTTTGCGTTCCAGAAAACCAACAACAACCCTACTTGGAACTACCCCCCACGGTGGGAGGAGGGAGATAATGCCCCCGCATACCACACACCCGGTGTGTGTGGTTATGTCGGACTTGAACCGACTAAACCTCTCCCTGTAATAGCCTTTAGTATTTCTACCATGAAGGCGACATCTGAAGCGATCGGCGCCTGGGGAGGCACCGACGCGGCGCACACTAAGCGGAAGGCTAGGTGGCGCAAGTTGGAAGGCGGGAAGCCTTGCCTGATAGACGCACACTTTGCAGAAGGCTAGGTGGCGTGTGTTAGAAGGCGGAAAGCCTTGTCGGATAAGTGCACACTAAGCGGAAGGCTATGTGGCTTGTAATGGAAGGCGAGAGCCTTAGCTGAATGGGTAGCCATTAGTTGCCTTTTACAACACCCTAGCTTTGGGTTGGATCTATTCTTGAGCCGGAAACCACACGGCTGACGAGGCTAAAGACGTTAACCTAGCTTGACTGACGGCCCCGCTGCCAGCAAAGTGTTGACAGCGGCTGTGAGTGTGTTAGGAGGGTCGGCGAGAACCCTCTTTGGTCTATTCCTAAGTGTGATACTACTAGCGGGCATGTCATAGTTGGCAGCCTCCCTAATTAGTGAGTTGGTGTGTGAAGCAGCATTTTTAAAATACCTCTCGGAGATACCTTTAAAATGCTGCTGGATTGTGTTGAGTTCTAAATCTCTGTGTAAATCTGCATTACGGACAAAGAATGGAGCGTTAGTAGCTCTCCTACAAAATTTATTTTGAAGAATTTGGAGTTTCTTTAATTCAGTGGGATTAGTGTGTGCGAATACTACGGATGCATAGGACATTACTGGCCTAATGCATACCTTGTATAGTGTGCGTTTGTTCCTAAGCGACATCTTACTGTGTTTACCCAACATTCCGTTGAGTCTCCACATGTATAATCTCGCTTTGCTACAAACCCTATGTATGTGGGCTTTGAAATTAAGTTTCTGATCTAGTGTTACACCTAAGTACTTGTATGATCGTTCCCATGGAATGGAAGATCCTAATAGTTTTAATGAAGCGGTTCCTGAAGGGACTAAGCATACTCTTTGGTTCTTAGCGAAATAGACCGCTGAGCTCTTACTTGGGTTGGCCTCTATACGCCATTTCTTAAGCCACTCTCCTAGCTTATTAATAGCTACTTGCAGAGGTGGGATAATAGTGTCGGTTGATCTACCGTGCCTGTATAGTGCAGTGTCGTCCGCGAACAAGGAGAGTTGAACCCCCTTGTTCGGGATGGGTATGTCATTTGTGTATATGTTGTAGAGTAATGGTGATAAAGCCGAGCCCTGAGGTACCCCGGCCTCTAAGCCGTGTGAGGATGAGAGTGTACCTTCGTATCTAAAACGAAAGGTACGATCTGATAGGAATGCCTGAATCAGTCTTACTAGTCTGTCGGAAAAGTCTAGGTTGTAAAGTTTGAATATTAGCCCTGGATGCCAGACTTTATCGAAAGCCTTGGCTATGTCAAAGAATACCGCTACTGTTTTTAGATTTTTAGGGCAGAAGCCTCCTAAAATGTATTCAACAATACGATGAACTTGTTGGGGACATGAGTGTTTAGGTCTGAACCCGAATTGATTTTCTATAATTAAGTTATTTGAAAAAAGATGTTCTTTAATCCTGTTTTGGATTACTTTTTCAAATAACTTACCTAATGAGCTAAGCAGGCTAATAGGTCTGTGATTGGACGGAATATTAAGTGGTTTACCTGGTTTAGGTATGCCTATTACTATAGCTTCTTTCCACACTTGTGGGAAGTAGCATAGGTTGAAGCAGGAATTGAATATTGTTACTAGTAGTAGAACTAGTTGGGCGGGAAGCGCCTTGAGAGCCTTGTTGGAAACACCATCGCTTCCGGGGGCTTTCTTTGGTACTAATTTCTTGATGAGAAATTGTACTTCGTCGGAGGAGACTGGTGGGATTTCCTCCGTCAGAGGGACGGAGGCCCTGTGGAGGATTTCCTCCTCAACTAATTTTGTGTGATGCGGGTCGCAGTTTTGGGTGCTGACAGTACACTGTGAAGCGATACTGTCAGCAAAACATTCCGCTTTCTCGTCGTCCTCGAAAGCGATGGTGTTGTCAGGGCGTATGAGAGGGGGAGTGAATGAGGTAGCGTCACTACGTAGCGCCCTAGCCACTTGGTAATAAGCCACGTGGGAGGGTTTGATGTTTTCCATTAGTGCGCTCCACTTATTGTTTTGGTAATCCTTTAGTTCGGCCTTAACTTGCCGCTGAAGGCGGTTTGCTGTAGCCCTATAGTCAGGAGTTGGATAGAGTGCTGCCCTTCTAAGGGCTGCGTTTTTAGCCTTGATTAAGTTACGAATACGTACTGGTAACTTAGATCTTGGCTCTGAAATAGACTTTATGTTGGCGTTAATCGCTATTTGAATTTGATTAGTCAGAGACTTAATCGCAGTGTCAACTTTCGTTGAACTGTCGAAGTAGTCAGGAGGGAACGCGAGAGGGTTCTCTGGAGATTCGAGTACTGTGGACAGGGATGCTTTGACGCCATCCCAGTCCGTAACAGTTTTTGTGGAAGCAGGGGAGTTGTTAGGTTCGGGACCTAGGTTAAGGGCTACAGGTCTATGGTCAGACCCTAGGTCGTCTAGGGGTTCCACAGATCTGAGCCGTAACGAGACATTCTTAATAATAGCGATATCTAAGACGTCAGGTTGGGCTGTTGTGTTAGCTGGGTAGTGGGTGGGAGATAATGGGGGAATGATATCTAAATTTAATTCGTTAATTATTTGTTCGAGTTTACGTCCGTTACTGTTTGTTATGCGGCTAGTCCAGTTAGTATGTTTGGCGTTAAAGTCGCCGAACATAATAACCGAGTTACCCAAGGATAAAATTTTCTCGAAATCGCTACGTAATGGTTGCGTTCCGGAGGGAATGTAAATTGAGGCTATGACTATGGACGGGTGTCCCGTCATAGCCACCTTACATGTTGAGGCCTCCATGTTAGAGAGGGAGGGAGTGACTAAAGGGGAGCAGTGCAGCGATTTTTTGAAATAAATCGCCGTACCACCGCCCCTCGCATCTTGGGGTCTGTCGTTCCTAATGAAGTTAAATGAGCTAATCCTGTGACTTTTCCTAACTTTTGAGTTTAGCCAAGTTTCCTGTAGTAGGAGAAGGTCTATCTCTCTATTACGTGTGAATTCACGTATTTCATTGAGGCTTGTCGTTAAGCACCTAGTATTGAATGAAACTAGAGCTAGGGAACGCGGTTTAGTGCGGCCTGCCATTTACTATTTTTGGGTATACTATTAAATCACAACTGTGAGAGAAACTGTTGGTGTTCTACTAACGCTAGTATGCGTTCTTGCGTATTACTGGCCGCTCTGATTTTAGAGGCTAGGGTGGCGAGTTCATTAAGGTCAATGCCCTTAATGGTCGCCATTACTAGCGCTAGGTCCTCTTTGAAGGAGGACCCTTGATTTTGGGGCGCTTTAGGCGCGAAAGTGGGAGGGGTTTGTGCCACTTTCCTAGGTACGCTAGGGGGCGGGGCCGTTATGAGAGGGGGCTGAGGGCCCTTACTCTTGAGGGGAGGGAAGTTCCTATCGTTTCTCTCCGGGATTTGAAATTGTTTTGTAGCCTTTGGAGCAGGCTTGTGTTTGATTGCTACCTTGGGTGCATTCGGGCACCCCCTATAACTAGCGGTGTGTCCTACTTTGCCGCAGAGGACACACTCAGGCGGGGCCGATGAGTCGGCCGCGCGGGGACATTCCCTAGTGAGGTGGGGCACTAGGCATTTAACGCAGCGGGGGTTCGCAGAGCAGTTAGCCGCTGCGTGGCCATATAACTGGCAGCGGTGACACTGCCCTGGGAAACCCCTCCTATGGGGTACCTCGACTCTGACTCTTAAGCCACAGACCTTGAGAGACTGGACCCTAAAAATTTCATTTGCTCCTGAGGGGAGCACGACAAGGGCGAGGTCGAATTTCCGCCCCTGTTTATTGTACATTTTGTGAGCTGCCTCCGCAGGGAAGCCTTGCTCAACTAAGTCGGCTACAATTTGATCTGAGGGAATTTCATATGGAATCCCTCTTATTAATGCTTTAGTTTTACGCTCTTCCGGAAGAGCGTAAGTGTGGTAAGGTATTTTGTTTTGGGTCATGATATGCGTGAGAGCACGGTAATCACTGACCGATTGAACAGTTATTTTAACTGCGACCCCTGTGTTGGTCGCTTGCGTATAGTTGACCTTATTGGTCATGCATAACTTTGAGAGCTCGGTCCAACGGGCCTTGTCTCTCAAGAAGACTGGTGGCGGGGCCGCTACCTTAGGAAGGTACGGCCTGTTACCTACAGGTGCCTTAAGAGGCTTGTTGAGTGTGGCTGCCGGAGGGGCGGGGTTCCTAGGTGTAGGTGTAGGTGCCCTAGGTGATATAGTTGGCTCTGAAGGAGCCGGGGAGGAACGCTTATTGCGTTTCTTCTTGGAGCGTCCTTCCACTAGTTGGAAGGGTGTGTCGGATTCCTCACCAGAGGCCCTCAGTGTCCCTGTGGATCCCGAGGAGTCCTCCGAGTCGGAACGGGCCGATGCGGTCCTCTTAGAAGAGGCGAGTGATGCTGATGATGATGGTGTTGGTGTAGGTGTAGGTGAAGCCGGGGACTCGAGGGCGAGCTCCATCGGCTGCGGCGTAAATTTCTTAACTAATCCTAAGAACATCTGAACGAATTCAGGGTTCCTAGCTAAGCTAGTAAATAGTTGCTGGAGGGATTGGTCGCCCGGAATTCCTTCCATGGCGCTAACTTTCCTCCCTGCCGGGAAGGCAGGGGGGAACGAATTAAAAGAGGGCTTTCCCTTGGCCGGGAGCACGTTCACTCCGGAGCACTTTCACCCCTGTCAATGGCCTCGGGACTATCCTAACCTAGGGCCCTATTGGCCGGGGACAGCTAATTGTGCGCTCGTTTGTCTAAACCTTTAAATAGGTTAAAACGAGCGCTTCGTCGCCCTGGAGATAAACTCCGTGCAATGGGCTCGGACTTCCGACTTCGCTAGTGTTTTGAACACTAGCGAGCTGTCGGGGCAAGCTCCTTTGGTTCGTTGGCACCGTAAGGTATCCCCAAAGCAACGCGTAATTAATAAAGATCGGATCTCTATTAATAGATTTTAGTTGAGAAACTAGGATACGCGAGAGCGATTTCGCGAGCGAAGTCGCAGGCGCGTGTTAGTAGCGCGACGTAACGGCAGCGTCGAGACGGCGCCGAGAGTACGCGGCGGTGGCGGCTGGCGAGCGAGAGAGCGAGCGAGCGAGCAGGCGGGAAGGTACGACCGAGCGGGGCGGCCGACCAAAGCGGAAATGACTTCTCAAAAAATTTCGGTCACATATATTTATACAGAAACAGCGTGTCTACGGGGCGGACGCTCGAAGCGGTGCGGGGAATGCGTAATGGTGGGGATAGCTTGCGCATTGGACATTATTTGTGTTTGAAATAGAATTATTATTATTATTATTAAAAATAATAATAATAATATTGAAAAATAAATATAAAACGTAAAAAAAAAAGTCGTATAAAATAGATATACAATTAGTCAACATATAGATTATATTTATTCTGTTTCATCTCAGTTCGCTTAAGTATGTATGTATGTATGTATGTATGTATGTATGTATGTATGTATGTATGTATGTATGTATTTATTTATATTATATTGAATTATTAAACATCTATCTATCGTATCTCTCACTACATTCTATCATCCATCCATCCATCCATCCATCCATCCATCCATCCATCCATCTAGTCTCTACTTTGAAAATGTAATAATTTATGTTGAAAATGTCTTCGATTAATGTTATGTTATAAAAACCATTTCAATACGTGTATGTTATGAATCATATGCGGCCCTGAAAAGGGCCTTTTACTTTCGTCACACAAGACACATAATTATTATGTGCGAGTGATGATGATAATAGTTTATATTTAAGCGCGCTCTCCTCTGATTCTGCGTGCCAATTGAATGTCTTTTGGCATAATGGTGACGCGCTTAGCGTGAATGGCGCACAGGTTGGTGTCCTCGAAGAGACCGACCAGATAAGCCTCGCTGGCCTCCTGGAGGGCCATCACGGCGGAGCTCTGGAAACGCAGATCGGTCTTGAAGTCCTGAGCTATCTCACGAACGAGACGCTGGAACGGCAGTTTGCGGATCAACAGCTCTGTGCTCTTCTGGTAACGACGGATCTCACGGAGTGCCACTGTACCGGGCCTGTAGCGATGGGGCTTCTTAACGCCACCGGTGGCCGGCGCGCTCTTGCGAGCGGCCTTAGTGGCCAACTGTTTGCGCGGAGCTTTTCCACCGGTGGATTTGCGAGCGGTTTGCTTGGTACGTGCCATTGTTATCTGCTGACGCTGACGACGACGACGATACGTAAATTAAGTTAAATCACGGACAGAGGCGCTTGCGAGCGTACGAACGAATGATTACAAAAACGTCTGTAGACCCCATATTTATACACGCGAGCGGGGGTGCTGCGCGGGGTCGCGTGCGATGGGAGGGGAGAGGCTAGTTTCTGGTACGTAACGTAAGTAAAATAATATAAATAATTTAATTAATGTTTATTATTTAATTAATATCGTATACATACGTGTGTTTAGTATTATTAGTTATTTATAAAAAATAATATTTGTATTTATATTATTAAACTACCATACACCACAATATACACTACTATAATAATAAAGCCATAACAAACACAAACAAACACAACCAGGATGCCCCCGGAAAGGATTTGTTTTATATTTAATATTCTTTCATTGTTTGATGTAATTTTCAATCTCTCTGTACATACCTGTACCTGTACTCTAATAGGCATAGATGTATATAATAATAATAATATCTCCCTCCGGACCCCTTTCATTATAATTATTTATAAAAGATTTACGTTATGATAGAAACTGTTCATAATACGCATAATAAATATGCATCTCATATGAATAAGACAACAATTTGTGGCCCTGAAAAGGGCCTTTTAGAAACAATGCACAGTTGTTACATTGTTTTAAACTATACACATCGCGCTCACTTGGAGCTTGTGTACTTGGTGACGGCCTTTGTTCCCTCGCTGACGGCGTGCTTGGCGAGCTCTCCGGGCAACAGGAGACGCACCGAAGTTTGAACCTCCCTTGAAGTGATTGTCGAACGCTTGTTGTAGTGGGCGAGTCTGGACGCCTCGGCCGCGATACGTTCGAAAATGTCATTCACGAAAGAGTTCATGATAGACATCGCCTTACTGGATATACCGGTGTCGGGGTGCACCTGCTTGAGCACTTTGTAAATGTAGATGGCGTAGCTCTCCTTCCTCTTGTGCTTCTTCTTTTTCTTATCTGTCTTCGAAATGTTCTTTTGGGCTTTGCCCGATTTCTTGGCGGCCTTACCACTCGTCTTGGGCGGCATTGTCAATTAGGTTAGGTTCAATTGGGAGTAACGTAACGAACGATCGCTCACTACTGAGTTATCTAAAATTTTGGTAGTGCTGTCTTCTACGTGAGCCCCCGTAGGGGGGGTCACGGCGCGGGATCGGGGCAGTGCCCCCTGGCCGCGGTGTCCTGCGGCGCCCGTGAATACGGGCGCGTCGTTGGGGTGGCTGTTCTCAGCCGATGATAAAAGTCCGGGGGTGTCAAGTCCGGTGGTGCTGCGATCAAGCCCTGGGGCGATCAGCTAGCATGGTGTTCTGATCTGGTATAATGGCGTCAGGTCACTCCCTAGGTCTCCCGAGGGATGAGGCTTCGGGCATAGGCCTTGGCGTCCGGTGGTCGAGCGTGCAGCGGCGCCAGGTCACGAAGGTGTTCGTGGCCTGAGGCATCCGCCCGCCCGAACATCAGTTCCGCCAGGCGACCCACGAAGGCTTCAACGCTCTCTAAGTGCAAATCCCTTGCGATCGTGGCATTCCTCACGTAGCGTGGAGCATGAACGATGCGTCGTAGGGTGGCGCTCTGCAGCACCTCCAACTTCTTCTTTCCTGTGGGGCTCAACAATGCGTACCAGGCTGGCGCTGCATAGGTAATCAGGGGTCTAATGTAGATCTTATAGACCCCGAGCTTCGTCCTCAATGCGAGCGTGGAGTTGAGCACTGGTCGCAGGAGGAATCGCGCGGACTTGGCCTTTGCGATGATCTTCGCTACGTGAGTGCTCATGCTTAGGCCACGATCAATCGTGACCCCGAGGTAAGTGACCTGATGGGACCATTCGACGTCGTGTCCCTGCAGGTGGAGTAGTGGTGGGTGTTTACGCTTGTGCGTGTGGCGTGTCACCATGGCTTGGGTCTTCGGGGCGTTCACTCTGAGCCTCCACTTCTCAAGCCATGCTGGCAGGGCATCCAGGGTCTCCTGTATTCTTCTTACAGCGAAGATGCTCCTGTACGACGACGAGAAGTACGCGGCGTCATCAGCGTACAGCGCCAGCTGTACTCCTTCTGTGACAGGAATGTCGTTGGTGTATCGCGCGTACAGGAGCGGGGAGAGGCAGCTTCCCTGCGGAACTCCGGCTTCGGCTCTCCGTTCGGTGGAGACGGCGTCCTCCACCACTACTCGGAATCTTCTATTCCTTAAGAATGAGGCTATCACCTGCAGGACTCTTCTGGGCGCGCTGGACGTCGTCAGCTTGTGCAGCAGACCTTCGTGCCAAACACGATCGAATGCCTTCTCCATATCCAGGAGTACTGCGACTGTGTGCTCCTTCTTGTTTTTCGCCACGGTGAAGTGGTGCAGTACTCTGGAGAGCTGCAGCGTCGTCGAGTGTTCGGCACGGAATCCGAACTGCTCTTCACGCAGTTTTAGGTGAGGAGTCAGGTGGGCGAGCAGGAGCTTCTCGAACAGCTTCGATGTCGCGGACAGCAGTGAGATGGGGCGGTAGCTCGCGGCATGTTGCACGTTCTTCCCGGGTTTGGGCAACATAATAATATTTCCGGACTTCCATGTGTCCGGGAAGTGACCAGTGCGCATGATGCCGTTGAAGATTCTGGTCATGGCGGCTACCGCCCTTGGAGGCAGGTGTTGTAAGGCGAGGTTCGTAACGCCGTCGGCGCCCGGTGCCTTTCTGGGCTTGGAGCGCCTGATAGCCCTCTGCACCTGGCCCGGCGAGAAGACAATGGGATCCTCGTTGGTCGCCATCGGTGCAGAGAAGTATACGGCGTTACTCTCCATGACGTGGCGCTCGTGGTCCTCATTGGTGGTTGCGTTCAGGCGGAACTGCTGTTCGAGATGCTCTGCGAATATCTCCGCTCTGTCTGCTGCACGGTAGCGCGGAAGGTCGTCTGATCCTTTCAGTGGTCTGACTGGGGGACGGGCCCTGGAGAGTTGGCGGCAAAGACGGTGAATGCCCGTCCAGTCCTCTCCCGCCTTCTCTATGTGTCTGTCCCATGTCATCGATTCGTGTGAGCTGATGGCAGTCTTCACACGTTCGGAGATCGAGTTTAGCTGCGTCTTGATGGTTGGACAGCGGGTGCGCTGCCAATCCTTCCTGAGGCGCCTCTTCCTCGCTAGTAAGTTCCTGATGCCCGCGGGAACAGGGGGACGTCCCTTGTGCGCGGGCATGGTGTGCGATGATGCCGAGAGGGCGCCCTGGATGCAAGACGTCAGGTCGGCAGCTAAACTCTCCACTTGGTCTGGAGTCTCGGTGGGGTACGACGGTGTACCGTGGTCGATCAGCTCACAGAATCTGCCCCAGTCAGTGCAGCGTCTGGGTGCCGGTGGCTTCGCTGCAGTCAGGACCACTGATATTTCCATCAGTACCGGGAGGTGGTCAGATTGGATGTCCTCTAAGAGGACTTCCTGCGTCAGCTGGCAGTCAAAGTTGTGGAGGATAGCTATGTCCAGTACGTCCGGTGTGTGCGCCGCGTTGTACGGGTAGTGAGTGGGTGTCTCTGGTCCATGGACATAGTATCCTCTGGTCTCGGCGTCCTTGAAGAGTCGGCGACCGCATGCGTTGGGGATGTTGGAGTTCCACGCCGCGTGTTTGCAGTTCAGGTCACCCGCTATTATGGTGGGGAGTGGGGCGTCTATTAGGTGATGTATGTCGCCCACATCCAGCGGATCCTGAGGTGGTTTGTATGCTGCAAACACGCGGACGGGGTTCCCGTTCAGGCAGAGCTCTACACCCAGTGAGTAGAGTGACGTGGGTGGCTCTGGCCGTGACGGAATCAGTTGGTGCACGACTCTTCTCTTGATCAGGACCGCCAGCCCGCGATAAGCTCTGTTCGAGGTCGTGACCTGGTCCTGTCGGTACATGATGTAATGGCTAATCTTCTTGAGGGTGTCGGTTGGTCGTAGATGTGTTTCTGAAATCAGGCACACATCCACGTTGAAGTCTTGGAGTAAGATCTTCAATTGACCGATCTTCCCCGTAAGTCCATTGGCATTCCAGTGGACAATCTTCAGATTAGCCATTAGTCTGAAGTAAGGTAGCCATACGTCCTAGGAGGACATTGACGGGGTCTTTGTCCTGTTGAAGAGCCGCCAGTACGTCAGAGAGGATCTGGATCTGGGCGGCTCTCGCGGTGGTGGCACTCTGTGCGTTCACCGGTGTGGTGGCTGCGGCGGCGGGAGGCTCGCTCGGCTTAGTGCCTTTCTTCTTCTTCTTCTGCTTCCCCCTCTTCCCGCGGGAGGGGGGAGGCTTATCGTTGGCTGGGGCCATTAGGTGGGGCACTCCAGCGTCCGCCGGCACGGCAGAATTCTGAGCCAGCGGTCGTCCCGCTCTGGCTACCGTGCCGGCGCGCTTCAGCTTCGCCTCCTGCAGGTAGGCCGGGCACCTTGAGTTGTTGGCCGGGTGCGAGCCCCCGCAGTTCGCGCAGGTAGCAGGCTCCGTCAATGGCCTCGGACACTCCCTCGCTGGGTGCTCTTCCCCGCACCGGACGCAGGCTTGTTGGCGGTGGCAGCAGTGCGACGAGTGCCGAAACTGTTGGCACCTGTGGCACTGCGCCGGCCCGCGCTTACTCCTCCAGGCTTCAATTTTCACCCCTGGCATGCAGAGGAGCTCGGTGATGGAGTAGATATTGGCTACTCCCTCGGTCCTCTTCAGTTGGGCGAAAAATATACACCCCGGTCGTCCCTGCCTAGCCCGTATGGGCCGTACAAATTCCGGGGTGTACCCGAGGGAGGTGAGCTCCTCCAGCAGCTCCAGGGGCTCGGTGTCTGCCGGGATGCCCCTGATGGCGACCTTGAAGCTCCTCTCTGCAGGGAGCGAATACGAGAACCACGCCAAGTTGTTCTCCTTCGAAGTTTCGGTTAAGTACCGCTGTATGATGCGGTACTCTTCGGCGTCGGTGGGCGTGAAACGTACGCCCTGCTGGAAGGGGCGCGCGTTCGGTGCTCTGCCCAGGCGTTTCTTCAGCTCCCTGAAGTGAGTGCTCCAGTTGGGAAGCTTCTCAACCACCAGGGGCGGGTATCGGGGCGTCTTAGGTGCGGCTGTTTTGGCGGCTGTGGCGGCTGCGGCGGCGGCGGCGGTCGGGGCCGCGGGCGAGCGCCTCGCGGCGGCTGTCGCTGCGTAGGTTAACGCGGTAGCGGTCGTCGCGGCGGCGGTAACCACGGAGGGCGTCGTGGCGGCGGCGAAAGTACCGGTGGGCGCGCGGGCCGCTGGTGTAGGTGGTGGGGGTAGGAAATGTTGGGTTGGGGGGTAATACGTAGGGGTGGGGATAGAGGGGGAAGGAACCCCCGCTGAGGTGCGGGGGGTGGTGGAGGGGGGCGTCCCACCGCTGGTAGTGGTGGGGGGAGGTGGGGATATGGAGTGGGGATACGCGGGCGCGAACGGTCGCGCGTGTCGCGGCGCGCGCTGCGGCTTCGGCGTCGGTAATAGCGGCGCGGCATCATAAAGCTCCGGCGTCGACGGAGCTGTGGGCGTCGAAGGCGGCGTCGCCGTGGTTGGCGGTTTCCTCTTCGGCGGCGGGGTTGCAGGTGGCGGCATAGCTGCCGTGGAGGCCTCCACGCGTCCGCTGGCACTACGGGACCTCGGCCCTTGTACTGTTGCGGTACGGCGCCTCTTGTCGGCGTTTTCCTTTCTGGAAGCGGGCGATATCTCCTTCCTTTTCGTTCCCCTAAGCGGGGGGAGGATGTAGGGTATCTGGGCGGCGAGTTCGAGGGCCGCGCTGTCAATCGGCAACAGTTCTTCCGTATAGCCGAGGTCAAATTCGGCCAAGCGGATATATGCCGACATCCAGCGGAGTAGGCCTTCTGATAAAAACCCCGATTCCGCCAGTCTGGCAGTCATGACGCAGTCGCGGTCGTGTCTTGATCGCGGCGACGTCGCTGGAGGGGCCCGAATCGTTACGGGGCTTTCTTCCGGCGTCGGAACGTAAAAGTGCCCGGAGAGCGTCGGCGTCGACGGGCCGGGCGCGCGCCCCCCCCCCACTTCATGCCCTTCCCCGACATGGGGTCGGCCATGAGTGGTGGGGGTACGCGGCTCCTCGGCTCGCTCTTCACCTGCAGAATCTCTGGGCGAGGTGTCCATCTTCTATAATTGGTATCTTCCTGGTTTTCTTCCCGTGTCACCAAGTACTACCAGCTCGTTCGTGAGCGCGTATGCCCACAAACAAGCGATGTGCAAAGGATCGGAAAGGGGTGGGGAGTCGGACGTGCATGCGCGCACGGCTGCTAAGGGCGACGGGTTGTTGTCCGTCGCCCCGGAGGCGCGTTAGGGTTAGCGAGTCCCTCCAGGCGAACCTGGGCGCAATTGCTCCTCTTTTCTGACGAAAAGGGGAAGTAATTTGCTTGCTCAACAAAATCAGCCCGTGTGCGTGCGCATGCGAGTCGGAGCGATAGTGGTTGTCACCGTTAGGTTACTAGCGCTCCGAAACCGTCCATCTAAAATTTTTCGTTTTCGCTTATTCTATTTATGTAGAACGCGTCTCTACTCGTGCGAGATGCCAGAAACACATCGACCAATGGTGACGTAGTATCTTGTTGTCTGTCTCTTTCGCTCGCACCTCTCACTCTCTCTCCCCACGACACGAAAACAATATTATTGGTGTTTTTAAAATATTATTTTTTGTATGTACTCGTAAATAAATTTAAATAATATATAGCAATTTAAAATCATTACATATTCTCCATCGGTAGTAGTACGTTCGTAAGTACATAATCTACAATATAATTAATATTTATGTAATCAGTTTCAGTTTCAGAAAATTATTCTGACTATGGTTTGAATGATCACATTTATATTCATTAATCAATAATATAAGGTAATGTGTATTTTATTCGCTTTCATTTATTTGTATTAATTAGTAAGAGTATTTGTTTGTTGTGTCGTTTCAGTACGCCCAGTTAGTAGCGTAGAGTAGTGAGAGTAGAGAGAGTAGGTAGAGATATTGTACAGTATTAGAAACTTTTCGTTTGTTTTGCATGCATGCATGCAGCAGTCGGGCGAAATGTAATGATATTGTGGCCCTGAAAAGGGCCTTTTATTTATTGATTGATTGATGCGTGCGTGCGTCCGTTTAGAGGCGCGGCGGCAACAATAACAATGAATGTACGAATTACGCCTTCTTCTCGGTCTTCTTGGGGAGGAGGACGGCCTGGATGTTAGGCAGTACACCGCCCTGTGCGATAGTCACGCCGGAGAGGAGTTTGTTCAATTCCTCGTCGTTGCGTATCGCCAGCTGAAGATGCCTGGGGATGATTCTGGTCTTCTTGTTGTCACGAGCGGCGTTGCCGGCCAACTCGAGCACTTCGGCGGCCAGATACTCCATAACGGCGGCCAAGTAGACCGGTGCACCGGCACCGACTCGCTCGGCGTAGTTACCCTTGCGCAGAAGCCTGTGTATACGTCCGACGGGGAATTGAAGTCCGGCACGGTTTGAGCGAGACTTGACCTTCCCCTTGACTTTGCCGCCTTTACCACGACCGGACATGATAGAGTGGTTTGTTAAAAACGAACGAAAGAAATAAGCGCGCGCACCGTACTATCGGTACACACGACACGAGGGATACTGTTTAAAAAATCGGCTCGAACCTCTCCTTTATATATATGATTTCTAAAGGTGCGCCAATAGCCGATGGCGCATTGAGTGTAGCGCGTGCGACAGAGATAGAAAATGTGCTTGCCACCTCGCTCTCGTATCGTATTATTGTTTATCATTCATTATAAACATACATTATGTACATACAACGTATATTTTTATAGATATGATCGATAAGTTAAGTTAGGAGAAATAGAAAAAAAAAAAAAAAAAATCAACTACCACTTTTACACTTCTTCAATAAGAAAGGAAGGATAGAGGGCGTGGGCGACGGGATGCTCATCTAATTTACCTAAACATCTGATTTTTTAGCATGTATATCGAGATGACGTCAGTTGCACTTTGTCAATTGCAACGTGGCATGTGCTGCTTGCACCGTGTAATGATGATAGTGTTTTTATTTTTTATTGTTTGTTCTAGTGTAGTGCGTATTGTTTAGGTTAAACATTATTTTGTATTATTAGTGATTGTGAGTGTGAGGTGAGTGAGATAGGTGAGTTTTTCTTCTTATTATTATTATTATTATTACTGTACAATGTTTGTACATATTTTGAGGTAGGTAATAGGTTTCGATTATGTTTTCGTTTAGAAACAACCACTGTTTCGACTGTCTACCTATATACATCATACACGATAATGTATTATAGTATTTAGGTATTCGGTCGTTTCTATTCAGGTTTCGAATGTTTTGTTAGCCCTGAAAAGGGCTTTTTTGTTTGTTCGCTCGCTCGCTCGATAGATCGACCGACATCCTCATCCATCCGTCCGTCCGGCTGAACGGCTTCTAGCGGGAGGGTCATCACTGTCACTGCAGCAGCAAACAAGCAATGCAATGTAAGCACGACATCGGCGCGTTTACTTCTTGGAGGCGGCGGCCTTCTTGGCGGCCGGCTTTGATTTCGGAGCGGCCTTCTTCGGTTTGGGTGCTTTAGGTTTTTTGGTAGGCGGTTTGGCGGTCTTTTTTGCTTTCGGCGCGGCGGCGGCGCTCTTCGCCTTCGAAGCGGTGGCGGCGGCTGCGGCCTTTTTGGGTGCCGGTTTCTTCTTAGCGGCGGCGGCGGCCTTCTTGTCCTTGGCGGTTGCAGATGATTTCGCCTTCGAAGGTGACGCAGAGGCGCCGGCTTTCTTTCCCTTACCTTTGCCGGCGGCAGCGGCGGCGGCGGCGGAGGGTCTCTTCGGTTTCGCTGCCGGCTTAGCCGCCGGTTTCTTGGCGGAGGAGGTTTTCGATTCCAATTTGAAACTTCCAGACGCACCTTTGCCCTTCGTTTGAATTAAAGCGCCAGATTCCACAGCGCTCTTCAGGTACTTCCTTATGAATGGAGCTAACTTCTCGGCGTCGACCTTGTATTGGGCCGCGATGTACTTCTTGATAGCTTGAAGGGATGAACCGCTGCGTTCCTTCAGTTCTTTAATGGCGCTGTTTACCATTTCTGAAGTTTTTGGGTGAGTCGGTTTCGCCTTAGGCTTCTTAGGTCCGCCGGCCGCCGAGGATTTCGCTTTCTTCGCTGGTGTAGCGGGAGCTGGAGTTTCAGATGCAACTGCTGTATCTGCCATTTTATTGATTATTAATTAATAATATTCTTACACTGACTGACTGGAACACTAACTGACTACTCGAAACGTAGCGTAGGGATCGTAGTAGGTAGAGAGATGTAACGAAACACATTTTTCTTACGACAATCAGAGAGCGATAGGCAATACCATAAGGAGAACCGTCATGTCGATAGACGTTTTCACGTATGGACGTTCATAAGTTTTCACTAACATCTATCTGATATTATTTATTTAATAAATTATAGTTTTATTTTCTAATAAATATATGTATATTTTGAATATCTCCTATAGTGTATCTATCGTGAGAAATTAACATGTTCAATGTAAAACCGATACGAGTCGAGTGGATGTATATTATTTTCGCCGTAGCGTACTCTACGCACCAGGGGGTTCCTTTAAAATTGTATTTATTACAAGAAAACTGTGATAAATATTAAATTTTATAAGTCACGTCAAAAGTGAATATACATATATTAATATGTAACAGTTGTCGTGAAATTTTTGACATATCTCTTGTTGATAAATTGAAAGATAAAGCATGCGTCGTAAAACATAGGAGTATCGTTCGCTGCTATTGAACGTTCACCATATCCCCTATAAATTATTTAATGTACATCGAAAACTTTGTTTCTTTCATATAGTAGGTAAAATTTTAATTTAAATAAAAATCATAATAATTCTAGTTCTTATTTTTTGTATGTTTACAGTGCGACGTGCGGCGGGCGACGACGCCTCGATTCGATACCAAGCTGTCCCGTCATTATGGAGGAGACTAAGCTATGTTGCTCGTGTCCACAATGTAATACTTACAGGTATGTATCTACTGATTTACACTTATTATTATTATTATTTATTATAATTAACAATTCTAATTAATTTAGTTAAGTGGTGTTAAGTACTGTTGTAATAAAATACTTTTTAATGGTAAGAAAAAAAAAAATAACCTCAACCTAACCCAAAAAGGGAAGTAAGTAAGTAAGTAAGTAAGTAAGTAAGTAAGTAAATAATATAAATAATATAATAATATAATATAATTTATAGTTTAAACGTTAGGTTCGAGGTTATTTTTTTTTTTTTCCTTTCTTTCAACTTTCTGAAATTATCCCCGAAACTGCGCAAACATAAAAGAGTAGCATGAGAGGAGAAAAAAAAAAAAAAAAAAAAAAAAAAAAAATAACCTTGAACCTAATCATCAGTAAATTAAGCTGCGTACGTAAGTACATTTTCATTATGTTATGTTTATGAAACTGTACATAATTGTTTTCAATTATGACCATGACACATATGCGGCCCTGAAAAGGGCCTTTTGTTTAAGTCATACGACGAACGAACGACTGCTCGTAACGTAAACGACGACACGACACACTCTCTCTCCCCATTAACCGCCGAAACCGTACAGGGTGCGTCCTTGACGTTTCAGAGCGTAGACTACGTCCATGGCGGTGACGGTCTTCCTCTTGGCGTGCTCGGTGTAAGTGACAGCGTCACGGATCACGTTCTCGAGGAACACCTTCAGCACACCGCGGGTCTCTTCGTATATGAGACCGGATATACGCTTCACGCCACCCCTGCGAGCTAGACGACGGATAGCGGGCTTCGTGATTCCTTGGATGTTGTCACGAAGCACTTTCCTGTGCCGCTTCGCTCCTCCCTTTCCGAGACCTTTGCCTCCTTTACCGCGACCAGTCATGATGACGAATGTACGTAAATTGAATACTTTCTCAGTGACACGTGTACGCGCGCAACGTAGCGATGCGCTGCTCCGGACCGAATGTTCTCAAAAAATTTCGGTCACATATATTTATACAGAAACAGCGTGTCTACGGGGCGGACGCTCGAAGCGGTGCGGGGAATGCGTAATGGTGGGGATAGCTTGCGCATTGGACATTATTTGTGTTTGAAATAGAATTATTATTATTATTATTAAAAATAATAATAATAATATTGAAAAATAAATATAAAACGTAAAAAAAAAAGTCGTATAAAATAGATATACAATTAGTCAACATATAGATTATATTTATTCTGTTTCATCTCAGTTCGCTTAAGTATGTATGTATGTATGTATGTATGTATGTATGTATGTATGTATTATATTTATATTATATTGAATTATTAAACATCTATCTATCGTATCTCTCACTACATTCTATCATCCATCCATCCATCCATCCATCCATCCATCCATCCATCCATCTAGTCTCTACTTTGAAAATGTAATAATTTATGTTGAAAATGTCTTCGATTAATGTTATGTTATAAAAACCATTTCAATACGTGTATGTTATGAATCATATGCGGCCCTGAAAAGGGCCTTTTACTTTCGTCACACAAGACACATAATTATTATGTGCGAGTGATGATGATAATAGTTTATATTTAAGCGCGCTCTCCTCTGATTCTGCGTGCCAATTGAATGTCTTTTGGCATAATGGTGACGCGCTTAGCGTGAATGGCGCACAGGTTGGTGTCCTCGAAGAGACCGACCAGATAAGCCTCGCTGGCCTCCTGGAGGGCCATCACGGCGGAGCTCTGGAAACGCAGATCGGTCTTGAAGTCCTGAGCTATCTCACGAACGAGACGCTGGAACGGCAGTTTGCGGATCAACAGCTCTGTGCTCTTCTGGTAACGACGGATCTCACGGAGTGCCACTGTACCGGGCCTGTAGCGATGGGGCTTCTTAACGCCACCGGTGGCCGGCGCGCTCTTGCGAGCGGCCTTAGTGGCCAACTGTTTGCGCGGAGCTTTTCCACCGGTGGATTTGCGAGCGGTTTGCTTGGTACGTGCCATTGTTATCTGCTGACGCTGACGACGACGACGATACGTAAATTAAGTTAAATCACGGACAGAGGCGCTTGCGAGCGTACGAACGAATGATTACAAAAACGTCTGTAGACCCCATATTTATACACGCGAGCGGGGGTGCTGCGCGGGGTCGCGTGCGATGGGAGGGGAGAGGCTAGTTTCTGGTACGTAACGTAAGTAAAATAATATAAATAATTTAATTAATGTTTATTATTTAATTAATATCGTATACATACGTGTGTTTAGTATTATTAGTTATTTATAAAAAATAATATTTGTATTTATATTATTAAACTACCATACACCACAATATACACTACTATAATAATAAAGCCATAACAAACACAAACAAACACAACCAGGATGCCCCCGGAAAGGATTTGTTTTATATTTAATATTCTTTCATTGTTTGATGTAATTTTCAATCTCTCTGTACATACCTGTACCTGTACTCTAATAGGCATAGATGTATATAATAATAATAATATCTCCCTCCGGACCCCTTTCATTATAATTATTTATAAAAGATTTACGTTATGATAGAAACTGTTCATAATACGCATAATAAATATGCATCTCATATGAATAAGACAACAATTTGTGGCCCTGAAAAGGGCCTTTTAGAAACAATGCACAGTTGTTACATTGTTTTAAACTATACACATCGCGCTCACTTGGAGCTTGTGTACTTGGTGACGGCCTTTGTTCCCTCGCTGACGGCGTGCTTGGCGAGCTCTCCGGGCAACAGGAGACGCACCGAAGTTTGAACCTCCCTTGAAGTGATTGTCGAACGCTTGTTGTAGTGGGCGAGTCTGGACGCCTCGGCCGCGATACGTTCGAAAATGTCATTCACGAAAGAGTTCATGATAGACATCGCCTTACTGGATATACCGGTGTCGGGGTGCACCTGCTTGAGCACTTTGTAAATGTAGATGGCGTAGCTCTCCTTCCTCTTGTGCTTCTTCTTTTTCTTATCTGTCTTCGAAATGTTCTTTTGGGCTTTGCCCGATTTCTTGGCGGCCTTACCACTCGTCTTGGGCGGCATTGTCAATTAGGTTAGGTTCAATTGGGAGTAACGTAACGAACGATCGCTCACTACTGAGTTATCTAAAATTTTTCGTTTTCGCTTATTCTATTTATGTAGAACGCGTCTCTACTCGTGCGAGATGCCAGAAACACATCGACCAATGGTGACGTAGTATCTTGTTGTCTGTCTCTTTCGCTCGCACCTCTCACTCTCTCTCCCCACGACACGAAAACAATATTATTGGTGTTTTTAAAATATTATTTTTTGTATGTACTCGTAAATAAATTTAAATAATATATAGCAATTTAAAATCATTACATATTCTCCATCGGTAGTAGTACGTTCGTAAGTACATAATCTACAATATAATTAATATTTATGTAATCAGTTTCAGTTTCAGAAAATTATTCTGACTATGGTTTGAATGATCACATTTATATTCATTAATCAATAATATAAGGTAATGTGTATTTTATTCGCTTTCATTTATTTGTATTAATTAGTAAGAGTATTTGTTTGTTGTGTCGTTTCAGTACGCCCAGTTAGTAGCGTAGAGTAGTGAGAGTAGAGAGAGTAGGTAGAGATATTGTACAGTATTAGAAACTTTTCGTTTGTTTTGCATGCATGCATGCAGCAGTCGGGCGAAATGTAATGATATTGTGGCCCTGAAAAGGGCCTTTTATTTATTGATTGATTGATGCGTGCGTGCGTCCGTTTAGAGGCGCGGCGGCAACAATAACAATGAATGTACGAATTACGCCTTCTTCTCGGTCTTCTTGGGGAGGAGGACGGCCTGGATGTTAGGCAGTACACCGCCCTGTGCGATAGTCACGCCGGAGAGGAGTTTGTTCAATTCCTCGTCGTTGCGTATCGCCAGCTGAAGATGCCTGGGGATGATTCTGGTCTTCTTGTTGTCACGAGCGGCGTTGCCGGCCAACTCGAGCACTTCGGCGGCCAGATACTCCATAACGGCGGCCAAGTAGACCGGTGCACCGGCACCGACTCGCTCGGCGTAGTTACCCTTGCGCAGAAGCCTGTGTATACGTCCGACGGGGAATTGAAGTCCGGCACGGTTTGAGCGAGACTTGACCTTCCCCTTGACTTTGCCGCCTTTACCACGACCGGACATGATAGAGTGGTTTGTTAAAAACGAACGAAAGAAATAAGCGCGCGCACCGTACTATCGGTACACACGACACGAGGGATACTGTTTAAAAAATCGGCTCGAACCTCTCCTTTATATATATGATTTCTAAAGGTGCGCCAATAGCCGATGGCGCATTGAGTGTAGCGCGTGCGACAGAGATAGAAAATGTGCTTGCCACCTCGCTCTCGTATCGTATTATTGTTTATCATTCATTATAAACATACATTATGTACATACAACGTATATTTTTATAGATATGATCGATAAGTTAAGTTAGGAGAAATAGAAAAAAAAAAAAAAAAAATCAACTACCACTTTTACACTTCTTCAATAAGAAAGGAAGGATAGAGGGCGTGGGCGACGGGATGCTCATCTAATTTACCTAAACATCTGATTTTTTAGCATGTATATCGAGATGACGTCAGTTGCACTTTGTCAATTGCAACGTGGCATGTGCTGCTTGCACCGTGTAATGATGATAGTGTTTTTATTTTTTATTGTTTGTTCTAGTGTAGTGCGTATTGTTTAGGTTAAACATTATTTTGTATTATTAGTGATTGTGAGTGTGAGGTGAGTGAGATAGGTGAGTTTTTCTTCTTATTATTATTATTATTATTACTGTACAATGTTTGTACATATTTTGAGGTAGGTAATAGGTTTCGATTATGTTTTCGTTTAGAAACAACCACTGTTTCGACTGTCTACCTATATACATCATACACGATAATGTATTATAGTATTTAGGTATTCGGTCGTTTCTATTCAGGTTTCGAATGTTTTGTTAGCCCTGAAAAGGGCTTTTTTGTTTGTTCGCTCGCTCGCTCGATAGATCGACCGACATCCTCATCCATCCGTCCGTCCGGCTGAACGGCTTCTAGCGGGAGGGTCATCACTGTCACTGCAGCAGCAAACAAGCAATGCAATGTAAGCACGACATCGGCGCGTTTACTTCTTGGAGGCGGCGGCCTTCTTGGCGGCCGGCTTTGATTTCGGAGCGGCCTTCTTCGGTTTGGGTGCTTTAGGTTTTTTGGTAGGCGGTTTGGCGGTCTTTTTTGCTTTCGGCGCGGCGGCGGCGCTCTTCGCCTTCGAAGCGGTGGCGGCGGCTGCGGCCTTTTTGGGTGCCGGTTTCTTCTTAGCGGCGGCGGCGGCCTTCTTGTCCTTGGCGGTTGCAGATGATTTCGCCTTCGAAGGTGACGCAGAGGCGCCGGCTTTCTTTCCCTTACCTTTGCCGGCGGCAGCGGCGGCGGCGGCGGAGGGTCTCTTCGGTTTCGCTGCCGGCTTAGCCGCCGGTTTCTTGGCGGAGGAGGTTTTCGATTCCAATTTGAAACTTCCAGACGCACCTTTGCCCTTCGTTTGAATTAAAGCGCCAGATTCCACAGCGCTCTTCAGGTACTTCCTTATGAATGGAGCTAACTTCTCGGCGTCGACCTTGTATTGGGCCGCGATGTACTTCTTGATAGCTTGAAGGGATGAACCGCTGCGTTCCTTCAGTTCTTTAATGGCGCTGTTTACCATTTCTGAAGTTTTTGGGTGAGTCGGTTTCGCCTTAGGCTTCTTAGGTCCGCCGGCCGCCGAGGATTTCGCTTTCTTCGCTGGTGTAGCGGGAGCTGGAGTTTCAGATGCAACTGCTGTATCTGCCATTTTATTGATTATTAATTAATAATATTCTTACACTGACTGACTGGAACACTAACTGACTACTCGAAACGTAGCGTAGGGATCGTAGTAGGTAGAGAGATGTAACGAAACACATTTTTCTTACGACAATCAGAGAGCGATAGGCAATACCATAAGGAGAACCGTCATGTCGATAGACGTTTTCACGTATGGACGTTCATAAGTTTTCACTAACATCTATCTGATATTATTTATTTAATAAATTATAGTTTTATTTTCTAATAAATATATGTATATTTTGAATATCTCCTATAGTGTATCTATCGTGAGAAATTAACATGTTCAATGTAAAACCGATACGAGTCGAGTGGATGTATATTATTTTCGCCGTAGCGTACTCTACGCACCAGGGGGTTCCTTTAAAATTGTATTTATTACAAGAAAACTGTGATAAATATTAAATTTTATAAGTCACGTCAAAAGTGAATATACATATATTAATATGTAACAGTTGTCGTGAAATTTTTGACATATCTCTTGTTGATAAATTGAAAGATAAAGCATGCGTCGTAAAACATAGGAGTATCGTTCGCTGCTATTGAACGTTCACCATATCCCCTATAAATTATTTAATGTACATCGAAAACTTTGTTTCTTTCATATAGTAGGTAAAATTTTAATTTAAATAAAAATCATAATAATTCTAGTTCTTATTTTTTGTATGTTTACAGTGCGACGTGCGGCGGGCGACGACGCCTCGATTCGATACCAAGCTGTCCCGTCATTATGGAGGAGACTAAGCTATGTTGCTCGTGTCCACAATGTAATACTTACAGGTATGTATCTACTGATTTACACTTATTATTATTATTATTTATTATAATTAACAATTCTAATTAATTTAGTTAAGTGGTGTTAAGTACTGTTGTAATAAAATACTTTTTAATGGTAAGAAAAAAAAAAATAACCTCAACCTAACCCAAAAAGGGAAGTAAGTAAGTAAGTAAGTAAGTAAGTAAGTAAGTAAATAATATAAATAATATAATAATATAATATAATTTATAGTTTAAACGTTAGGTTCGAGGTTATTTTTTTTTTTTTCCTTTCTTTCAACTTTCTGAAATTATCCCCGAAACTGCGCAAACATAAAAGAGTAGCATGAGAGGAGAAAAAAAAAAAAAAAAAAAAAAAAAAAAAATAACCTTGAACCTAATCATCAGTAAATTAAGCTGCGTACGTAAGTACATTTTCATTATGTTATGTTTATGAAACTGTACATAATTGTTTTCAATTATGACCATGACACATATGCGGCCCTGAAAAGGGCCTTTTGTTTAAGTCATACGACGAACGAACGACTGCTCGTAACGTAAACGACGACACGACACACTCTCTCTCCCCATTAACCGCCGAAACCGTACAGGGTGCGTCCTTGACGTTTCAGAGCGTAGACTACGTCCATGGCGGTGACGGTCTTCCTCTTGGCGTGCTCGGTGTAAGTGACAGCGTCACGGATCACGTTCTCGAGGAACACCTTCAGCACACCGCGGGTCTCTTCGTATATGAGACCGGATATACGCTTCACGCCACCCCTGCGAGCTAGACGACGGATAGCGGGCTTCGTGATTCCTTGGATGTTGTCACGAAGCACTTTCCTGTGCCGCTTCGCTCCTCCCTTTCCGAGACCTTTGCCTCCTTTACCGCGACCAGTCATGATGACGAATGTACGTAAATTGAATACTTTCTCAGTGACACGTGTACGCGCGCAACGTAGCGATGCGCTGCTCCGGACCGAATGTTCTCAAAAAATTTCGGTCACATATATTTATACAGAAACAGCGTGTCTACGGGGCGGACGCTCGAAGCGGTGCGGGGAATGCGTAATGGTGGGGATAGCTTGCGCATTGGACATTATTTGTGTTTGAAATAGAATTATTATTATTATTATTAAAAATAATAATAATAATATTGAAAAATAAATATAAAACGTAAAAAAAAAAGTCGTATAAAATAGATATACAATTAGTCAACATATAGATTATATTTATTCTGTTTCATCTCAGTTCGCTTAAGTATGTATGTATGTATGTATGTATGTATGTATGTATGTATGT
Organism: Musotima nitidalis; assembly: GCA_949126915.1. Lineage (NCBI taxonomy): Eukaryota > Metazoa > Arthropoda > Insecta > Lepidoptera > Crambidae > Musotima > Musotima nitidalis. The sequence goes on along the minus strand of OX421442.1, from coordinate 5,940,514 downwards.
ATTTATTTATATTATATTGAATTATTAAACATCTATCTATCGTATCTCTCACTACATTCTATCATCCATCCATCCATCCATCCATCCATCCATCCATCCATCCGTCTCTACTTTGAAAATGTAATAATTTATGTTGAAAATGTCTTCGATTAATGTTATGTTATAAAAACCATTTCAATACGTGTATGTTATGAATCATATGCGGCCCTGAAAAGGGCCTTTTACTTTCGTCACACAAGACACATAATTATTATGTGCGAGTGATGATGATAATAGTTTATATTTAAGCGCGCTCTCCTCTGATTCTGCGTGCCAATTGAATGTCTTTTGGCATAATGGTGACGCGCTTAGCGTGAATGGCGCACAGGTTGGTGTCCTCGAAGAGACCGACCAGATAAGCCTCGCTGGCCTCCTGGAGGGCCATCACGGCGGAGCTCTGGAAACGCAGATCGGTCTTGAAGTCCTGAGCTATCTCACGAACGAGACGCTGGAACGGCAGTTTGCGGATCAACAGCTCTGTGCTCTTCTGGTAACGACGGATCTCACGGAGTGCCACTGTACCGGGCCTGTAGCGATGGGGCTTCTTAACGCCACCGGTGGCCGGCGCGCTCTTGCGAGCGGCCTTAGTGGCCAACTGTTTGCGCGGAGCTTTTCCACCGGTGGATTTGCGAGCGGTTTGCTTGGTACGTGCCATTGTTATCTGCTGACGCTGACGACGACGACGATACGTAAATTAAGTTAAATCACGGACAGAGGCGCTTGCGAGCGTACGAACGAATGATTACAAAAACGTCTGTAGACCCCATATTTATACACGCGAGCGGGGGTGCTGCGCGGGGTCGCGTGCGATGGGAGGGGAGAGGCTAGTTTCTGGTACGTAACGTAAGTAAAATAATATAAATAATTTAATTAATGTTTATTATTTAATTAATATCGTATACATACGTGTGTTTAGTATTATTAGTTATTTATAAAAAATAATATTTGTATTTATATTATTAAACTACCATACACCACAATATACACTACTATAATAATAAAGCCATAACAAACACAAACAAACACAACCAGGATGCCCCCGGAAAGGATTTGTTTTATATTTAATATTCTTTCATTGTTTGATGTAATTTTCAATCTCTCTGTACATACCTGTACCTGTACTCTAATAGGCATAGATGTATATAATAATAATAATATCTCCCTCCGGACCCCTTTCATTATAATTATTTATAAAAGATTTACGTTATGATAGAAACTGTTCATAATACGCATAATAAATATGCATCTCATATGAATAAGACAACAATTTGTGGCCCTGAAAAGGGCCTTTTAGAAACAATGCACAGTTGTTACATTGTTTTAAACTATACACATCGCGCTCACTTGGAGCTTGTGTACTTGGTGACGGCCTTTGTTCCCTCGCTGACGGCGTGCTTGGCGAGCTCTCCGGGCAACAGGAGACGCACCGAAGTTTGAACCTCCCTTGAAGTGATTGTCGAACGCTTGTTGTAGTGGGCGAGTCTGGACGCCTCGGCCGCGATACGTTCGAAAATGTCATTCACGAAAGAGTTCATGATAGACATCGCCTTACTGGATATACCGGTGTCGGGGTGCACCTGCTTGAGCACTTTGTAAATGTAGATGGCGTAGCTCTCCTTCCTCTTGTGCTTCTTCTTTTTCTTATCTGTCTTCGAAATGTTCTTTTGGGCTTTGCCCGATTTCTTGGCGGCCTTACCACTCGTCTTGGGCGGCATTGTCAATTAGGTTAGGTTCAATTGGGAGTAACGTAACGAACGATCGCTCACTACTGAGTTATCTAAAATTTTTCGTTTTCGCTTATTCTATTTATGTAGAACGCGTCTCTACTCGTGCGAGATGCCAGAAACACATCGACCAATGGTGACGTAGTATCTTGTTGTCTGTCTCTTTCGCTCGCACCTCTCACTCTCTCTCCCCACGACACGAAAACAATATTATTGGTGTTTTTAAAATATTATTTTTTGTATGTACTCGTAAATAAATTTAAATAATATATAGCAATTTAAAATCATTACATATTCTCCATCGGTAGTAGTACGTTCGTAAGTACATAATCTACAATATAATTAATATTTATGTAATCAGTTTCAGTTTCAGAAAATTATTCTGACTATGGTTTGAATGATCACATTTATATTCATTAATCAATAATATAAGGTAATGTGTATTTTATTCGCTTTCATTTATTTGTATTAATTAGTAAGAGTATTTGTTTGTTGTGTCGTTTCAGTACGCCCAGTTAGTAGCGTAGAGTAGTGAGAGTAGAGAGAGTAGGTAGAGATATTGTACAGTATTAGAAACTTTTCGTTTGTTTTGCATGCATGCATGCAGCAGTCGGGCGAAATGTAATGATATTGTGGCCCTGAAAAGGGCCTTTTATTTATTGATTGATTGATGCGTGCGTGCGTCCGTTTAGAGGCGCGGCGGCAACAATAACAATGAATGTACGAATTACGCCTTCTTCTCGGTCTTCTTGGGGAGGAGGACGGCCTGGATGTTAGGCAGTACACCGCCCTGTGCGATAGTCACGCCGGAGAGGAGTTTGTTCAATTCCTCGTCGTTGCGTATCGCCAGCTGAAGATGCCTGGGGATGATTCTGGTCTTCTTGTTGTCACGAGCGGCGTTGCCGGCCAACTCGAGCACTTCGGCGGCCAGATACTCCATAACGGCGGCCAAGTAGACCGGTGCACCGGCACCGACTCGCTCGGCGTAGTTACCCTTGCGCAGAAGCCTGTGTATACGTCCGACGGGGAATTGAAGTCCGGCACGGTTTGAGCGAGACTTGACCTTCCCCTTGACTTTGCCGCCTTTACCACGACCGGACATGATAGAGTGGTTTGTTAAAAACGAACGAAAGAAATAAGCGCGCGCACCGTACTATCGGTACACACGACACGAGGGATACTGTTTAAAAAATCGGCTCGAACCTCTCCTTTATATATATGATTTCTAAAGGTGCGCCAATAGCCGATGGCGCATTGAGTGTAGCGCGTGCGACAGAGATAGAAAATGTGCTTGCCACCTCGCTCTCGTATCGTATTATTGTTTATCATTCATTATAAACATACATTATGTACATACAACGTATATTTTTATAGATATGATCGATAAGTTAAGTTAGGAGAAATAGAAAAAAAAAAAAAAAAAATCAACTACCACTTTTACACTTCTTCAATAAGAAAGGAAGGATAGAGGGCGTGGGCGACGGGATGCTCATCTAATTTACCTAAACATCTGATTTTTTAGCATGTATATCGAGATGACGTCAGTTGCACTTTGTCAATTGCAACGTGGCATGTGCTGCTTGCACCGTGTAATGATGATAGTGTTTTTATTTTTTATTGTTTGTTCTAGTGTAGTGCGTATTGTTTAGGTTAAACATTATTTTGTATTATTAGTGATTGTGAGTGTGAGGTGAGTGAGATAGGTGAGTTTTTCTTCTTATTATTATTATTATTATTACTGTACAATGTTTGTACATATTTTGAGGTAGGTAATAGGTTTCGATTATGTTTTCGTTTAGAAACAACCACTGTTTCGACTGTCTACCTATATACATCATACACGATAATGTATTATAGTATTTAGGTATTCGGTCGTTTCTATTCAGGTTTCGAATGTTTTGTTAGCCCTGAAAAGGGCTTTTTTGTTTGTTCGCTCGCTCGCTCGATAGATCGACCGACATCCTCATCCATCCGTCCGTCCGGCTGAACGGCTTCTAGCGGGAGGGTCATCACTGTCACTGCAGCAGCAAACAAGCAATGCAATGTAAGCACGACATCGGCGCGTTTACTTCTTGGAGGCGGCGGCCTTCTTGGCGGCCGGCTTTGATTTCGGAGCGGCCTTCTTCGGTTTGGGTGCTTTAGGTTTTTTGGTAGGCGGTTTGGCGGTCTTTTTTGCTTTCGGCGCGGCGGCGGCGCTCTTCGCCTTCGAAGCGGTGGCGGCGGCTGCGGCCTTTTTGGGTGCCGGTTTCTTCTTAGCGGCGGCGGCGGCCTTCTTGTCCTTGGCGGTTGCAGATGATTTCGCCTTCGAAGGTGACGCAGAGGCGCCGGCTTTCTTTCCCTTACCTTTGCCGGCGGCAGCGGCGGCGGCGGCGGAGGGTCTCTTCGGTTTCGCTGCCGGCTTAGCCGCCGGTTTCTTGGCGGAGGAGGTTTTCGATTCCAATTTGAAACTTCCAGACGCACCTTTGCCCTTCGTTTGAATTAAAGCGCCAGATTCCACAGCGCTCTTCAGGTACTTCCTTATGAATGGAGCTAACTTCTCGGCGTCGACCTTGTATTGGGCCGCGATGTACTTCTTGATAGCTTGAAGGGATGAACCGCTGCGTTCCTTCAGTTCTTTAATGGCGCTGTTTACCATTTCTGAAGTTTTTGGGTGAGTCGGTTTCGCCTTAGGCTTCTTAGGTCCGCCGGCCGCCGAGGATTTCGCTTTCTTCGCTGGTGTAGCGGGAGCTGGAGTTTCAGATGCAACTGCTGTATCTGCCATTTTATTGATTATTAATTAATAATATTCTTACACTGACTGACTGGAACACTAACTGACTACTCGAAACGTAGCGTAGGGATCGTAGTAGGTAGAGAGATGTAACGAAACACATTTTTCTTACGACAATCAGAGAGCGATAGGCAATACCATAAGGAGAACCGTCATGTCGATAGACGTTTTCACGTATGGACGTTCATAAGTTTTCACTAACATCTATCTGATATTATTTATTTAATAAATTATAGTTTTATTTTCTAATAAATATATGTATATTTTGAATATCTCCTATAGTGTATCTATCGTGAGAAATTAACATGTTCAATGTAAAACCGATACGAGTCGAGTGGATGTATATTATTTTCGCCGTAGCGTACTCTACGCACCAGGGGGTTCCTTTAAAATTGTATTTATTACAAGAAAACTGTGATAAATATTAAATTTTATAAGTCACGTCAAAAGTGAATATACATATATTAATATGTAACAGTTGTCGTGAAATTTTTGACATATCTCTTGTTGATAAATTGAAAGATAAAGCATGCGTCGTAAAACATAGGAGTATCGTTCGCTGCTATTGAACGTTCACCATATCCCCTATAAATTATTTAATGTACATCGAAAACTTTGTTTCTTTCATATAGTAGGTAAAATTTTAATTTAAATAAAAATCATAATAATTCTAGTTCTTATTTTTTGTATGTTTACAGTGCGACGTGCGGCGGGCGACGACGCCTCGATTCGATACCAAGCTGTCCCGTCATTATGGAGGAGACTAAGCTATGTTGCTCGTGTCCACAATGTAATACTTACAGGTATGTATCTACTGATTTACACTTATTATTATTATTATTTATTATAATTAACAATTCTAATTAATTTAGTTAAGTGGTGTTAAGTACTGTTGTAATAAAATACTTTTTAATGGTAAGAAAAAAAAAAATAACCTCAACCTAACCCAAAAAGGGAAGTAAGTAAGTAAGTAAGTAAGTAAGTAAGTAAGTAAATAATATAAATAATATAATAATATAATATAATTTATAGTTTAAACGTTAGGTTCGAGGTTATTTTTTTTTTTTTCCTTTCTTTCAACTTTCTGAAATTATCCCCGAAACTGCGCAAACATAAAAGAGTAGCATGAGAGGAGAAAAAAAAAAAAAAAAAAAAAAAAAAAAAATAACCTTGAACCTAATCATCAGTAAATTAAGCTGCGTACGTAAGTACATTTTCATTATGTTATGTTTATGAAACTGTACATAATTGTTTTCAATTATGACCATGACACATATGCGGCCCTGAAAAGGGCCTTTTGTTTAAGTCATACGACGAACGAACGACTGCTCGTAACGTAAACGACGACACGACACACTCTCTCTCCCCATTAACCGCCGAAACCGTACAGGGTGCGTCCTTGACGTTTCAGAGCGTAGACTACGTCCATGGCGGTGACGGTCTTCCTCTTGGCGTGCTCGGTGTAAGTGACAGCGTCACGGATCACGTTCTCGAGGAACACCTTCAGCACACCGCGGGTCTCTTCGTATATGAGACCGGATATACGCTTCACGCCACCCCTGCGAGCTAGACGACGGATAGCGGGCTTCGTGATTCCTTGGATGTTGTCACGAAGCACTTTCCTGTGCCGCTTCGCTCCTCCCTTTCCGAGACCTTTGCCTCCTTTACCGCGACCAGTCATGATGACGAATGTACGTAAATTGAATACTTTCTCAGTGACACGTGTACGCGCGCAACGTAGCGATGCGCTGCTCCGGACCGAATGTTCTCAAAAAATTTTTTTTTTTTTTTTTTTTGCGTTCCAGAAAACCAACAACAACCCTACTTGGAACTACCCCCCACGGTGGGAGGAGGGAGATAATGCCCCCGCATACCACACACCCGGTGTGTGTGGTTATGTCGGACTTGAACCGACTAAACCTCTCCCTGTAATAGCCTTTAGTATTTCTACCATGAAGGCGACATCTGAAGCGATCGGCGCCTGGGGAGGCACCGACGCGGCGCACACTAAGCGGAAGGCTAGGTGGCGCAAGTTGGAAGGCGGGAAGCCTTGCCTGATAGACGCACACTTTGCAGAAGGCTAGGTGGCGTGTGTTAGAAGGCGGAAAGCCTTGTCGGATAAGTGCACACTAAGCGGAAGGCTATGTGGCTTGTAATGGAAGGCGAGAGCCTTAGCTGAATGGGTAGCCATTAGTTGCCTTTTACAACACCCTAGCTTTGGGTTGGATCTATTCTTGAGCCGGAAACCACACGGCTGACGAGGCTAAAGACGTTAACCTAGCTTGACTGACGGCCCCGCTGCCAGCAAAGTGTTGACAGCGGCTGTGAGTGTGTTAGGAGGGTCGGCGAGAACCCTCTTTGGTCTATTCCTAAGTGTGATACTACTAGCGGGCATGTCATAGTTGGCAGCCTCCCTAATTAGTGAGTTGGTGTGTGAAGCAGCATTTTTAAAATACCTCTCGGAGATACCTTTAAAATGCTGCTGGATTGTGTTGAGTTCTAAATCTCTGTGTAAATCTGCATTACGGACAAAGAATGGAGCGTTAGTAGCTCTCCTACAAAATTTATTTTGAAGAATTTGGAGTTTCTTTAATTCAGTGGGATTAGTGTGTGCGAATACTACGGATGCATAGGACATTACTGGCCTAATGCATACCTTGTATAGTGTGCGTTTGTTCCTAAGCGACATCTTACTGTGTTTACCCAACATTCCGTTGAGTCTCCACATGTATAATCTCGCTTTGCTACAAACCCTATGTATGTGGGCTTTGAAATTAAGTTTCTGATCTAGTGTTACACCTAAGTACTTGTATGATCGTTCCCATGGAATGGAAGATCCTAATAGTTTTAATGAAGCGGTTCCTGAAGGGACTAAGCATACTCTTTGGTTCTTAGCGAAATAGACCGCTGAGCTCTTACTTGGGTTGGCCTCTATACGCCATTTCTTAAGCCACTCTCCTAGCTTATTAATAGCTACTTGCAGAGGTGGGATAATAGTGTCGGTTGATCTACCGTGCCTGTATAGTGCAGTGTCGTCCGCGAACAAGGAGAGTTGAACCCCCTTGTTCGGGATGGGTATGTCATTTGTGTATATGTTGTAGAGTAATGGTGATAAAGCCGAGCCCTGAGGTACCCCGGCCTCTAAGCCGTGTGAGGATGAGAGTGTACCTTCGTATCTAAAACGAAAGGTACGATCTGATAGGAATGCCTGAATCAGTCTTACTAGTCTGTCGGAAAAGTCTAGGTTGTAAAGTTTGAATATTAGCCCTGGATGCCAGACTTTATCGAAAGCCTTGGCTATGTCAAAGAATACCGCTACTGTTTTTAGATTTTTAGGGCAGAAGCCTCCTAAAATGTATTCAACAATACGATGAACTTGTTGGGGACATGAGTGTTTAGGTCTGAACCCGAATTGATTTTCTATAATTAAGTTATTTGAAAAAAGATGTTCTTTAATCCTGTTTTGGATTACTTTTTCAAATAACTTACCTAATGAGCTAAGCAGGCTAATAGGTCTGTGATTGGACGGAATATTAAGTGGTTTACCTGGTTTAGGTATGCCTATTACTATAGCTTCTTTCCACACTTGTGGGAAGTAGCATAGGTTGAAGCAGGAATTGAATATTGTTACTAGTAGTAGAACTAGTTGGGCGGGAAGCGCCTTGAGAGCCTTGTTGGAAACACCATCGCTTCCGGGGGCTTTCTTTGGTACTAATTTCTTGATGAGAAATTGTACTTCGTCGGAGGAGACTGGTGGGATTTCCTCCGTCAGAGGGACGGAGGCCCTGTGGAGGATTTCCTCCTCAACTAATTTTGTGTGATGCGGGTCGCAGTTTTGGGTGCTGACAGTACACTGTGAAGCGATACTGTCAGCAAAACATTCCGCTTTCTCGTCGTCCTCGAAAGCGATGGTGTTGTCAGGGCGTATGAGAGGGGGAGTGAATGAGGTAGCGTCACTACGTAGCGCCCTAGCCACTTGGTAATAAGCCACGTGGGAGGGTTTGATGTTTTCCATTAGTGCGCTCCACTTATTGTTTTGGTAATCCTTTAGTTCGGCCTTAACTTGCCGCTGAAGGCGGTTTGCTGTAGCCCTATAGTCAGGAGTTGGATAGAGTGCTGCCCTTCTAAGGGCTGCGTTTTTAGCCTTGATTAAGTTACGAATACGTACTGGTAACTTAGATCTTGGCTCTGAAATAGACTTTATGTTGGCGTTAATCGCTATTTGAATTTGATTAGTCAGAGACTTAATCGCAGTGTCAACTTTCGTTGAACTGTCGAAGTAGTCAGGAGGGAACGCGAGAGGGTTCTCTGGAGATTCGAGTACTGTGGACAGGGATGCTTTGACGCCATCCCAGTCCGTAACAGTTTTTGTGGAAGCAGGGGAGTTGTTAGGTTCGGGACCTAGGTTAAGGGCTACAGGTCTATGGTCAGACCCTAGGTCGTCTAGGGGTTCCACAGATCTGAGCCGTAACGAGACATTCTTAATAATAGCGATATCTAAGACGTCAGGTTGGGCTGTTGTGTTAGCTGGGTAGTGGGTGGGAGATAATGGGGGAATGATATCTAAATTTAATTCGTTAATTATTTGTTCGAGTTTACGTCCGTTACTGTTTGTTATGCGGCTAGTCCAGTTAGTATGTTTGGCGTTAAAGTCGCCGAACATAATAACCGAGTTACCCAAGGATAAAATTTTCTCGAAATCGCTACGTAATGGTTGCGTTCCGGAGGGAATGTAAATTGAGGCTATGACTATGGACGGGTGTCCCGTCATAGCCACCTTACATGTTGAGGCCTCCATGTTAGAGAGGGAGGGAGTGACTAAAGGGGAGCAGTGCAGCGATTTTTTGAAATAAATCGCCGTACCACCGCCCCTCGCATCTTGGGGTCTGTCGTTCCTAATGAAGTTAAATGAGCTAATCCTGTGACTTTTCCTAACTTTTGAGTTTAGCCAAGTTTCCTGTAGTAGGAGAAGGTCTATCTCTCTATTACGTGTGAATTCACGTATTTCATTGAGGCTTGTCGTTAAGCACCTAGTATTGAATGAAACTAGAGCTAGGGAACGCGGTTTAGTGCGGCCTGCCATTTACTATTTTTGGGTATACTATTAAATCACAACTGTGAGAGAAACTGTTGGTGTTCTACTAACGCTAGTATGCGTTCTTGCGTATTACTGGCCGCTCTGATTTTAGAGGCTAGGGTGGCGAGTTCATTAAGGTCAATGCCCTTAATGGTCGCCATTACTAGCGCTAGGTCCTCTTTGAAGGAGGACCCTTGATTTTGGGGCGCTTTAGGCGCGAAAGTGGGAGGGGTTTGTGCCACTTTCCTAGGTACGCTAGGGGGCGGGGCCGTTATGAGAGGGGGCTGAGGGCCCTTACTCTTGAGGGGAGGGAAGTTCCTATCGTTTCTCTCCGGGATTTGAAATTGTTTTGTAGCCTTTGGAGCAGGCTTGTGTTTGATTGCTACCTTGGGTGCATTCGGGCACCCCCTATAACTAGCGGTGTGTCCTACTTTGCCGCAGAGGACACACTCAGGCGGGGCCGATGAGTCGGCCGCGCGGGGACATTCCCTAGTGAGGTGGGGCACTAGGCATTTAACGCAGCGGGGGTTCGCAGAGCAGTTAGCCGCTGCGTGGCCATATAACTGGCAGCGGTGACACTGCCCTGGGAAACCCCTCCTATGGGGTACCTCGACTCTGACTCTTAAGCCACAGACCTTGAGAGACTGGACCCTAAAAATTTCATTTGCTCCTGAGGGGAGCACGACAAGGGCGAGGTCGAATTTCCGCCCCTGTTTATTGTACATTTTGTGAGCTGCCTCCGCAGGGAAGCCTTGCTCAACTAAGTCGGCTACAATTTGATCTGAGGGAATTTCATATGGAATCCCTCTTATTAATGCTTTAGTTTTACGCTCTTCCGGAAGAGCGTAAGTGTGGTAAGGTATTTTGTTTTGGGTCATGATATGCGTGAGAGCACGGTAATCACTGACCGATTGAACAGTTATTTTAACTGCGACCCCTGTGTTGGTCGCTTGCGTATAGTTGACCTTATTGGTCATGCATAACTTTGAGAGCTCGGTCCAACGGGCCTTGTCTCTCAAGAAGACTGGTGGCGGGGCCGCTACCTTAGGAAGGTACGGCCTGTTACCTACAGGTGCCTTAAGAGGCTTGTTGAGTGTGGCTGCCGGAGGGGCGGGGTTCCTAGGTGTAGGTGTAGGTGCCCTAGGTGATATAGTTGGCTCTGAAGGAGCCGGGGAGGAACGCTTATTGCGTTTCTTCTTGGAGCGTCCTTCCACTAGTTGGAAGGGTGTGTCGGATTCCTCACCAGAGGCCCTCAGTGTCCCTGTGGATCCCGAGGAGTCCTCCGAGTCGGAACGGGCCGATGCGGTCCTCTTAGAAGAGGCGAGTGATGCTGATGATGATGGTGTTGGTGTAGGTGTAGGTGAAGCCGGGGACTCGAGGGCGAGCTCCATCGGCTGCGGCGTAAATTTCTTAACTAATCCTAAGAACATCTGAACGAATTCAGGGTTCCTAGCTAAGCTAGTAAATAGTTGCTGGAGGGATTGGTCGCCCGGAATTCCTTCCATGGCGCTAACTTTCCTCCCTGCCGGGAAGGCAGGGGGGAACGAATTAAAAGAGGGCTTTCCCTTGGCCGGGAGCACGTTCACTCCGGAGCACTTTCACCCCTGTCAATGGCCTCGGGACTATCCTAACCTAGGGCCCTATTGGCCGGGGACAGCTAATTGTGCGCTCGTTTGTCTAAACCTTTAAATAGGTTAAAACGAGCGCTTCGTCGCCCTGGAGATAAACTCCGTGCAATGGGCTCGGACTTCCGACTTCGCTAGTGTTTTGAACACTAGCGAGCTGTCGGGGCAAGCTCCTTTGGTTCGTTGGCACCGTAAGGTATCCCCAAAGCAACGCGTAATTAATAAAGATCGGATCTCTATTAATAGATTTTAGTTGAGAAACTAGGATACGCGAGAGCGATTTCGCGAGCGAAGTCGCAGGCGCGTGTTAGTAGCGCGACGTAACGGCAGCGTCGAGACGGCGCCGAGAGTACGCGGCGGTGGCGGCTGGCGAGCGAGAGAGCGAGCGAGCGAGCAGGCGGGAAGGTACGACCGAGCGGGGCGGCCGACCAAAGCGGAAAAAAAAAAAAAAAAAAAAAAAAAAAAAAAAAAAAAAAAAAAAAAAAAAAAAAAAATGTTCTCAAAAAATTTCGGTCACATATATTTATACAGAAACAGCGTGTCTACGGGGCGGACGCTCGAAGCGGTGCGGGGAATGCGTAATGGTGGGGATAGCTTGCGCATTGGACATTATTTGTGTTTGAAATAGAATTATTATTATTATTATTATTAAAAATAATAATAATAATATTGAAAAATAAATATAAAACGTAAAAAAAAAAGTCGTATAAAATAGATATACAATTAGTCAACATATAGATTATATTTATTCTGTTTCATCTCAGTTCGCTTAAGTATGTATGTATGTATGTATGTATGTATGTATGTATGTATGTATGTATGTATGTATGTATTTATTTATATTATATTGAATTATTAAACATCTATCTATCGTATCTCTCACTACATTCTATCATCCATCCATCCATCCATCCATCCATCCATCCATCCATCCATCTAGTCTCTACTTTGAAAATGTAATAATTTATGTTGAAAATGTCTTCGATTAATGTTATGTTATAAAAACCATTTCAATACGTGTATGTTATGAATCATATGCGGCCCTGAAAAGGGCCTTTTACTTTCGTCACACAAGACACATAATTATTATGTGCGAGTGATGATGATAATAGTTTATATTTAAGCGCGCTCTCCTCTGATTCTGCGTGCCAATTGAATGTCTTTTGGCATAATGGTGACGCGCTTAGCGTGAATGGCGCACAGGTTGGTGTCCTCGAAGAGACCGACCAGATAAGCCTCGCTGGCCTCCTGGAGGGCCATCACGGCGGAGCTCTGGAAACGCAGATCGGTCTTGAAGTCCTGAGCTATCTCACGAACGAGACGCTGGAACGGCAGTTTGCGGATCAACAGCTCTGTGCTCTTCTGGTAACGACGGATCTCACGGAGTGCCACTGTACCGGGCCTGTAGCGATGGGGCTTCTTAACGCCACCGGTGGCCGGCGCGCTCTTGCGAGCGGCCTTAGTGGCCAACTGTTTGCGCGGAGCTTTTCCACCGGTGGATTTGCGAGCGGTTTGCTTGGTACGTGCCATTGTTATCTGCTGACGCTGACGACGACGACGATACGTAAATTAAGTTAAATCACGGACAGAGGCGCTTGCGAGCGTACGAACGAATGATTACAAAAACGTCTGTAGACCCCATATTTATACACGCGAGCGGGGGTGCTGCGCGGGGTCGCGTGCGATGGGAGGGGAGAGGCTAGTTTCTGGTACGTAACGTAAGTAAAATAATATAAATAATTTAATTAATGTTTATTATTTAATTAATATCGTATACATACGTGTGTTTAGTATTATTAGTTATTTATAAAAAATAATATTTGTATTTATATTATTAAACTACCATACACCACAATATACACTACTATAATAATAAAGCCATAACAAACACAAACAAACACAACCAGGATGCCCCCGGAAAGGATTTGTTTTATATTTAATATTCTTTCATTGTTTGATGTAATTTTCAATCTCTCTGTACATACCTGTACCTGTACTCTAATAGGCATAGATGTATATAATAATAATAATATCTCCCTCCGGACCCCTTTCATTATAATTATTTATAAAAGATTTACGTTATGATAGAAACTGTTCATAATACGCATAATAAATATGCATCTCATATGAATAAGACAACAATTTGTGGCCCTGAAAAGGGCCTTTTAGAAACAATGCACAGTTGTTACATTGTTTTAAACTATACACATCGCGCTCACTTGGAGCTTGTGTACTTGGTGACGGCCTTTGTTCCCTCGCTGACGGCGTGCTTGGCGAGCTCTCCGGGCAACAGGAGACGCACCGAAGTTTGAACCTCCCTTGAAGTGATTGTCGAACGCTTGTTGTAGTGGGCGAGTCTGGACGCCTCGGCCGCGATACGTTCGAAAATGTCATTCACGAAAGAGTTCATGATAGACATCGCCTTACTGGATATACCGGTGTCGGGGTGCACCTGCTTGAGCACTTTGTAAATGTAGATGGCGTAGCTCTCCTTCCTCTTGTGCTTCTTCTTTTTCTTATCTGTCTTCGAAATGTTCTTTTGGGCTTTGCCCGATTTCTTGGCGGCCTTACCACTCGTCTTGGGCGGCATTGTCAATTAGGTTAGGTTCAATTGGGAGTAACGTAACGAACGATCGCTCACTACTGAGTTATCTAAAATTTTTCGTTTTCGCTTATTCTATTTATGTAGAACGCGTCTCTACTCGTGCGAGATGCCAGAAACACATCGACCAATGGTGACGTAGTATCTTGTTGTCTGTCTCTTTCGCTCGCACCTCTCACTCTCTCTCCCCACGACACGAAAACAATATTATTGGTGTTTTTAAAATATTATTTTTTGTATGTACTCGTAAATAAATTTAAATAATATATAGCAATTTAAAATCATTACATATTCTCCATCGGTAGTAGTACGTTCGTAAGTACATAATCTACAATATAATTAATATTTATGTAATCAGTTTCAGTTTCAGAAAATTATTCTGACTATGGTTTGAATGATCACATTTATATTCATTAATCAATAATATAAGGTAATGTGTATTTTATTCGCTTTCATTTATTTGTATTAATTAGTAAGAGTATTTGTTTGTTGTGTCGTTTCAGTACGCCCAGTTAGTAGCGTAGAGTAGTGAGAGTAGAGAGAGTAGGTAGAGATATTGTACAGTATTAGAAACTTTTCGTTTGTTTTGCATGCATGCATGCAGCAGTCGGGCGAAATGTAATGATATTGTGGCCCTGAAAAGGGCCTTTTATTTATTGATTGATTGATGCGTGCGTGCGTCCGTTTAGAGGCGCGGCGGCAACAATAACAATGAATGTACGAATTACGCCTTCTTCTCGGTCTTCTTGGGGAGGAGGACGGCCTGGATGTTAGGCAGTACACCGCCCTGTGCGATAGTCACGCCGGAGAGGAGTTTGTTCAATTCCTCGTCGTTGCGTATCGCCAGCTGAAGATGCCTGGGGATGATTCTGGTCTTCTTGTTGTCACGAGCGGCGTTGCCGGCCAACTCGAGCACTTCGGCGGCCAGATACTCCATAACGGCGGCCAAGTAGACCGGTGCACCGGCACCGACTCGCTCGGCGTAGTTACCCTTGCGCAGAAGCCTGTGTATACGTCCGACGGGGAATTGAAGTCCGGCACGGTTTGAGCGAGACTTGACCTTCCCCTTGACTTTGCCGCCTTTACCACGACCGGACATGATAGAGTGGTTTGTTAAAAACGAACGAAAGAAATAAGCGCGCGCACCGTACTATCGGTACACACGACACGAGGGATACTGTTTAAAAAATCGGCTCGAACCTCTCCTTTATATATATGATTTCTAAAGGTGCGCCAATAGCCGATGGCGCATTGAGTGTAGCGCGTGCGACAGAGATAGAAAATGTGCTTGCCACCTCGCTCTCGTATCGTATTATTGTTTATCATTCATTATAAACATACATTATGTACATACAACGTATATTTTTATAGATATGATCGATAAGTTAAGTTAGGAGAAATAGAAAAAAAAAAAAAAAAAATCAACTACCACTTTTACACTTCTTCAATAAGAAAGGAAGGATAGAGGGCGTGGGCGACGGGATGCTCATCTAATTTACCTAAACATCTGATTTTTTAGCATGTATATCGAGATGACGTCAGTTGCACTTTGTCAATTGCAACGTGGCATGTGCTGCTTGCACCGTGTAATGATGATAGTGTTTTTATTTTTTATTGTTTGTTCTAGTGTAGTGCGTATTGTTTAGGTTAAACATTATTTTGTATTATTAGTGATTGTGAGTGTGAGGTGAGTGAGATAGGTGAGTTTTTCTTCTTATTATTATTATTATTATTACTGTACAATGTTTGTACATATTTTGAGGTAGGTAATAGGTTTCGATTATGTTTTCGTTTAGAAACAACCACTGTTTCGACTGTCTACCTATATACATCATACACGATAATGTATTATAGTATTTAGGTATTCGGTCGTTTCTATTCAGGTTTCGAATGTTTTGTTAGCCCTGAAAAGGGCTTTTTTGTTTGTTCGCTCGCTCGCTCGATAGATCGACCGACATCCTCATCCATCCGTCCGTCCGGCTGAACGGCTTCTAGCGGGAGGGTCATCACTGTCACTGCAGCAGCAAACAAGCAATGCAATGTAAGCACGACATCGGCGCGTTTACTTCTTGGAGGCGGCGGCCTTCTTGGCGGCCGGCTTTGATTTCGGAGCGGCCTTCTTCGGTTTGGGTGCTTTAGGTTTTTTGGTAGGCGGTTTGGCGGTCTTTTTTGCTTTCGGCGCGGCGGCGGCGCTCTTCGCCTTCGAAGCGGTGGCGGCGGCTGCGGCCTTTTTGGGTGCCGGTTTCTTCTTAGCGGCGGCGGCGGCCTTCTTGTCCTTGGCGGTTGCAGATGATTTCGCCTTCGAAGGTGACGCAGAGGCGCCGGCTTTCTTTCCCTTACCTTTGCCGGCGGCAGCGGCGGCGGCGGCGGAGGGTCTCTTCGGTTTCGCTGCCGGCTTAGCCGCCGGTTTCTTGGCGGAGGAGGTTTTCGATTCCAATTTGAAACTTCCAGACGCACCTTTGCCCTTCGTTTGAATTAAAGCGCCAGATTCCACAGCGCTCTTCAGGTACTTCCTTATGAATGGAGCTAACTTCTCGGCGTCGACCTTGTATTGGGCCGCGATGTACTTCTTGATAGCTTGAAGGGATGAACCGCTGCGTTCCTTCAGTTCTTTAATGGCGCTGTTTACCATTTCTGAAGTTTTTGGGTGAGTCGGTTTCGCCTTAGGCTTCTTAGGTCCGCCGGCCGCCGAGGATTTCGCTTTCTTCGCTGGTGTAGCGGGAGCTGGAGTTTCAGATGCAACTGCTGTATCTGCCATTTTATTGATTATTAATTAATAATATTCTTACACTGACTGACTGGAACACTAACTGACTACTCGAAACGTAGCGTAGGGATCGTAGTAGGTAGAGAGATGTAACGAAACACATTTTTCTTACGACAATCAGAGAGCGATAGGCAATACCATAAGGAGAACCGTCATGTCGATAGACGTTTTCACGTATGGACGTTCATAAGTTTTCACTAACATCTATCTGATATTATTTATTTAATAAATTATAGTTTTATTTTCTAATAAATATATGTATATTTTGAATATCTCCTATAGTGTATCTATCGTGAGAAATTAACATGTTCAATGTAAAACCGATACGAGTCGAGTGGATGTATATTATTTTCGCCGTAGCGTACTCTACGCACCAGGGGGTTCCTTTAAAATTGTATTTATTACAAGAAAACTGTGATAAATATTAAATTTTATAAGTCACGTCAAAAGTGAATATACATATATTAATATGTAACAGTTGTCGTGAAATTTTTGACATATCTCTTGTTGATAAATTGAAAGATAAAGCATGCGTCGTAAAACATAGGAGTATCGTTCGCTGCTATTGAACGTTCACCATATCCCCTATAAATTATTTAATGTACATCGAAAACTTTGTTTCTTTCATATAGTAGGTAAAATTTTAATTTAAATAAAAATCATAATAATTCTAGTTCTTATTTTTTGTATGTTTACAGTGCGACGTGCGGCGGGCGACGACGCCTCGATTCGATACCAAGCTGTCCCGTCATTATGGAGGAGACTAAGCTATGTTGCTCGTGTCCACAATGTAATACTTACAGGTATGTATCTACTGATTTACACTTATTATTATTATTATTTATTATAATTAACAATTCTAATTAATTTAGTTAAGTGGTGTTAAGTACTGTTGTAATAAAATACTTTTTAATGGTAAGAAAAAAAAAAATAACCTCAACCTAACCCAAAAAGGGAAGTAAGTAAGTAAGTAAGTAAGTAAGTAAGTAAGTAAATAATATAAATAATATAATAATATAATATAATTTATAGTTTAAACGTTAGGTTCGAGGTTATTTTTTTTTTTTTCCTTTCTTTCAACTTTCTGAAATTATCCCCGAAACTGCGCAAACATAAAAGAGTAGCATGAGAGGAGAAAAAAAAAAAAAAAAAAAAAAAAAAAAATAACCTTGAACCTAATCATCAGTAAATTAAGCTGCGTACGTAAGTACATTTTCATTATGTTATGTTTATGAAACTGTACATAATTGTTTTCAATTATGACCATGACACATATGCGGCCCTGAAAAGGGCCTTTTGTTTAAGTCATACGACGAACGAACGACTGCTCGTAACGTAAACGACGACACGACACACTCTCTCTCCCCATTAACCGCCGAAACCGTACAGGGTGCGTCCTTGACGTTTCAGAGCGTAGACTACGTCCATGGCGGTGACGGTCTTCCTCTTGGCGTGCTCGGTGTAAGTGACAGCGTCACGGATCACGTTCTCGAGGAACACCTTCAGCACACCGCGGGTCTCTTCGTATATGAGACCGGATATACGCTTCACGCCACCCCTGCGAGCTAGACGACGGATAGCGGGCTTCGTGATTCCTTGGATGTTGTCACGAAGCACTTTCCTGTGCCGCTTCGCTCCTCCCTTTCCGAGACCTTTGCCTCCTTTACCGCGACCAGTCATGATGACGAATGTACGTAAATTGAATACTTTCTCAGTGACACGTGTACGCGCGCAACGTAGCGATGCGCTGCTCCGGACCGAATGTTCTCAAAAAATTTCGGTCACATATATTTATACAGAAACAGCGTGTCTACGGGGCGGACGCTCGAAGCGGTGCGGGGAATGCGTAATGGTGGGGATAGCTTGCGCATTGGACGGTTTCGGAGCGCTAGTAACCTAACGGTGACAACCACTATCGCTCCGACTCGCATGCGCACGCACACGGGCTGATTTTGTTGAGCAAGCAAATTACTTCCCCTTTTCGTCAGAAAAGAGGAGCAATTGCGCCCAGGTTCGCCTGGAGGGACTCGCTAACCCTAACGCGCCTCCGGGGCGACGGACAACAACCCGTCGCCCTTAGCAGCCGTGCGCGCATGCACGTCCGACTCCCCACCCCTTTCCGATCCTTTGCACATCGCTTGTTTGTGGGCATACGCGCTCACGAACGAGCTGGTAGTACTTGGTGACACGGGAAGAAAACCAGGAAGATACCAATTATAGAAGATGGACACCTCGCCCAGAGATTCTGCAGGTGAAGAGCGAGCCGAGGAGCCGCGTACCCCCACCACTCATGGCCGACCCCATGTCGGGGAAGGGCATGAAGTGGGGGGGGGGCGCGCGCCCGGCCCGTCGACGCCGACGCTCTCCGGGCACTTTTACGTTCCGACGCCGGAAGAAAGCCCCGTAACGATTCGGGCCCCTCCAGCGACGTCGCCGCGATCAAGACACGACCGCGACTGCGTCATGACTGCCAGACTGGCGGAATCGGGGTTTTTATCAGAAGGCCTACTCCGCTGGATGTCGGCATATATCCGCTTGGCCGAATTTGACCTCGGCTATACGGAAGAACTGTTGCCGATTGACAGCGCGGCCCTCGAACTCGCCGCCCAGATACCCTACATCCTCCCCCCGCTTAGGGGAACGAAAAGGAAGGAGATATCGCCCGCTTCCAGAAAGGAAAACGCCGACAAGAGGCGCCGTACCGCAACAGTACAAGGGCCGAGGTCCCGTAGTGCCAGCGGACGCGTGGAGGCCTCCACGGCAGCTATGCCGCCACCTGCAACCCCGCCGCCGAAGAGGAAACCGCCAACCACGGCGACGCCGCCTTCGACGCCCACAGCTCCGTCGACGCCGGAGCTTTATGATGCCGCGCCGCTATTACCGACGCCGAAGCCGCAGCGCGCGCCGCGACACGCGCGACCGTTCGCGCCCGCGTATCCCCACTCCATATCCCCACCTCCCCCCACCACTACCAGCGGTGGGACGCCCCCCTCCACCACCCCCCGCACCTCAGCGGGGGTTCCTTCCCCCTCTATCCCCACCCCTACGTATTACCCCCCAACCCAACATTTCCTACCCCCACCACCTACACCAGCGGCCCGCGCGCCCACCGGTACTTTCGCCGCCGCCACGACGCCCTCCGTGGTTACCGCCGCCGCGACGACCGCTACCGCGTTAACCTACGCAGCGACAGCCGCCGCGAGGCGCTCGCCCGCGGCCCCGACCGCCGCCGCCGCCGCAGCCGCCACAGCCGCCAAAACAGCCGCACCTAAGACGCCCCGATACCCGCCCCTGGTGGTTGAGAAGCTTCCCAACTGGAGCACTCACTTCAGGGAGCTGAAGAAACGCCTGGGCAGAGCACCGAACGCGCGCCCCTTCCAGCAGGGCGTACGTTTCACGCCCACCGACGCCGAAGAGTACCGCATCATACAGCGGTACTTAACCGAAACTTCGAAGGAGAACAACTTGGCGTGGTTCTCGTATTCGCTCCCTGCAGAGAGGAGCTTCAAGGTCGCCATCAGGGGCATCCCGGCAGACACCGAGCCCCTGGAGCTGCTGGAGGAGCTCACCTCCCTCGGGTACACCCCGGAATTTGTACGGCCCATACGGGCTAGGCAGGGACGACCGGGGTGTATATTTTTCGCCCAACTGAAGAGGACCGAGGGAGTAGCCAATATCTACTCCATCACCGAGCTCCTCTGCATGCCAGGGGTGAAAATTGAAGCCTGGAGGAGTAAGCGCGGGCCGGCGCAGTGCCACAGGTGCCAACAGTTTCGGCACTCGTCGCACTGCTGCCACCGCCAACAAGCCTGCGTCCGGTGCGGGGAAGAGCACCCAGCGAGGGAGTGTCCGAGGCCATTGACGGAGCCTGCTACCTGCGCGAACTGCGGGGGCTCGCACCCGGCCAACAATTCAAGGTGCCCGGCCTACCTGCAGGAGGCGAAGCTGAAGCGCGCCGGCACGGTAGCCAGAGCGGGACGACCGCTGGCTCAGAATTCTGCCGTGCCGGCGGACGCTGGAGTGCCCCACCTAATGGCCCCAGCCAACGATAAGCCTCCCCCCTCCCGCGGGAAGAGGGGGAAGCAGAAGAAGAAGAAGAAAGGCACCAAGCCGAGCGAGCCTCCCGCCGCCGCAGCCACCACACCGGTGAACGCACAGAGTGCCACCACCGCGAGAGCCGCCCAGATCCAGATCCTCTCTGACGTACTGGCGGCTCTTCAACAGGACAAAGACCCCGTCAATGTCCTCCTAGGACGTATGGCTACCTTACTTCAGACTAATGGCTAATCTGAAGATTGTCCACTGGAATGCCAATGGACTTACGGGGAAGATCGGTCAATTGAAGATCTTACTCCAAGACTTCAACGTGGATGTGTGCCTGATTTCAGAAACACATCTACGACCAACCGACACCCTCAAGAAGATTAGCCATTACATCATGTACCGACAGGACCAGGTCACGACCTCGAACAGAGCTTATCGCGGGCTGGCGGTCCTGATCAAGAGAAGAGTCGTGCACCAACTGATTCCGTCACGGCCAGAGCCACCCACGTCACTCTACTCACTGGGTGTAGAGCTCTGCCTGAACGGGAACCCCGTCCGCGTGTTTGCAGCCTACAAACCACCTCAGGATCCGCTGGATGTGGGCGACATACATCACCTAATAGACGCCCCACACCCCACCATAATAGCGGGTGACCTGAACTGCAAGCACGCGGCGTGGAACTCCAACATCCCCAACGCATGCGGTCGCCGACTCTTCAAGGACGCCGAGACCAGAGGATACTATGTCCATGGACCAGAGACACCCACTCACTACCCGTACAACGCGGCGCACACACCGGACGTACTGGACATAGCTATCCTCCACAACTTTGACTGCCAGCTGACGCAGGAAGTCCTCTTAGAGGACATCCAATCTGACCACCTCCCGGTACTGATGGAAATATCAGTGGTCCTGACTGCAGCGAAGCCACCGGCACCCAGACGCTGCACTGACTGGGGCAGATTCTGTGAGCTGATCGACCACGGTACACCGTCGTACCCCACCGAGACTCCAGACCAAGTGGAGAGTTTAGCTGCCGACCTGACGTCTTGCATCCAGGGCGCCCTCTCGGCATCATCGCACACCATGCCCGCGCACAAGGGACGTCCCCCTGTTCCCGCGGGCATCAGGAACCTACTAGCGAGGAAGAGGCGCCTCAGGAAGGATTGGCAGCGCACCCGCTGTCCAACCATCAAGACGCAGCTAAACTCGATCTCCGAACGTGTGAAGACTGCCATCAGCTCACACGAATCGATGACATGGGACAGACATATAGAGAAGGCGGGAGAGGACTGGACGGGCATTCACCGTCTTTGCCGCCAACTCTCCAGGGCCCGTCCCCCAGTCAGACCACTGAAAGGATCAGACGACCTTCCGCGCTACCGTGCAGCAGACAGAGCGGAGATATTCGCAGAGCATCTCGAACAGCAGTTCCGGCTGAACGCAACCACCAACGAGGACCACGAACGCCACGTCAGGGAGAGTAACGCCGTATACTTCTCTGCACCGATGGCGACCAACGAGGATCCCATTGTCTTCTCGCCGGGCCAGGTGCAGAGGGCTATCAGGCGCTCTAAGCCCAGAAAGGCACCGGGCGCCGACGGCGTTACGAACCTCGCCCTACAACACCTGCCTCCAAGGGCGGTAGCCGCCATGACCAGAGTCTTCAACGGCATCATGCGCACTGGTCACTTCCCGGACACATGGAAGTCCGGAAATATCATTATGTTGCCCAAACCCGGGAAGAACGTGCAACTTGCCACGAGCTACCGCCCCATCGCACTGCTGTCTGCGACATCGAAGCTGTTCGAGAAGCTCCTGCTCGCCCACCTGACTCCTCACTTGAAACTGCGCGAAGAGCAGTTCGGATTCCGTGCCGAACACTCGACGACGCTGCAGCTCTCCAGAGTACTGCACCACCTCACCGTGGCGAACAACAAGAAGGAGCACACAGTCGCAGTACTCCTGGATATGGAGAAGGCATTCGATCGTGTTTGGCACGAAGGTCTGCTGCACAAGCTGACGACGTCCAGCGCGCCCAGAAGAGTCCTGCAGGTGATAGCCTCATTCTTAAGGAACAGAAGATTCCGAGTAGTGGTGGAGGACGCCGTCTCCACCGAACGCAGAGCTGAAGCCGGAGTTCCGCAGGGAAGCTGCCTCTCCCCGCTCCTGTACGCGCGATACACAAATGACATCCCAGTCACAGAAGGAGTACAGCTGGCGCTGTACGCTGATGACGCCGCGTACTTCTCGTCGTCGTACAGGAGCATCTTCGCCACTAGAAGAGTCCAGGAGACCCTGGATGCCCTCCCAGCATGGCTTGAGAAGTGGAGGCTCAAAGTGAACGCCCCGAAGACCCAAGCCATGGTGACACGCCACACGCACAAGCGTAAGCACCCACCACTACTCCACCTGCAGGGACACGACGTCGAATGGTCCCATCAGGTCACTTACCTCGGGGTCACGATTGATCGTGGCCTAAGCATGAGCACTCACGTAGCGAAGATCATCGCAAAGGCCAAGTCCGCGCGATTCCTCCTGCGACCAGTGCTCAACTCCACGCTCGCATTGAGGACGAAGCTCGGGGTCTATAAGATCTACATTAGACCCCTGATTACCTATGCAGCGCCAGCCTGGTACGCATTGTTGAGCCCCACAGGCAAGAAGAAGCTGGAGGTGCTGCAGAGCGCCACCCTACGACGCATCGTTCATGCTCCACGCTACGTGAGGAATGCCACGATCGCAAGGGATTTGCAAATAGAGAGCATTGAAGCCTTCGTGGGTCGCCTGGCGGAACTGATGTTCGGGCGGGCGGATGCCTCAGGCCACGAACACCTTCGTGACCTGGCGCCGCTGCACGCTCGACCACCGGACGCCAAGGCCTATGCCCGAAGCCTTATCCCTCGGGAGACCTAGGGAGTGACCTGACGCCATTAAACCAGAACAGAACACCATGCTAGCTGATCGCCCCAGGGCTTGATCGCAGCACCACCGGACTTGACACCCCCGGATTTTTACCATCGGCTCATAACAGCCAACCCAACGACGCGCCCGTATTCACGGGCGCCGCAGGACACCGCGGCCAGGGGGCACTGCCCCGATCCCGCGCCGTGACCCCCCTACGGGGGCTCACGTAGAAGACCACGATTGGACATTATTTGTGTTTGAAATAGAATTATTATTATTATTATTAAAAATAATAATAATAATATTGAAAAATAAATATAAAACGTAAAAAAAAAAGTCGTATAAAATAGATATACAATTAGTCAACATATAGATTATATTTATTCTGTTTCATCTCAGTTCGCTTAAGTATGTATGTATGTATGTATGTATGTATGTATGTATGTATGTATGTATGTATGTATGTATGTATTTATTTATATTATATTGAATTATTAAACATCTATCTATCGTATCTCTCACTACATTCTATCATCCATCCATCCATCCATCCATCCATCTAGTCTCTACTTTGAAAATGTAATAATTTATGTTGAAAATGTCTTCGATTAATGTTATGTTATAAAAACCATTTCAATACGTGTATGTTATGAATCATATGCGGCCCTGAAAAGGGCCTTTTACTTTCGTCACACAAGACACATAATTATTATGTGCGAGTGATGATGATAATAGTTTATATTTAAGCGCGCTCTCCTCTGATTCTGCGTGCCAATTGAATGTCTTTTGGCATAATGGTGACGCGCTTAGCGTGAATGGCGCACAGGTTGGTGTCCTCGAAGAGACCGACCAGATAAGCCTCGCTGGCCTCCTGGAGGGCCATCACGGCGGAGCTCTGGAAACGCAGATCGGTCTTGAAGTCCTGAGCTATCTCACGAACGAGACGCTGGAACGGCAGTTTGCGGATCAACAGCTCTGTGCTCTTCTGGTAACGACGGATCTCACGGAGTGCCACTGTACCGGGCCTGTAGCGATGGGGCTTCTTAACGCCACCGGTGGCCGGCGCGCTCTTGCGAGCGGCCTTAGTGGCCAACTGTTTGCGCGGAGCTTTTCCACCGGTGGATTTGCGAGCGGTTTGCTTGGTACGTGCCATTGTTATCTGCTGACGCTGACGACGACGACGATACGTAAATTAAGTTAAATCACGGACAGAGGCGCTTGCGAGCGTACGAACGAATGATTACAAAAACGTCTGTAGACCCCATATTTATACACGCGAGCGGGGGTGCTGCGCGGGGTCGCGTGCGATGGGAGGGGAGAGGCTAGTTTCTGGTACGTAACGTAAGTAAAATAATATAAATAATTTAATTAATGTTTATTATTTAATTAATATCGTATACATACGTGTGTTTAGTATTATTAGTTATTTATAAAAAATAATATTTGTATTTATATTATTAAACTACCATACACCACAATATACACTACTATAATAATAAAGCCATAACAAACACAAACAAACACAACCAGGATGCCCCCGGAAAGGATTTGTTTTATATTTAATATTCTTTCATTGTTTGATGTAATTTTCAATCTCTCTGTACATACCTGTACCTGTACTCTAATAGGCATAGATGTATATAATAATAATAATATCTCCCTCCGGACCCCTTTCATTATAATTATTTATAAAAGATTTACGTTATGATAGAAACTGTTCATAATACGCATAATAAATATGCATCTCATATGAATAAGACAACAATTTGTGGCCCTGAAAAGGGCCTTTTAGAAACAATGCACAGTTGTTACATTGTTTTAAACTATACACATCGCGCTCACTTGGAGCTTGTGTACTTGGTGACGGCCTTTGTTCCCTCGCTGACGGCGTGCTTGGCGAGCTCTCCGGGCAACAGGAGACGCACCGAAGTTTGAACCTCCCTTGAAGTGATTGTCGAACGCTTGTTGTAGTGGGCGAGTCTGGACGCCTCGGCCGCGATACGTTCGAAAATGTCATTCACGAAAGAGTTCATGATAGACATCGCCTTACTGGATATACCGGTGTCGGGGTGCACCTGCTTGAGCACTTTGTAAATGTAGATGGCGTAGCTCTCCTTCCTCTTGTGCTTCTTCTTTTTCTTATCTGTCTTCGAAATGTTCTTTTGGGCTTTGCCCGATTTCTTGGCGGCCTTACCACTCGTCTTGGGCGGCATTGTCAATTAGGTTAGGTTCAATTGGGAGTAACGTAACGAACGATCGCTCACTACTGAGTTATCTAAAATTTTTCGTTTTCGCTTATTCTATTTATGTAGAACGCGTCTCTACTCGTGCGAGATGCCAGAAACACATCGACCAATGGTGACGTAGTATCTTGTTGTCTGTCTCTTTCGCTCGCACCTCTCACTCTCTCTCCCCACGACACGAAAACAATATTATTGGTGTTTTTAAAATATTATTTTTTGTATGTACTCGTAAATAAATTTAAATAATATATAGCAATTTAAAATCATTACATATTCTCCATCGGTAGTAGTACGTTCGTAAGTACATAATCTACAATATAATTAATATTTATGTAATCAGTTTCAGTTTCAGAAAATTATTCTGACTATGGTTTGAATGATCACATTTATATTCATTAATCAATAATATAAGGTAATGTGTATTTTATTCGCTTTCATTTATTTGTATTAATTAGTAAGAGTATTTGTTTGTTGTGTCGTTTCAGTACGCCCAGTTAGTAGCGTAGAGTAGTGAGAGTAGAGAGAGTAGGTAGAGATATTGTACAGTATTAGAAACTTTTCGTTTGTTTTGCATGCATGCATGCAGCAGTCGGGCGAAATGTAATGATATTGTGGCCCTGAAAAGGGCCTTTTATTTATTGATTGATTGATGCGTGCGTGCGTCCGTTTAGAGGCGCGGCGGCAACAATAACAATGAATGTACGAATTACGCCTTCTTCTCGGTCTTCTTGGGGAGGAGGACGGCCTGGATGTTAGGCAGTACACCGCCCTGTGCGATAGTCACGCCGGAGAGGAGTTTGTTCAATTCCTCGTCGTTGCGTATCGCCAGCTGAAGATGCCTGGGGATGATTCTGGTCTTCTTGTTGTCACGAGCGGCGTTGCCGGCCAACTCGAGCACTTCGGCGGCCAGATACTCCATAACGGCGGCCAAGTAGACCGGTGCACCGGCACCGACTCGCTCGGCGTAGTTACCCTTGCGCAGAAGCCTGTGTATACGTCCGACGGGGAATTGAAGTCCGGCACGGTTTGAGCGAGACTTGACCTTCCCCTTGACTTTGCCGCCTTTACCACGACCGGACATGATAGAGTGGTTTGTTAAAAACGAACGAAAGAAATAAGCGCGCGCACCGTACTATCGGTACACACGACACGAGGGATACTGTTTAAAAAATCGGCTCGAACCTCTCCTTTATATATATGATTTCTAAAGGTGCGCCAATAGCCGATGGCGCATTGAGTGTAGCGCGTGCGACAGAGATAGAAAATGTGCTTGCCACCTCGCTCTCGTATCGTATTATTGTTTATCATTCATTATAAACATACATTATGTACATACAACGTATATTTTTATAGATATGATCGATAAGTTAAGTTAGGAGAAATAGAAAAAAAAAAAAAAAAAATCAACTACCACTTTTACACTTCTTCAATAAGAAAGGAAGGATAGAGGGCGTGGGCGACGGGATGCTCATCTAATTTACCTAAACATCTGATTTTTTAGCATGTATATCGAGATGACGTCAGTTGCACTTTGTCAATTGCAACGTGGCATGTGCTGCTTGCACCGTGTAATGATGATAGTGTTTTTATTTTTTATTGTTTGTTCTAGTGTAGTGCGTATTGTTTAGGTTAAACATTATTTTGTATTATTAGTGATTGTGAGTGTGAGGTGAGTGAGATAGGTGAGTTTTTCTTCTTATTATTATTATTATTATTACTGTACAATGTTTGTACATATTTTGAGGTAGGTAATAGGTTTCGATTATGTTTTCGTTTAGAAACAACCACTGTTTCGACTGTCTACCTATATACATCATACACGATAATGTATTATAGTATTTAGGTATTCGGTCGTTTCTATTCAGGTTTCGAATGTTTTGTTAGCCCTGAAAAGGGCTTTTTTGTTTGTTCGCTCGCTCGCTCGATAGATCGACCGACATCCTCATCCATCCGTCCGTCCGGCTGAACGGCTTCTAGCGGGAGGGTCATCACTGTCACTGCAGCAGCAAACAAGCAATGCAATGTAAGCACGACATCGGCGCGTTTACTTCTTGGAGGCGGCGGCCTTCTTGGCGGCCGGCTTTGATTTCGGAGCGGCCTTCTTCGGTTTGGGTGCTTTAGGTTTTTTGGTAGGCGGTTTGGCGGTCTTTTTTGCTTTCGGCGCGGCGGCGGCGCTCTTCGCCTTCGAAGCGGTGGCGGCGGCTGCGGCCTTTTTGGGTGCCGGTTTCTTCTTAGCGGCGGCGGCGGCCTTCTTGTCCTTGGCGGTTGCAGATGATTTCGCCTTCGAAGGTGACGCAGAGGCGCCGGCTTTCTTTCCCTTACCTTTGCCGGCGGCAGCGGCGGCGGCGGCGGAGGGTCTCTTCGGTTTCGCTGCCGGCTTAGCCGCCGGTTTCTTGGCGGAGGAGGTTTTCGATTCCAATTTGAAACTTCCAGACGCACCTTTGCCCTTCGTTTGAATTAAAGCGCCAGATTCCACAGCGCTCTTCAGGTACTTCCTTATGAATGGAGCTAACTTCTCGGCGTCGACCTTGTATTGGGCCGCGATGTACTTCTTGATAGCTTGAAGGGATGAACCGCTGCGTTCCTTCAGTTCTTTAATGGCGCTGTTTACCATTTCTGAAGTTTTTGGGTGAGTCGGTTTCGCCTTAGGCTTCTTAGGTCCGCCGGCCGCCGAGGATTTCGCTTTCTTCGCTGGTGTAGCGGGAGCTGGAGTTTCAGATGCAACTGCTGTATCTGCCATTTTATTGATTATTAATTAATAATATTCTTACACTGACTGACTGGAACACTAACTGACTACTCGAAACGTAGCGTAGGGATCGTAGTAGGTAGAGAGATGTAACGAAACACATTTTTCTTACGACAATCAGAGAGCGATAGGCAATACCATAAGGAGAACCGTCATGTCGATAGACGTTTTCACGTATGGACGTTCATAAGTTTTCACTAACATCTATCTGATATTATTTATTTAATAAATTATAGTTTTATTTTCTAATAAATATATGTATATTTTGAATATCTCCTATAGTGTATCTATCGTGAGAAATTAACATGTTCAATGTAAAACCGATACGAGTCGAGTGGATGTATATTATTTTCGCCGTAGCGTACTCTACGCACCAGGGGGTTCCTTTAAAATTGTATTTATTACAAGAAAACTGTGATAAATATTAAATTTTATAAGTCACGTCAAAAGTGAATATACATATATTAATATGTAACAGTTGTCGTGAAATTTTTGACATATCTCTTGTTGATAAATTGAAAGATAAAGCATGCGTCGTAAAACATAGGAGTATCGTTCGCTGCTATTGAACGTTCACCATATCCCCTATAAATTATTTAATGTACATCGAAAACTTTGTTTCTTTCATATAGTAGGTAAAATTTTAATTTAAATAAAAATCATAATAATTCTAGTTCTTATTTTTTGTATGTTTACAGTGCGACGTGCGGCGGGCGACGACGCCTCGATTCGATACCAAGCTGTCCCGTCATTATGGAGGAGACTAAGCTATGTTGCTCGTGTCCACAATGTAATACTTACAGGTATGTATCTACTGATTTACACTTATTATTATTATTATTTATTATAATTAACAATTCTAATTAATTTAGTTAAGTGGTGTTAAGTACTGTTGTAATAAAATACTTTTTAATGGTAAGAAAAAAAAAAATAACCTCAACCTAACCCAAAAAGGGAAGTAAGTAAGTAAGTAAGTAAGTAAGTAAGTAAGTAAATAATATAAATAATATAATAATATAATATAATTTATAGTTTAAACGTTAGGTTCGAGGTTATTTTTTTTTTTTTCCTTTCTTTCAACTTTCTGAAATTATCCCCGAAACTGCGCAAACATAAAAGAGTAGCATGAGAGGAGAAAAAAAAAAAAAAAAAAAAAAAAAAAAAATAACCTTGAACCTAATCATCAGTAAATTAAGCTGCGTACGTAAGTACATTTTCATTATGTTATGTTTATGAAACTGTACATAATTGTTTTCAATTATGACCATGACACATATGCGGCCCTGAAAAGGGCCTTTTGTTTAAGTCATACGACGAACGAACGACTGCTCGTAACGTAAACGACGACACGACACACTCTCTCTCCCCATTAACCGCCGAAACCGTACAGGGTGCGTCCTTGACGTTTCAGAGCGTAGACTACGTCCATGGCGGTGACGGTCTTCCTCTTGGCGTGCTCGGTGTAAGTGACAGCGTCACGGATCACGTTCTCGAGGAACACCTTCAGCACACCGCGGGTCTCTTCGTATATGAGACCGGATATACGCTTCACGCCACCCCTGCGAGCTAGACGACGGATAGCGGGCTTCGTGATTCCTTGGATGTTGTCACGAAGCACTTTCCTGTGCCGCTTCGCTCCTCCCTTTCCGAGACCTTTGCCTCCTTTACCGCGACCAGTCATGATGACGAATGTACGTAAATTGAATACTTTCTCAGTGACACGTGTACGCGCGCAACGTAGCGATGCGCTGCTCCGGACCGAATGTTCTCAAAAAATTTCGGTCACATATATTTATACAGAAACAGCGTGTCTACGGGGCGGACGCTCGAAGCGGTGCGGGGAATGCGTAATGGTGGGGATAGCTTGCGCATTGGACATTATTTGTGTTTGAAATAGAATTATTATTATTATTATTAAAAATAATAATAATAATATTGAAAAATAAATATAAAACGTAAAAAAAAAAGTCGTATAAAATAGATATACAATTAGTCAACATATAGATTATATTTATTCTGTTTCATCTCAGTTCGCTTAAGTATGTATGTATGTATGTATGTATGTATGTATGTATGTATGTATGTATTTATTTATATTATATTGAATTATTAAACATCTATCTATCGTATCTCTCACTACATTCTATCATCCATCCATCCATCCATCCATCCATCCATCCATCCATCCATCTAGTCTCTACTTTGAAAATGTAATAATTTATGTTGAAAATGTCTTCGATTAATGTTATGTTATAAAAACCATTTCAATACGTGTATGTTATGAATCATATGCGGCCCTGAAAAGGGCCTTTTACTTTCGTCACACAAGACACATAATTATTATGTGCGAGTGATGATGATAATAGTTTATATTTAAGCGCGCTCTCCTCTGATTCTGCGTGCCAATTGAATGTCTTTTGGCATAATGGTGACGCGCTTAGCGTGAATGGCGCACAGGTTGGTGTCCTCGAAGAGACCGACCAGATAAGCCTCGCTGGCCTCCTGGAGGGCCATCACGGCGGAGCTCTGGAAACGCAGATCGGTCTTGAAGTCCTGAGCTATCTCACGAACGAGACGCTGGAACGGCAGTTTGCGGATCAACAGCTCTGTGCTCTTCTGGTAACGACGGATCTCACGGAGTGCCACTGTACCGGGCCTGTAGCGATGGGGCTTCTTAACGCCACCGGTGGCCGGCGCGCTCTTGCGAGCGGCCTTAGTGGCCAACTGTTTGCGCGGAGCTTTTCCACCGGTGGATTTGCGAGCGGTTTGCTTGGTACGTGCCATTGTTATCTGCTGACGCTGACGACGACGACGATACGTAAATTAAGTTAAATCACGGACAGAGGCGCTTGCGAGCGTACGAACGAATGATTACAAAAACGTCTGTAGACCCCATATTTATACACGCGAGCGGGGGTGCTGCGCGGGGTCGCGTGCGATGGGAGGGGAGAGGCTAGTTTCTGGTACGTAACGTAAGTAAAATAATATAAATAATTTAATTAATGTTTATTATTTAATTAATATCGTATACATACGTGTGTTTAGTATTATTAGTTATTTATAAAAAATAATATTTGTATTTATATTATTAAACTACCATACACCACAATATACACTACTATAATAATAAAGCCATAACAAACACAAACAAACACAACCAGGATGCCCCCGGAAAGGATTTGTTTTATATTTAATATTCTTTCATTGTTTGATGTAATTTTCAATCTCTCTGTACATACCTGTACCTGTACTCTAATAGGCATAGATGTATATAATAATAATAATATCTCCCTCCGGACCCCTTTCATTATAATTATTTATAAAAGATTTACGTTATGATAGAAACTGTTCATAATACGCATAATAAATATGCATCTCATATGAATAAGACAACAATTTGTGGCCCTGAAAAGGGCCTTTTAGAAACAATGCACAGTTGTTACATTGTTTTAAACTATACACATCGCGCTCACTTGGAGCTTGTGTACTTGGTGACGGCCTTTGTTCCCTCGCTGACGGCGTGCTTGGCGAGCTCTCCGGGCAACAGGAGACGCACCGAAGTTTGAACCTCCCTTGAAGTGATTGTCGAACGCTTGTTGTAGTGGGCGAGTCTGGACGCCTCGGCCGCGATACGTTCGAAAATGTCATTCACGAAAGAGTTCATGATAGACATCGCCTTACTGGATATACCGGTGTCGGGGTGCACCTGCTTGAGCACTTTGTAAATGTAGATGGCGTAGCTCTCCTTCCTCTTGTGCTTCTTCTTTTTCTTATCTGTCTTCGAAATGTTCTTTTGGGCTTTGCCCGATTTCTTGGCGGCCTTACCACTCGTCTTGGGCGGCATTGTCAATTAGGTTAGGTTCAATTGGGAGTAACGTAACGAACGATCGCTCACTACTGAGTTATCTAAAATTTTTCGTTTTCGCTTATTCTATTTATGTAGAACGCGTCTCTACTCGTGCGAGATGCCAGAAACACATCGACCAATGGTGACGTAGTATCTTGTTGTCTGTCTCTTTCGCTCGCACCTCTCACTCTCTCTCCCCACGACACGAAAACAATATTATTGGTGTTTTTAAAATATTATTTTTTGTATGTACTCGTAAATAAATTTAAATAATATATAGCAATTTAAAATCATTACATATTCTCCATCGGTAGTAGTACGTTCGTAAGTACATAATCTACAATATAATTAATATTTATGTAATCAGTTTCAGTTTCAGAAAATTATTCTGACTATGGTTTGAATGATCACATTTATATTCATTAATCAATAATATAAGGTAATGTGTATTTTATTCGCTTTCATTTATTTGTATTAATTAGTAAGAGTATTTGTTTGTTGTGTCGTTTCAGTACGCCCAGTTAGTAGCGTAGAGTAGTGAGAGTAGAGAGAGTAGGTAGAGATATTGTACAGTATTAGAAACTTTTCGTTTGTTTTGCATGCATGCATGCAGCAGTCGGGCGAAATGTAATGATATTGTGGCCCTGAAAAGGGCCTTTTATTTATTGATTGATTGATGCGTGCGTGCGTCCGTTTAGAGGCGCGGCGGCAACAATAACAATGAATGTACGAATTACGCCTTCTTCTCGGTCTTCTTGGGGAGGAGGACGGCCTGGATGTTAGGCAGTACACCGCCCTGTGCGATAGTCACGCCGGAGAGGAGTTTGTTCAATTCCTCGTCGTTGCGTATCGCCAGCTGAAGATGCCTGGGGATGATTCTGGTCTTCTTGTTGTCACGAGCGGCGTTGCCGGCCAACTCGAGCACTTCGGCGGCCAGATACTCCATAACGGCGGCCAAGTAGACCGGTGCACCGGCACCGACTCGCTCGGCGTAGTTACCCTTGCGCAGAAGCCTGTGTATACGTCCGACGGGGAATTGAAGTCCGGCACGGTTTGAGCGAGACTTGACCTTCCCCTTGACTTTGCCGCCTTTACCACGACCGGACATGATAGAGTGGTTTGTTAAAAACGAACGAAAGAAATAAGCGCGCGCACCGTACTATCGGTACACACGACACGAGGGATACTGTTTAAAAAATCGGCTCGAACCTCTCCTTTATATATATGATTTCTAAAGGTGCGCCAATTTGAACCTGTCTCATCTACGTGAACCCCCTAGTGGGGGTCACGGCGCGGTGCCGGGGCATGTGCCCCCTGGCCGCGGTTTCTGACGGCTCCCGTGAATACGGGAGCGGCGTTGGGGCGGCTGTTCAGCCTTGTCTACGTCCGGAGGTGTCATGTCCGGTGGGCGCCGCGATCAAGCCCTGGGCGATCAGCGCCTTGGGCGATCAGCGGCGGTGGGGTGTCTGTCCAGGTTGGTGCTCCCGTCAAGTCCTAGGTCTCCTGAGGGATGAGGCTGCGGGCATAAGCCCTGGCATCCGGTGGACGCGCATGAAGCGGCGCCAGGCCCCGGATGTGATCGTGGCCTGACGCATCCGCACGCGCGAACATCGGTCCCGCCAGTCGACCTATGAAGGATTCCACACTCTCAAGCCTCAAATCCCTCGCGATCGTAGCGTTTCTCACGTAGCGAGGCGCCTTGACGATCTGGCGTAGGGTCTGGTTTTGAAAAACCTCCAGTTTCTTCCTGTTCTGCTTCTTGGTGAGTGCGTACCAGGCTGGGGCTGCGTAGGTGATTAGGGGCCTAAGGTAGATTTTATAGACCCCTAGCTTCACACTAGTGGCAAGCGTCGAGTGCAGCACTGGACGGAGCAGGTGCCGCGCCGTCTTGGCTTTCGCGACTATCATCGCTACGTGAGGCTTCATACTCAGCTTACGATCGATCGTGATCCCTAGGTACTTGACCCGTGGCGACCACGCGATCTCGAGTCCATGCAGGCGGAGTGGTGGTGGGAGTATCGTGGTATGTGGGACGACTATGGTTTGGGTCTTCCTGACGTTAACCGATAGTCGCCACTTGTCCAGCCATTCTGGCAGGAGGTCAAGCGTCTCTTGGACTCTTCTCGCCGCGAAGTTCCTCCTGTACGACGATGAGTAGTACGCTGCGTCATCGGCGAATAGCGCTAGGTGTACTCCCTCCGAGACAGGCAGGTCATCTGTGAAGCGTGCGTACAGGGACGGCGAGAGGCAGCTTCCTTGAGGTACTCCGGCTTCGATCTTCCTTTCAGCGGATTCCTGGTCTTCTACCACCACTCTGAATCTTCGGTTCCCCAGAAAGGAAGCTAGCACCTGCGTGATGCGCCTGGGTGCGCTTGACAACGAGATCTTGTACAGCAGACCTTCGTGCCAAACACGGTCGAAAGCTTTTTCCATGTCTAAGAGTACTGCAGCAGTGTACTCCTTCTTGTTTGATGCCACCGTGAAGTGGTGCAGTACTCTTGAAAGCTGCAGTGTTGTCGAGTGTTCGGCACGGAATCCGAACTGCTCTGGGCGCGGTTCAATATGCGGAGTCAGGTGTTCGAGCAGGAGCCTCTCGAACAGTTTCGACATGTTAGGCAGCAGGGTGATGGGCCGGTAGCTGGCGGGGTCCTGGACTGACTTCCCAGGCTTCGGGAGCATGATGACCCTTCCCGTCTTCCATGAGCCTGGGAAGTGGCCCGTGCGCATAATGCCATTGAAAAGTCTAGTGACTGCAGCGACGCTCTTGGGTGGCAGGTTTCGGAGCGCGACGTTGGTAATCTTGTCTGCGCCAGGCGCCTTTCTTGGCTTGGTCTTCCAGATGAGTCTCTGCACTTGGCCTGGGGAGAAGACGATGGGATCCTCCCCGATCTCCATCGGTGCAGAGAAGTACCTGGCGAGACTGTCAACAACGTGGCGCTCGTGCTCTGCGTTGGTGATCGCGTTGGGTCGAAACTGTCGTTCGAGGTGGTCCGCGAAGATCTCCGCTCTGTCTGCTGCACAGTAGCGTGGTAGCCCGTCGGATCCTCTTAGGGGTCTGACTGGGGGTCGGGCCTTGGAGAGCTGGCGGCAGAGGCGATGGATGCCATTCCAACCTTCGCTCGCGCTCTCCAGGTGTCTCTCCCATTGTTCGGTATCATGTGAACTGATGGCGGTCTTCACTTCTTCGGTGATCCTGTTTAGCTGCGTCTTGGTGGCTGGGCAGCGGGTACGCTGCCAGTCCTTCCTGAGGCGCCTCTTCCTCGCTAATAAGTCCCTGATGCCTGCGGGTAGCGGGGGTCGTCCCCTGAGCGCAGGCATGGTGTGCGAAGCTGACGAGAGGGCGCCTTGGATGCAAGACGTTAAGTCGGCAGCTAAACGTTCCACGTCTTCAGGCGTCGTAACGGGGTGCGATGAGGTCCGTTGGCTCATCAGTTCACTGAACCGTCCCCAGTCAGTGCAGTGTCTGGGAGCTGGAGGTTTCACTGCAGTTGGTCGATCCGGTATAACCAACAATACCGGCAGGTGGTCGGATTGGAGGTCCTCCAGGAGGACTTCCTGCGTCAGCTGGCAGTCGAGCTGGTGGCTGACGGCTATGTCCAAAACGTCCGCTGCGTGCGCGTCGGCGAAGGGGTAATGCGTTGGAGTTTCGGGCCCCTGGACTACATAGCCTCTTCTGTCAGCGTCGGCGAAGAGTCGGCGACCATCGATGTTGATCAGGTTTGAATTCCACGCCGTGTGTTTGCAGTTAAAATCTCCTGCGATGACGGTGGGTGTGGTGGTGGACTCTGAGAGGAGTTGGTGGATATCCTCGACGTGTAGCGCGTCTTGCGGTGGCTTATAAGCTGCAAACACACGTAACGGTTTGTTGTTCACGCAGACCTCTATACCGAGCGTGTACAGAGTTCTGCGTGGCTCCCTCGGTGGTGGAATCGGTTGGTGCACGACTCTCCGCTTGACTAGGACTGCCAGCCCGCGATATGCCCTGTTGGTTTCCGAGCGCTCGTCCTGCCGGTAGGCGTAGAAGTTACGCATCTTGAAGTCGTCACTGGGCTTCAGGTGGGTCTCCGATATCAGACAGATGTCGATCTTGTAGTCGGAGAGCACCGTCTTGAGCAATGCGGTCTTACCCCTGAGACCGCAAGCGTTCCAGTGAAGGATGCGTAGCTCAGCCATTGGATTGTATTAGGGAGGTCATCCGTCCCATGAGGATAGGCAGAGCGTCCTTATCCTGCTGAAGGGCCGCCAGTATCTCCGCCAGTATTTCTAACTGGGCGGCCCTGGCTGACGGAGGAGCACTCTTCGCTGCCTCCTTGTCCACTTGCTGCTTGGCTGGAGGCGCAGCAGTAGTGGGGTTCTTCTTCCCCTTCTTCCTCTTCTTCCTGCGCGAGGGTGGGGGTTTGTTGTTGGCCTCTGCCATTAGTGTCGATGCGCCAGCTGTCGCCTCGACCGTCGCTCTCTGGGTGAGCGGTCTACCAGCGAGCGCAATGGTCCCAGCGCGCTTGAGTTTGGCCTCCCTCTGGAAGGCCGGGCATCGAATTGAGCTCGCTGGGTGCGCTCCTCCGCAGTTGGCGCATGTGGCGGGCTCTGTAGTGGGGCGCGGGCACTCCTTGGCAGGGTGTTCTTCCCCGCATCGGACGCAAGCCTGCTGGCGGTGACAGCAGTGGGAAGAGTGCCGGAACTGCTGGCATCTATGGCACTGTGCTGGGCCGCGCTTCTTCCTCCAGGCTTCTATTTTGATGCCCGGCATACACAGGAGCTCTGTGATCTTGTAGATCTCGGACACTCCCTCGGTTCGCTGCAGCTGCACGAAGAATATGCAGCCAGGTCTTCCTTGGCGGGCTTTGATTGGCCGCACAAACTCCGGGGTGAACCCGAGGGAGCGGAGCTCTTCCTCGATCTCCTGGGTGTTGGTGTCTGCCGGGAGGCCCCTGATGGCCACCTTAAAACTCCTTTCCGCCGGGAGCGAGTAGGAGAACCAGGCAAGGTTGGTCTCCTTGGTGAGTTCCGTCAGGTAGTGTTGGACTACCCGGTATTCATTGGCGTCTTGGGGCGTGAAGCGGACGCCCTGTTGAAACGGGCGTGCGTTCGGCGCCTTGCCCAGTTTCTTTTTCAGCTCCCGGAAGTGAAGGCTCCAGTCTGGGAGCTTCTCGACCACCAGGGGCGGGTATCGAGGCGTCTTGTTGGCGGCGGGCTGCGCGGCCGCAGCGGTGGTTGCGTCCGTGCGGGCGGCGGTTGTGGCGGCGGCGGTGGCAGGCGAACGCGGCGAAGGCGCGGCGGCGGCCGTGGCCGCATATGAGGCGGCGGTGGGCGCTCGAGCGGCGGCGGCGGGTGCGCGAGCGGCGGCGGCGGGCGCGCGGGCCGCGGAGGGAGGCGGGGGAATAATAGGGGTAGGGGGGAGGGCGACTTGGGTGGGGATTGAGAGGGGAGGGACCCCCGCTGAGGTGCGGGGGGCAGGGGCAGGGGGCGCCCCACCGCTGGTGGTGGGGGTTGGAGGGGATGTGGAGAGGGGATACGCGGGCGCGAACGGTCGCGCGTGTCGCGGCGCGCGCTGAGGCAGCGGAGACAATACGCTGCCTGCAGCGTATATTTCCGGCGTCGGTGGCGCTACGGGCGTAGTTGGCGGCGTCGATGTTACCAGCGGCTGCCTCTTCGGTGGCGGAGTAGGCGGCGGTGGCATGGCCGATGTCGAGGCCTCGACGCGGCCGCTGGCACTGCGGGACCGTGGACCCGACACCGGTGCGGTGCGTCGCCTCTTGTCGGCGGTGATCTTAAAGGGCGGCGTCACATCCTTCCTCTTTGGCGCCCTCAGTGGCGGTAACTGGAAGGGGATCTGGGCCGCGATCTCCAAAGCTGCGCTGTCTATCGGCAGCAGCTCATCTGTGTAGCCGAGGTCGAATTCGGCTAGTCGGATGTACGCCGACATCCAGCGCAGCATGCCCTCAGAGAGGAACCCCGACTCGGCTAGTCTGGCGGTCATCACACAGTCCCTATCGTGCTTCGACCGTGGAGACGTTGCCGGCGGGGCCCTGATGGTGACTGGGCTTTCTTGAGGCGTCAATATGCGGGTTGGGTGCCCGGAGAGCGTCGGCGTCGACGGGCCGGACGAGCGCCCCCCCCGCACGCCATGCCCTTCCCCGTCAAGGGGTTGGCCATGAGTTACGGGGGTGCGCGGCTCTTCAGCTCGCTCTTCACCGGCTGCGTTCCGGGGCGAATCTTCCATCCCTCTTCTTCTGGGATTCGGTGGGTCCTCTTCTTCTTTCTTCCCTACCTAGTACACAAGCCCGTTCATGGGCGCGATGCGTCTGTGCAGGGAAAGGGTGGGAAAGGGGAAAAGTCGGGCGTGCACGCGCCCGCGGCTGATAAGGGCGACGGGATGTGGTCCGCCGCCCCGGAGGCGCTATGAGGTGGTAGTCCCCACCAGGCAAGCCTGGGCGCAATTACGCCCCTTTTCGAAAGAAAAGGGACAGTAATTCGCTAGCAAATAGTCCACAACTAACAAATTCAGCCCGAGCGAAACGCGTGCGAGTCGTAGTGGCTACAGTTGGCACCGTTAGGTTGTAGTCACTACGAAACCGTCCAAGCGCCAATAGCCGATGGCGCATTGAGTGTAGCGCGTGCGACAGAGATAGAAAATGTGCTTGCCACCTCGCTCTCGTATCGTATTATTGTTTATCATTCATTATAAACATACATTATGTACATACAACGTATATTTTTATAGATATGATCGATAAGTTAAGTTAGGAGAAATAGAAAAAAAAAAAAAAAAAATCAACTACCACTTTTACACTTCTTCAATAAGAAAGGAAGGATAGAGGGCGTGGGCGACGGGATGCTCATCTAATTTACCTAAACATCTGATTTTTTAGCATGTATATCGAGATGACGTCAGTTGCACTTTGTCAATTGCAACGTGGCATGTGCTGCTTGCACCGTGTAATGATGATAGTGTTTTTATTTTTTATTGTTTGTTCTAGTGTAGTGCGTATTGTTTAGGTTAAACATTATTTTGTATTATTAGTGATTGTGAGTGTGAGGTGAGTGAGATAGGTGAGTTTTTCTTCTTATTATTATTATTATTATTACTGTACAATGTTTGTACATATTTTGAGGTAGGTAATAGGTTTCGATTATGTTTTCGTTTAGAAACAACCACTGTTTCGACTGTCTACCTATATACATCATACACGATAATGTATTATAGTATTTAGGTATTCGGTCGTTTCTATTCAGGTTTCGAATGTTTTGTTAGCCCTGAAAAGGGCTTTTTTGTTTGTTCGCTCGCTCGCTCGATAGATCGACCGACATCCTCATCCATCCGTCCGTCCGGCTGAACGGCTTCTAGCGGGAGGGTCATCACTGTCACTGCAGCAGCAAACAAGCAATGCAATGTAAGCACGACATCGGCGCGTTTACTTCTTGGAGGCGGCGGCCTTCTTGGCGGCCGGCTTTGATTTCGGAGCGGCCTTCTTCGGTTTGGGTGCTTTAGGTTTTTTGGTAGGCGGTTTGGCGGTCTTTTTTGCTTTCGGCGCGGCGGCGGCGCTCTTCGCCTTCGAAGCGGTGGCGGCGGCTGCGGCCTTTTTGGGTGCCGGTTTCTTCTTAGCGGCGGCGGCGGCCTTCTTGTCCTTGGCGGTTGCAGATGATTTCGCCTTCGAAGGTGACGCAGAGGCGCCGGCTTTCTTTCCCTTACCTTTGCCGGCGGCAGCGGCGGCGGCGGCGGAGGGTCTCTTCGGTTTCGCTGCCGGCTTAGCCGCCGGTTTCTTGGCGGAGGAGGTTTTCGATTCCAATTTGAAACTTCCAGACGCACCTTTGCCCTTCGTTTGAATTAAAGCGCCAGATTCCACAGCGCTCTTCAGGTACTTCCTTATGAATGGAGCTAACTTCTCGGCGTCGACCTTGTATTGGGCCGCGATGTACTTCTTGATAGCTTGAAGGGATGAACCGCTGCGTTCCTTCAGTTCTTTAATGGCGCTGTTTACCATTTCTGAAGTTTTTGGGTGAGTCGGTTTCGCCTTAGGCTTCTTAGGTCCGCCGGCCGCCGAGGATTTCGCTTTCTTCGCTGGTGTAGCGGGAGCTGGAGTTTCAGATGCAACTGCTGTATCTGCCATTTTATTGATTATTAATTAATAATATTCTTACACTGACTGACTGGAACACTAACTGACTACTCGAAACGTAGCGTAGGGATCGTAGTAGGTAGAGAGATGTAACGAAACACATTTTTCTTACGACAATCAGAGAGCGATAGGCAATACCATAAGGAGAACCGTCATGTCGATAGACGTTTTCACGTATGGACGTTCATAAGTTTTCACTAACATCTATCTGATATTATTTATTTAATAAATTATAGTTTTATTTTCTAATAAATATATGTATATTTTGAATATCTCCTATAGTGTATCTATCGTGAGAAATTAACATGTTCAATGTAAAACCGATACGAGTCGAGTGGATGTATATTATTTTCGCCGTAGCGTACTCTACGCACCAGGGGGTTCCTTTAAAATTGTATTTATTACAAGAAAACTGTGATAAATATTAAATTTTATAAGTCACGTCAAAAGTGAATATACATATATTAATATGTAACAGTTGTCGTGAAATTTTTGACATATCTCTTGTTGATAAATTGAAAGATAAAGCATGCGTCGTAAAACATAGGAGTATCGTTCGCTGCTATTGAACGTTCACCATATCCCCTATAAATTATTTAATG
This sequence comes from Musotima nitidalis, assembly GCA_949126915.1. Taxonomy (NCBI): domain Eukaryota; kingdom Metazoa; phylum Arthropoda; class Insecta; order Lepidoptera; family Crambidae; genus Musotima; species Musotima nitidalis. Next base: position 5,899,400 of record OX421442.1, on the reverse strand, counting down.
TACATCGAAAACTTTGTTTCTTTCATATAGTAGGTAAAATTTTAATTTAAATAAAAATCATAATAATTCTAGTTCTTATTTTTTGTATGTTTACAGTGCGACGTGCGGCGGGCGACGACGCCTCGATTCGATACCAAGCTGTCCCGTCATTATGGAGGAGACTAAGCTATGTTGCTCGTGTCCACAATGTAATACTTACAGGTATGTATCTACTGATTTACACTTATTATTATTATTATTTATTATAATTAACAATTCTAATTAATTTAGTTAAGTGGTGTTAAGTACTGTTGTAATAAAATACTTTTTAATGGTAAGAAAAAAAAAAATAACCTCAACCTAACCCAAAAAGGGAAGTAAGTAAGTAAGTAAGTAAGTAAGTAAGTAAGTAAATAATATAAATAATATAATAATATAATATAATTTATAGTTTAAACGTTAGGTTCGAGGTTATTTTTTTTTTTTTCCTTTCTTTCAACTTTCTGAAATTATCCCCGAAACTGCGCAAACATAAAAGAGTAGCATGAGAGGAGAAAAAAAAAAAAAAAAAAAAAAAAAAAAAAATAACCTTGAACCTAATCATCAGTAAATTAAGCTGCGTACGTAAGTACATTTTCATTATGTTATGTTTATGAAACTGTACATAATTGTTTTCAATTATGACCATGACACATATGCGGCCCTGAAAAGGGCCTTTTGTTTAAGTCATACGACGAACGAACGACTGCTCGTAACGTAAACGACGACACGACACACTCTCTCTCCCCATTAACCGCCGAAACCGTACAGGGTGCGTCCTTGACGTTTCAGAGCGTAGACTACGTCCATGGCGGTGACGGTCTTCCTCTTGGCGTGCTCGGTGTAAGTGACAGCGTCACGGATCACGTTCTCGAGGAACACCTTCAGCACACCGCGGGTCTCTTCGTATATGAGACCGGATATACGCTTCACGCCACCCCTGCGAGCTAGACGACGGATAGCGGGCTTCGTGATTCCTTGGATGTTGTCACGAAGCACTTTCCTGTGCCGCTTCGCTCCTCCCTTTCCGAGACCTTTGCCTCCTTTACCGCGACCAGTCATGATGACGAATGTACGTAAATTGAATACTTTCTCAGTGACACGTGTACGCGCGCAACGTAGCGATGCGCTGCTCCGGACCGAATGTTCTCAAAAAATTTCGGTCACATATATTTATACAGAAACAGCGTGTCTACGGGGCGGACGCTCGAAGCGGTGCGGGGAATGCGTAATGGTGGGGATAGCTTGCGCATTGGACATTATTTGTGTTTGAAATAGAATTATTATTATTATTATTAAAAATAATAATAATAATATTGAAAAATAAATATAAAACGTAAAAAAAAAAGTCGTATAAAATAGATATACAATTAGTCAACATATAGATTATATTTATTCTGTTTCATCTCAGTTCGCTTAAGTATGTATGTATGTATGTATGTATGTATGTATGTATGTATGTATGTATGTATGTATGTATTTATTTATATTATATTGAATTATTAAACATCTATCTATCGTATCTCTCACTACATTCTATCATCCATCCATCCATCCATCCATCCATCCATCCATCTAGTCTCTACTTTGAAAATGTAATAATTTATGTTGAAAATGTCTTCGATTAATGTTATGTTATAAAAACCATTTCAATACGTGTATGTTATGAATCATATGCGGCCCTGAAAAGGGCCTTTTACTTTCGTCACACAAGACACATAATTATTATGTGCGAGTGATGATGATAATAGTTTATATTTAAGCGCGCTCTCCTCTGATTCTGCGTGCCAATTGAATGTCTTTTGGCATAATGGTGACGCGCTTAGCGTGAATGGCGCACAGGTTGGTGTCCTCGAAGAGACCGACCAGATAAGCCTCGCTGGCCTCCTGGAGGGCCATCACGGCGGAGCTCTGGAAACGCAGATCGGTCTTGAAGTCCTGAGCTATCTCACGAACGAGACGCTGGAACGGCAGTTTGCGGATCAACAGCTCTGTGCTCTTCTGGTAACGACGGATCTCACGGAGTGCCACTGTACCGGGCCTGTAGCGATGGGGCTTCTTAACGCCACCGGTGGCCGGCGCGCTCTTGCGAGCGGCCTTAGTGGCCAACTGTTTGCGCGGAGCTTTTCCACCGGTGGATTTGCGAGCGGTTTGCTTGGTACGTGCCATTGTTATCTGCTGACGCTGACGACGACGACGATACGTAAATTAAGTTAAATCACGGACAGAGGCGCTTGCGAGCGTACGAACGAATGATTACAAAAACTTTTTTTTTTTTTTTTTTTTTTTTTTTTTTTTTTTTTTTTTTTTTATACATGGAGAATCTGCAATCCACGCATGCACGGCGCATCGTCGGTGACGTTAGTCACCGACGATGAGCCGAGCGTGCGCTTCCGGAGCAAAGTACGCGCATCTTTGAAGAAGATGCGTATACTTCACGCTAGCCAACTTGGTTCACCGCCGTGGCGGTGGCCCAAGCTAGCCGGCTAACTCCCAGATACCTCTCGCCGGCGAGTAGGTTATGCCGGGATGACCCATAAGGGGCCGACCGGCTAAACTCCATGTGTGTGGATGCTGCATGCCTCTGATGGCCGTTACAGCGCAACCGGAATGTATTGGGGAAGGCGAGGCTGAGGGCCTCAAACCTAGATTAAATACTAAAAGTATTTTAACTGAAGAGCGACATACTAAGGGCGGTCTCTAGTAGACCCGAACCTCGGCTCAGGATGTCGTGAGTGTTTATTGTGAGCGATCAGGTCTAAACCTGATGTGTCGCGGGTGTAGTGTTGGTGATTGTCCGGGTCGTCGCACCCTGCGGCGGGTGCGGTGATTTACGCGCTGTAGGGTGTGTTGATTTGTAGTGGCGTTGGCTACCGCGATTGGATCGTCAGGGAGGTCTAGAACGTGCCTAGGTCTCCTGGCGGCCGGACGGACATCCCTCTCGGCGGTGTAATCGGAGGCTTTAACTACAAGGGGATTTGGGTGGTGGGGTGCATTGTCGAAGTAACGTCTAGAGAGGTTCTTCATATATTGCGCTATCGAGGGAATCCCGAAGTCGCGATGTAAATCTATATTACGTACGTACCAGGGGCAACCGGTGGCCATGCGTAAGAATCTATTTTGAATGATTTGTAGTTTTTTAAGAGTTTTGTGACTCACGTGAGCAAAAACTACACATGCGTATGTCATGACTGGACGGACACATGTTTTGAAGAGAGTCAACTTGTGTTTAAGTTGCATTTTTGACCGCCTGCCTATCAGGTGAAAGAGTCTACCTAGGATGAAGTAGGCGCGGTTTCGGACTTCTTGAGTGTGAGGTGTAAACGATAATTGCCTATCTAGAGTAACACCTAAATATTTGGCCTTATTGTGCCATGGTATAGGCTGGTTGTTCATAATTAGCTGGGACGGAGGTTGGATGTTTCGCGCGCGCCGTGTGAAGTACACTGCGGCGCTTTTGGTGGGGTTGACCTCTATGCGCCATTTTGTGAACCAATCGCTTAGGGCGTTGATTGCTTTTTGAAGACGGGAGAGTAATAATGATGTTTTCCTACACGAGAAGTAAAGGGCTGTGTCGTCCGCGAATAGAGCGAGTTCCACACCCTGTGTACGGGGGATGTCATTTACATAAATAGTAAAGAGGAGTGGGGATAACACGGATCCCTGGGGAACGCCCGCTAGGATAGGCCTTGGGGAGGAGTGAGTTCCCTCGACGCGGAAGCGAAAGGTACGATTCGACAGGTAGTCCCGTAAGATGTGTACGAGACGGTCTGGCACTCCTATTTGGTGAAGCTTATAAATTAAGCCGCTGTGCCAGACTTTGTCGAAGGCCTTTGCCACGTCGAGGAAGATCGCTCCTGTAGGGATGGGGCGCCGTGCTGCGAATCCTACATGAATGTGTTCCGTGAGGCGGTGCACTTGATTAATACAGGAGTGTTTGGCACGAAAGCCAAACTGCTCGTCTATTATAATTTTATTAGAAAAGATAAAGTCTCTAAGACGAATATTTAGGATCCGTTCATAGATTTTACCTATCGTATTGAGGAGGCTAATAGGGCGATAGCTACTAGGTTCTGTAGAGGGTTTACCGGGTTTTGGTATTCCTATGACGTCTGCCACCTTCCAGGCGGCAGGGAACATGCAGTTTGAAAGGGCTGCGTTGAAAATGGCTACAAGTAGGTATACTAAGTGTGCCGGTAGAATTTTAATAATTTTATTATTAATTCCGTCGGGGCCGGGAGATTTTTTAGGTTTAAGACCTCTAATTATGGTTTGCACCTCGTCCACTGTGGTCGGTGTCAAGGGGTCAGAGGTTAGAGGGGATGAGGCAAGTTTGGTAACTTCTTCATCAATATGGGCAAGGTGACTGGGGTCTATAGGTAAGATACTTGGAGAGCACTGGGCCTCCAGGCTGTCGGCTAGGCACTCGGCCTTTTCGTCGTCGTCGAAGGCGATCGTGTTGTCGGGCCTAGTTAGGGGTGGTAGGTTAGCTCGACCATCGCATTTGAGAGCTCTGGCCAGTTTCCAGTAAGCCTGATGTGTGGGCGAAATGTCCTTGAGGAGGTCATCCCATTGATTTCCCCGGTGGTCGCGGATGCGCTGCTTTACAGTTCTCTGTAAGACCCGCAGCCGCGCCCGGTTCGTTTCGGAAGGTCTGGCGTCGTAGGCGCGTGTGGCGGCATTTTTCGCCCTCAATAAGTCTCTCAGCTCGTCAGGCAGCTTCCAGCGGTGGTTGTCCGCTGGGACCTGCCTAGAAGCTTTGCTGATTGCAGCAGAGAGGTGCTTATTCAGAGCGTCAATGGCTTTTGTCGTGTCGTCAGTTGTTAGTATGTAATCGGGAATAGGATTTAGTATTGGGTTGGTGACGTCCTCGAGGGTCTCTCGTAGGCTACGCCAATCCAGTACTGTTTTTGTGGCAGGGGTTGTGTCGTTGGTTTGGCCTAATTCTAATAGAACGGGGCGGTGGTCGGAACACAGAGCGTGAACCGTTTCTATTAAGCGTAATTTAAGCGTGATGTTTTTTAATAGAGCCACATCTATAGTAGATGGGCGGTGATCTACGTTACCCGGGTAGTAGGTGGGTGTCATGGGGGCTATGATGTCGAAAAGCAGGGTGTCAGCGAGTCTGCCCATCACAATCCCGTTATGATTGTTGGCTGGGCAGCCCCACTGAGCGTGCTTGCTATTGAAATCGCCGGCAAGTATGACGGCGGTTCCCATAGCAAACAGTGCGCTTAAGTCGGTCTGTAAAAGGGTAGAAGACGGAGGAAGGTAAACTGAGGCTAGTGTGATGGGTAAGTGGTCTGTCATGGCCAGCCGGCAGACAGAGACCTCAATGTTCTCCAGTTGAGGGGGATCTAAGGGAATACAGTGTAGGGCGCGCTTGTAATAGATAAGAGTGCCGCCTCCTGCGCGGCCCACTCTGTCATTCCTGATAATATTATAGTTTGCTAGTCGCGGCGAGCGGTGCGATGGTTTAAGAAAGGTCTCCTGCACGAGAAGGATGTCGATCTGGTGTTCTGTCACGAACTGAGCTATTTCAGTCCGCTGCTCCTTTATACTGTTAGCGTTAAAAAACGCTAAAGTAAGGGATTTTGGTTTTATCCGCGCGTTAGTAGCCATTTAAAAGTTTTTTAAAACAGTGTTTAATTTATTTAGCAGATCTGCGTGTTGCATAACCACGTTTGCTTTCGCGGTTATGTTGGGACCTGCGGCGCGTAGTTGAGCCGCAAGGGTGTTTATTTTGCCCCAGTCTGAGAAGGCTGAGGCTAGGTCCATGACCAATGCTAGGTCAGAGACGGAGGAGGGGGAGGAGGTTTGGTTAGAGGCCTCCTCGGCTATTGTGGGTGCTACGGACCTCTGTATGGTAGCCTTAGGGGCTGATGGTGCGAGAGGCGCGGGGGGCATCAGAGGCACCGCGGGCTCCGGGCGCGCGGAGGAAGCGGGAGGGATAAGAGGCCTCCATGCATTCTTGGTGCCGGCAGGGGGCATCAAGGTGGGAGGCCGGAGACCCTGTGGGGCCTCAAGGTTGAGGCTCATGAGGGCGGGAATTTGCCTAGGCTTGGTCGGCTTAGGCGCTTTGGGGCAGCCATGGTAATTGGCAGTGTGGCCCAGCTGGCGGCATAGAACGCAGCCAGGGGGATCCTCGGGCAGAGGGGGTTTGGGTCGGGTGCAGTCGGAGGTGCCATGGTCTTTTAGGCACTTGACGCACCTGGGACGGGCAAAGCAGTTTCGGGCCGAGTGGCCATATAACTGGCAGTTGTGGCACTGCCCGGGGGCCGTACGCTTCCTGGGGGCTTCCACTGTCAGTCCCGTGAGGTTACATATGGCGCGCACTCCATATATGGATTTCCCTTGTTCATTATTCTCTAGTGTGACTAGAATTATGTCGAAGGGTGTTCGGCATTTGTGTTTGTAAAACCGGTGTACTTCTTTAACCGGGTATTTTTGGTTAAGAAGGTCGGTTTTTATATCATCGGTTGGGATCTCCTTTGGGACCCCGCGGATTACGACGCGTGTAAGGCGTTCGTCAGGAAGGGCGTAGGTGTGAAAGGACATATTCCTTTCCCTAAGAAACCTTGTGAGGTTTCGGTGGTCGTCGGAGGTGGGGACCGAGATTTTTATACCTTCGCGGCACATTCGCGCGCTGGTATATGCGATTTTTTTGGCATTTATTGCCGCGGAAATAGTGTTCCAAGACTTGGTGTCTTGGAGGATGATTGGGGGAGGCTTTCTCCCCTCAGAGGAGGGTTCGGCCGTCGGGGCCGGAGGCGGGGGAGGGACAACGCGTACGTCGCCGGTGTTGGATTTTGCAGTCTTGGCTGCCCTATCGTTTTTAACGGTTTTTTTCCTCTTTCCCTGTACGGGGGTGAAGCCCTCATTATCAGCGTCCGAGGCTGAGGATGACTGGGAGGGTGCGTCGGATGAATCCGACTCGGCCTCCGATTGGACAATGTCCATGGGAGTGAGGAGGTGGACGATAGGTTCCGGGTCTGGCGACTGCGGGCTATCTTGAGATGATGATGCCTTATGGGCTAAAAACTTAGCGACTAGCGCGCTAACATCTAGATTGAGGAATTTGAAGAATTCCTCAATTTGGTTTGGGCTCAATTGGTTGAGCGCCATTTTAATCAAAAAAGAAAAGGTTATTAGTATGCTATTTGAATACTTATTTAATACCTCCCTGCCGGGCAGGCAGGGGGGCTGCGGTTTATATATTTACAGACCTATAGCCGGGAGAGTTATCACCGTGTATGGTGAAAGTATAAAAGTATAAGGAGAAATATGTGGGGGATATTTGTTAAGAGCGCATGCAATACAGACACGATATAGTGAGACAATGAAACAATAGCGTACTTACGTTAGCGCGTGAAATCCTGTCCTGTGAGGAACTCACAACACAGCCAACACAGCACTAACACAGCACTATCACTTCACAACTCCCCTTCGCTTCGTTCACACCGCAAGGCGATACAGAAACGCGAGCGCGACCGCGAAAACCCGAATCAATTTCAATCAAGTTGATAAAACAACTCAACGAAAGAAACTCGAGCCAAAGCACGTCCACTCAAATGGCGAGATGAGCGTTCGTCGAACAGTACGCGAGAGCGATGACCGTGACGTCACCCGAACAGAGCGGGTGAGGAGTAACGTATGATTACAAAAACGTTCGGGATCTTCTGCCAGATGGCAGGCTTCGGGCTTCGAGCCATTGGGCTCATTCCCCGGGCTTCTTCTCTTGAGGCTTCAACCTCAAGGCGCTGGGTGCCGCTTTGCGGCCGTCGAATGACGAGTGGCGCCCTCATCGTGGAGGCTTACAGCACCGCCCTCAGCGTGACAGGCACACCGGGTGAGACCCCGAAGGGAGGCCCAGCAAGCCGTCAGCGAGCAGGCGGTGGCTAAGGTAAGCAAGGATGAGAGATTGTTTAGGGAGGTGGGTTTGGGGGTTTGGGGATTTGGTGGGTGTGAGGGGGAGGCGATGAGAGCGCTAATAGGTCTCTGGGCAGCGCCTTCCTCTTCTTCCTCTTCTTCACGGAGATGGGGCCCGGGGTAGGGGGCTGTTGCCCGATGGTGCCATCTGGTTGAGGCTGCAATGGGGCTATGGCTGCGGCGGTGAGTTGGTTGGTCGCGGCTGTGGTGCTAGGGCCTGCGGAGCACAAATAACTGGGCACGGGGTGAGGTGTTAAAGTGTCGGCCGGGGTTTTTGCCGATGCAGGAGCTGTTCCGACGACATCTAATGCGGCAGCGGCGGCGGCAGGTGAGCGCTCGGAGGTGGTGGTGGGGGCGATGCCTTGCAGGTGGGGGTGCGGTCCTTGGTCGGCGCGGTCGAACATCTTCTTCGCTGTTGCGCCGATAAACTCTGCGAGGGACCGCACTTTTAGGTCCCGATGTAGCGTGGTGCCTAGAACATAGCGCCCTGCCCCGGTGATGATCCGGAGCGCTATGTTCTGTTGCGCTTGTAGTTTTTCCCTCTGGGCCGCTGAGCAGAGGGAGTACCACGCTGGTGCTGCGTAAGTGAGTCGGGACCTAATGTAGGTTTTATAGATGCCCACTCTGGTTCTCAGGGGCAGGTTGGAGTCTAGTAAGGGGCGAAGTTTGGCTCGGGCGGCGCGGCTAGACTGAATGGCTGCCTGCGCGTTGGCCGCCATGCTCAGGCGGCGGTCTATTAGGCAGCCCAGATATTTGATTTGGGTTTGCCATTCAATGGGCTGTCCCCTGAGGACCAGCTTCTTGGGCATCTTCCTGGCATCGCCCGTCAGGAGTGCTGTGGATTTGGCGACGTTTACCTGCATTCTCCAGTTGTCTAGCCACTGGGGGACCAGGTCCAGCTGCTTCTGGAGACGCTTTGCTGCCGCTATGGCCCAGGGGGAGGATGTGTAGAAGGCGCTGTCATCGGCAAACAGCGCCAATTCAACCCTGGGCTCCCACTCTTTAGTAGTAAGAGTGGGGATGTCGTCGGTGTAGATCCCGTAGAGGAGGGGCGAGAGGCAGCTTCCCTGGGGCACTCCCGCAGTGATGGTGTGCGGCTCTGATTCCTCCTGCTCGACCGCGACCGTGAACCTCCTTCCTTCCAAGAATGAAGCTATGAGAGCTGTGAGGGCTGGGGGAACATTTGTGTTTTGGGCCACCTTGTAGATGAGACCAGGGTGCCAAACCCGGTCGAATGCCTTCTCGATGTCTAGGAAGGTGGCCGCAGTCGTGAGTCCATTGTTGAGGCTCACGGTCATTTCATGGAGCACTCTGGCCAGCTGGAGCGTGGTTGAGTGCCCGCTGCGGAAGCCAAACTGGTCGTCCCTTAAGGCGACTAAGGGACGGAGGCTATGCAGCAGCAGGCGCTCGAACAGCTTGGCGGTATGGTCGAGCAGGGTGATGGGGCGGTGGCTTGATGGTAGGCGGCGGTCCTTACCCGGTTTGGGGATGGTTATGACTTTCCCTCTCTTCCAGGCCGAGGGAAAGTAATTGGCTCTCAGCGCGGCATTAAATATTTGGGCCAGCGCTGCAAATCCTCTTCTGGGGAGCGCGGCCAAGGCTGTCGGCGGTAGTTTGTCGGGACCAGGTGCCTTCTTTCTGTTGAGTCGGAGGGCCGTCTTCCTCACGACTGCTGGTGAGATAAATAGTTCACCTGGGAGTGGCGGTGGGGTGGAGGCCAGTAGTTCCGCCACTTCGCTCTCCACTATCTGGTGGTGCGAGCGTGCGCTGGGAGCCGCTGGGTGGGGCGAAAACTGTGTTTGCAGGTGCTCAGCTAGGATTTTCGCCCTGTCGGATGCCGCATATCTTCGCCGGCCTTCTGCGTCAAGGAGTGGGGTTCGTGCTACGGGGTTAGTTGTGAGGCTTTTTGCTAACCTGTGCATGTTTGGAAGGTGGTCTGCTGCCTCACTTATTGCCGCCTCCCATCTGTCACCACGCCAAGTTTTCACCGCTTGGGACAGCTTGGAGGAGGTCTTGTTGAGGTCGGTTTTCGCTCTGGGGCACCTTGATGAGGCCCAGAGTCGGCGAAGGGCCCTTTTCTTTTGTAAGAGGGCCCTCAGGTGGCGTGGAAGCTCATCACGGCGATGAGTTGTTGGCGTGGTGGCGGTGTGCGCTTCCATAGTCTCACGCATTTGGCGCGAGAGGCTTCCTATGGCAGCGTCAATCTCGTCGGTCGTCACGATGCTGGCTGGCAGGTGGAGAGCCGTCAGGTCCCTGCTGTACGCCTCCCAGTCGGTTTTGGTTTTTGGTTTTAGTGGCAAGGTGGCACACAGGGAGGTGGCCACGGTGACGAGGAGGGGGAGATGGTTCGTGTCCCCATCGTATAGTACCTCTACCTGTATTGAGGTGGAGACGCCTTTGACAAGAGCTATGTCGATGACGTCCCCCTGCTGGGTCTCTGCCGACGGGATGTGAGTTGGGGCGTCGGGCCCAATCGCCTCTATGTCCAGATCGGTGATGGCTTCCAGAAGACGGCGCCCATCGGTGTTGGTGGTTCTGGATCCCCATATCGGATGTTTGGCGTTTAGGTCGCCAACGACCAGGGTTGGGCCCGAGGGCTCAAATAGCGTGGAGATGTCAGCTCTGTGGATGCCCGTACCTGGTGGGCGGTAAGCTGCGAAGATCCGGATTTCTTCTTGGGTGGAGGTGAGCAGTCTCACACCCGTGCTCCTCAGGCTGGTGAAGGCTGGCCAGGGGAGTTCTTCATGGATTATGTCGGCGCGGACCAGGACCGCTGTGCCCCTGTACGGTCGGCCCTGGTCGGTTGACTCGTCGCGGCGGTATGTGAGGTAATTGGGGATTTTGAGGGACATTTTGGGGGATAGGATAGTCTCGCCCAGGAGGATGACGTGAATGTCCTGGGTCTGGGCGAGGAGACGAAGTTGGGGAAGTTTCTTGGCTATGCCCCCCGGGTTCCAGTACATGATTCTTAGTACTGGTGGGGGGGGGCCATTAGCTGGGCGAGCCCGTGCAAGAGGGCTTGAATTGGGTCTGCGCCAGCCATGATCTGACGGAGTGTGTGATAAATCACGTCTATCGCCACTTGGTGCTGGAATGGGTGGGGTTGGGGGAGGTGTTGGTTGGGGCCGGGGAAGCGCTGGTGAGCTGAGGCCTCCATCTCTGGGTTGCGCTGGGGCTGGTGATGTTGTGGCCGAGGCCGAAGGAGACGATGGCGAGTTTGGGCGTCTCTGGTAGGTTGAGATGGAGGCTGACGAGGGACCTGGGGATGTGGGTGGCGCTGGGCTGCAGTCTTGCGCCTTGGTTTTGAGGCGCGCTGGGGGCCTGGGGCCTCTGAGTCAGTTTCGGCCGCTGTTGACGTGAAGCCAAACGTCACTTGGGCAGGACGGCTGGCTTGGGTGGGCTCAGTTCTGAGGGGGATGGCAGTGGTGACTGTGGGACCTGCGGGTGGGGCAGGCAGTCTTTGTGTGGGTGTAGACGCTGCCTCTGGTTCAGGTTGAGTATTTCTTCCTCGGCGGCGGCGACGGCGGCGCCTGTCGGGAAGGGGAGCTCCCCTCTGGGTTGGCGGGTTGGCTCTTACCGGTTCTGAGGTTGTTGGTTCGTTCGCCGGTGTCACTTGATGCGAGGGGTGAGCTGTCGCGGCACGTACGGCAGGGGTGCGAGGTGTGGTGTAGCTGGGAGCCCTGGGGTTACCTGCTGGAATGGGGGGTGGTGTTTTCAGTCCCATGCGGCGGGCTTCGCGCAGAAGGACTTTGCACCGCCTGTCGTTTGCGGTGTGGTCCTGTGCGCAGTTAGCGCAGGTGGGTGCGTCCAATCGGTCACGCTGACAGTCAGCGACTGCGTGCTCGCCCGCGCATCGCAGACACTTGCGGGGCCGGTGGCAGTTGGTTGAGGAGTGCCCGAACGCCTGGCAGCGGTGGCATTGGGCAGGCCCTCTCTTTGAGCGCCAGGCCTCTATGGTGATGCCCGGCATGCATAGGAGGGTGTCAGTCCCGTAGAGGCGGGACAGTTCTTCCTGCTCGAGGTGGTCCAGCTGTACATGAAACAGGCAGCCGGGCCTACCTCTGGTGGCATTAATACCTCTAACAAGTTGTACATTGAAGCCCCTTTCTTCTAGGGCTTCTTGTATGGACTGCGGAGGGGTGTCGGCTAGGAGGCCGCGGATTGCGACCTTGGTGGGCAGGGTGTGTGGAGGCGAGAAACTGTACCAGGTAATGGCACTGTCAGCTTTCTCAGCCTCCACAAGGTAGGCCTGCACGGCCCTCCATTCCTCCGGCGTCCGGGGGAGGAATCGAACGCCCTGGCCAAAAGGGCGAGCGTTGGGTGGGTGGCCTAGGGTGGCCTGCAGTCTCCTAAAGTGGAGGGTCCAGTTAGGGAGGGTCTCCACCACAATTGGAGGGTACCCCCTGGTGTTTGTGGGCTGGGGCGGCGGCGTCTGCGGCGTCACAGGGCGCTGCGGCATGGTGCTGGCGGCGCGCGGGGACGGCGGGGCAGCAGCTGTCTGGGCGTAAGATGTGCTTGGCAACGTCAGGTATGACGAAGCGTCGGACGGGATTTGTGGGGCTTGGGTGTTGTTGGGTGAGGGAGATGGGGAGTGAGGAGGGGAGGGGAAGCGGAGTAGAGATTGGTGGGTATACTCACCTTCTTTCTCGCTAGACTCGTCATCGGAGTCAATGTCGCTCGACGATGACGAGTTGCATGGCTTGGGTGGCGTGGGTCCCTGGCGTGGGCGTTTGTCGTCGCCTCCAGTCGGGGACTCAGTTGGGCGCGGCCTGCGGCCTGCGGGTCGGGATGTGCTCGGTCCGGGTTGTGCGGTGGCCGGTTGCTCAGCAATCGGAACCATTCGCACTCCGGGCGGCATCCCGCTGGCGGGTAAGGCTGGCGCCGGCTTGAAGGCGGCCGGCAGCGTAGGCCTTGGTTTGGCGGCATGGGCAGGAGCCGGCAGCTTAGTCGCTGCAGGTGGGGCCGTTCGGGCCGGGTTCCGGCGAGTGCCGGAACGGCCACGGTCCGGCGGCGCGATCCGCTGTGGGAGCGGGCGGTCGCTCATGGCGGGGGGTGGAGTGGTGGGGGAAGTTGGAGGAACGGCTGGGAGCACTTTTCTGGGAGGTAAGGTGGGTTTGGGGAGTGGTGAGCACTGTGGGTTGTTGTTGCTACCTTTGCGACAGCAAAGCCAGAAACAACAACTATGCCGATAAATTGTTTACACACGAAAAGTACACGAAAACAACAAAAACACAAAAACAAAAATTAGCGTCAATATCGCGGGTGGGTTGAAAACAATTTTTCAGCGGTGGGGCACTTACGGCGCGCGGGTCGCGGGTGTCGCGTTGTCCGCGGGGCCGGAGGTGCGGGGCGGGTTCACGTCACACGAGCGGAGAGGGGACGGGACTCGACGCAGAGCGGAGTGCACACGACCAGACTCGACGAACGCACGACGGAACTCATTGATTACAAAAACGTCTGTAGACCCCATATTTATACACGCGAGCGGGGGTGCTGCGCGGGGTCGCGTGCGATGGGAGGGGAGAGGCTAGTTTCTGGTACGTAACGTAAGTAAAATAATATAAATAATTTAATTAATGTTTATTATTTAATTAATATCGTATACATACGTGTGTTTAGTATTATTAGTTATTTATAAAAAATAATATTTGTATTTATATTATTAAACTACCATACACCACAATATACACTACTATAATAATAAAGCCATAACAAACACAAACAAACACAACCAGGATGCCCCCGGAAAGGATTTGTTTTATATTTAATATTCTTTCATTGTTTGATGCAATTTTCAATCTCTCTGTACATACCTGTACCTGTACTCTAATAGGCATAGATGTATATAATAATAATAATATCTCCCTCCGGACCCCTTTCATTATAATTATTTATAAAAGATTTACGTTATGATAGAAACTGTTCATAATACGCATAATAAATATGCATCTCATATGAATAAGACAACAATTTGTGGCCCTGAAAAGGGCCTTTTAGAAACAATGCACAGTTGTTACATTGTTTTAAACTATACACATCGCGCTCACTTGGAGCTTGTGTACTTGGTGACGGCCTTTGTTCCCTCGCTGACGGCGTGCTTGGCGAGCTCTCCGGGCAACAGGAGACGCACCGAAGTTTGAACCTCCCTTGAAGTGATTGTCGAACGCTTGTTGTAGTGGGCGAGTCTGGACGCCTCGGCCGCGATACGTTCGAAAATGTCATTCACGAAAGAGTTCATGATAGACATCGCCTTACTGGATATACCGGTGTCGGGGTGCACCTGCTTGAGCACTTTGTAAATGTAGATGGCGTAGCTCTCCTTCCTCTTGTGCTTCTTCTTTTTCTTATCTGTCTTCGAAATGTTCTTTTGGGCTTTGCCCGATTTCTTGGCGGCCTTACCACTCGTCTTGGGCGGCATTGTCAATTAGGTTAGGTTCAATTGGGAGTAACGTAACGAACGATCGCTCACTACTGAGTTATCTAAAATTTTTCGTTTTCGCTTATTCTATTTATGTAGAACGCGTCTCTACTCGTGCGAGATGCCAGAAACACATCGACCAATGGTGACGTAGTATCTTGTTGTCTGTCTCTTTCGCTCGCACCTCTCACTCTCTCTCCCCACGACACGAAAACAATATTATTGGTGTTTTTAAAATATTATTTTTTGTATGTACTCGTAAATAAATTTAAATAATATATAGCAATTTAAAATCATTACATATTCTCCATCGGTAGTAGTACGTTCGTAAGTACATAATCTACAATATAATTAATATTTATGTAATCAGTTTCAGTTTCAGAAAATTATTCTGACTATGGTTTGAATGATCACATTTATATTCATTAATCAATAATATAAGGTAATGTGTATTTTATTCGCTTTCATTTATTTGTATTAATTAGTAAGAGTATTTGTTTGTTGTGTCGTTTCAGTACGCCCAGTTAGTAGCGTAGAGTAGTGAGAGTAGAGAGAGTAGGTAGAGATATTGTACAGTATTAGAAACTTTTCGTTTGTTTTGCATGCATGCATGCAGCAGTCGGGCGAAATGTAATGATATTGTGGCCCTGAAAAGGGCCTTTTATTTATTGATTGATTGATGCGTGCGTGCGTCCGTTTAGAGGCGCGGCGGCAACAATAACAATGAATGTACGAATTACGCCTTCTTCTCGGTCTTCTTGGGGAGGAGGACGGCCTGGATGTTAGGCAGTACACCGCCCTGTGCGATAGTCACGCCGGAGAGGAGTTTGTTCAATTCCTCGTCGTTGCGTATCGCCAGCTGAAGATGCCTGGGGATGATTCTGGTCTTCTTGTTGTCACGAGCGGCGTTGCCGGCCAACTCGAGCACTTCGGCGGCCAGATACTCCATAACGGCGGCCAAGTAGACCGGTGCACCGGCACCGACTCGCTCGGCGTAGTTACCCTTGCGCAGAAGCCTGTGTATACGTCCGACGGGGAATTGAAGTCCGGCACGGTTTGAGCGAGACTTGACCTTCCCCTTGACTTTGCCGCCTTTACCACGACCGGACATGATAGAGTGGTTTGTTAAAAACGAACGAAAGAAATAAGCGCGCGCACCGTACTATCGGTACACACGACACGAGGGATACTGTTTAAAAAATCGGCTCGAACCTCTCCTTTATATATATGATTTCTAAAGGTGCGCCAATAGCCGATGGCGCATTGAGTGTAGCGCGTGCGACAGAGATAGAAAATGTGCTTGCCACCTCGCTCTCGTATCGTATTATTGTTTATCATTCATTATAAACATACATTATGTACATACAACGTATATTTTTATAGATATGATCGATAAGTTAAGTTAGGAGAAATAGAAAAAAAAAAAAAAAAAATCAACTACCACTTTTACACTTCTTCAATAAGAAAGGAAGGATAGAGGGCGTGGGCGACGGGATGCTCATCTAATTTACCTAAACATCTGATTTTTTAGCATGTATATCGAGATGACGTCAGTTGCACTTTGTCAATTGCAACGTGGCATGTGCTGCTTGCACCGTGTAATGATGATAGTGTTTTTATTTTTTATTGTTTGTTCTAGTGTAGTGCGTATTGTTTAGGTTAAACATTATTTTGTATTATTAGTGATTGTGAGTGTGAGGTGAGTGAGATAGGTGAGTTTTTCTTCTTATTATTATTATTATTATTACTGTACAATGTTTGTACATATTTTGAGGTAGGTAATAGGTTTCGATTATGTTTTCGTTTAGAAACAACCACTGTTTCGACTGTCTACCTATATACATCATACACGATAATGTATTATAGTATTTAGGTATTCGGTCGTTTCTATTCAGGTTTCGAATGTTTTGTTAGCCCTGAAAAGGGCTTTTTTGTTTGTTCGCTCGCTCGCTCGATAGATCGACCGACATCCTCATCCATCCGTCCGTCCGGCTGAACGGCTTCTAGCGGGAGGGTCATCACTGTCACTGCAGCAGCAAACAAGCAATGCAATGTAAGCACGACATCGGCGCGTTTACTTCTTGGAGGCGGCGGCCTTCTTGGCGGCCGGCTTTGATTTCGGAGCGGCCTTCTTCGGTTTGGGTGCTTTAGGTTTTTTGGTAGGCGGTTTGGCGGTCTTTTTTGCTTTCGGCGCGGCGGCGGCGCTCTTCGCCTTCGAAGCGGTGGCGGCGGCTGCGGCCTTTTTGGGTGCCGGTTTCTTCTTAGCGGCGGCGGCGGCCTTCTTGTCCTTGGCGGTTGCAGATGATTTCGCCTTCGAAGGTGACGCAGAGGCGCCGGCTTTCTTTCCCTTACCTTTGCCGGCGGCAGCGGCGGCGGCGGCGGAGGGTCTCTTCGGTTTCGCTGCCGGCTTAGCCGCCGGTTTCTTGGCGGAGGAGGTTTTCGATTCCAATTTGAAACTTCCAGACGCACCTTTGCCCTTCGTTTGAATTAAAGCGCCAGATTCCACAGCGCTCTTCAGGTACTTCCTTATGAATGGAGCTAACTTCTCGGCGTCGACCTTGTATTGGGCCGCGATGTACTTCTTGATAGCTTGAAGGGATGAACCGCTGCGTTCCTTCAGTTCTTTAATGGCGCTGTTTACCATTTCTGAAGTTTTTGGGTGAGTCGGTTTCGCCTTAGGCTTCTTAGGTCCGCCGGCCGCCGAGGATTTCGCTTTCTTCGCTGGTGTAGCGGGAGCTGGAGTTTCAGATGCAACTGCTGTATCTGCCATTTTATTGATTATTAATTAATAATATTCTTACACTGACTGACTGGAACACTAACTGACTACTCGAAACGTAGCGTAGGGATCGTAGTAGGTAGAGAGATGTAACGAAACACATTTTTCTTACGACAATCAGAGAGCGATAGGCAATACCATAAGGAGAACCGTCATGTCGATAGACGTTTTCACGTATGGACGTTCATAAGTTTTCACTAACATCTATCTGATATTATTTATTTAATAAATTATAGTTTTATTTTCTAATAAATATATGTATATTTTGAATATCTCCTATAGTGTATCTATCGTGAGAAATTAACATGTTCAATGTAAAACCGATACGAGTCGAGTGGATGTATATTATTTTCGCCGTAGCGTACTCTACGCACCAGGGGGTTCCTTTAAAATTGTATTTATTACAAGAAAACTGTGATAAATATTAAATTTTATAAGTCACGTCAAAAGTGAATATACATATATTAATATGTAACAGTTGTCGTGAAATTTTTGACATATCTCTTGTTGATAAATTGAAAGATAAAGCATGCGTCGTAAAACATAGGAGTATCGTTCGCTGCTATTGAACGTTCACCATATCCCCTATAAATTATTTAATGTACATCGAAAACTTTGTTTCTTTCATATAGTAGGTAAAATTTTAATTTAAATAAAAATCATAATAATTCTAGTTCTTATTTTTTGTATGTTTACAGTGCGACGTGCGGCGGGCGACGACGCCTCGATTCGATACCAAGCTGTCCCGTCATTATGGAGGAGACTAAGCTATGTTGCTCGTGTCCACAATGTAATACTTACAGGTATGTATCTACTGATTTACACTTATTATTATTATTATTTATTATAATTAACAATTCTAATTAATTTAGTTAAGTGGTGTTAAGTACTGTTGTAATAAAATACTTTTTAATGGTAAGAAAAAAAAAAATAACCTCAACCTAACCCAAAAAGGGAAGTAAGTAAGTAAGTAAGTAAGTAAGTAAGTAAGTAAATAATATAAATAATATAATAATATAATATAATTTATAGTTTAAACGTTAGGTTCGAGGTTATTTTTTTTTTTTTCCTTTCTTTCAACTTTCTGAAATTATCCCCGAAACTGCGCAAACATAAAAGAGTAGCATGAGAGGAGAAAAAAAAAAAAAAAAAAAAAAAAAAAAAATAACCTTGAACCTAATCATCAGTAAATTAAGCTGCGTACGTAAGTACATTTTCATTATGTTATGTTTATGAAACTGTACATAATTGTTTTCAATTATGACCATGACACATATGCGGCCCTGAAAAGGGCCTTTTGTTTAAGTCATACGACGAACGAACGACTGCTCGTAACGTAAACGACGACACGACACACTCTCTCTCCCCATTAACCGCCGAAACCGTACAGGGTGCGTCCTTGACGTTTCAGAGCGTAGACTACGTCCATGGCGGTGACGGTCTTCCTCTTGGCGTGCTCGGTGTAAGTGACAGCGTCACGGATCACGTTCTCGAGGAACACCTTCAGCACACCGCGGGTCTCTTCGTATATGAGACCGGATATACGCTTCACGCCACCCCTGCGAGCTAGACGACGGATAGCGGGCTTCGTGATTCCTTGGATGTTGTCACGAAGCACTTTCCTGTGCCGCTTCGCTCGCTCCTCCCTTTCCGAGACCTTTGCCTCCTTTACCGCGACCAGTCATGATGACGAATGTACGTAAATTGAATACTTTCTCAGTGACACGTGTACGCGCGCAACGTAGCGATGCGCTGCTCCGGACCGAATGTTCTCAAAAAATTTCGGTCACATATATTTATACAGAAACAGCGTGTCTACGGGGCGGACGCTCGAAGCGGTGCGGGGAATGCGTAATGGTGGGGATAGCTTGCGCATTGGACATTATTTGTGTTTGAAATAGAATTATTATTATTATTATTAAAAATAATAATAATAATATTGAAAAATAAATATAAAACGTAAAAAAAAAAGTCGTATAAAATAGATATACAATTAGTCAACATATAGATTATATTTATTCTGTTTCATCTCAGTTCGCTTAAGTATGTATGTATGTATGTATGTATGTATGTATGTATGTATGTATTTATTTATATTATATTGAATTATTAAACATCTATCTATCGTATCTCTCACTACATTCTATCATCCATCCATCCATCCATCCATCCATCCATCCATCCATCCATCATAGTCTCTACTTTGAAAATGTAATAATTTATGTTGAAAATGTCTTCGATTAATGTTATGTTATAAAAACCATTTCAATACGTGTATGTTATGAATCATATGCGGCCCTGAAAAGGGCCTTTTACTTTCGTCACACAAGACACATAATTATTATGTGCGAGTGATGATGATAATAGTTTATATTTAAGCGCGCTCTCCTCTGATTCTGCGTGCCAATTGAATGTCTTTTGGCATAATGGTGACGCGCTTAGCGTGAATGGCGCACAGGTTGGTGTCCTCGAAGAGACCGACCAGATAAGCCTCGCTGGCCTCCTGGAGGGCCATCACGGCGGAGCTCTGGAAACGCAGATCGGTCTTGAAGTCCTGAGCTATCTCACGAACGAGACGCTGGAACGGCAGTTTGCGGATCAACAGCTCTGTGCTCTTCTGGTAACGACGGATCTCACGGAGTGCCACTGTACCGGGCCTGTAGCGATGGGGCTTCTTAACGCCACCGGTGGCCGGCGCGCTCTTGCGAGCGGCCTTAGTGGCCAACTGTTTGCGCGGAGCTTTTCCACCGGTGGATTTGCGAGCGGTTTGCTTGGTACGTGCCATTGTTATCTGCTGACGCTGACGACGACGACGATACGTAAATTAAGTTAAATCACGGACAGAGGCGCTTGCGAGCGTACGAACGAATGATTACAAAAACGTCTGTAGACCCCATATTTATACACGCGAGCGGGGGTGCTGCGCGGGGTCGCGTGCGATGGGAGGGGAGAGGCTAGTTTCTGGTACGTAACGTAAGTAAAATAATATAAATAATTTAATTAATGTTTATTATTTAATTAATATCGTATACATACGTGTGTTTAGTATTATTAGTTATTTATAAAAAATAATATTTGTATTTATATTATTAAACTACCATACACCACAATATACACTACTATAATAATAAAGCCATAACAAACACAAACAAACACAACCAGGATGCCCCCGGAAAGGATTTGTTTTATATTTAATATTCTTTCATTGTTTGATGTAATTTTCAATCTCTCTGTACATACCTGTACCTGTACTCTAATAGGCATAGATGTATATAATAATAATAATATCTCCCTCCGGACCCCTTTCATTATAATTATTTATAAAAGATTTACGTTATGATAGAAACTGTTCATAATACGCATAATAAATATGCATCTCATATGAATAAGACAACAATTTGTGGCCCTGAAAAGGGCCTTTTAGAAACAATGCACAGTTGTTACATTGTTTTAAACTATACACATCGCGCTCACTTGGAGCTTGTGTACTTGGTGACGGCCTTTGTTCCCTCGCTGACGGCGTGCTTGGCGAGCTCTCCGGGCAACAGGAGACGCACCGAAGTTTGAACCTCCCTTGAAGTGATTGTCGAACGCTTGTTGTAGTGGGCGAGTCTGGACGCCTCGGCCGCGATACGTTCGAAAATGTCATTCACGAAAGAGTTCATGATAGACATCGCCTTACTGGATATACCGGTGTCGGGGTGCACCTGCTTGAGCACTTTGTAAATGTAGATGGCGTAGCTCTCCTTCCTCTTGTGCTTCTTCTTTTTCTTATCTGTCTTCGAAATGTTCTTTTGGGCTTTGCCCGATTTCTTGGCGGCCTTACCACTCGTCTTGGGCGGCATTGTCAATTAGGTTAGGTTCAATTGGGAGTAACGTAACGAACGATCGCTCACTACTGAGTTATCTAAAATTTTTCGTTTTCGCTTATTCTATTTATGTAGAACGCGTCTCTACTCGTGCGAGATGCCAGAAACACATCGACCAATGGTGACGTAGTATCTTGTTGTCTGTCTCTTTCGCTCGCACCTCTCACTCTCTCTCCCCACGACACGAAAACAATATTATTGGTGTTTTTAAAATATTATTTTTTGTATGTACTCGTAAATAAATTTAAATAATATATAGCAATTTAAAATCATTACATATTCTCCATCGGTAGTAGTACGTTCGTAAGTACATAATCTACAATATAATTAATATTTATGTAATCAGTTTCAGTTTCAGAAAATTATTCTGACTATGGTTTGAATGATCACATTTATATTCATTAATCAATAATATAAGGTAATGTGTATTTTATTCGCTTTCATTTATTTGTATTAATTAGTAAGAGTATTTGTTTGTTGTGTCGTTTCAGTACGCCCAGTTAGTAGCGTAGAGTAGTGAGAGTAGAGAGAGTAGGTAGAGATATTGTACAGTATTAGAAACTTTTCGTTTGTTTTGCATGCATGCATGCAGCAGTCGGGCGAAATGTAATGATATTGTGGCCCTGAAAAGGGCCTTTTATTTATTGATTGATTGATGCGTGCGTGCGTCCGTTTAGAGGCGCGGCGGCAACAATAACAATGAATGTACGAATTACGCCTTCTTCTCGGTCTTCTTGGGGAGGAGGACGGCCTGGATGTTAGGCAGTACACCGCCCTGTGCGATAGTCACGCCGGAGAGGAGTTTGTTCAATTCCTCGTCGTTGCGTATCGCCAGCTGAAGATGCCTGGGGATGATTCTGGTCTTCTTGTTGTCACGAGCGGCGTTGCCGGCCAACTCGAGCACTTCGGCGGCCAGATACTCCATAACGGCGGCCAAGTAGACCGGTGCACCGGCACCGACTCGCTCGGCGTAGTTACCCTTGCGCAGAAGCCTGTGTATACGTCCGACGGGGAATTGAAGTCCGGCACGGTTTGAGCGAGACTTGACCTTCCCCTTGACTTTGCCGCCTTTACCACGACCGGACATGATAGAGTGGTTTGTTAAAAACGAACGAAAGAAATAAGCGCGCGCACCGTACTATCGGTACACACGACACGAGGGATACTGTTTAAAAAATCGGCTCGAACCTCTCCTTTATATATATGATTTCTAAAGGTGCGCCAATAGCCGATGGCGCATTGAGTGTAGCGCGTGCGACAGAGATAGAAAATGTGCTTGCCACCTCGCTCTCGTATCGTATTATTGTTTATCATTCATTATAAACATACATTATGTACATACAACGTATATTTTTATAGATATGATCGATAAGTTAAGTTAGGAGAAATAGAAAAAAAAAAAAAAAAATCAACTACCACTTTTACACTTCTTCAATAAGAAAGGAAGGATAGAGGGCGTGGGCGACGGGATGCTCATCTAATTTACCTAAACATCTGATTTTTTAGCATGTATATCGAGATGACGTCAGTTGCACTTTGTCAATTGCAACGTGGCATGTGCTGCTTGCACCGTGTAATGATGATAGTGTTTTTATTTTTTATTGTTTGTTCTAGTGTAGTGCGTATTGTTTAGGTTAAACATTATTTTGTATTATTAGTGATTGTGAGTGTGAGGTGAGTGAGATAGGTGAGTTTTTCTTCTTATTATTATTATTATTATTACTGTACAATGTTTGTACATATTTTGAGGTAGGTAATAGGTTTCGATTATGTTTTCGTTTAGAAACAACCACTGTTTCGACTGTCTACCTATATACATCATACACGATAATGTATTATAGTATTTAGGTATTCGGTCGTTTCTATTCAGGTTTCGAATGTTTTGTTAGCCCTGAAAAGGGCTTTTTTGTTTGTTCGCTCGCTCGCTCGATAGATCGACCGACATCCTCATCCATCCGTCCGTCCGGCTGAACGGCTTCTAGCGGGAGGGTCATCACTGTCACTGCAGCAGCAAACAAGCAATGCAATGTAAGCACGACATCGGCGCGTTTACTTCTTGGAGGCGGCGGCCTTCTTGGCGGCCGGCTTTGATTTCGGAGCGGCCTTCTTCGGTTTGGGTGCTTTAGGTTTTTTGGTAGGCGGTTTGGCGGTCTTTTTTGCTTTCGGCGCGGCGGCGGCGCTCTTCGCCTTCGAAGCGGTGGCGGCGGCTGCGGCCTTTTTGGGTGCCGGTTTCTTCTTAGCGGCGGCGGCGGCCTTCTTGTCCTTGGCGGTTGCAGATGATTTCGCCTTCGAAGGTGACGCAGAGGCGCCGGCTTTCTTTCCCTTACCTTTGCCGGCGGCAGCGGCGGCGGCGGCGGAGGGTCTCTTCGGTTTCGCTGCCGGCTTAGCCGCCGGTTTCTTGGCGGAGGAGGTTTTCGATTCCAATTTGAAACTTCCAGACGCACCTTTGCCCTTCGTTTGAATTAAAGCGCCAGATTCCACAGCGCTCTTCAGGTACTTCCTTATGAATGGAGCTAACTTCTCGGCGTCGACCTTGTATTGGGCCGCGATGTACTTCTTGATAGCTTGAAGGGATGAACCGCTGCGTTCCTTCAGTTCTTTAATGGCGCTGTTTACCATTTCTGAAGTTTTTGGGTGAGTCGGTTTCGCCTTAGGCTTCTTAGGTCCGCCGGCCGCCGAGGATTTCGCTTTCTTCGCTGGTGTAGCGGGAGCTGGAGTTTCAGATGCAACTGCTGTATCTGCCATTTTATTGATTATTAATTAATAATATTCTTACACTGACTGACTGGAACACTAACTGACTACTCGAAACGTAGCGTAGGGATCGTAGTAGGTAGAGAGATGTAACGAAACACATTTTTCTTACGACAATCAGAGAGCGATAGGCAATACCATAAGGAGAACCGTCATGTCGATAGACGTTTTCACGTATGGACGTTCATAAGTTTTCACTAACATCTATCTGATATTATTTATTTAATAAATTATAGTTTTATTTTCTAATAAATATATGTATATTTTGAATATCTCTTATAGTGTATCTATCGTGAGAAATTAACATGTTCAATGTAAAACCGATACGAGTCGAGTGGATGTATATTATTTTCGCCGTAGCGTACTCTACGCACCAGGGGGTTCCTTTAAAATTGTATTTATTACAAGAAAACTGTGATAAATATTAAATTTTATAAGTCACGTCAAAAGTGAATATACATATATTAATATGTAACAGTTGTCGTGAAATTTTTGACATATCTCTTGTTGATAAATTGAAAGATAAAGCATGCGTCGTAAAACATAGGAGTATCGTTCGCTGCTATTGAACGTTCACCATATCCCCTATAAATTATTTAATGTACATCGAAAACTTTGTTTCTTTCATATAGTAGGTAAAATTTTAATTTAAATAAAAATCATAATAATTCTAGTTCTTATTTTTTGTATGTTTACAGTGCGACGTGCGGCGGGCGACGACGCCTCGATTCGATACCAAGCTGTCCCGTCATTATGGAGGAGACTAAGCTATGTTGCTCGTGTCCACAATGTAATACTTACAGGTATGTATCTACTGATTTACACTTATTATTATTATTATTTATTATAATTAACAATTCTAATTAATTTAGTTAAGTGGTGTTAAGTACTGTTGTAATAAAATACTTTTTAATGGTAAGAAAAAAAAAAATAACCTCAACCTAACCCAAAAAGGGAAGTAAGTAAGTAAGTAAGTAAGTAAGTAAGTAAGTAAATAATATAAATAATATAATAATATAATATAATTTATAGTTTAAACGTTAGGTTCGAGGTTATTTTTTTTTTTTTCCTTTCTTTCAACTTTCTGAAATTATCCCCGAAACTGCGCAAACATAAAAGAGTAGCATGAGAGGAGAAAAAAAAAAAAAAAAAAAAAAAAAAAAAATAACCTTGAACCTAATCATCAGTAAATTAAGCTGCGTACGTAAGTACATTTTCATTATGTTATGTTTATGAAACTGTACATAATTGTTTTCAATTATGACCATGACACATATGCGGCCCTGAAAAGGGCCTTTTGTTTAAGTCATACGACGAACGAACGACTGCTCGTAACGTAAACGACGACACGACACACTCTCTCTCCCCATTAACCGCCGAAACCGTACAGGGTGCGTCCTTGACGTTTCAGAGCGTAGACTACGTCCATGGCGGTGACGGTCTTCCTCTTGGCGTGCTCGGTGTAAGTGACAGCGTCACGGATCACGTTCTCGAGGAACACCTTCAGCACACCGCGGGTCTCTTCGTATATGAGACCGGATATACGCTTCACGCCACCCCTGCGAGCTAGACGACGGATAGCGGGCTTCGTGATTCCTTGGATGTTGTCACGAAGCACTTTCCTGTGCCGCTTCGCTCCTCCCTTTCCGAGACCTTTGCCTCCTTTACCGCGACCAGTCATGATGACGAATGTACGTAAATTGAATACTTTCTCAGTGACACGTGTACGCGCGCAACGTAGCGATGCGCTGCTCCGGACCGAATGTTCTCAAAAAATTTCGGTCACATATATTTATACAGAAACAGCGTGTCTACGGGGCGGACGCTCGAAGCGGTGCGGGGAATGCGTAATGGTGGGGATAGCTTGCGCATTGGACATTATTTGTGTTTGAAATAGAATTATTATTATTATTATTAAAAATAATAATAATAATATTGAAAAATAAATATAAAACGTAAAAAAAAAAGTCGTATAAAATAGATATACAATTAGTCAACATATAGATTATATTTATTCTGTTTCATCTCAGTTCGCTTAAGTATGTATGTATGTATGTATGTATGTATGTATGTATGTATGTATGTATGTATGTATGTATTTATTTATATTATATTGAATTATTAAACATCTATCTATCGTATCTCTCACTACATTCTATCATCCATCCATCCATCCATCCATCCATCCATCCATCCATCCATCTAGTCTCTACTTTGAAAATGTAATAATTTATGTTGAAAATGTCTTCGATTAATGTTATGTTATAAAAACCATTTCAATACGTGTATGTTATGAATCATATGCGGCCCTGAAAAGGGCCTTTTACTTTCGTCACACAAGACACATAATTATTATGTGCGAGTGATGATGATAATAGTTTATATTTAAGCGCGCTCTCCTCTGATTCTGCGTGCCAATTGAATGTCTTTTGGCATAATGGTGACGCGCTTAGCGTGAATGGCGCACAGGTTGGTGTCCTCGAAGAGACCGACCAGATAAGCCTCGCTGGCCTCCTGGAGGGCCATCACGGCGGAGCTCTGGAAACGCAGATCGGTCTTGAAGTCCTGAGCTATCTCACGAACGAGACGCTGGAACGGCAGTTTGCGGATCAACAGCTCTGTGCTCTTCTGGTAACGACGGATCTCACGGAGTGCCACTGTACCGGGCCTGTAGCGATGGGGCTTCTTAACGCCACCGGTGGCCGGCGCGCTCTTGCGAGCGGCCTTAGTGGCCAACTGTTTGCGCGGAGCTTTTCCACCGGTGGATTTGCGAGCGGTTTGCTTGGTACGTGCCATTGTTATCTGCTGACGCTGACGACGACGACGATACGTAAATTAAGTTAAATCACGGACAGAGGCGCTTGCGAGCGTACGAACGAATGATTACAAAAACGTCTGTAGACCCCATATTTATACACGCGAGCGGGGGTGCTGCGCGGGGTCGCGTGCGATGGGAGGGGAGAGGCTAGTTTCTGGTACGTAACGTAAGTAAAATAATATAAATAATTTAATTAATGTTTATTATTTAATTAATATCGTATACATACGTGTGTTTAGTATTATTAGTTATTTATAAAAAATAATATTTGTATTTATATTATTAAACTACCATACACCACAATATACACTACTATAATAATAAAGCCATAACAAACACAAACAAACACAACCAGGATGCCCCCGGAAAGGATTTGTTTTATATTTAATATTCTTTCATTGTTTGATGTAATTTTCAATCTCTCTGTACATACCTGTACCTGTACTCTAATAGGCATAGATGTATATAATAATAATAATATCTCCCTCCGGACCCCTTTCATTATAATTATTTATAAAAGATTTACGTTATGATAGAAACTGTTCATAATACGCATAATAAATATGCATCTCATATGAATAAGACAACAATTTGTGGCCCTGAAAAGGGCCTTTTAGAAACAATGCACAGTTGTTACATTGTTTTAAACTATACACATCGCGCTCACTTGGAGCTTGTGTACTTGGTGACGGCCTTTGTTCCCTCGCTGACGGCGTGCTTGGCGAGCTCTCCGGGCAACAGGAGACGCACCGAAGTTTGAACCTCCCTTGAAGTGATTGTCGAACGCTTGTTGTAGTGGGCGAGTCTGGACGCCTCGGCCGCGATACGTTCGAAAATGTCATTCACGAAAGAGTTCATGATAGACATCGCCTTACTGGATATACCGGTGTCGGGGTGCACCTGCTTGAGCACTTTGTAAATGTAGATGGCGTAGCTCTCCTTCCTCTTGTGCTTCTTCTTTTTCTTATCTGTCTTCGAAATGTTCTTTTGGGCTTTGCCCGATTTCTTGGCGGCCTTACCACTCGTCTTGGGCGGCATTGTCAATTAGGTTAGGTTCAATTGGGAGTAACGTAACGAACGATCGCTCACTACTGAGTTATCTAAAATTTTTCGTTTTCGCTTATTCTATTTATGTAGAACGCGTCTCTACTCGTGCGAGATGCCAGAAACACATCGACCAATGGTGACGTAGTATCTTGTTGTCTGTCTCTTTCGCTCGCACCTCTCACTCTCTCTCCCCACGACACGAAAACAATATTATTGGTGTTTTTAAAATATTATTTTTTGTATGTACTCGTAAATAAATTTAAATAATATATAGCAATTTAAAATCATTACATATTCTCCATCGGTAGTAGTACGTTCGTAAGTACATAATCTACAATATAATTAATATTTATGTAATCAGTTTCAGTTTCAGAAAATTATTCTGACTATGGTTTGAATGATCACATTTATATTCATTAATCAATAATATAAGGTAATGTGTATTTTATTCGCTTTCATTTATTTGTATTAATTAGTAAGAGTATTTGTTTGTTGTGTCGTTTCAGTACGCCCAGTTAGTAGCGTAGAGTAGTGAGAGTAGAGAGAGTAGGTAGAGATATTGTACAGTATTAGAAACTTTTCGTTTGTTTTGCATGCATGCATGCAGCAGTCGGGCGAAATGTAATGATATTGTGGCCCTGAAAAGGGCCTTTTATTTATTGATTGATTGATGCGTGCGTGCGTCCGTTTAGAGGCGCGGCGGCAACAATAACAATGAATGTACGAATTACGCCTTCTTCTCGGTCTTCTTGGGGAGGAGGACGGCCTGGATGTTAGGCAGTACACCGCCCTGTGCGATAGTCACGCCGGAGAGGAGTTTGTTCAATTCCTCGTCGTTGCGTATCGCCAGCTGAAGATGCCTGGGGATGATTCTGGTCTTCTTGTTGTCACGAGCGGCGTTGCCGGCCAACTCGAGCACTTCGGCGGCCAGATACTCCATAACGGCGGCCAAGTAGACCGGTGCACCGGCACCGACTCGCTCGGCGTAGTTACCCTTGCGCAGAAGCCTGTGTATACGTCCGACGGGGAATTGAAGTCCGGCACGGTTTGAGCGAGACTTGACCTTCCCCTTGACTTTGCCGCCTTTACCACGACCGGACATGATAGAGTGGTTTGTTAAAAACGAACGAAAGAAATAAGCGCGCGCACCGTACTATCGGTACACACGACACGAGGGATACTGTTTAAAAAATCGGCTCGAACCTCTCCTTTATATATATGATTTCTAAAGGTGCGCCAATAGCCGATGGCGCATTGAGTGTAGCGCGTGCGACAGAGATAGAAAATGTGCTTGCCACCTCGCTCTCGTATCGTATTATTGTTTATCATTCATTATAAACATACATTATGTACATACAACGTATATTTTTATAGATATGATCGATAAGTTAAGTTAGGAGAAATAGAAAAAAAAAAAAAAAAAATCAACTACCACTTTTACACTTCTTCAATAAGAAAGGAAGGATAGAGGGCGTGGGCGACGGGATGCTCATCTAATTTACCTAAACATCTGATTTTTTAGCATGTATATCGAGATGACGTCAGTTGCACTTTGTCAATTGCAACGTGGCATGTGCTGCTTGCACCGTGTAATGATGATAGTGTTTTTATTTTTTATTGTTTGTTCTAGTGTAGTGCGTATTGTTTAGGTTAAACATTATTTTGTATTATTAGTGATTGTGAGTGTGAGGTGAGTGAGATAGGTGAGTTTTTCTTCTTATTATTATTATTATTATTACTGTACAATGTTTGTACATATTTTGAGGTAGGTAATAGGTTTCGATTATGTTTTCGTTTAGAAACAACCACTGTTTCGACTGTCTACCTATATACATCATACACGATAATGTATTATAGTATTTAGGTATTCGGTCGTTTCTATTCAGGTTTCGAATGTTTTGTTAGCCCTGAAAAGGGCTTTTTTGTTTGTTCGCTCGCTCGCTCGATAGATCGACCGACATCCTCATCCATCCGTCCGTCCGGCTGAACGGCTTCTAGCGGGAGGGTCATCACTGTCACTGCAGCAGCAAACAAGCAATGCAATGTAAGCACGACATCGGCGCGTTTACTTCTTGGAGGCGGCGGCCTTCTTGGCGGCCGGCTTTGATTTCGGAGCGGCCTTCTTCGGTTTGGGTGCTTTAGGTTTTTTGGTAGGCGGTTTGGCGGTCTTTTTTGCTTTCGGCGCGGCGGCGGCGCTCTTCGCCTTCGAAGCGGTGGCGGCGGCTGCGGCCTTTTTGGGTGCCGGTTTCTTCTTAGCGGCGGCGGCGGCCTTCTTGTCCTTGGCGGTTGCAGATGATTTCGCCTTCGAAGGTGACGCAGAGGCGCCGGCTTTCTTTCCCTTACCTTTGCCGGCGGCAGCGGCGGCGGCGGCGGAGGGTCTCTTCGGTTTCGCTGCCGGCTTAGCCGCCGGTTTCTTGGCGGAGGAGGTTTTCGATTCCAATTTGAAACTTCCAGACGCACCTTTGCCCTTCGTTTGAATTAAAGCGCCAGATTCCACAGCGCTCTTCAGGTACTTCCTTATGAATGGAGCTAACTTCTCGGCGTCGACCTTGTATTGGGCCGCGATGTACTTCTTGATAGCTTGAAGGGATGAACCGCTGCGTTCCTTCAGTTCTTTAATGGCGCTGTTTACCATTTCTGAAGTTTTTGGGTGAGTCGGTTTCGCCTTAGGCTTCTTAGGTCCGCCGGCCGCCGAGGATTTCGCTTTCTTCGCTGGTGTAGCGGGAGCTGGAGTTTCAGATGCAACTGCTGTATCTGCCATTTTATTGATTATTAATTAATAATATTCTTACACTGACTGACTGGAACACTAACTGACTACTCGAAACGTAGCGTAGGGATCGTAGTAGGTAGAGAGATGTAACGAAACACATTTTTCTTACGACAATCAGAGAGCGATAGGCAATACCATAAGGAGAACCGTCATGTCGATAGACGTTTTCACGTATGGACGTTCATAAGTTTTCACTAACATCTATCTGATATTATTTATTTAATAAATTATAGTTTTATTTTCTAATAAATATATGTATATTTTGAATATCTCCTATAGTGTATCTATCGTGAGAAATTAACATGTTCAATGTAAAACCGATACGAGTCGAGTGGATGTATATTATTTTCGCCGTAGCGTACTCTACGCACCAGGGGGTTCCTTTAAAATTGTATTTATTACAAGAAAACTGTGATAAATATTAAATTTTATAAGTCACGTCAAAAGTGAATATACATATATTAATATGTAACAGTTGTCGTGAAATTTTTGACATATCTCTTGTTGATAAATTGAAAGATAAAGCATGCGTCGTAAAACATAGGAGTATCGTTCGCTGCTATTGAACGTTCACCATATCCCCTATAAATTATTTAATGTACATCGAAAACTTTGTTTCTTTCATATAGTAGGTAAAATTTTAATTTAAATAAAAATCATAATAATTCTAGTTCTTATTTTTTGTATGTTTACAGTGCGACGTGCGGCGGGCGACGACGCCTCGATTCGATACCAAGCTGTCCCGTCATTATGGAGGAGACTAAGCTATGTTGCTCGTGTCCACAATGTAATACTTACAGGTATGTATCTACTGATTTACACTTATTATTATTATTATTTATTATAATTAACAATTCTAATTAATTTAGTTAAGTGGTGTTAAGTACTGTTGTAATAAAATACTTTTTAATGGTAAGAAAAAAAAAAATAACCTCAACCTAACCCAAAAAGGGAAGTAAGTAAGTAAGTAAGTAAGTAAGTAAGTAAGTAAGTAAGTAAGTAAGTAAGTAAATAATATAAATAATATAATAATATAATATAATTTATAGTTTAAACGTTAGGTTCGAGGTTAATACGCACTACACTAGAACAAACAATAAAAAATAAAAACACTATCATCATTACACGGTGCAAGCAGCACATGCCACGTTGCAATTGACAAAGTGCAACTGACGTCATCTCGATATACATGCTAAAAAATCAGATGTTTAGGTAAATTAGATGAGCATCCCGTCGCCCACGCCCTCTATCCTTCCTTTCTTATTGAAGAAGTGTAAAAGTGGTAGTTGATTTTTTTTTTTTTTTTTTCTATTTCTCCTAACTTAACTTATCGATCATATCTATAAAAATATACGTTGTATGTACATAATGTATGTTTATAATGAATGATAAACAATAATACGATACGAGAGCGAGGTGGCAAGCACATTTTCTATCTCTGTCGCACGCGCTACACTCAATGCGCCATCGGCTATTGGCGCACCTTTAGAAATCATATATATAAAGGAGAGGTTCGAGCCGATTTTTTAAACAGTATCCCTCGTGTCGTGTGTACCGATAGTACGGTGCGCGCGCTTATTTCTTTCGTTCGTTTTTAACAAACCACTCTATCATGTCCGGTCGTGGTAAAGGCGGCAAAGTCAAGGGGAAGGTCAAGTCTCGCTCAAACCGTGCCGGACTTCAATTCCCCGTCGGACGTATACACAGGCTTCTGCGCAAGGGTAACTACGCCGAGCGAGTCGGTGCCGGTGCACCGGTCTACTTGGCCGCCGTTATGGAGTATCTGGCCGCCGAAGTGCTCGAGTTGGCCGGCAACGCCGCTCGTGACAACAAGAAGACCAGAATCATCCCCAGGCATCTTCAGCTGGCGATACGCAACGACGAGGAATTGAACAAACTCCTCTCCGGCGTGACTATCGCACAGGGCGGTGTACTGCCTAACATCCAGGCCGTCCTCCTCCCCAAGAAGACCGAGAAGAAGGCGTAATTCGTACATTCATTGTTATTGTTGCCGCCGCGCCTCTAAACGGACGCACGCACGCATCAATCAATCAATAAATAAAAGGCCCTTTTCAGGGCCACAATATCATTACATTTCGCCCGACTGCTGCATGCATGCATGCAAAACAAACGAAAAGTTTCTAATACTGTACAATATCTCTACCTACTCTCTCTACTCTCACTACTCTACGCTACTAACTGGGCGTACTGAAACGACACAACAAACAAATACTCTTACTAATTAATACAAATAAATGAAAGCGAATAAAATACACAT
Source organism: Musotima nitidalis (assembly GCA_949126915.1). NCBI lineage: Eukaryota > Metazoa > Arthropoda > Insecta > Lepidoptera > Crambidae > Musotima > Musotima nitidalis. Next base: position 5,866,717 of record OX421442.1, on the reverse strand, counting down.
TACCTTATATTATTGATTAATGAATATAAATGTGATCATTCAAACCATAGTCAGAATAATTTTCTGAAACTGAAACTGATTACATAAATATTAATTATATTGTAGATTATGTACTTACGAACGTACTACTACCGATGGAGAATATGTAATGATTTTAAATTGCTATATATTATTTAAATTTATTTACGAGTACATACAAAAAATAATATTTTAAAAACACCAATAATATTGTTTTCGTGTCGTGGGGAGAGAGAGTGAGAGGTGCGAGCGAAAGAGACAGACAACAAGATACTACGTCACCATTGGTCGATGTGTTTCTGGCATCTCGCACGAGTAGAGACGCGTTCTACATAAATAGAATAAGCGAAAACGAAAAATTTTAGATAACTCAGTAGTGAGCGATCGTTCGTTACGTTACTCCCAATTGAACCTAACCTAATTGACAATGCCGCCCAAGACGAGTGGTAAGGCCGCCAAGAAATCGGGCAAAGCCCAAAAGAACATTTCGAAGACAGATAAGAAAAAGAAGAAGCACAAGAGGAAGGAGAGCTACGCCATCTACATTTACAAAGTGCTCAAGCAGGTGCACCCCGACACCGGTATATCCAGTAAGGCGATGTCTATCATGAACTCTTTCGTGAATGACATTTTCGAACGTATCGCGGCCGAGGCGTCCAGACTCGCCCACTACAACAAGCGTTCGACAATCACTTCAAGGGAGGTTCAAACTTCGGTGCGTCTCCTGTTGCCCGGAGAGCTCGCCAAGCACGCCGTCAGCGAGGGAACAAAGGCCGTCACCAAGTACACAAGCTCCAAGTGAGCGCGATGTGTATAGTTTAAAACAATGTAACAACTGTGCATTGTTTCTAAAAGGCCCTTTTCAGGGCCACAAATTGTTGTCTTATTCATATGAGATGCATATTTATTATGCGTATTATGAACAGTTTCTATCATAACGTAAATCTTTTATAAATAATTATAATGAAAGGGGTCCGGAGGGAGATATTATTATTATTATATACATCTATGCCTATTAGAGTACAGGTACAGGTATGTACAGAGAGATTGAAAATTACATCAAACAATGAAAGAATATTAAATATAAAACAAATCCTTTCCGGGGGCATCCTGGTTGTGTTTGTTTGTGTTTGTTATGGCTTTATTATTATAGTAGTGTATATTGTGGTGTATGGTAGTTTAATAATATAAATACAAATATTATTTTTTATAAATAACTAATAATACTAAACACACGTATGTATACGATATTAATTAAATAATTTATATTATTTTACTTACGTTACGTACCAGAAACTAGCCTCTCCCCTCCCATCGCACGCGACCCCGCGCAGCACCCCCGCTCGCGTGTATAAATATGGGGTCTACAGACGTTTTTGTAATCATTCGTTCGTACGCTCGCAAGCGCCTCTGTCCGTGATTTAACTTAATTTACGTATCGTCGTCGTCGTCAGCGTCAGCAGATAACAATGGCACGTACCAAGCAAACCGCTCGCAAATCCACCGGTGGAAAAGCTCCGCGCAAACAGTTGGCCACTAAGGCCGCTCGCAAGAGCGCGCCGGCCACCGGTGGCGTTAAGAAGCCCCATCGCTACAGGCCCGGTACAGTGGCACTCCGTGAGATCCGTCGTTACCAGAAGAGCACAGAGCTGTTGATCCGCAAACTGCCGTTCCAGCGTCTCGTTCGTGAGATAGCTCAGGACTTCAAGACCGATCTGCGTTTCCAGAGCTCCGCCGTGATGGCCCTCCAGGAGGCCAGCGAGGCTTATCTGGTCGGTCTCTTCGAGGACACCAACCTGTGCGCCATTCACGCTAAGCGCGTCACCATTATGCCAAAAGACATTCAATTGGCACGCAGAATCAGAGGAGAGCGCGCTTAAATATAAACTATTATCATCATCACTCGCACATAATAATTATGTGTCTTGTGTGACGAAAGTAAAAGGCCCTTTTCAGGGCCGCATATGATTCATAACATACACGTATTGAAATGGTTTTTATAACATAACATTAATCGAAGACATTTTCAACATAAATTATTACATTTTCAAAGTAGAGACTAGATGGATGGATGGATGGATGGATGGATGGATGGATGGATGGATGATAGAATGTAGTGAGAGATACGATAGATAGATGTTTAATAATTCAATATAATATAAATAAATACATACATACATACATACATACATACATACATACATACATACATACATACATACATACTTAAGCGAACTGAGATGAAACAGAATAAATATAATCTATATGTTGACTAATTGTATATCTATTTTATACGACTTTTTTTTTTACGTTTTATATTTATTTTTCAATATTATTATTATTATTTTTAATAATAATAATAATAATTCTATTTCAAACACAAATAATGTCCAATGCGCAAGCTATCCCCACCATTACGCATTCCCCGCACCGCTTCGAGCGTCCGCCCCGTAGACACGCTGTTTCTGTATAAATATATGTGACCGAAATTTTTTGAGAACATTCGGTCCGGAGCAGCGCATCGCTACGTTGCGCGCGTACACGTGTCACTGAGAAAGTATTCAATTTACGTACATTCGTCATCATGACTGGTCGCGGTAAAGGAGGCAAAGGTCTCGGAAAGGGAGGAGCGAAGCGGCACAGGAAAGTGCTTCGTGACAACATCCAAGGAATCACGAAGCCCGCTATCCGTCGTCTAGCTCGCAGGGGTGGCGTGAAGCGTATATCCGGTCTCATATACGAAGAGACCCGCGGTGTGCTGAAGGTGTTCCTCGAGAACGTGATCCGTGACGCTGTCACTTACACCGAGCACGCCAAGAGGAAGACCGTCACCGCCATGGACGTAGTCTACGCTCTGAAACGTCAAGGACGCACCCTGTACGGTTTCGGCGGTTAATGGGGAGAGAGAGTGTGTCGTGTCGTCGTTTACGTTACGAGCAGTCGTTCGTTCGTCGTATGACTTAAACAAAAGGCCCTTTTCAGGGCCGCATATGTGTCATGGTCATAATTGAAAACAATTATGTACAGTTTCATAAACATAACATAATGAAAATGTACTTACGTACGCAGCTTAATTTACTGATGATTAGGTTCAAGGTTATTTTTTTTTTTTTTTTTTTTTTTTTTTTTTCTCCTCTCATGCTACTCTTTTATGTTTGCGCAGTTTCGGGGATAATTTCAGAAAGTTGAAAGAAAGGAAAAAAAAAAAAATAACCTCGAACCTAACGTTTAAACTATAAATTATATTATATTATTATATTATTTATATTATTTACTTACTTACTTACTTACTTACTTACTTACTTACTTCCCTTTTTGGGTTAGGTTGAGGTTATTTTTTTTTTTCTTACCATTAAAAAGTATTTTATTACAACAGTACTTAACACCACTTAACTAAATTAATTAGAATTGTTAATTATAATAAATAATAATAATAATAAGTGTAAATCAGTAGATACATACCTGTAAGTATTACATTGTGGACACGAGCAACATAGCTTAGTCTCCTCCATAATGACGGGACAGCTTGGTATCGAATCGAGGCGTCGTCGCCCGCCGCACGTCGCACTGTAAACATACAAAAAATAAGAACTAGAATTATTATGATTTTTATTTAAATTAAAATTTTACCTACTATATGAAAGAAACAAAGTTTTCGATGTACATTAAATAATTTATAGGGGATATGGTGAACGTTCAATAGCAGCGAACGATACTCCTATGTTTTACGACGCATGCTTTATCTTTCAATTTATCAACAAGAGATATGTCAAAAATTTCACGACAACTGTTACATATTAATATATGTATATTCACTTTTGACGTGACTTATAAAATTTAATATTTATCACAGTTTTCTTGTAATAAATACAATTTTAAAGGAACCCCCTGGTGCGTAGAGTACGCTACGGCGAAAATAATATACATCCACTCGACTCGTATCGGTTTTACATTGAACATGTTAATTTCTCACGATAGATACACTATAGGAGATATTCAAAATATACATATATTTATTAGAAAATAAAACTATAATTTATTAAATAAATAATATCAGATAGATGTTAGTGAAAACTTATGAACGTCCATACGTGAAAACGTCTATCGACATGACGGTTCTCCTTATGGTATTGCCTATCGCTCTCTGATTGTCGTAAGAAAAATGTGTTTCGTTACATCTCTCTACCTACTACGATCCCTACGCTACGTTTCGAGTAGTCAGTTAGTGTTCCAGTCAGTCCGATGGCTGCAAAGTAGAAACGGACATCTACATTTTTCACATTTTTCTTTTTTTGTAAAAATAAGCTTATACCAACCCTCTTTACAATTCTGAATTAAAATAATTTCATTTTTCAAAGTATGTTAAGAAATTTGATACGTAAAAAAAGATATCTGCGCTTAAATTTTCAAAACCACCGCAGTAGATACGGACATTTGCATTTAACCGCCTTTACGCCGGAACATCCGCAGATTATAGAAACGTAAAAAATTACATCTGTCATTTGTCTCCGTTATCATGTACACGGATTAGTTACAAAATTCATTAAATTTGTATTGGTTTTACGATTTAACCTTTTAGTATCCTCACGTGACTTGTTATTTCAACCATGAGTGTCAAACGAAACAAGCTACTAATAGATATGGCCAAAAAAGGCGTACAGATAGATATATCTGAGATTTCAAATTTGATAAGTTATTATAATTCCCATGTTAATAAATATTTTTTAATACCAAAAAAGGATTAATGTGATCAATGTATATCATATAAAAATAACCCACTTAAATACTCAGAAGATCAAAACTACGCATATTGTAAATAAGATAATTAAAAACACAAAACAAATAAAAATCTCAGACCAGCTCGAAAGTTGTAGCCGTAACATTTGATTTTCAAAAAATTCTTAATTGTTAAAGTTAGCTCATTTTATTATAAAGAAAATTATCTATTTATAATTTCATTGTTTTTGATATGGGTCTTAATAATGCTATTTGCTACATGGGGGATGAAACAACTGCCAGAAGAGGATCCGATGAAGTTGTCAGCTGCCTTTTTAAATTTATAAATAGAAAAGTGCAACAAGGAATAGAAGACGTACTGTTGTGGTCTGGTAATTATGGCGGGCAGAATCGGAACCGCATTATTTTTGCTATGTATGTGCACGTTTCCAAAACTATTGGTTTTAACATTTGTTATAGATTTTTAGACAAAGAGCATACCCAGTAAGAGGGCGACAGTGTCCACGCACTGATAGAACAATCATCGAAAAACAAAATGATTTTCTCACCGCAATAGTAACATAACTGTGTGAGCTGAAGCAAATCAAATGGAGAACCCTATTAAGTCGTAGAAATAAATCAGAATGATATTTTAGATTTTAAGGCTACTCTTAATCGGCACAAATGGATTAAAAATGAATATGGAGACAAAGTAAAGTGGAATAAAGTTCGCGAAATAATGATAGACTCAAAAAATCCTGACAAAATATTTTATAAGTACGATTTGAACGAGAAATCAGCAATAAGTATTAATAGTTACAAAAGGGAAAGCAGAAGATCGGCTAATTTTACACAAGGAACTTGCGAAACTATATGGTGGGACATTGCCTATTGCTATGGCTAAATACAAGGATTTAATGTTTTTGTGTCAACAAAATTTAATCCCACCAAGTTACCATGAATTCAATAATGTTTTGATCTCTTTTTAATCTTTTTATATTAATAAAAATAGTTATTTGAAGAAATGTTGATTATTATGACAAATAATTATTATGAATAAATTAAAAAAAACACAGTGCGAAGAACTTTTATTTAAAAAATATCTTTTGGAAACCAAAAGGTTTTGCATTAATAGACGTAGACAAAGCTATGTGAAAAAGAGTAAGCTTTGTAAATGAAGACATCTAGAATATTTCAGTTTATAATAGTTGAAATCTATTTGAAGGCAGTTAAGTTTATTTAAAATACCCTTAAAATGTACTACTTGAGATTTTTTTCATTTTATATCACATATTTTAATTAAAATAAGCGATCTTTTGATTCCGACGTAGAAGCGGACTTCCGGTAGTAGTCTTTTTATACGTCGATGTTTTTACGAAGTATAAACGTTCATCTACATTATTTTAAAGAAAAAAAGATATAGCGACGAAACTTGTTAAAAAATAAATAAATCTGATTATTTTAATCCGTTATGGAAAGTTTTATGTAAATTCATACATAACTCTCAAAATGGCAACAATTTTTTACTAAATGTGCTCTCCTGTAAAGTAAGTGTTTTGTAGATGTCCGTTTCTACTTTGCTGCCATCGAGTCAGTGTAAGAATATTATTAATTAATAATCAATAAAATGGCAGATACAGCAGTTGCATCTGAAACTCCAGCTCCCGCTACACCAGCGAAGAAAGCGAAATCCTCGGCGGCCGGCGGACCTAAGAAGCCTAAGGCGAAACCGACTCACCCAAAAACTTCAGAAATGGTAAACAGCGCCATTAAAGAACTGAAGGAACGCAGCGGTTCATCCCTTCAAGCTATCAAGAAGTACATCGCGGCCCAATACAAGGTCGACGCCGAGAAGTTAGCTCCATTCATAAGGAAGTACCTGAAGAGCGCTGTGGAATCTGGCGCTTTAATTCAAACGAAGGGCAAAGGTGCGTCTGGAAGTTTCAAATTGGAATCGAAAACCTCCTCCGCCAAGAAACCGGCGGCTAAGCCGGCAGCGAAACCGAAGAGACCCTCCGCCGCCGCCGCCGCTGCCGCCGGCAAAGGTAAGGGAAAGAAAGCCGGCGCCTCTGCGTCACCTTCGAAGGCGAAATCATCTGCAACCGCCAAGGACAAGAAGGCCGCCGCCGCCGCTAAGAAGAAACCGGCACCCAAAAAGGCCGCAGCCGCCGCCACCGCTTCGAAGGCGAAGAGCGCCGCCGCCGCGCCGAAAGCAAAAAAGACCGCCAAACCGCCTACCAAAAAACCTAAAGCACCCAAACCGAAGAAGGCCGCTCCGAAATCAAAGCCGGCCGCCAAGAAGGCCGCCGCCTCCAAGAAGTAAACGCGCCGATGTCGTGCTTACATTGCATTGCTTGTTTGCTGCTGCAGTGACAGTGATGACCCTCCCGCTAGAAGCCGTTCAGCCGGACGGACGGATGGATGAGGATGTCGGTCGATCTATCGAGCGAGCGAGCGAACAAACAAAAAAGCCCTTTTCAGGGCTAACAAAACATTCGAAACCTGAATAGAAACGACCGAATACCTAAATACTATAATACATTATCGTGTATGATGTATATAGGTAGACAGTCGAAACAGTGGTTGTTTCTAAACGAAAACATAATCGAAACCTATTACCTACCTCAAAATATGTACAAACATTGTACAGTAATAATAATAATAATAATAAGAAGAAAAACTCACCTATCTCACTCACCTCACACTCACAATCACTAATAATACAAAATAATGTTTAACCTAAACAATACGCACTACACTAGAACAAACAATAAAAAATAAAAACACTATCATCATTACACGGTGCAAGCAGCACATGCCACGTTGCAATTGACAAAGTGCAACTGACGTCATCTCGATATACATGCTAAAAAATCAGATGTTTAGGTAAATTAGATGAGCATCCCGTCGCCCACGCCCTCTATCCTTCCTTTCTTATTGAAGAAGTGTAAAAGTGGTAGTTGATTTTTTTTTTTTTTTTTTCTATTTCTCCTAACTTAACTTATCGATCATATCTATAAAAATATACGTTGTATGTACATAATGTATGTTTATAATGAATGATAAACAATAATACGATACGAGAGCGAGGTGGCAAGCACATTTTCTATCTCTGTCGCACGCGCTACACTCAATGCGCCATCGGCTATTGGCGCACCTTTAGAAATCATATATATAAAGGAGAGGTTCGAGCCGATTTTTTCAAGATTCCGCTTTGGTCGGCCGCCCCGCTCGGTCGTACCTTCCCGCCTGCTCGCTCGCTAGCTCTCTCGCTCGCCAGCCGCCACCGCCGCGTACTCTCGGCGCCGTCTCGACGCTGCCGTTACGTCGCGCTACTAACACGCGCCTGCGACTTCGCTCGCGAAATCGCTCTCGCGTATCCTAGTTTCTCAACTAAAATCTATTAATAGAGATCCGATCTTTATTAATTACGCGTTGCTTTGGTGGATACCTTACGGTGCCAACGAACCAAAGGAGCTTGCCCCGACAGCTCGCTAGTGTTCAAAACACTAGCGAAGTCGGAAGTCCGAGCCCATTGCACGGAGTTTATCTCCAGGGCGACGAAGCGCTCGTTTTAACCTATTTAAAGGTTTAGACAAACGAGCGCACAATTAGCTGTCCCCGGCCAATAGGGCCCTAGGTTAGGATAGTCCCGAGGCCATTGACAGGGGTGAAAGTGCTCCGGAGTGAACGTGCTCCCGGCCAAGGGAAAGCCCTCTTTTAATTCGTTCCCCCCTGCCTTCCCGGCAGGGAGGAAAGTTAGCGCCATGGAAGGAATTCCGGGCGACCAATCCCTCCAGCAACTATTTACTAGCTTAGCTAGGAACCCTGAATTCGTTCAGATGTTCTTAGGATTAGTTAAGAAATTTACGCCGCAGCCGATGGAGCTCGCCCTCGAGTCCCCGGCTTCACCTACACCAACACCATCAACATCAGCATCACTCGCCTCTTCTAAGAGGACCGCCTCGGCTCGTTCCGACTCGGAGGACTCCTCGGGATCCACAGGGACCCTGAGGGCCTCTGGTGAGGAATCCGACACACCCTTCCAACTAGTGGAAGGACGCTCCAAGAAGAAACGCAATAAGCGTTCCTCCCCGGCTCCTTCAGAGCCAACTATAACACCTAGGGCACCTACACCTACACCTAGGACCCCCGCCCCTCCGGCAGCCACACTCAACAAGCCTCTTAAGGCACCTGTAGGTAACAGGCCGTACCTTCCTAAGGTAGCGGCCCCGCCACCAGTCTTCTTGAGAGACAAGGCCCGTTGGACCGAGCTCTCAAAGTTATGCATGACCAATAAGGTCAACTATACGCAAGCGACCAACACAGGGGTCGCAGTTAAAATAACTGTTCCATCGGTCAATGATTACCGTGCTCTCACGCATATCATGACCCAAAACAAAATACCTTACCACACTTACGCTCTTCCGGAAGAGCGTAAAACTAAAGCATTAATAAGAGGGATTCCATATGAAATTCCCTCAGATCAAATTGTAGCCGACTTAGTTGAGCAAGGCTTCCCTGCGGAGGCAGCTCACAAAATGTACAATAAACAGGGGCGGAAATTCGACCTCGCCCTTGTCGTGCTCCCCTCAGGAGCAAATGAAATTTTTAGGGTCCAGTCTCTCAAGGTCTGTGGCTTAAGAGTCAGAGTCGAGGTACCCCATAGGAGGGGTTTCCCAGGGCAGTGTCACCGCTGCCAGTTATATGGCCACGCAGCGGCTAACTGCTCTGCGAACCCCCGCTGCGTTAAATGCCTAGTGCCCCACCTCACTAGGGAATGTCCCCGCGCGGCCGACTCATCGGCCCCGCCTGAGTGTGTCCTCTGCGGCAAAGTAGGACACACCGCTAGTTATAGGGGGTGCCCGAATGCACCCAAGGTAGCAATCAAACACAAGCCTGCTCCAAAGGCTACAAAACAATTTCAAATCCCGGAGAGAAACGATAGGAACTTCCCTCCCCTCAAGAGTAAGGGCCCTCAGCCCCCTCTCATAACGGCCCCGCCCCCTAGCGTACCTAGGAAAGTGGCACAAACCCCTCCCACTTTCGCGCCTAAAGCGCCCCAAAATCAAGGGTCCTCCTTCAAAGAGGACCTAGCGCTAGTAATGGCGACCATTAAGGGCATTGACCTTAATGAACTCGCCACCCTAGCCTCTAAAATCAGAGCGGCCAGTAATACGCAGGAACGCATACTAGCGTTAGTAGAACACCAACAGTTTCTCTCACAGTTGTGATTTAATAGCATACCCAATAATAGTAAATGGCAGGCCGCACTAAACCGCGTTCCCTAGCTCTAGTTTCATTCAATACTAGGTGCTTAACGACAAGCCTCAATGAAATACGTGAATTCACACGTAATAGAGAGATAGACCTTCTCCTACTACAGGAAACTTGGCTAAACTCAAAAGTTAGGAAAAGTCACAGGATTAGCTCATTTAACTTCATTAGGAACGACAGACCCCAAGATGCGAGGGGCGGTGGTACGGCGATTTATTTCAAAAAATCGCTGCACTGCTCCCCTTTAGTCACTCCCTCCCTCTCTAACATGGAGGCCTCAACATGTAAGGTGGCTATGACGGGACACCCGTCCATAGTCATAGCCTCAATTTACATTCCCTCCGGAACGCAACCATTACGTAGCGATTTCGAGAAAATTTTATCATTGGGTAACTCGGTTATTATGTTCGGCGACTTTAACGCCAAACATACTAACTGGACTAGCCGCATAACAAACAGTAACGGACGTAAACTCGAACAAATAATTAACGAATTAAATTTAGATATCATCCCCCCACTATCTCCCACCCACTACCCAGCTAACACAACAGCCCAACCTGACGTCTTAGATATCGCTATTATTAAGAATGTCTCGTTACGGCTCAGATCTGTGGAACCCCTAGACGACCTAGGGTCTGACCATAGACCTGTAGCCCTTAACCTAGGTCCCGAACCTAACAACTCCCCTGCTTCCACAAAAACTGTTACGGACTGGGATGGCGTCAAAGCATCCCTGTCCACAGTACTCGAATCTCCAGAGAACCCTCTCGCGTTCCCTCCTGACTACTTCGACAGTTCAACGAAAGTTGACACTGCGATTAAGTCTCTGACTAATCAAATTCAAATAGCGATTAACGCCAACATAAAGTCTATTTCAGAGCCAAGATCTAAGTTACCAGTACGTATTCGTAACTTAATCAAGGCTAAAAACGCAGCCCTTAGAAGGGCAGCACTCTATCCAACTCCTGACTATAGGGCTACAGCAAACCGCCTTCAGCGGCAAGTTAAGGCCGAACTAAAGGATTACCAAAACAATAAGTGGAGCGCACTAATGGAAAACATCCAACCCTCCCACGTGGCTTATTACCAAGTGGCTAGGGCGCTACGTAGTGACGCTACCTCATTCACTCCCCCTCTCATACGCCCTGACAACACCATCGCTTTCGAGGACGACGAGAAAGCGGAATGTTTTGCTGACAGTATCGCTTCACAGTGTACTGTCAGCACCCAAAACTGCGACCCGCATCACACAAAATTAGTTGAGGAGGAAATCCTCCACAGGGCCTCCGTCCCTCTGACGGAGGAAATCCCACCAGTCTCCTCCGACGAAGTACAATTTCTCATCAAGAAATTAGTACCAAAGAAAGCCCCCGGAAGCGATGGTGTTTCCAACAAGGCTCTCAAGGCGCTTCCCGCTCAACTAGTTCTACTACTAGTAACAATATTCAATTCCTGCTTCAACCTATGCTACTTCCCACAAGTGTGGAAAGAAGCTATAGTAATAGGCATACCTAAACCAGGTAAACCCCTTAATATTCCGTCCAATCACAGACCTATTAGCCTGCTTAGCTCATTAGGTAAGTTATTTGAAAAAGTAATCCAAAACAGGATTAAAGAACATCTTTTTTCAAATAACTTAATTATAGAAAATCAATTCGGGTTCAGACCTAAACACTCATGTCCCCAACAAGTTCATCGTATTGTTGAATACATTTTAGGAGGCTTCTGCCCTAAAAATCTAAAAACAGTAGCGGTATTCTTTGACATAGCCAAGGCTTTCGATAAAGTCTGGCATCCAGGGCTAATATTCAAACTCTACAACCTAGACTTTTCCGACAGACTAGTAAGACTGATTCAGGCATTCCTATCAGATCGTACCTTTCGTTTTAGATACGAAGGTACACTCTCATCCTCACACGGCTTAGAGGCCGGGGTACCTCAGGGCTCGGCTTTATCACCATTACTCTACAACATTTACACAAACGACATACCCATCCCGAACAAGGGGGTTCAACTCTCCTTGTTCGCGGACGACACTGCACTATACAGGCACGGTAGATCAACCGACACTATTATCCCACCTCTGCAAGTAGCTATTAATAAGCTAGGAGAGTGGCTTAAGAAATGGCGTATAGAGGCCAACCCAAGTAAGAGCTCAGCGGTCTATTTCGCTAAGAACCAAAGAGTATGCTTAGTCCCTTCAGGAACCGCTTCATTAAAACTATTAGGATCTTCCATTCCATGGGAACGATCATACAAGTACTTAGGTGTAACACTAGATCAGAAACTTAATTTCAAAGCCCACATACATAGGGTTTGTAGCAAAGCGAGATTATACATGTGGAGACTCAACGGAATGTTGGGTAAACACAGTAAGATGTCGCTTAGGAACAAACGCACACTATACAAGGTATGCATTAGGCCAGTAATGTCCTATGCATCCGTAGTATTCGCACACACTAATCCCACTGAATTAAAGAAACTCCAAATTCTTCAAAATAAATTTTGTAGGAGAGCTACTAACGCTCCATTCTTTGTCCGTAATGCAGATTTACACAGAGATTTAGAACTCAACACAATCCAGCAGCATTTTAAAGGTATCTCCGAGAGGTATTTTAAAAATGCTGCTTCACACACCAACTCACTAATTAGGGAGGCTGCCAACTATGACATGCCCGCTAGTAGTATCACACTTAGGAATAGACCAAAGAGGGTTCTCGCCGACCCTCCTAACACACTCACAGCCGCTGTCAACACTTTGCTGGCAGCGGGGCCGTCAGTCAAGCTAGGTTAACGTCTTTAGCCTCGTCAGCCGTGTGGTTTCCGGCTCAAGAATAGATCCAACCCAAAGCTAGGGTGTTGTAAAAGGCAACTAATGGCTACCCATTCAGCTAAGGCTCTCGCCTTCCAATACAAGCCACCTAGCCTTCCGCTTAGTGTGCACTTATCCGACAAGGCTTTCCGCCTTCTAACACACGCCACCTAGCCTTCTGCAAAGTGTGCGTCTATCAGGCAAGGCTTCCCGCCTTCCAACTTGCGCCACCTAGCCTTCCGCTTAGTGTGCGCCGCGTCGGTGCCTCCCCAGGCGCCGATCGCTTCAGATGTCGCCTTCATGGTAGAAATACTAAAGGCTATTACAGGGAGAGGTTTAGTCGGTTCAAGTCCGACATAACCACACACACCGGGTGTGTGGTATGCGGGGGCATTATCTCCCTCCTCCCACCGTGGGGGGTAGTTCCAAGTAGGGTTGTTGTTGGTTTTCTGGAACGCAAAAAAAAAAAAAAAAAAAAAAAAAAATTTTAGATAACTCAGTAGTGAGCGATCGTTCGTTACGTTACTCCCAATTGAACCTAACCTAATTGACAATGCCGCCCAAGACGAGTGGTAAGGCCGCCAAGAAATCGGGCAAAGCCCAAAAGAACATTTCGAAGACAGATAAGAAAAAGAAGAAGCACAAGAGGAAGGAGAGCTACGCCATCTACATTTACAAAGTGCTCAAGCAGGTGCACCCCGACACCGGTATATCCAGTAAGGCGATGTCTATCATGAACTCTTTCGTGAATGACATTTTCGAACGTATCGCGGCCGAGGCGTCCAGACTCGCCCACTACAACAAGCGTTCGACAATCACTTCAAGGGAGGTTCAAACTTCGGTGCGTCTCCTGTTGCCCGGAGAGCTCGCCAAGCACGCCGTCAGCGAGGGAACAAAGGCCGTCACCAAGTACACAAGCTCCAAGTGAGCGCGATGTGTATAGTTTAAAACAATGTAACAACTGTGCATTGTTTCTAAAAGGCCCTTTTCAGGGCCACAAATTGTTGTCTTATTCATATGAGATGCATATTTATTATGCGTATTATGAACAGTTTCTATCATAACGTAAATCTTTTATAAATAATTATAATGAAAGGGGTCCGGAGGGAGATATTATTATTATTATATACATCTATGCCTATTAGAGTACAGGTACAGGTATGTACAGAGAGATTGAAAATTACATCAAACAATGAAAGAATATTAAATATAAAACAAATCCTTTCCGGGGGCATCCTGGTTGTGTTTGTTTGTGTTTGTTATGGCTTTATTATTATAGTAGTGTATATTGTGGTGTATGGTAGTTTAATAATATAAATACAAATATTATTTTTTATAAATAACTAATAATACTAAACACACGTATGTATACGATATTAATTAAATAATAAACATTAATTAAATTATTTATATTATTTTACTTACGTTACGTACCAGAAACTAGCCTCTCCCCTCCCATCGCACGCGACCCCGCGCAGCACCCCCGCTCGCGTGTATAAATATGGGGTCTACAGACGTTTTTGTAATCATTCGTTCGTACGCTCGCAAGCGCCTCTGTCCGTGATTTAACTTAATTTACGTATCGTCGTCGTCGTCAGCGTCAGCAGATAACAATGGCACGTACCAAGCAAACCGCTCGCAAATCCACCGGTGGAAAAGCTCCGCGCAAACAGTTGGCCACTAAGGCCGCTCGCAAGAGCGCGCCGGCCACCGGTGGCGTTAAGAAGCCCCATCGCTACAGGCCCGGTACAGTGGCACTCCGTGAGATCCGTCGTTACCAGAAGAGCACAGAGCTGTTGATCCGCAAACTGCCGTTCCAGCGTCTCGTTCGTGAGATAGCTCAGGACTTCAAGACCGATCTGCGTTTCCAGAGCTCCGCCGTGATGGCCCTCCAGGAGGCCAGCGAGGCTTATCTGGTCGGTCTCTTCGAGGACACCAACCTGTGCGCCATTCACGCTAAGCGCGTCACCATTATGCCAAAAGACATTCAATTGGCACGCAGAATCAGAGGAGAGCGCGCTTAAATATAAACTATTATCATCATCACTCGCACATAATAATTATGTGTCTTGTGTGACGAAAGTAAAAGGCCCTTTTCAGGGCCGCATATGATTCATAACATACACGTATTGAAATGGTTTTTATAACATAACATTAATCGAAGACATTTTCAACATAAATTATTACATTTTCAAAGTAGAGACTAGATGGATGGATGGATGGATGGATGGATGGATGGATGATAGAATGTAGTGAGAGATACGATAGATAGATGTTTAATAATTCAATATAATATAAATAAATACATACATACATACATACATACATACATACATACATACATACATACTTAAGCGAACTGAGATGAAACAGAATAAATATAATCTATATGTTGACTAATTGTATATCTATTTTATACGACTTTTTTTTTTACGTTTTATATTTATTTTTCAATATTATTATTATTATTTTTAATAATAATAATAATAATTCTATTTCAAACACAAATAATGTCCAATGCGCAAGCTATCCCCACCATTACGCATTCCCCGCACCGCTTCGAGCGTCCGCCCCGTAGACACGCTGTTTCTGTATAAATATATGTGACCGAAATTTTTTGAGAACATTCGGTCCGGAGCAGCGCATCGCTACGTTGCGCGCGTACACGTGTCACTGAGAAAGTATTCAATTTACGTACATTCGTCATCATGACTGGTCGCGGTAAAGGAGGCAAAGGTCTCGGAAAGGGAGGAGCGAAGCGGCACAGGAAAGTGCTTCGTGACAACATCCAAGGAATCACGAAGCCCGCTATCCGTCGTCTAGCTCGCAGGGGTGGCGTGAAGCGTATATCCGGTCTCATATACGAAGAGACCCGCGGTGTGCTGAAGGTGTTCCTCGAGAACGTGATCCGTGACGCTGTCACTTACACCGAGCACGCCAAGAGGAAGACCGTCACCGCCATGGACGTAGTCTACGCTCTGAAACGTCAAGGACGCACCCTGTACGGTTTCGGCGGTTAATGGGGAGAGAGAGTGTGTCGTGTCGTCGTTTACGTTACGAGCAGTCGTTCGTTCGTCGTATGACTTAAACAAAAGGCCCTTTTCAGGGCCGCATATGTGTCATGGTCATAATTGAAAACAATTATGTACAGTTTCATAAACATAACATAATGAAAATGTACTTACGTACGCAGCTTAATTTACTGATGATTAGGTTCAAGGTTATTTTTTTTTTTTTTTTTTTTTTTTTTTTTTCTCCTCTCATGCTACTCTTTTATGTTTGCGCAGTTTCGGGGATAATTTCAGAAAGTTGAAAGAAAGGAAAAAAAAAAAAAATAACCTCGAACCTAACGTTTAAACTATAAATTATATTATATTATTATATTATTTATATTATTTACTTACTTACTTACTTACTTACTTACTTACTTACTTCCCTTTTTGGGTTAGGTTGAGGTTATTTTTTTTTTTCTTACCATTAAAAAGTATTTTATTACAACAGTACTTAACACCACTTAACTAAATTAATTAGAATTGTTAATTATAATAAATAATAATAATAATAAGTGTAAATCAGTAGATACATACCTGTAAGTATTACATTGTGGACACGAGCAACATAGCTTAGTCTCCTCCATAATGACGGGACAGCTTGGTATCGAATCGAGGCGTCGTCGCCCGCCGCACGTCGCACTGTAAACATACAAAAAATAAGAACTAGAATTATTATGATTTTTATTTAAATTAAAATTTTACCTACTATATGAAAGAAACAAAGTTTTCGATGTACATTAAATAATTTATAGGGGATATGGTGAACGTTCAATAGCAGCGAACGATACTCCTATGTTTTACGACGCATGCTTTATCTTTCAATTTATCAACAAGAGATATGTCAAAAATTTCACGACAACTGTTACATATTAATATATGTATATTCACTTTTGACGTGACTTATAAAATTTAATATTTATCACAGTTTTCTTGTAATAAATACAATTTTAAAGGAACCCCCTGGTGCGTAGAGTACGCTACGGCGAAAATAATATACATCCACTCGACTCGTATCGGTTTTACATTGAACATGTTAATTTCTCACGATAGATACACTATAGGAGATATTCAAAATATACATATATTTATTAGAAAATAAAACTATAATTTATTAAATAAATAATATCAGATAGATGTTAGTGAAAACTTATGAACGTCCATACGTGAAAACGTCTATCGACATGACGGTTCTCCTTATGGTATTGCCTATCGCTCTCTGATTGTCGTAAGAAAAATGTGTTTCGTTACATCTCTCTACCTACTACGATCCCTACGCTACGTTTCGAGTAGTCAGTTAGTGTTCCAGTCAGTCAGTGTAAGAATATTATTAATTAATAATCAATAAAATGGCAGATACAGCAGTTGCATCTGAAACTCCAGCTCCCGCTACACCAGCGAAGAAAGCGAAATCCTCGGCGGCCGGCGGACCTAAGAAGCCTAAGGCGAAACCGACTCACCCAAAAACTTCAGAAATGGTAAACAGCGCCATTAAAGAACTGAAGGAACGCAGCGGTTCATCCCTTCAAGCTATCAAGAAGTACATCGCGGCCCAATACAAGGTCGACGCCGAGAAGTTAGCTCCATTCATAAGGAAGTACCTGAAGAGCGCTGTGGAATCTGGCGCTTTAATTCAAACGAAGGGCAAAGGTGCGTCTGGAAGTTTCAAATTGGAATCGAAAACCTCCTCCGCCAAGAAACCGGCGGCTAAGCCGGCAGCGAAACCGAAGAGACCCTCCGCCGCCGCCGCCGCTGCCGCCGGCAAAGGTAAGGGAAAGAAAGCCGGCGCCTCTGCGTCACCTTCGAAGGCGAAATCATCTGCAACCGCCAAGGACAAGAAGGCCGCCGCCGCCGCTAAGAAGAAACCGGCACCCAAAAAGGCCGCAGCCGCCGCCACCGCTTCGAAGGCGAAGAGCGCCGCCGCCGCGCCGAAAGCAAAAAAGACCGCCAAACCGCCTACCAAAAAACCTAAAGCACCCAAACCGAAGAAGGCCGCTCCGAAATCAAAGCCGGCCGCCAAGAAGGCCGCCGCCTCCAAGAAGTAAACGCGCCGATGTCGTGCTTACATTGCATTGCTTGTTTGCTGCTGCAGTGACAGTGATGACCCTCCCGCTAGAAGCCGTTCAGCCGGACGGACGGATGGATGAGGATGTCGGTCGATCTATCGAGCGAGCGAGCGAACAAACAAAAAAGCCCTTTTCAGGGCTAACAAAACATTCGAAACCTGAATAGAAACGACCGAATACCTAAATACTATAATACATTATCGTGTATGATGTATATAGGTAGACAGTCGAAACAGTGGTTGTTTCTAAACGAAAACATAATCGAAACCTATTACCTACCTCAAAATATGTACAAACATTGTACAGTAATAATAATAATAATAATAAGAAGAAAAACTCACCTATCTCACTCACCTCACACTCACAATCACTAATAATACAAAATAATGTTTAACCTAAACAATACGCACTACACTAGAACAAACAATAAAAAATAAAAACACTATCATCATTACACGGTGCAAGCAGCACATGCCACGTTGCAATTGACAAAGTGCAACTGACGTCATCTCGATATACATGCTAAAAAATCAGATGTTTAGGTAAATTAGATGAGCATCCCGTCGCCCACGCCCTCTATCCTTCCTTTCTTATTGAAGAAGTGTAAAAGTGGTAGTTGATTTTTTTTTTTTTTTTTTCTATTTCTCCTAACTTAACTTATCGATCATATCTATAAAAATATACGTTGTATGTACATAATGTATGTTTATAATGAATGATAAACAATAATACGATACGAGAGCGAGGTGGCAAGCACATTTTCTATCTCTGTCGCACGCGCTACACTCAATGCGCCATCGGCTATTGGCGCACCTTTAGAAATCATATATATAAAGGAGAGGTTCGAGCCGATTTTTTTTTTTTTTTTTTTTTTTTTTTTTTCACACATTCCGCTTCGGTCGTTTGCCCCGCATGGTTGTGTTGTGCCGCTCGTGCTAGTGCTCGCGCTCGCTCGCTCCTGTTACTCCTCACCCGCTCTGTTCGGGTGACGTCACGGTCATCGCTCTCGCGTACTGTTCGACGAACGCTCATCTCGCCATTTGAGTGGACGTGCTTTGGCTCGAGTTTCTTTCGTTGAGTTGTTTTATCAACTTGATTGAAATTGATTCGGGTTTTCGCGGTCGCGCTCGCGTTTCTGTATCGCCTTGCGGTGTGAACGAAGCGAAGGGGAGTTGTGAAGTGATAGTGCTGTGTTAGTGCTGTGTTGGCTGTGTTGTGAGTTCCTCACAGGACAGGATTTCACGCGCTAACGTAAGTACGCTATTGTTTCATTGTCTCACTATATCGTGTCTGTATTGCATGCGCTCTTAACAAATATCCCCCACATATTCTCCTTATTACTTTTATACTTTCACCATACACGGTGATAACTCTCCCGACTATAGGTCTGTAAATATATAAACCGCAGCCCCCCTGCCTGCCCGGCAGGGAGGTATTAAATAAGTATTCAAATAGCATACTAATAACCTTTTCTTTTTTTGATTAAAATGGCGCTCAACCAATTGAGCCCAAACCAAATTGAGGAATTCTTCAAATTCCTCAATCTAGATGTTAGCGCGCTAGTCGCTAAGTTTTTAGCCCATAAGGCATCATCATCTCAAGATAGCCCGCAGTCGCCAGACCCGGAACCTATCGTCCACCTCCTCACTCCCATGGACATTGTCCAATCGGAGGCCGAGTCGGATTCATCCGACGCACCCTCCCAGTCATCCTCAGCCTCGGACGCTGATAATGAGGGTTTCACCCCCGTACAGGGAAAGAGGAAAAAAACCGTTAAAAACGACAGGGCAGCCAAGACTGCAAAATCCAACACCGGCGACGTACGCGTTGTCCCTCCCCCGCCTCCGGCCCCGACGGCCGAACCCTCCTCTGAGGGGAGAAAGCCTCCCCCAATCATCCTCCAAGACACCAAGTCTTGGAACACTATTTCCGCGGCAATAAATGCCAAAAAAATCGCATATACCAGCGCGCGAATGTGCCGCGAAGGTATAAAAATCTCGGTCCCCACCTCCGACGACCACCGAAACCTCACAAGGTTTCTTAGGGAAAGGAATATGTCCTTTCACACCTACGCCCTTCCTGACGAACGCCTAACACGCGTCGTAATCCGCGGGGTCCCAAAGGAGATCCCAACTGATGATATAAAAACCGACCTTCTTAACCAAAAATACCCGGTTAAAGAAGTACACCGGTTTTACAAACACAAATGCCGAACACCCTTCGACATAATTCTAGTCACACTAGAGAATAATGAACAAGGGAAATCCATATATGGAGTGCGCGCCATATGTAACCTCACGGGGCTGACAGTGGAAGCCCCCAGGAAGCGTACGGCCCCCGGGCAGTGCCACAACTGCCAGTTATATGGCCACTCGGCCCGAAACTGCTTTGCCCGTCCCAGGTGCGTCAAGTGCCTAAAAGACCATGGCACCTCCGACTGCACCCGGCCCAAACCCCCTCTGCCCGAGGATCCCCCTGGCTGCGTTCTATGCCGCCAGCTGGGCCACACTGCCAATTACCATGGCTGCCCCAAAGCGCCTAAGCCGACCAAGCCTAGGCAAATTCCCGCCCTCATGAGCCTCAACCTTGAGGCCCCACAGGGTCTCCGGCCTCCCACCTTGATGCCCCCTGCCGGCACCAAGAATGCTTGGAGGCCTCTTATCCCTCCCGCTTCCTCCGCGCGCCCGGAGCCCGCGGTGCCTCTGATGCCCCCCGCGCCTCTCGCACCATCAGCCCCTAAGGCTACCATACAGAGGTCCGTAGCACCCACAATAGCCGAGGAGGCCTCTAACCAAACCTCCTCCCCCTCCTCCGTCTCTGACCTAGCATTGGTCATGGACCTAGCCTCCGCCTTCTCAGACTGGGGCAAAATAAACACCCTTGCGGCTCAACTACGCGCCGCAGGTCCCAACATAACCGCGAAAGCAAACGTGGTTATGCAACACGCAGATCTGCTAAATAAATTAAACACTGTTTTAAAAAACTTTTAAATGGCTACTAACGCGCGGATAAAACCAAAATCCCTTACTTTAGCGTTTTTTAACGCTAACAGTATAAAGGAGCAGCGGACTGAAATAGCTCAGTTCGTGACAGAACACCAGATCGACATCCTTCTCGTGCAGGAGACCTTTCTTAAACCATCGCACCGCTCGCCGCGATTAGCAAACTATAATATTATCAGGAATGACAGAGTGGGCCGCGCAGGAGGCGGCACTCTTATCTATTACAAGCGCGCCCTACACTGTATTCCCTTAGATCCCCCTCAACTGGAGAACATTGAGGTCTCTGTCTGCCGGCTGGCCATGACAGACCACTTACCCATCACACTAGCCTCAGTTTACCTTCCTCCGTCTTCTACCCTGTTACAGACCGACTTAAGCGCACTGTTTGCTATGGGAACCGCCGTCATACTTGCCGGCGATTTCAATAGCAAGCACGCTCAGTGGGGCTGCCCAGCCAACAATCATAACGGGATTGTGATGGGCAGACTCGCTGACACCCTGCTTTTCGACATCATAGCCCCCATGACACCCACCTACTACCCGGGTAACGTAGATCACCGCCCATCTACTATAGATGTGGCTCTATTAAAAAACATCACGCTTAAATTACGCTTAATAGAAACGGTTCACGCTCTGTGTTCCGACCACCGCCCCGTTCTATTAGAATTAGGCCAAACCAACGACACAACCCCTGCCACAAAAACAGTACTGGATTGGCGTAGCCTACGAGAGACCCTCGAGGACGTCGCCAACCCAATACTAAATCCTATTCCCGATTACATACTAACAACTGACGACACGACAAAAGCCATTGACGCTCTGAATAAGCACCTCTCTGCTGCAATCAGCAAAGCTTCTAGGCAGGTCCCAGCGGACAACCACCGCTGGAAGCTGCCGGACGAGCTGAGAGACTTATTGAGGGCGAAAAATGCCGCCACACGCGCCTACGACGCCAGACCTTCCGAAACGAACCGGGCGCGGCTGCGGGTCTTACAGAGAACTGTAAAGCAGCGCATCCGCGACCACCGGGGAAATCAATGGGATGACCTCCTCAAGGACATTTCGCCCACACATCAGGCTTACTGGAAACTGGCCAGAGCTCTCAAATGCGATGGTCGAGCTAACCTACCACCCCTAACTAGGCCCGACAACACGATCGCCTTCGACGACGACGAAAAGGCCGAGTGCCTAGCCGACAGCCTGGAGGCCCAGTGCTCTCCAAGTATCTTACCTATAGACCCCAGTCA
Organism: Musotima nitidalis; assembly: GCA_949126915.1. Classification (NCBI taxonomy): domain Eukaryota; kingdom Metazoa; phylum Arthropoda; class Insecta; order Lepidoptera; family Crambidae; genus Musotima; species Musotima nitidalis. Next base: position 5,844,529 of record OX421442.1, on the reverse strand, counting down.
CCTTGCCCATATTGATGAAGAAGTTACCAAACTTGCCTCATCCCCTCTAACCTCTGACCCCTTGACACCGACCACAGTGGACGAGGTGCAAACCATAATTAGAGGTCTTAAACCTAAAAAATCTCCCGGCCCCGACGGAATTAATAATAAAATTATTAAAATTCTACCGGCACACTTAGTATACCTACTTGTAGCCATTTTCAACGCAGCCCTTTCAAACTGCATGTTCCCTGCCGCCTGGAAGGTGGCAGACGTCATAGGAATACCAAAACCCGGTAAACCCTCTACAGAACCTAGTAGCTATCGCCCTATTAGCCTCCTCAATACGATAGGTAAAATCTATGAACGGATCCTAAATATTCGTCTTAGAGACTTTATCTTTTCTAATAAAATTATAATAGACGAGCAGTTTGGCTTTCGTGCCAAACACTCCTGTATTAATCAAGTGCACCGCCTCACGGAACACATTCATGTAGGATTCGCAGCACGGCGCCCCATCCCTACAGGAGCGATCTTCCTCGACGTGGCAAAGGCCTTCGACAAAGTCTGGCACAGCGGCTTAATTTATAAGCTTCACCAAATAGGAGTGCCAGACCGTCTCGTACACATCTTACGGGACTACCTGTCGAATCGTACCTTTCGCTTCCGCGTCGAGGGAACTCACTCCTCCCCAAGGCCTATCCTAGCGGGCGTTCCCCAGGGATCCGTGTTATCCCCACTCCTCTTTACTATTTATGTAAATGACATCCCCCGTACACAGGGTGTGGAACTCGCTCTATTCGCGGACGACACAGCCCTTTACTTCTCGTGTAGGAAAACATCATTATTACTCTCCCGTCTTCAAAAAGCAATCAACGCCCTAAGCGATTGGTTCTCAAAATGGCGCATAGAGGTCAACCCCACCAAAAGCGCCGCAGTGTACTTCACACGGCGCGCGCGAAACATCCAACCTCCGTCCCAGCTAATTATGAACAACCAGCCTATACCATGGCACAATAAGGCCAAATATTTAGGTGTTACTCTAGATAGGCAATTATCGTTTGCACCTCACACTCAAGAAGTCCGAAACCGCGCCTACTTCATCCTAGGTAGACTCTTTCACCTGATAGGCAGGCGATAAAAATGCAACTTAAACACAAGTTGACTCTCTTCAAAACATGTGTCCGTCCAGTCATGACATACGCATGTGTAGTTTTTGCTCACGTGAGTCACAGAACTCTTAAAAAACTACAAATCATTCAAAATAGATTCTTACGCATGGCCACCGGTTGCCCCTGGTACGTACGTAATATAGATTTACATCGCGACTTCGGGATTCCCTCGATAGCGCAATATATGAAGAACCTCTCTAGACGTTACTTCGACAATGCACCCCACCACCCTAATCCCCTTGTAGTTAAAGCCTCCGACTACACCGCCGAGAGGGATGTCCGTCCGGCCGCCAGGAGACCTAGGCACGTTCTAGACCTCCCTGACGATCCAATCGCGGTAGCCAACGCCACTACAAATCAACACACCCTACAGCGCGTTAATCACCGCACCCGCCGCAGGGTGCGACGACCCGGACAATCACCAACACTACACCCGCGACACATCAGGTTTAGACCTGATCGCTCACAACAAACACTCACGACATCCTGAGCCGAGGTTCGGGTCTACTAGAGACCGCCCTTAGTATGTCGCTCTTCAGTTAAAATACTTTTAGTATTTAATCTAGGTTTGAGGCCCTCAGCCTCGCCTTCCCCAATACATTCCGGTTGCGCTGTAACGGCCATCAGAGGCATGCAGCATCCACACACATGGAGTTTAGCCGGTCGGCCCCTTATGGGTCATCCCGGCATAACCTACTCGCCGGCGAGAGGTATCTGGGAGTTAGCCGGCTAGCTTGGGCCACCGCCACGGCGGTGAACCAAGTTAGCTAGCGTGAAGTATACGCATCTTCTTCAAAGATGCGCGTACTTTGCTCCGGAAGCGCACGCTCGGCTCATCGTCGGTGACTAACGTCACCGACGATGCGCCGTGCATGCGTGGATTGCAGATTCTCCATGTATAAAAAAAAAAAAAAAAAAAAAAAAAAAGCCGATTTTTTAAACAGTATCCCTCGTGTCGTGTGTACCGATAGTACGGTGCGCGCGCTTATTTCTTTCGTTCGTTTTTAACAAACCACTCTATCATGTCCGGTCGTGGTAAAGGCGGCAAAGTCAAGGGGAAGGTCAAGTCTCGCTCAAACCGTGCCGGACTTCAATTCCCCGTCGGACGTATACACAGGCTTCTGCGCAAGGGTAACTACGCCGAGCGAGTCGGTGCCGGTGCACCGGTCTACTTGGCCGCCGTTATGGAGTATCTGGCCGCCGAAGTGCTCGAGTTGGCCGGCAACGCCGCTCGTGACAACAAGAAGACCAGAATCATCCCCAGGCATCTTCAGCTGGCGATACGCAACGACGAGGAATTGAACAAACTCCTCTCCGGCGTGACTATCGCACAGGGCGGTGTACTGCCTAACATCCAGGCCGTCCTCCTCCCCAAGAAGACCGAGAAGAAGGCGTAATTCGTACATTCATTGTTATTGTTGCCGCCGCGCCTCTAAACGGACGCACGCACGCATCAATCAATCAATAAATAAAAGGCCCTTTTCAGGGCCACAATATCATTACATTTCGCCCGACTGCTGCATGCATGCATGCAAAACAAACGAAAAGTTTCTAATACTGTACAATATCTCTACCTACTCTCTCTACTCTCACTACTCTACGCTACTAACTGGGCGTACTGAAACGACACAACAAACAAATACTCTTACTAATTAATACAAATAAATGAAAGCGAATAAAATACACATTACCTTATATTATTGATTAATGAATATAAATGTGATCATTCAAACCATAGTCAGAATAATTTTCTGAAACTGAAACTGATTACATAAATATTAATTATATTGTAGATTATGTACTTACGAACGTACTACTACCGATGGAGAATATGTAATGATTTTAAATTGCTATATATTATTTAAATTTATTTACGAGTACATACAAAAAATAATATTTTAAAAACACCAATAATATTGTTTTCGTGTCGTGGGGAGAGAGAGTGAGAGGTGCGAGCGAAAGAGACAGACAACAAGATACTACGTCACCATTGGTCGATGTGTTTCTGGCATCTCGCACGAGTAGAGACGCGTTCTACATAAATAGAATAAGCGAAAACGAAAAATTTTAGATAACTCAGTAGTGAGCGATCGTTCGTTACGTTACTCCCAATTGAACCTAACCTAATTGACAATGCCGCCCAAGACGAGTGGTAAGGCCGCCAAGAAATCGGGCAAAGCCCAAAAGAACATTTCGAAGACAGATAAGAAAAAGAAGAAGCACAAGAGGAAGGAGAGCTACGCCATCTACATTTACAAAGTGCTCAAGCAGGTGCACCCCGACACCGGTATATCCAGTAAGGCGATGTCTATCATGAACTCTTTCGTGAATGACATTTTCGAACGTATCGCGGCCGAGGCGTCCAGACTCGCCCACTACAACAAGCGTTCGACAATCACTTCAAGGGAGGTTCAAACTTCGGTGCGTCTCCTGTTGCCCGGAGAGCTCGCCAAGCACGCCGTCAGCGAGGGAACAAAGGCCGTCACCAAGTACACAAGCTCCAAGTGAGCGCGATGTGTATAGTTTAAAACAATGTAACAACTGTGCATTGTTTCTAAAAGGCCCTTTTCAGGGCCACAAATTGTTGTCTTATTCATATGAGATGCATATTTATTATGCGTATTATGAACAGTTTCTATCATAACGTAAATCTTTTATAAATAATTATAATGAAAGGGGTCCGGAGGGAGATATTATTATTATTATATACATCTATGCCTATTAGAGTACAGGTACAGGTATGTACAGAGAGATTGAAAATTACATCAAACAATGAAAGAATATTAAATATAAAACAAATCCTTTCCGGGGGCATCCTGGTTGTGTTTGTTTGTGTTTGTTATGGCTTTATTATTATAGTAGTGTATATTGTGGTGTATGGTAGTTTAATAATATAAATACAAATATTATTTTTTATAAATAACTAATAATACTAAACACACGTATGTATACGATATTAATTAAATAATCTCCATGTGTGTGGATGCTGCATGCCTCTGATGGCCGTTACAGCGCAACCGGAATGTATTGGGGAAGGCGAGGCTGAGGGCCTCAAACCTAGATTAAATACTAAAAGTATTTTAACTGAAGAGCGACATACTAAGGGCGGTCTCTAGAAGACCCGAACCTCGGCTCAGGATGTCGTGAGTGTTTGTTGTGAGCGATCAGGTCTAAACCTGATGTGTCGCGGGTGTAGTGTTGGTGATTGTCCGGGTCGTCGCACCCTGCGGCGGGTGCGGTGATTTACGCGCTGTAGGGTGTGTTGATTTGTAGTGGCGTTGGCTACCGCGATTGGATCGTCAGGGAGGTCTAGAACGTGCCTAGGTCTCCTGGCGGCCGGACGGACATCCCTCTCGGCGGTGTAATCGGAGGCTTTAACTACAAGGGGATTAGGGTGGTGGGGTGCATTGTCGAAGTAACGTCTAGAGAGGTTCTTCATATATTGCGCTATCGAGGGAATCCCGAAGTCGCGATGTAAATCTATATTACGTACGTACCAGGGGCAACCGGTGGCCATGCGTAAGAATCTATTTTGAATGATTTGTAGTTTTTTAAGAGTTTTGTGACTCACGTGAGCAAAAACTACACATGCGTATGTCATGACTGGACGGACACATGTTTTGAAGAGAGTCAACTTGTGTTTAAGTTGCATTTTTGACCGCCTGCCTATCAGGTGAAAGAGTCTACCTAGGATGAAGTAGGCGCGGTTTCGGACTTCTTGAGTGTGAGGTGCAAACGATAATTGCCTATCTAGAGTAACACCTAAATATTTGGCCTTATTGTGCCATGGTATAGGCTGGTTGTTCATAATTAGCTGGGACGGAGGTTGGATGTTTCGCGCGCGCCGTGTGAAGTACACTGCGGCGCTTTTGGTGGGGTTGACCTCTATGCGCCATTTTGAGAACCAATCGCTTAGGGCGTTGATTGCTTTTTGAAGACGGGAGAGTAATAATGATGTTTTCCTACACGAGAAGTAAAGGGCTGTGTCGTCCGCGAATAGAGCGAGTTCCACACCCTGTGTACGGGGGATGTCATTTACATAAATAGTAAAGAGGAGTGGGGATAACACGGATCCCTGGGGAACGCCCGCTAGGATAGGCCTTGGGGAGGAGTGAGTTCCCTCGACGCGGAAGCGAAAGGTACGATTCGACAGGTAGTCCCGTAAGATGTGTACGAGACGGTCTGGCACTCCTATTTGGTGAAGCTTATAAATTAAGCCGCTGTGCCAGACTTTGTCGAAGGCCTTTGCCACGTCGAGGAAGATCGCTCCTGTAGGGATGGGGCGCCGTGCTGCGAGTCCTACATGAATGTGTTCCGTGAGGCGGTGCACTTGATTAATACAGGAGTGTTTGGCACGAAAGCCAAACTGCTCGTCTATTATAATTTTATTAGAAAAGATAAAGTCTCTAAGACGAATATTTAGGATCCGTTCATAGATTTTACCTATCGTATTGAGGAGGCTAATAGGGCGATAGCTACTAGGTTCTGTAGAGGGTTTACCGGGTTTTGGTATTCCTATGACGTCTGCCACCTTCCAGGCGGCAGGGAACATGCAGTTTGAAAGGGCTGCGTTGAAAATGGCTACAAGTAGGTATACTAAGTGTGCCGGTAGAATTTTAATAATTTTATTATTAATTCCGTCGGGGCCGGGAGATTTTTTAGGTTTAAGACCTCTAATTATGGTTTGCACCTCGTCCACTGTGGTCGGTGTCAAGGGGTCAGAGGTTAGAGGGGATGAGGCAAGTTTGGTAACTTCTTCATCAATATGGGCAAGGTGACTGGGGTCTATAGGTAAGATACTTGGAGAGCACTGGGCCTCCAGGCTGTCGGCTAGGCACTCGGCCTTTTCGTCGTCGTCGAAGGCGATCGTGTTGTCGGGCCTAGTTAGGGGTGGTAGGTTAGCTCGACCATCGCATTTGAGAGCTCTGGCCAGTTTCCAGTAAGCCTGATGTGTGGGCGAAATGTCCTTGAGGAGGTCATCCCATTGATTTCCCCGGTGGTCGCGGATGCGCTGCTTTACAGTTCTCTGTAAGACCCGCAGCCGCGCCCGGTTCGTTTCGGATGGTCTGGCGTCGTAGGCGCGTGTGGCGGCATTTTTCGCCCTCAATAAGTCTCTCAGCTCGTCCGGCAGCTTCCAGCGGTGGTTGTCCGCTGGGACCTGCCTAGAAGCTTTGCTGATTGCAGCAGAGAGGTGCTTATTCAGAGCGTCAATGGCTTTTGTCGTGTCGTCAGTTGTTAGTATGTAATCGGGAATAGGATTTAGTATTGGGTTGGCGGCGTCCTCGAGGGTCTCTCGTAGGCTACGCCAATCCAGTACTGTTTTTGTGGCAGGGGTTGTGTCGTTGGTTTGGCCTAATTCTAATAGAACGGGGCGGTGGTCGGAACACAGAGCGTGAACCGTTTCTATTAAGCGTAATTTAAGCGTGATGTTTTTTAATAGAGCCACATCTATAGTAGATGGGCGGTGATCTACGTTACCCGGGTAGTGGGTGGGTGTCATGGGGGCTATGATGTCGAAAAGCAGGGTGTCAGCGAGTCTGTCCATCACAATCCCGTTATGATTGTTGGCTGGGCAGCCCCATTGAGCGTGTTTGCTATTGAAATCGCCGGCAAGTATGACGGCGGTTCCCATAGCAAACAGTGCGCTTAAGTCGGTCTGTAAAAGGGTAGAAGACGGAGGAAGGTAAACTGAGGCTAGTGTGATGGGTGAGTGGTCTGTCATGGCCAGCCGGCAGACAGAGACCTCAATGTTCTCCAGTTGAGGGGGATCTAAGGGAATACAGTGTAGGGCGCGTTTGTAATAGATAAGAGTGCCACCTCCTGCGCGGCCCACTCTGTCATTCCTGATAATATTATAGTTTGCTAATCGCGGCGAGCGGTGCGATGGTTTAAGAAAAGTCTCCTGCACGAGAAGGATGTCGATCTGGTGTTCTGTCACGAACTGAGCTATTTCAGTCCGCTGCTCCTTTATACTGTTAGCGTTAAAAAACGCTAAAGTAAGGGATTTTGGTTTTATCCGCGCGTTAGTAGCCATTTAAAAGTTTTTTAAAACAGTGTTTAATTTATTTAGCAGATCTGCGTGTTGCATAACCACGTTTGCTTTCGCGGTTATGTTGGGACCTGCGGCGCGTAGTTGAGCCGCAAGGGTGTTTATTTTGCCCCAGTCTGAGAAGGCTGAGGCTAGGTCCATGACCAATGCTAGGTCAGAGACGGAGGAGGGGGAGGAGGTTTGGTTAGAAGCCTCCTCTGCTATTGTGGGTGCTACAGACCTCTGTATGGTAGCCTTAGGGGCTGATGGTGCGAGAGGCGCGGGGGGCATCAGAGGCACCGCGGGCTCCGGGCGCGCGGAGGAAGCGGGAGGGATAATAGGCCTCCAAGCATTCTTGGTGCCGGCAGGGGGCATCAAGGTGGGAGGCCGGAGACCCTGTGGGGCCTCAAGGTTGAGGCTCATGAGGGCGGGAATTTGCCTAGGCTTGGTCGGCTTAGGCGCTTTGGGGCAGCCATGGTAATTGGCAGTGTGGCCCAGCTGGCGGCATAGAACGCAGCCAGGGGGGTCCTCGGGCAGAGGGGGTTTGGGCCGGGTGCAGTCGGAGGTGCCATGGTCTTTTAGGCACTTGACGCACCTGGGACGGGCAAAGCAGTTTCGGGCCGAGTGGCCATATAACTGGCAGTTGTGGCACTGCCCGGGGGCCGTACGCTTCCTGGGGGCTTCCACTGTCAGCCCCGTGAGGTTACATATGGCGCGCACTCCATATATGGATTTCCCTTGTTCATTATTCTCTAGTGTGACTAGAATTATGTCGAAGGGTGTTCGGCATTTGTGTTTATAAAACCGGTGTACTTCTTTAACCGGGTATTTTTGGTTAAGAAGGTCGGTTTTTATATCATCAGTAGGGATCTCCTTTGGGACCCCGCGGATTACGACGCGTGTTAGGCGTTCGTCAGGAAGGGCGTAGGTGTGAAAGGACATATTCCTTTCCCTAAGAAACCTTGTGAGGTTTCGGTGGTCGTCGGAGGTGGGGACCGAGATTTTTATACCTTCGCGGCACATTCGCGCGCTGGTATATGCGATTTTTTTGGCATTTATTGCCGCGGAGATAGTGTTCCAAGACTTGGTGTCTTGGAGGATGATTGGGGGAGGCTTTCTCCCCTCAGAAGAGGGTTCGGCCGTCGGGGCCGGAGGCGGGGGAGGGACAACGCGTACGTCGCCGGTGTTGGATTTTGCAGTCTTGGCTGCCCTGTCGTTTTTAACGGTTTTTTTCCTCTTTCCCTGTACGGGGGTGAAACCCTCATTATCAGCGTCCGAGGCTGAGGATGACTGGGAGGGTGCGTCGGATGAATCCGACTCGGCCTCCGATTGGACAATGTCCATGGGAGTGAGGAGGTGGACGATAGGTTCCGGGTCTGGCGACTGCGGGCTATCTTGAGATGATGATGCCTTATGGGCTAAAAACTTAGCGACTAGCGCGCTAACATCTAGATTGAGGAATTTGAAGAATTCCTCAATTTGGTTTGGGCTCAATTGGTTGAGCGCCATTTTAATCAAAAAAGAAAAGGTTATTAGTATGCTATTTGAATACTTATTTAATACCTCCCTGCCGGGCAGGCAGGGGGGCTGCGGTTTATATATTTACAGACCTATAGTCGGGAGAGTTATCACCGTGTATGGTGAAAGTATAAAAATAATGAGGAGAATATGTGGGGGATATTTGTTAAGAGCGCATGCAATACAGACACGATATAGTGAGACAATGAAACAATAGCGTACTTACGTTAGCGCGTGAAATCCTGTCCTGTGAGGAACTCACAACACAGCCAACACAGCACTAACACAGCACTATCACTTCACAACTCCCCTTCGCTTCGTTCACACCGCAAGGCGATACAGAAACGCGAGCGCGACCGCGAAAACCCGAATCAATTTCAATCAAGTTGATAAAACAACTCAACGAAAGAAACTCGAGCCAAAGCACGTCCACTCAAATGGCGAGATGAGCGTTCGTCGAACAGTACGCGAGAGCGATGACCGTGACGTCACCCGAACAGAGCGGGTGAGGAGTAACAGGAGCGAGCGAGCGCGAGCACTAGCACGAGCGGCACAACACAACCATGCGGGGCAAACGACCGAAGCGGAATATGAATTAAATAATAAACATTAATTAAATTATTTATATTATTTTACTTACGTTACGTACCAGAAACTAGCCTCTCCCCTCCCATCGCACGCGACCCCGCGCAGCACCCCCGCTCGCGTGTATAAATATGGGGTCTACAGACGTTTTTGTAATCATTCGTTCGTACGCTCGCAAGCGCCTCTGTCCGTGATTTAACTTAATTTACGTATCGTCGTCGTCGTCAGCGTCAGCAGATAACAATGGCACGTACCAAGCAAACCGCTCGCAAATCCACCGGTGGAAAAGCTCCGCGCAAACAGTTGGCCACTAAGGCCGCTCGCAAGAGCGCGCCGGCCACCGGTGGCGTTAAGAAGCCCCATCGCTACAGGCCCGGTACAGTGGCACTCCGTGAGATCCGTCGTTACCAGAAGAGCACAGAGCTGTTGATCCGCAAACTGCCGTTCCAGCGTCTCGTTCGTGAGATAGCTCAGGACTTCAAGACCGATCTGCGTTTCCAGAGCTCCGCCGTGATGGCCCTCCAGGAGGCCAGCGAGGCTTATCTGGTCGGTCTCTTCGAGGACACCAACCTGTGCGCCATTCACGCTAAGCGCGTCACCATTATGCCAAAAGACATTCAATTGGCACGCAGAATCAGAGGAGAGCGCGCTTAAATATAAACTATTATCATCATCACTCGCACATAATAATTATGTGTCTTGTGTGACGAAAGTAAAAGGCCCTTTTCAGGGCCGCATATGATTCATAACATACACGTATTGAAATGGTTTTTATAACATAACATTAATCGAAGACATTTTCAACATAAATTATTACATTTTCAAAGTAGAGACTAGATGGATGGATGGATGGATGGATGGATGGATGGATGGATGGATGATAGAATGTAGTGAGAGATACGATAGATAGATGTTTAATAATTCAATATAATATAAATAAATACATACATACATACATACATACATACATACATACATACATACATACTTAAGCGAACTGAGATGAAACAGAATAAATATAATCTATATGTTGACTAATTGTATATCTATTTTATACGACTTTTTTTTTTACGTTTTATATTTATTTTTCAATATTATTATTATTATTTTTAATAATAATAATAATAATTCTATTTCAAACACAAATAATGTCCAATGCGCAAGCTATCCCCACCATTACGCATTCCCCGCACCGCTTCGAGCGTCCGCCCCGTAGACACGCTGTTTCTGTATAAATATATGTGACCGAAATTTTTTGAGAACATTCGGTCCGGAGCAGCGCATCGCTACGTTGCGCGCGTACACGTGTCACTGAGAAAGTATTCAATTTACGTACATTCGTCATCATGACTGGTCGCGGTAAAGGAGGCAAAGGTCTCGGAAAGGGAGGAGCGAAGCGGCACAGGAAAGTGCTTCGTGACAACATCCAAGGAATCACGAAGCCCGCTATCCGTCGTCTAGCTCGCAGGGGTGGCGTGAAGCGTATATCCGGTCTCATATACGAAGAGACCCGCGGTGTGCTGAAGGTGTTCCTCGAGAACGTGATCCGTGACGCTGTCACTTACACCGAGCACGCCAAGAGGAAGACCGTCACCGCCATGGACGTAGTCTACGCTCTGAAACGTCAAGGACGCACCCTGTACGGTTTCGGCGGTTAATGGGGAGAGAGAGTGTGTCGTGTCGTCGTTTACGTTACGAGCAGTCGTTCGTTCGTCGTATGACTTAAACAAAAGGCCCTTTTCAGGGCCGCATATGTGTCATGGTCATAATTGAAAACAATTATGTACAGTTTCATAAACATAACATAATGAAAATGTACTTACGTACGCAGCTTAATTTACTGATGATTAGGTTCAAGGTTATTTTTTTATTTTTTTTTTTTTTTTTTTTTTTCTCCTCTCATGCTACTCTTTTATGTTTGCGCAGTTTCGGGGATAATTTCAGAAAGTTGAAAGAAAGGAAAAAAAAAAAAAATAACCTCGAACCTAACGTTTAAACTATAAATTATATTATATTATTATATTATTTATATTATTTACTTACTTACTTACTTACTTACTTACTTACTTACTTCCCTTTTTGGGTTAGGTTGAGGTTATTTTTTTTTTTCTTACCATTAAAAAGTATTTTATTACAACAGTACTTAACACCACTTAACTAAATTAATTAGAATTGTTAATTATAATAAATAATAATAATAATAAGTGTAAATCAGTAGATACATACCTGTAAGTATTACATTGTGGACACGAGCAACATAGCTTAGTCTCCTCCATAATGACGGGACAGCTTGGTATCGAATCGAGGCGTCGTCGCCCGCCGCACGTCGCACTGTAAACATACAAAAAATAAGAACTAGAATTATTATGATTTTTATTTAAATTAAAATTTTACCTACTATATGAAAGAAACAAAGTTTTCGATGTACATTAAATAATTTATAGGGGATATGGTGAACGTTCAATAGCAGCGAACGATACTCCTATGTTTTACGACGCATGCTTTATCTTTCAATTTATCAACAAGAGATATGTCAAAAATTTCACGACAACTGTTACATATTAATATATGTATATTCACTTTTGACGTGACTTATAAAATTTAATATTTATCACAGTTTTCTTGTAATAAATACAATTTTAAAGGAACCCCCTGGTGCGTAGAGTACGCTACGGCGAAAATAATATACATCCACTCGACTCGTATCGGTTTTACATTGAACATGTTAATTTCTCACGATAGATACACTATAGGAGATATTCAAAATATACATATATTTATTAGAAAATAAAACTATAATTTATTAAATAAATAATATCAGATAGATGTTAGTGAAAACTTATGAACGTCCATACGTGAAAACGTCTATCGACATGACGGTTCTCCTTATGGTATTGCCTATCGCTCTCTGATTGTCGTAAGAAAAATGTGTTTCGTTACATCTCTCTACCTACTACGATCCCTACGCTACGTTTCGAGTAGTCAGTTAGTGTTCCAGTCAGTCAGTGTAAGAATATTATTAATTAATAATCAATAAAATGGCAGATACAGCAGTTGCATCTGAAACTCCAGCTCCCGCTACACCAGCGAAGAAAGCGAAATCCTCGGCGGCCGGCGGACCTAAGAAGCCTAAGGCGAAACCGACTCACCCAAAAACTTCAGAAATGGTAAACAGCGCCATTAAAGAACTGAAGGAACGCAGCGGTTCATCCCTTCAAGCTATCAAGAAGTACATCGCGGCCCAATACAAGGTCGACGCCGAGAAGTTAGCTCCATTCATAAGGAAGTACCTGAAGAGCGCTGTGGAATCTGGCGCTTTAATTCAAACGAAGGGCAAAGGTGCGTCTGGAAGTTTCAAATTGGAATCGAAAACCTCCTCCGCCAAGAAACCGGCGGCTAAGCCGGCAGCGAAACCGAAGAGACCCTCCGCCGCCGCCGCCGCTGCCGCCGGCAAAGGTAAGGGAAAGAAAGCCGGCGCCTCTGCGTCACCTTCGAAGGCGAAATCATCTGCAACCGCCAAGGACAAGAAGGCCGCCGCCGCCGCTAAGAAGAAACCGGCACCCAAAAAGGCCGCAGCCGCCGCCACCGCTTCGAAGGCGAAGAGCGCCGCCGCCGCGCCGAAAGCAAAAAAGACCGCCAAACCGCCTACCAAAAAACCTAAAGCACCCAAACCGAAGAAGGCCGCTCCGAAATCAAAGCCGGCCGCCAAGAAGGCCGCCGCCTCCAAGAAGTAAACGCGCCGATGTCGTGCTTACATTGCATTGCTTGTTTGCTGCTGCAGTGACAGTGATGACCCTCCCGCTAGAAGCCGTTCAGCCGGACGGACGGATGGATGAGGATGTCGGTCGATCTATCGAGCGAGCGAGCGAACAAACAAAAAAGCCCTTTTCAGGGCTAACAAAACATTCGAAACCTGAATAGAAACGACCGAATACCTAAATACTATAATACATTATCGTGTATGATGTATATAGGTAGACAGTCGAAACAGTGGTTGTTTCTAAACGAAAACATAATCGAAACCTATTACCTACCTCAAAATATGTACAAACATTGTACAGTAATAATAATAATAATAATAAGAAGAAAAACTCACCTATCTCACTCACCTCACACTCACAATCACTAATAATACAAAATAATGTTTAACCTAAACAATACGCACTACACTAGAACAAACAATAAAAAATAAAAACACTATCATCATTACACGGTGCAAGCAGCACATGCCACGTTGCAATTGACAAAGTGCAACTGACGTCATCTCGATATACATGCTAAAAAATCAGATGTTTAGGTAAATTAGATGAGCATCCCGTCGCCCACGCCCTCTATCCTTCCTTTCTTATTGAAGAAGTGTAAAAGTGGTAGTTGATTTTTTTTTTTTTTTTTTCTATTTCTCCTAACTTAACTTATCGATCATATCTATAAAAATATACGTTGTATGTACATAATGTATGTTTATAATGAATGATAAACAATAATACGATACGAGAGCGAGGTGGCAAGCACATTTTCTATCTCTGTCGCACGCGCTACACTCAATGCGCCATCGGCTATTGGCGCACCTTTAGAAATCATATATATAAAGGAGAGGTTCGAGCCGATTTTTTAAACAGTATCCCTCGTGTCGTGTGTACCGATAGTACGGTGCGCGCGCTTATTTCTTTCGTTCGTTTTTAACAAACCACTCTATCATGTCCGGTCGTGGTAAAGGCGGCAAAGTCAAGGGGAAGGTCAAGTCTCGCTCAAACCGTGCCGGACTTCAATTCCCCGTCGGACGTATACACAGGCTTCTGCGCAAGGGTAACTACGCCGAGCGAGTCGGTGCCGGTGCACCGGTCTACTTGGCCGCCGTTATGGAGTATCTGGCCGCCGAAGTGCTCGAGTTGGCCGGCAACGCCGCTCGTGACAACAAGAAGACCAGAATCATCCCCAGGCATCTTCAGCTGGCGATACGCAACGACGAGGAATTGAACAAACTCCTCTCCGGCGTGACTATCGCACAGGGCGGTGTACTGCCTAACATCCAGGCCGTCCTCCTCCCCAAGAAGACCGAGAAGAAGGCGTAATTCGTACATTCATTGTTATTGTTGCCGCCGCGCCTCTAAACGGACGCACGCACGCATCAATCAATCAATAAATAAAAGGCCCTTTTCAGGGCCACAATATCATTACATTTCGCCCGACTGCTGCATGCATGCATGCAAAACAAACGAAAAGTTTCTAATACTGTACAATATCTCTACCTACTCTCTCTACTCTCACTACTCTACGCTACTAACTGGGCGTACTGAAACGACACAACAAACAAATACTCTTACTAATTAATACAAATAAATGAAAGCGAATAAAATACACATTACCTTATATTATTGATTAATGAATATAAATGTGATCATTCAAACCATAGTCAGAATAATTTTCTGAAACTGAAACTGATTACATAAATATTAATTATATTGTAGATTATGTACTTACGAACGTACTACTACCGATGGAGAATATGTAATGATTTTAAATTGCTATATATTATTTAAATTTATTTACGAGTACATACAAAAAATAATATTTTAAAAACACCAATAATATTGTTTTCGTGTCGTGGGGAGAGAGAGTGAGAGGTGCGAGCGAAAGAGACAGACAACAAGATACTACGTCACCATTGGTCGATGTGTTTCTGGCATCTCGCACGAGTAGAGACGCGTTCTACATAAATAGAATAAGCGAAAACGAAAAATTTTAGATAACTCAGTAGTGAGCGATCGTTCGTTACGTTACTCCCAATTGAACCTAACCTAATTGACAATGCCGCCCAAGACGAGTGGTAAGGCCGCCAAGAAATCGGGCAAAGCCCAAAAGAACATTTCGAAGACAGATAAGAAAAAGAAGAAGCACAAGAGGAAGGAGAGCTACGCCATCTACATTTACAAAGTGCTCAAGCAGGTGCACCCCGACACCGGTATATCCAGTAAGGCGATGTCTATCATGAACTCTTTCGTGAATGACATTTTCGAACGTATCGCGGCCGAGGCGTCCAGACTCGCCCACTACAACAAGCGTTCGACAATCACTTCAAGGGAGGTTCAAACTTCGGTGCGTCTCCTGTTGCCCGGAGAGCTCGCCAAGCACGCCGTCAGCGAGGGAACAAAGGCCGTCACCAAGTACACAAGCTCCAAGTGAGCGCGATGTGTATAGTTTAAAACAATGTAACAACTGTGCATTGTTTCTAAAAGGCCCTTTTCAGGGCCACAAATTGTTGTCTTATTCATATGAGATGCATATTTATTATGCGTATTATGAACAGTTTCTATCATAACGTAAATCTTTTATAAATAATTATAATGAAAGGGGTCCGGAGGGAGATATTATTATTATTATATACATCTATGCCTATTAGAGTACAGGTACAGGTATGTACAGAGAGATTGAAAATTACATCAAACAATGAAAGAATATTAAATATAAAACAAATCCTTTCCGGGGGCATCCTGGTTGTGTTTGTTTGTGTTTGTTATGGCTTTATTATTATAGTAGTGTATATTGTGGTGTATGGTAGTTTAATAATATAAATACAAATATTATTTTTTATAAATAACTAATAATACTAAACACACGTATGTATACGATATTAATTAAATAATAAACATTAATTAAATTATTTATATTATTTTACTTACGTTACGTACCAGAAACTAGCCTCTCCCCTCCCATCGCACGCGACCCCGCGCAGCACCCCCGCTCGCGTGTATAAATATGGGGTCTACAGACGTTTTTGTAATCATTCGTTCGTACGCTCGCAAGCGCCTCTGTCCGTGATTTAACTTAATTTACGTATCGTCGTCGTCGTCGTCGTCAGCGTCAGCAGATAACAATGGCACGTACCAAGCAAACCGCTCGCAAATCCACCGGTGGAAAAGCTCCGCGCAAACAGTTGGCCACTAAGGCCGCTCGCAAGAGCGCGCCGGCCACCGGTGGCGTTAAGAAGCCCCATCGCTACAGGCCCGGTACAGTGGCACTCCGTGAGATCCGTCGTTACCAGAAGAGCACAGAGCTGTTGATCCGCAAACTGCCGTTCCAGCGTCTCGTTCGTGAGATAGCTCAGGACTTCAAGACCGATCTGCGTTTCCAGAGCTCCGCCGTGATGGCCCTCCAGGAGGCCAGCGAGGCTTATCTGGTCGGTCTCTTCGAGGACACCAACCTGTGCGCCATTCACGCTAAGCGCGTCACCATTATGCCAAAAGACATTCAATTGGCACGCAGAATCAGAGGAGAGCGCGCTTAAATATAAACTATTATCATCATCACTCGCACATAATAATTATGTGTCTTGTGTGACGAAAGTAAAAGGCCCTTTTCAGGGCCGCATATGATTCATAACATACACGTATTGAAATGGTTTTTATAACATAACATTAATCGAAGACATTTTCAACATAAATTATTACATTTTCAAAGTAGAGACTAGATGGATGGATGGATGGATGGATGGATGGATGGATGGATGGATGATAGAATGTAGTGAGAGATACGATAGATAGATGTTTAATAATTCAATATAATATAAATAAATACATACATACATACATACATACATACATACATACATACATACATACTTAAGCGAACTGAGATGAAACAGAATAAATATAATCTATATGTTGACTAATTGTATATCTATTTTATACGACTTTTTTTTTTACGTTTTATATTTATTTTTCAATATTATTATTATTATTTTTAATAATAATAATAATAATTCTATTTCAAACACAAATAATGTCCAATGCGCAAGCTATCCCCACCATTACGCATTCCCCGCACCGCTTCGAGCGTCCGCCCCGTAGACACGCTGTTTCTGTATAAATATATGTGACCGAAATTTTTTGAGAAGATTCCGCTTTGGTCGGCCGCCCCGCTCGGTCGTACCTTCCCGCCTGCTCGCTCGCTAGCTCTCTCGCTCGCCAGCCGCCACCGCCGCGTACTCTCGGCGCCGTCTCGACGCTGCCGTTACGTCGCGCTACTAACACGCGCCTGCGACTTCGCTCGCGAAATCGCTCTCGCGTATCCTAGTTTCTCAACTAAAATCTATTAATAGAGATCCGATCTTTATTAATTACGCGTTGCTTTGGTGGATACCTTACGGTGCCAACGAACCAAAGGAGCTTGCCCCGACAGCTCGCTAGTGTTCAAAACACTAGCGAAGTCGGAAGTCCGAGCCCATTGCACGGAGTTTATCTCCAGGGCGACGAAGCGCTCGTTTTAACCTATTTAAAGGTTTAGACAAACGAGCGCACAATTAGCTGTCCCCGGCCAATAGGGCCCTAGGTTAGGATAGTCCCGAGGCCATTGACAGGGGTGAAAGTGCTCCGGAGTGAACGTGCTCCCGGCCAAGGGAAAGCCCTCTTTTAATTCGTTCCCCCCTGCCTTCCCGGCAGGGAGGAAAGTTAGCGCCATGGAAGGAATTCCGGGCGACCAATCCCTCCAGCAACTATTTACTAGCTTAGCTAGGAACCCTGAATTCGTTCAGATGTTCTTAGGATTAGTTAAGAAATTTACGCCGCAGCCGATGGAGCTCGCCCTCGAGTCCCCGGCTTCACCTACACCAACACCATCAACATCAGCATCACTCGCCTCTTCTAAGAGGACCGCCTCGGCTCGTTCCGACTCGGAGGACTCCTCGGGATCCACAGGGACCCTGAGGGCCTCTGGTGAGGAATCCGACACACCCTTCCAACTAGTGGAAGGACGCTCCAAGAAGAAACGCAATAAGCGTTCCTCCCCGGCTCCTTCAGAGCCAACTATAACACCTAGGGCACCTACACCTACACCTAGGACCCCCGCCCCTCCGGCAGCCACACTCAACAAGCCTCTTAAGGCACCTGTAGGTAACAGGCCGTACCTTCCTAAGGTAGCGGCCCCGCCACCAGTCTTCTTGAGAGACAAGGCCCGTTGGACCGAGCTCTCAAAGTTATGCATGACCAATAAGGTCAACTATACGCAAGCGACCAACACAGGGGTCGCAGTTAAAATAACTGTTCCATCGGTCAATGATTACCGTGCTCTCACGCATATCATGACCCAAAACAAAATACCTTACCACACTTACGCTCTTCCGGAAGAGCGTAAAACTAAAGCATTAATAAGAGGGATTCCATATGAAATTCCCTCAGATCAAATTGTAGCCGACTTAGTTGAGCAAGGCTTCCCTGCGGAGGCAGCTCACAAAATGTACAATAAACAGGGGCGGAAATTCGACCTCGCCCTTGTCGTGCTCCCCTCAGGAGCAAATGAAATTTTTAGGGTCCAGTCTCTCAAGGTCTGTGGCTTAAGAGTCAGAGTCGAGGTACCCCATAGGAGGGGTTTCCCAGGGCAGTGTCACCGCTGCCAGTTATATGGCCACGCAGCGGCTAACTGCTCTGCGAACCCCCGCTGCGTTAAATGCCTAGTGCCCCACCTCACTAGGGAATGTCCCCGCGCGGCCGACTCATCGGCCCCGCCTGAGTGTGTCCTCTGCGGCAAAGTAGGACACACCGCTAGTTATAGGGGGTGCCCGAATGCACCCAAGGTAGCAATCAAACACAAGCCTGCTCCAAAGGCTACAAAACAATTTCAAATCCCGGAGAGAAACGATAGGAACTTCCCTCCCCTCAAGAGTAAGGGCCCTCAGCCCCCTCTCATAACGGCCCCGCCCCCTAGCGTACCTAGGAAAGTGGCACAAACCCCTCCCACTTTCGCGCCTAAAGCGCCCCAAAATCAAGGGTCCTCCTTCAAAGAGGACCTAGCGCTAGTAATGGCGACCATTAAGGGCATTGACCTTAATGAACTCGCCACCCTAGCCTCTAAAATCAGAGCGGCCAGTAATACGCAGGAACGCATACTAGCGTTAGTAGAACACCAACAGTTTCTCTCACAGTTGTGATTTAATAGCATACCCAATAATAGTAAATGGCAGGCCGCACTAAACCGCGTTCCCTAGCTCTAGTTTCATTCAATACTAGGTGCTTAACGACAAGCCTCAATGAAATACGTGAATTCACACGTAATAGAGAGATAGACCTTCTCCTACTACAGGAAACTTGGCTAAACTCAAAAGTTAGGAAAAGTCACAGGATTAGCTCATTTAACTTCATTAGGAACGACAGACCCCAAGATGCGAGGGGCGGTGGTACGGCGATTTATTTCAAAAAATCGCTGCACTGCTCCCCTTTAGTCACTCCCTCCCTCTCTAACATGGAGGCCTCAACATGTAAGGTGGCTATGACGGGACACCCGTCCATAGTCATAGCCTCAATTTACATTCCCTCCGGAACGCAACCATTACGTAGCGATTTCGAGAAAATTTTATCATTGGGTAACTCGGTTATTATGTTCGGCGACTTTAACGCCAAACATACTAACTGGACTAGCCGCATAACAAACAGTAACGGACGTAAACTCGAACAAATAATTAACGAATTAAATTTAGATATCATCCCCCCACTATCTCCCACCCACTACCCAGCTAACACAACAGCCCAACCTGACGTCTTAGATATCGCTATTATTAAGAATGTCTCGTTACGGCTCAGATCTGTGGAACCCCTAGACGACCTAGGGTCTGACCATAGACCTGTAGCCCTTAACCTAGGTCCCGAACCTAACAACTCCCCTGCTTCCACAAAAACTGTTACGGACTGGGATGGCGTCAAAGCATCCCTGTCCACAGTACTCGAATCTCCAGAGAACCCTCTCGCGTTCCCTCCTGACTACTTCGACAGTTCAACGAAAGTTGACACTGCGATTAAGTCTCTGACTAATCAAATTCAAATAGCGATTAACGCCAACATAAAGTCTATTTCAGAGCCAAGATCTAAGTTACCAGTACGTATTCGTAACTTAATCAAGGCTAAAAACGCAGCCCTTAGAAGGGCAGCACTCTATCCAACTCCTGACTATAGGGCTACAGCAAACCGCCTTCAGCGGCAAGTTAAGGCCGAACTAAAGGATTACCAAAACAATAAGTGGAGCGCACTAATGGAAAACATCCAACCCTCCCACGTGGCTTATTACCAAGTGGCTAGGGCGCTACGTAGTGACGCTACCTCATTCACTCCCCCTCTCATACGCCCTGACAACACCATCGCTTTCGAGGACGACGAGAAAGCGGAATGTTTTGCTGACAGTATCGCTTCACAGTGTACTGTCAGCACCCAAAACTGCGACCCGCATCACACAAAATTAGTTGAGGAGGAAATCCTCCACAGGGCCTCCGTCCCTCTGACGGAGGAAATCCCACCAGTCTCCTCCGACGAAGTACAATTTCTCATCAAGAAATTAGTACCAAAGAAAGCCCCCGGAAGCGATGGTGTTTCCAACAAGGCTCTCAAGGCGCTTCCCGCTCAACTAGTTCTACTACTAGTAACAATATTCAATTCCTGCTTCAACCTATGCTACTTCCCACAAGTGTGGAAAGAAGCTATAGTAATAGGCATACCTAAACCAGGTAAACCCCTTAATATTCCGTCCAATCACAGACCTATTAGCCTGCTTAGCTCATTAGGTAAGTTATTTGAAAAAGTAATCCAAAACAGGATTAAAGAACATCTTTTTTCAAATAACTTAATTATAGAAAATCAATTCGGGTTCAGACCTAAACACTCATGTCCCCAACAAGTTCATCGTATTGTTGAATACATTTTAGGAGGCTTCTGCCCTAAAAATCTAAAAACAGTAGCGGTATTCTTTGACATAGCCAAGGCTTTCGATAAAGTCTGGCATCCAGGGCTAATATTCAAACTCTACAACCTAGACTTTTCCGACAGACTAGTAAGACTGATTCAGGCATTCCTATCAGATCGTACCTTTCGTTTTAGATACGAAGGTACACTCTCATCCTCACACGGCTTAGAGGCCGGGGTACCTCAGGGCTCGGCTTTATCACCATTACTCTACAACATTTACACAAACGACATACCCATCCCGAACAAGGGGGTTCAACTCTCCTTGTTCGCGGACGACACTGCACTATACAGGCACGGTAGATCAACCGACACTATTATCCCACCTCTGCAAGTAGCTATTAATAAGCTAGGAGAGTGGCTTAAGAAATGGCGTATAGAGGCCAACCCAAGTAAGAGCTCAGCGGTCTATTTCGCTAAGAACCAAAGAGTATGCTTAGTCCCTTCAGGAACCGCTTCATTAAAACTATTAGGATCTTCCATTCCATGGGAACGATCATACAAGTACTTAGGTGTAACACTAGATCAGAAACTTAATTTCAAAGCCCACATACATAGGGTTTGTAGCAAAGCGAGATTATACATGTGGAGACTCAACGGAATGTTGGGTAAACACAGTAAGATGTCGCTTAGGAACAAACGCACACTATACAAGGTATGCATTAGGCCAGTAATGTCCTATGCATCCGTAGTATTCGCACACACTAATCCCACTGAATTAAAGAAACTCCAAATTCTTCAAAATAAATTTTGTAGGAGAGCTACTAACGCTCCATTCTTTGTCCGTAATGCAGATTTACACAGAGATTTAGAACTCAACACAATCCAGCAGCATTTTAAAGGTATCTCCGAGAGGTATTTTAAAAATGCTGCTTCACACACCAACTCACTAATTAGGGAGGCTGCCAACTATGACATGCCCGCTAGTAGTATCACACTTAGGAATAGACCAAAGAGGGTTCTCGCCGACCCTCCTAACACACTCACAGCCGCTGTCAACACTTTGCTGGCAGCGGGGCCGTCAGTCAAGCTAGGTTAACGTCTTTAGCCTCGTCAGCCGTGTGGTTTCCGGCTCAAGAATAGATCCAACCCAAAGCTAGGGTGTTGTAAAAGGCAACTAATGGCTACCCATTCAGCTAAGGCTCTCGCCTTCCAATACAAGCCACCTAGCCTTCCGCTTAGTGTGCACTTATCCGACAAGGCTTTCCGCCTTCTAACACACGCCACCTAGCCTTCTGCAAAGTGTGCGTCTATCAGGCAAGGCTTCCCGCCTTCCAACTTGCGCCACCTAGCCTTCCGCTTAGTGTGCGCCGCGTCGGTGCCTCCCCAGGCGCCGATCGCTTCAGATGTCGCCTTCATGGTAGAAATACTAAAGGCTATTACAGGGAGAGGTTTAGTCGGTTCAAGTCCGACATAACCACACACACCGGGTGTGTGGTATGCGGGGGCATTATCTCCCTCCTCCCACCGTGGGGGGTAGTTCCAAGTAGGGTTGTTGTTGGTTTTCTGGAACGCAAAAAAAAAAAAAAAAAAATTTTTTGAGAACATTCGGTCCGGAGCAGCGCATCGCTACGTTGCGCGCGTACACGTGTCACTGAGAAAGTATTCAATTTACGTACATTCGTCATCATGACTGGTCGCGGTAAAGGAGGCAAAGGTCTCGGAAAGGGAGGAGCGAAGCGGCACAGGAAAGTGCTTCGTGACAACATCCAAGGAATCACGAAGCCCGCTATCCGTCGTCTAGCTCGCAGGGGTGGCGTGAAGCGTATATCCGGTCTCATATACGAAGAGACCCGCGGTGTGCTGAAGGTGTTCCTCGAGAACGTGATCCGTGACGCTGTCACTTACACCGAGCACGCCAAGAGGAAGACCGTCACCGCCATGGACGTAGTCTACGCTCTGAAACGTCAAGGACGCACCCTGTACGGTTTCGGCGGTTAATGGGGAGAGAGAGTGTGTCGTGTCGTCGTTTACGTTACGAGCAGTCGTTCGTTCGTCGTATGACTTAAACAAAAGGCCCTTTTCAGGGCCGCATATGTGTCATGGTCATAATTGAAAACAATTATGTACAGTTTCATAAACATAACATAATGAAAATGTACTTACGTACGCAGCTTAATTTACTGATGATTAGGTTCAAGGTTATTTTTTTTTTTTTTTTTTTTTTTTTTTTTTTCTCCTCTCATGCTACTCTTTTATGTTTGCGCAGTTTCGGGGATAATTTCAGAAAGTTGAAAGAAAGGAAAAAAAAAAAAAATAACCTCGAACCTAACGTTTAAACTATAAATTATATTATATTATTATATTATTTATATTATTTACTTACTTACTTACTTACTTACTTACTTACTTACTTCCCTTTTTGGGTTAGGTTGAGGTTATTTTTTTTTTTCTTACCATTAAAAAGTATTTTATTACAACAGTACTTAACACCACTTAACTAAATTAATTAGAATTGTTAATTATAATAAATAATAATAATAATAAGTGTAAATCAGTAGATACATACCTGTAAGTATTACATTGTGGACACGAGCAACATAGCTTAGTCTCCTCCATAATGACGGGACAGCTTGGTATCGAATCGAGGCGTCGTCGCCCGCCGCACGTCGCACTGTAAACATACAAAAAATAAGAACTAGAATTATTATGATTTTTATTTAAATTAAAATTTTACCTACTATATGAAAGAAACAAAGTTTTCGATGTACATTAAATAATTTATAGGGGATATGGTGAACGTTCAATAGCAGCGAACGATACTCCTATGTTTTACGACGCATGCTTTATCTTTCAATTTATCAACAAGAGATATGTCAAAAATTTCACGACAACTGTTACATATTAATATATGTATATTCACTTTTGACGTGACTTATAAAATTTAATATTTATCACAGTTTTCTTGTAATAAATACAATTTTAAAGGAACCCCCTGGTGCGTAGAGTACGCTACGGCGAAAATAATATACATCCACTCGACTCGTATCGGTTTTACATTGAACATGTTAATTTCTCACGATAGATACACTATAGGAGATATTCAAAATATACATATATTTATTAGAAAATAAAACTATAATTTATTAAATAAATAATATCAGATAGATGTTAGTGAAAACTTATGAACGTCCATACGTGAAAACGTCTATCGACATGACGGTTCTCCTTATGGTATTGCCTATCGCTCTCTGATTGTCGTAAGAAAAATGTGTTTCGTTACATCTCTCTACCTACTACGATCCCTACGCTACGTTTCGAGTAGTCAGTTAGTGTTCCAGTCAGTCAGTGTAAGAATATTATTAATTAATAATCAATAAAATGGCAGATACAGCAGTTGCATCTGAAACTCCAGCTCCCGCTACACCAGCGAAGAAAGCGAAATCCTCGGCGGCCGGCGGACCTAAGAAGCCTAAGGCGAAACCGACTCACCCAAAAACTTCAGAAATGGTAAACAGCGCCATTAAAGAACTGAAGGAACGCAGCGGTTCATCCCTTCAAGCTATCAAGAAGTACATCGCGGCCCAATACAAGGTCGACGCCGATAAGTTAGCTCCATTCATAAGGAAGTACCTGAAGAGCGCTGTGGAATCTGGCGCTTTAATTCAAACGAAGGGCAAAGGTGCGTCTGGAAGTTTCAAATTGGAATCGAAAACCTCCTCCGCCAAGAAACCGGCGGCTAAGCCGGCAGCGAAACCGAAGAGACCCTCCGCCGCCGCCGCCGCTGCCGCCGGCAAAGGTAAGGGAAAGAAAGCCGGCGCCTCTGCGTCACCTTCGAAGGCGAAATCATCTGCAACCGCCAAGGACAAGAAGGCCGCCGCCGCCGCTAAGAAGAAACCGGCACCCAAAAAGGCCGCAGCCGCCGCCACCGCTTCGAAGGCGAAGAGCGCCGCCGCCGCGCCGAAAGCAAAAAAGACCGCCAAACCGCCTACCAAAAAACCTAAAGCACCCAAACCGAAGAAGGCCGCTCCGAAATCAAAGCCGGCCGCCAAGAAGGCCGCCGCCTCCAAGAAGTAAACGCGCCGATGTCGTGCTTACATTGCATTGCTTGTTTGCTGCTGCAGTGACAGTGATGACCCTCCCGCTAGAAGCCGTTCAGCCGGACGGACGGATGGATGAGGATGTCGGTCGATCTATCGAGCGAGCGAGCGAACAAACAAAAAAGCCCTTTTCAGGGCTAACAAAACATTCGAAACCTGAATAGAAACGACCGAATACCTAAATACTATAATACATTATCGTGTATGATGTATATAGGTAGACAGTCGAAACAGTGGTTGTTTCTAAACGAAAACATAATCGAAACCTATTACCTACCTCAAAATATGTACAAACATTGTACAGTAATAATAATAATAATAATAAGAAGAAAAACTCACCTATCTCACTCACCTCACACTCACAATCACTAATAATACAAAATAATGTTTAACCTAAACAATACGCACTACACTAGAACAAACAATAAAAAATAAAAACACTATCATCATTACACGGTGCAAGCAGCACATGCCACGTTGCAATTGACAAAGTGCAACTGACGTCATCTCGATATACATGCTAAAAAATCAGATGTTTAGGTAAATTAGATGAGCATCCCGTCGCCCACGCCCTCTATCCTTCCTTTCTTATTGAAGAAGTGTAAAAGTGGTAGTTGATTTTTTTTTTTTTTTTTTCTATTTCTCCTAACTTAACTTATCGATCATATCTATAAAAATATACGTTGTATGTACATAATGTATGTTTATAATGAATGATAAACAATAATACGATACGAGAGCGAGGTGGCAAGCACATTTTCTATCTCTGTCGCACGCGCTACACTCAATGCGCCATCGGCTATTGGCGCACCTTTAGAAATCATATATATAAAGGAGAGGTTCGAGCCGATTTTTTAAACAGTATCCCTCGTGTCGTGTGTACCGATAGTACGGTGCGCGCGCTTATTTCTTTCGTTCGTTTTTAACAAACCACTCTATCATGTCCGGTCGTGGTAAAGGCGGCAAAATCAAGGGGAAGGTCAAGTCTCGCTCAAACCGTGCCGGACTTCAATTCCCCGTCGGACGTATACACAGGCTTCTGCGCAAGGGTAACTACGCCGAGCGAGTCGGTGCCGGTGCACCGGTCTACTTGGCCGCCGTTATGGAGTATCTGGCCGCCGAAGTGCTCGAGTTGGCCGGCAACGCCGCTCGTGACAACAAGAAGACCAGAATCATCCCCAGGCATCTTCAGCTGGCGATACGCAACGACGAGGAATTGAACAAACTCCTCTCCGGCGTGACTATCGCACAGGGCGGTGTACTGCCTAACATCCAGGCCGTCCTCCTCCCCAAGAAGACCGAGAAGAAGGCGTAATTCGTACATTCATTGTTATTGTTGCCGCCGCGCCTCTAAACGGACGCACGCACGCATCAATCAATCAATAAATAAAAGGCCCTTTTCAGGGCCACAATATCATTACATTTCGCCCGACTGCTGCATGCATGCATGCAAAACAAACGAAAAGTTTCTAATACTGTACAATATCTCTACCTACTCTCTCTACTCTCACTACTCTACGCTACTAACTGGGCGTACTGAAACGACACAACAAACAAATACTCTTACTAATTAATACAAATAAATGAAAGCGAATAAAATACACATTACCTTATATTATTGATTAATGAATATAAATGTGATCATTCAAACCATAGTCAGAATAATTTTCTGAAACTGAAACTGATTACATAAATATTAATTATATTGTAGATTATGTACTTACGAACGTACTACTACCGATGGAGAATATGTAATGATTTTAAATTGCTATATATTATTTAAATTTATTTACGAGTACATACAAAAAATAATATTTTAAAAACACCAATAATATTGTTTTCGTGTCGTGGGGAGAGAGAGTGAGAGGTGCGAGCGAAAGAGACAGACAACAAGATACTACGTCACCATTGGTCGATGTGTTTCTGGCATCTCGCACGAGTAGAGACGCGTTCTACATAAATAGAATAAGCGAAAACGAAAAATTTTAGATAACTGGACGGTTTCGGAGCGCTAGTAACCTAACGGTGACAACCACTATCGCTCCGACTCGCATGCGCACGCACACGGGCTGATTTTGTTGAGCAAGCAAATTACTTCCCCTTTTCGTCAGAAAAGAGGAGCAATTGCGCCCAGGTTCGCCTGGAGGGACTCGCTAACCCTAACGCGCCTCCGGGGCGACGGACAACAACCCGTCGCCCTTAGCAGCCGTGCGCGCATGCACGTCCGACTCCCCACCCCTTTCCGATCCTTTGCACATCGCTTGTTTGTGGGCATACGCGCTCACGAACGAGCTGGTAGTACTTGGTGACACGGGAAGAAAACCAGGAAGACACCAATTATAGAAGATGGACACCTCGCCCAGAGATTCTGCAGGTGAAGAGCGAGCCGAGGAGCCGCGTACCCCCACCACTCATGGCCGACCCCATGTCGGGGAAGGGCATGAAGTGGGGGGGGGGCGCGCGCCCGGCCCGTCGACGCCGACGCTCTCCGGGCACTTTTACGTTCCGACGCCGGAAGAAAGCCCCGTAACGATTCGGGCCCCTCCAGCGACGTCGCCGCGATCAAGACACGACCGCGACTGCGTCATGACTGCCAGACTGGCGGAATCGGGGTTTTTATCAGAAGGCCTACTCCGCTGGATGTCGGCATATATCCGCTTGGCCGAATTTGACCTCGGCTACACGGAAGAACTGTTGCCGATTGACAGCGCGGCCCTCGAACTCGCCGCCCAGATACCCTACATCCTCCCCCCGCTTAGGGGAACGAAAAGGAAGGAGATATCGCCCGCTTCCAGAAAGGAAAACGCCGACAAGAGGCGCCGTACCGCTACAGTACAAGGGCCGAGGTCCCGTAGTGCCAGCGGACGCGTGGAGGCCTCCACGGCAGCTATGCCGCCACCTGCAACCCCGCCGCCGAAGAGGAAACCGCCAACCACGGCGACGCCGCCTTCGACGCCCACAGCTCCGTCGACGCCGGAGCTTTATGATGCCGCGCCGCTATTACCGACGCCGAAGCCGCAGCGCGCGCCGCGACACGCGCGACCGTTCGCGCCCGCGTATCCCCACTCCATATCCCCACCTCCCCCCACCACTACCAGCGGTGGGACGCCCCCCTCCACCACCCCCCGCACCTCAGCGGGGGTTCCTTCCCCCTCTATCCCCACCCCTACGTATTACCCCCCAACCCAACATTTCCTACCCCCACCACCTACACCAGCGGCCCGCGCGCCCACCGGTACTTTCGCCGCCGCCACGACGCCCTCCGTGGTTACCGCCGCCGCGACGACCGCTACCGCGTTAACCTACGCAGCGACAGCCGCCGCGAGGCGCTCGCCCGCGGCCCCGACCGCCGCCGCCGCCGCAGCCGCCACAGCCGCCAAAACAGCCGCACCTAAGACGCCCCGATACCCGCCCCTGGTGGTTGAGAAGCTTCCCAACTGGAGCACTCACTTCAGGGAGCTGAAGAAACGCCTGGGCAGAGCACCGAACGCGCGCCCCTTCCAGCAGGGCGTACGTTTCACGCCCACCGACGCCGAAGAGTACCGCATCATACAGCGGTACTTAACCGAAACTTCGAAGGAGAACAACTTGGCGTGGTTCTCGTATTCGCTCCCTGCAGAGAGGAGCTTCAAGGTCGCCATCAGGGGCATCCCGGCAGACACCGAGCCCCTGGAGCTGCTGGAGGAGCTCACCTCCCTCGGGTACACCCCGGAATTTGTACGGCCCATACGGGCTAGGCAGGGACGACCGGGGTGTATATTTTTCGCCCAACTGAAGAGGACCGAGGGAGTAGCCAATATCTACTCCATCACCGAGCTCCTCTGCATGCCAGGGGTGAAAATTGAAGCCTGGAGGAGTAAGCGCGGGCCGGCGCAGTGCCACAGGTGCCAACAGTTTCGGCACTCGTCGCACTGCTGCCACCGCCAACAAGCCTGCGTCCGGTGCGGGGAAGAGCACCCAGCGAGGGAGTGTCCGAGGCCATTGACGGAGCCTGCTACCTGCGCGAACTGCGGGGGCTCGCACCCGGCCAACAACTCAAGGTGCCCGGCCTACCTGCAGGAGGCGAAGCTGAAGCGCGCCGGCACGGTAGCCAGAGCGGGACGACCGCTGGCTCAGAATTCTGCCGTGCCGGCGGACGCTGGAGTGCCCCACCTAATGGCCCCAGCCAACGATAAGCCTCCCCCCTCCCGCGGGAAGAGGGGGAAGCAGAAGAAGAAGAAGAAAGGCACCAAGCCGAGCGAGCCTCCCGCCGCCGCAGCCACCACACCGGTGAACGCACAGAGTGCCACCACCGCGAGAGCCGCCCAGATCCAGATCCTCTCTGACGTACTGGCGGCTCTTCAACAGGACAAAGACCCCGTCAATGTCCTCCTAGGACGTATGGCTACCTTACTTCAGACTAATGGCTAATCTGAAGATTGTCCACTGGAATGCCAATGGACTTACGGGGAAGATCGGTCAATTGAAGATCTTACTCCAAGACTTCAACGTGGATGTGTGCCTGATTTCAGAAACACATCTACGACCAACCGACACCCTCAAGAAGATTAGCCATTACATCATGTACCGACAGGACCAGGTCACGACCTCGAACAGAGCTTATCGCGGGCTGGCGGTCCTGATCAAGAGAAGAGTCGTGCACCAACTGATTCCGTCACGGCCAGAGCCACCCACGTCACTCTACTCACTGGGTGTAGAGCTCTGCCTGAACGGGAACCCCGTCCGCGTGTTTGCAGCCTACAAACCACCTCAGGATCCGCTGGATGTGGGCGACATACATCACCTAATAGACGCCCCACACCCCACCATAATAGCGGGTGACCTGAACTGCAAGCACGCGGCGTGGAACTCCAACATCCCCAACGCATGCGGTCGCCGACTCTTCAAGGACGCCGAGACCAGAGGATACTATGTCCATGGACCAGAGACACCCACTCACTACCCGTACAACGCGGCGCACACACCGGACGTACTGGACATAGCTATCCTCCACAACTTTGACTGCCAGCTGACGCAGGAAGTCCTCTTAGAGGACATCCAATCTGACCACCTCCCGGTACTGATGGAAATATCAGTGGTCCTGACTGCAGCGAAGCCACCGGCACCCAGACGCTGCACTGACTGGGGCAGATTCTGTGAGCTGATCGACCACGGTACACCGTCGTACCCCACCGAGACTCCAGACCAAGTGGAGAGTTTAGCTGCCGACCTGACGTCTTGCATCCAGGGCGCCCTCTCGGCATCATCGCACACCATGCCCGCGCACAAGGGACGTCCCCCTGTTCCCGCGGGCATCAGGAACTTACTAGCGAGGAAGAGGCGCCTCAGGAAGGATTGGCAGCGCACCCGCTGTCCAACCATCAAGACGCAGCTAAACTCGATCTCCGAACGTGTGAAGACTGCCATCAGCTCACACGAATCGATGACATGGGACAGACACATAGAGAAGGCGGGAGAGGACTGGACGGGCATTCACCGTCTTTGCCGCCAACTCTCCAGGGCCCGTCCCCCAGTCAGACCACTGAAAGGATCAGACGACCTTCCGCGCTACCGTGCAGCAGACAGAGCGGAGATATTCGCAGAGCATCTCGAACAGCAGTTCCGCCTGAACGCAACCACCAATGAGGACCACGAGCGCCACGTCATGGAGAGTAACGCCGTATACTTCTCTGCACCGATGGCGACCAACGAGGATCCCATTGTCTTCTCGCCGGGCCAGGTGCAGAGGGCTATCAGGCGCTCCAAGCCCAGAAAGGCACCGGGCGCCGACGGCGTTACGAACCTCGCCTTACAACACCTGCCTCCAAGGGCGGTAGCCGCCATGACCAGAATCTTCAACGGCATCATGCGCACTGGTCACTTCCCGGACACATGGAAGTCCGGAAATATTATTATGTTGCCCAAACCCGGGAAGAACGTGCAACATGCCGCGAGCTACCGCCCCATCTCACTGCTGTCCGCGACATCGAAGCTGTTCGAGAAGCTCCTGCTCGCCCACCTGACTCCTCACCTAAAACTGCGTGAAGAGCAGTTCGGATTCCGTGCCGAACACTCGACGACGCTGCAGCTCTCCAGAGTACTGCACCACTTCACCGTGGCGAAAAACAAGAAGGAGCACACAGTCGCAGTACTCCTGGATATGGAGAAGGCATTCGATCGTGTTTGGCACGAAGGTCTGCTGCACAAGCTGACGACGTCCAGCGCGCCCAGAAGAGTCCTGCAGGTGATAGCCTCATTCTTAAGGAATAGAAGATTCCGAGTAGTGGTGGAGGACGCCGTCTCCACCGAACGGAGAGCCGAAGCCGGAGTTCCGCAGGGAAGCTGCCTCTCCCCGCTCCTGTACGCGCGATACACCAACGACATTCCTGTCACAGAAGGAGTACAGCTGGCGCTGTACGCTGATGACGCCGCGTACTTCTCGTCGTCGTACAGGAGCATCTTCGCCACTAGAAGAGTCCAGGAGACCCTGGATGCCCTCCCAGCATGGCTTGAGAAGTGGAGGCTCAAAGTGAACGCCCCGAAGACCCAAGCCATGGTGACACGCCACACGCACAAGCGTAAACACCCACCACTACTCCACCTGCAGGGACACGACGTCGAATGGTCCCATCAGGTCACTTACCTCGGGGTCACGATTGATCGTGGCCTAAGCATGAGCACTCACGTAGCGAAGATCATCGCAAAGGCCAAGTCCGCGCGATTCCTCCTGCGACCAGTGCTCAACTCCACGCTCGCATTGAGGACGAAGCTCGGGGTCTATAAGATCTACATTAGACCCCTGATTACCTATGCAGCGCCAGCCTGGTACGCATTGTTGAGCCCCACAGGCAAGAAGAAGCTGGAGGTGCTGCAGAGCGCCACCCTACGACGCATCGTTCATGCTCCACGCTACGTGAGGAATGCCACGATCGCAAGGGATTTGCAAATAGAGAGCATTGAAGCCTTCGTGGGTCGCCTGGCGGAACTGATGTTCGGGCGGGCGGATGCCTCAGGCCACGAACACCTTCGTGACCTGGCGCCGCTGCACGCTCGACCACCGGACGCCAAGGCCTATGCCCGAAGCCTTATCCCTCGGGAGACCTAGGGAGTGACCTGACGCCATTAAACCAGAACAGAACACCATGCTAGCTGATCGCCCCAGGGCTTGATCGCAGCACCACCGGACTTGACACCCCCGGATTTTTACCATCGGCTCATAACAGCCAACCCAACGACGCGCCCGTATTCACGGGCGCCGCAGGACACCGCGGCCAGGGGGCACTGCCCCGATCCCGCGCCGTGACCCCCCTACGGGGGCTCACGTAGAAGACCACGATCCATTTTAGATAACTCAGTAGTGAGCGATCGTTCGTTACGTTACTCCCAATTGAACCTAACCTAATTGACAATGCCGCCCAAGACGAGTGGTAAGGCCGCCAAGAAATCGGGCAAAGCCCAAAAGAACATTTCGAAGACAGATAAGAAAAAGAAGAAGCACAAGAGGAAGGAGAGCTACGCCATCTACATTTACAAAGTGCTCAAGCAGGTGCACCCCGACACCGGTATATCCAGTAAGGCGATGTCTATCATGAACTCTTTCGTGAATGACATTTTCGAACGTATCGCGGCCGAGGCGTCCAGACTCGCCCACTACAACAAGCGTTCGACAATCACTTCAAGGGAGGTTCAAACTTCGGTGCGTCTCCTGTTGCCCGGAGAGCTCGCCAAGCACGCCGTCAGCGAGGGAACAAAGGCCGTCACCAAGTACACAAGCTCCAAGTGAGCGCGATGTGTATAGTTTAAAACAATGTAACAACTGTGCATTGTTTCTAAAAGGCCCTTTTCAGGGCCACAAATTGTTGTCTTATTCATATGAGATGCATATTTATTATGCGTATTATGAACAGTTTCTATCATAACGTAAATCTTTTATAAATAATTATAATGAAAGGGGTCCGGAGGGAGATATTATTATTATTATATACATCTATGCCTATTAGAGTACAGGTACAGGTATGTACAGAGAGATTGAAAATTACATCAAACAATGAAAGAATATTAAATATAAAACAAATCCTTTCCGGGGGCATCCTGGTTGTGTTTGTTTGTGTTTGTTATGGCTTTATTATTATAGTAGTGTATATTGTGGTGTATGGTAGTTTAATAATATAAATACAAATATTATTTTTTATAAATAACTAATAATACTAAACACACGTATGTATACGATATTAATTAAATAATAAACATTAATTAAATTATTTATATTATTTTACTTACGTTACGTACCAGAAACTAGCCTCTCCCCTCCCATCGCACGCGACCCCGCGCAGCACCCCCGCTCGCGTGTATAAATATGGGGTCTACAGACGTTTTTGTAATCATTCGTTCGTACGCTCGCAAGCGCCTCTGTCCGTGATTTAACTTAATTTACGTATCGTCGTCGTCGTCAGCGTCAGCAGATAACAATGGCACGTACCAAGCAAACCGCTCGCAAATCCACCGGTGGAAAAGCTCCGCGCAAACAGTTGGCCACTAAGGCCGCTCGCAAGAGCGCGCCGGCCACCGGTGGCGTTAAGAAGCCCCATCGCTACAGGCCCGGTACAGTGGCACTCCGTGAGATCCGTCGTTACCAGAAGAGCACAGAGCTGTTGATCCGCAAACTGCCGTTCCAGCGTCTCGTTCGTGAGATAGCTCAGGACTTCAAGACCGATCTGCGTTTCCAGAGCTCCGCCGTGATGGCCCTCCAGGAGGCCAGCGAGGCTTATCTGGTCGGTCTCTTCGAGGACACCAACCTGTGCGCCATTCACGCTAAGCGCGTCACCATTATGCCAAAAGACATTCAATTGGCACGCAGAATCAGAGGAGAGCGCGCTTAAATATAAACTATTATCATCATCACTCGCACATAATAATTATGTGTCTTGTGTGACGAAAGTAAAAGGCCCTTTTCAGGGCCGCATATGATTCATAACATACACGTATTGAAATGGTTTTTATAACATAACATTAATCGAAGACATTTTCAACATAAATTATTACATTTTCAAAGTAGAGACTAGATGGATGGATGGATGGATGGATGGATGGATGGATGGATGGATGATAGAATGTAGTGAGAGATACGATAGATAGATGTTTAATAATTCAATATAATATAAATAAATACATACATACATACATACATACATACATACATACATACATACATACTTAAGCGAACTGAGATGAAACAGAATAAATATAATCTATATGTTGACTAATTGTATATCTATTTTATACGACTTTTTTTTTTACGTTTTATATTTATTTTTCAATATTATTATTATTATTTTTAATAATAATAATAATAATTCTATTTCAAACACAAATAATGTCCAATGCGCAAGCTATCCCCACCATTACGCATTCCCCGCACCGCTTCGAGCGTCCGCCCCGTAGACACGCTGTTTCTGTATAAATATATGTGACCGAAATTTTTTGAGAACATTCGGTCCGGAGCAGCGCATCGCTACGTTGCGCGCGTACACGTGTCACTGAGAAAGTATTCAATTTACGTACATTCGTCATCATGACTGGTCGCGGTAAAGGAGGCAAAGGTCTCGGAAAGGGAGGAGCGAAGCGGCACAGGAAAGTGCTTCGTGACAACATCCAAGGAATCACGAAGCCCGCTATCCGTCGTCTAGCTCGCAGGGGTGGCGTGAAGCGTATATCCGGTCTCATATACGAAGAGACCCGCGGTGTGCTGAAGGTGTTCCTCGAGAACGTGATCCGTGACGCTGTCACTTACACCGAGCACGCCAAGAGGAAGACCGTCACCGCCATGGACGTAGTCTACGCTCTGAAACGTCAAGGACGCACCCTGTACGGTTTCGGCGGTTAATGGGGAGAGAGAGTGTGTCGTGTCGTCGTTTACGTTACGAGCAGTCGTTCGTTCGTCGTATGACTTAAACAAAAGGCCCTTTTCAGGGCCGCATATGTGTCATGGTCATAATTGAAAACAATTATGTACAGTTTCATAAACATAACATAATGAAAATGTACTTACGTACGCAGCTTAATTTACTGATGATTAGGTTCAAGGTTATTTTTTTTTTTTTTTTTTTTTTTTTTTTTTTCTCCTCTCATGCTACTCTTTTATGTTTGCGCAGTTTCGGGGATAATTTCAGAAAGTTGAAAGAAAGGAAAAAAAAAAAAAATAACCTCGAACCTAACGTTTAAACTATAAATTATATTATATTATTATATTATTTATATTATTTACTTACTTACTTACTTACTTACTTACTTACTTACTTCCCTTTTTGGGTTAGGTTGAGGTTATTTTTTTTTTTCTTACCATTAAAAAGTATTTTATTACAACAGTACTTAACACCACTTAACTAAATTAATTAGAATTGTTAATTATAATAAATAATAATAATAATAAGTGTAAATCAGTAGATACATACCTGTAAGTATTACATTGTGGACACGAGCAACATAGCTTAGTCTCCTCCATAATGACGGGACAGCTTGGTATCGAATCGAGGCGTCGTCGCCCGCCGCACGTCGCACTGTAAACATACAAAAAATAAGAACTAGAATTATTATGATTTTTATTTAAATTAAAATTTTACCTACTATATGAAAGAAACAAAGTTTTCGATGTACATTAAATAATTTATAGGGGATATGGTGAACGTTCAATAGCAGCGAACGATACTCCTATGTTTTACGACGCATGCTTTATCTTTCAATTTATCAACAAGAGATATGTCAAAAATTTCACGACAACTGTTACATATTAATATATGTATATTCACTTTTGACGTGACTTATAAAATTTAATATTTATCACAGTTTTCTTGTAATAAATACAATTTTAAAGGAACCCCCTGGTGCGTAGAGTACGCTACGGCGAAAATAATATACATCCACTCGACTCGTATCGGTTTTACATTGAACATGTTAATTTCTCACGATAGATACACTATAGGAGATATTCAAAATATACATATATTTATTAGAAAATAAAACTATAATTTATTAAATAAATAATATCAGATAGATGTTAGTGAAAACTTATGAACGTCCATACGTGAAAACGTCTATCGACATGACGGTTCTCCTTATGGTATTGCCTATCGCTCTCTGATTGTCGTAAGAAAAATGTGTTTCGTTACATCTCTCTACCTACTACGATCCCTACGCTACGTTTCGAGTAGTCAGTTAGTGTTCCAGTCAGTCAGTGTAAGAATATTATTAATTAATAATCAATAAAATGGCAGATACAGCAGTTGCATCTGAAACTCCAGCTCCCGCTACACCAGCGAAGAAAGCGAAATCCTCGGCGGCCGGCGGACCTAAGAAGCCTAAGGCGAAACCGACTCACCCAAAAACTTCAGAAATGGTAAACAGCGCCATTAAAGAACTGAAGGAACGCAGCGGTTCATCCCTTCAAGCTATCAAGAAGTACATCGCGGCCCAATACAAGGTCGACGCCGAGAAGTTAGCTCCATTCATAAGGAAGTACCTGAAGAGCGCTGTGGAATCTGGCGCTTTAATTCAAACGAAGGGCAAAGGTGCGTCTGGAAGTTTCAAATTGGAATCGAAAACCTCCTCCGCCAAGAAACCGGCGGCTAAGCCGGCAGCGAAACCGAAGAGACCCTCCGCCGCCGCCGCCGCTGCCGCCGGCAAAGGTAAGGGAAAGAAAGCCGGCGCCTCTGCGTCACCTTCGAAGGCGAAATCATCTGCAACCGCCAAGGACAAGAAGGCCGCCGCCGCCGCTAAGAAGAAACCGGCACCCAAAAAGGCCGCAGCCGCCGCCACCGCTTCGAAGGCGAAGAGCGCCGCCGCCGCGCCGAAAGCAAAAAAGACCGCCAAACCGCCTACCAAAAAACCTAAAGCACCCAAACCGAAGAAGGCCGCTCCGAAATCAAAGCCGGCCGCCAAGAAGGCCGCCGCCTCCAAGAAGTAAACGCGCCGATGTCGTGCTTACATTGCATTGCTTGTTTGCTGCTGCAGTGACAGTGATGACCCTCCCGCTAGAAGCCGTTCAGCCGGACGGACGGATGGATGAGGATGTCGGTCGATCTATCGAGCGAGCGAGCGAACAAACAAAAAAGCCCTTTTCAGGGCTAACAAAACATTCGAAACCTGAATAGAAACGACCGAATACCTAAATACTATAATACATTATCGTGTATGATGTATATAGGTAGACAGTCGAAACAGTGGTTGTTTCTAAACGAAAACATAATCGAAACCTATTACCTACCTCAAAATATGTACAAACATTGTACAGTAATAATAATAATAATAATAAGAAGAAAAACTCACCTATCTCACTCACCTCACACTCACAATCACTAATAATACAAAATAATGTTTAACCTAAACAATACGCACTACACTAGAACAAACAATAAAAAATAAAAACACTATCATCATTACACGGTGCAAGCAGCACATGCCACGTTGCAATTGACAAAGTGCAACTGACGTCATCTCGATATACATGCTAAAAAATCAGATGTTTAGGTAAATTAGATGAGCATCCCGTCGCCCACGCCCTCTATCCTTCCTTTCTTATTGAAGAAGTGTAAAAGTGGTAGTTGATTTTTTTTATTTTTTTTTTTTCTATTTCTCCTAACTTAACTTATCGATCATATCTATAAAAATATACGTTGTACATAATGTATGTTTATAATGAATGATAAACAATAATACGATACGAGAGCGAGGTGGCAAGCACATTTTCTATCTCTGTCGCACGCGCTACACTCAATGCGCCATCGGCTATTGGCGCACCTTTAGAAATCATATATATAAAGGAGAGGTTCGAGCCGATTTTTTAAACAGTATCCCTCGTGTCGTGTGTACCGATAGTACGGTGCGCGCGCTTATTTCTTTCGTTCGTTTTTAACAAACCACTCTATCATGTCCGGTCGTGGTAAAGGCGGCAAAGTCAAGGGGAAGGTCAAGTCTCGCTCAAACCGTGCCGGACTTCAATTCCCCGTCGGACGTATACACAGGCTTCTGCGCAAGGGTAACTACGCCGAGCGAGTCGGTGCCGGTGCACCGGTCTACTTGGCCGCCGTTATGGAGTATCTGGCCGCCGAAGTGCTCGAGTTGGCCGGCAACGCCGCTCGTGACAACAAGAAGACCAGAATCATCCCCAGGCATCTTCAGCTGGCGATACGCAACGACGAGGAATTGAACAAACTCCTCTCCGGCGTGACTATCGCACAGGGCGGTGTACTGCCTAACATCCAGGCCGTCCTCCTCCCCAAGAAGACCGAGAAGAAGGCGTAATTCGTACATTCATTGTTATTGTTGCCGCCGCGCCTCTAAACGGACGCACGCTTCAATCAATCAATAAATAAAAGGCCCTTTTCAGGGCCACAATATCATTACATTTCGCCCGACTGCTGCATGCAAAACAAACGAAAAGTTTCTAATACTGTACAATATCTCTACCTACTCTCTCTACTCTCACTACTCTACGCTACTAACTGGGCGTACTGAAACGACACAACAAACAAATACTCTTACTAATTAATACAAATAAATGAAAGCGAATAAAATACACATTACCTTATATTATTGATTAATGAATATAAATATGATCATTCAAACCATAGTCAGAATAATTTTCTGAAACTGAAACTGATTACATATATTAATTATATTGTAGATTATGTACTTACGAACGTACTACTACCGATGGAGAATATGTAATGATTTTAAATTGCTATATATTATTTAAATTTATTTACGAGTAGATACAAAAAATAATATTTTAAAAACACCAATAATATTGTTTTCGTGTCGTGGGGAGAGAGAGTGAGAGGTGCGAGCGAAAGAGACAGACAACAAGATACTACGTCACCATTGGTCGATGTGTTTCTGGCATCTCGCACGAGTAGAGACGCGTTCTACATAAATAGAATAAGCGAAAACGAAAAATTTTAGATAGATAGGACGGTTTCGGAGCGCTAGTAACCTAACGGTGACAACCACTATCGCTCCGACTCGCATGCGCACGCACACGGGCTGACTTTGTTGAGCAAGCAAATTACTTCCCCTTTTCGTCAGAAAAGAGGAGCAATTGCGCCCAGGTTCGCCTGGAGGGACTCGCTAACCCTAACGCGCCTCCGGGGCGACGGACTACATCCCGTCGCCCTTATCAGCCGTGCGCGCACGCCCATGCACGCCCAATCTTTCCCCCCTTCCTTGCGTATCCTTGCACAGTTGTTACGGTGTACTTGGTGACTGCGGGAAGATGGAAGGAAACAAGAAGACGAACCCGACGACGCCGGCGACACCTCAGTCGCCTAGGATTTCGGCCGGAGAGGAGCGAGCCATTCCCCTCACCCCCGGGGCTTATGCCCAACCCCCTGCCGGGGAAGGGTATGAACCCGGGAGAGGACGCTCCCCAGCCATGACGCCCCCCACGCCGCGCATCCCGCGCGAATGGGGAAGAATATTGACGCCCCAAGAGAGCCCGGTGCTGACGAAGGCGCCCTACATACCTTCGCCGCGAGGACGGCACGAGCGCGACCTAGTGATGACGGCGCGCCTGGCCGAAGCAGGCCTCTTAACGGACGGGCTACTTAAGTGGATGGCTGCTTACATCAGGCTCGCCGAGTATGACCTCGGTCTGTCTGATGAGCTGCAGCCGCTCGACACAGCGGCCCTGGAACTTGCGGCCACCATGCCCTTCACGCTGCCCCCTCTGAGAAGTGAGGTCGAG
The DNA here is from genome assembly GCA_949126915.1 of Musotima nitidalis. Taxonomy (NCBI): domain Eukaryota; kingdom Metazoa; phylum Arthropoda; class Insecta; order Lepidoptera; family Crambidae; genus Musotima; species Musotima nitidalis. The sequence goes on along the minus strand of OX421442.1, from coordinate 5,804,771 downwards.
CAGCCCGGAAGGGCCAGAAAAAGGAAGGAACCGTCACCGCTACAAACCGAAGACAAGCGGCGACGTACAGCTTCCGAATCGGGAGCAAGATCCCGCAGCGCGAGCGGGCGCGTGGAAGCCTCCTCGGCCGACATGCCGCCACCTACAGCACCGCCTCTGAAGAGGAAACTCACCTATGCGACGCCCGCCGCGACGCCCATAGCACCAGGAACACCGGAGCTGTACGCCGCCGCCGACTTGATGCCGCAACCACAGCGCGCGCCGCGCCCACACGCACGGCCGACCGTGCCCGCGCATCCCCACTCCTCACCCCCACCTCCCCCCACCACTACCAGCGGTGGGGCGCCCCCCTCCACCACCCCCCGCACCTCAGCGGGGGTTCCTTCCCCCTCTATCCCCACCCCTACATATTACCCCCCAACCCAATACTTCCTACCCCCACCACCTACACCAGCGGCCCGCGCGCCCTCCGGTACTTTCGCCGCCGCCGTTACCGCCGCCGCGACGACCGCTACCGTGACCTACGCAGCGACAGCCGCCGCGAAGCGCTCGCCCGCGGTCCCGACCGCCGCCGCCGCCGCCGCCGCCGCCGCTACCGCCGCCAAAACAGCCGCACCAAAGACGCCCCGATACCCGCCCCTGGTGGTTGAGAAGCTTCCCAACTGGAGCGCTCACTTCAGGGAGCTGAAGAAACGCCTGGGCAGAGCACCGAACGCGCGCCCCTTCCAGCAGGGCGTACGTTTCACGCCCACCGACGCCGAAGAGTACCGCATCATACAGCGGTACTTAACCGAAACTTCGAAGGAGAACAACTTGGCGTGGTTCTCGTATTCGCTCCCTGCAGAGAGGAGCTTCAAGGTAGCCATCAGGGGCATCCCGGCAGACACCGAGCCCCTGGAGCTGCAAGAGGAGCTCACCTCCCTCGGGTACACCCCGGAATTTGTACGGCCCATACGGGCTAGGCAGGGACGACCGGGGTGTATATTTTTCGCCCAGCTGAAGAGGACCGAGGGAGTAGCCAGCATCTACTCCATCACGGAGCTCCTCTGCATGCCGGGGGTGAAAATTGAAGCCTGGAGGAGTAAGCGCGGGCCGGCGCAGTGCCACAGGTGCCAACAGTTTCGGCACTCGTCGCACTGCTGCCACCGCCAACAAGCCTGCGTCCGGTGCGGGGAAGAGCACCCAGCGAGGGAGTGCCCGAGGCCATTGACGGAGCCTGCCACCTGCGCGAACTGCGGGGGCTCGCACCCGGCCAACAACTCAAGGTGCCCGGCCTACCTGCAGGAGGCGAAGCTGAAGCGCGCCGGCACGGTAGCCAGAGCGGGACGACCGCTGGCTCAGAATTCTGCCGTGCCGGCGGACGCTGGAGTGCCCCACCTAATGGCCCCAGCCAACGATAAGCCTCCCCCCTCCCGCGGGAAGAGGGGGAAGCAGAAGAAGAAGAAGAAAGGCACCAAGCCGAGCGAGCCTCCCGCCGCCGCAGCCACCACACCGGTGAACGCACAGAGTGCCACCACCGCGAGAGCCGCCCAGATCCAGATCCTCTCTGACGTACTGGCGGCTCTTCAACAGGACAAAGACCCCGTCAATGTCCTCCTAGGACGTATGGCTACCTTACTTCAGACTAATGGCTAATCTGAAGATTGTCCACTGGAATGCCAATGGACTTACGGGGAAGATCGGTCAATTGAAGATCTTACTCCAAGACTTCAACGTGGATGTGTGCCTGATTTCAGAAACACATCTACGACCAACCGACACCCTCAAGAAGATTAGCCATTACATCATGTACCGACAGGACCAGGTCACGACCTCGAACAGAGCTTATCGCGGGCTGGCGGTCCTGATCAAGAGAAGAGTCGTGCACCAACTGATTCCGTCACGGCCAGAGCCACCCACGTCACTCTACTCACTGGGTGTAGAGCTCTGCCTGAACGGGAACCCCGTCCGCGTGTTTGCAGCCTACAAACCACCTCAGGATCCGCTGGATGTGGGCGACATACATCACCTAATAGACGCCCCACACCCCACCATAATAGCGGGTGACCTGAACTGCAAGCACGCGGCGTGGAACTCCAACATCCCCAACGCATGCGGTCGCCGACTCTTCAAGGACGCCGAGACCAGAGGATACTATGTCCATGGACCAGAGACACCCACTCACTACCCGTACAACGCGGCGCACACACCGGACGTACTGGACATAGCTATCCTCCACAACTTTGACTGCCAGCTGACGCAGGAAGTCCTCTTAGAGGACATCCAATCTGACCACCTCCCGGTACTGATGGAAATATCAGTGGTCCTGACTGCAGCGAAGCCACCGGCACCCAGACGCTGCACTGACTGGGGCAGATTCTGTGAGCTGATCGACCACGGTACACCGTCGTACCCCACCGAGACTCCAGACCAAGTGGAGAGTTTAGCTGCCGACCTGACGTCTTGCATCCAGGGCGCCCTCTCGGCATCATCGCACACCATGCCCGCGCACAAGGGACGTCCCCCTGTTCCCGCGGGCATCAGGAACCTACTAGCGAGGAAGAGGCGCCTCAGGAAGGATTGGCAGCGCACCCGCTGTCCAACCATCAAGACGCAGCTAAACTCGATCTCCGAACGTGTGAAGACTGCCATCAGCTCACACGAATCGATGACATGGGACAGACATATAGAGAAGGCGGGAGAGGACTGGACGGGCATTCACCGTCTTTGCCGCCAACTCTCCAGGGCCCGTCCCCCAGTCAGACCACTGAAAGGATCAGACGACCTTCCGCGCTACCGTGCAGCAGACAGAGCGGAGATATTCGCAGAGCATCTCGAACAGCAGTTCCGGCTGAACGCAACCACCAACGAGGACCACGAACGCCACGTCAGGGAGAGTAACGCCGTATACTTCTCTGCACCGATGGCGACCAACGAGGATCCCATTGTCTTCTCGCCGGGCCAGGTGCAGAGGGCTATCAGGCGCTCTAAGCCCAGAAAGGCACCGGGCGCCGACGGCGTTACGAACCTCGCCCTACAACACCTGCCTCCAAGGGCGGTAGCCGCCATGACCAGAGTCTTCAACGGCATCATGCGCACTGGTCACTTCCCGGACACATGGAAGTCCGGAAATATCATTATGTTGCCCAAACCCGGGAAGAACGTGCAACTTGCCACGAGCTACCGCCCCATCGCACTGCTGTCTGCGACATCGAAGCTGTTCGAGAAGCTCCTGCTCGCCCACCTGACTCCTCACTTGAAACTGCGCGAAGAGCAGTTCGGATTCCGTGCCGAACACTCGACGACGCTGCAGCTCTCCAGAGTACTGCACCACCTCACCGTGGCGAACAACAAGAAGGAGCACACAGTCGCAGTACTCCTGGATATGGAGAAGGCATTCGATCGTGTTTGGCACGAAGGTCTGCTGCACAAGCTGACGACGTCCAGCGCGCCCAGAAGAGTCCTGCAGGTGATAGCCTCATTCTTAAGGAACAGAAGATTCCGAGTAGTGGTGGAGGACGCCGTCTCCACCGAACGCAGAGCTGAAGCCGGAGTTCCGCAGGGAAGCTGCCTCTCCCCGCTCCTGTACGCGCGATACACAAATGACATCCCAGTCACAGAAGGAGTACAGCTGGCGCTGTACGCTGATGACGCCGCGTACTTCTCGTCGTCGTACAGGAGCATCTTCGCCACTAGAAGAGTCCAGGAGACCCTGGATGCCCTCCCAGCATGGCTTGAGAAGTGGAGGCTCAAAGTGAACGCCCCGAAGACCCAAGCCATGGTGACACGCCACACGCACAAGCGTAAACACCCACCACTACTCCACCTGCAGGGACACGACGTCGAATGGTCCCATCAGGTCACTTACCTCGGGGTCACGATTGATCGTGGCCTAAGCATGAGCACTCACGTAGCGAAGATCATCGCAAAGGCCAAGTCCGCGCGATTCCTCCTGCGACCAGTGCTCAACTCCACGCTCGCATTGAGGACGAAGCTCGGGGTCTATAAGATCTACATTAGACCCCTGATTACCTATGCAGCGCCAGCCTGGTACGCATTGTTGAGCCCCACAGGCAAGAAGAAGCTGGAGGTGCTGCAGAGCGCCACCCTACGACGCATCGTTCATGCTCCACGCTACGTGAGGAATGCCACGATCGCAAGGGATTTGCAAATAGAGAGCATTGAAGCCTTCGTGGGTCGCCTGGCGGAACTGATGTTCGGGCGGGCGGATGCCTCAGGCCACGAACACCTTCGTGACCTGGCGCCGCTGCACGCTCGACCACCGGACGCCAAGGCCTATGCCCGAAGCCTTATCCCTCGGGAGACCTAGGGAGTGACCTGACGCCATTAAACCAGAACAGAACACCATGCTAGCTGATCGCCCCAGGGCTTGATCGCAGCACCACCGGACTTGACACCCCCGGATTTTTACCATCGGCTCATAACAGCCAACCCAACGACGCGCCCGTATTCACGGGCGCCGCAGGACACCGCGGCCAGGGGGCACTGCCCCGATCCCGCGCCGTGACCCCCCTACGGGGGCTCACGTAGAAGACCACGATCCAAATTTTAGATAACGGACGGTTTCGTAGTGACTACAACCTAACGGTGCCAACTGTAGCCACTACGACTCGCACGCGTTTCGCTCGGGCTGAATTTGTTAGTTGTGGACTATTTGCTAGCGAATTACTGTCCCTTTTCTTTCGAAAAGGGGCGTAATTGCGCCCAGGCTTGCCTGGTGGGGACTACCACCTCATAGCGCCTCCGGGGCGGCGGACCACATCCCGTCGCCCTTATCAGCCGCGGGCGCGTGCACGCCCGACTTTTCCCCTTTCCCACCCTTTCCCTGCACAGACGCATCGCGCCCATGAACGGGCTTGTGTACTAGGTAGGGAAGAAAGAAGAAGAGGACCCACCGAATCCCAGAAGAAGAGGGATGGAAGATTCGCCCCGGAACGCAGCCGGTGAAGAGCGAGCTGAAGAGCCGCGCACCCCCGTAACTCATGGCCAACCCCTTGACGGGGAAGGGCATGGCGTGCGGGGGGGGCGCTCGTCCGGCCCGTCGACACCGACGCTCTCCGGGCACCCAACCCGCATATTGACGCCTCAAGAAAGCCCAGTCACCATCAGGGCCCCGCCGGCAACGTCTCCACGGTCGAAGCACGATAGGGACTGTGTGATGACCGCCAGACTAGCCGAGTCGGGGTTCCTCTCTGAGGGCATGCTGCGCTGGATGTCGGCGTACATCCGACTAGCCGAATTCGACCTCGGCTACACAGATGAGCTGCTGCCGATAGACAGCGCAGCTTTGGAGATCGCGGCCCAGATCCCCTTCCAGTTACCGCCACTGAGGGCGCCAAAGAGGAAGGATGTGACGCCGCCCTTTAAGATCACCGCCGACAAGAGGCGACGCACCGCACCGGTGTCGGGTCCACGGTCCCGCAGTGCCAGCGGCCGCGTCGAGGCCTCGACATCGGCCATGCCACCGCCGCCTACTCCGCCACCGAAGAGGCAGCCGCTGGTAACATCGACGCCGCCAACTACGCCCGTAGCGCCACCGACGCCGGAAATATACGCTGCAGGCAGCGTATTGTCTCCGCTGCCTCAGCGCGCGCCGCGACACGCGCGACCGTTCGCGCCCGCGTATCCCCTCTCCACATCCCCTCCAACCCCCACCACCAGCGGTGGGGCGCCCCCTGCCCCTGCCCCCCGCACCTCAGCGGGGGTCCCTCCCCTCTCAATCCCCACCCAAGTCGCCCTCCCCCCTACCCCTATTATTCCCCCGCCTCCCTCCGCGGCCCGCGCGCCCGCCGCCGCCGCTCGCGCACCCGCCGCCGCCGCTCGCGCGCCCACCGCCGCCTCATATGCGGCCACGGCCGCCGCCGCGCCTTCGCCGCGTTCGCCTGCCACCGCCGCCGCCACAACCGCCGCCCGCACGGACGCAACCACCGCTGCGGCCGCGCAGCCCGCCGCCAACAAGACGCCTCGATACCCGCCCCTGGTGGTCGAGAAGCTCCCAGACTGGAGCCTTCACTTCCGGGAGCTGAAAAAGAAACTGGGCAAGGCGCCGAACGCACGCCCGTTTCAACAGGGCGTCCGCTTCACGCCCCAAGACGCCAATGAATACCGGGTAGTCCAACACTACCTGACGGAACTCACCAAGGAGACCAACCTTGCCTGGTTCTCCTACTCGCTCCCGGCGGAAAGGAGTTTTAAGGTGGCCATCAGGGGCCTCCCGGCAGACACCAACACCCAGGAGATCGAGGAAGAGCTCCGCTCCCTCGGGTTCACCCCGGAGTTTGTGCGGCCAATCAAAGCCCGCCAAGGAAGACCTGGCTGCATATTCTTCGTGCAGCTGCAGCGAACCGAGGGAGTGTCCGAGATCTACAAGATCACAGAGCTCCTGTGTATGCCGGGCATCAAAATAGAAGCCTGGAGGAAGAAGCGCGGCCCAGCACAGTGCCATAGATGCCAGCAGTTCCGGCACTCTTCCCACTGCTGTCACCGCCAGCAGGCTTGCGTCCGATGCGGGGAAGAACACCCTGCCAAGGAGTGCCCGCGCCCCACTACAGAGCCCGCCACATGCGCCAACTGCGGAGGAGCGCACCCAGCGAGCTCAATCCGATGCCCGGCCTTCCAGAGGGAGGCCAAACTCAAGCGCGCTGGGACTATTGCGCTCGCTGGTAGACCGCTCACCCAGAGAGCGACGGTCGAGGCGACAGCTGGCGCATCGACACTAATGGCAGAGGCCAACAACAAACCCCCACCCTCGCGCAGGAAGAAGAGGAAGAAGAAGAAGGGGAAGAAGAACCCCACTACTGCTGCGCCTCCAGCCAAGCAGCAAGTGGACAAGGAGGCAGCGAAGAGTGCTCCTCCGTCAGCCAGGGCCGCCCAGTTAGAAATACTGGCGGAGATACTGGCGGCCCTTCAGCAGGATAAGGACGCTCTGCCTATCCTCATGGGACGGATGACCTCCCTAATACAATCCAATGGCTGAGCTACGCATCCTTCACTGGAACGCTTGCGGTCTCAGGGGTAAGACCGCATTGCTCAAGACGGTGCTCTCCGACTACAAGATCGACATCTGTCTGATATCGGAGACCCACCTGAAGCCCAGTGACGACTTCAAGATGCGTAACTTCTACGCCTACCGGCAGGACGAGCGCTCGGAAACCAACAGGGCATATCGCGGGCTGGCAGTCCTAGTCAAGCGGAGAGTCGTGCACCAACCGATTCCACCACCGAGGGAGCCACGCAGAACTCTGTACACGCTCGGTATAGAGGTCTGCGTGAACAACAAACCGTTACGTGTGTTTGCAGCTTATAAGCCACCGCAAGACGCGCTACACGTCGAGGATATCCACCAACTCCTCTCAGAGTCCACCACCACACCCACCGTCATCGCAGGAGATTTTAACTGCAAACACACGGCGTGGAACTCAAACCTGACCAACATCGATGGTCGCCGACTCTTCGCCGACGCTGACAGAAGAGGCTATGTAGTCCAGGGGCCCGAAACTCCAACGCACTACCCCTTCGCCGACGCGCACGCAGCGGACGTTTTGGACATAGCCGTCAGCCACCAGCTCGACTGCCAGCTGACGCAGGAAGTCCTCCTGGAGGACCTCCAATCCGACCACCTGCCGGTATTGTTGGTTATACCGGATCGACCAACTGCAGTGAAACCTCCAGCTCCCAGACACTGCACTGACTGGGGACGGTTCAGTGAACTGATGAGCCAACGGACCTCATCGCACCCCGTTACGACGCCTGAAGACGTGGAACGTTTAGCTGCCGACTTAACGTCTTGCATCCAAGGCGCCCTCTCGTCAGCTTCGCACACCATGCCTGCGCTCAGGGGACGACCCCCGCTACCCGCAGGCATCAGGGACTTATTAGCGAGGAAGAGGCGCCTCAGGAAGGACTGGCAGCGTACCCGCTGCCCAGCCACCAAGACGCAGCTAAACAGGATCACCGAAGAAGTGAAGACCGCCATCAGTTCACATGATACCGAACAATGGGAGAGACACCTGGAGAGCGCGAGCGAAGGTTGGAATGGCATCCATCGCCTCTGCCGCCAGCTCTCCAAGGCCCGACCCCCAGTCAGACCCCTAAGAGGATCCGACGGGCTACCACGCTACTGTGCAGCAGACAGAGCGGAGATCTTCGCGGACCACCTCGAACGACAGTTTCGACCCAACGCGATCACCAACGCAGAGCACGAGCGCCACGTTGTTGACAGTCTCGCCAGGTACTTCTCTGCACCGATGGAGATCGGGGAGGATCCCATCGTCTTCTCCCCAGGCCAAGTGCAGAGACTCATCTGGAAGACCAAGCCAAGAAAGGCGCCTGGCGCAGACAAGATTACCAACGTCGCGCTCCGAAACCTGCCACCCAAGAGCGTCGCTGCAGTCACTAGACTTTTCAATGGCATTATGCGCACGGGCCACTTCCCAGGCTCATGGAAGACGGGAAGGGTCATCATGCTCCCGAAGCCTGGGAAGTCAGTCCAGGACCCCGCCAGCTACCGGCCCATCACCCTGCTGCCTAACATGTCGAAACTGTTCGAGAGGCTCCTGCTCGAACACCTGACTCCGCATATTGAACCGCGCCCAGAGCAGTTCGGATTCCGTGCCGAACACTCGACAACACTGCAGCTTTCAAGAGTACTGCACCACTTCACGGTGGCATCAAACAAGAAGGAGTACACTGCTGCAGTACTCTTAGACATGGAAAAAGCTTTCGACCGTGTTTGGCACGAAGGTCTGCTGTACAAGATCTCGACGTCCAGCGCACCCAGACGCATCACGCAGGTGCTAGCTTCCTTTTTGGGGAACAGAAGCTTCCGAGTGGTGGTAGAAGACCAAGAATCCACGGAGAGGAAGATCGAAGCCGGAGTACCTCAAGGAAGCTGCCTCTCGCCGTCCCTGTACGCACGCTTCACAGATGACCTGCCTGTCTCGGAGGGAGTACACCTAGCGCTATTCGCCGATGACGCAGCGTACTACTCATCGTCGTACAGGAGGAACTTCGCGGCGAGAAGAGTCCAAGAGACGCTTGACCTCCTGCCAGAATGGCTGGACAAGTGGCGACTATCGGTTAACGTCAGGAAGACCCAAACCATAGTCGTCCCACATACCACGATACTCCCACCACCACTCCGCCTGCATGGACTCGAGATCGCGTGGTCGCCACGGGTCAAGTACCTAGGGATCACGATCGATCGTAAGCTGAGTATGAAGCCTCACGTAGCGATGATAGTCGCGAAAGCCAAGACGGCGCGGCACCTGCTCCGTCCAGTGCTGCACTCGACGCTTGCCACTAGTGTGAAGCTAGGGGTCTATAAAATCTACCTTAGGCCCCTAATCACCTACGCAGCCCCAGCCTGGTACGCACTCACCAAGAAGCAGAACAGGAAGAAACTGGAGGTTTTCCAAAACCAGACCCTACGCCAGATCGTCAAGGCGCCTCGCTACGTGAGAAACGCTACGATCGCGAGGGATTTGAGGCTTGAGAGTGTGGAATCTTTCATAGGTCGACTGGCGGGACCGATGTTCGCGCGTGCGGATGCGTCAGACCACGACCACATTCGGGGCCTGGCGCCGCTCCATGCGCGTCCACCGGATGCCAGGGCTTATGCCCGCAGCCTCATCCCTCAGGAGACCTAGGACTTGACGGGAGCACCAACCTGGACAGATACCCCACCGCCGCTGATCGCCCAAGGCGCTGATCGCCCAGGGCTTGATCGCGGCGCCCACCGGACATGACACCTCCGGACGAAGACAAGGCTGAACAGCCGCCCCAACGCCGCTCCCGTATTCACGGGAGCCGTCAGAAACCGCGGCCAGGGGGCACATGCCCCGGAACCGCGCCGTGACCCCCACCAGGGGGTTCACGTAGATGAGACAGGTTCATTTAGATAACTCAGTAGTGAGCGATCGTTCGTTACGTTACTCCCAATTGAACCTAACCTAATTGACAATGCCGCCCAAGACGAGTGGTAAGGCCGCCAAGAAATCGGGCAAAGCCCAAAAGAACATTTCGAAGACAGATAAGAAAAAGAAGAAGCACAAGAGGAAGGAGAGCTACGCCATCTACATTTACAAAGTGCTCAAGCAGGTGCACCCCGACACCGGTATATCCAGTAAGGCGATGTCTATCATGAACTCTTTCGTGAATGACATTTTCGAACGTATCGCGGCCGAGGCGTCCAGACTCGCCCACTACAACAAGCGTTCGACAATCACTTCAAGGGAGGTTCAAACTTCGGTGCGTCTCCTGTTGCCCGGAGAGCTCGCCAAGCACGCCGTCAGCGAGGGAACAAAGGCCGTCACCAAGTACACAAGCTCCAAGTGAGCGCGATGTGTATAGTTTAAAACAATGTAACAACTGTGCATTGTTTTCTAAAAGGCCCTTTTCAGGGCCACAAATTGTTGTCTTATTCATATGAGATGCATATTTATTATGCGTATTATGAACAGTTTCTATCATAACGTAAATCTTTTATAAATAATTATAATGAAAGGGGTCCGGAGGGAGATATTATTATTATTATATACATCTATGCCTATTAGAGTACAGGTACAGGTATGTACAGAGAGATTGAAAATTACATCAAACAATGAAAGAATATTAAATATAAAACAAATCCTTTCCGGGGGCATCCTGGTTGTGTTTGTTTGTGTTTGTTATGGCTTTATTATTATAGTAGTGTATATTGTGGTGTATGGTAGTTTAATAATATAAATACAAATATTATTTTTTATAAATAACTAATAATACTAAACACACGTATGTATACGATATTAATTAAATAATAAACATTAATTAAATTATTTTACTTACGTTACGTACCAGAAACTAGCCTCTCCCCTCCCATCGCACGCGACCCCGCGCAGCACCCCCGCTCGCGTGTATAAATATGGGGTCTACAGACGTTTTTGTAACCTAACTGGACCCTCCACTTTAGGAGACTGCAGGCCACCCTAGGCCACCTACCCAACGCTCGCCCTTTTGGCCAGGGCGTTCGATTCCTCCCCCGGACGCCGGAGGAATGGAGGGCCGTGCAGGCCTACCTTGTGGAGGCTGAGAAAGCTGACAGTGCCATTACCTGGTACAGTTTCTCGCCTCCACACACCCTGCCCACCAAGGTCGCAATCCGCGGCCTCCTAGCCGACACCCCTCCGCAGTCCATACAAGAAGCCCTAGAAGAAAGGGGCTTCAATGTACAACTTGTTAGAGGTATTAATGCCACCAGAGGTAGGCCCGGCTGCCTGTTTCATGTACAGCTGGACCACCTCGAGCAGGAAGAACTGTCCCGCCTCTACGGGACTGACACCCTCCTATGCATGCCGGGCATCACCATAGAGGCCTGGCGCTCAAAGAGGGGGCCTGCCCAATGCCACCGCTGCCAGGCGTTCGGGCACTCCTCAACCAACTGCCACCGGCCCCGCAAGTGTCTGCGATGCGCGGGCGAGCACGCAGTCGCTGACTGCCAGCGTGACCGATTGGACGCACCCACCTGCGCTAACTGCGCACAGGACCACACCGCAAACGACAGGCGGTGCAAAGTCCTTCTGCGCGAAGCCCGCCGCATGGGTCTGAAAACACCACCCCCCATTCCAGCAGGTAACCCCAGGGCTCCCAGCTACACCACACCTCGCACCCCTGCCGTACGTGCCGCGACAGCTCACCCCTCGCATCAAGTGACACCGGCGACCGAACCAACAACCTCAGAACCGGTAAGAGCCAACCCGCCAACCCAGAGGGGAGCTCCCCTTCCCGACAGGCGCCGCCGTCGCCGCCGCCGAGGAAGAAATACTCAACCTGAACCAGAGGCAGCGTCTACACCCACACAAAGACTGCCTGCCCCACCCGCAGGTCCCACAGCCACCACTGCCATCCCCCTCAGAACTGAGCCCGCCCAAGCCAGCCGTCCTGCCCAAGTGACGTTTGGCTTCACGTCAACAGCGGCAGAAACTGACTCAGAGGCCCCAGGCCCCCAGCGCGCCTCAAAACCAAGGCGCAAGACTGCAGCCCAGCGCCACCCACGTCCCCAGGTCCCTCGTCAGCCTCCATCTCAACCTATCAGAGACGCCCAAACTCGCCACCGTCTCCTTCGGCCTCGGCCACAACATCACCAGCCCCAGCGCAACCCAGAGATGGAGGCCTCAGCTCATCAGCGCTTCCCCGGCCCCAACCAACACCTCCCCCAACCCCACCCATTCCAGCACCAAGTAGCGATAGACGTGATTTATCACACACTCCGTCAGATCATGGCCGGCGCAGACCCAATACAAGCCCTCTTGCACGGGCTCGCCCAGCTAATGGCCCCCCCCCACCAGTACTAAGAATCATGTACTGGAACCCGGGGGGCATAGCCAAGAAACTTCCCCAACTCCGTCTCCTCGCCCAGACCCAGGACATTCACGTCATCCTCCTGGGCGAGACTATCCTATCCCCCAAAATGTCCCTCAAAATCCCCAACTACCTCACATACCGCCGCGACGAGTCAACCGAACAGGGCCGACCGTATAGGGGCACAGCGGTCCTGGTCCGCGCCGACATAATCCACGAAGAACTTCCCTGGCCAGCCTTCACCAGCCTGAGGAGCACGGGTGTGAGACTGCTCACCTCCACCCAAGAAGAAATCCGGATCTTCGCAGCTTACCGCCCACCAGGTACGGGCATCCACAGAGCTGACATCTCCACGCTATTTGAGCCCTCGGGCCCAACCCTGGTCGTTGGCGACCTAAACGCCAAACATCCGATATGGGGATCCAGAACCACCAACACCGATGGGCGCCGTCTTCTGGAAGCCATCACCGATCTAGACATAGAGGCAATTGGTCCCGACGCCCCAACTCATATCCCGTCGGCAGAGAGCCAGCAGGGGGATGTCATTGACATAGCTCTCGTCAAAGGCGTCTCCACCTCAATACAGGTAGAGGTACTGTACGATGGGGACACGAACCATCTCCCCCTCCTCGTCACCGTGGCCACCTCCCTGTGTGCCACCTTGCCACTAAAACCAAAAACAAAAACCGACTGGGAGGCGTATAGCAGGGACCTGACGGCTCTCCACCTGCCAGCCAGCATCGTGACGACCGACGAGATTGACGCTGCCATAGGAAGCCTCTCGCGCCAAATGCGTGAGACTATGGAAGCGCACACCGTCACCACGCCAACAACTCATCGCCGTGATGAGCTTCCACGCCACCTGAGGGCCCTCCTACAAAAGAAAAGGGCCCTTCGCCGACTCTGGGCCTCATCAAGGTGCCCCAGAGCGAAAACTGACCTCAACAAGACCTCCTCCAAGCTGTCCCAAGCGGTGAAAACTTGGCGTGGTGACAGATGGGAGGCGGCAATAAGTGAAGCAGCAGACCACCTTCCAAACATGCACAGGTTAGCAAAAAGCCTCACAACTAACCCCGTAGCACGAACCCCACTCCTTGACGCAGAAGGCCGGCGAAGATATGCGGCATCCGACAGGGCGAAGATCCTAGCTGAGCACCTGCAAACACAGTTTTCGCCCCACCCAGCGGCTCCCAGCGCACGCTCGCACCACCAGACAGTGGAGAGCGAAGTGGCGGAACTACTGGCCTCCACCCCACCGCCACTCCCAGGTGAACTATTTATCTCACCAGCAGTCGTGAGGAAGACGGCCCTCCGACTCAACAGAAAGAAGGCACCTGGTCCCGACAAACTACCGCCGACAGCCTTGGCCGCGCTCCCCAGAAGAGGATTTGCAGCGCTGGCCCAAATATTTAATGCCGCGCTGAGAGCCAATTACTTTCCCTCGGCCTGGAAGAGAGGGAAAGTCATAACCATCCCCAAACCGGGTAAGGACCGCCGCCTACCATCAAGCCACCGCCCCATCACCCTGCTCGACCATACCGCCAAGCTGTTCGAGCGCCTGCTGCTGCATAGCCTCCGTCCCTTAGTCGCCTTAAGGGACGACCAGTTCGGCTTTCGCAGCGGGCACTCAACCACGCTCCAGCTGGCCAGAGTGCTCCACGAAATGACCGTGAGCCTCAACAATGGACTTACGACTGCGGCCACCTTCCTAGACATCGAGAAGGCATTCGACCGGGTTTGGCACCCTGGTCTCATCTACAAGGTGGCCCGAAACACAAATGTCCCCCCTGCCCTCACAGCTCTCATAGCTTCATTCTTAGAAGGAAGGAGGTTCACGGTCGCGGTCGAGCAGGAGGAATCCGTGCCGCACACCATCACTGCGGGAGTGCCCCAGGGAAGCTGCCTCTCGCCCCTCCTCTACGGGATCTACACCGACGACATCCCCACTCTTACTACTAAAGAGTGGGAGCCCAGGGTTGAACTGGCGCTGTTTGCCGATGACAGCGCCTTCTACACATCCTCCCCCTGGGCCATAGCGGCAGCAAAGCGTCTCCAGAAGCAGCTGGACCTGGTCCCCCAGTGGCTAGACAACTGGAGAATGCAGGTAAACGTCGCCAAATCCACAGCACTCCTGACGGGCGATGCCAGGAAGATGCCCAAGAAGCTGGTCCTCAGGGGACAGCCAATTGAATGGCAGACCCAAATCAAATATCTGGGCTGCCTAATAGACCGCCGCCTGAGTATGGCGGCCAACGCGCAGGCAGCCATTCAGTCAAGCCGCGCCGCCCGAGCCAAGCTTCGCCCCATACTAGACTCCAACCTGCCCCTGAGAACCAGAGTGGGCATCTATAAAACCTACATTAGGTCCCGACTCACTTACGCAGCACCAGCGTGGTACTCCCTCTGCTCAGCGGCCCAGAGGGAAAAACTACAAGCGCAACAGAACATAGCGCTCCGGATCATCACCGGGGCAGGGCGCTATGTTCTAGGCACCACGCTACATCGGGACCTAAAAGTGCGGTCCCTCGCAGAGTTTATCGGCGCAACAGCGAAGAAGATGTTCGACCGCGCCGACCAAGGACCGCACCCCCACCTGCAAGGCATCGCCCCCACCACCACCTCCGAGCGCTCACCTGCCGCCGCCGCTGCCGCATTAGATGTCGTCGGAACAGCTCCTGCATCGGCAAAAACCCCGGCCGACACTTTAACACCTCACCCCGTGCCCAGTTATTTGTGCTCCGCAGGCCCTAGCACCACAGCCGCGACCAACCAACTCACCGCCGCAGCCATTGCCCCATCGCAGCCTCAACCAGATGGCACCATCGGGCAACAGCCCCCTACCCCGGGCCCCATCTCCAGGAAGAAGAGGAAGAAGAGGAAGGCGCTGCCCAGAGACCTATTAGCGCTCTCATCGCCTCCCCCTCACACCCACCAAATCCCCAAACCCCGAAACCCACCTTTCTAAACAATCTCTCATCCTTGCTTACCTCAGCCACCGCCTGCTCGCTGACGGCTTGCTGGGCCTCCCTTCGGGGTCTCACCCGGTGTGCCTGTCGCGCTGAGGGCGGTGCTGTAAGCCTCCACGATGAGGGCGCCACTCGTCACTCGACGGCCGCAAAGCGGCACCCAGCGCCTTGAGGTTGAAGCCTCATGAGAAGAAGCCCGGGGAATGAGCCCAATGGCTCGAAGCCCGAAGCCTGCCATCTGGCAGAAGATCCCGAACGTTTTTGTAATCATTCGTTCGTACGCTCGCAAGCGCCTCTGTCCGTGATTTAACTTAATTTACGTATCGTCGTCGTCGTCGTCGTCAGCGTCAGCAGATAACAATGGCACGTACCAAGCAAACCGCTCGCAAATCCACCGGTGGAAAAGCTCCGCGCAAACAGTTGGCCACTAAGGCCGCTCGCAAGAGCGCGCCGGCCACCGGTGGCGTTAAGAAGCCCCATCGCTACAGGCCCGGTACAGTGGCACTCCGTGAGATCCGTCGTTACCAGAAGAGCACAGAGCTGTTGATCCGCAAACTGCCGTTCCAGCGTCTCGTTCGTGAGATAGCTCAGGACTTCAAGACCGATCTGCGTTTCCAGAGCTCCGCCGTGATGGCCCTCCAGGAGGCCAGCGAGGCTTATCTGGTCGGTCTCTTCGAGGACACCAACCTGTGCGCCATTCACGCTAAGCGCGTCACCATTATGCCAAAAGACATTCAATTGGCACGCAGAATCAGAGGAGAGCGCGCTTAAATATAAACTATTATCATCATCACTCGCACATAATAATTATGTGTCTTGTGTGACGAAAGTAAAAGGCCCTTTTCAGGGCCGCATATGATTCATAACATATACGTATTGAAATGGTTTTTATAACATAACATTAATCGAAGACATTTTCAACATAAATTATTACATTTTCAAAGTAGAGACTAGATGGATGGATGGATGGATGGATGGATGGATGGATGATAGAATGTAGTGAGAGATACGATAGATAGATAGATAGATAGATGTTTAATAATTCAATATAATATAATATAAATAAATAAATACATACATACATACATACATACTTAAGCGAACTGAGATGAAACAGAATAAATATAATCTATATGTTGACTAATTGTATATCTATTTTATACGACTTGTTTATTTTTCAATATTATTATTATTTTTAATAATAATAATAATAATTCTATTTCAAACACAAATAATGTCCAATGCGCAAGCTATCCCCACCATTACGTATTCCCCGCACCGCTTCGAGCGTCCGCCCCGCAGACACGCTGTTTCTGTATAAATATATGTGACCATAATTTTTTGAGAACATTCGGTCCGGAGCAGCGCAGCGCTACGTTGCGCGCGTACACGTGTCACTGAGAAAGTATTCAATTTACGTACATTCGTCATCATGACTGGTCGCGGTAAAGGAGGCAAAGGTCTCGGAAAGGGAGGAGCGAAGCGGCACAGGAAAGTGCTTCGTGACAACATCCAAGGAATCACGAAGCCCGCTATCCGTCGTCTAGCTCGCAGGGGTGGCGTGAAGCGTATATCCGGTCTCATATACGAAGAGACCCGCGGTGTGCTGAAGGTGTTCCTCGAGAACGTGATCCGTGACGCTGTCACTTACACCGAGCACGCCAAGAGGAAGACCGTCACCGCCATGGACGTAGTCTACGCTCTGAAACGTCAAGGACGCACCCTGTACGGTTTCGGCGGTTAATGGGGAGAGAGAGTGTCGTGTCGTCGTTTACGTTACGAGCAGTCGTTCGTTCGTTCGTTCGTCGTATGACTTAAACAAAAGGCCCTTTTCAGGGCCGCATATGTGTCATGGTCATAATTGAAAACAATTATGTACAGTTTCATAAACATAACATAATGAAAATGTACTTACGTACGCAGCTTAATTTACTGATGATTAGGTTCAAGGTTATTTTTTTTTTTTTTTCTCCTCTCATGCTACTCTTTTATGTTTGCGCAGTTTCGGGGATAATTTCAGAAAGTTGAAAGAAAGGAAAAAAAAAAAAAATAACCTCGAACCTAACGTTTAAACTATAAATTATATTATTATTTATTTATTTTTATTTATTTACTTACTTACTTACTTACTTACTTACTTACTTACTTACTTCCCTTTTTGGGTTAGGTTGAGGTTATTTTTTTTTTCTTACCATTAAAAAGTATTTTATTACAACAGTAGCCCCCACTTAACTAAATTAATTATAATTGTTAATTATAATAAATAATAATAATAATAATAAGTGTAAATCAGTAGATACATACCTGTAAGTATTACATTGTGGACACGAGCAACATAGCTTAGTCTCCTCCATAATGACGGGACAGCTTGGTATCGAATCGAGGCGTCGTCGCCCGCCGCACGTCGCACTGTAAACATACAAAAAATAAGAACTAGAATTATTATGTTTTTTATTTAAATTAAAATTTTACCTACTATATGAAAGAAACAAAGTTTTCGATGTACATTAAATAATTTATAGGGGATATGGTGAACGTTCAATAGCAGCGAACGATACTCCTATGTTTTACGACGCATGCTTTATCTTTCAATTTATCAACAAGAGATATGTCAAAAATTTCACGACAACTGTTACATATTAATATATGTATATTCACTTTTGACGTGACTTATAAAATTTAATATTTATCACAGTTTTCTTGTAATAAATACAATTTTAAAGGAACCCCCTGGTGCGTAGAGTACGCTACGGCGAAAATAATATACATCCACTCGACTCGTATCGGTTTTACATTGAACATGTTAATTTCTCACGATAGATACACTATAGGAGATATTCAAAATATACATATATTTATTAGAAAATAAAACTATAATTTATTAAATAAATAATATCAGATAGATGTTAGTGAAAACTTATGAACGTCCATACGTGAAAACGTCTATCGACATGACGGTTCTCCTTATGGTATTGCCTATCGCTCTCTGATTGTCGTAAGAAAAATGTGTTTCGTTACATCTCTCTACCTACTACGATCCCTACGCTACGTTTCGAGTAGTCAGTTAGTGTTCCAGTCAGTCAGTGTAAGAATATTATTAATTAATAATCAATAAAATGGCAGATACAGCAGTTGCATCTGAAACTCCAGCTCCCGCTACACCAGCGAAGAAAGCGAAATCCTCGGCGGCCGGCGGACCTAAGAAGCCTAAGGCGAAACCGACTCACCCAAAAACTTCAGAAATGGTAAACAGCGCCATTAAAGAACTGAAGGAACGCAGCGGTTCATCCCTTCAAGCTATCAAGAAGTACATCGCGGCCCAATACAAGGTCGACGCCGAGAAGTTAGCTCCATTCATAAGGAAGTACCTGAAGAGCGCTGTGGAATCTGGCGCTTTAATTCAAACGAAGGGCAAAGGTGCGTCTGGAAGTTTCAAATTGGAATCGAAAACCTCCTCCGCCAAGAAACCGGCAGCTAAACCGGCAGCGAAACCGAAGAGACCCTCCGCCGCCGCCGCCGCTGCCGCCGGCAAAGGTAAGGGAAAGAAAGCCGGCGCCTCTGCGTCACCTTCGAAGGCGAAATCATCTGCAACCGCCAAGGACAAGAAGGCCGCCGCCGCCGCTAAGAAGAAACCGTCACCCAAAAAGGCCGCAGCCGCCGCCACCGCTTCGAAGGCGAAGAGCGCCGCCGCCGCGCCGAAAGCAAAAAAGACCGCCAAACCGCCTACCAAAAAACCTAAAGCACCCAAACCGAAGAAGGCCGCTCCCAAATCAAAGCCGGCCGCCAAGAAGGCCGCCGCCTCCAAGAAGTAAACGCGCCGATGTCGTGCTTACATTGCATTGCTTGTTTGCTGCTGCAGTGACAGTGATGACCCTCCCGCTAGTAGCCGTTCAGCCGGACGGACGGATGGATGAGGATGTCGGTCGATCTATCGAGCGAGCGAGCGAACAAACAAAAAAGCCCTTTTCAGGGCTAACAAAACATTCGAAACGAAATAAAAACGACCGAATACCTAAATACTATAATACATTATCGTGTATGATGTATATAGGTAGACAGTCGAAACAGTGGTTGTTTCTAAACGAAAACATAATCGAAACCTATTACCTACCTCAAAATATGTACAAACATTGTACAGTAATAATAATAATAATAATAATAAGAAAAACTCACCTATCTCACTCACCTCACACTCACAATCACTAATAATACAAAATAATGTTTAACCTAAACAATACGCACTACACTAGAACAAACAATAAAAAATAAAAACACTATCATCATTACACGGTGCAAGCAGCACATGCCACGTTGCAATTGACAAAGTGCAACTGACGTCATCTCGATATACATGCTAAAAAATCAGATGTTTAGGTAAATTAGATGAGCATCCCGTCGCCCACGCCCTCTATCCTTCCTTTCTTATTGAAGAAGTGTAAAAGTGGTAGTTGATTTTTTTTATTTTTTTTTTTTCTATTTCTCCTAACTTAACTTATCGATCATATCTATAAAAATATACGTTGTACATAATGTATGTTTATAATGAATGATAAACAATAATACGATACGAGAGCGAGGTGGCAAGCACATTTTCTATCTCTGTCGCACGCGCTACACTCAATGCGCCATCGGCTATTGGCGCACCTTTAGAAATCATATATATAAAGGAGAGGTTCGAGCCGATTTTTTAAACAGTATCCCTCGTGTCGTGTGTACCGATAGTACGGTGCGCGCGCTTATTTCTTTCGTTCGTTTTTAACAAACCACTCTATCATGTCCGGTCGTGGTAAAGGCGGCAAAGTCAAGGGGAAGGTCAAGTCTCGCTCAAACCGTGCCGGACTTCAATTCCCCGTCGGACGTATACACAGGCTTCTGCGCAAGGGTAACTACGCCGAGCGAGTCGGTGCCGGTGCACCGGTCTACTTGGCCGCCGTTATGGAGTATCTGGCCGCCGAAGTGCTCGAGTTGGCCGGCAACGCCGCTCGTGACAACAAGAAGACCAGAATCATCCCCAGGCATCTTCAGCTGGCGATACGCAACGACGAGGAATTGAACAAACTCCTCTCCGGCGTGACTATCGCACAGGGCGGTGTACTGCCTAACATCCAGGCCGTCCTCCTCCCCAAGAAGACCGAGAAGAAGGCGTAATTCGTACATTCATTGTTATTGTTGCCGCCGCGCCTCTAAACGGACGCACGCTTCAATCAATCAATAAATAAAAGGCCCTTTTCAGGGCCACAATATCATTACATTTCGCCCGACTGCTGCATGCAAAACAAACGAAAAGTTTCTAATACTGTACAATATCTCTACCTACTCTCTCTACTCTCACTACTCTACGCTACTAACTGGGCGTACTGAAACGACACAACAAACAAATACTCTTACTAATTAATACAAATAAATGAAAGCGAATAAAATACACATTACCTTATATTATTGATTAATGAATATAAATATGATCATTCAAACCATAGTCAGAATAATTTTCTGAAACTGAAACTGATTACATATATTAATTATATTGTAGATTATGTACTTACGAACGTACTACTACCGATGGAGAATATGTAATGATTTTAAATTGCTATATATTATTTAAATTTATTTACGAGTAGATACAAAAAATAATATTTTAAAAACACCAATAATATTGTTTTCGTGTCGTGGGGAGAGAGAGTGAGAGGTGCGAGCGAAAGAGACAGACAACAAGATACTACGTCACCATTGGTCGATGTGTTTCTGGCATCTCGCACGAGTAGAGACGCGTTCTACATAAATAGAATAAGCGAAAACGAAAAATTTTAGATAACTCAGTAGTGAGCGATCGTTCGTTACGTTACTCCCAATTGAACCTAACCTAATTGACAATGCCGCCCAAGACGAGTGGTAAGGCCGCCAAGAAATCGGGCAAAGCCCAAAAGAACATTTCGAAGACAGATAAGAAAAAGAAGAAGCACAAGAGGAAGGAGAGCTACGCCATCTACATTTACAAAGTGCTCAAGCAGGTGCACCCCGACACCGGTATATCCAGTAAGGCGATGTCTATCATGAACTCTTTCGTGAATGACATTTTCGAACGTATCGCGGCCGAGGCGTCCAGACTCGCCCACTACAACAAGCGTTCGACAATCACTTCAAGGGAGGTTCAAACTTCGGTGCGTCTCCTGTTGCCCGGAGAGCTCGCCAAGCACGCCGTCAGCGAGGGAACAAAGGCCGTCACCAAGTACACAAGCTCCAAGTGAGCGCGATGTGTATAGTTTAAAACAATGTAACAACTGTGCATTGTTTTCTAAAAGGCCCTTTTCAGGGCCACAAATTGTTGTCTTATTCATATGAGATGCATATTTATTATGCGTATTATGAACAGTTTCTATCATAACGTAAATCTTTTATAAATAATTATAATGAAAGGGGTCCGGAGGGAGATATTATTATTATTATATACATCTATGCCTATTAGAGTACAGGTACAGGTATGTACAGAGAGATTGAAAATTACATCAAACAATGAAAGAATATTAAATATAAAACAAATCCTTTCCGGGGGCATCCTGGTTGTGTTTGTTTGTGTTTGTTATGGCTTTATTATTATAGTAGTGTATATTGTGGTGTATGGTAGTTTAATAATATAAATACAAATATTATTTTTTATAAATAACTAATAATACTAAACACACGTATGTATACGATATTAATTAAATAATAAACATTAATTAAATTATTTTACTTACGTTACGTACCAGAAACTAGCCTCTCCCCTCCCATCGCACGCGACCCCGCGCAGCACCCCCGCTCGCGTGTATAAATATGGGGTCTACAGACGTTTTTGTAAAATGAGTTCCGTCGTGCGTTCGTCGAGTCTGGTCGTGTGCACTCCGCTCTGCGTCGAGTCCCGTCCCCTCTCCGCTCGTGTGACGTGAACCCGCCCCGCACCTCCGGCCCCGCGGACAACGCGACACCCGCGACCCGCGCGCCGTAAGTGCCCCACCGCTGAAAAATTGTTTTCAACCCACCCGCGATATTGACGCTAATTTTTGTTTTTGTGTTTTTGTTGTTTTCGTGTACTTTTCGTGTGTAAACAATTTATCGGCATAGTTGTTGTTTCTGGCTTTGCTGTCGCAAAGGTAGCAACAACAACCCACAGTGCTCACCACTCCCCAAACCCACCTTACCTCCCAGAAAAGTGCTCCCAGCCGTTCCTCCAACTTCCCCCACCACTCCACCCCCCGCCATGAGCGACCGCCCGCTCCCACAGCGGATCGCGCCGCCGGACCGTGGCCGTTCCGGCACTCGCCGGAACCCGGCCCGAACGGCCCCACCTGCAGCGACTAAGCTGCCGGCTCCTGCCCATGCCGCCAAACCAAGGCCTACGCTGCCGGCCGCCTTCAAGCCGGCGCCAGCCTTACCCGCCAGCGGGATGCCGCCCGGAGTGCGAATGGTTCCGATTGCTGAGCAACCGGCCACCGCACAACCCGGACCGAGCACATCCCGACCCGCAGGCCGCAGGCCGCGCCCAACTGAGTCCCCGACTGGAGGCGACGACAAACGCCCACGCCAGGGACCCACGCCACCCAAGCCATGCAACTCGTCATCGTCGAGCGACATTGACTCCGATGACGAGTCTAGCGAGAAAGAAGGTGAGTATACCCACCAATCTCTACTCCGCTTCCCCTCCCCTCCTCACTCCCCATCTCCCTCACCCAACAACACCCAAGCCCCACAAATCCCGTCCGACGCTTCGTCATACCTGACGTTGCCAAGCACATCTTACGCCCAGACAGCTGCTGCCCCGCCGTCCCCGCGCGCCGCCAGCACCATGCCGCAGCGCCCTGTGACGCCGCAGACGCCGCCGCCCCAGCCCACAAACACCAGGGGGTACCCTCCAATTGTGGTGGAGACCCTCCCTAACTGGACCCTCCACTTTAGGAGACTGCAGGCCACCCTAGGCCACCCACCCAACGCTCGCCCTTTTGGCCAGGGCGTTCGATTCCTCCCCCGGACGCCGGAGGAATGGAGGGCCGTGCAGGCCTACCTTGTGGAGGCTGAGAAAGCTGACAGTGCCATTACCTGGTACAGTTTCTCGCCTCCACACACCCTGCCCACCAAGGTCGCAATCCGCGGCCTCCTAGCCGACACCCCTCCGCAGTCCATACAAGAAGCCCTAGAAGAAAGGGGCTTCAATGTACAACTTGTTAGAGGTATTAATGCCACCAGAGGTAGGCCCGGCTGCCTGTTTCATGTACAGCTGGACCACCTCGAGCAGGAAGAACTGTCCCGCCTCTACGGGACTGACACCCTCCTATGCATGCCGGGCATCACCATAGAGGCCTGGCGCTCAAAGAGAGGGCCTGCCCAATGCCACCGCTGCCAGGCGTTCGGGCACTCCTCAACCAACTGCCACCGGCCCCGCAAGTGTCTGCGATGCGCGGGCGAGCACGCAGTCGCTGACTGTCAGCGTGACCGATTGGACGCACCCACCTGCGCTAACTGCGCACAGGACCACACCGCAAACGACAGGCGGTGCAAAGTCCTTCTGCGCGAAGCCCGCCGCATGGGACTGAAAACACCACCCCCCATTCCAGCAGGTAACCCCAGGGCTCCCAGCTACACCACACCTCGCACCCCTGCCGTACGTGCCGCGACAGCTCACCCCTCGCATCAAGTGACACCGGCGAACGAACCAACAACCTCAGAACCGGTAAGAGCCAACCCGCCAACCCAGAGGGGAGCTCCCCTTCCCGACAGGCGCCGCCGTCGCCGCCGCCGAGGAAGAAATACTCAACCTGAACCAGAGGCAGCGTCTACACCCACACAAAGACTGCCTGCCCCACCCGCAGGTCCCACAGTCACCACTGCCATCCCCCTCAGAACTGAGCCCACCCAAGCCAGCCGTCCTGCCCAAGTGACGTTTGGCTTCACGTCAACAGCGGCCGAAACTGACTCAGAGGCCCCAGGCCCCCAGCGCGCCTCAAAACCAAGGCGCAAGACTGCAGCCCAGCGCCACCCACATCCCCAGGTCCCTCGTCAGCCTCCATCTCAACCTACCAGAGACGCCCAAACTCGCCATCGTCTCCTTCGGCCTCGGCCACAACATCACCAGCCCCAGCGCAACCCAGAGATGGAGGCCTCAGCTCACCAGCGCTTCCCCGGCCCCAACCAACACCTCCCCCAACCCCACCCATTCCAGCACCAAGTGGCGATAGACGTGATTTATCACACACTCCGTCAGATCATGGCTGGCGCAGACCCAATTCAAGCCCTCTTGCACGGGCTCGCCCAGCTAATGGCCCCCCCCCACCAGTACTAAGAATCATGTACTGGAACCCGGGGGGCATAGCCAAGAAACTTCCCCAACTTCGTCTCCTCGCCCAGACCCAGGACATTCACGTCATCCTCCTGGGCGAGACTATCCTATCCCCCAAAATGTCCCTCAAAATCCCCAATTACCTCACATACCGCCGCGACGAGTCAACCGACCAGGGCCGACCGTACAGGGGCACAGCGGTCCTGGTCCGCGCCGACATAATCCATGAAGAACTCCCCTGGCCAGCCTTCACCAGCCTGAGGAGCACGGGTGTGAGACTGCTCACCTCCACCCAAGAAGAAATCCGGATCTTCGCAGCTTACCGCCCACCAGGTACGGGCATCCACAGAGCTGACATCTCCACGCTATTTGAGCCCTCGGGCCCAACCCTGGTCGTTGGCGACCTAAACGCCAAACATCCGATATGGGGATCCAGAACCACCAACACCGATGGGCGCCGTCTTCTGGAAGCCATCACCGATCTGGACATAGAGGCGATTGGGCCCGACGCCCCAACTCACATCCCGTCGGCAGAGACCCAGCAGGGGGACGTCATCGACATAGCTCTTGTCAAAGGCGTCTCCACCTCAATACAGGTAGAGGTACTATACGATGGGGACACGAACCATCTCCCCCTCCTCGTCACCGTGGCCACCTCCCTGTGTGCCACCTTGCCACTAAAACCAAAAACCAAAACCGACTGGGAGGCGTACAGCAGGGACCTGACGGCTCTCCACCTGCCAGCCAGCATCGTGACGACCGACGAGATTGACGCTGCCATAGGAAGCCTCTCGCGCCAAATGCGTGAGACTATGGAAGCGCACACCGCCACCACGCCAACAACTCATCGCCGTGATGAGCTTCCACGCCACCTGAGGGCCCTCTTACAAAAGAAAAGGGCCCTTCGCCGACTCTGGGCCTCATCAAGGTGCCCCAGAGCGAAAACCGACCTCAACAAGACCTCCTCCAAGCTGTCCCAAGCGGTGAAAACTTGGCGTGGTGACAGATGGGAGGCGGCAATAAGTGAGGCAGCAGACCACCTTCCAAACATGCACAGGTTAGCAAAAAGCCTCACAACTAACCCCGTAGCACGAACCCCACTCCTTGACGCAGAAGGCCGGCGAAGATATGCGGCATCCGACAGGGCGAAAATCCTAGCTGAGCACCTGCAAACACAGTTTTCGCCCCACCCAGCGGCTCCCAGCGCACGCTCGCACCACCAGATAGTGGAGAGCGAAGTGGCGGAACTACTGGCCTCCACCCCACCGCCACTCCCAGGTGAACTATTTATCTCACCAGCAGTCGTGAGGAAGACGGCCCTCCGACTCAACAGAAAGAAGGCACCTGGTCCCGACAAACTACCGCCGACAGCCTTGGCCGCGCTCCCCAGAAGAGGATTTGCAGCGCTGGCCCAAATATTTAATGCCGCGCTGAGAGCCAATTACTTTCCCTCGGCCTGGAAGAGAGGGAAAGTCATAACCATCCCCAAACCGGGTAAGGACCGCCGCCTACCATCAAGCCACCGCCCCATCACCCTGCTCGACCATACCGCCAAGCTGTTCGAGCGCCTGCTGCTGCATAGCCTCCGTCCCTTAGTCGCCTTAAGGGACGACCAGTTTGGCTTCCGCAGCGGGCACTCAACCACGCTCCAGCTGGCCAGAGTGCTCCATGAAATGACCGTGAGCCTCAACAATGGACTCACGACTGCGGCCACCTTCCTAGACATCGAGAAGGCATTCGACCGGGTTTGGCACCCTGGTCTCATCTACAAGGTGGCCCAAAACACAAATGTTCCCCCAGCCCTCACAGCTCTCATAGCTTCATTCTTGGAAGGAAGGAGGTTCACGGTCGCGGTCGAGCAGGAGGAATCAGAGCCGCACACCATCACTGCGGGAGTGCCCCAGGGAAGCTGCCTCTCGCCCCTCCTCTACGGGATCTACACCGACGACATCCCCACTCTTACTACTAAAGAGTGGGAGCCCAGGGTTGAATTGGCGCTGTTTGCCGATGACAGCGCCTTCTACACATCCTCCCCCTGGGCCATAGCGGCAGCAAAGCGTCTCCAGAAGCAGCTGGACCTGGTCCCCCAGTGGCTAGACAACTGGAGAATGCAGGTAAACGTCGCCAAATCCACAGCACTCCTGACGGGCGATGCCAGGAAGATGCCCAAGAAGCTGGTCCTCAGGGGACAGCCCATTGAATGGCAAACCCAAATCAAATATCTGGGCTGCCTAATAGACCGCCGCCTGAGCATGGCGGCCAACGCGCAGGCAGCCATTCAGTCTAGCCGCGCCGCCCGAGCCAAACTTCGCCCCTTACTAGACTCCAACCTGCCCCTGAGAACCAGAGTGGGCATCTATAAAACCTACATTAGGTCCCGACTCACTTACGCAGCACCAGCGTGGTACTCCCTCTGCTCAGCGGCCCAGAGGGAAAAACTACAAGCGCAACAGAACATAGCGCTCCGGATCATCACCGGGGCAGGGCGCTATGTTCTAGGCACCACGCTACATCGGGACCTAAAAGTGCGGTCCCTCGCAGAGTTTATCGGCGCAACAGCGAAGAAGATGTTCGACCGCGCCGACCAAGGACCGCACCCCCACCTGCAAGGCATCGCCCCCACCACCACCTCCGAGCGCTCACCTGCCGCCGCCGCTGCCGCATTAGATGTCGTCGGAACAGCTCCTGCATCGGCAAAAACCCCGGCCGACACTTTAACACCTCACCCCGTGCCCAGTTATTTGTGCTCCGCAGGCCCTAGCACCACAGCCGCGACCAACCAACTCACCGCCGCAGCCATAGCCCCATTGCAGCCTCAACCAGATGGCACCATCGGGCAACAGCCCCCTACCCCGGGCCCCATCTCCGTGAAGAAGAGGAAGAAGAGGAAGGCGCTGCCCAGAGACCTATTAGCGCTCTCATCGCCTCCCCCTCACACCCACCAAATCCCCAAACCCCCAAACCCACCTCCCTAAACAATCTCTCATCCTTGCTTACCTTAGCCACCGCCTGCTCGCTGACGGCTTGCTGGGCCTCCCTTCGGGGTCTCACCCGGTGTGCCTGTCGCGCTGAGGGCGGTGCTGTAAGCCTCCACGATGAGGGCGCCACTCGTCATTCGACGGCCGCAAAGCGGCACCCAGCGCCTTGAGGTTGAAGCCTCAAGAGAAGAAGCCCGGGGAATGAGCCCAATGGCTCGAAGCCCGAAGCCTGCCATCTGGCAGAAGATCCCGAACGTTTTTGTAATCATTCGTTCGTACGCTCGCAAGCGCCTCTGTCCGTGATTTAACTTAATTTACGTATCGTCGTCGTCGTCGTCGTCAGCGTCAGCAGATAACAATGGCACGTACCAAGCAAACCGCTCGCAAATCCACCGGTGGAAAAGCTCCGCGCAAACAGTTGGCCACTAAGGCCGCTCGCAAGAGCGCGCCGGCCACCGGTGGCGTTAAGAAGCCCCATCGCTACAGGCCCGGTACAGTGGCACTCCGTGAGATCCGTCGTTACCAGAAGAGCACAGAGCTGTTGATCCGCAAACTGCCGTTCCAGCGTCTCGTTCGTGAGATAGCTCAGGACTTCAAGACCGATCTGCGTTTCCAGAGCTCCGCCGTGATGGCCCTCCAGGAGGCCAGCGAGGCTTATCTGGTCGGTCTCTTCGAGGACACCAACCTGTGCGCCATTCACGCTAAGCGCGTCACCATTATGCCAAAAGACATTCAATTGGCACGCAGAATCAGAGGAGAGCGCGCTTAAATATAAACTATTATCATCATCACTCGCACATAATAATTATGTGTCTTGTGTGACGAAAGTAAAAGGCCCTTTTCAGGGCCGCATATGATTCATAACATACACGTATTGAAATGGTTTTTATAACATAACATTAATCGAAGACATTTTCAACATAAATTATTACATTTTCAAAGTAGAGACTAGATGGATGGATGGATGGATGGATGGATGGATGGATGGATGGATGATAGAATGTAGTGAGAGATACGATAGATAGATGTTTAATAATTCAATATAATATAAATAAATACATACATACATACATACATACATACATACATACATACATACATACTTAAGCGAACTGAGATGAAACAGAATAAATATAATCTATATGTTGACTAATTGTATATCTATTTTATACGACTTTTTTTTTTACGTTTTATATTTATTTTTCAATATTATTATTATTATTTTTAATAATAATAATAATAATTCTATTTCAAACACAAATAATGTCCAATGCGCAAGCTATCCCCACCATTACGCATTCCCCGCACCGCTTCGAGCGTCCGCCCCGTAGACACGCTGTTTCTGTATAAATATATGTGACCGAAATTTTTTGAGAAGATTCCGCTTTGGTCGGCCGCCCCGCTCGGTCGTACCTTCCCGCCTGCTCGCTCGCTAGCTCTCTCGCTCGCCAGCCGCCACCGCCGCGTACTCTCGGCGCCGTCTCGACGCTGCCGTTACGTCGCGCTACTAACACGCGCCTGCGACTTCGCTCGCGAAATCGCTCTCGCGTATCCTAGTTTCTCAACTAAAATCTATTAATAGAGATCCGATCTTTATTAATTACGCGTTGCTTTGGTGGATACCTTACGGTGCCAACGAACCAAAGGAGCTTGCCCCGACAGCTCGCTAGTGTTCAAAACACTAGCGAAGTCGGAAGTCCGAGCCCATTGCACGGAGTTTATCTCCAGGGCGACGAAGCGCTCGTTTTAACCTATTTAAAGGTTTAGACAAACGAGCGCACAATTAGCTGTCCCCGGCCAATAGGGCCCTAGGTTAGGATAGTCCCGAGGCCATTGACAGGGGTGAAAGTGCTCCGGAGTGAACGTGCTCCCGGCCAAGGGAAAGCCCTCTTTTAATTCGTTCCCCCCTGCCTTCCCGGCAGGGAGGAAAGTTAGCGCCATGGAAGGAATTCCGGGCGACCAATCCCTCCAGCAACTATTTACTAGCTTAGCTAGGAACCCTGAATTCGTTCAGATGTTCTTAGGATTAGTTAAGAAATTTACGCCGCAGCCGATGGAGCTCGCCCTCGAGTCCCCGGCTTCACCTACACCAACACCATCAACATCAGCATCACTCGCCTCTTCTAAGAGGACCGCCTCGGCTCGTTCCGACTCGGAGGACTCCTCGGGATCCACAGGGACCCTGAGGGCCTCTGGTGAGGAATCCGACACACCCTTCCAACTAGTGGAAGGACGCTCCAAGAAGAAACGCAATAAGCGTTCCTCCCCGGCTCCTTCAGAGCCAACTATAACACCTAGGGCACCTACACCTACACCTAGGACCCCCGCCCCTCCGGCAGCCACACTCAACAAGCCTCTTAAGGCACCTGTAGGTAACAGGCCGTACCTTCCTAAGGTAGCGGCCCCGCCACCAGTCTTCTTGAGAGACAAGGCCCGTTGGACCGAGCTCTCAAAGTTATGCATGACCAATAAGGTCAACTATACGCAAGCGACCAACACAGGGGTCGCAGTTAAAATAACTGTTCCATCGGTCAATGATTACCGTGCTCTCACGCATATCATGACCCAAAACAAAATACCTTACCACACTTACGCTCTTCCGGAAGAGCGTAAAACTAAAGCATTAATAAGAGGGATTCCATATGAAATTCCCTCAGATCAAATTGTAGCCGACTTAGTTGAGCAAGGCTTCCCTGCGGAGGCAGCTCACAAAATGTACAATAAACAGGGGCGGAAATTCGACCTCGCCCTTGTCGTGCTCCCCTCAGGAGCAAATGAAATTTTTAGGGTCCAGTCTCTCAAGGTCTGTGGCTTAAGAGTCAGAGTCGAGGTACCCCATAGGAGGGGTTTCCCAGGGCAGTGTCACCGCTGCCAGTTATATGGCCACGCAGCGGCTAACTGCTCTGCGAACCCCCGCTGCGTTAAATGCCTAGTGCCCCACCTCACTAGGGAATGTCCCCGCGCGGCCGACTCATCGGCCCCGCCTGAGTGTGTCCTCTGCGGCAAAGTAGGACACACCGCTAGTTATAGGGGGTGCCCGAATGCACCCAAGGTAGCAATCAAACACAAGCCTGCTCCAAAGGCTACAAAACAATTTCAAATCCCGGAGAGAAACGATAGGAACTTCCCTCCCCTCAAGAGTAAGGGCCCTCAGCCCCCTCTCATAACGGCCCCGCCCCCTAGCGTACCTAGGAAAGTGGCACAAACCCCTCCCACTTTCGCGCCTAAAGCGCCCCAAAATCAAGGGTCCTCCTTCAAAGAGGACCTAGCGCTAGTAATGGCGACCATTAAGGGCATTGACCTTAATGAACTCGCCACCCTAGCCTCTAAAATCAGAGCGGCCAGTAATACGCAGGAACGCATACTAGCGTTAGTAGAACACCAACAGTTTCTCTCACAGTTGTGATTTAATAGCATACCCAATAATAGTAAATGGCAGGCCGCACTAAACCGCGTTCCCTAGCTCTAGTTTCATTCAATACTAGGTGCTTAACGACAAGCCTCAATGAAATACGTGAATTCACACGTAATAGAGAGATAGACCTTCTCCTACTACAGGAAACTTGGCTAAACTCAAAAGTTAGGAAAAGTCACAGGATTAGCTCATTTAACTTCATTAGGAACGACAGACCCCAAGATGCGAGGGGCGGTGGTACGGCGATTTATTTCAAAAAATCGCTGCACTGCTCCCCTTTAGTCACTCCCTCCCTCTCTAACATGGAGGCCTCAACATGTAAGGTGGCTATGACGGGACACCCGTCCATAGTCATAGCCTCAATTTACATTCCCTCCGGAACGCAACCATTACGTAGCGATTTCGAGAAAATTTTATCATTGGGTAACTCGGTTATTATGTTCGGCGACTTTAACGCCAAACATACTAACTGGACTAGCCGCATAACAAACAGTAACGGACGTAAACTCGAACAAATAATTAACGAATTAAATTTAGATATCATCCCCCCACTATCTCCCACCCACTACCCAGCTAACACAACAGCCCAACCTGACGTCTTAGATATCGCTATTATTAAGAATGTCTCGTTACGGCTCAGATCTGTGGAACCCCTAGACGACCTAGGGTCTGACCATAGACCTGTAGCCCTTAACCTAGGTCCCGAACCTAACAACTCCCCTGCTTCCACAAAAACTGTTACGGACTGGGATGGCGTCAAAGCATCCCTGTCCACAGTACTCGAATCTCCAGAGAACCCTCTCGCGTTCCCTCCTGACTACTTCGACAGTTCAACGAAAGTTGACACTGCGATTAAGTCTCTGACTAATCAAATTCAAATAGCGATTAACGCCAACATAAAGTCTATTTCAGAGCCAAGATCTAAGTTACCAGTACGTATTCGTAACTTAATCAAGGCTAAAAACGCAGCCCTTAGAAGGGCAGCACTCTATCCAACTCCTGACTATAGGGCTACAGCAAACCGCCTTCAGCGGCAAGTTAAGGCCGAACTAAAGGATTACCAAAACAATAAGTGGAGCGCACTAATGGAAAACATCCAACCCTCCCACGTGGCTTATTACCAAGTGGCTAGGGCGCTACGTAGTGACGCTACCTCATTCACTCCCCCTCTCATACGCCCTGACAACACCATCGCTTTCGAGGACGACGAGAAAGCGGAATGTTTTGCTGACAGTATCGCTTCACAGTGTACTGTCAGCACCCAAAACTGCGACCCGCATCACACAAAATTAGTTGAGGAGGAAATCCTCCACAGGGCCTCCGTCCCTCTGACGGAGGAAATCCCACCAGTCTCCTCCGACGAAGTACAATTTCTCATCAAGAAATTAGTACCAAAGAAAGCCCCCGGAAGCGATGGTGTTTCCAACAAGGCTCTCAAGGCGCTTCCCGCTCAACTAGTTCTACTACTAGTAACAATATTCAATTCCTGCTTCAACCTATGCTACTTCCCACAAGTGTGGAAAGAAGCTATAGTAATAGGCATACCTAAACCAGGTAAACCCCTTAATATTCCGTCCAATCACAGACCTATTAGCCTGCTTAGCTCATTAGGTAAGTTATTTGAAAAAGTAATCCAAAACAGGATTAAAGAACATCTTTTTTCAAATAACTTAATTATAGAAAATCAATTCGGGTTCAGACCTAAACACTCATGTCCCCAACAAGTTCATCGTATTGTTGAATACATTTTAGGAGGCTTCTGCCCTAAAAATCTAAAAACAGTAGCGGTATTCTTTGACATAGCCAAGGCTTTCGATAAAGTCTGGCATCCAGGGCTAATATTCAAACTCTACAACCTAGACTTTTCCGACAGACTAGTAAGACTGATTCAGGCATTCCTATCAGATCGTACCTTTCGTTTTAGATACGAAGGTACACTCTCATCCTCACACGGCTTAGAGGCCGGGGTACCTCAGGGCTCGGCTTTATCACCATTACTCTACAACATTTACACAAACGACATACCCATCCCGAACAAGGGGGTTCAACTCTCCTTGTTCGCGGACGACACTGCACTATACAGGCACGGTAGATCAACCGACACTATTATCCCACCTCTGCAAGTAGCTATTAATAAGCTAGGAGAGTGGCTTAAGAAATGGCGTATAGAGGCCAACCCAAGTAAGAGCTCAGCGGTCTATTTCGCTAAGAACCAAAGAGTATGCTTAGTCCCTTCAGGAACCGCTTCATTAAAACTATTAGGATCTTCCATTCCATGGGAACGATCATACAAGTACTTAGGTGTAACACTAGATCAGAAACTTAATTTCAAAGCCCACATACATAGGGTTTGTAGCAAAGCGAGATTATACATGTGGAGACTCAACGGAATGTTGGGTAAACACAGTAAGATGTCGCTTAGGAACAAACGCACACTATACAAGGTATGCATTAGGCCAGTAATGTCCTATGCATCCGTAGTATTCGCACACACTAATCCCACTGAATTAAAGAAACTCCAAATTCTTCAAAATAAATTTTGTAGGAGAGCTACTAACGCTCCATTCTTTGTCCGTAATGCAGATTTACACAGAGATTTAGAACTCAACACAATCCAGCAGCATTTTAAAGGTATCTCCGAGAGGTATTTTAAAAATGCTGCTTCACACACCAACTCACTAATTAGGGAGGCTGCCAACTATGACATGCCCGCTAGTAGTATCACACTTAGGAATAGACCAAAGAGGGTTCTCGCCGACCCTCCTAACACACTCACAGCCGCTGTCAACACTTTGCTGGCAGCGGGGCCGTCAGTCAAGCTAGGTTAACGTCTTTAGCCTCGTCAGCCGTGTGGTTTCCGGCTCAAGAATAGATCCAACCCAAAGCTAGGGTGTTGTAAAAGGCAACTAATGGCTACCCATTCAGCTAAGGCTCTCGCCTTCCAATACAAGCCACCTAGCCTTCCGCTTAGTGTGCACTTATCCGACAAGGCTTTCCGCCTTCTAACACACGCCACCTAGCCTTCTGCAAAGTGTGCGTCTATCAGGCAAGGCTTCCCGCCTTCCAACTTGCGCCACCTAGCCTTCCGCTTAGTGTGCGCCGCGTCGGTGCCTCCCCAGGCGCCGATCGCTTCAGATGTCGCCTTCATGGTAGAAATACTAAAGGCTATTACAGGGAGAGGTTTAGTCGGTTCAAGTCCGACATAACCACACACACCGGGTGTGTGGTATGCGGGGGCATTATCTCCCTCCTCCCACCGTGGGGGGTAGTTCCAAGTAGGGTTGTTGTTGGTTTTCTGGAACGCAAAAAAAAAAAAAAAAAAAAAAAAAAATTTTTTGAGAACATTCGGTCCGGAGCAGCGCATCGCTACGTTGCGCGCGTACACGTGTCACTGAGAAAGTATTCAATTTACGTACATTCGTCATCATGACTGGTCGCGGTAAAGGAGGCAAAGGTCTCGGAAAGGGAGGAGCGAAGCGGCACAGGAAAGTGCTTCGTGACAACATCCAAGGAATCACGAAGCCCGCTATCCGTCGTCTAGCTCGCAGGGGTGGCGTGAAGCGTATATCCGGTCTCATATACGAAGAGACCCGCGGTGTGCTGAAGGTGTTCCTCGAGAACGTGATCCGTGACGCTGTCACTTACACCGAGCACGCCAAGAGGAAGACCGTCACCGCCATGGACGTAGTCTACGCTCTGAAACGTCAAGGACGCACCCTGTACGGTTTCGGCGGTTAATGGGGAGAGAGAGTGTGTCGTGTCGTCGTTTACGTTACGAGCAGTCGTTCGTTCGTCGTATGACTTAAACAAAAGGCCCTTTTCAGGGCCGCATATGTGTCATGGTCATAATTGAAAACAATTATGTACAGTTTCATAAACATAACATAATGAAAATGTACTTACGTACGCAGCTTAATTTACTGATGATTAGGTTCAAGGTTATTTTTTTTTTTTTTTTTTTTTTTTTTTTTTTTCTCCTCTCATGCTACTCTTTTATGTTTGCGCAGTTTCGGGGATAATTTCAGAAAGTTGAAAGAAAGGAAAAAAAAAAAAAATAACCTCGAACCTAACGTTTAAACTATAAATTATATTATATTATTATATTATTTATATTATTTACTTACTTACTTACTTACTTACTTACTTACTTACTTACTTACTTACTTACTTACTTCCCTTTTTGGGTTAGGTTGAGGTTATTTTTTTTTTTCTTACCATTAAAAAGTATTTTATTACAACAGTACTTAACACCACTTAACTAAATTAATTAGAATTGTTAATTATAATAAATAATAATAATAATAAGTGTAAATCAGTAGATACATACCTGTAAGTATTACATTGTGGACACGAGCAACATAGCTTAGTCTCCTCCATAATGACGGGACAGCTTGGTATCGAATCGAGGCGTCGTCGCCCGCCGCACGTCGCACTGTAAACATACAAAAAATAAGAACTAGAATTATTATGATTTTTATTTAAATTAAAATTTTACCTACTATATGAAAGAAACAAAGTTTTCGATGTACATTAAATAATTTATAGGGGATATGGTGAACGTTCAATAGCAGCGAACGATACTCCTATGTTTTACGACGCATGCTTTATCTTTCAATTTATCAACAAGAGATATGTCAAAAATTTCACGACAACTGTTACATATTAATATATGTATATTCACTTTTGACGTGACTTATAAAATTTAATATTTATCACAGTTTTCTTGTAATAAATACAATTTTAAAGGAACCCCCTGGTGCGTAGAGTACGCTACGGCGAAAATAATATACATCCACTCGACTCGTATCGGTTTTACATTGAACATGTTAATTTCTCACGATAGATACACTATAGGAGATATTCAAAATATACATATATTTATTAGAAAATAAAACTATAATTTATTAAATAAATAATATCAGATAGATGTTAGTGAAAACTTATGAACGTCCATACGTGAAAACGTCTATCGACATGACGGTTCTCCTTATGGTATTGCCTATCGCTCTCTGATTGTCGTAAGAAAAATGTGTTTCGTTACATCTCTCTACCTACTACGATCCCTACGCTACGTTTCGAGTAGTCAGTTAGTGTTCCAGTCAGTCAGTGTAAGAATATTATTAATTAATAATCAATAAAATGGCAGATACAGCAGTTGCATCTGAAACTCCAGCTCCCGCTACACCAGCGAAGAAAGCGAAATCCTCGGCGGCCGGCGGACCTAAGAAGCCTAAGGCGAAACCGACTCACCCAAAAACTTCAGAAATGGTAAACAGCGCCATTAAAGAACTGAAGGAACGCAGCGGTTCATCCCTTCAAGCTATCAAGAAGTACATCGCGGCCCAATACAAGGTCGACGCCGAGAAGTTAGCTCCATTCATAAGGAAGTACCTGAAGAGCGCTGTGGAATCTGGCGCTTTAATTCAAACGAAGGGCAAAGGTGCGTCTGGAAGTTTCAAATTGGAATCGAAAACCTCCTCCGCCAAGAAACCGGCGGCTAAGCCGGCAGCGAAACCGAAGAGACCCTCCGCCGCCGCCGCCGCTGCCGCCGGCAAAGGTAAGGGAAAGAAAGCCGGCGCCTCTGCGTCACCTTCGAAGGCGAAATCATCTGCAACCGCCAAGGACAAGAAGGCCGCCGCCGCCGCTAAGAAGAAACCGGCACCCAAAAAGGCCGCAGCCGCCGCCACCGCTTCGAAGGCGAAGAGCGCCGCCGCCGCGCCGAAAGCAAAAAAGACCGCCAAACCGCCTACCAAAAAACCTAAAGCACCCAAACCGAAGAAGGCCGCTCCGAAATCAAAGCCGGCCGCCAAGAAGGCCGCCGCCTCCAAGA
Source organism: Musotima nitidalis (assembly GCA_949126915.1). Taxonomy (NCBI): domain Eukaryota; kingdom Metazoa; phylum Arthropoda; class Insecta; order Lepidoptera; family Crambidae; genus Musotima; species Musotima nitidalis. The sequence continues at coordinate 5,767,939 of OX421442.1, read as the reverse complement.
AGTAAACGCGCCGATGTCGTGCTTACATTGCATTGCTTGTTTGCTGCTGCAGTGACAGTGATGACCCTCCCGCTAGAAGCCGTTCAGCCGGACGGACGGATGGATGAGGATGTCGGTCGATCTATCGAGCGAGCGAGCGAACAAACAAAAAAGCCCTTTTCAGGGCTAACAAAACATTCGAAACCTGAATAGAAACGACCGAATACCTAAATACTATAATACATTATCGTGTATGATGTATATAGGTAGACAGTCGAAACAGTGGTTGTTTCTAAACGAAAACATAATCGAAACCTATTACCTACCTCAAAATATGTACAAACATTGTACAGTAATAATAATAATAATAATAAGAAGAAAAACTCACCTATCTCACTCACCTCACACTCACAATCACTAATAATACAAAATAATGTTTAACCTAAACAATACGCACTACACTAGAACAAACAATAAAAAATAAAAACACTATCATCATTACACGGTGCAAGCAGCACATGCCACGTTGCAATTGACAAAGTGCAACTGACGTCATCTCGATATACATGCTAAAAAATCAGATGTTTAGGTAAATTAGATGAGCATCCCGTCGCCCACGCCCTCTATCCTTCCTTTCTTATTGAAGAAGTGTAAAAGTGGTAGTTGATTTTTTTTTTTTTTTTTTCTATTTCTCCTAACTTAACTTATCGATCATATCTATAAAAATATACGTTGTATGTACATAATGTATGTTTATAATGAATGATAAACAATAATACGATACGAGAGCGAGGTGGCAAGCACATTTTCTATCTCTGTCGCACGCGCTACACTCAATGCGCCATCGGCTATTGGCGCACCTTTAGAAATCATATATATAAAGGAGAGGTTCGAGCCGATTTTTTAAACAGTATCCCTCGTGTCGTGTGTACCGATAGTACGGTGCGCGCGCTTATTTCTTTCGTTCGTTTTTAACAAACCACTCTATCATGTCCGGTCGTGGTAAAGGCGGCAAAGTCAAGGGGAAGGTCAAGTCTCGCTCAAACCGTGCCGGACTTCAATTCCCCGTCGGACGTATACACAGGCTTCTGCGCAAGGGTAACTACGCCGAGCGAGTCGGTGCCGGTGCACCGGTCTACTTGGCCGCCGTTATGGAGTATCTGGCCGCCGAAGTGCTCGAGTTGGCCGGCAACGCCGCTCGTGACAACAAGAAGACCAGAATCATCCCCAGGCATCTTCAGCTGGCGATACGCAACGACGAGGAATTGAACAAACTCCTCTCCGGCGTGACTATCGCACAGGGCGGTGTACTGCCTAACATCCAGGCCGTCCTCCTCCCCAAGAAGACCGAGAAGAAGGCGTAATTCGTACATTCATTGTTATTGTTGCCGCCGCGCCTCTAAACGGACGCACGCACGCATCAATCAATCAATAAATAAAAGGCCCTTTTCAGGGCCACAATATCATTACATTTCGCCCGACTGCTGCATGCATGCATGCAAAACAAACGAAAAGTTTCTAATACTGTACAATATCTCTACCTACTCTCTCTACTCTCACTACTCTACGCTACTAACTGGGCGTACTGAAACGACACAACAAACAAATACTCTTACTAATTAATACAAATAAATGAAAGCGAATAAAATACACATTACCTTATATTATTGATTAATGAATATAAATGTGATCATTCAAACCATAGTCAGAATAATTTTCTGAAACTGAAACTGATTACATAAATATTAATTATATTGTAGATTATGTACTTACGAACGTACTACTACCGATGGAGAATATGTAATGATTTTAAATTGCTATATATTATTTAAATTTATTTACGAGTACATACAAAAAATAATATTTTAAAAACACCAATAATATTGTTTTCGTGTCGTGGGGAGAGAGAGTGAGAGGTGCGAGCGAAAGAGACAGACAACAAGATACTACGTCACCATTGGTCGATGTGTTTCTGGCATCTCGCACGAGTAGAGACGCGTTCTACATAAATAGAATAAGCGAAAACGAAAAATTTTAGATAACTCAGTAGTGAGCGATCGTTCGTTACGTTACTCCCAATTGAACCTAACCTAATTGACAATGCCGCCCAAGACGAGTGGTAAGGCCGCCAAGAAATCGGGCAAAGCCCAAAAGAACATTTCGAAGACAGATAAGAAAAAGAAGAAGCACAAGAGGAAGGAGAGCTACGCCATCTACATTTACAAAGTGCTCAAGCAGGTGCACCCCGACACCGGTATATCCAGTAAGGCGATGTCTATCATGAACTCTTTCGTGAATGACATTTTCGAACGTATCGCGGCCGAGGCGTCCAGACTCGCCCACTACAACAAGCGTTCGACAATCACTTCAAGGGAGGTTCAAACTTCGGTGCGTCTCCTGTTGCCCGGAGAGCTCGCCAAGCACGCCGTCAGCGAGGGAACAAAGGCCGTCACCAAGTACACAAGCTCCAAGTGAGCGCGATGTGTATAGTTTAAAACAATGTAACAACTGTGCATTGTTTCTAAAAGGCCCTTTTCAGGGCCACAAATTGTTGTCTTATTCATATGAGATGCATATTTATTATGCGTATTATGAACAGTTTCTATCATAACGTAAATCTTTTATAAATAATTATAATGAAAGGGGTCCGGAGGGAGATATTATTATTATTATATACATCTATGCCTATTAGAGTACAGGAACAGGTATGTACAGAGAGATTGAAAATTACATCAAACAATGAAAGAATATTAAATATAAAACAAATCCTTTCCGGGGGCATCCTGGTTGTGTTTGTTTGTGTTTGTTATGGCTTTATTATTATAGTAGTGTATATTGTGGTGTATGGTAGTTTAATAATATAAATACAAATATTATTTTTTATAAATAACTAATAATACTAAACACACGTATGTATACGATATTAATTAAATAATAAACATTAATTAAATTATTTATATTATTTTACTTACGTTACGTACCAGAAACTAGCCTCTCCCCTCCCATCGCACGCGACCCCGCGCAGCACCCCCGCTCGCGTGTATAAATATGGGGTCTACAGACGTTTTTGTAATCTACCTTCCTCCGTCTTCTACCCTTTTACAGACCGACTTAAGCGCACTGTTTGCTATGGGAACCGCCGTCATACTTGCCGGCGATTTCAATAGCAAGCACGCTCAGTGGGGCTGCCCAGCCAACAATCATAACGGGATTGTGATGGGCAGACTCGCTGACACCCTGCTTTTCGACATCATAGCCCCCATGACACCCACCCACTACCCGGGTAACGTAGATCACCGCCCATCTACTATAGATGTGGCCCTATTAAAAAACATCACGCTTAAATTACGTTTAATAGAAACGGTTCACGCTCTGTGTTCCGACCACCGCCCCGTTCTATTAGAATTAGGCCAAACCAACGACACAACCCCTGCCACAAAAACAGTACTGGATTGGCGTAGCCTACGAGAGACCCTCGAGGACGTCGCCAATCCAATACTAAATCCTATTCCCGATTACATACTAACAACTGACGACACGACAAAAGCCATTGACGCTCTGAATAAGCACCTCTCTGCTGCAATCAGCAAAGCTTCTAGGCAAGTCCCAGCGGACAACCACCGCTGGAAGCTGCCGGACGAGCTGAGAGACTTATTGAGGGCGAAAAATGCCGCCACACGCGCCTACGACGCCAGACCATCCGAAACGAACCGGGCGCGGCTGCGGGTCTTACAGAGAACTGTAAAGCAGCGCATCCGCGACCACCGGGGAAATCAGTGGGATGACCTCCTCAAGGACATATCGCCCACACATCAGGCTTACTGGAAACTGGCCAGAGCTCTCAAATGCGATGGTCGAGCTAATCTACCACCCCTAACTAGACCCGACAACACGATCGCCTTCGACGACGACGAAAAGGCCGAGTGCCTAGCCGACAGCCTGGAGGCCCAGTGCTCTCCAAGTATCTTACCCATAGACCCCAGTCACCTTGCCCATATTGATGAAGAAGTTACCAAACTTGCCTCATCCCCTCTAACCTCTGACCCCTTGACACCGACCACAGTGGACGAGGTGCAAACCATAATTAGAGGTCTTAAACCTAAAAAATCTCCCGGCCCCGACGGAATTAATAATAAAATTATTAAAATTCTACCGGCACACTTAGTATACCTACTTGTAGCCATTTTCAACGCAGCCCTTTCAAACTGCATGTTCCCTGCCGCCTGGAAGGTGGCAGACGTCATAGGAATACCAAAACCCGGTAAACCCTCTACAGAACCTAGTAGCTATCGCCCTATTAGCCTCCTCAATACGATAGGTAAAATCTATGAACGAATCCTAAATATTCGTCTTAGAGACTTTATCTTTTCTAACAAAATTATAATAGACGAGCAGTTTGGCTTTCGTGCCAAACACTCCTGTATTAATCAAGTGCACCGCCTCACGGAACACATTCATGTAGGATTCGCAGCACGGCGCCCCATCCCTACAGGAGCGATCTTCCTCGACGTGGCAAAGGCCTTCGACAAAGTCTGGCACAGCGGCTTAATTTATAAGCTTCACCAAATAGGAGTGCCAGACCGTCTCGTACACATCTTACGGGACTACCTGTCGAATCGTACCTTTCGCTTCCGCGTCGAGGGAACTCACTCCTCCCCAAGGCCTATCCTAGCGGGCGTTCCCCAGGGATCCGTGTTATCCCCACTCCTCTTTACTATTTATGTAAATGACATCCCCCGTACACAGGGTGTGGAACTCGCTCTATTCGCGGACGACACAGCCCTTTACTTCTCGTGTAGGAAAACATCATTATTACTCTCCCGTCTTCAAAAAGCAATCAACGCCCTAAGCGATTGGTTCACAAAATGGCGCATAGAGGTCAACCCCACCAAAAGCGCCGCAGTGTACTTCACACGGCGCGCGCGAAACATCCAACCTCCGTCCCAGCTAATTATGAACAACCAGCCTATACCATGGCACAATAAGGCCAAATATTTAGGTGTTACTCTAGATAGGCAATTATCGTTTGCACCTCACACTCAAGAAGTCCGAAACCGCGCCTACTTCATCCTAGGTAGACTCTTTCACCTGATAGGCAGGCGGTCAAAAATGCAACTTAAACACAAGTTGACTCTCTTCAAAACATGTGTCCGTCCAGTCATGACATACGCATGTGTAGTTTTTGCTCACGTGAGTCACAAAACTCTTAAAAAACTACAAATCATTCAAAATAGATTCTTACGCATGGCCACCGGTTGCCCCTGGTACGTACGTAATATAGATTTACATCGCGACTTCGGGATTCCCTCGATAGCGCAATATATGAAGAACCTCTCTAGACGTTACTTCGACAATGCACCCCACCACCCAAATCCCCTTGTAGTTAAAGCCTCCGATTACACCGCCGAGAGGGATGTCCGTCCGGCCGCCAGGAGACCTAGGCACGTTCTAGACCTCCCTGACGATCCAATCGCGGTAGCCAACGCCACTACAAATCAACACACCCTACAGCGCGTAAATCACCGCACCCGCCGCAGGGTGCGACGACCCGGACAATCACCAACACTACACCCGCGACACATCAGGTTTAGACCTGATCGCTCACAATAAACACTCACGACATCCTGAGCCGAGGTTCGGGTCTACTAGAGACCGCCCTTAGTATGTCGCTCTTCAGTTAAAATACTTTTAGTATTTAATCTAGGTTTGAGGCCCTCAGCCTCGCCTTCCCCAATACATTCCGGTTGCGCTGTAACGGCCATCAGAGGCATGCAGCATCCACACACATGGAGTTTAGCCGGTCGGCCCCTTATGGGTCATCCCGGCATAACCTACTCGCCGGTGAGAGGTATCTGGGAGTTAGCCGGCTGGCTTGGGCCACCGCCACGGCGGTGAACCAAGTTAGCTAGCGTGAAGTATACGCATCTTCTTCAAAGATGCGCGTACTTTGCTCCGGAAGCGCACGCTCGGCTCATCGTCGGTGACTAACGTCACCGACGATGCGCCGTGCATGCGTGGATTGCAGATTCTCCATGTATAAAAAAAAAAAAAAAAAAAAAAAAAAAAAAAAAAAAAAAAAAAAAGTTTTTGTAATCATTCGTTCGTACGCTCGCAAGCGCCTCTGTCCGTGATTTAACTTAATTTACGTATCGTCGTCGTCGTCAGCGTCAGCAGATAACAATGGCACGTACCAAGCAAACCGCTCGCAAATCCACCGGTGGAAAAGCTCCGCGCAAACAGTTGGCCACTAAGGCCGCTCGCAAGAGCGCGCCGGCCACCGGTGGCGTTAAGAAGCCCCATCGCTACAGGCCCGGTACAGTGGCACTCCGTGAGATCCGTCGTTACCAGAAGAGCACAGAGCTGTTGATCCGCAAACTGCCGTTCCAGCGTCTCGTTCGTGAGATAGCTCAGGACTTCAAGACCGATCTGCGTTTCCAGAGCTCCGCCGTGATGGCCCTCCAGGAGGCCAGCGAGGCTTATCTGGTCGGTCTCTTCGAGGACACCAACCTGTGCGCCATTCACGCTAAGCGCGTCACCATTATGCCAAAAGACATTCAATTGGCACGCAGAATCAGAGGAGAGCGCGCTTAAATATAAACTATTATCATCATCACTCGCACATAATAATTATGTGTCTTGTGTGACGAAAGTAAAAGGCCCTTTTCAGGGCCGCATATGATTCATAACATACACGTATTGAAATGGTTTTTATAACATAACATTAATCGAAGACATTTTCAACATAAATTATTACATTTTCAAAGTAGAGACTAGATGGATGGATGGATGGATGGATGGATGGATGGATGGATGGATGATAGAATGTAGTGAGAGATACGATAGATAGATGTTTAATAATTCAATATAATATAAATAAATACATACATACATACATACATACATACATACATACATACTTAAGCGAACTGAGATGAAACAGAATAAATATAATCTATATGTTGACTAATTGTATATCTATTTTATACGACTTTTTTTTTTACGTTTTATATTTATTTTTCAATATTATTATTATTATTTTTAATAATAATAATAATAATTCTATTTCAAACACAAATAATGTCCAATGCGCAAGCTATCCCCACCATTACGCATTCCCCGCACCGCTTCGAGCGTCCGCCCCGTAGACACGCTGTTTCTGTATAAATATATGTGACCGAAATTTTTTGAGAACATTCGGTCCGGAGCAGCGCATCGCTACGTTGCGCGCGTACACGTGTCACTGAGAAAGTATTCAATTTACGTACATTCGTCATCATGACTGGTCGCGGTAAAGGAGGCAAAGGTCTCGGAAAGGGAGGAGCGAAGCGGCACAGGAAAGTGCTTCGTGACAACATCCAAGGAATCACGAAGCCCGCTATCCGTCGTCTAGCTCGCAGGGGTGGCGTGAAGCGTATATCCGGTCTCATATACGAAGAGACCCGCGGTGTGCTGAAGGTGTTCCTCGAGAACGTGATCCGTGACGCTGTCACTTACACCGAGCACGCCAAGAGGAAGACCGTCACCGCCATGGACGTAGTCTACGCTCTGAAACGTCAAGGACGCACCCTGTACGGTTTCGGCGGTTAATGGGGAGAGAGAGTGTGTCGTGTCGTCGTTTACGTTACGAGCAGTCGTTCGTTCGTCGTATGACTTAAACAAAAGGCCCTTTTCAGGGCCGCATATGTGTCATGGTCATAATTGAAAACAATTATGTACAGTTTCATAAACATAACATAATGAAAATGTACTTACGTACGCGGGGTCGCGTGCGATGGGAGGGGAGAGGCTAGTTTCTGGTACGTAACGTAAGTAAAATAATATAAATAATTTAATTAATGTTTATTATTTAATTAATATCGTATACATACGTGTGTTTAGTATTATTAGTTATTTATAAAAAATAATATTTGTATTTATATTATTAAACTACCATACACCACAATATACACTACTATAATAATAAAGCCATAACAAACACAAACAAACACAACCAGGATGCCCCCGGAAAGGATTTGTTTTATATTTAATATTCTTTCATTGTTTGATGTAATTTTCAATCTCTCTGTACATACCTGTACCTGTACTCTAATAGGCATAGATGTATATAATAATAATAATATCTCCCTCCGGACCCCTTTCATTATAATTATTTATAAAAGATTTACGTTATGATAGAAACTGTTCATAATACGCATAATAAATATGCATCTCATATGAATAAGACAACAATTTGTGGCCCTGAAAAGGGCCTTTTAGAAACAATGCACAGTTGTTACATTGTTTTAAACTATACACATCGCGCTCACTTGGAGCTTGTGTACTTGGTGACGGCCTTTGTTCCCTCGCTGACGGCGTGCTTGGCGAGCTCTCCGGGCAACAGGAGACGCACCGAAGTTTGAACCTCCCTTGAAGTGATTGTCGAACGCTTGTTGTAGTGGGCGAGTCTGGACGCCTCGGCCGCGATACGTTCGAAAATGTCATTCACGAAAGAGTTCATGATAGACATCGCCTTACTGGATATACCGGTGTCGGGGTGCACCTGCTTGAGCACTTTGTAAATGTAGATGGCGTAGCTCTCCTTCCTCTTGTGCTTCTTCTTTTTCTTATCTGTGAGTTTGAGTTCCAGGCCGTGTGCTTGCAGTTCAAGTCTCCTGCAATGACTGTCTGCGTCGTTGTTGGTGAGACTAGCTGGTGGACGTCATTCATGTCTAGCTAAAATCTATCTAAAATTAATCCAATCTAAAATTTTTCGTTTTCGCTTATTCTATTTATGTAGAACGCGTCTCTACTCGTGCGAGATGCCAGAAACACATCGACCAATGGTGACGTAGTATCTTGTTGTCTGTCTCTTTCGCTCGCACCTCTCACTCTCTCTCCCCACGACACGAAAACAATATTATTGGTGTTTTTAAAATATTATTTTTTGTATGTACTCGTAAATAAATTTAAATAATATATAGCAATTTAAAATCATTACATATTCTCCATCGGTAGTAGTACGTTCGTAAGTACATAATCTACAATATAATTAATATTTATGTAATCAGTTTCAGTTTCAGAAAATTATTCTGACTATGGTTTGAATGATCACATTTATATTCATTAATCAATAATATAAGGTAATGTGTATTTTATTCGCTTTCATTTATTTGTATTAATTAGTAAGAGTATTTGTTTGTTGTGTCGTTTCAGTACGCCCAGTTAGTAGCGTAGAGTAGTGAGAGTAGAGAGAGTAGGTAGAGATATTGTACAGTATTAGAAACTTTTCGTTTGTTTTGCATGCATGCATGCAGCAGTCGGGCGAAATGTAATGATATTGTGGCCCTGAAAAGGGCCTTTTATTTATTGATTGATTGATGCGTGCGTGCGTCCGTTTAGAGGCGCGGCGGCAACAATAACAATGAATGTACGAATTACGCCTTCTTCTCGGTCTTCTTGGGGAGGAGGACGGCCTGGATGTTAGGCAGTACACCGCCCTGTGCGATAGTCACGCCGGAGAGGAGTTTGTTCAATTCCTCGTCGTTGCGTATCGCCAGCTGAAGATGCCTGGGGATGATTCTGGTCTTCTTGTTGTCACGAGCGGCGTTGCCGGCCAACTCGAGCACTTCGGCGGCCAGATACTCCATAACGGCGGCCAAGTAGACCGGTGCACCGGCACCGACTCGCTCGGCGTAGTTACCCTTGCGCAGAAGCCTGTGTATACGTCCGACGGGGAATTGAAGTCCGGCACGGTTTGAGCGAGACTTGACCTTCCCCTTGACTTTGCCGCCTTTACCACGACCGGACATGATAGAGTGGTTTGTTAAAAACGAACGAAAGAAATAAGCGCGCGCACCGTACTATCGGTACACACGACACGAGGGATACTGTTTAAAAAATCGGCTCGAACCTCTCCTTTATATATATGATTTCTAAAGGTGCGCCAATAGCCGATGGCGCATTGAGTGTAGCGCGTGCGACAGAGATAGAAAATGTGCTTGCCACCTCGCTCTCGTATCGTATTATTGTTTATCATTCATTATAAACATACATTATGTACATACAACGTATATTTTTATAGATATGATCGATAAGTTAAGTTAGGAGAAATAGAAAAAAAAAAAAAAAAAATCAACTACCACTTTTACACTTCTTCAATAAGAAAGGAAGGATAGAGGGCGTGGGCGACGGGATGCTCATCTAATTTACCTAAACATCTGATTTTTTAGCATGTATATCGAGATGACGTCAGTTGCACTTTGTCAATTGCAACGTGGCATGTGCTGCTTGCACCGTGTAATGATGATAGTGTTTTTATTTTTTATTGTTTGTTCTAGTGTAGTGCGTATTGTTTAGGTTAAACATTATTTTGTATTATTAGTGATTGTGAGTGTGAGGTGAGTGAGATAGGTGAGTTTTTCTTCTTATTATTATTATTATTATTACTGTACAATGTTTGTACATATTTTGAGGTAGGTAATAGGTTTCGATTATGTTTTCGTTTAGAAACAACCACTGTTTCGACTGTCTACCTATATACATCATACACGATAATGTATTATAGTATTTAGGTATTCGGTCGTTTCTATTCAGGTTTCGAATGTTTTGTTAGCCCTGAAAAGGGCTTTTTTGTTTGTTCGCTCGCTCGCTCGATAGATCGACCGACATCCTCATCCATCCGTCCGTCCGGCTGAACGGCTTCTAGCGGGAGGGTCATCACTGTCACTGCAGCAGCAAACAAGCAATGCAATGTAAGCACGACATCGGCGCGTTTACTTCTTGGAGGCGGCGGCCTTCTTGGCGGCCGGCTTTGATTTCGGAGCGGCCTTCTTCGGTTTGGGTGCTTTAGGTTTTTTGGTAGGCGGTTTGGCGGTCTTTTTTGCTTTCGGCGCGGCGGCGGCGCTCTTCGCCTTCGAAGCGGTGGCGGCGGCTGCGGCCTTTTTGGGTGCCGGTTTCTTCTTAGCGGCGGCGGCGGCCTTCTTGTCCTTGGCGGTTGCAGATGATTTCGCCTTCGAAGGTGACGCAGAGGCGCCGGCTTTCTTTCCCTTACCTTTGCCGGCGGCAGCGGCGGCGGCGGCGGAGGGTCTCTTCGGTTTCGCTGCCGGCTTAGCCGCCGGTTTCTTGGCGGAGGAGGTTTTCGATTCCAATTTGAAACTTCCAGACGCACCTTTGCCCTTCGTTTGAATTAAAGCGCCAGATTCCACAGCGCTCTTCAGGTACTTCCTTATGAATGGAGCTAACTTCTCGGCGTCGACCTTGTATTGGGCCGCGATGTACTTCTTGATAGCTTGAAGGGATGAACCGCTGCGTTCCTTCAGTTCTTTAATGGCGCTGTTTACCATTTCTGAAGTTTTTGGGTGAGTCGGTTTCGCCTTAGGCTTCTTAGGTCCGCCGGCCGCCGAGGATTTCGCTTTCTTCGCTGGTGTAGCGGGAGCTGGAGTTTCAGATGCAACTGCTGTATCTGCCATTTTATTGATTATTAATTAATAATATTCTTACACTGACTGACTGGAACACTAACTGACTACTCGAAACGTAGCGTAGGGATCGTAGTAGGTAGAGAGATGTAACGAAACACATTTTTCTTACGACAATCAGAGAGCGATAGGCAATACCATAAGGAGAACCGTCATGTCGATAGACGTTTTCACGTATGGACGTTCATAAGTTTTCACTAACATCTATCTGATATTATTTATTTAATAAATTATAGTTTTATTTTCTAATAAATATATGTATATTTTGAATATCTCCTATAGTGTATCTATCGTGAGAAATTAACATGTTCAATGTAAAACCGATACGAGTCGAGTGGATGTATATTATTTTCGCCGTAGCGTACTCTACGCACCAGGGGGTTCCTTTAAAATTGTATTTATTACAAGAAAACTGTGATAAATATTAAATTTTATAAGTCACGTCAAAAGTGAATATACATATATTAATATGTAACAGTTGTCGTGAAATTTTTGACATATCTCTTGTTGATAAATTGAAAGATAAAGCATGCGTCGTAAAACATAGGAGTATCGTTCGCTGCTATTGAACGTTCACCATATCCCCTATAAATTATTTAATGTACATCGAAAACTTTGTTTCTTTCATATAGTAGGTAAAATTTTAATTTAAATAAAAATCATAATAATTCTAGTTCTTATTTTTTGTATGTTTACAGTGCGACGTGCGGCGGGCGACGACGCCTCGATTCGATACCAAGCTGTCCCGTCATTATGGAGGAGACTAAGCTATGTTGCTCGTGTCCACAATGTAATACTTACAGGTATGTATCTACTGATTTACACTTATTATTATTATTATTTATTATAATTAACAATTCTAATTAATTTAGTTAAGTGGTGTTAAGTACTGTTGTAATAAAATACTTTTTAATGGTAAGAAAAAAAAAAATAACCTCAACCTAACCCAAAAAGGGAAGTAAGTAAGTAAGTAAGTAAGTAAGTAAGTAAGTAAATAATATAAATAATATAATAATATAATATAATTTATAGTTTAAACGTTAGGTTCGAGGTTATTTTTTTTTTTTTCCTTTCTTTCAACTTTCTGAAATTATCCCCGAAACTGCGCAAACATAAAAGAGTAGCATGAGAGGAGAAAAAAAAAAAAAAAAAAAAAAAAAAAAAATAACCTTGAACCTAATCATCAGTAAATTAAGCTGCGTACGTAAGTACATTTTCATTATGTTATGTTTATGAAACTGTACATAATTGTTTTCAATTATGACCATGACACATATGCGGCCCTGAAAAGGGCCTTTTGTTTAAGTCATACGACGAACGAACGACTGCTCGTAACGTAAACGACGACACGACACACTCTCTCTCCCCATTAACCGCCGAAACCGTACAGGGTGCGTCCTTGACGTTTCAGAGCGTAGACTACGTCCATGGCGGTGACGGTCTTCCTCTTGGCGTGCTCGGTGTAAGTGACAGCGTCACGGATCACGTTCTCGAGGAACACCTTCAGCACACCGCGGGTCTCTTCGTATATGAGACCGGATATACGCTTCACGCCACCCCTGCGAGCTAGACGACGGATAGCGGGCTTCGTGATTCCTTGGATGTTGTCACGAAGCACTTTCCTGTGCCGCTTCGCTCCTCCCTTTCCGAGACCTTTGCCTCCTTTACCGCGACCAGTCATGATGACGAATGTACGTAAATTGAATACTTTCTCAGTGACACGTGTACGCGCGCAACGTAGCGATGCGCTGCTCCGGACCGAATGTTCTCAAAAAATTTCGGTCACATATATTTATACAGAAACAGCGTGTCTACGGGGCGGACGCTCGAAGCGGTGCGGGGAATGCGTAATGGTGGGGATAGCTTGCGCATTGGACATTATTTGTGTTTGAAATAGAATTATTATTATTATTATTAAAAATAATAATAATAATATTGAAAAATAAATATAAAACGTAAAAAAAAAAGTCGTATAAAATAGATATACAATTAGTCAACATATAGATTATATTTATTCTGTTTCATCTCAGTTCGCTTAAGTATGTATGTATGTATGTATGTATGTATGTATGTATGTATGTATGTATTATTTATATTATATTGAATTATTAAACATCTATCTATCGTATCTCTCACTACATTCTATCATCCATCCATCCATCCATCCATCCATCCATCCATCCATCCATCTAGTCTCTACTTTGAAAATGTAATAATTTATGTTGAAAATGTCTTCGATTAATGTTATGTTATAAAAACCATTTCAATACGTGTATGTTATGAATCATATGCGGCCCTGAAAAGGGCCTTTTACTTTCGTCACACAAGACACATAATTATTATGTGCGAGTGATGATGATAATAGTTTATATTTAAGCGCGCTCTCCTCTGATTCTGCGTGCCAATTGAATGTCTTTTGGCATAATGGTGACGCGCTTAGCGTGAATGGCGCACAGGTTGGTGTCCTCGAAGAGACCGACCAGATAAGCCTCGCTGGCCTCCTGGAGGGCCATCACGGCGGAGCTCTGGAAACGCAGATCGGTCTTGAAGTCCTGAGCTATCTCACGAACGAGACGCTGGAACGGCAGTTTGCGGATCAACAGCTCTGTGCTCTTCTGGTAACGACGGATCTCACGGAGTGCCACTGTACCGGGCCTGTAGCGATGGGGCTTCTTAACGCCACCGGTGGCCGGCGCGCTCTTGCGAGCGGCCTTAGTGGCCAACTGTTTGCGCGGAGCTTTTCCACCGGTGGATTTGCGAGCGGTTTGCTTGGTACGTGCCATTGTTATCTGCTGACGCTGACGACGACGACGATACGTAAATTAAGTTAAATCACGGACAGAGGCGCTTGCGAGCGTACGAACGAATGATTACAAAAACGTCTGTAGACCCCATATTTATACACGCGAGCGGGGGTGCTGCGCGGGGTCGCGTGCGATGGGAGGGGAGAGGCTAGTTTCTGGTACGTAACGTAAGTAAAATAATATAAATAATTTAATTAATGTTTATTATTTAATTAATATCGTATACATACGTGTGTTTAGTATTATTAGTTATTTATAAAAAATAATATTTGTATTTATATTATTAAACTACCATACACCACAATATACACTACTATAATAATAAAGCCATAACAAACACAAACAAACACAACCAGGATGCCCCCGGAAAGGATTTGTTTTATATTTAATATTCTTTCATTGTTTGATGTAATTTTCAATCTCTCTGTACATACCTGTACCTGTACTCTAATAGGCATAGATGTATATAATAATAATAATATCTCCCTCCGGACCCCTTTCATTATAATTATTTATAAAAGATTTACGTTATGATAGAAACTGTTCATAATACGCATAATAAATATGCATCTCATATGAATAAGACAACAATTTGTGGCCCTGAAAAGGGCCTTTTAGAAACAATGCACAGTTGTTACATTGTTTTAAACTATACACATCGCGCTCACTTGGAGCTTGTGTACTTGGTGACGGCCTTTGTTCCCTCGCTGACGGCGTGCTTGGCGAGCTCTCCGGGCAACAGGAGACGCACCGAAGTTTGAACCTCCCTTGAAGTGATTGTCGAACGCTTGTTGTAGTGGGCGAGTCTGGACGCCTCGGCCGCGATACGTTCGAAAATGTCATTCACGAAAGAGTTCATGATAGACATCGCCTTACTGGATATACCGGTGTCGGGGTGCACCTGCTTGAGCACTTTGTAAATGTAGATGGCGTAGCTCTCCTTCCTCTTGTGCTTCTTCTTTTTCTTATCTGTCTTCGAAATGTTCTTTTGGGCTTTGCCCGATTTCTTGGCGGCCTTACCACTCGTCTTGGGCGGCATTGTCAATTAGGTTAGGTTCAATTGGGAGTAACGTAACGAACGATCGCTCACTACTGAGTTATCTAAAATTTTTCGTTTTCGCTTATTCTATTTATGTAGAACGCGTCTCTACTCGTGCGAGATGCCAGAAACACATCGACCAATGGTGACGTAGTATCTTGTTGTCTGTCTCTTTCGCTCGCACCTCTCACTCTCTCTCCCCACGACACGAAAACAATATTATTGGTGTTTTTAAAATATTATTTTTTGTATGTACTCGTAAATAAATTTAAATAATATATAGCAATTTAAAATCATTACATATTCTCCATCGGTAGTAGTACGTTCGTAAGTACATAATCTACAATATAATTAATATTTATGTAATCAGTTTCAGTTTCAGAAAATTATTCTGACTATGGTTTGAATGATCACATTTATATTCATTAATCAATAATATAAGGTAATGTGTATTTTATTCGCTTTCATTTATTTGTATTAATTAGTAAGAGTATTTGTTTGTTGTGTCGTTTCAGTACGCCCAGTTAGTAGCGTAGAGTAGTGAGAGTAGAGAGAGTAGGTAGAGATATTGTACAGTATTAGAAACTTTTCGTTTGTTTTGCATGCATGCATGCAGCAGTCGGGCGAAATGTAATGATATTGTGGCCCTGAAAAGGGCCTTTTATTTATTGATTGATTGATGCGTGCGTGCGTCCGTTTAGAGGCGCGGCGGCAACAATAACAATGAATGTACGAATTACGCCTTCTTCTCGGTCTTCTTGGGGAGGAGGACGGCCTGGATGTTAGGCAGTACACCGCCCTGTGCGATAGTCACGCCGGAGAGGAGTTTGTTCAATTCCTCGTCGTTGCGTATCGCCAGCTGAAGATGCCTGGGGATGATTCTGGTCTTCTTGTTGTCACGAGCGGCGTTGCCGGCCAACTCGAGCACTTCGGCGGCCAGATACTCCATAACGGCGGCCAAGTAGACCGGTGCACCGGCACCGACTCGCTCGGCGTAGTTACCCTTGCGCAGAAGCCTGTGTATACGTCCGACGGGGAATTGAAGTCCGGCACGGTTTGAGCGAGACTTGACCTTCCCCTTGACTTTGCCGCCTTTACCACGACCGGACATGATAGAGTGGTTTGTTAAAAACGAACGAAAGAAATAAGCGCGCGCACCGTACTATCGGTACACACGACACGAGGGATACTGTTTAAAAAATCGGCTCGAACCTCTCCTTTATATATATGATTTCTAAAGGTGCGCCAATAGCCGATGGCGCATTGAGTGTAGCGCGTGCGACAGAGATAGAAAATGTGCTTGCCACCTCGCTCTCGTATCGTATTATTGTTTATCATTCATTATAAACATACATTATGTACATACAACGTATATTTTTATAGATATGATCGATAAGTTAAGTTAGGAGAAATAGAAAAAAAAAAAAAAAAAATCAACTACCACTTTTACACTTCTTCAATAAGAAAGGAAGGATAGAGGGCGTGGGCGACGGGATGCTCATCTAATTTACCTAAACATCTGATTTTTTAGCATGTATATCGAGATGACGTCAGTTGCACTTTGTCAATTGCAACGTGGCATGTGCTGCTTGCACCGTGTAATGATGATAGTGTTTTTATTTTTTATTGTTTGTTCTAGTGTAGTGCGTATTGTTTAGGTTAAACATTATTTTGTATTATTAGTGATTGTGAGTGTGAGGTGAGTGAGATAGGTGAGTTTTTCTTCTTATTATTATTATTATTATTACTGTACAATGTTTGTACATATTTTGAGGTAGGTAATAGGTTTCGATTATGTTTTCGTTTAGAAACAACCACTGTTTCGACTGTCTACCTATATACATCATACACGATAATGTATTATAGTATTTAGGTATTCGGTCGTTTCTATTCAGGTTTCGAATGTTTTGTTAGCCCTGAAAAGGGCTTTTTTGTTTGTTCGCTCGCTCGCTCGATAGATCGACCGACATCCTCATCCATCCGTCCGTCCGGCTGAACGGCTTCTAGCGGGAGGGTCATCACTGTCACTGCAGCAGCAAACAAGCAATGCAATGTAAGCACGACATCGGCGCGTTTACTTCTTGGAGGCGGCGGCCTTCTTGGCGGCCGGCTTTGATTTCGGAGCGGCCTTCTTCGGTTTGGGTGCTTTAGGTTTTTTGGTAGGCGGTTTGGCGGTCTTTTTTGCTTTCGGCGCGGCGGCGGCGCTCTTCGCCTTCGAAGCGGTGGCGGCGGCTGCGGCCTTTTTGGGTGCCGGTTTCTTCTTAGCGGCGGCGGCGGCCTTCTTGTCCTTGGCGGTTGCAGATGATTTCGCCTTCGAAGGTGACGCAGAGGCGCCGGCTTTCTTTCCCTTACCTTTGCCGGCGGCAGCGGCGGCGGCGGCGGAGGGTCTCTTCGGTTTCGCTGCCGGCTTAGCCGCCGGTTTCTTGGCGGAGGAGGTTTTCGATTCCAATTTGAAACTTCCAGACGCACCTTTGCCCTTCGTTTGAATTAAAGCGCCAGATTCCACAGCGCTCTTCAGGTACTTCCTTATGAATGGAGCTAACTTCTCGGCGTCGACCTTGTATTGGGCCGCGATGTACTTCTTGATAGCTTGAAGGGATGAACCGCTGCGTTCCTTCAGTTCTTTAATGGCGCTGTTTACCATTTCTGAAGTTTTTGGGTGAGTCGGTTTCGCCTTAGGCTTCTTAGGTCCGCCGGCCGCCGAGGATTTCGCTTTCTTCGCTGGTGTAGCGGGAGCTGGAGTTTCAGATGCAACTGCTGTATCTGCCATTTTATTGATTATTAATTAATAATATTCTTACACTGACTGACTGGAACACTAACTGACTACTCGAAACGTAGCGTAGGGATCGTAGTAGGTAGAGAGATGTAACGAAACACATTTTTCTTACGACAATCAGAGAGCGATAGGCAATACCATAAGGAGAACCGTCATGTCGATAGACGTTTTCACGTATGGACGTTCATAAGTTTTCACTAACATCTATCTGATATTATTTATTTAATAAATTATAGTTTTATTTTCTAATAAATATATGTATATTTTGAATATCTCCTATAGTGTATCTATCGTGAGAAATTAACATGTTCAATGTAAAACCGATACGAGTCGAGTGGATGTATATTATTTTCGCCGTAGCGTACTCTACGCACCAGGGGGTTCCTTTAAAATTGTATTTATTACAAGAAAACTGTGATAAATATTAAATTTTATAAGTCACGTCAAAAGTGAATATACATATATTAATATGTAACAGTTGTCGTGAAATTTTTGACATATCTCTTGTTGATAAATTGAAAGATAAAGCATGCGTCGTAAAACATAGGAGTATCGTTCGCTGCTATTGAACGTTCACCATATCCCCTATAAATTATTTAATGTACATCGAAAACTTTGTTTCTTTCATATAGTAGGTAAAATTTTAATTTAAATAAAAATCAAATCATAATAATTCTAGTTCTTATTTTTTGTATGTTTACAGTGCGACGTGCGGCGGGCGACGACGCCTCGATTCGATACCAAGCTGTCCCGTCATTATGGAGGAGACTAAGCTATGTTGCTCGTGTCCACAATGTAATACTTACAGGTATGTATCTACTGATTTACACTTATTATTATTATTATTTATTATAATTAACAATTCTAATTAATTTAGTTAAGTGGTGTTAAGTACTGTTGTAATAAAATACTTTTTAATGGTAAGAAAAAAAAAAATAACCTCAACCTAACCCAAAAAGGGAAGTAAGTAAGTAAGTAAGTAAGTAAGTAAGTAAGTAAATAATATAAATAATATAATAATATAATATAATTTATAGTTTAAACGTTAGGTTCGAGGTTATTTTTTTTTTTTTCCTTTCTTTCAACTTTCTGAAATTATCCCCGAAACTGCGCAAACATAAAAGAGTAGCATGAGAGGAGAAAAAAAAAAAAAAAAAAAAAAAAAAAAAATAACCTTGAACCTAATCATCAGTAAATTAAGCTGCGTACGTAAGTACATTTTCATTATGTTATGTTTATGAAACTGTACATAATTGTTTTCAATTATGACCATGACACATATGCGGCCCTGAAAAGGGCCTTTTGTTTAAGTCATACGACGAACGAACGACTGCTCGTAACGTAAACGACGACACGACACACTCTCTCTCCCCATTAACCGCCGAAACCGTACAGGGTGCGTCCTTGACGTTTCAGAGCGTAGACTACGTCCATGGCGGTGACGGTCTTCCTCTTGGCGTGCTCGGTGTAAGTGACAGCGTCACGGATCACGTTCTCGAGGAACACCTTCAGCACACCGCGGGTCTCTTCGTATATGAGACCGGATATACGCTTCACGCCACCCCTGCGAGCTAGACGACGGATAGCGGGCTTCGTGATTCCTTGGATGTTGTCACGAAGCACTTT
This sequence comes from Musotima nitidalis, assembly GCA_949126915.1. Lineage (NCBI taxonomy): Eukaryota > Metazoa > Arthropoda > Insecta > Lepidoptera > Crambidae > Musotima > Musotima nitidalis. The sequence goes on along the minus strand of OX421442.1, from coordinate 5,748,256 downwards.
CCTGTGCCGCTTCGCTCCTCCCTTTCCGAGACCTTTGCCTCCTTTACCGCGACCAGTCATGATGACGAATGTACGTAAATTGAATACTTTCTCAGTGACACGTGTACGCGCGCAACGTAGCGATGCGCTGCTCCGGACCGAATGTTCTCAAAAAATTTCGGTCACATATATTTATACAGAAACAGCGTGTCTACGGGGCGGACGCTCGAAGCGGTGCGGGGAATGCGTAATGGTGGGGATAGCTTGCGCATTGGACATTATTTGTGTTTGAAATAGAATTATTATTATTATTATTAAAAATAATAATAATAATATTGAAAAATAAATATAAAACGTAAAAAAAAAAGTCGTATAAAATAGATATACAATTAGTCAACATATAGATTATATTTATTCTGTTTCATCTCAGTTCGCTTAAGTATGTATGTATGTATGTATGTATGTATGTATGTATGTATGTATTTATTTATATTATATTGAATTATTAAACATCTATCTATCGTATCTCTCACTACATTCTATCATCCATCCATCCATCCATCCATCCATCCATCCATCCATCCATCTAGTCTCTACTTTGAAAATGTAATAATTTATGTTGAAAATGTCTTCGATTAATGTTATGTTATAAAAACCATTTCAATACGTGTATGTTATGAATCATATGCGGCCCTGAAAAGGGCCTTTTACTTTCGTCACACAAGACACATAATTATTATGTGCGAGTGATGATGATAATAGTTTATATTTAAGCGCGCTCTCCTCTGATTCTGCGTGCCAATTGAATGTCTTTTGGCATAATGGTGACGCGCTTAGCGTGAATGGCGCACAGGTTGGTGTCCTCGAAGAGACCGACCAGATAAGCCTCGCTGGCCTCCTGGAGGGCCATCACGGCGGAGCTCTGGAAACGCAGATCGGTCTTGAAGTCCTGAGCTATCTCACGAACGAGACGCTGGAACGGCAGTTTGCGGATCAACAGCTCTGTGCTCTTCTGGTAACGACGGATCTCACGGAGTGCCACTGTACCGGGCCTGTAGCGATGGGGCTTCTTAACGCCACCGGTGGCCGGCGCGCTCTTGCGAGCGGCCTTAGTGGCCAACTGTTTGCGCGGAGCTTTTCCACCGGTGGATTTGCGAGCGGTTTGCTTGGTACGTGCCATTGTTATCTGCTGACGCTGACGACGACGACGATACGTAAATTAAGTTAAATCACGGACAGAGGCGCTTGCGAGCGTACGAACGAATGATTACAAAAACGTCTGTAGACCCCATATTTATACACGCGAGCGGGGGTGCTGCGCGGGGTCGCGTGCGATGGGAGGGGAGAGGCTAGTTTCTGGTACGTAACGTAAGTAAAATAATATAAATAATTTAATTAATGTTTATTATTTAATTAATATCGTATACATACGTGTGTTTAGTATTATTAGTTATTTATAAAAAATAATATTTGTATTTATATTATTAAACTACCATACACCACAATATACACTACTATAATAATAAAGCCATAACAAACACAAACAAACACAACCAGGATGCCCCCGGAAAGGATTTGTTTTATATTTAATATTCTTTCATTGTTTGATGTAATTTTCAATCTCTCTGTACATACCTGTACCTGTACTCTAATAGGCATAGATGTATATAATAATAATAATATCTCCCTCCGGACCCCTTTCATTATAATTATTTATAAAAGATTTACGTTATGATAGAAACTGTTCATAATACGCATAATAAATATGCATCTCATATGAATAAGACAACAATTTGTGGCCCTGAAAAGGGCCTTTTAGAAACAATGCACAGTTGTTACATTGTTTTAAACTATACACATCGCGCTCACTTGGAGCTTGTGTACTTGGTGACGGCCTTTGTTCCCTCGCTGACGGCGTGCTTGGCGAGCTCTCCGGGCAACAGGAGACGCACCGAAGTTTGAACCTCCCTTGAAGTGATTGTCGAACGCTTGTTGTAGTGGGCGAGTCTGGACGCCTCGGCCGCGATACGTTCGAAAATGTCATTCACGAAAGAGTTCATGATAGACATCGCCTTACTGGATATACCGGTGTCGGGGTGCACCTGCTTGAGCACTTTGTAAATGTAGATGGCGTAGCTCTCCTTCCTCTTGTGCTTCTTCTTTTTCTTATCTGTCTTCGAAATGTTCTTTTGGGCTTTGCCCGATTTCTTGGCGGCCTTACCACTCGTCTTGGGCGGCATTGTCAATTAGGTTAGGTTCAATTGGGAGTAACGTAACGAACGATCGCTCACTACTGAGTTATCTAAAATTTTTCGTTTTCGCTTATTCTATTTATGTAGAACGCGTCTCTACTCGTGCGAGATGCCAGAAACACATCGACCAATGGTGACGTAGTATCTTGTTGTCTGTCTCTTTCGCTCGCACCTCTCACTCTCTCTCCCCACGACACGAAAACAATATTATTGGTGTTTTTAAAATATTATTTTTTGTATGTACTCGTAAATAAATTTAAATAATATATAGCAATTTAAAATCATTACATATTCTCCATCGGTAGTAGTACGTTCGTAAGTACATAATCTACAATATAATTAATATTTATGTAATCAGTTTCAGTTTCAGAAAATTATTCTGACTATGGTTTGAATGATCACATTTATATTCATTAATCAATAATATAAGGTAATGTGTATTTTATTCGCTTTCATTTATTTGTATTAATTAGTAAGAGTATTTGTTTGTTGTGTCGTTTCAGTACGCCCAGTTAGTAGCGTAGAGTAGTGAGAGTAGAGAGAGTAGGTAGAGATATTGTACAGTATTAGAAACTTTTCGTTTGTTTTGCATGCATGCATGCAGCAGTCGGGCGAAATGTAATGATATTGTGGCCCTGAAAAGGGCCTTTTATTTATTGATTGATTGATGCGTGCGTGCGTCCGTTTAGAGGCGCGGCGGCAACAATAACAATGAATGTACGAATTACGCCTTCTTCTCGGTCTTCTTGGGGAGGAGGACGGCCTGGATGTTAGGCAGTACACCGCCCTGTGCGATAGTCACGCCGGAGAGGAGTTTGTTCAATTCCTCGTCGTTGCGTATCGCCAGCTGAAGATGCCTGGGGATGATTCTGGTCTTCTTGTTGTCACGAGCGGCGTTGCCGGCCAACTCGAGCACTTCGGCGGCCAGATACTCCATAACGGCGGCCAAGTAGACCGGTGCACCGGCACCGACTCGCTCGGCGTAGTTACCCTTGCGCAGAAGCCTGTGTATACGTCCGACGGGGAATTGAAGTCCGGCACGGTTTGAGCGAGACTTGACCTTCCCCTTGACTTTGCCGCCTTTACCACGACCGGACATGATAGAGTGGTTTGTTAAAAACGAACGAAAGAAATAAGCGCGCGCACCGTACTATCGGTACACACGACACGAGGGATACTGTTTAAAAAATCGGCTCGAACCTCTCCTTTATATATATGATTTCTAAAGGTGCGCCAATAGCCGATGGCGCATTGAGTGTAGCGCGTGCGACAGAGATAGAAAATGTGCTTGCCACCTCGCTCTCGTATCGTATTATTGTTTATCATTCATTATAAACATACATTATGTACATACAACGTATATTTTTATAGATATGATCGATAAGTTAAGTTAGGAGAAATAGAAAAAAAAAAAAAAAAAATCAACTACCACTTTTACACTTCTTCAATAAGAAAGGAAGGATAGAGGGCGTGGGCGACGGGATGCTCATCTAATTTACCTAAACATCTGATTTTTTAGCATGTATATCGAGATGACGTCAGTTGCACTTTGTCAATTGCAACGTGGCATGTGCTGCTTGCACCGTGTAATGATGATAGTGTTTTTATTTTTTATTGTTTGTTCTAGTGTAGTGCGTATTGTTTAGGTTAAACATTATTTTGTATTATTAGTGATTGTGAGTGTGAGGTGAGTGAGATAGGTGAGTTTTTCTTCTTATTATTATTATTATTATTACTGTACAATGTTTGTACATATTTTGAGGTAGGTAATAGGTTTCGATTATGTTTTCGTTTAGAAACAACCACTGTTTCGACTGTCTACCTATATACATCATACACGATAATGTATTATAGTATTTAGGTATTCGGTCGTTTCTATTCAGGTTTCGAATGTTTTGTTAGCCCTGAAAAGGGCTTTTTTGTTTGTTCGCTCGCTCGCTCGATAGATCGACCGACATCCTCATCCATCCGTCCGTCCGGCTGAACGGCTTCTAGCGGGAGGGTCATCACTGTCACTGCAGCAGCAAACAAGCAATGCAATGTAAGCACGACATCGGCGCGTTTACTTCTTGGAGGCGGCGGCCTTCTTGGCGGCCGGCTTTGATTTCGGAGCGGCCTTCTTCGGTTTGGGTGCTTTAGGTTTTTTGGTAGGCGGTTTGGCGGTCTTTTTTGCTTTCGGCGCGGCGGCGGCGCTCTTCGCCTTCGAAGCGGTGGCGGCGGCTGCGGCCTTTTTGGGTGCCGGTTTCTTCTTAGCGGCGGCGGCGGCCTTCTTGTCCTTGGCGGTTGCAGATGATTTCGCCTTCGAAGGTGACGCAGAGGCGCCGGCTTTCTTTCCCTTACCTTTGCCGGCGGCAGCGGCGGCGGCGGCGGAGGGTCTCTTCGGTTTCGCTGCCGGCTTAGCCGCCGGTTTCTTGGCGGAGGAGGTTTTCGATTCCAATTTGAAACTTCCAGACGCACCTTTGCCCTTCGTTTGAATTAAAGCGCCAGATTCCACAGCGCTCTTCAGGTACTTCCTTATGAATGGAGCTAACTTCTCGGCGTCGACCTTGTATTGGGCCGCGATGTACTTCTTGATAGCTTGAAGGGATGAACCGCTGCGTTCCTTCAGTTCTTTAATGGCGCTGTTTACCATTTCTGAAGTTTTTGGGTGAGTCGGTTTCGCCTTAGGCTTCTTAGGTCCGCCGGCCGCCGAGGATTTCGCTTTCTTCGCTGGTGTAGCGGGAGCTGGAGTTTCAGATGCAACTGCTGTATCTGCCATTTTATTGATTATTAATTAATAATATTCTTACACTGACTGACTGGAACACTAACTGACTACTCGAAACGTAGCGTAGGGATCGTAGTAGGTAGAGAGATGTAACGAAACACATTTTTCTTACGACAATCAGAGAGCGATAGGCAATACCATAAGGAGAACCGTCATGTCGATAGACGTTTTCACGTATGGACGTTCATAAGTTTTCACTAACATCTATCTGATATTATTTATTTAATAAATTATAGTTTTATTTTCTAATAAATATATGTATATTTTGAATATCTCCTATAGTGTATCTATCGTGAGAAATTAACATGTTCAATGTAAAACCGATACGAGTCGAGTGGATGTATATTATTTTCGCCGTAGCGTACTCTACGCACCAGGGGGTTCCTTTAAAATTGTATTTATTACAAGAAAACTGTGATAAATATTAAATTTTATAAGTCACGTCAAAAGTGAATATACATATATTAATATGTAACAGTTGTCGTGAAATTTTTGACATATCTCTTGTTGATAAATTGAAAGATAAAGCATGCGTCGTAAAACATAGGAGTATCGTTCGCTGCTATTGAACGTTCACCATATCCCCTATAAATTATTTAATGTACATCGAAAACTTTGTTTCTTTCATATAGTAGGTAAAATTTTAATTTAAATAAAAATCATAATAATTCTAGTTCTTATTTTTTGTATGTTTACAGTGCGACGTGCGGCGGGCGACGACGCCTCGATTCGATACCAAGCTGTCCCGTCATTATGGAGGAGACTAAGCTATGTTGCTCGTGTCCACAATGTAATACTTACAGGTATGTATCTACTGATTTACACTTATTATTATTATTATTTATTATAATTAACAATTCTAATTAATTTAGTTAAGTGGTGTTAAGTACTGTTGTAATAAAATACTTTTTAATGGTAAGAAAAAAAAAAATAACCTCAACCTAACCCAAAAAGGGAAGTAAGTAAGTAAGTAAGTAAGTAAGTAAGTAAGTAAATAATATAAATAATATAATAATATAATATAATTTATAGTTTAAACGTTAGGTTCGAGGTTATTTTTTTTTTTTTCCTTTCTTTCAACTTTCTGAAATTATCCCCGAAACTGCGCAAACATAAAAGAGTAGCATGAGAGGAGAAAAAAAAAAAAAAAAAAAAAAAAAAAAATAACCTTGAACCTAATCATCAGTAAATTAAGCTGCGTACGTAAGTACATTTTCATTATGTTATGTTTATGAAACTGTACATAATTGTTTTCAATTATGACCATGACACATATGCGGCCCTGAAAAGGGCCTTTTGTTTAAGTCATACGACGAACGAACGACTGCTCGTAACGTAAACGACGACACGACACACTCTCTCTCCCCATTAACCGCCGAAACCGTACAGGGTGCGTCCTTGACGTTTCAGAGCGTAGACTACGTCCATGGCGGTGACGGTCTTCCTCTTGGCGTGCTCGGTGTAAGTGACAGCGTCACGGATCACGTTCTCGAGGAACACCTTCAGCACACCGCGGGTCTCTTCGTATATGAGACCGGATATACGCTTCACGCCACCCCTGCGAGCTAGACGACGGATAGCGGGCTTCGTGATTCCTTGGATGTTGTCACGAAGCACTTTCCTGTGCCGCTTCGCTCCTCCCTTTCCGAGACCTTTGCCTCCTTTACCGCGACCAGTCATGATGACGAATGTACGTAAATTGAATACTTTCTCAGTGACACGTGTACGCGCGCAACGTAGCGATGCGCTGCTCCGGACCGAATGTTCTCAAAAAATTTCGGTCACATATATTTATACAGAAACAGCGTGTCTACGGGGCGGACGCTCGAAGCGGTGCGGGGAATGCGTAATGGTGGGGATAGCTTGCGCATTGGACGGTTTCGGAGCGCTAGTAACCTAACGGTGACAACCACTATCGCTCCGACTCGCATGCGCACGCACACGGGCTGATTTTGTTGAGCAAGCAAATTACTTCCCCTTTTCGTCAGAAAAGAGGAGCAATTGCGCCCAGGTTCGCCTGGAGGGACTCGCTAACCCTAACGCGCCTCCGGGGCGACGGACAACAACCCGTCGCCCTTAGCAGCCGTGCGCGCATGCACGTCCGACTCCCCACCCCTTTCCGATCCTTTGCACATCGCTTGTTTGTGGGCATACGCGCTCACGAACGAGCTGGTAGTACTTGGTGACACGGGAAGAAAACCAGGAAGATACCAATTATAGAAGATGGACACCTCGCCCAGAGATTCTGCAGGTGAAGAGCGAGCCGAGGAGCCGCGTACCCCCACCACTCATGGCCGACCCCATGTCGGGGAAGGGCATGAAGTGGGGGGGGGGCGCGCGCCCGGCCCGTCGACGCCGACGCTCTCCGGGCACTTTTACGTTCCGACGCCGGAAGAAAGCCCCGTAACGATTCGGGCCCCTCCAGCGACGTCGCCGCGATCAAGACACGACCGCGACTGCGTCATGACTGCCAGACTGGCGGAATCGGGGTTTTTATCAGAAGGCCTACTCCGCTGGATGTCGGCATATATCCGCTTGGCCGAATTTGACCTCGGCTATACGGAAGAACTGTTGCCGATTGACAGCGCGGCCCTCGAACTCGCCGCCCAGATACCCTACATCCTCCCCCCGCTTAGGGGAACGAAAAGGAAGGAGATATCGCCCGCTTCCAGAAAGGAAAACGCCGACAAGAGGCGCCGTACCGCAACAGTACAAGGGCCGAGGTCCCGTAGTGCCAGCGGACGCGTGGAGGCCTCCACGGCAGCTATGCCGCCACCTGCAACCCCGCCGCCGAAGAGGAAACCGCCAACCACGGCGACGCCGCCTTCGACGCCCACAGCTCCGTCGACGCCGGAGCTTTATGATGCCGCGCCGCTATTACCGACGCCGAAGCCGCAGCGCGCGCCGCGACACGCGCGACCGTTCGCGCCCGCGTATCCCCACTCCATATCCCCACCTCCCCCCACCACTACCAGCGGTGGGACGCCCCCCTCCACCACCCCCCGCACCTCAGCGGGGGTTCCTTCCCCCTCTATCCCCACCCCTACGTATTACCCCCCAACCCAACATTTCCTACCCCCACCACCTACACCAGCGGCCCGCGCGCCCACCGGTACTTTCGCCGCCGCCACGACGCCCTCCGTGGTTACCGCCGCCGCGACGACCGCTACCGCGTTAACCTACGCAGCGACAGCCGCCGCGAGGCGCTCGCCCGCGGCCCCGACCGCCGCCGCCGCCGCAGCCGCCACAGCCGCCAAAACAGCCGCACCTAAGACGCCCCGATACCCGCCCCTGGTGGTTGAGAAGCTTCCCAACTGGAGCACTCACTTCAGGGAGCTGAAGAAACGCCTGGGCAGAGCACCGAACGCGCGCCCCTTCCAGCAGGGCGTACGTTTCACGCCCACCGACGCCGAAGAGTACCGCATCATACAGCGGTACTTAACCGAAACTTCGAAGGAGAACAACTTGGCGTGGTTCTCGTATTCGCTCCCTGCAGAGAGGAGCTTCAAGGTCGCCATCAGGGGCATCCCGGCAGACACCGAGCCCCTGGAGCTGCTGGAGGAGCTCACCTCCCTCGGGTACACCCCGGAATTTGTACGGCCCATACGGGCTAGGCAGGGACGACCGGGGTGTATATTTTTCGCCCAACTGAAGAGGACCGAGGGAGTAGCCAATATCTACTCCATCACCGAGCTCCTCTGCATGCCAGGGGTGAAAATTGAAGCCTGGAGGAGTAAGCGCGGGCCGGCGCAGTGCCACAGGTGCCAACAGTTTCGGCACTCGTCGCACTGCTGCCACCGCCAACAAGCCTGCGTCCGGTGCGGGGAAGAGCACCCAGCGAGGGAGTGTCCGAGGCCATTGACGGAGCCTGCTACCTGCGCGAACTGCGGGGGCTCGCACCCGGCCAACAATTCAAGGTGCCCGGCCTACCTGCAGGAGGCGAAGCTGAAGCGCGCCGGCACGGTAGCCAGAGCGGGACGACCGCTGGCTCAGAATTCTGCCGTGCCGGCGGACGCTGGAGTGCCCCACCTAATGGCCCCAGCCAACGATAAGCCTCCCCCCTCCCGCGGGAAGAGGGGGAAGCAGAAGAAGAAGAAGAAAGGCACCAAGCCGAGCGAGCCTCCCGCCGCCGCAGCCACCACACCGGTGAACGCACAGAGTGCCACCACCGCGAGAGCCGCCCAGATCCAGATCCTCTCTGACGTACTGGCGGCTCTTCAACAGGACAAAGACCCCGTCAATGTCCTCCTAGGACGTATGGCTACCTTACTTCAGACTAATGGCTAATCTGAAGATTGTCCACTGGAATGCCAATGGACTTACGGGGAAGATCGGTCAATTGAAGATCTTACTCCAAGACTTCAACGTGGATGTGTGCCTGATTTCAGAAACACATCTACGACCAACCGACACCCTCAAGAAGATTAGCCATTACATCATGTACCGACAGGACCAGGTCACGACCTCGAACAGAGCTTATCGCGGGCTGGCGGTCCTGATCAAGAGAAGAGTCGTGCACCAACTGATTCCGTCACGGCCAGAGCCACCCACGTCACTCTACTCACTGGGTGTAGAGCTCTGCCTGAACGGGAACCCCGTCCGCGTGTTTGCAGCCTACAAACCACCTCAGGATCCGCTGGATGTGGGCGACATACATCACCTAATAGACGCCCCACACCCCACCATAATAGCGGGTGACCTGAACTGCAAGCACGCGGCGTGGAACTCCAACATCCCCAACGCATGCGGTCGCCGACTCTTCAAGGACGCCGAGACCAGAGGATACTATGTCCATGGACCAGAGACACCCACTCACTACCCGTACAACGCGGCGCACACACCGGACGTACTGGACATAGCTATCCTCCACAACTTTGACTGCCAGCTGACGCAGGAAGTCCTCTTAGAGGACATCCAATCTGACCACCTCCCGGTACTGATGGAAATATCAGTGGTCCTGACTGCAGCGAAGCCACCGGCACCCAGACGCTGCACTGACTGGGGCAGATTCTGTGAGCTGATCGACCACGGTACACCGTCGTACCCCACCGAGACTCCAGACCAAGTGGAGAGTTTAGCTGCCGACCTGACGTCTTGCATCCAGGGCGCCCTCTCGGCATCATCGCACACCATGCCCGCGCACAAGGGACGTCCCCCTGTTCCCGCGGGCATCAGGAACCTACTAGCGAGGAAGAGGCGCCTCAGGAAGGATTGGCAGCGCACCCGCTGTCCAACCATCAAGACGCAGCTAAACTCGATCTCCGAACGTGTGAAGACTGCCATCAGCTCACACGAATCGATGACATGGGACAGACATATAGAGAAGGCGGGAGAGGACTGGACGGGCATTCACCGTCTTTGCCGCCAACTCTCCAGGGCCCGTCCCCCAGTCAGACCACTGAAAGGATCAGACGACCTTCCGCGCTACCGTGCAGCAGACAGAGCGGAGATATTCGCAGAGCATCTCGAACAGCAGTTCCGGCTGAACGCAACCACCAACGAGGACCACGAACGCCACGTCAGGGAGAGTAACGCCGTATACTTCTCTGCACCGATGGCGACCAACGAGGATCCCATTGTCTTCTCGCCGGGCCAGGTGCAGAGGGCTATCAGGCGCTCTAAGCCCAGAAAGGCACCGGGCGCCGACGGCGTTACGAACCTCGCCCTACAACACCTGCCTCCAAGGGCGGTAGCCGCCATGACCAGAGTCTTCAACGGCATCATGCGCACTGGTCACTTCCCGGACACATGGAAGTCCGGAAATATCATTATGTTGCCCAAACCCGGGAAGAACGTGCAACTTGCCACGAGCTACCGCCCCATCGCACTGCTGTCTGCGACATCGAAGCTGTTCGAGAAGCTCCTGCTCGCCCACCTGACTCCTCACTTGAAACTGCGCGAAGAGCAGTTCGGATTCCGTGCCGAACACTCGACGACGCTGCAGCTCTCCAGAGTACTGCACCACCTCACCGTGGCGAACAACAAGAAGGAGCACACAGTCGCAGTACTCCTGGATATGGAGAAGGCATTCGATCGTGTTTGGCACGAAGGTCTGCTGCACAAGCTGACGACGTCCAGCGCGCCCAGAAGAGTCCTGCAGGTGATAGCCTCATTCTTAAGGAACAGAAGATTCCGAGTAGTGGTGGAGGACGCCGTCTCCACCGAACGCAGAGCTGAAGCCGGAGTTCCGCAGGGAAGCTGCCTCTCCCCGCTCCTGTACGCGCGATACACAAATGACATCCCAGTCACAGAAGGAGTACAGCTGGCGCTGTACGCTGATGACGCCGCGTACTTCTCGTCGTCGTACAGGAGCATCTTCGCCACTAGAAGAGTCCAGGAGACCCTGGATGCCCTCCCAGCATGGCTTGAGAAGTGGAGGCTCAAAGTGAACGCCCCGAAGACCCAAGCCATGGTGACACGCCACACGCACAAGCGTAAGCACCCACCACTACTCCACCTGCAGGGACACGACGTCGAATGGTCCCATCAGGTCACTTACCTCGGGGTCACGATTGATCGTGGCCTAAGCATGAGCACTCACGTAGCGAAGATCATCGCAAAGGCCAAGTCCGCGCGATTCCTCCTGCGACCAGTGCTCAACTCCACGCTCGCATTGAGGACGAAGCTCGGGGTCTATAAGATCTACATTAGACCCCTGATTACCTATGCAGCGCCAGCCTGGTACGCATTGTTGAGCCCCACAGGCAAGAAGAAGCTGGAGGTGCTGCAGAGCGCCACCCTACGACGCATCGTTCATGCTCCACGCTACGTGAGGAATGCCACGATCGCAAGGGATTTGCAAATAGAGAGCATTGAAGCCTTCGTGGGTCGCCTGGCGGAACTGATGTTCGGGCGGGCGGATGCCTCAGGCCACGAACACCTTCGTGACCTGGCGCCGCTGCACGCTCGACCACCGGACGCCAAGGCCTATGCCCGAAGCCTTATCCCTCGGGAGACCTAGGGAGTGACCTGACGCCATTAAACCAGAACAGAACACCATGCTAGCTGATCGCCCCAGGGCTTGATCGCAGCACCACCGGACTTGACACCCCCGGATTTTTACCATCGGCTCATAACAGCCAACCCAACGACGCGCCCGTATTCACGGGCGCCGCAGGACACCGCGGCCAGGGGGCACTGCCCCGATCCCGCGCCGTGACCCCCCTACGGGGGCTCACGTAGAAGACCACGATTGGACATTATTTGTGTTTGAAATAGAATTATTATTATTATTATTAAAAATAATAATAATAATATTGAAAAATAAATATAAAACGTAAAAAAAAAAGTCGTATAAAATAGATATACAATTAGTCAACATATAGATTATATTTATTCTGTTTCATCTCAGTTCGCTTAAGTATGTATGTATGTATGTATGTATGTATGTATGTATGTATGTATGTATGTATGTATGTATGTATTTATATTATATTGAATTATTAAACATCTATCTATCGTATCTCTCACTACATTCTATCATCCATCCATCCATCCATCCATCCATCTAGTCTCTACTTTGAAAATGTAATAATTTATGTTGAAAATGTCTTCGATTAATGTTATGTTATAAAAACCATTTCAATACGTGTATGTTATGAATCATATGCGGCCCTGAAAAGGGCCTTTTACTTTCGTCACACAAGACACATAATTATTATGTGCGAGTGATGATGATAATAGTTTATATTTAAGCGCGCTCTCCTCTGATTCTGCGTGCCAATTGAATGTCTTTTGGCATAATGGTGACGCGCTTAGCGTGAATGGCGCACAGGTTGGTGTCCTCGAAGAGACCGACCAGATAAGCCTCGCTGGCCTCCTGGAGGGCCATCACGGCGGAGCTCTGGAAACGCAGATCGGTCTTGAAGTCCTGAGCTATCTCACGAACGAGACGCTGGAACGGCAGTTTGCGGATCAACAGCTCTGTGCTCTTCTGGTAACGACGGATCTCACGGAGTGCCACTGTACCGGGCCTGTAGCGATGGGGCTTCTTAACGCCACCGGTGGCCGGCGCGCTCTTGCGAGCGGCCTTAGTGGCCAACTGTTTGCGCGGAGCTTTTCCACCGGTGGATTTGCGAGCGGTTTGCTTGGTACGTGCCATTGTTATCTGCTGACGCTGACGACGACGACGATACGTAAATTAAGTTAAATCACGGACAGAGGCGCTTGCGAGCGT